>CM037090.1:56562010-58962010 GCA_020916435.1 Oxytropis ochrocephala | reverse complement strand
GTCCACCCCTGTATAATAAAGAACTCACAGCTTTTGCTCTATGAACTATTGTTTTCATATGTCTAAAGCGAAACAAATGTTGCTTAAATGTCTTTAAACAACTTTTCATTCATATCGATCCTTGAGTTCGATTCATGAACCATGTCTGTACCCATGAATATACCCATTTTAGCTGATCACTTCTAAAACAAGTTTGAAAGTATTAGAATGCAAAGATTGAAACGTAAAACATTAGATGTTATAAATACAATAATAAAGGTTCATTAGAAAGCTCAAAGCAATCCAACTACAAGTGTTTAGCTCATGATAAACATCATCAACAAAATACAAGACATATGACTCATATTACAGTAAACAAGAAGAGGAAGATAGTTGCAAAATATACAAACCAAAAACTCCACTTCATAAACACCTTGATGATGCTATATCGTGAGCTTCACAGTGGTACAAAAAATGGTAAACTAAAACTAAAAAGAAAAAACTTGAAAGGTGTGTTAAGGTTCTCTCCCAAAAACTCTCTCTCTCACTTCAGATGGGGAGTAGTGCGTTGAGGAAGATGACCCTTTGCAAAAGATAAAGCCAACTTGCTCAAAAGGTGATTTGACAAGCCACCAACCAAAAGTACCCTCCACATGCAAGTGGACAAGTGTCTCTAAAAGCCTTTTAGTAGGTGACTTTAGCAAGGCAAAAATATCCTTTAAATATTGGCTGAAATGACATAAAGTATGAGCTCCAAAATTGTGCTTTTTGCTTTTCTCTCTCTTGCTCACGCAGGGCGAAAACGCTATAACGTCTGATGCTATAGCATCTTGAACAAACACATTAAAACACAAGATGGGGCACGATGTGTCAAATGATCACAAATCGGTTTCTAACCCTCTTTTACATTAAACAACATATATTTACTTAATTAAACAACAATATTACTTAAGAACTTGAATTAATTTAAGTAATAAGAGCATAAATAACTCATATAAATATGAGTTATCAGGCAACACCGTCATCTGTGAAATCTCGCGCCATTTACGTTTAATGGCGCGCCTCGACATGCCGGACGGAAATGGGCATACTCCGCCTAATTCCATCTTTAGCGCACTGCGTGGAAGCGGTCCGAGTGAGAATACGTTGAAGTACTTCCACTTTGTAGTCGCCAATGTCGGTCGATCTTTAGGATTACCTCGTCCGAGAGCTAGTTGGGTTCCGCTTCTCGGGTCTTGCTTGTTGATGTCGGAACAGCAGAGATGTCTTCGGTCGTCCGAGTAAGTCTGCGTCCCACGTCGGGTGAGGGTGTACCTGTAGACACTCTGATGCCTAACTCAGTGAGAGAATAGGCGGGATGTGCAAGAATGAGGACGTACCTGGAAGTGGAGGCCGGGTGCTCTTATTTATAGACGAGGGCGCTTGGCACGAGTCGTCGGATCTGCGCAACAAATCTGGGTCGTCGGTCCTTTGTGATGCGTGGCTTAGGCGCCTCGCTGTTGGACTGGCTTATTGGGCCGAGTCTCCTGCTGGATAGTGGGCCAGGCCCAAATGCTCGAAGGGGTTTGCAACCCAGGTCGGAACAGGTTACCACTCACGGGTCAGGGGTTACAACTTCTCAATAAAACCACGTTTCCCCACAACGCTATTAAACCATCTTCCACAACTTACATATCAATTTTTTTCATAACTACTCTTCATCCAATTTCTGCCTCCATCCCTCTCATCCACGAAAGGTAAGAGATCCAGAATCTCTTCCATCCATTTCAAGTTGTTAAACATCCACCTTTTCTTCTGTTTCTCTGCAAATTTGTAATCCCTTAGCAATAAGTAATTTTCCACTTTTCTTAATGATTTTTCAATTGCAAACACTGTTTCTCTATCCAAATATTGCACTTGTTATTAATCTTTTCTTGAAATTTTCCAATGCATCCTAATACTTTCAATATTACTTACTTTCTCTCTTATTCTTAGTTTTTTAGTGTTAACACTACTTGTTCAAACCAATATACTGATGTCCATTTTTAGTTTGCATTTTTAGCCTAATGCTTCCATTTTTACCCTACTATATGATTTCATCGAAACTTACTAAATTTTTTTATCTATGAAGGATATGGAACCAAGGGG
This sequence comes from Oxytropis ochrocephala, assembly GCA_020916435.1. NCBI lineage: Eukaryota > Viridiplantae > Streptophyta > Magnoliopsida > Fabales > Fabaceae > Oxytropis > Oxytropis ochrocephala. Next base: position 58,959,904 of record CM037090.1, on the reverse strand, counting down.
ATTTGTAATAAGACATCAAATACCTGGTGGAGATCGAATTGTATGATTTTAACATTTTATCTTTTCTTATGGTCATTTCAAATATTTTTATTCAAAATTTATGCCATATAATGTTTATGGTTCCTAACTTATATGTGATGCAGATGATACCAAATAGATTAAAAAATTGGTGGTCTCATGAGTTGAACGACACTGTTATACTCAAAACAAAATTTATGTGAGGGTGGGAGATTCAGATCGAAAGACATAAGGACAACTTCTGGCTTGGCGGCGACCGTTGGAACCTATTCTTAGACTTATACAAGATAAGGCAGGGTGACTCTATGCTATTCAAATACGTAGCAGAGGGGAGATTTGTTGTTTCTTTTTTCCATGCTAATGCTCTTGGTTTAATAGCGACCACAAGCCAAGATCTATTCTACCGGTCCAATTTTTTCACAACGTGCTTTCAAACGATTATGCTACAAAATTTGTAAGCGTAATACCCTAATTTTGTCCGTCCTTTTTAACTTAAGCTAATTTCGGTGATCCAACTCAACTAAATCGAAATACGATGTTTAAATTAGCGGGCATGCGAATGATCGATATTTTTAAATGCGTTCTTCAATTTAATCGTCGTATTTGGGTTTAGTAAATACATAAGTAGGTCTACCAAAAGTCTTTTTTTTTTTTGAAATTTGGCTTGTCTTTTCAATTCGGGCTTAAGAGTGCAACTGCAGGTTAATTTTAGTGTTTTTAGTTAATGAGCTCATTTCTTCTATTTTGGGTCTCGTTTTAACGTATTTTATGCAGTCGGGCCGTTCTCGTCTTTGTGTTTGGCCCGACTCTTTTTCTTATTATTAATCTCATATTGTGCAGTTAATTTATTTTGAGTATATATGTATAGTCCAAAAAATGCCAAAAATTCTATTTAGTGTTATTTACAATTTAAAAGTGTTATATAATCCAAAAATGTCAAAAAAAATCTATTTAATTTTTATTACAAATTAGAAGTGTTCAAATGTCCAAATGTCCAAAAAATACAAAAAATATAATAAAAGGCAACTTGTGAGCAAATCTGGGGTTCTAATAGCCGCTCTCTCAGCGGTGGGCCTGGTTGATCCGCTCCAAAACCTGAAAATAATTCAAGGCCCAGTCAAAGAGCAATTAATGCGGAAACCTAATATTTTAATATAAAAGAGCAGTCAAAAGCAGCAGTACAGACACAAATTTCGAGGTAAAAATCACCAACTAATGTATCTGTTCTTTTAAATAGGTTTTCTCGGACTACCTCACTACTACTTTCTTTTTGTACTTCAAGCAAGTCTACCTAGAGACTTTAATATGATTGACAAGAAACATGACAGCTCTAGTTAGATTGTCGACTCTTGTGTGGTGGATGGGTGTATCCATTTGGTGGGAGCAATTTGGACTAAATTTGTCACTGAACTACAACATAAAGAACGAAGACTTTATGTTCTTCAGGTTTGATGGAACAAGAAACTTGAAGGTTAAAGTCTTTGGAGCATAAGATAATAATCATTTGGAAACTTAAAATTACTCATACTGTCGCGTGGAAGGGTAAACCATTGGTGAGTTTATGGTGTGGTGAAATATATGCAAGTATACATAGTCACACAAGAAATAAAGTGATAAGAAAGGTCGAACCCACAGGGATTATGTATTGTAAAGCTTTGTATATTCAGAGTGTACACTTAGTGTGTCTACACTATGCACTATTTTTGGTTTGGAGTTTTTAAGGTAAGTAAAAACAATATAAACAGTAAAGAGTGTAAGGAATCAGTTAGATAAAGGAGTTGAGATGTTTTCACCAAGTAATTTACTTCTAAGTGTTATAGTGGAGTATGCAGTGTTTCCACACTAGATGCAGCTGCATGAGTGTGTGTCTGTCAGCACTTTCTTCAGAGTTTCATTACAAGCTTCCTATGTCTAGGCATGCTAAATAGGTTCACTCTTGTCTTTTTAACCTCCCACTGTATCACCCTAGGAACTATGTTATCCTATGTCTAGGACTTAACATGGTTTTAACAATCAAATCTTTATTAAACTAGTTCAACAAATAAATTGTTATAAACTCTCATTCCTATTAATTCTTGAGTTCATAAATGTGACCCATGTCTGCTGCCACAAGTTTACCTATTCTAAAGTGATCAATTGCAGAATAAGCTTTGAAAAAAGTATTACACAACAATTAAAATGCATACACTACACAAACCATAATAACATACTTAGAAGTTCATTATAACATCTCAACTTAAGGGAATTTAGCTCATGTTACTCATTATATAATAGAGAAAATCTGCAAAGAGCATAATCAAATGAGTAATATAGCAAAAGAACTTAAAAGGAGAGAGATTACTCGAATAGAAGATCTTTTGCATGAGTTTCCCAAGTTGAAGTACAATATGAGTTCTTACACAAGTTTCCTTCAAGTAGAAGTGAAGGGAGTGGTTGTCAAGCACCTCCTTACCTTCATTCTCTTCAGAAACGTAAAGAAAAACTAAAACTAAACTAAACTAAACTAAAACTAAGTGATCCTTTCAGAAACAAATGAAGAAATACAAATGAAGGATTGTTTGAAGGTAAAGATATGACCTCTATTTATAGGCTTGAAAGCTTTCCTCCCTTGAGGGGTTTCCTTAGGCACGTAAGATCAAAGCGGGGACCAACCTTGGATAAAATCAGACAACCAATGAAGAAAATAGCTCAGTTGTGGTCGCTTGCATGTATAACATAAGGTGAGGTCCATTGGAGAAGTGCCACATGTCTTTTAGATAAGTGAGCCTTGACTTGATTTTTATGTTTATCGCCGAGCTTACGCAAGTGGCTCTGCTCCGGTGACTAGGCATGGCGTCACAATTCAAGTGTGGAAGCATCAAAATGGTCCTTGGATGTTTTGGTGCAAGCTGCTGGATTTTGTAGGTGTGGCGGTGTTTCCACTCTAGTGTTGGCGGTGTTTCCACTCACGGTGTTGGCGGTGTTTCCACTTACTGCGATTCTTTGCTTGACTTGAACAAAACATCAAACCTAACAAGATATGTGTATTTATGCCTAGTTACTTGTCCTAATCATTTGGATCTCTAAAATGTTGTTTCTTAATAAATAAGCTATATTTATATATTAATGTACTTAAAATAAACAATAACCTAAGTAAAAATAGATGAATAACTCTATATAAAATAGAGTTATCAGTTTACTTTGTTATTATTTATAAATAATTTATTATTTGTACTACTAATATATAAATAAATTTTATTAATTTTATAATTAATTTACTATTTGTACTTCTAATCAACGGTATTTGATTTCGTAAATTTGCATTATAATTTCAGTATATCCCAGCTGCTATTGTACATGCTCACCTTTCAGTAGGTCGGCCAAACTTAAAGTGAATCTCCCATCATAAGAAATACAAACCTGGGATCTGATTTAGAGTCGAAGAAGCAAGAACAACACTGAATGCCACATTGGAGATGGCCGGTATCAACAAAGGGAATCATGACATTCAGCCAGGAACAATGGTTAAGTTTACCAAAACACGTGTTGATGCTTACTGCACAGTGGATATAGAATGACTCTATTGGGCTGTGAGTTTATTTATATTAATAGAAATATTTTCGAACAATTACTTCGTTTTAATTTTCAGTGTGTAAGCCTATGAATGTATGTCTTTTACTATTATGCACTTTGGGATAATTTGTATTTTAAATAGTTATTTTATTTCCATATCAATTTTCAGCCTTGTTGTTCATATCCATTCACACCATTTTGTTAGTTTTATTGAAATACTACTTTCAAGTTTTTACACATACAACAATTCTTCAATTGAGACAAGTTTATTCATTTACAAAACCTCAATGCACTTTCATCAAACTATCACATCATTAATTTTAACTCAACAGATCAACAACTTCCTTCTAAACCTGCGCCCATCCCTAGCACTGGGGTGCAACATTGTACTAATTTGGCGCCTGTTGACAAGGCGCAGATGTTGCGTGAATTTGCACTGTGTGCTCGACTCTTTTCCTAAACAAGGCGCAACATTGGCGCCTGTTGGCAAGGCGCCATACTGCATTGTTTTGGCGCCTGTCCTTTAGACACAGAACCTATTTCTTCATGTATCAGCTTTAAAAACTTCTTCACTTGATGTATCATACACATCCAAAAACTAAAATTTCAAATACTAATAATCCTCAAATTTGATTTCATAACATAATATAACAAACTTTTCCAATAACGTAATACAAACTTATAAACTAAATACCTTCCCAAACTACAGTGGCTTCCTCCTCCTCCTCCTCCCTCCTCCTCCTCCTCCTCCTCCTTCTTCACCACACCTATGTCATCATCACGATTGTACATACCTACACAATCATACCACACATCATGTTCCATACCCTCGTACTCGAATGGTAACAAACCTGTGATCGGGCTACGTTCACTAAAATAGTCAGTTGAATCAGGAACAAACAAATTGAATCTCCCTTTCGAAACACCTACAAGACAAGACACTGCACACACTGCAGCCTTAACACTGTTACACTGACACAAATCTGAACACTCACAAAAAGACAAATTTTATGGTCACCAATTTTCATCTCCGCCATTCAATTTTTTTACATACAAATCAATGGTATTCAGGTCACTTGTGTACGTTACACAAAAAGGGAATTTTGTGCAACTTAACATTCACCATCAAGAAATAAAAACCTGCTATATGTACAATATTACACAAGCTGTAGATTCAGTAGAATGAATGTGCTTCCTACAAGTTCAAGAATTGATTGACCAATCATAACTCTTGTATGATATATTAAGAGGACCACCATCAACTAACAGATGTGTCAAAAGACCTGCTTTATTTGCATCCAAGTAATTCATTATCCACTTTACTACATTCCTCTCTTGTCCAAAATCAGCAGAGTACCTACCATTTTACCAATATAAAAATATTTCATAAGCAGAGAGTCCTAGAAATTATAGAATGTCAAAACCAAAACTAGTGCTGAAACTCACAAACTGCTTACCACTTAAAAATTGAATTGAGATGAAGGGTTCTCTTCTCTAGGTCAACTTCAATTCCATCATTCTCAAAGAACTCTCTAGCTGCACATCTCAATTCTTCTGCAACACTATATGGTGTAAAGAATCTCACCTTTGGGCTTGACTTTGTTCCATGACAAAGTCCAAAGTGAATTAGTGGATTCAATTTCACAAGTGCAACCTGTAGTTAGGTAGGAACAGATTAGTATTTTCTAAAAGTTAGTGTAAATAAGTTTACTCTAACATCTAATTTAACGGAATTGGATCTTGTGTAGTCATCATTTTGGTGCATTTGCACAATCAATGCATTTGGACCGGTCCGATCAATACTGGACTGTCCAGATCTATTGACCACATGGCGATGCCGATCACCGACGGCACATGATCGAGATCCGCATGCTCCTTTTTCTCATTTTCTAAAATGTCTGAAGAAATATCTTCATAATAAGAAATGACCGGATGTTTGTGTAAAACTTTTTTACGATGCATACTAATTAAATTCATAATATTAAGGTTTAAGGCAACACAATTATCCAAAACTCAATATAGAAAAACAATTCACCTCTAACCGCCTGTCTCCATTGCCAAAGGCCTTGACTAATGAATAGGGTGATCTCCTATTGCTTCTAAGGATACCATTTTTAATAGTATTGAGAGAATAAGGATATCCTCCAATCAGATAGTGGAAACCAGAGAAGGAACTCCTTCTAATTACACCTTCTTGACACCCTACTCTGATCACAGCATGGATTACCATGGCATTGTACAAATTTAAGAAGAATGCAAGCTTCTCATTTTCTGATAGCTCCAAGACATCCACCCTCTGCAGATCCTGAGTCATGTTTACATACCTGCACTTCAAAATAACTTTAGACATCTAATAGATCATATAAGACAGGGCAAAAACTTAGGTACAAGTACTTATGTTCTGTAATCACAATTCAACACGTTACACATGGACAGTGTATCAATAGTATAAATATAACCAAATCCCAGAATGTTTACATACACAATATGCACCAAAATAAACAACTAAATAGAAGCCTATAACATTAAGTATTCACATACCTCCGAAATTCTTCGCTTTTGCTGATGGCAACATAATCAACATGTCTCCTATCTTCAGAAGCATAAGACTCAAGAATGGCATACATAATCATGGTAAGCCTATCACAAACTGCAGCTGCACTCTTTGGTTCGCTATCATTTGTGGCACATGAAATTGAAGCATTTCGAGATAAACGGTTCATGCTCAAGGAATCGATAGAAGTGATTCCCTCCTCAAAATCATTTTCTCTGCAGAAGAAAGTTCAGAGTGTGTGGCTTGTATTATATATTAAAAGCACACTTAGTTTCATTGGTTTCCAAAGTTCTTTACTTACCCGAAAACATGATGGATGAAGTGCTTCTTGGATAACTGCTTTCCAATCTCAATAGCCTAAACACGTGTTTTGGAATGAAAACATCATATAGAGAATCAAAATTTGGGACCAATGCATGAATTTGCAATATGAAAAAAAAAATTGATTGCCAATCCTAGATCAGTTAACACTTAATAGTAACAATTATTGGCCGTAGTTTTATTTTTGTAAATGAATTATGCTAACTGTTGCACGCGGATACTAAAGAAGCGTAAGATTCAAACCCTGGAAACTAACATTTCTCCTTACTGATCACTTATAACATTTGGCTATCAAAAAAATGTCGCACAAGCCAACGCCTTCATAGATGACTTTTACATTTCAATAGTCAAGAATTATGTGGCTACTGATTGAGTCAATTAAGAGTAATTTAGAAAGTAAAACGTATATGATATTTCCAGATGAGCAATGCTATATGCCGCGAGAGAATCTCCTGTGAAATGCACAAATACATATGTTTTAGTTTTATAATAAGTTTCTTAATTGAACTATGACATAAATCACCCATCACCAGTAAATAATGGCAATTTGTTGAGATGACTGACCAATCACCCATGATCGTGAGGCTCTGCGAAAACTTCCTTTGTTAGAAAAAGCATTTTCCCTTACAGATTATGTGTGAATTGAACATGTTTGTTACAATTTTTTAACCAATTTTTTTTCCGCTTTTTTTAGGTAATTTATTTATTAATTACGATGGTGTTTCTTTAAGCTGGTTAATTACAAAAATGATTGTCTAAGTGATTAAATCACGTGGTAGAAATGCCGTTTATGAACCTCAGTTGCAGGGTTCGATTACCTTGGGTGTCGAGCTGAGTTTTCCCATTTGTGTGTTGTTAGATCCCGACATACCAAAACATTACAAAAATGATTGTTCTAGTTAAAATGATAAGCGATTTAATTAGTCTTTTTCTAAAATAAATAAATATCCTTAGTTAAATGGGAGTATACTTTGATTAAAAAGCAATATTTATATCTATAATTGTATCCAAAGTTACAAACACAAGTAAACTTTTACTTTCCTTAAAAGAAATTAAAAATGATGAATCGGAAGGAATTGGATTGTTTCCTTTCTTTGATCTTGAATTGTTTCCTAGAAATAACTTTATTCTCATCTTTCTACTATTTTTTATAAACATGTTTTTTACTTTTTGAAGAGTATAAAAAAATTTAATTAAATTCATCATTAATATTATTGTATTAAGTATTTTAAAAGTTATTTTTGGCAAGAAGTATTTTAAAAGTTATAATTATTTATAAATTGAAGCCTGCAAATTCTCCACAATTTTCCGTCTTTAGGAAATCTTACTATATTTTATTTTAGAACGGATCATATTTCTATGACAAAAATACACGTGGTTGGATATTATCCCCCAGCAGCTATCCTAAAAAGAAATTGACAAAATATTATTTCATTTCGACGACATTATTAAATGGAGATCAAACAGGCGAAATAAATAAGAATTTAATAAATTAACTTTCTAAAGTTCAAGTGTTCAACTAATTTATATATAAATAAATATATTATTTTAAGGTAGTATTAATCAAAATTTGAACTCAAAAAGTAAAAATAAAAAAATAAAAAAAATACACATGTAGAACGTAACGTACCTTGTTATGATCATAGCCATGGTGGCTCACAAGAAGCTCCACCAACTCACTTCCAGCGAAACAGTTTCTCACAATCTTGATCTTCATCAAACGGTCCTGAATTGGCAATCTCTGTCTCAAAATCCGCACAACCTTAACCATCTCATCCTCCTTCTCCTCCGGCAACTCATCAAATCCGTACACCGGCGGTGCCGGCGCATCGCCAGAAAACTTTCCGTTAGCAATCTCCATCAACACCTTCTCCAACTCAACACTACCGTTCTTCCTCATCGCGTTAAGCTCCACCAAACCTCCAATTAGCTTCTCGTTGAAGAAAATCTTCGGCACCGTTACGCTTCCCGTTCTCTCTCGCAGTTCCTTTTCTCGCTCCGTGTACACATCAACGTTGATCTCAACAAACCTCAACGCTCTTTCCCTCAAGAATCTCCGAACCGCAGAGGAGTCTCTGCAGTTCGATCTTGAAAATAAGCTGATTCGTACTTTCCCTAACGACGCGTCGTTTTTCATCATCACTAATACTTTCAGACCAGAGAGGTTGAATTCCGACACGTCGTTGTCGTTTTTGTTTTTCTCGCTTAACGACTCGTCGATTGAGTGTTTCAGCGAAGATATTGATCGCGAGATCGTTGACGACAAGTCGTTACTGCGTTGCTTAAGGAACGTTTTGAACGCGGATGCAACGACGTCGTTTCGTTGATTTGAAGTCGATGGGGGTGTTGGCTTTGGGAGAAGCGAATGGGGTTGTATGATTGAGAGTGTGGTTTTAACGGATATATTATTACCGTTGGGGTGAACGTCGTCGTTTTGAATGTGTGTGTGAGTGTTTGGGTTTATGGTTTGTTCTATTGTTGGGTTTGGAATTGGTTGTTCTAGCTCGGAACCCATTTTGTTGTGGGTTAAGGGGGAGGAAATGGGAATAGTTAGGAAGAGGGGGATAGTGTGGGTGAAATGGGATGATGCTGTGGGGTTTTTAATGTGGAGGATTTGAGGAGAATTGTAAATGGTAAATTGGTAGTAGAACTCGTCGGATATTGACAAAGGTCAGGGGAGCGTACGAGGAAGATGTCCTATAATAGCGACAAAGACGGACGTGGTCTTTTTACTCTTACGTCTTTCTCTTTTTTAAAAAATTAAATAAATTAGAAAATTTCAAATTACACGAGAGAAATAAATTAATTGGCTCTGAATCACATGAGATGTGCGACAAAGAATTAAATATAGTTGTATAAAAAAGAATTAATTGTAGTTGTTTTTACTAATACAACAATGTTATATGCACAAAAACAATTAGATAAAAATCGACAAAAATTAACTTATAATATCAATTAATCAAGTTTTTTAGACTATTAACCAAGTGATTAATTAACCAAGTTTTTAATCAACGCCTCGAAAATTGTGAAAAAGCAGGTTGGTAATAGTCTAAAAAGTTTGATTAATTGGTGTTGTAAGTTGGTTTTTCTCTATTTTGGTCAAAAATAATTTGTCCAAATAACATTTTTGTTATATATATATATATATATATATATATATATATATATATATATATATATGAGTACTAGAGTTTTCGTTTTGTAGATTTGATAAATTCTACTCGAGAATTTGGTGGGTATGAATACTAGAGTTTTTTTTTTTTTGAAAATTTCTTTTTTTGATATGAGTTGAGCCTTTTTTCAATTATTTACTATTAGTTTTGTTGTTGACTTGAGTCAAAAAATTACTTACTACTAGTATAGTTCTATTCCCCTCTAGACTAGTAAAAAAGTGTCACATTTTATTGGACTCAAATATAAACAAATCTTAGATTCGAATATCATTTTATTAGACAAATTGATGACAAATAAGGCTTGCATTTGGATCATCTCATTCAATACTCTCTCAATCATCCTTTATACTATCTATCTCTCTCTCTTAAAATACTTAAAAATAATATACTCAAATCCGGTTTTCCTCTCCTATGGGTTTCCGTTTCATTGAGAAGAACAACATATCGGTGAGGAATGGATTGAAAACCTATTTCTCGAGGCTCCTCCCTTGATAACAAAAATTGTTGCTTCAATATTATACAACATATGGTGGGCTAGAAACAAGAAGATTCATGATCAAATTCAAATACCTTGTGGAGAATCACATCCGTAATTTGCTTTGTCTTCGCTAACTGCGGCTCAAACCAGTTCTGAGTTGCTTCTCCCTTGGCATCCTGGCCTCGGTCTTTCTGTCAATCAATCTTGGCAACCTCCTCTAGCTGGTCTCATAATGCTCAACATCGACGCAGATTCGAATCCTTCTTCTCCGGGCACCTGGGGTTACAACGTTGTTGCTCGCGACTACGAGTGCCGTGATTGCCCGGCTGCGTGCTAGTCGGGCCGAAGTCGGGACGACGTTTAGTTAACAAAGCCTCTGCGATTATCGTGGCCTTCTCTTTCCTCGGATCGCGATTTCTCGAAGCTAGAGGTGGAAACAGACTCTCTCAGTTGCTTCAGCCTTGTGCTTCCCAAACGCTAGCCCAAACCTTTCCTACTTGGGCCTCCTTTTGGCTGATGCTGTTTATTTGGGCTCCCTTTTTCATTTAGCCCATTTTAGGCATGTTAGTAGAAATTGTAAATTGTAATTAGGCTGTTCATTTGTTATCCAATGGGCCATTACCCATCCTAATCAAATGTGGCTGGAAACTACCCCACATATGATTAAGGATGTTGTTGTTTCTGATTTGTCTTCTCTTGGTGTTTAATAAATGTGGTATTGTATTAAAAAAAAATTCTTAACTAATCTTTCAATATATTAAATGTTATTTTTCCACAACTATCCTTAAATTAGCTCTTTAATGTTGTTGGAAGATGACTATTAATTAGGAATAGTTTAGTAAATCTATTTATTTATTTCATGAATTCAAAAAATTAAATTGTGAAAATTTACTTATCCTTAATATGTGTTAAAGTAGTTATTTTCGCTTTATAATTGAGTCAGGAGAGTCTTATTTATTTTAAGTTATCTCAACTGATTTTTCTTTACCTTCGAGAAAAGTAGAAAGAAAAACAAAGGAGGAAAGCTACAGCTTGATCGTAGCAATTCCTATAGTGTCTGCTAGCATGGAAGAGAAAATGGTCGAGGGAACCGATCTGCTGATGCGCTCCATGCTTAATGTTGTAACCTTGCTTAGCTAGTCAATCGACACAATAATTACTTTCTCTTAAGGGGTAAGTAGAGGATAATTGCCCGTCCAAATCTCTAAAAGATTGAATGTAGGCAACTACGGGTGCATGAGGATGGGAGAGAGGATCCCTCTCATTATTCAACGACAAGGCAACCACATATAACATTGCAGTAGCCATTATTCTAAGCAATTTTGAGACCCTCGACAATAGCTTGAAGCTCTCCATTCATATTGGTAGTAAAAAATACCACATCCTCCAGAAAACCCGTAATCGAATTACCAAGGTGATTACGGAAGATAGATACCTCCATAAGAGCGTCTAGCTAGATTGTCAAAAGAGCTTCAATTCACATTCAATTTAAGGCAATGTTCCGGAGGTGGTAAAAATCTTCCAACTATCCCACCTAGCTAGTGTTTGAGAAAACCTCCTCATTAAGAGCCTCCACAACATCCAACAACTTTGTAAAAGTTGAGTACGCTTTGTAGTCCTTTCAATGAAATTGCTTATCTAAAAAAACAACTGACAGTGAGGAGGAGTCCATAAACCCAGTGGCATTAGTTCCAAACCATTGACAGAGATCATCCATGCATGTTAAAATCTTGCAAAGAAGTAAAATTGAAAAGGCTTCAAATCGGTTGAACACGAAGACAATCTTTCAAGGTATGGAGGAGGGTTTCATCACTAGCCCCACACTTGTGGCAAGAATGGTCAGATGTGGTGTGTCTCAAAAATCTTAGGGTACGTTTGGGAGGTGAGAACATATTTTTCGATTCTAAATTGAGGAAGGTTTATAAAATGTGTCAAAACATCAAATAAAGTGTGATTAAAATTTTTATAGGGTTATCTATCAAGTTACCCTTTTATTTTTTAAAAAATTCAAATAAATATTAAAATATATATTAATCTTTTTCAAATCCTCCCCTCTCCTCACACCCCAAAACTCCCTCCCAAAAATACCTTTAAAGAATTGGCAGAAAGACTTACATGCATAATGAACCAAACAAATTAAAGTGTTTAATATTTTGAGGAAAGCTGCACGAATTTCCAAATCTGCTTCCAAGTTGATAGGGAGGGATCAACCAAGTAAGAGAGCCGGTAATAAACATTTGTAATGAGTGTCCATCCAAGTCTTCCTCTTTACTTGAAACTTTGATGGAATATTTTCCTTTTCGTACTTCTTCCTCTTTCCAAGATCTTCTAATAAAAAAATTAGAAAGACTCTAGCGATAGAATTTCATTTAATTAGACCCTAGTAAGGTTTAGTTTTTTAAAAAATGCCTTGATTAATTTACTAATTAGAAGCTCACTCACGCTTTGGCTTACAGAAAATATCTCCTCTGGTCTTGAGGCATGTGCAGGCTTCCATGTAGGGTTGTTCAAACTAATTGTCGAACCGAACCAACCGAATTCTTAAAGCGAACCTAAGCGAATCGTTATAAATCGAACTTTTAATGTGATTCTAAGCCGAACTATCTTTATGCAACACGATTCACTAATGAAGCATTAAACTCGATTCGATTAGTGAACTGAAAAACTGTTAGCGAACTGTTAAGTGACTTATGAGTTATGTATGACAGTCAGTGACTATTCCCTTCAACCTTACAAATTTCGAATCGAACTGTTCATGACTGAGTTCCCACAGGAGAACTCAACACTGCTGTTCAATTGTTAACTAATAATATAAGTCACGTAACACACCTGCAAACCTCCAGTAATAATATTAGATATTTAAGTTTAGGAAAAATTACTTTGGGAGTCCTTTAAGTAATTTAATTATATGAAGTTGGTCGCCCCTTTAAAGTTTTTCCAGTATCAGCAAGTCCTTTAAGTTACATAAATGTGCATGTGTAGTTAGTCTTTTTTTTATTACAAAAAAGCTCAATTCGCACAAACTGAGTTGATGTGGCCGTGACAGAAGTTACCTATTATCTATCTTGTAAGAATATGGTCCTTTAAGACTACAGTCATGTAACAATTTGGAACTTTCAACTTAAATTTATTTTTAAAAAAATATGGTTCATCTTCTATTTCATTTAAGTTGAAAGCACCAAATTCTTACATGACTGTAGTCTTAAATGACAAAATTGTTTCAAGACAGATGACATGTGAGGCCCGTGGATGTACCACGTCAGCTCTGTTAGTGCGAATTGGATTTTTTTGTAACACAAAATGAAAAAAAGACTAATGGTGTATAGATTATGTAACTTAAATGATCAACTTATTATAATTGAATAATTTAAAAGACCTAAGTGATACAAAAAAAAATTTAAATGACCAACTTGTTACAATTAAATAACTTAAAGGATCTCTAATGTAATTTTGCCTTTAAATTTAATATTCATTAAAAAATACTTAATTTAAAACATCTATTTCAAATAACAAATAACTTTGTGATTGCTGTAATTAGTTACACAGCACATACGAAATAGATCAAGTTTCACAAAAATTATATTTATAAAAACAACAAACTTATTTCACAGTATCTTTTTTAATATTAAACGAGCTAACTAATGATATAATTTTTACACTATATTTAAAATTAAAGTATTTTACCAACATTTTATATTAAGATAAAAACACGACAAGTTGCCATATAAAAAGAAAAACAATTTGAATTTTTTTGAATAGAATAGAAGTTCTGTTAATCCTATCAACAATTAAGGGAAAAAATTGTCAAAAAAAACTTTAATTTTAGCAGTTCAAAGCCACCGTAATTTAACAGTTCAGTCAAACAAAGTTATTAGTAAAAGTTTTGTTAACAGTTCAGTTCGATTTGGGTTCTAAAAGTTCGAATAAAACGGTTAGTATAAGTTCCTTTTCTAAACAGTTCGGTTCGGAATTAAAGCGCGAAACCAAAGCTGTTAATATAGTTGATTCGGTTTGATGAATCGTTACTTATGATTCGATTGATTCACAAACTATTTCAATTGGTTCGGTTTAATTCGAGTTCGATTCGCATCTTAAAGCGAGGCTATGAACAACACTACTTTGTGTGGTGCAATCTCTCTTTCTTGTTACTTTCATTTTAGTCCTTCTTTGTACTGTGGCTTTAGGCCAAAAGCAAAAATACGAGTATTCAATTTTATTTTCAAACGCATTATTAAACATCTAATCAATAAATAATAAAATTAAGTGATACTCACTCATTAAGTTCTATTGGTATGAAATCTTATAGGTAAAATTAATAAAATATTTAAATTTATTTTAAAATACTTAAATATAAAAAAATGTCACATCATTAAGGGTGTCATAAGAAAATTGTTATGATTAATATATTTTTAATTTTAAGACTATTATAAAAGGTTGTAAATGATTTAAAAGAATTTGTCTAAGCCCTCTGAAACCCTCAAAAACCCAAAAACACTTCTCTAATACATTTTTTGAGTTTCTTCAAATTAGGAAGATTTGGTTTATAAAAAAAAACTCTCCATTGAAGTTTTTTTTGACAAAAGACTCCATTGGACAAAAAACTCTCCATTGACAAACATTCAATTGAGAGGGGTTTGGGAGGGTTTAGACGATCATTTTTCTCCTCATCAAAAAAAAGTGATTGAATATTGAATATAAACAAAATTCATTGGGTATTTTTTCCGAATCATTACCGATTATCTACTGAGCGTCTCAACGCTTTCAACGAAACACACTCATACTTAGATCAAATTTCACGTCAATAACACCAGAGTTTATCCACTACAAAATTGAGCCAAGACCGAATCAACATCCGTGTCTCGAAATAGATTAAGCCATTAAAACAAAACAATCAAAATCCATTCATTTGTCCCTAATCACTTGTCAGTGTCAGTCCACTCTGTTTCCAACGCGTAAATGGAGTGACATATCCAATGCGTCCCAACCCAAAAAAGGGAGTAAAAAGGAATTCACCAGTTGTAGATTTAGAGTGACGAGAATACCCTTTGGATGATGAACCAACCAACAACTGGTGAAAGCACAAACGTATAGTAAAGAATGAGGATATGTTCGTAATTTTATTATAATGGAATGTGGCGATAATTTAGGCATTAAGGACTCGTTGATTTAGTTGTTAGCGTTTGACAAGGGCAACGAATCATTATTAATTTGGATCCAAGTGGGGGGCCTTATGTGAAATTAGGACCAGTTCCATTTTATTTCCCTTTGCCACAATCAAAGGTCAGCGCAAAGTTTGGGGAATTGGCAAACTTTGCCACAATCAGACCGTCTCAACTCAACTCTTATTAACTAGTACCGTTTAGTGCAGTGGCATAAACTATCATAAGGCATGGGGGTCGACTGACGATCTTTCACAAGTTTGTGATTCCCGTGGTGATCAAGTTAAAGTGTTGGCCAAGAGGAATTTGATTCTAATGATGATTTAAATCATAAGACACTCATGAAAGAACTGCAAAGTGATAGTGCCTTAACTCAATTTTTTTGGTTACATCTCAACTCAATTGATTGATAGTATCATGAAATGCATTTATGATAGTGACATGAGTACGGCAATCCAAGAATTGGATTGATGTAGTTTTAAGGAGAAAAATAATCTCATCCAATTTATGTGGTTTATTTATTTAATTTAATTGATTTAATTTCAAAATAAATCTTGACTCATACTTAAGGAGACTCAAATATTTTTTTGGTATGGATTGGCTTCATTTTCAGTTTTTGACTTCTTTATAAACTTTTATCATTGTTTTAAAAAGAGCTGTGCAAGGAAGGGTTCAACTTGTGTGCTGGATTGTGAACAACTAGTTTTAAAAATATATACATTAATTAAAAGTACTAAAATAGTAGTTGAAATAGATTAATTAAGGAGATATGGAAAATCTGGAAAAGAGTATTTTAAGTATGAGTGGTATGGTAATTATTAGCATAAAATTATTTTGAGTAAATTACATTCCCCTCTCTTAAGAGAAGTTTGAATTACACTTCCCTCCCCTCTTATGTTAAAATATACAGTCCCCTCCCTTAAGAAATAAAAATTTAGAGTAAATTATAATCCCCTGTAACGATACTCAAATTATAGATCAGAATAAATGTAACGCAGCAGCGTAATTGCTATGAATCAAGTCAATATAGAACTACAATTCATTGAAAATGAAAAGAGGAAACAGTAAGTGCAGTGACCGAAAATAGAAGGAGCATAGGGTAGAAGAAGAAAATTGTGACATCACACCAATTGCCTGACTCCTGATTCCCTCTCTCTCATTCTTTATACATCACTTGCTAACAAACTCACTCCACACGGGTATGATCTCTGTGCCGTTGTGATATGCCTAGGGACCACTTGTTCTCTCTCTCTTCAATTGCTTCATTTTCCAGCTCACCCTCCATCTCAGCATGCTGACTCATGACATCCCCTCCCCTAAGAGATATGCTTGAATTACAATAATCTCCCTTAATAATTAAATATGCACCACACTTTAATCCTTGTTAACATAAATAAATATTTTTATGATATCTACTAATTTTAAGCCACCATTTAAGAAAAAATAATTCGTTTCTTTATAATTTCAATGTCAATGATATTCAAATTTTAATTTTTAATGATTAATTTAATGATTTAGAATATAAAAATCAATTTTTAAATAGCCATATTTTTTGCAGTGTTTCATATTTTATAATAGGATTTAAAATTATATCATATTGATTTTGTGAATCAAAAATAGAGAAAAATATTGTTCCGACCTGGGTTGCGAAGCCCCACTGGATATTGGGCCGACCCAACGCCTCTCAGTCCACAACGGCCCAAATACATCTCAACGTCGTCCGCTCGGTTCCCACTAGGCCGACGGTCAAGATCTCTCCCCAAGATCTGACGGCTACGGTACGCCTATCTACTCTATAAATAGAGGTCCACCCCTCTACTCCGATATGTTCCGCTCATTTGCCACGCTGCTCTCCTAGAGCTCTCTCTCTCTCTCTCTCTCTCTCTCTCTCTTCTCTCTTTTCCTTTACCTCGGCCACGTACTGACTTGAGCGTCAGAGTGTCTTGCAGGTACCCCCACCCGACGTGGACCTACTCAGAACGCCCGAGTATCTTCTCCAGACCGAGCTCGAGGTATAAGCTGTCGAGCACCCGCATTCCATCCTAACCTGGAATTCCTATCCAAGTACCCCAGGCCAAGGAGCTACTCCAAGGTCTAGATACCAACAATGGCAACCACAGTGGGAGGCCAATCACTGTCTTCCAGGACTCATCTTTGCAATCCGCCCCTTTGGGCACCTCTCGGCGACGGCCTCAGACGAACTCTAGCTAGAATCAGCTCGCTTCCGAGCTCATCGCTGAATAGCCTATTCTGGCTCCAACAGCTCGCTTCCGAGCTCGTCGCGGAATAGCCTAATCTGGCTCCAACGGCGCGCTCGAGCTCGTCATTTGAATAGCCTAATCGGCTCCAATGCGCCGCAGAGCTCGTCATTTGAATAGCCTAATCGGCTTCAACGGCTCGCCTCGCTAAATCGCATCGAATAGCGTAATCGCTTGGCAAAGCTTTAGAGCGAGCTTGAGAATGGCCTCGGCGGCATCAACGATTCTCTGGCTTGTTGAGTCTAACACTCCACTAAAGAGTCCGCACAGTTTGCCCTTCCTCCCAATGCTGAACTGACGAGTTCCGTCGGGGGTCAAACGGTTTCCCAATTTCGCTTTACGCAAGCCCAGCCTGCCCTCTTGATGCCTGAACTGACGAGTTCCATCATGAGGCCGAAGGAAGGAGACCCATTGCGCGGTCTCCGCCCCGAAGGTCGGTCGTTTTACGCGACACCGGTAAGAAGGTCGGACGTCTCACGCGACACCGGTAAGAAGGCCGAGAGTCTCTTACGACCTCAGTAAGAAGTTCGATAAGCCCACAACGGCCTTGGTAGGATTAAAGTGAAGGCCGTGCACCCCAACAGCTCTGGTACCAAGGCCGATCGCCCACAGCCGGCATCGGTAAGAAGAAGGAGAAGGGGACCCACAACGGTCTTCCTATCTTATGAAGGCAATGAGCCTGCCACCTCGGCGCTCATTTGCTGGTCATCTCGACCTCTTTATATCTCTCTCGGCCAAATTCATACACTTGTGCTACTTTCTCTAATTCACTCTAATGCTCGAGCGGCTACGAGCCTCACCTCGACATCCGATCGCAGGTACGCAATTAAACATACATTCACATTTGAAAGCAACGAAATGCAATTGTAATAATGCAGGTAATTAAAGGCCAGAAATGGGTTGACGCCCGATTGTGCTTACAAACTTAAAAATGGCCCCGGACATGCCCGAGACCATCCAAATAGAAATTGTTCAAAGAATGATTAAAGAGACAAGGAAGAATCTCAGTTCTCTCCCGTCTCGCCCTCCTTTTCCGTCGGGTTCTTCTCCTCCTAGTTTGCTTGGTGAGTCTGGACTTCGCCGCCAGCCGTCTCAAGAATCTCTTCCTCATCCCTAGGTGCATCCTCCCCAGTCTCGGGAGCAGAATTGACGACCTTCCCGTCTTTCAACAAGATCTTTCTGTAACACCCTCAATTTTCTATGTAATTGCTTTTACGTGTTTTCACTTGTGTGTTTTCTCACACTAGCGCGTGTGAATTTATCCCCAGAATTTGTTTGTGTTTTCACCAAACCGAAAGTAGATATAGGACCTAATATATTATATTAGGTTGAGGTTTAATTTTCATTCCGAAATTCCACCGGAATTTGGACGCGTTTTGGATCTGTCGGACAAAATTTAACCGCTTAAAAACTCTAACCATGACCCGAATATGAAAATTTTCGACTTTAAGGTTTTAATCGGCAGTTAGAATAATTTAGTTAACATCCGATGCGATGTTAGTTCCGCAAAAATGCTAACTATTGCTTAACCGTATTATTATAGTATTATTTTAGTAAAATATCTAGATATTATTTTTTTACAAACTTCAGCTTGAAGTTAACTATCTGACAAGCCTCACTTCACTCACTCGTGGAATGACCCTCACCACTCAATAAATATGATGCCTTTTATTACTTGGCTCATATTCACTCAAAGCATAAGTTAAAAAAAAAAATAGAACTACTTTCCTCTTTCAGCTAACTATCCGTAACAGAACACATTTCCTTTCTTTCGGTATCAAATTCCTACCTCACTCTCATCAAACCCCACTACTCTTTTGTCCTTGTTGCATCATGGATCATACTTAAAGAGGAGTATTTTAAGGATCCACTATACTTCTTGCCTTTTCCACTTGCAAGCTCGGTAAGAAACTATACATATATGTATCCCTTTTCTTTTTATTTTACTATAGAACCTGATGCATCAAAAGATACTTTTATTTATTACTTCATTTTCTTGATTTTAATTTTTCACCATCATTTTTTTTAGACCGAAGGTTCTATTTTCAAACATTAGGATTAAGTAAGCTTGAATATAAGTTTTGTGAATTTTTCACTTAGACCTTTACTGTTTTCAAAAGGATTTAACTATGTTTTTAAGCTAGACAGTAAAAAGAAAATTATGCTTTTATGAAAAGGAATGTAAAGTTTTTGTAAAAGTTTCGATTTTTAGTAAAGTTTAAAATTTGGAGTCGCCAAAAAATTTCAGAATGTTCTCAGAACACTTTCGATCATCATAAAAATTAAATCTTTTATACAAAGGAAAAATGTATTTTTCGATTTTCAAGTGTTCAAATGATTTTAGAATCCGGATAAAGCGTTAGGAAAAGAAATATCGAGAACGGGACTAGTAGCTTATCACACTCTAGTTACCCCCCTTAAAACGAGTACTAGTATTGTAATCTGAGACCTTTGGACTTTATGTTTATGCGTAGAAGGTTTCGCGACACCTGGACCGGCTCTAGCTCGGATACCTCGCTACTCGACATAACACGTTTTAGGTAAGGGGAATTTCTGCATAATGAGTTTTAGCTTCATGGGTGTTGTGTGATTGTTTGAATTGTCTGCTGGATTGTTTTGACTGATAATAATTGTAGTATTATTATGTGAGATATTATATTGAATATCCCTGTGATTGATTATTGTGAAGATGTGAATGTGGTTGTCTTTGAATTGTCTAAGTGTTGGAGTCATAACTATTGTTATGACCAATTGTTTTGTAACTTGAGCTGAATTGGACTCGAGCAGAGAAATGGTAACGGTAAAAAGATAAAGGGAACATGACATTTTAGTGACAGATCATGTGATGTTTCAAAAAGAAGAAAACTGAATTTTGAGAGTTAATAAGAAATAATCGCTTTAAGACAGAATAAATATTTTAGACAGAATTAAAATGAAACAGACTTTATGAAATAGCATTTCAATTGTGAAAAAACCCAAATTTCTCCAACGGATTTTCGGTATAACCTCGTTTGAACAAACACGCTCGTATTTTGAAAATGAAACCTTAGGCATTTGAAAAATGGAGAAACAAAGAGTTGATTTAAGAGTTGTTGGTTAACGGTGAAAGTAAGTTAGTAAAGATAATAATTGAGTATTCCGACTTTATAAAAGAGAAGCGTTTTCGAAAATTCAAAGTGGTACTCTCGTCCGTCAAAAGATAAGAATACACGAAAAGCTATGCTAAGTGGAATGGAACGCTTAGTGTGGTTCTCTAAAACTTTGAGTGCATCATGTTAAAAAGAGAATTTATGAAAATGGGATACTCGATGATTTGTTGATATGTAATGAGACTTTCAAAGTTAAGCGTTGATTTGAGATTAGATCTTGGGGCCGAGTCTTAATCTAGATGTGAGAAAATCTAGTAAAGATTCGTACTAATTATCTAGGTACCATTGAGGCCTAGAGCGTTGAGAGTGTAGAACGTTTTTAGGGCGTTGTTCCAACCCGGACGTGTTGTAGTCTTGTGTTGAAGACTGCCCGAGTAATTGCTGTAGGTCTGACGGGGAATCCAAATCTAGGTTGCAAGGGACACGGAGACATAATCATGGTGTAAATGTTATGTTGGTCGGTGTTGATCTAACGGAGAATCTAGATCACAGTATTGGCCTAGGTGACGATCTAGTGCTATTCCATTTCGTATGGAAATTTGATGATATTGATAATCGATGTGAGGAACAATTTCTAACACGAATTGGAATACCTTTGATTGACTAACCACATTATGTTAAGGTGATGAGATTGTTTATGTATCTTATGTGTTATTTTTCGTTTTTGGATTGATGTCTAAATATAAGTAAGTAATGTATGGTACATGTATATATGTATTATTTTTGGTTTTACCTATGTATAGCTTATGATGAACTTGGTGTGAGGAAAGCATGTGCAAGTATACACAGTCCTTAACAAGTAAGACAGTGTTTAGAATAGGTTGAACCCACAGGGATTGATGAACTCTCTTTTAAATTCAATACAAAGTAATATAGTGCAAAAGTAACCAAATAACAATTTATAGTGGAGTTGATGTGATCACAACTAAGTTAGATAAGAAAGAAAAGTACAAGTGTTTATAATGCAAATGAGAAAAGCTAGTTGGAATGTCTTCACCAAGTAATTTACCTTTAAGTGTTTGATGCAGTATGTGATGCAGTTGCACTGAATGATGTTGCATTAGCTATGTGCCTTTCAGTCACTTTCTTCAGAGTTTCATTACAAGCTTCCTATGTCTAGGCATGCTAAATAAGTTCACTCTTGCCTTTTAAAGTACCCACAGTATCACCCTATGGACTATACTATCCTATGTCTAGGACTTAGCATGGTTTTCACAAAGTTTCCTTTATGTAAAACACTCACCCATATTAGTTCTTGAGTTCTTAATGGTAAGCCATGTCTGCTCTTACAAATCTACTTATTCTAAGTGATCAATCTCAAAATAAGTGTTGAAAGTATTATCAAGCAAGAACTAAAGTGCACACATTACATACATGCATCATACTTACTTAAGAACATTCCAGCTAAGAGAGATTTAGCTCAACATAGACATCGCAAGGTAAATATAAACTGAATAGAACATGTTTATATAATTGAAATCACAAAAGAGAGACAACAGGAGAGAAATTACACGAGTTGAAGCTCTTTGTATGAAGTCTCCTAGCAATGCACTAGCATTACTCCTTAGCACTATGTAAACACTATGAAATCGAAGTAAGGATGGTTTGTCAATTCCTTCCTTTCCCTCTTACAAAATAGAAACTAACTATGTATATTGAAATTTGAATCTAACTTATGGATTGGGAAATATTTCCAAATGAAGATGTGAGGTCCTTTTATAGTCTTCAAGAGAGGTGCTTCCTTCCTTCATGTTGAAGTAATCTTGAGAGGATTGAGTTGTAGTTACTTTTCAAAAGTTGTTTCCCAAGTTAAGATCTTTGATCAAGTGTATAGGGAGGTCCAATGAGATATGAACATGTGTCCCTATGTTGATGACTCTTCAAAGCTATGCTTAGGGCTATGTGTGAATGGTAGGCGTCGAAATATAAAGTGGTCTTGATTTAGGGGACCAAGCATGAGGTCAGCGATGCAAGTGGATGTGCAAGTGGCTAGCTGCTCTCTCCAAGTAATGCAGATGTAGTGCAGGATCAATGCAATAGCATTGATGCAGGAGCATCTGTAGACTGCACTGAACAAAAACATCAAACATACCACAATATATCCAAAATGGTCAATTAACAACTATAACCATGTCAATCACTCAAGTTATCATATATCACACAAAATACTATATAAACTCCTTATCTTTACTTGAGAGAGAGCAATTTACTAAGTTTAAAAATATGAATAACTCTATATAAAATAGAGTTATCAGAACTCGTGGACGAGGAATTCACCCTTGCTGTGTTTTATTTTGTATGTGGTATATTTAAAATTGGGTTCAGAAGATGGCTTCAAAGGATAAGATGGTTATGAAGGATTTGCTGGAGATGGACTTGCCCTTGGATCTCAAGGGGATACAAGTTCTTGATTTCCCTGATGGAGGAGATTTGGATGATTGGGAGTTTGACCTTGTCTCCCAAAAGATCCAGTTTAAGTGGGTAGTCGTATCGACTAGTATAGATGATGAAGGTAACCGTCTCTCACAGTTACGTTACAAGACTAGGTTCACTATTAATATGCCGTTTGACTTTTTCTGAGATGTATCTTGGACCCCTCCTGTGCGACAGTACTATTCTGGGACTAGGCGTACATCGCAGCATACACGTGGAGTTAGGATTGGGCCACGTACGATCACTACTCTGAAGAAGAGTGCCATTCCTAGGGGACTTGCTAGACCATCAGTGAGCCAAGATTTTCCTGAACCTGTTGACCCAGTTCCAGTGATTCAGGTACCCTTTTCCCCCATTGCTGAGGGTGGTGCTAGGGATTTTGATGATGCTGATATCCATGATGATGTTACTGATGACATTCGAAAGTCACCTATTATACCAAAGTTCACTCATGCTACTCTGCCACATTTGCCGATGTTTTCATCTATGCATGTTCCTACTCTTCCAGTCTGGAGGCCGGTGAGTGAGTCTCACGGAGCAGGTTCATCTTCAGGAGCACATGTGGTGATTAATGTTTCTAGTGATGAGGAGTCTAATGATGAAGAGGACCCGGAAGCGGTTCCATCTTATTATTACTAGTGAGATTAGCTGAGTTGAGGTTTTGTGTTGGTGTGTGATATTGTTAGGTGTTTTGGAGGGCCTAGGATAGTGGTTGTGACGTGCTGGCGAGTTGATGGTAAAGCCAAGTATGTCTTTTTGAGGATTAGTGTTCTTGTATATTGTTTCATTTTCTCCCATAAGTATTAGGGATTGACTATGTTTGATGATGTTGATATGATGCCGCCTGAGTGCGTGCTTTTTACATTAGCCTTGACTATGCCGCCTGCGAGCGTGCCGTGCAGCTTGTTTCAACTATGACTTTATGTTTAATATATATAGTCTTTATGTTGGACCTATTTATAGTTATTATTCATAGTGAAGTATACCTTAGTTATCTTTAAGTCCTTATCCTGAAAATATTTTCAACTTTGAATTCAAAAAAAAAAGGTCCATTCTTCGTAAACAAATACAAAGTAAGAGGAGTTAAGTTAGCAAGGTGACACTTAAGAAATGGGGTGTTACACTTTCCCTCCACCACTTGCTGAGTAAGGTGCATGTACTGCGTCTGGAGGTTGGGCTTGAGCACCAGAACTTGAGAAAGGCACCGGGTGTAGCCAAGCTTGGCCATTTCTGCATTGGAGTCCTTCAGGCTTTGGCACTTCTTCTCCAGTTCGGCTATCTGAGCCGCATCCTTGACCTCGGTGTAACACCCCCTTCTATTTAATTACTATTTTACTAATTAAAAATCAGAGTTTTCAAAAACCTTTCCACGCACCTCAAAGAGAGTGCTACATTTAATAAAAACATCATCAAAACATATTTAAAATTCAAACGCATCAAGTGCGTAAAATACATATCATAGTCACGTGGGTTAAGACCCTCAAAACCTGTTTAGAGTTTACAACAATCCAGAAAATAGTTTTACAGCACAGCGGAATAAAACTAAGTCTAACATATTCAGTACATAATCCAAATCAGTTTAAATACATAATATAAAATAACTACACTACGATCCCGCCCCGGGTGTCACTAATCAGAGCTGACTCGAAGACTCAAGAAGGCGTAGCACCTTCACTCAGAATCACCTGTTTGTCGCCACGAGAGCAGGCAACATAAAAATGCTAGGGTGAGTCTCTTTACATAAATAATAACAAGTAAGATAGGCGTTATATTAGGAAAACATTTAGCAATAACAATCCACAGAGGTCAAGGCATTTACCATTCAATTAGAATACCAACCAACAACAATAATGAATTAATTAAGCATCAACAAGAATTCTAAGAATGTATGCGTATATGCATGTATGAAATATGCATGTGGATCCATAACCACCTCAATAACCTCGTCGGGCACCCACCGCTTTGGCCGAAGCCACATCACCGCTTTTGGCCGAAGCCACATCACCGCTTTTGGCCGAAGCCACATCACCACTTTTATATGCATATGATTTATGAGACACCATGACAATGCATCACCACACAATCAATTTATCACATCAATTATCAACTCACCTCTTTGGCCGAAGCCCCCACCGCTTTTGGCCGAAGCCCACATCATTCATAAATTCATCACATCAAGTATTAACCCACCTCTTTGGCCGAAGCCCACATCACCCCTTTGTCATCACCTCACCAACACAACTTATTTATTAAATTAAATCTCACCCATGGACCAGATCCCACCTAAGGACCATTTTAACACACCAAGGATTAAACCGACACCCACAAGGACTAAACAGTCACCTAAGGGACTAAACAGTCACATAGGGACCAAAACAACATTTTTGAAGGACCAATAGTGCATAGGGACCAAAATAGTATTTTTAAGGACTAAAAAGTTCAGAGGGACCAAAACAGCATTTTCGACACTTTGGGCAACATTGGCGACAAGTGCTGGATTCCTACAGCAGTACTCCTACTTCGGCGTTTTATTTAAAATATCAAACGACATCGAAAAATTACAAAAGACCACTCATTGGGAAGCCCTCTGAGTGTAGTTTCTACCTATGATTTTAGTTTCTCAAAATCAGTGTCCAGTTGTTGCAGTTTTTCAAAACACTACGCTGAGGTGCCAAAATCGGACAGAACGTTTTACCCAACTTGCAACCAAATTTTCTTTCTCATTTCTTAATGAAATTCAGTGAAATCGGTGCCGATTTCGTAGAGAATTAAGTCTATTTTTCAATGAAATAAGAATCATTCAAAACGGAGTTCAATTGAACACACAAAACCTGCAAAAACTGAACCTACTCCCAGTTTGACTCCAGAAAATTGACCTAACTTTAGAGACTCATAACTGGAGCTACACAACTCCGAATTTAACGAAACCAGTGCCAAAACGACCGGCCTTAAGTCTATTTTCAAAAACAATTAGCCACATAATTTTTGGATCAACCAAACAGTACCAGTTTTAGAAAACCGAAACAGTGTCCAGAAAATACACAAAAACCATAAACAAGAAAGACTCATCATCAACCCCCAATAAATTCAACAACACTTAAAACACCATTTAATCCAACAAATACATGAGTATCAATTTAATTTCCACAACACTTAGGCATTTAATCAACATCATTAAATTCACATATTCTCATATTTCATCACATTGAAACATTTTATCAAACACGTGGCATGCATATTTAACAACTCATATATTTCCAACATCAAGCATCATGATATCATCAAATTAATTACAAATACAACAACAAACATGAAATCAACACAAAACTCAACCAATCAAACTATTCCTAGAGCTATTCCACACATAACACATATCTTACAACTTATTATAAATGTAAATGAGAGTCCCCTAACCTTGAATGAGCTAGAAACTCTCAACCCAACACCAAGAACCAACAAAGTGGAGTACTCCTACCCTCCTTTCAGCTGGAAAACGTGATCCCTCTCTCATTGGGTAACAATGGAGAATCAACAAAGAATGGAAATGAGGGGTTAAAAACTACCAAACTAAAAAGAGGAAGAAAAATGGAAGAGATTGGTACCAAATGCACTTACCCAAAGCTAGAAAAATGATTTTCCTCCTTCCCCTCTCAAGCACTCAATGCGCAAGCTTATGGTCTGCTCCCCCTTCCTTTCTTTTTCTTTCACTTTGATCTAAATGAGGCTAATAACCCTACCCCTAGTTATGTATTGGCTTTGGGCCTATTTAGTGGGCTTGGGCCCCTTATTTACACCCTCTAGGTGCTTTCTCACATCCTCCCACTCTAATTAAAATACTCCCCACTTAACTAAAATACTCACCATTTATTTACCACACCTCACTCCTTAATTAATTAATCACTCTATATTTATTTTAATATACACAACTAAAATAATTACTTAATTCATTTAGCTAAATAGTCGCTTAATTAAATTAGTTAAATACTCACCTAATTAATTTTGGGGCGATACACTCGGCATCCTCTCCTTCTTTGTGCAGCCGTCCCAGATTCTCCCAAGTTATCTGCAGCTCCTCGGAGACCTTCTCAAGGTCAGCAACTTTCTTTTTGTTCTCGGCAGCCTGGTTTTCGGCAGCAACCAACCTCGCCAGCAGGTCGGCATTCTTGTTGCAGTCCTCTTGCAGCCGGCGATTCTTTTTCAGCAACTCAACATTCATGGTGGCGCACATATTTCAGTTCTCGCCGGGTCCGAGCTAGTTTGTCCCCTAAATAATTGTTATATGCTTGGGTTTCGAGGCACATACCTTTAAGCTTTTCCGGGGTGTTCGCTAGGACAACAACCTTCATCTTCCTAAAGGCCTCGGCCCCACAAACCTTGGCGACCTTGCCACAAGAATGGGTCACCTCGAGAAAGATCGTCTACCGTCATCCGTACATATACGCTTTTTGGTCGCATGCAACATAGTCCCTCGGCCCTTGTCGGCGCTGCTCTGGGTTTCTGCTTCGAGTGGACTTTGTCGACTCTTTGGAGTCGCAGAATTTGAGGAGGGTGATAAGATCTAACATGATCTCTAAGATTTAGGATCTAGAAAATTGGCAAAACAAAAACTTCTCACAACAAACTCATGAACAAAACTCAACAACACAAAAGGAAAAGATGAACACTTACTTGAAAATGGAAGAAAAGGAAAATATGGAGGAGATAGGAATGGGAATGGAGAAGGATGACCACCACTTCTTCCTTGGGAAGATGATAAGGACAACACTATCCTTGAGCTCTCCTAGCCTCAAGGTTGTGTGCTCAAGGTTCTCATCTCAAGAAACCTTGGAGAATCTATGATGAACCTTCACTTACACTAGCAACTAGCCACTCACCACTCACTTAGGTATACGGAAGTTGGACCATCTGGTATTAATAAATTAAAAAATGTCTTCTGTTATTGTTTTTTTGGTAATTCTTGCATTATTTTTGTCATTGACTTCTTTTATATTATTCATTGTAGATGTGCCTGAACTGTAGAGGAGATAAAGTTGTCGGATGATAGTTACATGTTGTTTGTTCTTTCAAGCTTCTTCGTTGTTCTTTGAATTTGTAGTATTTTGTTTTAGTTTTTGGACTCAGATATATTGCGTAGTTGAGCTATTTTGGATTATGGACAATGTGTTTTGCAAAACCAAGACGAATTTATTTATGTATGCTATTTTGGATTATGGACAAAGATATATTGTGTTGCTGAATTTTGTTTGTGTATGTTGTTCATTGATAGAAAAAATATATACTTAAAATTTTAAAAGTCAATGGTTTGTGGCCCGTTGGGCTGGCCCATGGGCTGGTGTTGGGCGGGCTTGGGCCTTACATTTTGCAACCCATCAGAATATTGGGCCGGCCCGACCCTGCCTGTATACACTGTTTGGCCCGATGGCCTGGGCGGGCCGGCCCGAGCTCGGCCCATTGACAGCTCTAGTATTAGGGCACTCTCATGCTCAAAATGTAAAAGTGAATTTCATTCATCAAAGTTCTAAGGTTTACACTAAGAGTATTTCCTTATATATGTTAGGTCACTTAAGGTAAGCCCAACATATTAGACCCAATTCCTAAATGAAGTACAAGCCCATATGGCCCAGAATACAAACAAAGTGGTCGTAGCCCATAACAAAGCCAACAAGGCCCAAATCCAAATGCAAATTACAACTAGAAATTAATTCTAAATTTATTGAAAAACATTTACAAAGAAATAGAGAACACTAGAGTTTGGGTGTTCTAGAATTTCCTTAAGGTATCATTGGTCACCTTTAGTGAGTCCTTGTCAATTATCAAGGTGGACACACTAAAGTATATTCCCTTTGAATGTTGATTCTCTTTATAGTCTTTTGAGTATTTATCCTTGTGACCTTCATCCAAGCTTCATGATTAGGCTAGGCATGCATGTGGGCTGACATCAGAGGGCCTCTCCTGGTCTTTCCTTTTCTTGTCCGGCTTTGTATTCTTCGCGGCGCTCGAAGTTGTTTGGGGCTTGGATCTTGGATCCACTCGGGAAGAGGAGGTCTGCCCGCCCTCTTTCCTGGGCTACGTGTTCTGCGGCACAACCTTCAGAATCTCCACGTCCGGGTTGACAGTAGATTCAGCCAATATCATATCAAGTTCATCTATTTTATCCATGATCTGCAAAAAGGAAAAGAAACTCGGCATCAGAATTAGCCCGATCAGCAAATAAAAGCAAACAATGTGCATATATACAAAGGCTACATTTATCAAAATATTCTCTCAGCTTCTTCTTGGACTTGGCCAACTCATCGAACATCATGTCGTAGTTAAACTTCATGTCCTTCTCGGCCAGCATCTTGCCCCATTTGTCGATCAACTGGTACGACCCTACGTCGTCTCCTTCGAGGGTACTCGGATCTATCAAGTAGTCGGCATTGGTAATAACGTGCCCCTCACTTGTAAAATGGTGGGCACGGCTCCAACTGAACGGGAAATGGGATTTCAACAAAGTCCCACCTAGCATCTCGGCAATAGACTTCTTCGTTGCCTTGTTCACCGCCTGCACGAAGAAGAAGTTCTTTTTGAAGTTCCTGTTTGAATCGTTTGCCGGGAAGACGTACGATCGATCCAATTTATTCTTGAAGCCAATATGGCCATGCGTGTTCCCGCCCGTGCCGGGCTCAATCTTGCGCGTAATGGTGAAGAGGGTAAAAAAGACCCGAGCAGTCGGCTTCCTCCCAAGGTATTTCATCGCCAGCTCAAATCCTCTCAAGAAGCCCCGGTTAGGCGAAGTAAGGTTGCGCTACGCGCAAGAACCGCCAGGTATCTCAAAGACTTGCTTCTAGAATGAATTCAAAGGAAGTTGGATGTTCATCGCCTCAAGCGCCGCCCCATAAAAGAAATACCCATAGTAGCTATGCTCGCTGCAAACTGGAACGTCTCGCACCAGAGTGATCCTCCACTTATCGCCCTCGGGCTGGTCCAAGTAATACTTTCCATAAAACGCCGCAGGTTTGTCCGACTTCATGCGCGCATAAATGTTGCAGACTTCAGTCGACACCCAGTCGTATACATCTTCATAGCGCTCGGAGTGACTCTCAATAGTCACCTCGGCGACAGCCAGACGAGACGTCGCCTCAATATCATCTTCCAAACTCGGAGTTGGTGGCCTTTCCCAGCCAGACACGGGAACAGAGAAACTGGACTTCGCAGACATGTTATGGTAGGTCGTCTTGAGAAAAGACCGGGAGCCCTCTGGCACTGGCATCGGACATCCATCTGCCCTTCTCTTGAGGATCGGCTTCCCCGGCAGAATGAAGCTTTTTCTCTCCTCACTCTTCGCCCGGACCATCTACAACAGGGACACGCTACTAAGTCACTTTACACTAATGACTACTCCGCTTTCTTTCTACTTCATCCGCCTCGGACCGACCGAGGCCGAGGCAGGTTATTTACCGATAGGCCAAGGCAATCATCCACATTGGAAGCCTGCCCCGACTAGCTACTCTACTCTAAAGGTACGAGCACCTTAAAACTATTCAAAAGTAAAATAAGTGTCTCGAAACTAACCTTTTGCAGCGGGGTACGAATTGAACATAGCTCGGTCTCGGCGCGGCGGCGATTGTAACACCCCATTTCTACCCGACAATTTATAATAAATATCAGAGTTTTTTTTTTAAAATTTATTTCTTTAATCCATCCAAACGGGATGCTACACTTACTTCATTAAAACCAACAAAAGAATAAAACATAACATCTCTTTAATCAAAGGAATACGTAACACCAAAACAAGTGGAAATAGGATCCTCAAAATATATTATTTTAGTCCACGCACTGGAAAAATCATACATCACGCAGCGGAAATAAATATAGTCTCAAAGAGATAAACAACAATCTCATCAATAACATAAAACATCAAATATAGAGTTCAACAGCCAAAAAGACTAAACAACTATAATCCTAAGCCCATCCCCTAGGTGCTACGTATCAGAGCAGACCGACTCGGGGAATGAAGGAGATAAGTCTTCACTCAGGGTTACCTGTGGTAAACAACAACAGAAAGGGGTGAGTCTCAAACTACATAATAAGGGTTATAATAAGCAGTAAATCAGTTCATAGAAGTTAATCAATCACAACATCACATATTAATTCCACAACAGTCACATTCACTTCAAGTATCATTTATGAGAATGAATGCAATGTATTGCAGTCATGCATATGTGGTACAATTCATCCTCAATTGTTTTAGCCCTCATGGCATCATCGTCAATAATCATCGTCAATAAATGCACATGTATGCATGAGACCCAATGAGCAACCAAACAATCATCATTCATGCATCATCATCAATTTTATTTGGTCTTTAGACCCATCGTCAATAACATCCTCATCATTTTTAGTTTTTGGTCAATAGACCCATCGTCAATATTCATCATCGTCAATTCTTACATCATCCACTTCATCATTATAATTTATGTCTCAAGGACTAAACCCCACTAGAGGACTAAAACCTCACTCAAGGACCTCAACATCACCTAAGGACCAAATTAGCACTTAGGGACCAAAACAACACACCTAGGACCAAAACACCACCTAGGGAGCAAAACAGCACATAAGACACATTTTGGCAACACCAGGCGCCAAAAACCACCAAAACTGGCGCCCCCTGTGGCAACACAGCCACTGGGCGCCAAAACACCCACACACTAGCGCCCCCTGTGCAACCCAGCACACAGGCGCCAAAACACCATCAAAATGGCGCCCCTGTGCAACACAGGCACTAGGCGCCAAGAACACAGCAATCTGGCGCCCCCTAGGGCAACACAGACTTAGACACAAACTAAGACACAACCGAGACATCTGTCCGGACACACGAAGCGCACTCACGGGCGCCTGGCAAAGACATTTGGCGCCCGCCAGACACAGGCAACAGAACACGCGCGCGAGCGGCCATTTGGCGTCTGTCTTTGCGCCACATGCACACACGCACTAAGCACACAAATCTGGGCGCCACACTGGCGCCATGGGCACCAAAATGGCGCCCAACACTTAGACACCACAAAATATCCAAAGAACTTGGCGCCACAACAAAGCCACGCAGGCGCCACTTGGCGCCTTGCACGAACAGGCACAACCAGCGCATGGCAGCCACTTTGGCGCCCGCACCTAGACACAATCACCACACAGCACTTGGCGCCACAGCAGGCGCCTTACCTTAGGCACAGGCGCACCAGACACCATTTCTAGCAGCCTTTGGCGCCCAACACAGCAACACACACACAAATTTCACAACACAAAGAACACCACCAAAGACTGCTGGTGCCATCTCTGGCGCTTGGGGGCAGCCATTTGCGCGCTCGCACACACACACACACACACTGTGCCACAGCAGCACTCCAGCGCCATTCAGGCAGCATTTGGCGCCCGATCAATGGCACACACTCACAGACACTGCACACACAAAGACAGGCGCCATTTCAAAGAACATTTGGCGCCCCAGGCACCTAGGGTTCCCTAAAACCCCAAATTCCTCAATTCCCCTAAGATCAATCATCAACAACAATCATAAAAACACTTCCTAATTTCTCTAACACTATCAATCACACAATTTAACAATCAATTCACATATCAATCGATTCATATACAATTTCATAATTCATACAATCCTTCAATCATCACAACAACTCTAAGAACAAACCTAACATCAAGAACACATCAAAACAATAAAATTAACATTCTAATTCTAACCTACAACCCATTATACCCCTTATTATAGAGCAAGACCCACCCTTACCTTGTATAAACCGTAGAAAAAGTCCTCTCCACTGAGTCACCCACAAAACCTCAGCAACAGTGAAGCTCTCCTTCTTCTTTCCTTGGTGTGATCCAAACCCTCTCTCTTTCTCCCTTGGTGCGCCGATTTCTCTTCTCCTTTCTCTCTTCTTTTTTTCGTTTTCTTTCTTTCTTTTCCAAATGGTGCGAAATGCACCAACCCTAGGAGGCTAAGTCATTGGGCTTGGGCTCTTGGGCCAATACTCGTAATCCCGGAATTACTGATACCACTCCCTTCAATTATAAATAAATTAACATAAATAATTTAATATAATTAAAAAATAATGCAACACTTTAAATAATTAATTAAATCATTTAGGGTGTTACAACTCTCCCCCACTTAGGAAATTTCGTCCTCGAAATTCATACCTCAGTCAAACAGCTCTGGATAAGACTCTCGCATCCTACTCTCTAGCTCCCAAGTCATGCTCTCACCAGCAGCTCCCAACCAAACTACCTTGACCAAAGCAATGTCCTTCCCTCTTAGCACCTTCACTTCTCTATCATCAATCCTCACGGGCATAGTCTCCACAGTGAGATTCTCTCGTACCTCCACATCATCCATGTGAATCACATGAGACGGGTCTGTAATATACTTCCGAAGTTGTGACACGTGGAACACGTCATGCAAGTTTGAAAGGTTAGGCGGCAGAGCCACCCTATAAGCAACATTTCCAACCCTCTCAGTAATCTGGTACGGTCCAATAAATCTAGGAGTCAACTTCTTTGCTTTCAGCGCACGCCCAACACCAGTCATAGGTGTAACCCTCAAGAATACATGCTCACCAGCCTAGAGTCTTTCCTCCTCCTATCGTGGTAACTCTTTTGTCGACTCTGCGACTCTTTCATTTTCTCCCTGATCAATTTCACCTTCTCTGTAGTTTCCCGAACAACTTCAGGTCCAAGAACAACACTCTCTCCAGACTCATGCCAACACAACAGAGTCCTACACCTCCGACCATACAGTGCCTCGAAAGGAGCCATCCCTATGCTCGAATGGTAACTATTGTTGTAAGTGAACTCAATCAATGGAAGATGTGTATCCCACGCACCTCCCTGCTCTAGAACACAAGATCTCAATAAATCCTCCAAGGACTGAATGGTTCTCTCGTCATCCCATCATCCGAGGATGATAAGCTGAACTCAACCTCAATCTGGACCCCAATGCCTCCTGCAAGCTACTCCAAAAATCAGAAGTAAACCTAGGGTCTCTATCAGACACAATGCTCTTCGGGACACCATGCAGCTTCACAATCACCTGAATGTATATCTCAGCCAACCTAGACACCAGATACGTGATGTTGATAGGAATGAAGTGAGCAGACTTCGTCAACCTATCCACAATCACCCATATAGAATCAAATCCCCTCACAGTGTTTGGCAACCCAGTCACAAAATCCATGGAAATACTATCCCATTTCCATTCCGGAACCTCTAATGGTTGCATCAACCCTGCAGGCTTCTAGTGCTCAATCTTTGACTTCTGACAAGTCAAACAGGCATATACAAACCGTGCCACATCCTTTTTCATACCAGGCCACCAAAACAACTTCTTCAAGTTATGATACATTTTTGTAGCCCCTGGATGAATACTCAGTTTGCTCCTATGGCTTTCCTCAAGGATCATTCTCTTCATTTCAGAATCATCAGGAACACAAATCCTATCCCTGAATCTCAACACACCCTGGGAATCCAACCTGAAATCCCCATCCACAGCTTGATCACCCGCATCCAACAAATCCACAAGCTTCACATCCAACTTCTGGGCGTCTCGGATACTAGCCAAGAAGTCATTACCAATCTTCAGCATACCCAATCTAACACTCTGCGGTGTTACTTCACAAACCAGACTCATATCACGGAATTACTCAATCAACTCCAACTCCTTCACCATCATTGCTGACATATGCAAAGTCTTTCGACTTAAAGCATCACCCACGACATTAACTTTGCGGGATGATAGTTCAAGCGAAATCATAGTCTTTCAAGTGCCTCTAACCAACGTCTCTCGCCTCATATTCACTCCTTCGGTCAAAAGGTACTTCAAACTCTTATGGTCACTAAACACCTCAAATCTAGTACCATAGAGATAGTGCCTCCAAATCTTCAGCACAAACACAATCGCAGCCAACTCTAAATCATGGGTAGGGTAGTTCTTCTCATGTGTCCTCAACTGTCTGGACGCATAAGCTACTACCTTCCCATCCTGCATCAACACACCTCCCAAACCCATCTTGGAAGCATCACAATATACGACAAAAGGTTGATCCTAAGCAGCAACACTAAAGCGGAGATGTTGTCAACCTCTTCTTCAACTCATTGAAGCTTTCTTCACACTTAGCATCCCACACAAAGGCTTTTCCCTTACACGTCAATTGAGTCAACGGAAGGGCTAGCTTAGAGAAACCCCCAATGAACCTCCTGTAGTAGCCAGCCAACCCCAAAAAGCTTTTGATCTCAGTCACTGACTTTGGGCTCTCCCACTGCAACACTGCATCAACCTTGGCTGGGTCCACAGCTATACCATCACCAGAAATAATATGACCCAAGAAGCTTACCTCATTCAAATTAACTCACACTTTGTGACTTAGCATATAATTTCTTCTCTTTCAACACCTCAAGCACCAACCTCAAGTGCTCTGCGTGCTCCTCTTCAGACTTAGAGTACACCAGAATGTCATCTATGAAAACCACCACAAACCGATCCAAGTAGCTATGGAAGATACGGTTCATATACTCCATAAACACCCCTGGTGCATTGGTGACACCAAACGACATTACAGAATACTCATAGTGC
The DNA here is from genome assembly GCA_020916435.1 of Oxytropis ochrocephala. Taxonomy (NCBI): domain Eukaryota; kingdom Viridiplantae; phylum Streptophyta; class Magnoliopsida; order Fabales; family Fabaceae; genus Oxytropis; species Oxytropis ochrocephala. The sequence continues at coordinate 58,924,196 of CM037090.1, read as the reverse complement.
CCATATCTAGTTCTGAATGTTGTTTTCTGAATATCTTCATCTTTCACTTTGATCTGGTGATAACCTGACCTCAAATCAATCTTGCTAAACACCTTAGCACCTACCAACTGGTGCATCAGATCATCAATTCTCGGAAGAGGGTACTTATTCTTGATTGTTACTTTATTCAGCTGCCTATAATCCACACAGAGTCTCATACTCCCATCCTTCTTTTTCACCAACAATACCAGAGCTCCCCATGGTGACACACTAGGCCTCACAAATTTCTTCTCAAGTAACTCTTCCAGCTGCTTCTTCAATTCGCATAACTCGAGGAAGTCGACATCCCGAAGACGGTGCCATAGACACGTGCCTAGTACTGTGTACAAGATCAATCCCAAATTCCACTTCCCTCTCTGGCGGCACACTAGGAATCTCATCAGAAAACACTTCAGGGAACTCACGCACCACCTGCAACCCTTTCACTATGGCTTGGTTCTCAGCAGACAAAGATGCCATCAAAGCAAACCGACGACCACCCTCTTTCATTACCTTATGCAGCTGGCCTGCAGACAACAAAACAGACTCTTCCCCTTCTGGAGGAAAGGAAACTCACAGACTTGCTGAAACAGTTGATGTCACATGGTTATCTACTAACCAGTCCATACCCAGAATGACGTCCAACCCACCCAAAGGCAAACAGATAAGATCAACCAGAAAATCTCTGCCAAACACTGACAGAGGACACTTAGCACACAATAGAGAGGTAGTCACCGAACCCTTAGCTGGAGTGTCGATAACCATTCCCCTCTTCATAGAAGATATGACTAAATTCAACTTTTCAGCACATACAGCAGCAATAAAAGAGTGCGTAGCACCAGTATCAACAATAGCAGTTAATGGTGTACCATTAATAAAACAAGTACCTCTAATTTCATTGGCCTCCTCTGAACCTGCTAGAGCAAACACCCTTCCACTGGACCTCTCCTGCTTTGGTTTGGTACACTTGGAGCTAATGTGACCCGATTCACCACAATTAAAGCACACCGCCTCCTTGCGATCACACTCAGATTCCATATGACCTTCCTTCCCACAACGGAAGCACATTCTTCCCCCAGACTTGCAATCGAAACTCTTGTGACCCGGCTTGCCACACTTAAAACATACAATATTGGCGGGAGCATCTCCCCCACTTGGCTTCCCCCGCCTCAGTGGGACCTCTTACCATCAGCAGACCTACTACCACCAAAGATACCTCTGCTTTTACCTCTATCGCCAGACACCTCATATGGCTTACCCTGCCTCGGAACTTACCCTCCGATCTCTCATGACCACGAGCGAGCATTACTATCCTCCTCATAGATCCTGCAGCTATCAATCAAATCAGCAAAAACTCGGATCTTCTGGTACCCAATAGCTTGCTTGATATCTGCCCTCAACCCATTCTCAAATTTGATGCACTTTGAAAATTCAGAACCAGCCTCAGTATAGTAGGGATAAAACTTTGCCAACTCAGTAAACTTGGCAGCATACTCTGTGACAGTCATGTTTCCTTGTTTCAACTCAAGGAACTCAAGCTCTTTCTTCCCTCTAACATCCTCCGGAAAGTACTTCCTCAAGAACTACCTACGGAACACAACCCAAGTAACAACTTCATTGGCGGTCCCTAACCTCTCTTTGGCCTCCAACCACCAGTCATCAGCCTCCTCTGCTAAAGTGTGGGTACCATACCTGACCTTCTGCTCATCATTGCAGTCCATGACCCGGAAAATTCTTTCAATCTCTTTCAGCCATGCCAGTGCACCATCTGGGTTATACCTCCCCTTGAAGGTAGGAGGGTTCTCCCTCTGGAATGTAGCCAGACTGCGAGTCCCAGCATTCTCACCAACATTCTGCCGGTTCCCAACAGCCTGAGCTATAGCTTGCAAAGCAGCAGCAAGAGCAGCATCATCTCTCCTAGCCATAACAACCTAGCACTGCAGCATAAACAAAAATTTAGAACTAATTTAAGAACAGCTAATTGTCATAACACACTATGACAGACAGACTTGGCCGGAAAGACCGAACTTTTGCTTTGGTACCACTAATGTAACACCCCATTTCTACCCGGCAATTTATAATAAATATCAGAGTTTTTTTTTTTAAATTTTTTTCTTTAATCCATCCAAACGGGATGCTACACTTACTTCATTAAAACCAACAAAAGAATAAAACATAACATCTCTTTAATCAAAGGAATACGTAACACCAAAACAAGTGGAAATAGGATCCTCAAAATATATTATTTTAGTCCACGCACTGGAAAAATCATACATCACGCAACGGAAATAAATATAGTCTCAAAGAGATAAACAACAATCTCATCAATAACATAAAACATCAAATATAGAGTTCAACAGCCAAAAAGACTAAACAGCTATAATCCTAAGCCCATCCCCTAGGTGCTACGTATCAGAGCAGACCGACTCGGGGAATGAAGGAGATAAGCCTTCACTCAGGGTTACCTGTGGTAACCAACAACAGAAAGGGGTGAGTCTCAAACGACATAATAAGGGTTATAATAAGCAGTAAATCAGTTCATAGAAGTTAATCAATCACAACATCACATATTAATTCCACAACAGTCACATTCACTTCAAGTATCATTTATGAGAATGAATGCAATGTATTGCAGTCATGCATGTGGTACCATTCATCGTCAATTGTTTTATCCCCCATGGCATCATCGTCAATAGTTTTAGCCCCCATGGCATCATCGTCAATAATCATCGTCAATAAATGCACATGTATGCATGAGACCCAATGAGCAACCAAACAATCATCATTCATGCATCATCATCAATATTATTTGGTCTTTAGACCCATCTTCAATAACATCCTCATCATTTTTAGTTTTTGGTCAATAGACCCATCGTCAATATTCATCATCGTCAATTCTTACATCATCCACTTCATCATTATAATTTATGTCTCAAGGACTAAACCCCACTAGAGGACTAAAACCTCACTCAAGGACCTCAACATCACCTAAGGACCAAATTAGCACTTAGGGACCAAAACAGCACACCTAGGACCAAAACACCACCTAGGGACCAAAACAACACATAAGACACATTTTGGCAACAACAGGCGCCAAAAACCACCAAAACTGGCGCCCCTGTGGCAACACAAACGCATCGGGCGCCAAAACACCCACACATCTGGCGCTCAGGCAACCCAAAGACACACAGCGCCAAAACACCAACAAAGTGGCGCCAGTGCAACACGGGCACTAGCGCCAAGAACACAACAACTGGGCGCTCTGGGCAACACAAACTTAGACACAAACTAAGACACAAATCAAACATCTGTCTCGATACGGCGCACTCACAGCGCCTGGGCAAGACATTTGGCGCCCGCCTAGACACTGCGCAGAACACAAAGCGCTGTGGCGGCCATTGGCGCCTGTCTTTGCGCCACATGCACACACGCACCCAAAGACACAAATCTGGCGCCACACTAGGCGCCATGGGCAGCCAAATGGCGCCCAACACTTAGACACCACAAAATATCCAAAGAACTTGGCGCCACAACAGCGCCACAGAAGCAGCCCACTTGGCGCCCGCACTGAACAAAGGCACAACCAGGCGCATGGGCAGCCACTTTTGGCGCCCTGCATCTAGACACAATCACCACACAACACTTGGCGCCACAAGAGAGCGCCTTTTTAGTAAACGCAAGCGCATCAGCGCCATTTTCGCGACCTTTGGCGCCCAACACAGCAACACACAGAAAAATTTCACAACACAAAGAATACCACCAAAGACATCTGGCGCTATCGGGCGCCTTGGGGCGGCCATTTGGCGCCCGCACACACATCGTACCACAGCGCGCTCCAGCGCCATTACGGGCAACATTTGGCGCCTGGATCAAGTGGCACACACGCATAGACACTGCACACACAGCACAGGGCTCCATTTCCAACAACATTTGGCGCCCCATGCACCTAGGGTTCCCTAAAACCCCAAATTCCTCAATTCCCCTAAGATCAATCATCAACAACAATCATAAAAACACTTCCTAATTTCTCTAACACTATCAATCACACAATTTAACAATCAATTCACATATCAATCGATTCATATACAATTTCATAATTCATACAATCCTTCAATCATCAAAACAACTCTAAGAACAAACCTAACATCAAGAACGCATCAAAACAATAAAATTAACATTCTAATTCTAACCTACAACCCATTATACCCCTTATTATAGAGCAAGACCCACCCTTACCTTGTATAAACCGTAGAAAAAGTCCTCCCTACTGAGTCACCCACAAAACCTCAGCAACAGTGAAGCTCTCCTTCTTCTTTCCTTGGTGCGATCCAAACCCTCTCTCTTTCTCCCTTGGTGCGCCGATTTCTCTTCTCCTTTCTCTCTTCTTTTTTTCGTTTTCTTTCTTTCTTTTCCAAATGGTGCGAAATGCACCAACCCTAGGAGCCTAAGTCATTGGGCTTGGGCTCTTGGGCCAATACTCGTCATCCCGGAATTACCGATACCACTCCCTTCAATTATAAATAAATTAACATAAATAATTTAATATAATTAAAAAATAATGCAACACTTTAAATAATTTAATTAAATAATTAATTAAATCATTTAGGGTGTTACAGCGATCTGAACTCGTACAATGGTGCTGAACTCGGGCGGCGGACAGAGTATTTCTCTCTCAAGAACTCTGCGCTGTTTCCCTCTCTAGAATCTCACTCAAAGCAACAAGTGAGGAGGGATTGCCCTCTCACTCCCTATATACGCTCCTTCCTCGCTCTTGCAACGAAGTGTCACCTCCCTTTAAGGCGCATGCTCGACATCCTAAAGACAGGAGTGCGAAGCGACGCCTCGAGAAGACCAAACATCATATCGTTGTCTCCCCACTCTCCAGGTGACACGTGGCACTATAAAGATGCTACGAAGACACAGGGTTCACTCAAGCCGAGATCGACCTCAGCGCTCGTCCCCGACTTAGGGGGCCACTGTTCCAACCTGGGCTGCGAAGCCCCACTGGATATTGGGTCGACCCAACGCCTCTCAGTCCACAACGGCCCAAATACATCTCAACGTCGTCCGCTCGGTTCCCACCAGGCCGACGGTCAAGATCTCTCCCCAAGATCCAACGGCTACGGTACGCCTATCTACTCTATAAATAGAGGTCCACCCCTCTACTCCGATACGTTTCGCTCATTTTCCACTCTGCTCTCCTAGAGCTCTCTCTCTCTCTCTCTCTCTCTCTCTCTTCTCTCTTTTCCTTTACCTCGACCACGTACTGACTTGAGCGTCGGAGTGTCTTGCAGGTACCCCCCACCCGACGTGGATCTACTCGGAACGCCCGAGGATCTTCTCCAGACCGAGCTCGAGGTATAAGTTGTCGAGCACCAGCATTCCATCCTATCCTGGAATTCCTATCCAAGTACCCCGGACCGAGGAGCTACTCCAAGGTCTAGGTACCGAACAAATACAAATTTTTAATATTTTAAAATGGACTCGCAATACTCTTTATTTCGCACTTAGTGTGTTAATTTTTATTGTTAGATTTTAATTGTTAGATTTTAATTGTCAGATTATTAGAAATTTAAAAAATAATTAAGGGAGGAAAGAGTAGATTTAAACATAAGAGGAGGGGGGAATGTAACTCAAGTTTCTCTTAAGGGAGGGAAGTGTAATTTTTTCTAGGCTTAAATAGTGATTACCCCCCTGCAAATATCAACTTTATCCATATACCCCCCTGTAAAAATAAAACTTTTAAAATAAACCTTGCAAATAGTAATTGCTTACAATTACCCCCCTGTTGTTAGTTAGAGTTAACAGAGTTAACTCTATGCTGACTAGGATGACAAATGGACTCCACATTGGCATGACACGTAGATTGGACTTTTACACGTGTTTCACTCTTCTCTCACTCTTCACTCTTCTCTCACTCTTCACTCTGATCTCACTCTCTACTCAGACACACTCTTCACTCTGATCTCACTCTCTACTCAGACACCATTTTCATCTCGTCTCTCACTCTTCACTCACTCAGGAAGATGGGTTGATTTCTTCAATCTTCACAGTTAGGGATTCGAAGGAACGAAGACGAAGGAACGCGTAGTGGAAGCTCACTCTTCTCTCAGTCCTTTTAGTGCGAAGACGTAGGCGAAGCGAAGGAACGAAGGAACGAAGACAAAGCTCAGTGTTGATCTAGGGTTTAGGCGGCGAGACGAAGGAAAGAAGAAGACGCTTGAAGGCAACAACAAAAGCAGAGCTTGTGAGAAAAGTAGTACTACATGGTTTGCGATTACTCTCTCTCTCTTTCACTATTTATTGTTGTTTCGGCTTTTGTGTACAAAAGTAATGGGTAAGGGACCACCATGTGGGTTATAGAAGGATATTGAATGTGTTGGGTTGTGTATTGACTTGTGTAGGGAATATTTGCTAATTTTATATGTTGAATACGGGTTTATGCAATCGATTTAGGTTCTGATTTAGCTTGAAAAGTCCATTATACCCCTGTCCCTAATCAGTAGTACTTTATTGCTTTATACAAATGATGGCTATTAATCTTGTGTTTCACCATGGGGAAATTTGTATCACAATATGAAGGGGGTAAAGAGACAGTGTGGAAGGTTTAGATTTGGATAAATGGAGTTATTTTGAAGTGTGGGTATCGTGAAGGACTTGGGGTTTGAAATTTGGGAGTTATAGGCTATGGTGGAAAGGTGAGGAAGATGTGTTGTTTAGGACTTTTGTGAGTGATGAGGATGCAGTACAAATAGGTGAGTATGCTGTTAAGTTGAATGTTGATGCTCATATCTACATAGAACATTTTGAGCAACCATGCTCTGTTACTGAAGCAAATGTAGGAAATGAAGATGGTAATGGAGAAGAAAGTGAGGATGGTGATGAGAGTGATAGTGAGGATGAAGTTAAGGGTATTCATATGGATGAAAGTGAGGAAGAGAGAACATATGGCAATGATGATGGGTTTGAAGATGAAGTAGAAGCTCCTACACCACCTACACCACCTACACCACCTACAGCTCCTACACCACTTACACCACCTTCTGCTCCTACACCACCTACAGCTCCTAGACCACCTAGAGATCCATCATCATCATCTATGTTTTCTCCTGGTGGATCAAGAGTTGTGATTAATGGTACTCCATATAGAGTGAAGTCTAGAGCAAAAAGAACCCCAAAAAAAAGAGGGGGTGCAAGCTCAAGCACCCCAAATGAGGAGGTGTGTGATCTTGATGTTGATTATGCGTCTGATGAATTGGAGAGTGATGTAGATGAAGATGGTGAGGGAAGACATGGTCCTAAATATGACAAGTTTCGGCTGGCGACTTAATAAAGATTACAAGTTTAAGGTGGGGTTAGAATTTACTAGTCTTGACCAATGGAGGGAGGCAATTAGAGAATGGACAATATTAAATGGTAGAGAGATTAATTTTGTCAAAAATGAGAGTGACAGAGTGAGGGTGGAATGCAAGCACAAACCAGAATGTGGTTTTAAGGCACTTGTAAGTAAAGTTGGTCATAAGAAGACTTTTAGAATGAAGACTTGGGAAGGGGCCCACTCATGTGCAAGGGTGTTAAACAATAGTAATGCAACCTCAAGTTGGGTGGCAAAATCAGTGGCTAAAAGGTTAAAAACAACTGACAGTGTAAAAGTGAAAGAAATAATAGCTGATGTTAGGGTAAACTACGCGGCCGGCATTACATTTTGTAGGGCTTGGAGAGCGAAGAAAATGGCAAAAGAAATGATAGAAGGTGAAACAGATCAGCAATATGCTCTCTTATGGAGGTATGCAGCAGAGTTGAGGAGGGTAAATGATGGAAACACGTGCAAAATCTCAATGGTAAGACCAATACCACACTTTCCTCCAAGGTTTGGCTCTTTTTACTTTTGTTTTGATGGGTGTAAGAAAGGTTTCGTGAGAGGTTGTAGACCTATAATTTGTGTTGATGGTTGTCATCTCAAGACCAAGTATGGTGGACAACTTCTAGTAGCTGTAGGGAGAGATCCAAATGACCAATACTTCCCACTAGCTTTTGGGGTTATTGAAACTGAAACCAAGGAGAGTTGGAGATGGTTCCTAACCTTATTGTTGGAGGACATTGGACAAGATAGGAGATGGGTATTCATTTTGCACCAACAAAAGGTAATATTACATCCTATACTTAAGTTATGCTTAATTTTCTGTCCTATACTTAAATATTCATGCTCTGTTCATTGTTTGTACTTAGGGGTTGATACAAATGTTTGAGGAGATGGGCTTGGAGCATAGGCTATGTGTACAACACTTATATGCAAATTGCAAGAAGAGATTTGGTGGAGGTGATATCATTAGGGACCTTATGATGGGGGCTTCAAAGGCAACTTATTATCAAGCATGGGAAGCAAAGATGAATGAGCTGAAGAAAATAGATGTAAAGTGTTGGGAGTGGTTGATGGCTGTCCCTACGAAATACTGGTGTAAGCATGCATTCTCCTTTTATCCTAAGTGTGATATTGTCATGAATAACCTAGCTGAGGCTTTTAATAGTACTATCTTAACAGCTAGAGATAAGCCAATTCTAACCATGGTTGAGTGGATTAGAGATTATCTAATGGATAGAATTAGTAAGAATAGGAATGCCCTAACTAGGTGGCCACATAGAATAATGCCAAACCCTAGGAAAAGGTTGGATAGGCAGGTGCAGTTTAGTGGGAATTGGTCCCCTACATGGAGTGGTGGTCTTGAGTTTCAAGTTGTAAGTCCTTATGGTGATAGGAAATTTATTGTTGACTTATCAAAATTCACATGTAGCTGTAATTTTTGGCAATTAGTTGGCATTCCATGTAGCCATGCATGTGCTGCCATTTCATATAGAGGTAAAAATCCTGAGGATTTTGTGGACACTTGCTATACACGATATAGTTATGAAGTTGCATATGGGTTTGGTATAAGTGCTATCAATGGAAAAGATATGTGGCCAACAGTTGAGGTTGAAGATATGCTGCCTCCACAATACAAAAGAGGCCCTGGTAGGCCAAAGAAACTGAGAAGAAGGCAACCTGAAGAGCTGGATCCTAATGCTAAGAAGCTAAAGAGAACTGGGACATCTTACAAATGCACAAAGTGTGACCAATTTGGTCATAATAGCAGGAGTTGTAAGGCAACTGTCATCAATCCAGAAGCTCAAAAAAGGAAGGTAAAATTGCTTAACATTTATTCTTTTTTAAATTTATTTGAACAGACCTAATGATGTTTATATTGTTGTAGAGAAAACAAAAAACTACTCATGATTCTGCACCCCAAATTTCTCACAGAATCGCTCAAGTTTCTGTGTGAAGTACTCATGCTTCGTGACTCCAAGTTTCACAGTAAATGCTCAAGTTCCCGCAAATAACTATCGAGGTTTCGCAACAAATGCTTACGCTGCTGCTGGCGTTATAAGTCATGCTCCCGGTTCCCCGCTTCAGTTACGGTTATGCTTTCGTTCGGTTCTCGCTTATGGTACTTTCATCAACATTGGTTCATCTGGAAGTGCTTCACTTCCTTATAAACCACCGGCTCAAAGGATTCCAAAGCTTCCAATTTCAAGAAAGGATAATCCTACTGCTGCTTTGCTCAAGTTTCGTATTCGCAAAACTTCCGCTAAAAAAGGAAAGTAAATCTCAATGTCGGTCAGACTAGGTTTAGTACAAGGATAAGAAGAAGTGTCTTACCTTATAATGGTCCCGAAGTGATTCAAGTAAACCATTGGTGATTGAAGATGGTAATGATGGGTGTTTAACACAAGAATGAGCCACACCTTCTATTTTGAATGTAATGTACTTAGGTCTTGTACTTTGAACCTCTAAGACCTCTCGTTGAATGTAATTATGTATTTTGGGAACTTTATCTAGTTAGGAAGACTAGGACTAATGTCTCATCGTCCAACTTGTTTAGGGACCTTATGTATTTTGGAACATGTTTGAAGTATGTAAGCTTAATTAAGGAGGTACTTAATGTGTAATGTACTGTTTCTATTTTGGAACTTGATGTATTGGTGTTGCAAGTCTTTGCATAATTGCAAACCGCTTCAACTTAATGAATGCATATATGGTCTGTTAGTGAATGCAACCAATTTTGGCCCAATTTCATTCATCGCATAATTTCGTGATAGTCATTATTTGCATAATTCATGCATAATTGGTCCATATCTTGCATAATTCTCGCATAGTGCATTATCGCATAATTTTGCCACTTAATATGATATAAGAAACAAAATAAATATCTATAAGCATCTCCTTGTAACCTATCAGTTAGATAAACATGTTTCCATATTATGCTATACAAACTTGCTGGACTTAAACCATGTTTGAAAATTTTGTTACTGCAAAATACATTCTGCAGCAATGTTACATTCTGCAGCAACACAAAATTAGCTTAAGTTACATCCTACATTCTAACGGACCTGTTACTGCAAAATTTCTGCAGCAATGTTACATTCTGCAGCAACACAAAATTAGCTTAAGTTCCTAATTAGCAGCAACAAAATTTACCAAAATAAAACTTCATTCATAATCAAAGTACATTTGTGGCAGCAACACAATTTAACTTAACATAGGAATAAGATGGATTGTCACTAACATTGTTCCTAATTCAATCCATTCATATTGCCTTTGATTCAACTAACACAAACACAAATACTACATTACTGATAACCTAAATCCTATTTTTTAACCAACTCATATTTCTCAAATGCTACAAAAACTAAGACTAAAATGAGAAACACTTGCATCCACTTCATCTTCTTCCTCTCATATAACAACTTCTGCTTCAGCCTTGAAACTTTCTTTGACTCCCAATCCATGAATATGTCACCACATTTACATTGAGCTATTGTGTTTGTTGTTGACTCCAAGTGTTTAGCCTTAGCTTCATTTGTTTCTGAAACTGTCACCATGCTCACTCTGTGAATCGGAATTCATCATCCCAAATAAACAGCTTGCATCCTATTTGCTTCTACACAGAATTTGTATGAGCAGAAATCAGTTCCATTTTATATTGCAATGGAAAACAATAATTAAAATCAACCCTAGAACTTACCCCCCAATTAATACACCTCCAGAACCTTCTTCCAGGATTTTCAGAAGTGTTTGAAATCCATAAACGCATTGCCAATTGACATCCACAAACAGGGACTTGAGCTTGCCCTATCCTAGATACACCATTGGAAGAGGTGTTGCTTGTGGCCATGCTTCTCAACAAACGAAGATGGAAGAAGATGGAAGAAGACAGAAGAAGAAGGACGATGGTGTGTGATCTGGTTTTAGCCCAGAGAAGACGAGTGAATGAGGAGCCCAGAGAAGACGAGTGAATGAGGAATGAATGAAGAAGAAGAAGAGAACCCTAATTATCATCTACGTGTCATCCTAGTCAGCATAGAGTTAACTCTGTTAACTCTAACTAACAGCAGGGGGGTAATTGTAAGCAATTACTATTTGCAAGGTTTATTTTAAAAGTTTTATTTTTACAGGGGGGTATATGGATAAAGTTGATATTTGCAGGGGGGTAATCACTATTTAAGCCTTTTTTCTAACATATTTTGCATAGGAGGGGAGCGGAGTGTATATTTTAGTATAAGAGGGGAGAGAAGTGTAATTCAAACTTCTCTTAAGGGAGGAGAGTGTAATTTACTCAATTATTTTATATAATATATCTTCGGTTTGATTTGGATTTTTAATCAATTTCATGTGACGGAACAAAAAATAAATACAACCTGATCCGAAAAATTGATTTTTGTGGTTTTCAATTTTTTCAGTTTGGTACTGCAATTTGAATTGAATTTGATCGGTTGACGAACACCCTTAACCATAGGCGGACCTTCTTGAGATTGAGGAGGTGCACTTGTAGTTGCTCTTTAGAAAATAAAAATATTTATTTATATTCCAAATTATTTATATCTCATTAGCCTCTCTAAGAAACTATTTACCAAAATTTAAGAAGTAAGTTGAGGAATGACGCAAATTTAAAGGGACTACTTATTCTTTTCATATACTTTAGGGACTTAATAGAAATAATGTTGTAAGCTTAGAGCTTAAATTAATAATTTTATCATAAATAAATTTATAGATGAATAGTTTAGTTTCATAACTTCAGTGAATCAAGTGAAAATGTCTGAAAAGAAAAATCTCACAAACTTTTTTTTTTGACAAAAAAAACTCACAATCTTATAAATCAACAATGTTGATAATATAATTTTTTCACCCATTGACTCATGATCCTGAACGTGAGAAAGACACAAGAAATGGGGAGTTTGAATTAGTGTTTTTGTAAAATCTTTTTGCAGATGATATTTTCAAAATCTTTGTGTAAAGCAGATTGTTAAACAGAGTAATAAAAGAGCCAAAGATAAATGACACAAGGACTTTCCTGGTTCACTATCACATAAAACCTTAAGAGTATCTCTTCCTAACCTTAGCTATGCTCTTAAATCTACATAATGTATGCGACTTGTCATGCTGCTAAAATTGAATGAGGGAATAATTTTTTGTTCACTTCACTTTTTTGGTCAATTAGTATTTTTTTTCTATAACTTTGGCTTTGTTTTTTTTTTTTTTCGTTCTTTTACTTTTACCATATTATTGGTGTGCAGTTTTAATCGGCTTTATCGATGACTAATCTATACTAGGGAAGCTGGCTGGTCACGAGTACTCGGTTTTGTCGGTGTGTGTGGTTATATCCTCCCAACAGAGTTTTACCGATGACTAATCTACATTTTTTTTATATTTTTATATTTTTATATTTTAAAGTGGGATGCTAAATAGTGTATTTTAGTGTACTTGTAGGGAAAGAAATTATTTTGTAGCAAAACACATAACGTGAAATGTTAGATAGTCTGTTTTGGGTTAATTTAGAATTCAATTTTTTTTTTAACTATTCAAATACTTCGTTCGGCAATAATCTATTTGATGGAAAAACAATTTCATGTCAAAATACATAAAGTGTGATTCTAGGCAGTGTGTTTTGTGGTACTTTAGAATCTAGAAAAAAAATTACATGTCCAAATTGGTATTTTCTTCTTTATTTAGATAATTCCGCATCAATAAGTATTAGAAGCATAATTAAATTGATATTTACTTTTAAAACAAACTCTGCATGAGACCTACGTATGTGTTTCACTTTTTAATTATGCTGTCTTCTTTTCTCTTTAATTATGAGTTAAGTTTTTATGTGTACATTTTTTTGGTATAAACTGAGTATCCTCTACATGCAACTCTAGAGACTAATCCCTCGAATTCCTATTACATGAACATAACTTACACAAAATTCCTGCTTAATCGTCGTAAAATATTAGATCGAAATTATCTATTGATGATTTTCTTGTGCTTCTTTTCTTTAGAGATTTACTCTTTAACAAATTGTTAGTCAACCCGTCCATCGGACGGGTCGTAGAGTTAGTTGTTACTTGTTAGAACGACCAAATACCATTAAGACTGTTGCCACTATTGGGCAAGAGTATTGTTTCAGAAATTTTGAAAATATTTACAAAAGACTTCTCTTCACGAGAGATTTACATACAAATTATAAAGCTTTTGATATACAATAAAAATGCTTCCGAAGAATAAAAACTTTTATTCTTGGATCAACTTTTGCTTTAGCATGCTTTGAGTATTTACCATATGTGCAACAATTGTTTCATCGATATAATTGTCTATAGAGTGAGCTTAAATATTATTTATATATATATATATATAGAGAGAGAGAGAGAGAGAAAGATTATATATATATATATATAGAGAGAGAGAGAGTAAAATAATCATAAATATATTTTTGGAAAGAAAATAGAAATGGTTTTTAAAAGTGCATAAAAAATTGCAAAACCAATCACTTATACATCTTCCCTCAAAAATTTATGAGTTGGCTTGGGTAAGATTAGACCCAAATTTTATTATCAGCCGAACTAACCCAACTCGATCTCAAATGGGTTGAGTTAGTTTGAATATTGAGTTCATTACTAAAACATTATTTTTTCGAAAATAGTAAAAAATACAGAACAATAAACGAAAACGTAAATGGAAATGGAAATGGAAATAGAAATGGAAATGGAGAATGATGTTCACAACTTCTTCCTTGGAAAGATGATAAAGACAATACTATCTTTGAGCTCTCCTAGCCTAAAATTGTGCGCTCAAGGTTCTCATATCAAGAAACCTTGCAGAATCTATGATAAACCTTCATATGCACTAGCAATGAAACTTGCTCTCACCCTCTGATGTGAACTAGACATATAAGTTCACTAAAAACCCAAGGATCTTTCTGTGAATCATAATTTATCGAAACACAAACAAACTGAAAAGAGGAAGAACTTACAAAATGTGGGTTAGAAAGAAATGATCAAGGAAGTGAAGGAATGCGACATTCAAGGATGAATGATAAATTCCATTCTTGGGCCGCCACAAGCACAATCAAGCCTTTGATAAGATCCATGGAGGTTCTAAGAAGAACTAAGAAGAGCAACTTGCTCTAAACTTACAATATCATAAAATGATCAAAAAGTTCCTTACATGAAGCACCACTTTCCTTTATATAGCAAAAGGCCCAAATAGTTTAACACATGTCTACACATTTAAACCCAACTTTCAAACTTAAAACTATATCAAAGTTCAAAAAAAAACTTAAAAGTATATCCTATTACAATTAAAGGAAATCTAAATAATCTCAACTATTAAAAGATTTATAAAACAAGAAGCAATCTTAGAACCCTTGTTATCATCAAGCAAATAAGTCATTTGATTCTCTAATTGCCCCTCTCTCTCTCTCTCTCTCTCTCTCTCTCTCTCTCTCTCTCTCTCTCTCTCTCTCTCTCTCTCTCTCTCTCTCTCTCTCTCTCTCTCTCTCTCTCTCTCTCTCTCTCTCTCTCTCTCTCTCTCTCTCTCTCTCTCTCTCTCTCTCTCTCTCTCTCTCTCTCTCTCTCTCTCTCTCTCTCTCTCTCTCTCTCTCTCTCTCTCTCTCTCTCTCTCTCTCTCTCTCTCTCTCTCTCTCTCTCTCTCTCTCTCTCTCTCTCTCTCTCTCTCTCTCTCTCTCTCTCTCTCAAATTGACAGTTCAGTTTGGCAGTTCGGATGAACAACCCTAGATGCACCTATGCAAATTAAGCATGCCGTCTACTCTACATATCTACTCTTCGCATGCAGTAGAAACTGAGATGGTTTACAAACCACTAAAGTGGCAGTGGCAATTTGAATGTCACCATCATATAATATAATGGATGGTTGATATTTTTCAGCAGGATGAAGACATTGTTACATACATAAGGCATGCCTGTGCCAATCCAAGAGTACTAGTATCAGATATTGGCATGCAGTGTATTTATTGATAAGAGAATTACAAAGATGCCACTGGAGTGGAGTGGAGTGGAGTGGAGTGGATGATATGATTAGGTGGGAGGGAGGCTATTGGATAGGTATCACTATCAACATGTATGTACTCATCATGGAATCTTTTTTCTTTATGAGCTTGCTTGGATTATTACTTCTGTTCTGTTGATTCGAATCGCCTGGCACCTAAAATGGATCGTTATTATTACAACTCGTGATACTATAAATTATTTTTGCACCTTCATATAGTTTTCAAGATAGTACATTTGGTCCCCCACTCACTCACTCTCACAGTTTTTGATTTTATTTGTTGCTGAGATAATGACATGTCACACAGTTTCACTTTCACAACATTTATTTTCTTTGACCATCACATTTTCCCACACCTCTTCCTCCTTTCTCATTTTATTCCTGATCACACATACAATCCAAACATGTTAAGGTACGTTAATTAATCTATCTTAGTTTCATTTCTTTCAGCTTCTTTTCTCTAATTATTTGTCTTATCATAGTAAAAAGTTGAATATATATATACTAGTATGTGCTTTTAAAATGTTGTGCACAGACTCACTCTCAGAAGAATAGAGACACTCAGTGTGGCTTTTCATTTTCCCTTAAACACACACTTCGCCTATCTTGATCACAACAACAACAACAACAACAACATGTTTTCTTCTTCTGATGAGAGTAGTGGTGTTCACTTCTTCAAGGTTATCCAAAAAAGAAACCTTCTTCATGGAGAGCTGGTATAGATGCTCTCTCTCTCTCTCTATTAAGTAATAAAATGCATGTAGTTTCTCTCTTTATTGATGATAGTATTATTGAATGTGTCTATGTGTGTGTGACAGAAAGTTCCCACAAGTTTTGTGAAGAAATATTGGGAAGGAATGTCAAAGTCAGTTACTCTAAGGCTTCCAAACAAAACTGCATGGAAAGTTAATTGGAAGAAAGAGGATGGTGATATTTGGTTTTGCAAACTACGTGCCTTTGAATGTATCACAGTTGTTTGTGTTTCATTTTGAAGGCAACTCTTGCTTCAATGTCATTGTATTGTCTAAAAATGGCTTAGAAATCAAATACCCTTCAATAATAATAGATACTGCTGCTGAAGAAAAACAAGAGAGTGATTGTTCTCTCAAAATTCTTGATGATCCTCCATCTTTGCCTGCTAAAAGGCCAAAATCTTCTCAGCCTCATAAGAAGAGGAAAAAAAAACCAAGAGATCGGAAAGAATGCCACCATAACAAACTACAATCTTGTCAGCATCTTAAGAAAAAGAAAACTACAAATGAGAAGAAGAAAGTTGAAGCACACAGCTCAGACTTTGATAATGCTGCTGCTAAGCATCTGAATAGCGGTTTATTTTCTTCTTCTTCTTCTTTTATCTTGCATGCTCACTTTTTATCTTTTGTCTTATTTATGAAGCATTATTACATTTATGGTATCCAAATCAGTTACTCAAAATTGGTTGCAGGTAGTAGTAGCAATGATCTTAAGAAGAGAATCAATGATTTTCATGAAGGAGTCAAAAAGGATTTCGTCTCAAACAAGGACTTCTTCACATGTGCTATTAAGAAAACATACCTTGAGAGAGATCGCTTGGTAAGTAGTAAGTAACAAACACACTTATTATTATTATTCATTATCATTTGTTTTCATTGTTATCATTATTATATAAATAAATAAATGGCATTATGCAGAAAAAGGTAAAGAGAGTTAATTTGTCTTCTTTACTCAGAGTTGTGTTTATGTGAAAAAAAACAGATTATACCAAATGAATTTTCTAGACTTCATTTGCGAAAGATGGTTGGAAGATGTGCTACTCTTTTTGTTGTTGGCAAAAACAGAACAACTTGGGATGTCAAGTTAAAGCTATATAATGACCATATCAATTTTATAAATGGTTGGAAGAAATTTTCAGTGGATAATAATTTGGATATTGGTGATGTTTGTGCTTTTGTGCTCACCAAAACCAATGGCCTTTCATTCCAAGTTGTTAATCATCCTTTTAAAAACTACATAAGTTCTCCCCAATCTCAAGGTAATTTATCCACTTACCATAATATCTTTGACCTTCCATGACATCTTTTCTAATTGGAGGATGGTCTAAATTCATTCTCTTGCTGCTTCAAGATGGTTGATGACGAAAAACTTGAATTTGAAGTCACCATCAACTCCTAGATGCAGCTGCTAAATTAAGTGTCCTGTTTTTATCATTTTAAACTATCTGGATTGACATATTTTGAACAAGCGTTAGAGGAATTATTGATAGTTTATTGACCTCTTAATCTATGGACCTTGCTACTTTATCTGAAGCTCGATCTTATCCATAGTTTTGTAATATAGAACTGATGTATGATGTGGTATTTTGTTGATCTATGTATTATGGAAATGCAACTAGTGTTTTGATGTTATAACCATAGTTTTCGTAAGGTAGCAGGATCATGGTTACCATGCAATCCTTTATATTGTTGAAAATTGTGGATTAATACAACTAGTGTGATCGTAATCGATTGTGGTCGCAAAGCGATCACACGTCTCAAAAATCTTAATAACTTGGTTGCAATCTTATTTTATAAGTGCTTAATAAAGTTGTTTACCCGCAAACGAGGCTTCTCGCACCCTACCAGAGCCACTGAAGCAACTTGCTGCCCCCAACCCTATCATACCCATATAATTTTGCGTAATTTAAGTACAAGCATACATAAGCATGTCAATTAAACATAAAACATTATGAAATACAAAATGGGTATCAATTAAATAGATAGGTTCTCTAAGTTGCCACAAACTGCAAATGACACTAATTTGTTCCCCTCATCATGTCATGTACAACCATGAAAATCATGTAAATAGTAATTTCCCTTTACATATTACAAAACAGCCAATAACCATGGTAAACTAGAATCAAAGATCTACAACAATTCCTAAGCCATGATAGAATTACTAATAATAATCCAAAACCAATCAAGGGTTAATAATAAGCTCACACTAGTTGTTTTCCTATCTTCTTTTTGTTTTTTTGCAAATATTTATACAACAAAAGTAGAAACATTAATTCCTTCAAACAAAAGTTGCAAGATAGTTTGATATCAGTTATGATGTAGCGTCAAAAACAATTGACTTCCACATAAAAATGCCAATCTCTCTACCCTCATGCACTTTGTGTAGGCAATCCTGATGGAGTCAACAATTTCCTAGCTTCAATTTGTAAAAACATAAACTAATCAATTTTCATGTATGATTTTCAGGAAAGGAACAATGGAATGAGTGAATTAAGTTTAGTTAAGCAATAGCTTACCTAAGTTTTATTAAATAATATACTCGTTGCCAGGTCGTCGTTAATGGATACAGGAAGCGGGGGCAACTGGCTCATTATACCAGGCATCTCTCTCATGCTGCACAAACCAATAGACATCAAATCCAAATATAAACAACAACAAAAAAGATTTGGGTAATATTAGAAAGTAGAGTTGTTTAGAATATTAACATACTCGCTAAGAATGGTGCTGATGTTGTTCCTTGTCCGACTAAAGAGGTGGATGTTATCCTGAAACTGTTTATAAAATAACATTATCATTATTATCACAATTAGAGGCCAAAAACTAAATTACGTGATAATAATATGATGAAGGCATGACAATACAAAGAAAGAACTTGCTTGATAAAAGGAAAATAAAAACAAAAAGCAAGTAAAAATCCATACCTACAAAAGTTTAAACAATTTAGATTATCATTAACTGAAACATTTTATGGCTTACTATGATCACACATTAACAAAGGAATAGAGATATGGCCACCCCTTTGCAATTTAACACAATTTT
Organism: Oxytropis ochrocephala; assembly: GCA_020916435.1. Lineage (NCBI taxonomy): Eukaryota > Viridiplantae > Streptophyta > Magnoliopsida > Fabales > Fabaceae > Oxytropis > Oxytropis ochrocephala. The sequence continues at coordinate 58,905,025 of CM037090.1, read as the reverse complement.
GGAGGCAGAAACTCATACGATTGTTCTATCCGACGAGGTAGCATATGATTTTGACAACATTGAATGTAAGTGATAGGTACCATAAAATGAATGGAGGAAATCTGTGTACTGTTGTATTGTAGTATTGAAAATGGGATTCAGGGGCTGTTATCAAGGTGATACCAATTACCACCAGCTCTGTGATTCAAGGTAAGCAGCCTATGATATCCCAAGATCCCAACCGAATTCCAATCTACCTTACTCCTTTTCCTACCTTTTTATCATGACCTCACTCTCTCTTTTCTCACACATTCCACGCTCTCACACTGCAGCCCCTCCTCCCGCGCCCACTCCCCTTTAGTTATTGTCTCTCTTCACGCACATTTTACTAGTATTTCCACCTCTCACTGCCCATTCTTTCTTGCTGTTCAGGGCTCAGGCCCCTCTTCTGGTGTAACCTTCAATTCCCAATCTTCTCCCAAATTTCTGCATCATGGAGGTGGTTCCTGGTAAGGAAATGACGGTCTGTGTCTACATATAACCCCGCAGGCTGTATTGGTAGGAGTTAGGCACCTGGTTTGTTGGGCTTGCACTTTTCATTCTTTTGTAAAGGGTTGGAATACTCCTAGTGCTACCCTACTAATATATCCTTTTGCGATTCAAAAGAAAAATATGAATAAGCTACTATATTGACACATGTACATATGCAACTATTACTGTGTAATATTCAACAGTTCCGGTTCATACATAAGACACCAATTAATTATCAACGGAAACAGTTGAATAGGTGCAATTCCCCACACGGCTAGTTTCCAAACTATTAAATCATTTGTCAATAATGGTAAAGTAGATTTTCTTTTTAATGGCTTATAAATCATCAGTTACACCAATATTTTTGAACTGACAAACAAGGACAAATAAAAATTAAGGTTGAGATAATCACCTTGAACGTAGATAAATTGGAAGTGATTTGACTAAAAGCTTGAGCATTTTGCTCCAAGAGTTGGTTAAATGGACCACAATTTCCTGACAGTTGAAAAGGGGGGTAAATAATAATACACAAATTAAGGACACCAGTGCAGTGACATAAAGATGCACAACAAAAAACTTGGAAGGGGCTGGTGGGATTGTTTGAGTATGGAATAAGATCCTTCCTAATATTTCAGTATCTTGTGCCTTCATTTTCATGCTTTCAGCAAGCATCAAATAATACTTTTCTTGAAATAAAAAAAAAGGATCACAAAATGCACCAACCATCTTCCTCTGCAGAGTTTTTTTTATTTTATTGTTTACAAATAGATTCTTAAATACAGTGATAAGATCTAAATTTAAGCAAATAATTGTTAGGAGAAGTGTTCATAACATTGTATTAGGCTTTTATGACTAAGTAGTCAGGAGTTAAATCCTTGCCTTCCCCGTTCTTTAAAATTAAATTAAATTATAACAAATATTAAAGTGGGCTTGTGCATTGTCTGTGCTTCAAGCTCAAAGGGGTCTCGTATAGGGTTACACATTAAGGAAGTACTTTTGGGTGTCCACTCACTAGTTGATGGTTTTGACTTTTGAGTAGAGTTTATTCTCAACAATAATGAAAAGAAACTTTAAACATCAGAGAAAATTATAAGAACATAACTTATATTACTAGAAAAAGGAAATTAATATACTGACCATTGTGAACTCTGTCCATATGTTGCGGTATACGAGAATATGCCACCATACTCGGGGTTATAACTGACTGCGGATACTGCTTTGATGGTGACTCCATTGGCTTATCCTGAAGAAGCGTGACTTTAGAATAAAGTTTCTGCAATCGGCACTAGACCCTAACGACATTAACTGATTCAATATTATCAGAAGAGTATTGTTATCCTGTAACCTGTTCATGGTATGCGCATATTTGTCATTTTTTATTAACATGACCTTTGAAGTCATATAATCAACATCGTAGACGCATATTGATCTTTTATTAGTTTGTAGCTTTTGTATAGCATCTCAATATATACTTAAAGAGACTTGTTCAATGTATTGTATAGCATCTCAATATATATTCCTAAAGAGATTTGTTCAATGTATTGTATGTATTGTTTCCTCTACCAATTAATTAATCTTTTATCAAAAAAAGGGCTCAGCTTATTGCCACAAATCCAAACTTAATCAGAAATGCAAACAAACAGTATCATAAAATTATGTCTTTATAATCTGTAAACTTTACTAAAGTAGATCTACAAAATTAGTGAAAATTACTCCTATTGACTAGACTATTCCTCAAGAAACGTTATCCCTAGAATACCCCCAATCAATGTTTGTAAAGCACGCTACTGTCACTGAATAATGTCCAGTGGCCGCTCCACACTGGTGCCATCGCAGCATTGTTTACCACTGTTGACAACTAAAAATTAAAGAAACAAAATATACATACACCAGCTTCCAAAATTTCATATACCTTCCTATTGTTGACCTTCTTTACCATATGCTCATCTGGTTTCCTACGCTTTCTCTGCAAAATGGTTTAAAGTTTAAGTTCCTATAAACATAGGCAAGGAAAGTTAACTTGCTTCATTTAAGAGACATTAATTTTTAGGCAATGAATACTTAGAGATTTTTAGGGATTTTGAAATAAGATACATAGTGAGTGCACTACAGTACTACTACTAGGCCTAACTTATAAGAACTATAGAAACAACTCATGCTTACAAAGAGAACGTTTCAATAAATAGCATAGGTATCAATCATAGACAGTGTTTAAATATGAAGATTGGAGTCATTGTTAAGATAAAAAGAGCTTACAGTCATCCACCTACACCTCAAAGCAACATCACGAACAGTTTTATCACAATAACGTAGCAGCAATTTTCACATACCTCATGATACGTGGCTCATCAGCATACCTTGCCATGAAAGAGGGGTAAAAGAATGAAAACAAGGGTTATGCAACATAAATTAAAACCATACTATCAAAAGCATATAAACAACAATGTGACAAAAAGCTTAGCATCTGCATAGCCACTCTAACTCAAGCAAAAAAATGAAGACTCCATCCCAAGCATTTCTAAATGAAGAGAGAAGCTTAGGACCAACCAAATGAAGAAAATAAAAAGAATGATTTGCAGCATTTACGGTAGGAATTCAGAATGTAAATTAAGAAACTCACTCGTGGAGATTGTAAACAAAGTTGTAAAAGTACAAAAAAATCACAAGGCTCCTTAAACAAAGATAGATGGCAAGCAACAGTTGAAGATAAGACAATTGTTTTATGCCTGAAAAAGAATTTCAAAATCTGATAATCTACGATTTGAACATCAACTCCATGATCCCCATGATCGTATGAGAGATGAGCTATGACTCATAGAATCATCAACACAGATAACTTGTATTTGAAGCATTCTCTTTGTTAAGGTTCTGACTTTAACAAAAGAACTAACACAATAGAGCATAGATATCAAGCAAGTAACATTTTTTTCGAATTTAAAAAACATTCATAAAGAAGTACAATAAAAACAGAGTATAAGGAATGCGGCAAGGATTCATAGTCTCTCAGCTTGCCAATCATAGGCAAAGCATTGAAATAGCATGCACGATAAATATGCTACAGAGGTAACAACAGAAACAATATGTGTTCATGGCCCCAAATCTGCAATGGGATATGATTATGTTCCTTGCTTCTATTTGGTGATTGAGGACTACCAAACGAGAGTTGTATTTTCTAATATGCAAAGACAGGACTCTATTGCTGTGTTCCTTAGATTTTTCACATTCCTAGTCTGATTTTTCCTCTTCTCTAGTTTTTGGGTTTCTGTATGGTTTCTTGCCCCTCCTCCTAGTCTCACTTTTCCTCTCATCTCTTCAACAAAAGCTCTTTTTGTGTCAGAAAAGTAAAGTTATTGAACAATAATACCATCTTAAATACGATAGAAACCAACTGATATAATTGCTGGAAAATGGAGAATAATTCCCTTAGATACAGAGTGATATACACACTTCGAGGGTCTCCACCTCCCAAATCCCCCAAGGCCCCATCTTAAATACGATAGAAACCAACACACTCACTAACTAACCCATTTAACTAACTAACCAAGAAGGGCTACCTAACACAGCTGACCTGTCAAAATATAGTTGCAGTAATGCCATAAACAGAAACAGCTTTACTAAAACTGAAATTACTAGTTAGGAGGAGACATTATTGGAAGCTACAACTGTTGGCTTCAATGCAAACGCACGATTGAAAGGAATCTTATGTGATTCCAAATGGACATACTTTCATTGATCCATGTAGCCAACTCAATCTAGCAGGACAAACTGAAGACAAATTGTTTTGCTTAAAAAGCCAAGTACTAAACTGCAAACAAGTTTCTATGCATCAATGTGACACAAAGACACCAAAACCAACAATAATAATGACAACAACAACAATAATTAAAGATAAACAACTTACTTGACAAGGCCCTCCTCCAATTTGTACTGTTCATCAACAGACCACTCAACAGCCAACCCTGCATCATGCTTCAGTCCAGGGACTGAATCAAGAAGAAGAGAAGACCCAGATCCATTCCCTTGTTGACTTATGACAGGGGAGTTACCATTAATCATGCTTGAATTCCCAGAATACATTACCCCAGAATTATCATTATTCAATCCATAATAATTACTCATTGGAACCATCTCAGGCAAACTATTAACAGCACCAGACTGAAATGATATTGCATGCCAATTAAAACCAGAATTCATATCACCATATTGAAAACCAGTGTTTGACTCTGCCCCCATAGTTGTTAACTAAAATAATCCTTCAATAAATCCACAAGAAACTCTCTTTACTTTGGCACTCAAGCAGCAACCATATTTCCAACAAAGTCTGCACCAAATCACTGTTTCTGGGTACCCATCCAACACTAAAATCATTCAAATTTTCTGGGGTCAAAAGGAATTGGATCCAAAATACGCACAGAAGACACTTTATCAACCTTCCTAAGTCAAAAAAGAAACGGAATCTAACTTAGTTCGATTACAATACACAAACCCCAAAGAAACATCAAAGATTCAGCAAAAAAGACAAAACCCCACAATCAAAAACAAGATAAAAATCCAAACTTTAACCAAGAATTAGTTAAAGCAAGAAGCAAGACAATCCTAAAGCTCAAACAGAAAAAACCCAAATCAATTTTCAATTAGAGAGAGGGAAAGAAGAGAACCCTGTTGTTTTATTGGTAAAAAAGTTAAGAAATTTTGGAGTGAGGAATAATAATTGGAAGGGGGTATTTACCTTTCTCAGTGTGTCTGACTATACAGTGTTGAATATTGTTGTGGTTGGAGTGGCAGTGCCACTACCCATTTGGCATTTGCTACTTTTACTTTCTGGGTTGCGTTGGAACAGACACTGGCTTTTTGAGAGCATATAATAGAGAGAAAAAGAGATTTGGTCTCCAACCAATAAGGATGCAGAAAAAAAGGAAACAAAAAAAGGTGTTCAGGCCCTTATACTATTATGCAAAGAAGATTACTATAATGGTTAAAATTGAATGGTTGATGTGTGGATCTTGGAATTTAGCAAGTAGCAACAGTGCAAGTGCGAATCCGAATCCCATTAACCATTTTCATTTTCATTTTCATTTTATATATTTATGTGCTAATCATTGTGGCCTTTAACTAACTAGTTTTGTTAGTCTCACTTTCGGTTGTATTTGTAATTTAGTCTAGTTAGGGTCTCTTTGATTTGCAAACAAGCAAGTATCGGATTAAACAATACAATATTGGATAGAACAGTACTTGACAATATATTGTGTAGTATACTGTTTAATAAAATAGAAGTAAAAAAAATGTAAAATTTACTATAATTATTTTTATGACGTTTATAATGGTTTAATATAACATATACTATAATATAATTAAAATATTATAAATAAAAATATGAAAAAAAGATAGAAGAGAGATTAAGAGGGAGAGGTTATGATATGAGAAGAAATATAAAAGAAAGGAGAGAGAGAGTCCAACTTCTATGAAGGACTTAAGGCCAATTTCTCTTCGGGTTTTTTTTTGGACCCCACCCCATCCCCATAAACCCCCACCCACACCGAAACCCCAAAACGCCCTTCCGAAAACGTATTTTTAAAAAAATTTGGTATCAGATATATACACTGGGGTATATATACGACCTTTTTACCCATCGTATATACACCCCCAAGGCGTATATACGATTGGCAAACCTCACCATAATCGTGATATACGCCTTGGGGGTGTATATACGATGGGTAAAAAAGGGTCGATATATACCCCCTCAGTGTATATACGATCCCCATTGTTTTTTTTTTTTAAATTTTTTAAGTCAAATAAAAATTATATAAGTCCTGAAAATAGGTTTTGTGTGTAGTTCGTTAAAACGTGACGATGTTATACGTCGAATGAATAATTTAGGCTAAAAAATCGGTTTTCGGGAAACATACTCTAATCGTAATGAAACCACAGCCATTAAATCCGAAAAAAATCAAGAATCAAGACTCCCCTAGAAGCGACTTCTTACGGGACTACGGCCTCAAAATCCCAAATTTCATTGTTTACTATTTTTTACGATTTGTTTTAATTTTTCATAGTCTCCAAAAAATCTAAAAAAATTTGTATAGCCTTATTTTGGTTTTGTTAGATTTTTAGTGGTGTTTTTATAATTTTTTGGAGTAGTTTTGACTATTTAACGAATTTTTAGTAGTCTTTTAGTAATAAAAATTAAAACAAATTATTAAAAAAAATTAAAAAAACCCATCGTACATACCCCTTTGAGTACGTATATACGACCCTATTTTTTACTCATCGTATATACACCCCCAAGGAGTATATACGATTATGGTGGGGGTTTGCCAATCGTATATACGCCTTGGGGGGTGTATATACGATGGGCAAAAAATAGGGTCGTATATATACCCCCCCAAGTGTATATACGATTGACCAAAAATTTAAAAAGAAAAAATACGTTTTCAAAGGGCATTTTGGGGATTTAAAATTGGGTGGGGGTTTAAGCGGATGGGGTGGGGGTCCAAAAAAAAAAACCCTGAATTGAATTATTGGGTCTCATTCTTTTTTAAGGTCTGAAAAAGTACTCGTCGTATATATGTCCTTCAAGACATATATACGATTACATTATTTAATGCTTCGTTGACTACCCATCGTATATATGTCCTTCAAGGCATATATACGATTGCATTATTAAATGTTTCATTGACTACCCATCGTATATAGGTTATATACGAGTGGGCTATGAAGATCTAATCGTATATACATCTGGGCCATGTATATACGATGTGAAAAAAATACCCATCGTATATACATTGTTGAGGAGGTATATACGACTGGGCTATTTTTCTCGTTTTTTCCTGATTTGCTATCTGTTTTGTTGAAACAGATATTGACCCGCCTACAGCAGTAGATGTCGACTCTCAGTTGGCTCCTGTTGATATTGATACTACATTGACTTTCACGACGGATACGGTATATTTTTGTTACTCAAGTTTGGTAAATGGAATTAATTTACTTAAGTACTTAGTAAGTTATATATTTTGTAGATATTTTCTACACGGCAGGCTGTGGAGGAGTGGGCCAAAGTTGTTGGTAGAAGTATCGGTGTAGTTGTTGTTATTGTGAGATCTGAAAAAGCAGCTGGAAAGAGGGGAAGGCGAGATATGATTGTTTTTGGCTGCGAGAAACAAGGCGGGTTTACTAATGATTCAAGGTTTTCGGTTCTAAAAAGAGAGAGGCATCCTTTTAGATTGAAAGCTACTTGCATCGTTAGCCGTGGGGTTGGTGTGTCACGGTTAAATGTGGTAGACACACGCACGAGTTGCTCAAAACTTCCGTTGGTACTTGTTTATTTGGGCGCCCGTCTAAAGCGCGCAAAAGATTTGGTTAACGAGCATGCGGATCTTGATGTCGGACCGAGAAAGCTACTATTATCGCTTTGAAGAAGCTAGATCCAGGAGAATGTGACTAGTCTTCGTCAAGTTTATAGCAAACATCACAAACAGGCCTACAAAGAGAGGGTCCTAGAACGGATATTCGGGAGGTGTTGAGATTGATTGAATCCCATAATTATCTATGTTGGTCTAGAAAGATTCCGCAACCCGATGTCGTCGGTGATATCATGTGGGCTCATCCCACTTCTATAAAGTTGCTCAAAGTTGTTTCCCAAAGTTCTCATTCTTGACTCAACCTACAAGACCAACAGATATAATTTGCCTCTTCTACAGATTGTGGGAGTCACAAACACCGAGATAAGCTTCCACGTTGCATTTGCTTATATTGGGCGGGGAGCTTGCTATTCATTTTCTTGGGTATTGGAGCATTTGCGAGGTATATGTGAGTTGCATTCTATTCATCCTCAGGTTTTCTTGACAGACAGAGATCTCGGGTGTATGTCGTCTACTATTCTTGATGTCTTTCCTGCTGCTACAAATTTATTGTGTCATTGGCATGTTACAAAAAATGTCAAAGCGAAGATTAAGGAGTTGGTTCACAAGGATAGACGGGAGGAGGTCGAATCTCTCTGGCTATGTATTGTTGATTCTGTTGATGAGTCAGAGTATCTATCTAATCTGAAGTTTTTTGAGGCTGCTTGCTCTGATAAACCTGCTCTCATTAAATATGTGCACGACACATGGTTGACAACGCACAAGGAGCGATTTATCTCAGCATGGCCTAACCAGATCCCACACTTGGGGAATTCCACAACCAACAGGTATTTCTATCCGTTACTCGATTTTTTTTGACACGTGGACATATTTTTTATTGTCGATTAAATTTCTTTGACACTTGTTTATTATTTGTACCCGTTACTCAATTTTTTTTGACACGTGGACATATTTTTGATTGTCGATTAAATTTCTTTGACACTTGTTTATTATTTCTATCCGTTACTCGATTTTTTTTGACACGTGGACCTATTTTTTATTGTCGATTAAATTTCTTTGACACTTGTTTATTATTTCTATCCGTTACTCGATTTTTTTGACACGTGGACATATTTTTATTGTCGATTAAATTTCTTTGACACTTGTTTATTATTTGTATCCGTTACTCGATTTTTTTGACACGTGGACATATTTTTTATTGTCGATTAAATTTCTTTGACACTTGTTTATTATTTCTATCCGTTACTCGATTTTTTTACACTTGTTTATTATTTTGAGCGGAATCCTTGCATTGGTCTTTGAAAAGACGGTTGAAGACTTGAAGTGTGATCTATCAAAATGTTTGATATCTATTGATGACATGTTGGCAATACATTTTGATCAAATTATCGGGTCTTTTCAACGAAGCATCGTGAGAATTGAAGTCAAGTCCAATATTCCATTGTTTAAAAATCTTCAAGGACTTGTTTCTTTTATCAGACCGAGTCACATGGTTAAGGAGTTTGAAAGGTCGAAATCGGGGTTGATACGACAAAGGCGGTGCGGTGCATTCAAAGGAAAACACATCTACTTTCTTGTGCTTGTGAGATAGGTATTTTTCATGCTTAGGCAATTCTATTCCGCCATCGTTGTTGATGATCACCGGAAACAGATTGAGTTTGGATGCAATAGATGATAAATCCACTCGTGATAAATCATCGGATGCGATATTTCTTACCGGTTTGATGCTATCTTGGCAAGATTTAATAAAGTGAGTGAGGAGGAGAAGTTTCTTATTAAGAGGCAATTTGAATGAGATAGCTTTCCCTTCTACTTCTTCTATGGTTGCACCTAAATCAAAAGTCGAACGAAAGGTGCACCAAAGAAGAAACAAGGGAAATTTTTGATGCTAAGCGTGATCCTTCCGGGTGGGAGCACGTGGATGAGAGGGTAAAACAGACTGAAGAATTCGGCCCTTCCAAAATTCCTACACAGCGGTCAACCAAATTATCTCAAGGTGCTTCTAGAGTATTATCACGCATACGGTGAGACTAAAATCCACTTACCGTTTATTCCAAAGACACGTGCGCAACTATGTTGAAAAAATTGTTGATGTTGAAGGTGGCGATAATCGCTGCGGTTTTTAAGCGATCGGGGTTGGACTTGACATGGGTGAGGACTCACGGCCTCGATTAGGCAAGCTTTGATTCAGAAACAAAAGGGCGTGGAAACCTTGTATTCGACATGTTTGGGAAGAACCGATCGTTAGAGCTTCGCAAATCTTTAACTATCGAGTCATACGGACGTCACCGAGTCAAAGTTGTTTGATTTGCTCGAGATGGGGTATATGGTTGCAACGGTATAATGTTGCATTGGTTCGCTTTTCTTTACCTATGAATTTCACTTATCCGCCTTTGAGAGGCACTTACAGTTCATCTAAGTTGAAAATCATATACATTACGAACGAGTAAAATGTACAATCGGTTGCATCTTTCAATCTCTCCCACTTATCTGTTGCCTCCTATTGCCCTTACGGTGGTACAAGACTACTCACCGAGTCCGCTTCATGGTTGCATCCGTATGCCGGACGTTTTACCCTATGGCGATCTATGTGTTCTCCGCTGCACCCTCCCACTCACGGTGATGATGCGTCTAGATGTATAGATTTAGCCGATGATTCTATTGACGGCTTGTAGATAGATTCACACATTTTTTGTATTACACGTGTATATATACTATATCGCGTTTTTGTAATTATACGCGTTTACTTTATCCAATATATCTACACCGTTGATGTTAATCAAATCGCGAGACTTCAAATTATAACCGGTAATAAAATCATAACTGTTAACAAAAACAAAGCCCATCGTATATATCTCTTTTGGGACATATATACGATGTCAATTTTTAACGCATCGTATATAGGTTTCTCAGGCGTATATACTTGACTAAAAAGTTTTAAATCGTATATACGCACAATGAACATATATACGACGTCATAATTTTACCCATCGTATATAGGCCACAAAAAATATATATACGATTCGTGTAATTTTTTGAAAAAAAAAGATTTTGGAAGGGCATTTTGGGAATTTCAGTGTGGGTGGGGGTTTAAGGGGAGAGGGTGGGGGTACAAAAAAAACCTTTCTCTTCGTGCAAATATTGTTGTTCTTATTCCAAAGGTAGAGAATCCAACCTCTATGAAGGACTTAAGGCCAATTTCTCTTTGTAATATAATTTAACAAAACAAATTTATCTTTTTATGAGATAAATCTGTTATGTATTAAAAAATAGAGTTTATTTTATTTAAATTTTTAGAAAAAAGTTATAAAAATACTACTAAAAATCCGTTAAAAAATCAAAATTAATCTAAAAATTATAAAAATATCACTAAACATCTAATAAAATCAAAATAAGGCTATGCAAATGTTTTTAGATTTTTTTGGAGATTATGAAAAATTTTAAAAAATTAATAAAAACTAGTAAACGATAGAATTTGGGATTTTGGGCCCCAGAATCCCAATAGAAGTCCATTCTTTGGAAGTCCTAGTCCCTAATTTTTTTTATGAGTTATTGGCCGTGGTTTCAAAGCAATCGGAGTAGGTTGCCCTAAAACTGATTTTTTAGCCTAGATTATCTACCCGGCGTACAACATTGTCACCTGTAACGAATATCTACACAGTTTACGTTTTGTATAATACGATATTGTGTATAATACGATATATTTTTGATTAATATGTCCTCAATTTCTAATTATATGTTGAATTTTTTTTTTTACTAATTTTTATACAAAATAGATTTATCTAACAAATAGGTAAATCAGTTGTCTAAAATTAACACAACAAATTTATTTATTTGTTAGATAAATCTGTTTTGCAATAAATTTGTTCAAAGTTGATTTATCTATTTGATAGATAATTCGGTTTTGCATATTTTTGAGGGGTAAAATAGGAAGAAAATTGTTGGGTGGGGGTATTGGGGAAAGAAGGTGGGGTCCAAAAAGAAAGTTAAGAAATTTGACTAGGCTATTGCTTTTCCCACACCCCCTCCTACTCACCACACACCCCCTTAAGCTATGAAATATCACCTTAACCTTACCTTCTAAAAAATTTCCTCCATATCCTTCATCCCACTTCTTCTCCTTCATCTCCTACGCACTCCCCTCAAACACTCCAAACCTCCCATCTCTCCACTCCAAATCCTATCCTCCATTCCTATATCATTAACTTTCTAATCATCTTCTCAACATTATTAGGTATTATCCCTACCAATTTTTTTTCGTTTTCATCTCTTAAAGTTGTTGTATTTCAGCTTTTTTTCTTCAGAAATCGCGATTGGTTCGGTTGCCCATAACCGAACGGGTTCGGATAGGCACAACCAAACCTTGTAAATGACTTTGGGAGTGTTTCTTTTCATTATCTTTCTGTCTGTGCAGCATCAGCTGAGTTTGGGCCAAACCTACCAAACCCGTTCAGATCCCCAACCCCGGACGAACAAAATTGATAAAATACACCTCATTCTAAATTTTATAACGTCGAGTTGACGTTAGCCGAACACGTTTGGTTGGTTTTAACCGAACCGCTCGTAAACACGTCCTCCATTAGATTCCTGGAGCGTTTCATGTGAGGGTATTTTTGGAATTTTTTTAGTTAAGGGGTGTGTGGTGAGTAGGGAGGGGTGTGGGAAAAGTAGCCGCCTTTGACTATGGTAAGAAGGAGAACAGGGGCTGTTATTACGAAGGCCGAACTGTGAGGAACAGACCGGCCCAATAGAACAACCACACCTATGTTTATGTTTGTAATTATTGGTTGATTGAGGGTGTAGTTAACATTTGCTGTGTAGGTGTTCTTGGTTGTTGGGATTCTCTAACATTAATAGCAAATAAATGGTCATCAAAGCAGTCTCTTGAAAGATCAGTGCAATTCCCTAGAAGGAAGGTGAGAGGAATCATCATGGCTGGAGAGCACTCCCCAACAAACCTTGAGCCGTGTGTGTTATTGCATTGGAATTGTTTTCCTTCATCAAACCACCTCTCTAGCTTCGTTGCCTGCCATGCCACAGTGAATTAATCAATGTACGTTATTGTTGAATATGTGAAGAAACTAGCATACCAAGAAAAACCGCACAATAATCCCGCTACCGTACGAAAACTATGCTTAGTATGGTTATTATAACATCAAAACACTAGTTGCATTTCCATAATACATATGATCAACAAAATACCAGCTCATACATCAGCTCTATAGTGCAAAACTATGGATAAGAGCTTCTTTAGTTTAAGAGGATAATAAAGTAGCTAGGTCCATAGATTAAGAGGTCAATAAACAGTCCGTAATTCCTCTAACTATTTTAAAACTTGTTAAAAACATGTCAATTCAGATACTTTAAAGTGATAACAACAAAACACTTAATTTAGCAGCTGCATCTAGGAGTTGATGATGGTGACTTCAAATACTAGTTTATCCTCATCCACCAACTTGAAGTAGCAAGAATCACCTTCTTTCAACTCACAATCCTGAATGAATTTAGACCATCCTTGAGAGAATTTGGCAAAGCAATAACGTTCATATAAAAGCACTTTCACAGGCCACCAATTTTCCCCAACGCGCAAGGTCACAAATTTCTCATTTTCTGAAATGAAATTCTTGATGATCTTCAGAGATATACTCTGCATTAACATAATTAAATTCATCAATGGTAAATCAATATTCTCCTAGATCTAAAGTTTGTTTACATATTTACATCATTCTAGTTGATCTCAGATAACAATTTGCAACCCAATTTAGGACTATGAGTTTTCTAAGTGGTGAAAGTGATGATGAAGATGGCCTACTCAAAAGCTCTTCTTGTTCTGAATTATTTACTTAAATAACAAAAATGTAAGAGAAACCCAATCTCAGAATATCTAGTTACATCAAGTACATGATGATAATAAGATATTATGCAAGGTGGATAAATTACCTTCAAAGTGGGTAGTAGTGCTAATGTCCTTTTCAAAAGGAAAATGATGAACTTGAAAAGAAAGGCCATTGGTTTTGTTGAAGACAAAAGCACAAACATCACCAATTTCCAAACTATTGTCCATTGAAAATTTAATCCAACCACTAGTAAATGTGAATTGACCACTCTGCAATTTCTTCAATTGGACATCCCATGTTCTTTTTTTGTTAACATCAAAAAGGGTCACACTTCTTCCATCCATCTTCACCAAATGTTGTTTAGAAAATCCCTGTGGTAAGACCTGTTTTCAAATTATTGGTTTTTACATAAAATTTAGTAACACAAATCAGGAAAAAAAATTGAAGATAATGAATAATAATCAAAGTAATGAAATACAATAGTTTCTTACCATTTGATCTGAGTTAACATATGTCTTATACATTGCACATGTGAAGAAGTCCTTCTTAGAGCGGAAAAGTTTCTTCACATACTCATGAAATTTTTTGATTCTATCATTCTTATCAGTTTTAAAAGTATCTTTAACAACTTGGAATGAAAGATCTTTGGTTTTGTGGAGCACAAAAGCACAAATATCACCAATTTTCAAATTATTATCCATTGAAAATTCCTTCCAACCTGCAGTAAAATGGAATTGATCATGATGTAGCTTCAACTTGACATCCCAAGTTGTGTCTTGGTCATCAACAAAAACGGTAGCAGCTCTTCTTCCTTCCATCTCGCCCAAATTAGATCTAGAAAATTCACTTGATTTGATCTGTTTTCACATGATGATATCCATTATATGCCATTTAGATAATAACAATGAAAAGAAATGATAATGAATAATAAGTGTGATGTGAGTGTGACCATGTATATGATAGTTTGTTTGTTAGTACTTACTAAAAGAAATGATTCTTTGATAGTACATATGAAGTAGTCCTTTGAATGGAAATAAATTTTGATTTTTTCATGAAAAGCTTTGATTCTTTCTTGAAGAAGATCTTTGCTACTACTATTCATATACTTAGCAGCAGCATTATGATCAAACCCTGAGTTTTCTGCAACTTTTTCTTCTTCTTATTATGATGCTGAGAAGATTGTTTGTTAAGGTGCCAGTGGCTCTCTTTCTGATCTTTTGGGTTTGTTTTCCTCTTCTTATGAGGTTGGGAAGATTGTGGTGCAGCAGATCTATGTCTTTTAGACGGCAAAGATGGAGGAAGATCAATCTCTTCTTCTTCTTCTTCCTCTTCAGAAGTAGTAGGAGTAGTAGCAGTATCTGTTGTTACAGGGTATTTAATTTCTAAGCCACGTTTACCCAATACAATGACATTGAAGCAAGACTTATTATCTTGAGAATGAAACACCACTAACTGAGACACACTCAAAGATACGTGCTCTGCAAATGCTTTCCAACCATTGCAAAACCAAACATCACCATCTTCTTTCTCCCAACTAACTTTCCATTCAGTTTTGTTTGGTAACCTTAGAGTTACTGGATTTGACATTCCTTCCCAATACCTCTTCATAAAACTTGTTGGCACTTTCTGTCACACATTATTCAATAACAATATATATCATGAATAAAGAGAGAAAGAAAAACTGCATGCATTTTATTATTACGTAGAGAAATTAAGAAGAATAATTAAAATGTTACTGCATATACCAGCTTTTCACGACGAAGGGTTCTTTCAAAAATTTCTCTGAAGAAGTGGACACTGTTACTCTGAGAAGAAGACATTGTTGTTGTTGTTGTTGTTGTAATCCTAAAGGTCAAGATAGGTGAAGTATGTGTACAAGGGAAAATGAAAAGGCAGGATGCTATTATATCAAGTCATGAGTAGTACTGTAGTGTTAGTAGTAAATGGTCTGTTTTATTTGGTGCCGGCGATTCGACTAATTCATTTATAAAAGGATATTAATGGAGGGTTATTTTAGAACAAAGTTAATCTATCACATCACTCAACTAGCTATCAAATTTATCATGTCACCTTTTTTTTCTTCTGTCTCTAGATCATGAAGATAACAGGATTATGAGTGAGTGTCTATAGATAATGAAGAGTATAGTAGCAGAAAGAATACTAATAATGATATGTTAGAAAGTATTAGTGTAGCTAATTGGCCAACTCATTTGAAGACCAACGTAACGTCACTCTTGGATATATATTGTGGCAATGGGATACGCGCGTGCATTTGTTGATTGTAATATTTATTTTAGACTCTATTTAGCAAATAATGGATAAACTAGTTATAGTGGAGAGTTGATAGCGCATAAGCTATAAGCTATCAAATTAAATTTAAATTATTTAGTAAAAAATTGGTGGTTGAACCAAATTTTATAAATAAAAAATTACATAAATGAACATTTGAATACTTGAAAAGAATAGAGAATATTCATTTAATAGAAGATAAATGAAGAATTTAATTAAAGTAACAAAAGTAAAAATGAGAGATCAAGTAACGTTTGAAAAAATGCTATAAGCTACTAAAGACGCACTATAAGCTAGTTTTGCCAAATACTTACAAGTAGTTTATCCACTATAAACTAGCGGATTTGGTTTGCCAAACAGAGTCTTAGTGGTTTGCATACTGTAACTCCCCGATTTTATTAAAATTATTTTGAGTTGATTTGAGGAATTTTTGAAGAAATTGGAGGTTTATGGGTGTGGGAACCATGGTAGAAATGATTAAAAATTGATGTTCATAGGTGGTTGTCGAGTTAGAAATCGGTCCGCGCTTGTGTGGCGTTTCGTGCGCGTGTCTGGCGCGTAAGTGGCGCTTGCGCGCGTCCTACGCGCAAGGTTCCCTGTCATTTGGCGCGCATGTCGCGCGTGAGTGGCGCGTCGCGCGCCAGTTCATAAGAGCCCCTGACTGTTGGCGCGCCTGTCGCGCGCCAGTCTGCGCTATATATTGTGTTTCAGCGTAGATTTGGGTCATTTTCACCTTTTTCACTCCTCTGAGCATAACTTTGTCTCTAGAGCTCCGTTTTTGACGCAATTTGTTGCGTTCTCTTCGTATCGTAAAGGGATTTGATAGGAGAGCAGTTCTTGAGTTAGAAACCAAGAGAGGCGAGAACGAAAGTGAATCTTCTCAACTTACAATCTAAGGAGAGAGTCGCAGTAGTTGGGGAATCAAGAGCTTCGTTAGGAGAAAAGAGTCAGGTCTATAATCCCGTAAGGGTGGGGTTCTATCTCTATAATGGGGTATATGATGGGTGTTATGTGGGGGAACTAGGACCTATGATGTTCTTGATTGAATTGGATGCTTGTATGATGTTTGATGGAATGCTTATGTGATATTTGATTGAGTTTGATGCCCATATGATGCTTGATTGAAGTGATGCCTATGAGATGTTTGACGAAATGCCTACATGACGTTTGATGCCTAGATGATGCTTAATTGAAGTTGATGCCTATAAGCTGTTTGATGAAATGCCTAAATGACGTGTTGTTGTGTGTGTTGCGCCCAGGGTGGCTGTGTTGCCACCAGGCGCCAATTTGCTGTGTTTTGTGCGCCCAGGGTGGCTGTGTTGCCACCAGGCGCCAGTTTTCTATGTTTTGTGCTGTATGGTTCAATGTTGTGATATGGTGATGTCGCATCGTTGTGTGAACTCGTGTTGCCACCTAGGCGTCATTTTTCGTGTTTGTCTTTGCTGGTGTTGTGATGCGTTCTATGTTCTTCTTTGGCGCCGATTCACATCTTGTGTTGCGCCCAGTGTTGCATTTCTATATATGCTGCCTAGTTGTTGGGCGCCATCTAGGGCGCCATTTTCCTGGTGATTTGGGCGCCTCGTGTGGCTGCCCCGTGATGTTGTTCTCGGTGTCATAAAATTGTCGTTGTCATCGACTTGATAAACTTATTGGTGTTCTCGGTGTTGGTGGTTGTTGATGGTGCGGATTAAATAATTGATTGTCCTATGGGTGTTGGTGTGTTTGGTGTTCTCCTATTGGTGTCGGTGTGTTTAGTGTTTGCCTATTGGTGTTGGTGTTTGGTACTCTTGGTGTTAGTGATGAGGTTATAACGGGCGATGTGCCTCTTTTAATGAATAAATTTGGTGGTGATGATGATGATGATGATGGGTCTTTGACCAGTTGGTGATGTTATAACCGGTGATGTGCCTATTTTATTGGCTAAGGTGATAGGTGATGGGTCTATGACCATTTGTTGTTGTTGGTGTTGTGGTGTCAATTACCTGACCATGATTGTTGATTGTTTCTGGTGCATTGTTCATGGTGTCACATGCAACTCATATGCATTATTTGGTGATATAAGGCTTCGGCCTTCGAGCTATGCTCAAACTTGGTGATATAAGGCTTCGGCCTTCGAGCTATGCTCAAACTTAGTGATGAATGGTACCACATGCATATGCCCGTTGGTGTGGGTTGCATCTCATGCATTTATTCATAGCATTGGTGATGTTCCTTGGTGTTTGTATATTGATGTTGTTGTGTCCTGACCTTATAACGGTGTGTATGAGGGATTTGTATGTGGGGTTCGAGTATCCTAGGCTATCGGTGTTGTATTGCTCGTTTTATGCACATGAGGTGTTTGATAAAATGCTTATATGTGTTGAATCTATGTGCTGATAAATTTGAATGGATAAATGATGTTGTTGCATGCTGATGTTGTTGTTGAGTAGTAGTTGGTTGCCGAAACCCTAGCATATTGCTTATCATACATGCCATTATATTATTAGATATCTCACCCTTTCTGTTTGAATGTTACCCCTATGTTGGTAACGTGCAGGTGATAGCGAGTGAAGGCTTGTCTACCTTTCCAGTTGAGTCGGTGTCGTTGCTCGACGTCGTAGCACTCGTGGGGAAACAAACATTAGTTTTCTTAGTTGATTTAATTACTTGTCTGTCGGATTTTATTTTGGTGATGTCATGATTATCCTATATTTCGCTGTATGGTGAATGAACTACTGTATATAGACTAAACAAGTGTTTTTGGGGTTCGTCCCATTTATGACGTGCTATGTATCACACTAAACCTTATGTGGTGAATTTTATTATCAGTTCTTGAATGCATTTATTGGTGTGAGTGTAGCATCCCTTGAGGGTGTATTAGAAAATGTTTTTGAAAACTCTGATTTCTGCGTTAAATTTACCGGGTAGAAAAAGGGTGTTACACATACCATCTCGGTTTCTACTCCGTAGACCGTAGGTAGATGGCATCCTTTGCATAGTTGCATCTAGGGATGAATGCATTTTAGTCCATAATAACCATGTCCAATCCATTCTAAAAAATTGAAAATCGTTGTAAATGTTAACTACTTAATTTTAATCAAGACATTTCATGTTTTATCGGACACAACACTCATCTGAGAAAAACATTTAGCATCAATTATTTTGGACATTTAATATCGGTTATTTACTGATACTAAATCTAATAGGTTATTTAACCGATGTTAAATGTTAGTTTTATCATCGGGTGTTTAAAGACCTGATTCAAAATGGTGTTTAAAGAATTGTTGTTGTAGTAGAATAATTCTCTTGATCACATCTTTAGGGACCTTATAGAAGCTCATGTAACAAAAGGGGAGGTTGTTGAGGACTCATCTGATCAGCACTAATCTTCCCGCTCTGGAAAGCAACTTAGCTTTCCAAGAGGCCAATCTCTGTTGCAACTTAACGAGGATTGGTTCCCAAGTAACAGCCTTGTTGGTGTTGGCCCCTATGGGAATACCCAAGTACCTCATTGAGAGCGAGACCAATATTGGCAGCCCAATTCTTTTGCTTTACTTCTTGCCCAACTATCCAGTTTGCCAAGCATAATCAAGCCAGACTTAGCTAAGTTAGTTTTTAACCTTGAGAGCAATTGGAAACAACCCATAATTCTTCTCATATTGAGTAGCCATTTGGTTTTGGCCGGGAAGAAAACCAGAGTGTCATCTTAGAACTGTAGGTGAGCGACACTGCACCTTATTGGTGTGGAAAATAGTATGCAAGTATACATAGTCACACAAGTAATATAATGAAAAGAAAATGTCGAACCCACAGGGATTATGTAAAGCTTTGTATAGGTTAGAGTGTACACTTAGTGTGTCTACACTATTCCCAATTGGTTGGAGTATACAAGTTGAATTAAAACAATATAAACAATAAATGTGTGTAAGGAATCAGTAAGATAAAGTAGTTGAGATGTTTTCACCAAGTAAATCACTTCTAAGAGTTTTAGTGGTGTATGCAGTGTAGGTACATTGGATGCAACAGATCAAGATGTGCCTTTCAGATCACTTTTCTTGAGTTTCATTACAAGCTTCCTATGTCTAGACATGCTAAATAGGTTCACTCTTGCCTCTTAAGCATCCACTGTATCACCCTAAGAACTATGTTATCCTATGTCTAGGACTTAACACGGTTTTAACAATCAATTCCTTAAAAAAGCTAGTTTAACAAAGATGTTGTTACAAACACTCATTCTTATTAACTCTTGATTTCTTAAATGTAACCCATGTCTGCTGTTACTAGTCTACCTATTCTAAAGTGATCAAATTCAGAATAAGTTTTGAAAGAAGTATTACACAAGAGTTAAAATGCATACACTACATAAACCACATTTACTTGCTTAGAAGATCATTACAAGGCTACAACATCTCAACTAAAGGAATTTAGCTCATATTACTCATAATATAATAGAAAGAATCTGCAAAGAGCATAATCAAATGAGTAATATTACAAAAGAACTCAAAAGGATAGAGATTACACAAAGGAGAGGTCTTTTGCATGAGATTCCCAAGTTGAAGTACAATACTAATGCCTTACACAAGTTTCCTCCAAGTAGAAGTGAAGGAGTGATTGTCGAGCACTTCCTTACCTTCATTCTCTTGTAAACTTAGATAAAAACTAAACTTAGATACAAATATAAAGAAAATAAGCGATCCTTTAAAAGCTTGGATGAAGGATTATCTTGAAGTGAAGATATGGGTTTTTCGTTTATAGGCAATTGAGCTTTCCTCCCTCGAGAGGTTTCCTTGGCACCAAAATGTAAATGAGATCGTAACCATGGTTAATCTTCTGGTCTTCTATGAGCAAGTTGGTCTTTCACATCTTATCACATGGGGTGGTCCAATGGTGAAGTGTCAAATGGCCTTAAATGAATGGCTCCCTTAAAGCAATCCTCCACTTGAAGTCGCGAAATATGCAAGTGGATCGCTCTCAATGACTAAGCATGACGTCACATGTCAAGTGTTGAAGCATCAAATTGGTCCTTGGAAGTTTTGGTTCACAATCTTTGGTGTAGCAATGAGCAGTGTGTAGGCGTAGGTAGGCACTCCGATGCAGCAAGATATAGGCACACACAAGTAATGCATGACCGAACAAAACATCAAACATACCAAGACATGTGCATTTTGCTTAATTCAATGTTTTAATCCATTTGAATCCTTGAAATGTTGTTTCTTTATTAATAAGCTATATTTACATATTAATTTACTTGAAAATAAGCAATAACCTAAGTTTAATTGTATGAATAACTCTATATAAAATAGAGTTATCACACCCCCAAACTTAAATTGTTGCTTGTCCTCAAGCAAAGACACAAGAAACAAACATAATACTACTATGAAGAACATCTCAGCTCATGCCTTTCAAAAAGAGTGGTTGACTTGTGCATTTTTATGAGCTTCATTTTTCAGGATTTTTTTTTTGCCTTTGCTTTCTTAAAACATCCAGAGTTATAAAAACTCATTTGTGTGAGTGTGTGTTCCACTGAGTATCAATTGGTTCCATAACTAAGATATAAAGTTTTTCCTTAGCTTTTGAAAAACGTGGACAATTGGTTCCATAACTAAGATGACTCAAAAGATTCTCATTCCACCTTGCAGAATGTAAATACATTTTTATGAAACCCTTTATAGCAACGTGGTGGTGGTGGTGGCAAAGATTCCTCAAAGTATTCCCATTCCTCCCTGGAGAATGTAAATACATGTTTATAATTCTTAGTAACAAGAAAAAAACATTTAGTCTAACCGATACCAAAAAAATCAATCAATAACACAAAAGTCCCCGGCAACGGCGCCAAAAACTTGATAGGCCGCAAGTGCACGATTCTATCGCGTAATATAAAGTATCGATCCCACAGAGACTTTTGTGATTACCAATTTCTTTTTTCAGTGGTGATTAGCTAAAATGAATGATTTTAGTAGAAGAAGTGATTGTTTGATCTAAAATTCAAAAATTAAAATAATCTCGGGTTATAGTTTCATCACAACAATGAGGAACCAAAAAAATTCTTTAGACCATTCACCAAATTGTATAGTAATGTATTTCAAAGACAAGGCAGCGAATATAACTAATGTCTCCTTTCAGAGTACAAGAGCGTGTTTTGAACTAACAATCAAGCCTATTCTCATGGTTGATTGTCACCAAAACCCATTAAGCATAACACCTTTATAATGTCTCAAGAGTTTCAAAACTATTCTAATGTTTTGATTCCCTTGTATAATTTCATAGTTCCAACATCAAACTTCACCTCTCGGTACCTCGTTTGATGTTTAAAATAAGATTTGAAGGACAATAAAATTAGATTGAAATATAAAACAATTTGGAGTGGAGAATAGTCTTGGGAATTACTAGGGACCTGTCATTGGATTACTCCCAATAACCCAAGACCAAGTTTCTACTCACTCATAATTGAAAAGTAAATTTCAAGAATAATAATTGACATAATGTAAATGACTGAAGATAAAGTGTAGAAAATAAGAACAGAAAACTAAAAGGCAGAAAAATTAAGAACAAGAAATAAAAGATAAAGAGAAAATTGCATAAACTTAGATTAAACTTTAGAGTAATTGTGCAAGTGATAAGCTTTTTGAATACAAGTGAAGAGAGAGCCTTTATATAGCCTAGGATTAGTAGACAATCACATAAATTCACAATCATGGCCATAAAAACCCACTAAGAAGAAGAAGGGATCAGATTTGTAACTGAATTTTGAGTAGCAGGAAGGTCGCACGGGTCGTGCTCAACAGACGCACGGGTCGTGCTCAGTGTTCGCAAATGTTATTTTCTTGATTTTTGAAGGCGCACGGTCGCGTGCTATCCGCTCACGGGTCGTGCAAAGTTTCGACTTTTTATTTTCTTTTTTCTTGTTTCTCCTTTCATGCTCTTTTGATCATTTGTATTCTTTCATCCAAAATTTCTCTTTTTCTTCACTTTTAGTCCTGAAAACACAAAACTAACATTTTGTAGTAATATAGCTCCAAAATAGAACTAAAATTCCACAAATTTTATTTAATTCAAATACTAAAACACTCTAAATTATGACTTATGAAACTCCCCATGCTTAAATCCTTGCTTGTCCTCAAGCAAAACATTACAATTTATTTGGCAAATCTTTAATGAAAATTATCGGTTTAGCACATGAATTAGAAATGATCCAAGCGGTATCCAACAACATTTTTCTTCTCGACTTAAGAAACTTTTTCTGTTGAGCTTTATGTGCGAGAAAAGATCAATTTTGTGGTACTAGAACAACAAGTTAGACGTCAACACCAAATTCCTAGCATCTTTTGCTTGGGTCATCCACTTATATGCAAACAATGCAATTGCCACACTTGGTCTCAAAGGAGTGCCTCTTTTTCCCAGTAGCCAATCAGTCTCAAAAGGGTACTCAAAGTATTTCCCTAGTAACTTATGAAGCCTCAAAAGGGTACTCAAAGTATTTCCCTAGTAACCTATGACCTCAAAGGGATGTTGGGCTAAATTGCTTAAATTCTTTTCTTTTCTTTTCTTTTCTTTTCTTTTTTTCATTTTCATTTTTCCTTTTTCAACTTCTTTCCATTTTCTTTCTCTTTTAAGCAAATTTCAACATAGACATTTCTCCAGTAACCAAAATACAGTAAGTGTCACCAAGAGAACTAAGTGATTTTTTTTCAATCTTTCTTAGACATCCTAGTACCAGAAACTATCTTAGCAGTGTGTGTGTGAACCCGACAGTAAGTATCAACAAGCATATCTAATAGTTGAACACCAGCCAGAACATTCAAATTGCTAAAAATTGAAAAATTTATCACAGAAATGCCATAAAAAAATTCTTTAAAGTTTCACAAGGATCTATCACATAGGAGGAGAAGATGACTCAAATACCAAATAAAGAAGAAGAAAATACTAAAGTCACCCCCCATGCTTGGACTAGACATTGTCCTCAATGTATAAAAATGAAAACACATGAGAAGGGTAAAGAAAGCTCACATTGACTAGCATTTGCAGCTTTCCTTCTTATTCCAGCAAAGCAAAACAGAGGTAAAACTTGTGGGTTGCCTCCCACGTAGCGCTCTTTTATGGTCTTTAGCTTGACCTTTGCCCTTTATAGACTTATTCCTGGGTCCCATTGCTTGAAGCATAAAGACCAAGTGACACATGAAGAATGAAAACATATTCCAGGATCCCATGACTTGTAAAAAGGAAGTTGTGTAAGCAATAAGATCTTATTTTCAATTCCTCCTAGATTAAATGTTATTTTCACAAAGGAATGTGAAAAATAAGATAAAGGGCACAAGATCTTGACATCCACACATTCATTTAAACCCATATATTTATCCAAGGAAGAAATTTCAGTTTCCTTTATGTTCTCCATCTCATGGTATATCTCTTGTGAATCATCTGACACTACCACTTTAGTATTATTTCGATCTACCTCAACTACAATATTTTTCTCATATTGTGTTTCATGTAGTTTTTTGAATAACACTCTTAAGCAAGGTGGTGGTGGTGGCAAAGATGACTCAAAAGATTCTCATTCCACCTTGGAGAATGTAAATACATTTTTATGAAACCCCTTTATAGCAACGTGGTTGGTGGCAAAGATTCCTCAAAGTATTCCCATTCCTCCCTGGAGAATGTAAATACATGTTTATAATTCTTAGTAACAAGAAAAAAACATTTAGTCTAAACGATACCAAAAAATCAATCAATATCACAAAAAGTCCCAAACAGCGGCGCCAAAAACTTGATAGGCGCAAGTGCGGTTCTATCGCGTAATATAAAGTATCGATCCCACAGAGACTTTTGTGATTACCAATTTCTTTTTTCAGTGGTGATTAGCTAAAATGAATGATTTTAGTAGAAGAAGTGATTGTTTGATCTAAAATTCAAAAATTAAAATAATCTCGGGTTATAGTTTCATCACAACAATGAGGAACCAAAAAAATTCTTTAGACCATTCACCAAATTGTATAGTAATGTATTTCAAAGACAAAAAATGAATATAACTAATGTCTCCTTTCAGAGTACAAGAGCGTGTTTTGAACTAACAATCAAGCCTATTCTCATGGTTGATTGTCACCAAAACCCATTAACCATAACACCTTTATAATGTCTCAAGAGTTTCAAAACTATTCTAATGTTTTGATTCCCTTGTCTAATTTCATAATTCCAACATAAAACTTCACCTCTCGGTACCTCGTTTGATGTTAAGATTTGAAGGACAATAAAATTAGATTGAAATATAAAACAATTTGGAGTGGAGAATAGTCTTGGGAATTACTAGGGACCTATCATTGGATTACTCCCAATAACCCAAGACCAAGTTTCTACTCACTCATAATTGAAAAGTAAATTGCAAGAATAATAATTGACATAATGTAAATGACTGAAGATAAAGTGTAGAAAATAAGAACAGAAAACTAAAGTGCAGAAAATTTAAGAACAAGAAATAAAAGATGAAGAGAAAATTGCATAAACTTAGATTAAACTTTAGAGTATTTGTGCAAGTGATAAGCTTTTTGAATACAAGTGAAGAGAGAGTCTTTATATAGTCTAGGATCAGTAGACAATCACATAAATTCACAATCATGGCCATAAAAACCCACTAAGAAGAAGAAGGGATCATATTTGTAACTGAATTTTGAGTAGCAGGAAGGTCGCACGGGTCGTGCTCAACAGACGCACGGGTCGTGCTCAGTGTTCGCAAATGTTATTTTCCTGATTTTTGAAGGCGCACGGGTCGTGCTATCTGGTTCACGGGTCGTGCTGTGTTTCGACTTTTATTTTCTTTTTTTCTTGTTTCTCCTTTCATGCTCTTTTGATCCTTTGTATTCTTTCATCCAAAATTTCTCTTTTTCTTCACTTTTAGTCCTGAAAACACAAAACTAACATTTTGTAGTAAAATAGCTCCAAAATAGAACTAAAATTCCACAAATTTTATTTAATTCAAATACTAAAAACAATCTAAATTATGACTTATGAAACTCCCCCATGCTTAAATCCTTGCTTGTCCTCAAGCAAAACATTACAATTTATTTGGCAAATCTTTAATGAAAATTATCGGTTTAGCACATGAATTAGAAATGATCTGGCGGTATCCAACAACATTTTTCTTCTCAAACTTAAGAAACTTTTCTCGTTGAGCTTTATGTGCAGAAAAGATCAGTTTTGTGGTACTAGAACAACAAGTTAGATGTCAACAGCCAAATTCCCTAGCATCTTTTGCTTGGGTCATCCACTTATATGCAAACAATGCAATTGCCACACTTGGTCTCAAAGGAGTGCCTATTTTTCCCAGTAGCCAATCGGTCTCAAAAGGGTACTCAAAGTATTTCCCTAGTAACTTATGAAGCCTCAAAAGGGTACTCAAAGTATTTCCCTAGTAACCTATGACATCAAAGGGATGTTGGGTTAAATTGCTTAAATTCTTTTCTTTTCTTTTCTTTTCTTTTCTTTTTTTTCATTTTCATTTTTCCTTTTTCAACTTCTTTCCATTTTCTTTCTCTTTTTAAGCAGCCCAACATAGACATTTCTCCAGTAACCAAAATGCAGTAAGTGTCACCAAGAGAACTAAGTGATTTTTTTTCAATCTTTCTTGACATCCTAGTACCAAAAACTATCTTAGCAGTGTGTGTGTGAACCCGACAGTAAGTATCAACAAGCATATCTAATAGTTGAACACCAGCCAGAACATTCAAATTGCTAAAAATTGAAAAATTTATCACAGAAATGCCATAAAAAAATTCTTTAAAGTTTCACAAGGATCTATCACATAGGAGGAGAAGATGACTCAAATACCAAATAAAGAAGAAGAAAATACTAAAGTCACCCCCCCATGCTTGGACTAGACATTGTCCTCAATGTATAAAAATGAAAACACATGAGAAGGGTAAAGAAAGCTCACATTGACTAGCATTTGTAGCTTTCCTTCTTATTCCAAAGAAAGCAAAACAGAGGTAAAACTTGTGGGTTGCCTCCAACGTAGCGCTCTTTTATGGTCTTTAGCTTGACCTTTGCCATTTATAGACTTATTCTTGGGTCCCATTGCTTGAAGCATAAAGACCAAGTGACACATGAAGAATGAAAACATATTCCAGGATCCCATGGCTTGTAAAAAGGAAGTTGTGTAAGCAATAAGATCCTATTTTCAATTCCTCCTAGATTAAATGTTATTTTCACAAAGGAATGTGAAAAATAAGATAAAGGGCACAAGATCTTGACATCCACACATTCATTTAAACCCATATATTTATCCAAGGAAGAAATTTCAGTTTCCTTTATGTTCTCCATCTCATGGTACATCTCTTGTGAATCATCTGACACTACCAATTTAGTATTATTTCGATCTACCTCAACTACAATATTTTTCTCAAATTGTGTTTCATGTAGTTTTTTGAATAACCCTCTTAAGCAAGGTGGTGGTGGTGGCAAAGATGACTCAAAAGATTCTCATTCCACCTTGGAGAATGTAAATACATTTTTATGAAGCCCTTTATAGCAACGTGGTGGTGGTGGCAAAGATTCCTCAAAGTATTCCATTCCTCCCTAGAGAATGTAAATACATGTTTATAATTCTTAGTAACAAGAAAAAACATTTAGTCTAACCGATACCAAAAAAATCAATCAATATCACAAAAGTCCTCGGCAACGGCGCCAAAAACTTGATAGGCCGCAAGTGCACGGTTCTATCGCGTAATATAAAGTATCGATCCCACAGAGACTTTTGTGATTACCAATTTCTTTTTTCAGTGGTGATTAGCTAAAAGGAATGATTTTAGTAGAAGAAGTGATTGTTTGATCTAAAATTCAAAAATTAAAATAATCTCGGGTTATAGTTTCATCACAACAATGAGGAATCGAAAATAATTCTTTAGACCATTCACCATATTGTATAGTAATGTATTTCAAAGACAAGGCAGCGAATATAACTAATGTCTCCTTTCAGAGTACAAGAGCGTGTTTTGAACTAACAATCAAGCCTATTCTCATGGTTGATTGTCACCAAAACCCATTAAGCATAACACCTTTATAATGTCTCAAGAGTTTCAAAACTATTCTAATGTTTTGATTCCCTTGTATAATTTCATAGTTCCAACATCAAACTTCACCTCCTGCACTCGTTTGATGTTTAAAATAAGATTTGAAGGACAATAAAATTAGATTGAAATATAAAACAATTTGGAGTGGAGAATAGTCTTGGGAATTACTAGGGACCTATCATTGGATTACTCCTAATAACCCAAGACCAAGTTTCTACTCACTCATAATTGAAAAGTAAATTTCAAGAATAATAATTGACATAATGTAAATGACTGAAGATAAAGTGTAGAAAATAAGAATGAGAAAAATTAAGAACAAGAAATAAAAGATGAAGAGAAATTTGCATAAACTTAGATTAAACTTTAGAGTAATTGTGCAAGTGATAAGATTTTTGAATACAAGTGAAGAGAGAGCCTTTATATAGCCTAGGATCAGTAGACAATCACATAAATTCACAATCATGGCCATAAAAACCTACTAAGAAGAAGAAGGGATCAACTTTGTAACTGGATTTTGAGTAGCAGGAAGGTCGCACGGGTCGTGCTCAACAGACGCACGGGTCGTACTCAACAGACGCACGGGTCGTGCTCAGTGTTCGCAAATGTTATTTTTCTGATTTTTGAAGGCGCACGGGTCGTGCTATCTGGCTCACGGGTCGTGCCAGGTTTCTGACTTTTTATTTTCTTTTTTTTTCTTTTTTCTCCTTTCATGCTCTGAGCATAACTTTGTCTCTAGAGCTCCGTTTTTGACGCAATTTGTTGCGTTCTCTTCGTATCGTAAAGGGATTTGATAGGAGAGCAGTTCTTGAGTTAGAAACCAAGAGAGGCGAGAACGAAAGTGAATCTTCTCAACTTACAATCTAAGGAGAGTTGCCGTAGTTGGGGAATCGAAGAGCTTCGTTAGGAGAAAGAGTTGTGTCTATAATCCCAGGTAAGGGTGGGGTTCTATCTCTATAATGGGGTATATGATGGGTGTTATGTGGGGGAACTAGGACCTATGATGTTCTTGATTGAATTGGATGCTTGTATGATGTTTGATGGAATGCTTATGTGATATTTGATTGAGTTTGATGCCCATATGATGCTTGATTGAAGTGATGCCTATGAGATGTTTGACGAAATGCCTACATGACGTTTGATGCCTAGATGATGCTTAATTGAAGTTGATGCCTATAAGCTGTTTGATGAAATGCCTAAATGACGTGTTGGTGTGTGTGTTGCGCCTGTGGTGGGCGTGTGTTGCCACCAGCGCCAATTTTCTTGTGTTTTTGTGCGCCTGTGGTGGTGTGTTGCCACCAGCGCCGATTTTCTATGTTTTTGTCTTTGTATGGTTCAATGTTGTGATATGGTGATGTCGTACTGTGTGAACCTGTGTTGCCACTAGGCGTCATTTTCTGTGTTTGTGCTGCCTGGTGTTGTGATGCGTTCTATGTTGCTGCTGGGCGCCAGTTTCTGTACTGTGTTGCGCCCAGTGTTGCATTTCTATATATGCTGCCTAGTTGTTGGGCGCCATCTAGGGCGCCATTTTCCTGGTGATTTGGGCGCCTCGTGTGGCTGCCCCGTGATGTTGTTCTCGGTGTCATAAAATTGTCGTTGTCATCGACTTGATAAACTTATTGGTGTTCTCGGTGTTGGTGGTTGTTGATGGTGCGGATTAAATAATTGATTGTCCTATGGGTGTTGGTGTGTTTGGTGTTCTCCTATTGGTGTCGGTGTGTTTAGTGTTTGCCTATTGGTGTTGGTGTTTGGTACTCTTGGTGTTAGTGATGAGGTTATAACGGGCGATGTGCCTCTTTTAATGAATAAATTTGGTGGTGATGATGATGATGATGATGGGTCTTTGACCAGTTGGTGATGTTATAACCGGTGATGTGCCTATTTTATTGGCTAAGGTGATAGGTGATGGGTCTATGACCATTTGTTGTTGTTGGTGTTGTGGTGTCAATTACCTGACCATGATTGTTGATTGTTTCTGGTGCATTGTTCATGGTGTCACATGCAACTCATATGCATTATTTGGTGATATAAGGCTTCGGCCTTCGAGCTATGCTCAAACTTGGTGATATAAGGCTTCGGCCTTCGAGCTATGCTCAAACTTAGTGATGAATGGTACCACATGCATATGCCCGTTGGTGTGGGTTGCATCTCATGCATTTATTCATAGCATTGGTGATGTTCCTTGGTGTTTGTATGAATGGATAAATGATGCTGTTGCATGCTGATGTTGTTGTTGAGTAGTAGTTGGTTGCCGAAACCCTAGCATATTGCTTATCATACATGCCATTATATTATTAGATATCTCACCCTTTCTGTTTGAATGTTACCCCTATGTTGGTAACGTGCAGGTGATAGCGAGTGAAGGCTTGTCTACCTTTCCAGTTGAGTCGGTGTCGTTGCTCTGATACGTAGCACTCAGGGGGGGGGGGAAACAAACATTAGTTTTCTTAGTTGATTTAATTACTTGTCTGTCGGATTTTATTTTGGTGATGTCATGATTATCCTATATTTCGCTGTATGGTGAATGAACTACTGTATATAGACTAAACAAGTGTTTTTGGGGTTCGTCCCATTTATGACGTGCTATGTATCACACTAAACCTTATGTATATTATCAGTTCTTGAATGCATTTATTGGTGTGAGTGTAGCATCCCTTGAGGGTGTATTAGAAAATGTTTTTGAAAACTCTGATTTCTGCGTTAAATTTACCGGGTAGAAAAAAGGGTGTTACACATACCATCTCGGTTTCTACTCCGTAGACCGTAGGTAGATGGCATCCTTTGCATAGTTGCATCTAGGGATGAATGCATTTTAGTCCATAATAACCATGTCCAATCCATTCTAAAAAATTGAAAATCGTTGTAAATGTTAACTACTTAATTTTAATCAAGACATTTCATGTTTTATCGGACACAACACTACTGTAGAAAAAACATTTAGCATCAGTTATTTTGGACATTTAATATCGGTTATTTACTGATACTAAATCTAATAGGTTATTTAACCGATGTTAAATGTTAGTTTTATCATCGGGTGTTTAAAGACCTGATTCAAAATGGTGTTTAAAGAATTGTTGTTGTAGTAGAATAATTCTCTTGATCACATCTTTAGGGACCTTATAGAAGCTCATGTAACAAAAGGGGAGGTTGTTGAGGACTCATCTGATCAGCACTAATCTTCCCGCTCTGGAAAGCAACTTAGCTTTCCAAGAGGCCAATCTCTGTTGCAACTTAACGAGGATTGGTTCCCAAGTAACAGCCTTGTTGGTGTTGGCCCCTATGGGAATACCCAAGTACCTCATTGAGAGCGAGACCAATATTGGCAGCCCAATTCTTTTGCTTTACTTCTTGCCCAACTATCCAGTTTGCCAAGCATAATCAAGCGGACTTAGCTAAGTTAGTTTTTAACCTTGAGAGCAATTGGAAACAACCCATAATTCTTCTCATATTGAGTAGCCATTTGGTTTTGGCCGGGAAGAAAACCAGAGTGTCATCTTAGAACTGTAGGTGAGCGACACAGACCTTATTGGTGTGGAAAATAGTATGCAAGTATACATAGTCACACAAGTAATATAATGAAAAGAAAATGTCGAACCCACAGGGATTATGTAAAGCTTTGTATAGGTTAGAGTGTACACTTAGTGTGTCTACACTATTCCCAATTGGTTGGAGTATACAAGTTGAATTAAAACAATATAAACAATAAATGTGTGTAAGGAATCAGTAAGATAAAGTAGTTGAGATGTTTTCACCAAGTAAATCACTTCTAAGAGTTTTAGTGGTGTATGCAGTGTAGGTACATTGGATGCAGCTGCATCAGTATGTGCCTTTCAGTCACTTTCTTCAGAGTTTCATTACAAGCTTCCTATGTCTAGACATGCTAAATAGGTTCACTCTTGCCTCTTAAGCATCCACTGTATCACCCTAAGAACTATGTTATCCTATGTCTAGGACTTAACACGGTTTTAACAATCAATTCCTTAAAAAAGCTAGTTTAACAAAGATGTTGTTACAAACACTCATTCTTATTAACTCTTGATTTCTTAAATGTAACCCATGTCTGCTGTTACTAGTCTACCTATTCTAAAGTGATCAAATTCAGAATAAGTTTTGAAAGAAGTATTACACAAGAGTTAAAATGCATACACTACATAAACCACATTTACTTGCTTAGAAGATCATTACAAGGCTACAACATCTCAACTAAAGGAATTTAGCTCATATTACTCATAATATAATAGAAAGAATCTGCAAAGAGCATAATCAAATGAGTAATATTACAAAAGAACTCAAAAGGATAGAGATTACACAAAGGAGAGGTCTTTTGCATGAGATTCCCAAGTTGAAGTACAATACTAATGCCTTACACAAGTTTCCTCCAAGTAGAAGTGAAGGGAGTGATTGTCGAGCACTTCCTTACCTTCATTCTCTTCAGAAACTTAGATAAAAACTAAACTTAGATACAAATATAAAGAAAATAAGCGATCCTTTAAAAGCTTGGATGAAGGATTATCTTGAAGTGAAGATATGGGTTTCTGTTTATAGGCAATTGAGCTTTCCTCCCTTGGAGGGTTTCCTTGGCACCAAAATGTAAATGAGATCAGTAACCATGGTTAATCTTCTGGTCTTCTATGAGCAAGTTGGTCTTTCACATCTTATCACATGGGGTGGTCCAATGGTGAAGTGTCAAATGGCCTTAAATGAATGGCTCCCTTAAAGCAATCCTCCACTTGAAGTCGCCGAAATATGCAAGTGGATCTGCTCTCAATGACTAAGCATGACGTCACATGTCAAGTGTTGAAGCATCAAATTGGTCCTTGGAAGTTTTGGTTCACAATCTTTGGTGTAGCGAAGCAGTGTAAGCAAAGTAGTAGGCACTCGATGCGAGCGATATAGGCACACACACAAGTAGTTGACCTTTGAACAAAACATCAAACATACCAAGACATGTGCATTTTGCTTAATTCAATGTTTTAATCCATTTGAATCCTTGAAATGTTGTTTCTTTATTAATAAGCTATATTTACATATTAATTTACTTGAAAATAAGCAATAACCTAAGTTTAATTGTATGAATAACTCTATATAAAATAGAGTTATCACACCCCCAAACTTAAATTGTTGCTTGTCCTCAAGCAAAGACACAAGAAACAAACATAATACTACTATGACTATGAAGAACATCTCAGCTCATGCCTTTCAAAAAGAGTGGTTGACTTGTGCATTTTTATGAGCTTCATTTTTCAGGATTTTTTTTTTGCCTTTGCTTTCTTAAAACATCCAGAGTTATAAAAACTCATTTGTGTGAGTGTGTGTTCCCTTTGAGTATCAATTGGTTCCATAACTAAGATATAAAGTTTTTCCTTAGCTTTTGAAAAACGTGGACAATTGGTTCCATAACTAAGATGACTCAAAAGATTCTCATTCCACCTTGCAGAATGTAAATACATTTTTATGAAACCCTTTATAGCAACGTGGTGGTGGTGGTGGCAAAGATTCCTCAAAGTATTCCCATTCCTCCCTGGAGAATGTAAATACATGTTTATAATTCTTAGTAACAAGAAAAAAACATTTAGTCTAACCGATACCAAAAAAATCAATCAATAACACAAAAGTCCCCGGCAACGGCGCCAAAAACTTGATAGGCCGCAAGTGCACGGTTCTATCGCGTAATATAAAGTATCGATCCCACAGAGACTTTTGTGATTACCAATTTCTTTTTTCAGTGGTGATTAGCTAAAATGAATGATTTTAGTAGAAGAAGTGATTGTTTGATCTAAAATTCAAAAATTAAAATAATCTCGGGTTATAGTTTCATCACAACAATGAGGAACCAAAAAAAATTCTTTAGACCATTCACCAAATTGTATAGTAATGTATTTCAAAGACAAGGCAAGCGTGAATATAACTAATGTCTCCTTTCGTAGTACAAGAGCGTGTTTTGAACTAACAATCAAGCCTATTCTCATGGTTGATTGTCACCAAAACCCATTAAGCATAACACCTTTATAATGTCTCAAGAGTTTCAAAACTATTCTAATGTTTTGATTCCCTTGTATAATTTCATAGTTCCAACATCAAACTTCACCTCTCGGTACCTCGTTTGATGTTTAAAATAAGATTTGAAGGACAATAAAATTAGATTGAAATATAAAACAATTTGGAGTGGAGAATAGTCTTGGGAATTACTAGGGACCTGTCATTGGATTACTCCCAATAACCCAAGACCAATTTTCTACTCACTCATAATTGAAAAGTAAATTTCAAGAATAATAATTGACATAATGTAAATGACTGAAGATAAAGTGTAGAAAATAAGAACAGAAAACTAAAAGGCAGAAAAATTAAGAACAAGAAATAAAAGATAAAGAGAAAATTGCATAAACTTAGATTAAACTTTAGAGTAATTGTGCAAGTGATAAGCTTTTTGAATACAAGTGAAGAGAGAGCCTTTATATAGCCTAGGATTAGTAGACAATCACATAAATTCACAATCATGGCCATAAAAACCCACTAAGAAGAAGAAGGGATCAGATTTGTAACTGAATTTTGAGTAGCAGGAAGGTCGCACGGGTCGTGCTCAACAGACGCACGGGTCGTGCTCAGTGTTCGCAAATGTTATTTTCTTGATTTTTGAAGGCGCACGGGTCGTGCTATCTGGCTCACGGGTCGTGCCAGGTTTCTGACTTTTTATTTTCTTTTTTTCTTGTTTCTCCTTTCATGCTCTTTTGATCATTTGTATTCTTTCATCCAAAATTTCTCTTTTTCTTCACTTTTAGTCCTGAAAACACAAAACTAACATTTTGTAGTAATATAGCTCCAAAATAGAACTAAAATTCCACAAATTTTATTTAATTCAAATACTAAAAACACTCTAAATTATGACTTATGAAACTCCCCCATGCTTAAATCCTTGCTTGTCCTCAAGCAAAACATTACAATTTATTTGGCAAATCTTTAATGAAAATTATCGGTTTAGCACATGAATTAGAAATGATCTGGCGGTATCCAACAACATTTTTCTTCTCAGCTTAAGAAACTTTTCTGTTGAGCTTTATGTGCAGAAAAGATCAATTTTGTGGTACTAGAACAACAAGTTAGACGTCAACAGCCAAATTCCCTAGCATCTTTTGCTTGGGTCATCCACTTATATGCAAACAATGCAATTGCCACACTTGGTCTCAAAGGAGTGCCTCTTTTTCCCAGTAGCCAATCAGTCTCAAAAGGGTACTCAAAGTATTTCCCTAGTAACTTATGAAGCCTCAAAAGGGTACTCAAAGTATTTCCCTAGTAACCTATGACCTCAAAGGGATGTTGGGCTAAATTGCTTAAATTCTTTTCTTTTCTTTTCTTTTCTTTTCTTTTCTTTTTTTTCATTTTCATTTTTCCTTTTTCAACTTCTTTCCATTTTCTTTCTCTTTTTAAGCAGCCCAACATAGACATTTCTCCAGTAACCAAAATACAGTAAGTGTCACCAAGAGAACTAAGTGATTTTTTTTTCAATCTTTCTTAGACATCCTAGTACCAGAAACTATCTTAGCAGTGTGTGTGTGAACCCGACAGTAAGTATCAACAAGCATATCTAATAGTTGAACACCAGCCAGAACATTCAAATTGCTAAAAATTGAAAAATTTATCACAGAAATGCCATAAAAAAATTCTTTAAAGTTTCACAAGGATCTATCACATAGGAGGAGAAGATGACTCAAATACCAAATAAAGAAGAAGAAAATACTAAAGTCACCCCCCATGCTTGGACTAGACATTGTCCTCAATGTATAAAAATGAAAACACATGAGAAGGGTAAAGAAAGCTCACATTGACTAGCATTTGCAGCTTTCCTTCTTATTCCAGCAAAGCAAAACAGAGGTAAAACTTGTGGGTTGCCTCCCACGTAGCGCTCTTTTATGGTCTTTAGCTTGACCTTTGCCCTTTATAGACTTATTCCACGGGTCCCATTGCTTGAAGCATAAAGACCAAGTGACACATGAAGAATGAAAACATATTCCAGGATCCCATGGCTTGTAAAAAGGAAGTTGTGTAAGCAATAAGATCTTATTTTCAATTCCTCCTAGATTAAATGTTATTTTCACAAAGGAATGTGAAAAATAAGATAAAGGGCACAAGATCTTGACATCCACACATTCATTTAAACCCATATATTTATCCAAGGAAGAAATTTCAGTTTCCTTTATGTTCTCCATCTCATGGTATATCTCTTGTGAATCATCTGACACTACCACTTTAGTATTATTTCGATCTACCTCAACTACAATATTTTTCTCATATTGTGTTTCATGTAGTTTTTTGAATAACCCTCTTAAGCAAGGTGGTGGTGGTGGCAAAGATGACTCAAAAGATTCTCATTCCACCTTGGAGAATGTAAATACATTTTTATGAAACCCTTTATAGCAACGTGGTGTTGGTGGCAAAGATTCCTCAAAGTATTCCCATTCCTCCCTGGAGAATGTAAATACATGTTTATAATTCTTAGTAACAAGAAAAAAACATTTAGTCTAAACGATACCAAAAAAATCAATCAATATCACAAAAGTCCCCGCAACGGCGCCAAAAACTTGATAGGCCGCAAGTGCACGGTTCTATCGCGTAATATAAAGTATCGATCCCACAGAGACTTTTGTGATTACCAATTTCTTTTTTCAGTGGTGATTAGCTAAAATGAATGATTTTAGTAGAAGAAGTGATTGTTTGATCTAAAATTCAAAAATTAAAATAATCTCGGGTTATAGTTTCATCACAACAATGAGGAACCAAAAAAAATTCTTTAGACCATTCACCAAATTGTATAGTAATGTATTTCAAAGACAAGGCAGCGAATATAACTAATGTCTCCTTTCAGAGTACAAGAGCGTGTTTTGAACTAACAATCAAGCCTATTCTCATGGTTGATTGTCACCAAAACCCATTAACCATAACACCTTTATAATGTCTCAAGAGTTTCAAAACTATTCTAATGTTTTGATTCCCTTGTCTAATTTCATAATTCCAACATAAAACTTCACCTCTCGGTACCTCGTTTGATGTTAAGATTTGAAGGACAATAAAATTAGATTGAAATATAAAACAATTTGGAGTGGAGAATAGTCTTGGTAATTACTAGGGACCTATCATTGGATTACTCCCAATAACCCAAGACCAAGTTTCTACTCACTCATAATTGAAAAGTAAATTGCAAGAATAATAATTGACATAATGTAAATGACTGAAGATAAAGTGTAGAAAATAAGAAATGAGAAAACTAAAGTGCGAGAAAATTTAAGAACAAGAAATAAAAGATGAAGAGAAAATTGCATAAACTTAGATTAAACTTTAGAGTATTTGTGCAAGTGATAAGCTTTTTGAATACAAGTGAAGAGAGAGTCTTTATATAGTCTAGGATCAGTAGACAATCACATAAATTCACAATCATGGCCATAAAAACCCACTAAGAAGAAGAAGGGATCATATTTGTAACTGAATTTTGAGTAGCAGGAAGGTCGCACGGGTCGTCGGTGCTCATGACGCCTTGCGGGTCGTGCTCGGTGTTCGCAAATGTTATTTTCTGATTTTTGAAGCGCGCACGGTCGTGCTATCCAGTTCCACTTCGGGTCGTGCAGTTTTCGACTTTTATTTTCTTTTTTCTTGTTTCTCCTTTCATGCTCTTTTGATCCTTTGTATTCTTTCATCCAAAATTTCTCTTTTTCTTCACTTTTAGTCCACGAAAACACAAAACTAACATTTTGTAGTAAAATAGCTCCAAAATAGAACTAAAATTCCACAAATTTTATTTAATTCAAATACTAAAAACACTCTAAATTATGACTTATGAAACTCCCCCATGCTTAAATCCTTGCTTGTCCTCAAGCAAAACATTACAATTTATTTGGCAAATCTTTAATGAAAATTATCGGTTTAGCACATGAATTAGAAATGATCTGGCGGTATCCAACAACATTTTTCTTCTCAGCTTAAGAAACTTTTCTGTTGAGCTTTATGTGCAGAAAAGATCAGTTTTGTGGTACTAGAACAACAAGTTAGATGTCAACAGCCAAATTCCCTAGCATCTTTTGCTTGGGTCATCCACTTATATGCAAACAATGCAATTGCCACACTTGGTCTCAAAGGAGTGCCTATTTTTCCCAGTAGCCAATCGGTCTCAAAAGGGTACTCAAAGTATTTCCCTAGTAACTTATGAAGCCTCAAAAGGGTACTCAAAGTATTTCCCTAGTAACCTATGGCATCAAAGGGATGTTGGGTTAAATTGCTTAAATTCTTTTCTTTTCTTTTCTTTTCTTTTTCATTTTCATTTTTCCTTTTTCAACTTCTTTCCATTTTCTTTCTCTTTTTAAGCAGCCCAACACAGACATTTCTCCAGTAACCAAAATGCAGTAAGTGTCACCAAGAGAACTAAGTGATTTTTTTTCAATCTTTCTTGACATCCTAGTACCAAAAACTATCTTAGCAGTGTGTGTGTGAACCCGACAGTAAGTATCAACAAGCATATCTAATAGTTGAACACCAGCCAGAACATTCAAATTGCTAAAAATTGAAAAATTTATCACAGAAATGCCATAAAAAAATTCTTTAAAGTTTCACAAGGATCTATCACATAGGAGGAGAAGATGACTCAAATACCAAATAAAGAAGAAGAAAATACTAAAGTCACCCCCCCATGCTTGGACTAGACATTGTCCTCAATGTATAAAAATGAAAACACATGAGAAGGGTAAAGAAAGCTCACATTGACTAGCATTTGTAGCTTTCCTTCTTATTCCAGCAAAGCAAAACAGAGGTAAAACTTGTGGGTTGCCTCCAACGTAGCGCTCTTTTATGGTCTTTAGCTTGACCTTTGCCATTTATAGACTTATTCTTGGGTCCCATTGCTTGAAGCATAAAGACCAAGTGACACATGAAGAATGAAAACATATTCCAGGATCCCATGGCTTGTAAAAAGGAAGTTGTGTAAGCAATAAGATCCTATTTTCAATTCCTCCTAGATTAAATGTTATTTTCACAAAGGAATGTGAAAAATAAGATAAAGGGCACAAGATCTTGACATCCACACATTCATTTAAACCCATATATTTATCCAAGGAAGAAATTTCAGTTTCCTTTATGTTCTCCATCTCATGGTACATCTCTTGTGAATCATCTGACACTACCAATTTAGTATTATTTCGATCTACCTCAACTACAATATTTTTCTCAAATTGTGTTTCATGTAGTTTTTTGAATAACCCTCTTAAGCAAGGTGGTGGTGGTGGCAAAGATGACTCAAAAGATTCTCATTCCACCTTGGAGAATGTAAATACATTTTTATGAAGCCCTTTATAGCAACGTGGTGGTGGTGGCAAAGATTCCTCAAAGTATTCCATTCCTCCCTAGAGAATGTAAATACATGTTTATAATTCTTAGTAACAAGAAAAAAACATTTAGTCTAACCGATACCAAAAAAATCAATCAATATCACAAAAGTCCTCGGCAACGGCGCCAAAAACTTGATAGGCCGCAAGTGCACGGTTCTATCGCGTAATATAAAGTATCGATCCCACAGAGACTTTTGTGATTACCAATTTCTTTTTTCAGTGGTGATTAGCTAAAAGGAATGATTTTAGTAGAAGAAGTGATTGTTTGATCTAAAATTCAAAAATTAAAATAATCTCGGGTTATAGTTTCATCACAACAATGAGGAATCGAAAATAATTCTTTAGACCATTCACCATATTGTATAGTAATGTATTTCAAAGACAAGGCAGCGAATATAACTAATGTCTCCTTTCAGAGTACAAGAGCGTGTTTTGAACTAACAATCAAGCCTATTCTCATGGTTGATTGTCACCAAAACCCATTAAGCATAACACCTTTATAATGTCTCAAGAGTTTCAAAACTATTCTAATGTTTTGATTCCCTTGTATAATTTCATAGTTCCAACATCAAACTTCACCTCTCGGTACCTCGTTTGATGTTTAAAATAAGATTTGAAGGACAATAAAATTAGATTGAAATATAAAACAATTTGGAGTGGAGAATAGTCTTGGGAATTACTAGGGACCTATCATTGGATTACTCCTAATAACCCAAGACCAAGTTTCTACTCACTCATAATTGAAAAGTAAATTTCAAGAATAATAATTGACATAATGTAAATGACTGAAGATAAAGTGTAGAAAATAAGAACAGAAAAATTAAGAACAAGAAATAAAAGATGAAGAGAAATTTGCATAAACTTAGATTAAACTTTAGAGTAATTGTGCAAGTGATAAGATTTTTGAATACAAGTGAAGAGAGAGCCTTTATATAGCCTAGGATCAGTAGACAATCACATAAATTCACAATCATGGCCATAAAAACCTACTAAGAAGAAGAAGGGATCAACTTTGTAACTGGATTTTGAGTAGCAGGAAGGTCGCACGGGTCGTGCTCAACAGACGCACGGGTCGTACTCAACAGACGCACGGGTCGTGCTCAGTGTTCGCAAATGTTATTTTTCTGATTTTTGAAGGCGCACGGGTCGTGCTATCTGGCTCACGGGTCGTGCCAGGTTTCTGACTTTTTATTTTCTTTTTTTTTTCTTTTTTCTCCTTTCATGCTCTTTTGGTCCTTTGTATTCTTTCATCCAAAATTTCTCTTTTTTCTTCACTTTTAGTCTTGAAAACACAAAACTAACATTTTGTAGTAAAATAGGTCCAAAATAGAACTAAAATTCCACAAATTTTATTTAATTCAAATACTAAAAACACTCTAAATTATGACTTATCACTAACATCTTACTTAGACACCAAGTAACACATATATCATATATTCTTGACATTAAATATTACTGAGTACATAACACTGAATAAAACACATAGCTATTCTCCCTCCAACTTAAATGTGAGCAGTGTCCTCACTGCTCTAAGTTGAGTGAACAAAAGACAGAGTTCCAAAGTGGGGAGATTACCCAAAAGTACTGAAAACATAACTTAAAACTTAACACATAGTTCTTAAACATATAATAAAACACTTAAACATATAATAATACTGAAAACAACATTAAAAGGTTCCTTTTTACTTTTCTTCTTGAGACGAGGGTTGGCTCTCACAGCATGGACATGCTTAGCTCTCATTTTCCTTGGCTTAGGTTTTGTGGCAGTGACAACAGCAGCAGTAGGCACACCAGGAATTTCCACATTGGCTTCATGCATTTCTGCATTTTCAAGTGCAACTTGTGTAGGTACTTCTGGTGTAGCCTGTGCAGGTACTTCAGGTGTAGGCACACTACTCTG
This sequence comes from Oxytropis ochrocephala, assembly GCA_020916435.1. Lineage (NCBI taxonomy): Eukaryota > Viridiplantae > Streptophyta > Magnoliopsida > Fabales > Fabaceae > Oxytropis > Oxytropis ochrocephala. Next base: position 58,863,730 of record CM037090.1, on the reverse strand, counting down.
CACTGAAGTTTGTTCAGCTTGTTGCACAATTTGCTCTGGTTGTTGTTCTACCTCCTTCTCAACTTCTTTGCTCCCCTCTTTGGGCTTTTCCTTCTGAATTGTCTCCCTTGCACCAGCAGTTCCTGATTCTTGTATACCATAAAGAGAACTCATTGTCCAATGCCTTTTGTGAGGCTGTGTATCATTGACTTTGGTGGTATAGCCTTGCTTTTCCATCTTCTCTGCAGAAATTGTTGCTGTAGGGCTAGTTGCCATCACCTTGGATTGCTTCTTTGATGCTCCTGCTCTTGGTGTAGCCACATCAGATGCTTTCTCCTTTGGCTCTCCTTGGACCTCTCCTTCAGAACTGACCTTTGCTATTTCTTTCTCAGGTTCTTCTTCAATGACCTGCAAATTTTCTGTTTCAATATCAGGGTTAGTGGGATCAATAGTTGGTTCTGTGCTAGGTGTGGGAGATTTTTCTTGTGGAGATTGAGATGGGAATGGGGTGGCTTCTCTAGTGATCTGGGTTGTTTTCTCTATTTGTGGAGTTTTTTCTTGTGGAGGGGTGGGTTATTTTTGTGGTTGAGGTGTTGATGATTTTTGGCTTTGTGGTGATGAGTGAATAGGTGTTTGGTGAGTGGTGGGAGATTTTTGTGGTGGTGGTGAAGGATATTGGATTGTTGTTATGATGGGGGTGATTGTGGTTGAGGTTGAGTTGTAGATTTCTTTCTGATCTCATACTTCTTCCTTGCACTTGCCTCCATGCTTGCACTTCCATCATCTTCATCTTCACTTTCCTCCATTGATTCAGATTCATCTTCCTCTACTTCATTGTCAATATTTTTCACTGCTTGCCTTGCTTCCTCATCCTCCTCAGTCTCTTCCTCACTAAGTAACTCAAGCTCCTCTTGTAATTTTGGTTTCTTTCCCTTCTTGTCTTTCTTAGCTTCTCCTTTCCTCTTTGTTCTTCTTTCTTTCTCCACTGCCTCTTCTTCTACCTCTTTCTCTTCTTCCTCTTCAGTTTCAAACACCCAATTAGGAAAGATTGGGGACTCTAGTTCTAATTCACGGCTGATTTCATGAAGCTTCAACTGCAACCATTGATGTTGCTCTCTCTGGAACTTCCATACAGCTTGGAGTTTCTGCATTAAGAGTCCCTGCACTCCCTGCTCTGGCCCTGTATTGCTTCTAATTCTAATGACTCTTAGACTCTCTCTTACCTCTGTAGACAAGCCACTAGGTGGTGTTTTTCTTTGCATTTTCTCTACCTCAAGCAGAGCAACAACTCCTTGCTTTTGGCATAATTCAAGAATCAAGAAAGGAAAATACAAAAATCGACCCCCTCTTTTGTGATCTAAAATTTCTCTAGTGATCAACCTCCCTATGTCAACATTATCTTCAGTTAAGATTGTGTCCACAAGGATCAATCTTTCCTTAGACAATGTTGACGTGTGTGATGCGGGAAGGATTGATGCATCAACAAACAAGTGCCAGTTGCCAAGTTAAGGGATTAAATCACCACTTCTAAGCTTATACCCTGTAGGTGTAATTTTCTCCCATTGTGCCCCTTCTACTGCTATCCTACCCTTAATCAAGTTCATATATTTCTTTCCATAGGTGTTGATAACTCATATTTATATGAGTTATTTATGCCTTTATTCCTTAAATTAAAGTAAGTTCTCAAGTAACATTAGTGTCTTATTTACTATATTATGTTAGTTTTAGATAAAGAAGGGCTAAATTCTATTTGGCTATTAATTTGGCACATCTGGTGCCCCTGTGAACAATTTAATGTGTTTGTTAGCATTGCAACATCAAGCACTATAGCGTCAAGCGTTATAGCGGTGAAAGGCAGGACCAGCTAAGTATCAAAGATACAAGATTATTTTTGGCGCCAATCACTTTGACCCAAATCTAGTAGGTAGTTGTACACGCTGACAACCTCAGCTTCTTAGTGGCTAGCGAGGGAAACTTGTCATTGTTTGAGTGGGAGAATATCTTTAGTTGGTGAGAAGTGCCCATCACCTTTTTGGGGATACACACAAGATAACTTCTACTTCACCACTACACTCCTACCTTCGAAAAAGAGAGAGAGTTTTTGGAAGAAAAAGATTGACACACTTCTCCTCCATTGAAACACTTTCAAGATTTTATTTTTATGTTATTGTTTACCATTTTCCTCGGTGTAAAGTTAACGTTATAGCGTCACCTCTGTTCAAGAGTTGGAACCTTCGGTTTGTATCTTTTGCAACCGTTTCTCTTTCTTTTGTTTACGGTAATATGAGTTATTTAACTTGAATTTTGTTGATGATGCTCAACATGAGCTAAAAACTTGTAGTTGGATTGCTTTAAGCTTATAATGAACCTTTAGTATTGCGTTTATAATATTTCACACTTTGTGTTTCAATCTTTGCATTTTAATTCTTTCAAACTTGTTTTAGGGTTGGCCACTTAAAATGATTACATTCATGGGTACATACATTGTCCATGGATAGAACTCAAAGATTGATATGAATGAAAGGTTGTTTAAAGACATTTAAACAATGTTTGCTCCTTCTAGACATAGAAAGGCAATAGTTCATAGGGCAAAAGCTGTTGGTTCTTTATTATACAGGGGTGGACTTATTTAGAACCTTGACATAGGAGTCTTGTAACAAAACCCTGACGTTAGACTGAAAGGCACAATATCATATGCTATAGCGCTTGACGCTATAGCGTGTGACGTTATAACACATTGCTTTTGGGGATTTACTTAGCAACGAGCAGTCCAACTTACTTCTCTTATATTTGAACTACTCTTTTAACTATTCTATTCAACCACTCTTTTCTACTGTTACTTGTGACTATATGCATTTGCCACTTGTTTCACTAAAGTTAGTGTAAGTTAAACTTTAAAATTAACATCAATCCCTGTGGAGACGATCTCTACTTTTATCACTATATTACTTGTTGCGATTGTGTACACTTGCACAACTACTTTTCGCACAACATGTGTCTATTTTATTTTCAAAATCTTCCCCATGATAGTTTAAATCATAGTGTTGGTTAATCCTATCAGGGTCAAAGAATACTTTCTTACCTCTAACCATGGAATAGAAGATGGTACCTCCTCTTGTGTTCTGAATACCTGAGTAGAATTCACGAACTAGTTGCTCCAAGTAGTAGGCCCTTTGTTGAACAAACCTCTCCCAATGCAAATTGTTGACAGTGGATAAGAAGGAGTAGTGAGCTTTAGCAAAATTGAATCCACGTTCTGGTAGGAACTTCATGTTCCAGAAGTGTTCGTGCCCAGGAATGATGGTCATAGGTGCAGGTGCATTTGATTTCTTGGGGTTTGTTTTTGTTGGTGTTCCTCCACTTGATGCTCTTCTAGAGGTTTTGGTGGCTGCATGCTTCCTCGCCATTGTTGAACTTTGAAGTTGAGAGTTTTTGATTGTTTTGGGTGAAAGGTAGAAGATGATTACTTTGTGATGAAGGTAGTTTGTGAAAGAAGAATTGACCGGTTTTGTGTGAGTGTAAGGAAAGAACGGTAACTAAGGGTATATGGACAGTTTATATGAGAGAGTGGGTGAGTTAGTGGAAGGGTTAGTTGAATAACTAGCCGTTAGGTGGTAAAGATTGACATGCATGGTGACACGTGTGGTGTTTAGGCTTAACAACGCATTACTCTAGCGTCTAATCAAGCTTTCTACTAATCTGATGAGCTGGCAAGTGAAAAAATTTCACCCAATTCTTTTGCATCACAATACTGATATAGGAACACTGGTGTAGGCACACCCAGTGTAGCTACACTGGCTGCACTGTTATCCTGTATTCCTACAAAACACTCAAAACATAAAATTGTACAAAATAATAACATTAATTATATAAAATGATGGGTTGCCTCCCTCAAGCGCTTGTTTTAAGAGCTAGCCCTACAACCTGACTATCTCTTTGAATTAGAGATTTTCAAAATGAGTGGTGACCTTGTCTCTCACCACTTGCTCTCTGTTGCGTTCGTGTGGTATTCGCAAATATAGTGCAAGTATACACGTCGTACAAGTAATAGAGTGGTTTTAAGTAAGAGATCATTCCCACGAGGATTGGTATACTTTTCAAAGTTCAAGTTTCAAAACACAAGAGAATCAAGTAGCAAATCGGCAATAAGAGTTGGTTTTAAAGCTAAAGATGTAATCAAAACAAGTAAACAAAAGTTGGTTGTGAATATGGATGAGAGATGAGTTGAGTTGTTTCATGCAAGTAAATCCTTTCTAGCCGGACGTTATAACGTTTACACGCTTTTTGACGTTCAAATGTTATTTTGTATAGACGTGGCCACGCTTGAACGCAGCTGTTGTAAAAGAACTATGCTTTTCAAAGACAAAACGTCGAGTTTCAAGTATAAGAGGTCCTATGTCTAGGTTCTAAATAGGCCCACTCTCGTATTTTAACCACCCACAAAGAATGTTCTATGAACTATTATCCATTCTATGTCTAGACTTAGATAAAGATGCCTAAATGTCTTTAGTCCATTGTTCATTCATATAAATCCTTGATTTCTTTTCATAGACCATGTCCTGCACTCTATGAATCTACCTATTTTAAGAGGCCAACCTCAAAACAAGTTTGGAAATATTTTCACACAAGGATTTAAAACATGCACGTCAATACCTCATAACATTAACTAGAAGTTCATTACAAGCAAAACAACAACTTCAACTACAAAGTGTTTAGCTCATGCTGAGCATCTTTACTGAGAATGATGAAGATTTAGAATCCAAATACCATACATAATGTAAAAGAAACTAAGTGCAAAAGATACACCTAAGTAGCTCTTCAAAGATGTATTTGTATAGATGTTACAACGTCTCGAGCCTCACAAAGAATGCGAGTAAAATAAAACAAAGTTCAGAAAAGCAAAATACAGAAGTCTGTTTCCAGATCTTCTTTACAGGACTACTTCTGAATTTTAATGGAAATATGATGAAGGGATGAAGATGAAGTGTATGAAGTGTTTCGAATGGATGTGTGTATCGGTGCCTTGAGAGAGATGAGCCTTCATTAAATAGCCTCCTTGCTCACACGTGGTGATGTCACTTGCCCACCTACCAGTGCATGCTCCTCTCTTCTCGCCCGACATCTGTTCGATTGCTACGATTGTATCTGCGCGTGTCGATTCATGGGGAATAGAAGATCTTCCGACTTTTATATCTTTGACCATCATTACTAGCGCCAAAATGAAGATCTTTCACCTTGCTCTGCTTTGCACTTCTATAGACGTGGTGAGGGACGTGGTAACGTTCAGCACTATTTCCTGCACACGCACATAAAGCATCAAAACGCTCTCAAGGGCACCATTTGGTGCCAAAATGCACAGATTCATTCATTTAACCTTTCACTCACTCAGAAATACAAAACTAATGCGAAACTACTTAAATTAACCTTGTATTGCTAGAGAACTTGCATGATTTATTCTTTGAATGAGTATAAATAACTCATATAAATATGAGTTATCACACCCCCAAACTTAAATCATTGCTTGTCCTCAAGCAATCAAGACAAAATACACAACTAACAGATATACATGAAATCAACTACACTAGCAAGTTTTGTTCTACTCAGCCAGCAGATCAAAAGTTCATTCTCAAGGGGCTAATTCTTCACACACTTACACACCAATGCATAATTAAATTCCAGATTCATTAAAGCTCAAGTGAGTGTGTGATCTCTGCATTTAATTCTTCCTCTAGCTAGTTCAGAAACTACTTTAGCTTATGAAAGAGTGGTTTCCAAATGGTGACCGCAAAACATCTTTCAAAACAAAGATTAGGCTAACATTTTCACATAAGAACTGGGGGTTTCAATTGAAGCATGACAAAGGGCCTTAATTGGGTACTAGGACTGGGTTAGTGCACTAATTTACTGACTCACACACGCAAAAGACTGTAACCCCCTCATTTACTGAGCAACTCTCTTTTATTTGCTCCATTTTGGAGTTCTCTTCTTTTTTTTTCTTTTTTTTTATTAATTGGAATGCTCAGCATTTGTTTTAGGGTATTACAGGGAACACAACATACATGTGGATTTTCCACTTATTTGTAACAACACACTCTTTTTGGTCTTTTTGGGTATAGACGTTACAACGTTTATGGGTGAGATGTTATAACGTCTGAACACAGAACACAACGCACACGGCATACGTTATAACGTTACGGGTAGACGTTACAACGTTGCACTCACACTACACCTGCACTAACCATCCTACAGTCTCTGCACCCAGCCTTAGTACAACTTGATTTACCCCCAAACTTAGCTTCTACTGCTACTCTAAGTTTTTAATCGAGTTTTATTCTCACCATAGTTCACCAAAACTAGCTTCAGCACAAAATATTCCCTAGCTAACTAGATTCCCTAGCTAACTTGATTTACCCCCAAACTTAACACAAAACAGAAACTTAAAACATTGAGATTCTGTTTCCCCCCACTTAAAGTCGAGCGGTGTCCTCACTTGCTCAAAGATTAAAACATGGGTTTTTTTTTTTTTTAACATAAGGGGGGAATTAATCAAACAGACATAAAACAGTACTACTAAAACTAAAACTAAACTAAAATTAAAAACTACAACTACTGATGAAATTAATGGGGACTTACTTGTTTTGCAAAGACTGCACTGAGCCTTCCGCTCATCTCGGTGGGAACTCCTGACTGACCTTCTCCTTTCTTCTTATCCTTCTTCTCCTTTTTCACCTTTACTCCTTCTTGCTCAGTTGTGGTAGTTGTTGTTGTTTCAACAGATTCTTTCTCACCCACACTAGCACCAGCAGCACTTGAAGCTGCAACAACCCTATTTTTAGCTTCCTCCCACATCTTCATTGCTAATTCAAAGCAGGTTAAAATGCATTGGCTCATTGAGGTTCATCCGGGCTTTTTCCACCTCTTGCTCTTTAGGCGTTGCCACGCCCGTGGATGATCCTCCAATTCCCAAAGAATCGCACTGGGCTTGCTTCAAAAGGTGCTCGCTAGTTTACGAGTGGCCTCTTCCATTGCTTCTGTCGATTTACCTTTTCCAATGCAACTTCACGTTCATTGGTATCTTGCATTTCTCGCAAGTTTGGGCTGCGCCTCTTTCTCGCCAGACGCCAGTGGACGCCTCGCAGCGCTTCTTCAAAGAATAGCGGGGAAGGGTTTGTTCGTAAACACTAGTAGCAACAAATGTCGCACTAGTAGCGAGAGCGAGTTTCCTGCGGCACCTTGACCTTTCCTTTTTACTGGGAGCTTTTGTCTTAGTGTTGTGGGGGCTACAACTTCCTCTTTTTCTCCACTCACTTGGGCTTGTTTTGACTCAGCAGCTAGCTCTTTCATTTTCTTCCTTCCAAAAGGGTTGTATGTGAGTGCACTTTTCACTCTGGGTTTTCTTGGGTGGGGAGATGGGTTGGGAAACTGGGTTGCTTCTGTGTTTGTTGCCTCACACGTCGCCACGCCCGGGTCCGCGCACTTTTGGGGTGATGGTTGCTTTTGAGGTTCAGGTTGGGGTGGGGGTGGTTGTGGTGTTGGTTGATCTTGAGCTTTGGATTGTGGAGTCTTAGGGGTGTTTTGGTCCTGGGTGGAGGGTTCTTGTGGTGAAGGTGGTGGTTGTGCGGCTTGTGGGGATGGTGGTTTGGGGCTAGCTGCTTTGGATTTTGTTTGGACTGGCTCTTTGTTTGTTTGGTCTGATGGGGATTCACTTACAGTCTTCTCACTTGAACTTCCTTTTTCCTCAGGGTTATCCTCTTTCTCTTCCTCACTTATTGCCTCCATGCTCACTTTTCTTGATTCATCTGCATCAAAATCAGAAATATCATCAGAATTAAAATCCTCTTCACTACTTACCTTCTTTTGCCTCTTTGCTGGGCTCTTTCTCTTTGGTGGGCTTTTTGCTCGCTTGGCCCTTTCTTTCTTCACGGCTCTTCTTTGGATTATAGATAGAGGCACATCATCATCATTTTCTTCCTGCATCCAGTTAGGCAACACAGGTTCTTCAATCACTTTCTTTCCTTTAGACATTTGGGAAAATACCTTCTTTTGCCACTCGAATTGCTCCTTGACAAATTTGGCCAGGGTGCTCTGCCTTTCCTCCAGACGTTGCAACGTCTGTGCATCAACGTAACTTGAAGCTCCAAAGATTTTCACCCTAGGTTTGAATTTTGTTGAAAAGGGGCCTTGAGGTTGCTCCTCACTCGAGATGCTTCAATCTCTACTCCAAACCTCCATGCATAAATCGGTAATCATGCATGGGAAATACAAGTACCCATCTTTTCTCGTTTCTTCCATTTGTTGAGTTCACGGTTGATCAATTTTCCAACCTCCACCTTGTCTCTTGACATGATTGCATCAATCACAATCGTCTCTCTTTATCTACCCATGAGGTGTGAGAGGTAGGAATTAAGCGAGTGCCTTATGAAATGGAACCAAGTGTTGGCTTCATCACATAGGTACCTCTTCATGATTTTGAACTCACTCCAGTGTTCACCACTTTTCTCCCTGCATAAAGCACCTTCAACACAAATCCTTTCCTTGATTGCGTCCATTTGATCGATCCATACGTCTTTTGTTTGGTCTCCCATGACCTTCCGTAGTAACCTAGCCCAAAATAATCGTTGATCACTCTTACCCCAAACTTTACCTCCTCGCCTCACACCTTTGAAACAATGGGACGGCTCTCCTTCAGTCTCTCAACGATTCCCTTGTAAAAATCGTGAACCAAAGTAGCAATGTATTCCTTTCGTGCACAACGAACCACACCCCAACGCTGCGCGGTTGCGCTAGAAAGTCGGGATTGTGGCTTTCTTGACTAAAACCCCTTCTACGGTAGTAGGGCTTTCTTTCTAGATGGATTTGGTGTTTCAGGGGAGGAAGTGAAGATGAACTTAGGTCAATATTCTTGCCTTTCCCAGAGGATTTGGCAGCAGATTGCTTCACTTTTGTCATGGTGATTTCGCAGAAGTTACTTAGAAGGGAATGGGGGATTTTTTTGGAGTTTTTAGGTTTTCTGAGAAAGAGAGGAAAGATTGTGGTTTCAGAGAGGGAGATTAGAGAGAGGATGCAGGTGGTGGGATGATGGTGAAAGGTGGGATTTTTATGGGGAAGTGGTTATGGGGAGTTGAGAAATGGTAGAGTGGAGTAATGGAGAAAAGTAACCGTTGATTAGACAAGTAGAGGAAGGGAGATGACGTCATGGTCACTACCACGCTAGCTCGCAGAAGGAAATGATTTTTCACACGTCATCACTTACGCCTTTGACTTAGTTTAAATCTGCCCTGCCAGCCCAGACGTGCCCACGTCTAGTGCATACTGAGACGTTACGACGTCTACCACCTTTTACTTTCCATTTCTTCAACATTTATTCCTGCAAAACAAAAATTAAAAAGACACAAAAATTGTTGGTTAATTAAAAATCATTGGGTTGCCTCCCAAGAGCGCTTGCTTTAAGAGTCTTCAGCCAGACTTTTGCCATTTTAATTCAAGAATTGTTGAAGGACATTTGGATCTTGTCCCTTTCCACATGTTCTCCATGATACTGCTTCACACGTTGGCCATTAACTTTGAACATGGTGTTTGTCTTTTCATCAAAGAGGTCCACAAACACCATGAGGATAGATTTTTATTAATTTGAAAGGTCCGACCACCTTGACTTTAGCTTGCTCGGGAACAACTTTAGCCTTGAATTGAATAGCAATACCGTTGTCCTTCGTTAGTTCTCTCTTTTGAATTCTCTCGATCATGCCACTTCTTGGTCTTTTCCTTGTACATTCTTTGAGTTTTCATAAGCATGGTGTCCGAACTCTTCTAGTTCATTTAATTGCAAGCAACCTTGCTTCACCAAATTTTTGCATGATCCAAATTTAATTGCTTCAATGCCCAAAGTAAGCCTTATGTTGGAGCTCAATTGGTAGGTGACAAGCCTTGCCATATACTAGCTTGTAGGGAGACATGCCCAATGGTGTTTTGTATGGTGTTCTGTAGGCCCAAAGTGCATCATCCAAGTGTAGTGACCATTCCTTTCTGTAGGGACCAACCATTTTCTCAAGTATTCTTTTGATCTCTCTGTTGGATATTTCGCCGCCTTTGGTTTGAGGATGATAGGTCAGTAGCAATTCGTGTTTCACTCCATACTTAGCCAAGAGGTTCTCAATTAACTTATTGCAGAAACGAGAGCCTTCATCACTGATTATGGCTCTTGGAGTACCAAATCTTGTGAATATATTCTTTTTAAGGAACTTGCTAACTGATTTGGCTTCATTGTTGGGTAATGCCACTGCTTCAACCCACTTTGACACGTAATCCACAGCTACCAGAATATATAGATTTCCATGGGACATAGGAAATGGTCCCATGAAATCCATTCCCCATACATCAAATAACTCAACTTCCAGAATGTTTGTGAGAGGAATTTCTTGCTTACTTGATATATTTCCTGTCCTCTGACACTTATCACATCTCCTGACTAGCTCATGAGCATATTTGAATAGTTTAGGCCAATAGTAGCCAGATTGTAGGACCTTTGCAGCTGTTCTGGTACCTCCAAAATGTCCACCATAAGGTCTTTGAATGACATTGTTGCAGCACATGGAGTTGTTCTTCCTCAGCTAGACACCTTCTTAGTAACTGATCTGGACACAATTTGTACAAGTATGGCTCATCCCAAAAATATTGCTTTATAATATGGAAGAACCTCTTCTTCTGTTGGTAGTTGAATCCCACAGGCACAATCTTGCTAACAAGAAAGTTAACTATGTCAGCATACCATGGTGTATTAGTATCAGACGTTATGACGTTTGACGAAAGTGTCATAGACGTGGCAACGTCTTTAACTATTGAAGCTACTGATAATAGTCTCTCATCAGGGAATTTTTCTTTTATCTCTTCTTCAATTGCACTGCATCAACATTCTCAAGCATAGAAAGATGATCGTGAACTTGGTTCTCCACCCCCTTTTTGTCACGTATTTCCAAGTCAAATTCTTGGAGGAGGAGAACCCATCTAATAAGCCTTGGCTTTGCATCTTTTTTAGAAATTAAGTACTTAATGGCTGAATGAGCAGTATATACAACAACTTTTGCACCAACTAAGTAAGATCTAAACTTGTCGAAAGCAAATACAATGTACCAAAAGCTCTTTTCACCACAAAGATAATTTAATTGGGCCTCATCTAAGGTTTTCATGGCATAATAAATAGAATGAAAATTTTTTCCATACCTTTGCCCCAATACACAGCTCCTACAAAGATAATCACTTGCATCACACATCAACTCAAATGGCTTAGACCAACTGCGAGTGACTATTATCGAGCAACTACTAAGGCGATCTTGATTTGTTGAAAGCTTCATGACATTGTTCATCAAAGTTGAAGACGTTGTCACGTTGCAACAAATGCATACTGTGGGTTTTGAAATTTTTGAGAAATCTTTGATAAATCTTTCAGAAACCCCGCATGTCCTAAGAAACTTCGACTCCTTTGATAGTTGTTGGTGGAGGTAGCTTGTCAATAACATCAATCTTTGCTCTGTCCACCTCTAACCCTTTCTTTGATATTCTGTGCCCCAACACTATTCCTTCTTGTACCATGAAATGGCATTTTTCCCAATTGAGAACTAGGTTGGTTTCTTCACACCTTATTAGGACTCCTTCCAAATTATCGGGCATGCCTTGTATGAATCTCCATAGATCGAGAAATCGTCCATAAAGACCTCCATGGAATTCTCAATGAAATCGAAAATAAGGCCATCATGCACCTTTGAAATGTTGCGCAGAGCATTGCACAGCCCAAATGGCATCCTTCTGAAAGCAAAGGTACCATAGGGACAAGTGAATGTTGTCTTTTCTTGATCTTCAGGTGCTATGGCTATCTGGTTGTAGCCTGAATAACCATCAAGGAAACAGTAGAAATCCTTGCCTGCGAGCCCGCTTCTAGCATCCGATCAATGAATGGGAGAGGAAATGATCCTTCTTGGTTGCTTTGTTTAGCTTTCTATAATCCATGCATATCCTCCAATTTGCATCGTGCCCTTGTTGGAATTAACTCATTCTTCTCATTTGTTACCACAAGAACTCCTCCTTTCTTTGGCACACATCTGCATCGACTTACCCAGAGCTATCACTAATAGGGTAAATGATTCTCTGCATCCAACCACTTAATGATTTCTTTCTTTACCACCTCCTTCATTATTGGGTTCAATCTCCTCTCGCCTTCAATGCTATTCTTGGCATTTTCCTCCAAGACAATTCAGTGCATACAGATTGTGGGATCGATACCTTTGATGTCCGCCATTTGCCAACCAATTGCTTTTTTTATGTCTCTTCGTGGTAGTAATGAGATCATTTTCCGCTCTTGGGTGAGCTTGGAAGAGATGATCACAGTAGAGAATCATTTCCTAAAAAGACATACTTTAAATGCTCAGTAACACCTTTAGTTCCAAGGTAGGTGGTTCTTTGATGGAAGGCACATTCTTCTTAAGATTTGATTCCTCTTGCCCTAGAGATTCGCACTCTTTGTCCAAGACTTTGTGCAGGGGCTCAGACGCGTGGCCACGTGCTCGCAATGCACGCTACAACGCCTAGAGGAACAACTTCTTCTCTGCTGAAAACTCTTGCTCTTCGTCATTTGCCTAGCATCTTCTCCAAATGATCATTATCTTTGTTGAATTGCTTTTGAACCATATGATCAATGGCAACTACATACGAGCATTCCTCTGTGTGTGGATCTGGGTATTTGAGTGCATTGAGGACATTGAACTTGACTTCTTGGTCATTGACTCTCATGATTAATTCTCCTTTCTGCACATCAATGATTGTCCTTCCCGCATCTAAGAATGGTCTTCCTGAATGATGGGAACTTCTTTATCTCGCATCAAAATCTAAAATAACAAAATCCACTGGAAACACAAACTTGTCAACCTTAATCAAAACATCTTCTAATATGCCCTCAGGATAAACTCTACTTTTATCAGCTAAAGTTAAACTTAAAGAACTAGGTCTGGCAGTTCCTATACCAAGTTTGTCATAAATGGACTTGGGCATCAAGTTGATACTTGGTCCCAAGTCACACAAAGCTTTTCCAATGTAAAAATCTCCAATAGAGCATGGTATAGTAAACCGCCAGATCCTTGAGTTTTCTAGGAAGTTTATTCTCGCATAATTAAACTACATTCCTCAGCCAAAGCAACAGTTTCAAACTCCCCTAGCCTTCTTCTTTTGGTGATGATGTCTTTCAAAAACTTGGCATAGTTTGGCATCTGCTGTAAAGCTTCAACCAAAGGAAGGTTGATGTGTAACTGCTTTAACATCTCCATGAACTTGCTGAATTGTTTATCTTCATGAGCCTTTTTCAATCTTTGAGGGTATGGTGGAGGAGGATACTCGTGTACAAGCCTCAGTACGAGTCTTGATTCCTCGGTTCAAAACTAGACGTCAGAACGTCCGGGTTAGACATCACAATGTCTGGAGTATCTTTCACACCACTTGAGCTTGCTTCTTTCCCTTTCTTTTTCTCTTTCTCTGGCACTACTTTTTGCTTCTCCTGTACTTCTTCCTCCACAAGCATAGTTGGTTCAGGATATTCAGTACCACTTATTAAAGAAATTGCATTTACCTGTCCATTTACCCCATTTACCTGTAAAGAAGATCTGGAAACAGACTTCTGTATTTTTCTTTTCTGAACTTTGTTTTATTTTCTGCATTGCTGTGAGGCTCGGGACGTTGTAACGTCTATACAAATACATCTTTGCCAAGAGCTACTTAGGTGTATCTTTTGCACTTAGCTTCTTTTCTGTTATGTATGGTATTTGGATTCTAAATCCTCATCATTCTGTAAAGATGCTCAGCATGAGCTAAACACTTTGTAGTTGAAGTTGTTGTTTTGCTTTAATGAACTTCTAGTTAATGTTATGAGGTATTGACGTGCATGTTTTAAATCCTTGTGTGAAAATATTTCCAAACTTGTTTTGAGGTTGGCCTCTTAAAATAGGTAGATTCATAGGTACAGACATGGTCTATGAAAAGAAATCAAGGATTTATATGAATGAACAATGGACTAAAGACATTTAGGCATCTTTATCTAAGTCTAGACATAGAATGGATAATAGTTCATAGAACATTGCTGTGGGTGCTTAAAATACAGGAGTGGGCCTATTTAGAACCTAGACATAGGACCTATTATACTTGAAACTCTGACGTTTTGTGCTGAAAAGCATAGTTCTTTTGCAATGCCGCTCAAACGCGTGGCCACGCTCTATACAAAATAACATTTGAACGTCAAAACGTGTAAACGTTATAACGTCTGGCTAGAAAGGATTTACTTGCATGCAACAACTCAACTCATCTTTCATCCATATTCGCAAATATAGTGCAAGTATACACGTCGTACAAGTAATAGAGTGGTTTTAAGTAAGAGATCGTTCCCACGAGGATTGATATACTTTTCAAAGTTCAAGTTTCAAAACACAAGAGAATCAAGTAACAAATCGGCAATAAGAGTTGGTTTTAAAGCTAAAGATGTAATCAAAACAAGTAAACAAAAGTTGGTTGTGAATATGGATGAGAGATGAGTTGAGTTGTTGCATGCAAGTAAATCCTTTCTAGCCGTGACGTTATAACGCTTTACACGTTTTGACGCTCAAATGTTATTTTGTATAGACGTGGCCCACGTTTGAACGTTGCAGTAAAAGAACTATGCTTTTCAAAGACAAAACGCCGAGTTTCAAGTATAAGAGGTCCTATGTCTAGGTTCTAAATAGGCCCACTCTTGTATTTTAAGCACCCACAACAATGTTCTATGAACTATTATCCATTCTATGTCTAGACTTAGATAAAGATGCCTAAATGTCTTTAGTCTATTGTTCATTCATATAAATCCTTGATTTCTTTTCATAGACCATCACTACAAGAAAATCGGTGGTTTGCCACGGACATTCCCGTGGCAAATGTACAAATTCCCGTCGCAAATAAGAATTTGCCACGGATTTGCGACGGACAAATTTTGGTGGCAAAAGCGCTCGTCGCAAACGCTTTGCCACGGATTTTCCGTGGCAAATTTTTCCGTCGCAAATCCGTGGCAAATTTTTCCGTCGCAAAGTCGTGGCAAATTCTTACACCTTCCGTGGCAAATCCGTCGCAAATTTAAAAAAAAAATAAAAAAAAAAATTAAATTATGCCTCCAAATTCTAATTAATAGTGATATCTATACAGAACACATAAATGCTCCAACATCAAAATTAATAAACTTATATAAAGCAAAACATAATAACCACAATAATAAATGAGTACAATCCATGTGCAAAACATTTAATTACTAATTGTCTTCTACTAACAAACATTAGTAGAAACTAACTAAGATGCAATGCTCCACTACAAACTAACAAAATAATAGACAAAATAACTAAAGACAAAATAATAGAATGGAAACAAACTAACTAAAGATGCAATGAAGAGCTCATTTATCTTTTTAAAGAACAAAATATTAAAATTAAATAGGCTCATAATAACAAAAACTAACTACTATCCTATAAAGACAAACAAAGCCTAATCAAAAATCAAAACTGCTTTGATAAATCTTTTAGACATTTGACTCATCAACAGCAAGACTATGACAGAGTAAAGGAAAATATAAACTTACAGAATTGTGGAGGCTCAAAATGGATTACAAATTTACAACAAAAGAGCTACTATGCCGAAGTTATCGATTATTTTCTATTTTTGTTTGTTATACAAAAATGCCAAATGTCTAGGCGTAAAGCATCGGGACGAGAAACCTAACGTGCAACATCAACTACTCATCAAAATGCAAGTTCTAAGAACAATTAATTCTAATACTAGCAAAATAAGGATTCTAACCCCATTAACTTCTTGTCAAAAAAACCCCATTAACTTAGTTACATACCTTGTCGGTCTTTCTTGCTCTGAATACACGGTTTCGTGAAGTGACAATATCAATGGGATGGAAATCCTACACAACAAGAAACCCAGTTACATATTGTTATGAACATCATGAACAGTCAATATATCAAAGACGTAAGAAAAAACGAAATATCTTCATAAAGCTACAACTTAGTGGGGAAAAAGATTGCTCTTTGAAATGAACTTGCTGTTGCTCTCTAGAAAAGCTAATGATTCAACTTGATTGAAGAAGTCCTTGGCATCTCCCGGGATCCCAATGCCTGAATTTTTTTGCTAAACCCAATATTGTATCCCCTTGAAGCTAGAAATGCAAAGCCAAAACACTAACATTAAATTCTAACAGTTAAAAAAATTATATAGCAATTCCTAACAAAGTTACTCACATTTATTTTCTCGTGGTTATCGCAAAGAAAGGCAAGAACCCCTCAACAAATGTAAGAAGTCGTGGAAAGAGAACCCCGATGCTCAGTCCACTAACAAATTTCTCAAAGAAAATAAAATGTTCCATTATCCGAAAAATAACATGGTTATCTAAGTCCATTATGATTAACTACATAAAAGGACAGGACCGATTAAAGCAATACTAGAGTTATAGAAAGAAAAATATATATCAATTTGGGGAATGGGAAAAAGTGTTGTTCCTGCACAAGAGCTTCAAGAAAATTATGATAATTGGCATTCTACAGACCAAATGCACGGCAAGAAGCAAACACTAAACGATTTAAACAACGTTGAGTGGCGGATCTTTACTGGACTAATATTCTTAATAAAATGTAAAAATGAATAAAGTTATAATGAAAATTAATGTGTAGAATCGTATAACACCAATGTCGAACTAGTCGGGAAAAAGCACCAATGAACAAGTCATAGAAAAATATGTACAAAGAATCCAAGAGATAGCAGAACAAAGCTCTCAATATCCGCTTCGCACTTTCGCTTTTGATTAAAAGAACAAAACATAATAATAACGCATTTTATCATAGAAACAAAACACGATATCGACAGATAAATTATTTTTGCAGAAAGGCTCAAAAATAAATCAAAACAAAATAATGAGAAAAATTCAACGAATTTTATAAAGTTGCAAAAAATGTGAACAAACCCATCAGTCCATTTAACACAATAAAACAAAATGAAAACACTCACAGCACTCAAGAAATTCGACTCCAAGGTCCCCAAGATTGTCTCGCAACTTCAGGATCCAACTTCTCCAATGGATCAACTCACAACTTCTCGCACTTGCGAGTGAGCCAAACCTAATCCCCAAATTTTCAAAGTGCCTCGACAAAACCCTAACAAATCTCCGAACTCCTCAAATCCTCCTCTAATTTTCAAGAAATCAAAAATTAGGGTTTTAATTAGAATAAAAGCGAGAATAGAATAGAATAGAAGAACAATACTTACGATAGATGATGAAAAGAAGAAGAATGCTTGCATTCGAGTTGGTTCGCACAATGGGTTTGGGGGTTTGGGTCGGGTAGCAAAAAGGAGTGGAAGTGAGGAGGAGGAGAAGGAACGGTGGTGGTGGCCGCGACGCGAGAGGAGGATTCTTTGGAGGCGCCGACGTGAGGAGGGGGCCATGGTGAAGGAAGTTCAGAGAGAGCGAGCGACGAGAGGAGGAAGTTCGAGAGAGAGCGACGCGAGAGGAGGAAGTTCAGAGAAAGAAATAGAAAGAAATAGAAAGAAGAAATAGAAACGCGTATTTGAGTTTGAGCAAGGTCATTCGCGACGGGCTTGCCACTGCTAGTCCGTCGCAAATTTGCGACCGTTTTCTAAGTCCGTGGCAAACTCTAGCGGGAAACTTCGCGCCTCTTGCTTTTTATACATTGCCGTCGCAAGTCCGTGGCAAACTACTGACGGAATAAAGTCCGTGGCAAATGTTGGTGGCTAAATCAGGCTTTTCTTGTAGTGCATGTCTGTACCTATGAATCTACCTATTTTAAGAGGCCAACCTCAAAACAAGTTTGGAAATATTTTCACACAAGGATTTAAAACATGCACGTCAATACCTCATAACATTAACTAGAAGTTCATTACAAGCAAAACAACAACTTCAACTACAAAGTGTTTAGCTCATGCTGAGCATCTTTACAGAATGATGAGGATTTAGAATCCAAATACGCTACATAACAGAAAAGAAACTAAGTGCAAAAGATACACCTAAGTAGCTCTTCAGATGTATGCTGTTGTATAGACGTTACAACGTCTGAGCCTCACAGAATGCAGAAAATAAAACAAAGTTCAGAAAAGCAAAATACGTAAGTCCTGTTTCCGGATCTTCTTTACGGTGACTACTTCGAATTTTAATGGAAATATGATGAAGGGATGAAGATGAAGTGTATGAAGTGTTTCGAATGGATGTGTGTATCGGTGCCTCGAGAGAGAGTGAGCCTTCATTAAATAGCCTCCTTGCTCACGTGTGGTCGATGTCACTTGCCCACCTACCGTGTCTGTTCCTCTCTTACGCTCGACATCGCTCGGGTGCTACGATTGTATCTGCGCGTGTCGGTTCATGGGAATAGAAGATCTTTCGACTTTTATATCTTTGACCATCATTACTAGCGCCAAAATGAAGATCTTTCACCCTTGCTCTGCTGCACTTCTATAGACGTGGTGAGGGACGTGGTAACGTTCAGCACTATTTCCTGCACACGCACATAAAGCATCAAAACGCTCTCAAGGGCACCATTTGGTGCCAAAATGCACTGATTCATTCATTTAACCTTTCACTCACTCGGAAATACAAAACTAATGTGAAACTACTTAAATTAACCTTGTATTGCTAGAGAACTTGCATGATTTATTCTTTGAATGAGTATAAATAACTCATATAAATATGAGTTATCACTCTCCATAGTACATCTTTACTCTTTGGCCATTAAGTTTGAAAGTGGTATCAGTTGCTGCATCATACATATCATCTGCACCATGGGGGTAAATTTTGACTAGTTGTAACGGTCCTGACCATCTTGATCTCAATTTTCCAGGAATAATTTAAACCTAGAGTTATATAATGTAACCATTCCTCCTCTCTCTAAGCTCTCTTATTTGGATTTTTCTGTCATGCCATTCTTTGGTTTTTGCTTTATAAATCTCTGCATTCTCATAAGAGAATTGCCTAAGTTCCTCTAATTCAGTAAGCTCTAAAAACCTTTGTTCACCTGCCTTTTGAGATCAAAATTTAGCTTTTTTATAGCCCAATATGACTTGTTTTCTAATTTAACAGGGAGATGACATGCTTTGCCATAAACTAACCTATAGGGGGACATACCTAATGGAGTTTTAAATGCAGCCCTATATGCCCATAATGCTTCATCTAAGTGTAACCAATCTTTCCTATTTGGTCCAACCATTTTCTCAAGCATTCTTTTTATTTCCCTATTTGAAAGTTTAGCTTGTTCACTAGTTTGTGGGTGATAGGCAGTGGCAATCTTATGTTTGATCCCATATTTTGCAAGAAGATTTTCAATGAACTTATTGCAAAAATGTGAGCCTTCATCATTGATGATTGCTCTTGGAGTGCCAAATCTTGAAAAAATGTTTCTTTGAAGAAATTTACTTACTGATTTGGCATCATTATTTGGGAGTGCTACAACCTCAACCCATTTGGACACATAGTCTACAACTACTAAGATGTACTCATTGCCAAAAGAAGGTGGAAAAGGACCCATGAAATCCATGCCCCAAACATCAAAAAGTTTTATTTCTAGAATATTAGTCCTAGGCATTTCATGTCTTACCACTTCTTTGACATTTATCACATGTTTTGACCATCTAATAAGCATCTTTAAACAGAGTAGGCCAGAAATAACCTGATTGAAGTACCTTAGCTGTTGTTCTTTGGCTTCCAAAGTGCCCTCCATAAGTTGAAGCATGGCAATGCAAGAGCACTGCTTGCTATTCCTCCTCAGGGATGCATTTTCTCATGATTTGATCTGGACACATCTTGTAAAGATAAGGATCATCCCAGTAGTATTGTTTTACTATATGGAAGAATCTCCTTTTCTATTGGTTGTTCATGGCACTTGGTACAATTTTGCTTACAAGGAAGTTCACTATATCTGCATACCAAGGTGCTGATGCATGAGGTGTAGCTACACTGAGTGCAGAAACACTAGCTGCATTTAAGGTAATTGCTAGCAATTTCTCATCAGGGAAACTTTCCTTGATTTCTTCTTCATTTGTACCTGCATTTTCACTTTCAAGTCTAGAGAGATGATCAGCCACTTGGTTCTCCACCCTCGTCTTATCTCTAATTTCAAGATCAAATTCTTGAAGGAGGAGAACCCATCTTATTAGCCTTGGTTTTGCATCTTTTTTAGAAATTAAGTACTTGATGGCAGAATGATCTGTATATACAATTACTTTGGTGCCAACCAAGTAGGATCTGAATTTTTCAAAAGCAAAAACCACTGCTAATATCTTTTTCTCTGTTACAGTGTAGTTCATTTGAGCTTCAATTAGTGTTTTGCTAGCATAATAAATAGAATGAAAAACTTTGTTATACCTTTGCCCGAGAGCTGCTCCTACCTGCAAAGTCACTAGCATCACACATAAGTTCAAAAGGCTTACTCCAATCTGGAGTTACAACTACTGGTGCTATCACCAAAGCCTTTTTGAGCTTTTGAAAAGATTCCATACAAGGTTTATCAAAGTTAAATGGCACATCATGTTGCAAAAACATACATAATGGTTTTGAAATTTTTGAGAAGTCTTTGATAAATCTCCTATAGAAACCTGCATGTCCTAAGAAGCTTCTAATACCTTTGATTGTTGATGGAGGTGGTAGTTTCTCAATTACCTAAATTTTGGCCCTATCCGCTTCAAGACCTTTCTTAGATACTTTATGACCAAGCACAATGCCTTCTTTTACCATAAAATGACATTTTTCCCAATTAAGCACTAGATTGGTGTCTTCACATCTTTGGAATTTTTTTTCTGAGTTTGACAAACACAATGGAAATGTTTCTCCAAAAACAGAAAAATCATCCATGAAGACTTCCATTGATTGCTCAATGAAGTCAGAAAAGATGGACATCATGCATTTTTGAAAGGTAGCAGGTGCATTACAAAGTCCAAAAGGCATCATTCTAAATGCAAAGGTGCCATAGGGACAAGTGAAGGTAGTTTTCTGTTGATCCTCAAGTTCAATTGCTATTTGATTGTATCCTGAATAACCATTTAAGAAACAATAGAACTCCTTTCCTGCTAACCTATCTAGCATTTGATCTATGAAGGGTAAAGGGAAATGATCTTTCTTGATGGCCTTGTTGAGTTTTCTATAATCCATACAAATTCTCCACCCTGTGACAGTTCTTGTTGGAATTAATTCATTTTTTTCATTGACTATTATTGTTACTCCCCCTTTCTTAAGAACACATTGCACATGACTAACCCATGAACTATCTGAAATAGAGTAGATAATACCAGCATCTAGCCATTTTATTATTTCTTTCTTAACAACCTCTTTCATGATGGGATTTAATCTTCTTTGCCCTTGTATGCTGTTTTTAGAATTTTCTTCTAAAATTATCCTATGAATGCATATGGATGGGCTAATCCCTTTAATATCTGCCATTTGCCAACCTATAGCTTTCTTATGTCTTTTCAAGGTGTTGATTAAGTCTAGCTCTTGTTCTAATGATAGATCAGAAACTATGATTACAGGAAGTGTATTATCCTCACCTAGAAAAACATATTTCAAGTTCTAGCTTAGGAGGTTGTTCTATAGAAGGTAAATTCTTTTTGAGATTGGGATCTTCTAAATAAGAGATTCATAAGTTCTAGCCCATACCTTAGGTGTAGCTTCTTCCTTTGACAGAATGCTTTCTTCAATAAATTCCTCTGCAGGCGGTGCAGCTACATCTAGTGCTAGTGCACTGGCAAGGTGATCATACTGCTTTTGGAATTGCTTCTCCACCAAATGGTCAAGAGAAATTGCTGAACACTCTTCACTCTCCTCTGTAGGATACTTCAAAGCATTCAATACATTGAACTTCACCTCTTGATCATTTACTCTCATGGTCAGCTCTCCTTTATATACATCTATCAATGTCTTTCATGTTGCCAAGAATGTTCTTCCAAGTCAGGTACTTCCTCATCTGAAATAAAATCAAGGATAACAAAATCTGCAAGAAACACAAATTTGTCAACCTGTACTAGAATATCCTCAATAATTCCTTCTGGGTATCAAGTTGATGCTTGCACCTAAGTCACACAATGCTCTACCTGTATAGAATTTTCCTATTGAAAAAGGAATTGTAAAACTACCTGGATCTTTTAGCTTTCTTGGAATTTTATTTTGCAAGATCATACTACATTCTTTTGACATAGCAACATTTTCAAATTCCCCTAATCTCTTTCTTTTAGAAAGCACATTTTTCATGAATTTAGCATAATTAGGCATTTGTTGCAGTGCTTCAATCAAGGGAACATTGATAGCAATTGTTTTAAAACATCTAAAAACTTACTGAATTGCTTCTCCTCATGTGCTTTTTTCAATCTCTGAGGAAAAGGAGGAGGAGGGTATTCAGGAACTAACCTTGGAGTTGGAACTTCATGAGATGCAGATGCATCAGGTGCTGCTGCATCTTGAGAATTTTTTTCATTTTTATTTTTTTCTCCCTTATCTGTACCTTCAATCTCATATGGTTCTGTTAAATCCTTACCACTCCTTAAAGAAATGGCTTTGACTTGTTCCTTACCTTGCCTTTGTGAGGTTGAAGCTTCTGTATTTGAAGGCAAAGTACCTGTATGTCTTTGATACAAAGCAGTTGCTAATTGCCCCACTTGGTTCTCTAGGTTCTTAATTGATGCATCTTGGGCTTGCCAAGTAGTTCTAGTTTCACTAATGAATGATCTAAGCAATCCTTCTAGAGAATTATCATTGGCAGGTGGGTTTGGTCTTTGTTGGTTTTGAGGTTGGAATCCAGAAGGTGTAGCTGGTGCAGGTGCATTAGAATTGTTCCACCTAAAATTTGGGTGGTTCTTCCATCCTGGATTATATGTATTAGAGTAAGGGTTGTTATTCCTATTGTAACTTACATAATTGACAGAGACTGGGTTGCTAGGACACTATTCATACAGATGGCCTCCCCCACAATAGACACAACTTGTAGTTCCTGGATGGGCTTATTCTATGGCTGCTGCAGTGTTTTCGTTAGGTGTAGCTGCACTAGGTGCACTAGTTGAAGTGAATTTTTGAACATGTTAGTTAAAGTGGCTACTTGAGCAGATAGGGCTGATATGTCATTAATCTCATGTACCCAGAGGTTTTCTTTTGGGCACTCACCCTCTCAGTACGCCAACTAGAACTATTTGTAGCAATTTTATCAATGAGATCACATGCTTCATTATAAGACATATTCAAGAGAACACCACCAGCTGATGCATCAAGCATCCCTCTAGTTTGGGGTTCTAGACCATTATAAAAAGTTTCCATTTGTATAATGACAGGTAAACCATGATGTGGACATTTTCTTAAAAGCTCTTTCCACCTTTCCCATGCTTTCAAACAATGATTCAAATTCTTTTTGCCTAAAAGATGTAATATCATGTATCATCCTAGCATTTTTAATTGGAGGAAAAAATTTACCTAAATTTTTTTCAGCCATTTCATTCCATGTATGAATAGAATTGGGCTCCAAAGAATTTAACCATGATTTAACCCTATCTTTCAATGAATATGGAAATAACTTAAGTCTAAATGCATCCTCACTAACACCAGGAATGATAAAGTTACTACAAACTTCTATGAATTGCTTTAAATGCTCATGGGGATCCTCATGTGGAGATCCACCAAATTGACCAATTGTTTGCAACATTTGAAACATCATAGGTTTAAATTCAAAGTGGACAGCATCAATACGAGGTCTAGCAATGCTAGTTTGTATGTGTTGCTAATCATATTGGGCACAGTCCCTCATAGGCCTATCCCTATCATTTATCATACCTATTGGTCCCATTTGAATGAATTGTTGCCTGTGATCTGCTTCACCTTCAGGTTGTTGTTGTTGTGAGTTAGGTCCTCCTCTTATTGAGGCTCCCTCACTGTGATGAGACATATTTCTGCAGCTTTGTCTTTCTCTTTGTTGTCTTAGCAATCTCCTAAATCTTCTTTCAATTTTTAGATCACAATCAAATTCTGGTGGTCTATTTCTGGGCATAAGCTAGTGCATCAGCACTAAGAGTGTCTGCACTAAATGTATCTGCACAGAAAACAGAGTACCAGTAATAACAAAAGAAAACACTAAATTAACAATCTAAACAACAAAATTTTACTATAATCCCCGATTAACGGGCGCAAAAACTTGGTGTGGAAAATAGTATGCAAGTATACATAGTCACACAAGTAATATAATGATAAGAAAAGGTCGAACCCACATGGATTATGTAAAGCTTTGTATAGGTTAGAGTGTACACTTTTTGTGTCTACACTATTCACAATTGGTTGGAGTATACAAGTTGAATTAAAATAATATAAACAATAAATGTGTGTAAGGAATCAGCGAGATAAAGTAGTTGAGATGTTTTCACCAAGTAAATCACTTCTAAGAGTTTTAGTGGTGTATGCAGTGTAGGTACATTGGATGCAGTTGCATCTGTATGTGCCTTTCAGTCACTTTCTTTAGAGTTTCATTACAAGCTTCTTATGTCTAGGCATGCTAAATAGGTTCACTCCTGCCTCTTAAGCATCCACTGTATCACCCTAAGAACTATGTTATCCTATGTCTAGAACTTAACACAGTTTTAACAATCAATTCCTTATTAAAGCTAGTTTAACAAAGACGTTGTTACAAACACTCATTCTTATTAACTCTTGATTTCTTAAATGTAACTCATGTCTGCTGTTACAAGTCTACCTATTCTAAAGTGATGAAATTCAGAATAAGTTTTGAAAGAAGTATTACACAAGAGTTAAAATGCATATACTACATAAACCCCATTTATTTGCTTAGAAGATCATTACAAGTCTACAACATCTCAACTAAAGGACATATTGCTCATAATATAATAGAAATAATCTGCAAAGAGCATAATCAAATGAGTAATCTTACAAAAGAACTCAAAAGGATAGAGATTACACAAAGGAGAGGTCTTTTGCATGAGATTCCTAAGTTGAAGTACAATACTAATGCCTTACACAAGTTTCCTCCAAGTAGAAGTGAAGGGAGTGGTTGTCGAGCACTTCCTTACCCTCCTTCTCTTCAGAAACTTAGATAAAAACTAAACTTAGATACAAATATAATGAAAATAAGTGATCCTTTAAAAGCTTGGATGAAGGATTATCTTGAAGTGAAGATATGGGCTTCTATTTATAGGCAATTGAGCTTTCTTCTCTTTGAGGGTTTTTTTGGCGCCAAAATATAACTGAGATCAGTATCCATCAAGTTGGTCTTTCACATCTTATCACATGGGGTGGTCCAATGGTGAAGTGCCAAATGACCTTAAATGAATGGCTCCCTTAAAGCAATCCTCCACTTAAAGTCGCCGAAATATGCAAGTGGATCTGCTCTCCATGACTAAGCATGACGTCACATGTCAAGTGTTGAAGCACCAAATTGGTCCTTGGATATAAAATAGAGTTATCACTTATCTACACCAACATCAATACCTTCAAACATCTGAAGACTACCTGCCCTATTCATCAGGACGTTGAACACTACAACAGGTAGCACAAAGTGGAAAGGAGGGAGGGGTCGTATCGTCTAAGACCCACCCCATTTTGATTGGGGTAGTGGGGGATCCCATTAATAAGAATTGGCATCGGTGCAGTAGAAATGCAACTTTTGGTCCAATGCCTCCAAGTCTTTCCAAAATCCATACGCTCCACGACATGATCGTTAAAATTCCAATTTACTGTGTCATATGCTTTTTGGAAGTCTATCTTCAAAAGGTACACCACCTTCTTACTTATTTTTGGCCAGTTGATGATCTCATTCTAAGTAAGGGCCCCATCCATGATTTGTCTACCTACAACAAAGGCAGATTGGATTTCACCCACCAGGAGGGGGAAAACTCAGCCTTAAGGCCAATATTTTGGAGATAACCTTATAGATACTTGCTAATTAGTCTGTACTCTGACACTCTTGCGGATCCCTCAAATTTAGGTATTAGAGTGATCCATTTGGTATTAATCACTTTAGGAAGAGTCCCACTCTCAAAGAAAGCCAACACTGATTTGGTAAGATCCTCCCCAACTATGCTCCACATCTTTTTGAGGAGCCCAAAATTGAATCCATCATAGCAAGGGGATTTAGACACCTCACATGCCCAAACCACATTTTTTAGACACCTCATTGCCCCTCAAAAGAATTGAGCTTTAGACACACAGAATTATCCTTTGAGTAGAGGTTCTTGAAGAATTTTGTGATTTCCTTTTTGATTCAACGTGGGTTTAACACAATAATAATTTTCTCCTATTAAGGACTAGATGCACTTCATCGGTGAACGCAAAATGAACACTATGCAAAAGCATAAAAATGAAATAGTGAAGAGAATAAGGGAATTCCAACAGCATTTGCATAATATATGATGAACAAAAAAGCCCATAAATAAGCTCGATATTACAAAACTATGGATAAGAGCTTCACATTAAGAGGATAATAAACTAACTAGATCCATAGAGTAAGAGGACAATAAACTATCAGTAACTCCTCTAACTATTTTAAAACTTGCTCAAAACATGTCAATCACACAACTTTAGTTTAGCAGCTTGCTGTTGAAATTGATGGTAACTTCAAATTCAAGTTTATCCTCATCAACCATCTTGAAGCAGCAAGAATCACCTTCTTTCAACTGACAATCCTGAATGAATTTAGGCCATCCTTTAGAGAATCTAGCATGGGAGTGATGTTCATATTCATATAAAAGCACTTTCACATGCCACGAATTTTCCCCGACACGCAAAGTCACGGTTTTTCCACTTTCTGAAATGAAATTCTTGATGTACTTGATAGATATAGTCTGCATTAACAAAATTAAATTCATGAATGGTAAATCAATACACTCCTAAACGTATAATTTGTTTACATATTTACATAATTCTAAGTGATCTTACCATTTGAGACGGAGTCTTGCTGATGACCACAACGAACTTATTCTCATCAGATATCCATTTGCTATCGGGTTTTCTAGGTGGTGAAAGTGATGAAGATGGCCTATTCAAAAGCCCTTCTTGATCTGAATTATTTACTAAAATAAGAAAATGCAACAAAAATTGTGTTACATTAAGTACATGTTAATAATCTATGAAGCACCGACACTTCAATTATTTCTATTTTTCAAATTAAAATAGGTATCTACGTGTTTGTGTCTGTGTCGTGTCCGGTGTCTGTGTCTACGTCACTGCTTCATAGCTGATAATACGATGTAATGAAAGGTGGATAAATTACCTTCAAAGTGTGGAGTAGTGCTTATGTCCTTTTCCAAAGGAAAATGATGAACTTGGAATGAAAGTCCTTTGCTTTTGATGAAGACAAAAGCACAAACATCACCAATTTCCAAACTATTGTCCCTTGAAAATTTAATCCAACCATTAGTAAATGTGAATTGACCATTGTAACATTTCTTCAATTGGACATCCCAAGTTCTTTTTTTGTTAACATCAAAAAGGGTCACACTTCTTCCATCCATCTTGTGCAAATGTTGTTTAGAAAATTCCCGTGGTAAGACCTGTTTTCAAATTAATAGTTTAATTACATGAAATTTAGTAACACAGATTAGAATAATGATAATAATGAAATACAATAGTTTCTTACCATTTGATCTGTGTTGACATATGTCTTATACATTGCACATGTGAAGAAGTCCTTCTTAGAGGGGAAACGCTTCTTCACATACTCATGAAATTTTTTGATTCTCTTCTTATCATTGCTACTACCTGCTAAAGTATATGATTTTGGATTCACTTTTGATAGAACCCAAAGTGATTATTAAGAAAAGTAACAATGCTACAAAAATAAGACAAATTAAGGATAAAAAGTTAGCAAGTAAAAGAAGAAAATCAACCACTTTTCAAATGCTTAGCATTATCAAAGCTTGAGTGTGCTTCAACTTTCTTCCCATTTGTAATTTTCTTCTTCTTAAGAGGCTGAGAAGATTGTGGTGGAGATTTTAGTCTTTTAGCAGGCAAAGATGGAGGATCATCAAGAATTTTGACAGAACAATCACTCTTATCAATCTCTTCTTCTTCTTCTTCAGCAGCAGTCGTAGTATTAGTATCTCTAGTTTCTTTGTATTTGATTTCTAACCCATTTTTAGACAATACAATCACATTGAAGCAAGAGTTGCCTTCATAATGGAACACCACAAACTGTAACTCACTCAAAGGAACGTACTCTGCAAATTCTTTCCAACCATTATTGCAAAACCAAATATCACCATCTTCTTTCTTCCAACTAACTTTCCATTCAGTTTTGTTTGGAAGCCTTAGAGTAACTGGATTTGACATTACTTCCCAATATTTCTTCACAAAACTTGCTGGCACTTTCTATCACGCACAGATTGTTCAATAATAACAATATAGTCAATAAAAGAAAGAACAACTGCATGCATAGAATACAGAGAGAAATTGTTAACATACCAGCTCTCCATCACGAAGGTTTCTTTTTTGGACAATCTTGAAGAAGTGGACACCATTACTCTGAGAAGAAGAAGTAGACATGTTGCTCTAATCCTAAAGATCAAGATAGGTGAAGTGTTTTTAAGGGAAAATGAAAAGGCACTATGCTAAGTATTATATCAAGGTGCAAAACTATGACTAGTACACTGTTATACTAGTAGTAGTTTCACCAAAAAAATAGTAGTAGTAATAGACTAGTAGTAACGGTCCATTTTAGGTGCCTGCCCTTGGAATCGAATCCACAGAACAGAAGTAGTACTCCTTTCCTAGCTAGCTCATAAAAAAAAAAGATTCCATCAGAAAAAAGATTCTCTCCCAGCTAATCATATCATCCACTCCAGTGGCATCTTTGTAATTATCTTATGAATAAAAACACTGCATGCCAATATCTGATACTAGTATTGACATGCCTTATGTATGTAACAATGTCGATATCTCTATCTTGGTGTCAAAATCAGAAGTGTCGACCGCCTCACGAACCAACACGACGAGTGTTCTCACTTGCATGCTTTTCGGAAAACTTCCGAAAGGCCACTCATCCCACTACTACTCTAAGCCAAACACGTTTAACTATGGAGTTCTTATGAGATGGGCTTCCGAAAAGAAGATGCACCTTGTTGGTATAGGTAGTCTAAATCAATTCTTTTAAGCCTTCCTTCAACCGTATAGTCCCATACCTGCACAGCCTCAGGATCCCTCTCATTCCGGTGCGAATTCGATTCATTCACGTGCCCCTTCACCTAGAAGTTGCCAGGAGCCGCTCTTTGCCACCATCTATTTGGGCACCAACGATCACTCTCCGCCCTCATCAGTCCTGAATGTCACAAGTAGTATTACATTAGGTAAATCATATACTTCTGGCCGGCCTTATAAATGGAGGGTTATATTATACTCCATTAGCTATACATTTCAGTCAAAATTCTAGTTATCTTAGCATACAAATATGGTAAGTTATTTTTAGCTATTTGGCCAATTAATTTCAGTCTAACTTTGTTAACGGTCAACTGATATGGTAAAAACTTACACGCTTTTAGGGATGGCAAAAACGTGCACCCATGGGTACCCGTGGATATAATTGGCGACGATACGGGGCGAGTAGCTTAACAATTACTCATGAGTTAAATAAACGGGTAATTAGACTACCCGTCAATAAACGAGGTGGGTTGGATAATGAGTTACCTGTACCTGCGGGTACCTATACCCATACCAAATATACTTATTTGAAATTTTTATTATTATTGTTAGTTCTAGTGTTCTTTATCTCCATCTATTAACTACTATAAGCTACAAAATAAATGATAAGATAAATGCATAGGGAAATACCTAATTTTTTTTATGACCGAATAGAAAAAACAATGTTCAAAAGGTTAATTTCACGTGGTATTTCAAATTATATTTTATAAAAAATATTTCTATTAATATTTGCTATAAGATCATACTAGTAACTATCACAAGCTAATGGTTCTACTTGGCTATTGCATCTCAAGCCGACTCTTTTTTTTTTGTATTTTTCTATTACTATTTCATCAAAACACTTATTATTTTTTTCTCTTTCTATAGAGGGATTATGAGTGTCTATAGATGATGAAGAGTTGAAGATAGTAGTAGCATAATACTAATAATGATATGTTAGAAAGTAGTGTAAGTAAGTGTAGCTGATTGGCCAACTCATTTGCAGACCAACGTCATGGATGCATTCTGATTTGTGGCAAGGCATGGGATACGCGCGTGCTTTAGTTGATTCACTTGTGGTCGGCTCGAATAATTAGTATTTGCAGCGCGCAAAGGAAACTCAATTTACACAAGAAAAAAAGTTTCATTTTTTATTCCAATATGCAGTGGCGGATCTAGGATTCGATATCAGGGATATCACAAAAATTTCAACAGCTTTGCGCCCTGAATTCAATCGAATAATCGCCTAAAATCTCTGATTCGTTTAGTTGTGCGATTGAATTGTCTTTCTTTGCCATTACCCGTCTCGTAAAGCACACAAATGGGAGCTTACAATCTAAACATGTCAATTGGTGAACGAGTCAATATTTAATTCAAGTCATTTTCTCTCACACATCTCAAATTTATTTGTTTGACATAGACTCTTAACGAAAAATACTAAAAAACACAATCTCATCAACACTCAAGAAGCAAACACATTGAACTAGTTATTCCCTGCCTCAATGTGGCTGCCAAATCACTGACCAAACACATGGTCATGGAAAAAGTGGCTGCCAAATCACCGACGGTAAAAGATGTGTTTGCCTCAATGCAATTTGCTGATATTCTCACTAAGCCTCCGGGCACATCAGCTTTCCATCTTCTCATAATCAAGCTCAAGATTAAAAATCTCTGTAAGCTTGACTGGGAAATAATAGAGAACAAGGTAAGTGATGCTACTGCAGTAGCTAACACAGCAACACAACACTACACAACATTGCAATCGAAGCAGCACCTAAGCAACACTTAATTATGCCTAGCAAACACTAGTTACGTAGTTAGGATTAGTCATTCTCTGCTGTACAATTGTAGCTCCAATCACTTGAGAGAATAATCATATATATGTAATCTCAATTGTATCAACTAGTGCTACAACATGTGCTCCGCACAAGCTCAGCCTATATTATAGAGGATATTAGAATGGTTAAATATATTTAACCAGGTTAAATATTATCGATGTATTCAACAAGCTTGTTGAGAATAATATATTATAGAGGATATCCTCTATAATACCCTAACCATTCTATTATTCGACTATTCGCACTAACTAGAATGGTTAAATCACAATTCTCAACAAGCTTTCGGCCTAAATATATTATCGATGTATTCAAGTATATTTATGTAACTGAATTTTGTAGAGGAACCCTAAAACAAATTTATTCCTCTTATTATATATATAATATAAAATTATGTGATATGAAAATCAACTTTGCTTCTTGATGTCACTCCTCTTAACGATAAGGACGTAAACAACATTTGTCGGAGGGGCTGCATAGGCACATTTAAAAACGTCACCGACTTACAATTTGTTTTCTTTGAGAACTTCGATATTGAAGGTTGAAACAAATTACCATTTAATTTGATGTCCAAACATCTAAACATTTTTTCGAGTATAAAGTACCTAAACAAGTATTTGTACCGGTTGAGGTGCCTATTTGCACTCCTCTTTAATATTGTTTGTTGCTTATCAAAAAACAATCTAACCATTTTTTCGAGTACTGAAAACACATTGTTTAACATCACATTTTACGTATTTAGTCATGAAAATATTTTCTCTTTTTACCAAACTGGTTATTGAAGAACGAACTTCGCATATTTGAACAGTTGAGTTTTTTTTGGACTCCAAAGTACTCCGAAACATACTACTTAGTATCACACTTTATATATTTTAAAAAATTATTTTTTTTCTTTTTACTAAACTGTTTAATGAGAAACAAACTTTGCGTAAAACATACTGCTTAGTACACACTTTGCGTATTTGTTCTTTTCACGAAATCGATTATTGAGAAATGAACTTCGCGCATTTGAACAGTACAATTTTTCTAAACTCTAAAGTACCCCAAAACACACTACTTAGCGCCTTTACGCATTATGTCACACTACTATGCGCATTATTTTTCACCAAACCGGTTATTAGAAACGAACTTTACGTATTTAAACATCTAATTTTTTGTATGGACTCTAAAGTACCCTAAAACATACTGCTTAGCACACACTTTACGAATTTCGTGACAATTGTTTTTCACTTAACTGGTTATTGAGTAACTGTAATACCCCAATTTTGTCCGTCCTTTTTAACTTAAGACAATTTCAGTTATCCAGCCCAACTAAATCGAAATACCGTTGTTTAAATTAGGCAGGCACGCGAATGATCGATCTTTTCGTGCGTTCTTCAATTTAATCTTCGTATTTGGGTTTAGTCGTACATATGTAGGTCTACCGAAAGTCATTTTTTCTATAAATTTGACTTGTCTTTTCAATTCAGGTTTAAGAATGCAATTCGGAGCTAATTTTAGTGTTTTTAGTTAATGAGCCCATTTCTTCTATTTGGGTCTCGTTTTAGTGTGTTTCCCTAGTCTGGCCCGTTCTCGTCTTTGTAGTCGGCCTGACTCATTTTTTATTATTATTCTTATTTTGTGCAGTTAAGTTATTTTGAGCATATATAATCCAAAAATGTCAAAAATTAAAAAATCTATTTAATTTTTATTACAACTTAGGAGAGTCCAAATGTCCAAAAGTCAGAAAAATACAAAAAATAATAACACAAAATGTACAAAAATAATTAAATCCGAAAATTACATAAAAAAATAATAATAAACAACAGAAGGCATCAGCAGCAAATCTGGGGTTCCAGCAGCTGCTCTCCAAATAGCTGGGCCTGGTCCGCTCCACTCCAAACCTAAAAAACAGTCAAACCCCATTCAAAGTCATTAATGACTAAACCTAGAATTTTAATATAAAAAACAGTCAACAGCAGCAGGAAAATGACACGAATTTCAAGGCAAATCACAAAAAAGATTAGGGTTTTACACTGAAACCCTAGTCACACAAACACTGTTTTTTTGTTGAGATCTGAGAAGCAGTTACAAGAAGGAATTCAAACAGCAACCACAGAGCCACACAGTCAGAGTTAGAGGTAGTCACGCTTAACAGATCTTGTCATTCCTTCTCTTAAGAAATCAAATTCAGGTTGGTGAATAATTTTTAGTTTAGGTCGTATAAAAATATGTATATTCTGTGTGTTTTTAATTGAATGAATCAACATAAATCAGTTTGTTTTATTTCATCTTTCTCTTAAGAATGGATTAGATTTGTAATACAACAAAAATGCTTCAGACTAAAAAATAAAGTGGGAATAATTTGATACAAGCTCATGTTAATTTAAAAATCAGAGGTTTAGTTCAAAAGGAAAATACTCAGGAGAGTAAATTCAGTTTAAGAACAGAGTAGAAAAGGAAACAAACCCAGACAAACCAGAAACTTGAAAAACAAAGAACAGAAGAAAGGAACTGACCGTAAGACGTCGCCGGAGACTTCGTCTTCTCCGGCGAAGCTCCGGCGAGCCACCACGAAGCAACCACCCCAAACCGAGCTTCCTCCTCCAAAACCGAACCAGCAACCACCCAAAACCGAGCCACACCCACCTCCGGTCCCTTCTCTCTCATCACGACCACCCGTCACCCCCACCATCGCCACTAAAACATAATAGGGGAAACCTGCACCATCGCAACCACCACTGCAAATAGGGGAAACAAAATAACTTTTTGAGCCACCACTGCCTTCCCACCATCGCAACCACCGTCGCCGGCGAAACCTGCACCTCCGCCTCCCCCTTTCTCTCCCAGGAACACGACTCTCTCTCTCTTTTCTCCCTCCGCGAATCTCTCTTCCTCTCACCCCCAGATTTTCTGGTCTTCTCTCTCAGATCCTCATGCACAAGTAAATGGGGGAGAAGGAATAAATGAAGCCTTTAAACCTAAAAACCCATTTTATGCCTTCAGGGTTACTATTATGTATATTTATTTTTTATTTATTTCTGATTTCAAATTTTTACAAGCTACACCCCACAATTACAGCATACCCCCTCCCCTGAAGAACCCATTCTTTTTTTTGTTGCAGTGCCTCCTGGTACCAAAAAACGAAATCGGGCCTTTAATGTTCACACCCCCCGTTCGACAGTATAGCCTCTGTAGTTATTTGCACCCCTCATTTTGCAATTTTCACCTTTTTCTCGCTTTTTAATTCTTTTTCAACTCAAATAATTCCTCATTAAATCAAACTTTGTTAGTGGTCTTGCGAAGCCTTTGCTTGCATGAATCATTAACAATGAAGAACTAGTGGTGATCACTTGGAGCCTTTGCTCAATTGATTATCATGAATGCCTAATTTTTCTAAAAAACTTTCAATAAATCAAAAAACTTTGTTAGTGGTTTTGCGAAGCCTTTGCTTGCATGAATCATTAACAATGAGGAACTAGTGGTGATCACTTGGAGCCTTTGCTCAATTGATCATCATGAATGCCTAATTTGCTTTCAATAAATCAAAAAACTTTGTTAATAGTCCTGCGAAGCCTTTGCTTGCATGATTGTTAACAATGGAGTGCTAATGATGGTCACTTGGAGCCTTTGCTCAATTGATCATCATGAAAGCTCAGTTTTCACAATTAAACAAGATACAAAATAAAAACCAAAAACCCAGAACTACGTAGCTTTGAATTCTCCATCGCACCGGGAGATACGTAGGAGCGGATCCCCTCCGTCAAGCACAATAAACTAAAAACATTTTTCCTTTCAAAAAAAACCCAAAGCGGCTAACTCTTGCGCCGCAAATAAAAAATTCATTAAGTCTTTTCAATCAAGAGGCAAATTTAAGTATTTTTCAAATCAACACTTAAAACCACACGTTTAATTAAAGGTTCCCTTTCAGTAGAAAGGAGATGTGGGGTGCTAATACCTTCCCCATGCCTAACCGACCCCCGAACCCAAATCTTC
Organism: Oxytropis ochrocephala; assembly: GCA_020916435.1. Lineage (NCBI taxonomy): Eukaryota > Viridiplantae > Streptophyta > Magnoliopsida > Fabales > Fabaceae > Oxytropis > Oxytropis ochrocephala. The sequence goes on along the minus strand of CM037090.1, from coordinate 58,828,735 downwards.
CGGTTTTCCAAAAGACCATTTGCCCTCCAAAAAGGTTTTCTTCAATATTTTCCTTATAAAAAAATATTGGTGGCGACTTCATTGTTTTAAAAGGTTGTAAACGAAGAAAAACCCCTCGGGGACTTTTTCGGGCGCAACAGTAACAAATTTTGCGTATTTTAAAATAAAGGTAAAAGAATAATAAAAAATAGCATATCTCATTCCATTTAAATACTTTTGAAACAATGCAATTTTTTTTTTTTTGCATTTAATCATTTAAATAGTCGAATAATAGAATGGTTAGGTTCGGTCAAAAAAAATAGAATGGTTAGGGTGCGTTTGAACTAAAGCTTGTTGAGAATTGTGATTGAGGCACAAAATGGGTTTTTTTTAACCCCCTCCTTATCTCTCACACTCCCATAAATACCATTTTGGACAAAAATACCCCTAATTTTACAAAACAATTTCGAAAATACCTACGCTTTTGATGGGGGTTTGTTGGATTTCCGGATTTAACTCATAGATAGGTAAATCCGGTTCACAATTTATGAATCGAATTTACCTGAATTTTTGGTAAATCCGGAAATCCAAGAACCCCCCACTGGTTTCCAGATTTACCTCATACGTAGGTAAATTCAGTTCATAAATTGTGAACCGGATTTACCTATCTATGAGGTAAATCCGGAAATCCAACAAACCCCCCACTGGTTTCCGGATTTACCTCATACGTAGGTAAATCCGATTCATAAATTGTGAATTGGATTTACCTACATATGAGGTAAATCCGGGAATCCCAAATCTTAGAAAGTTAAATTTTTTTAATTTTTTTTAAAAACATAGGGTATTTCTGGGAATTTTGGTAAAATGGGGGTGCGAGAGAGAAGGAGGGGGGAGGGGTGAAAAAAAAAACCCCAAAATGGGAGGCCAACAAACTAGTTCAATGGCTCTAGTGGGGTTCAACTCCTACAAGCAAACACTCAAAAAGCCGTAAGACTTGTCCTGATCTGATGAACCCTCGAAGTCCAACTCACTTAAACTATTTTCTTACCAAAAATAAAAGCCCATACAACATCAGCTCGATATTGCAAAACTACGGACAAGAGCTTCAGATTAAGAGGAGGGTTTTTTCTTTTGTACCCCCACCCTCTCCCCTTAAACCCCCACCCACGCTGAAATCCCCAAAATGCCCTTCTGAAAACGTATTTTTTTTTACAAATTTTTGACCAATCGTATATACACCTGGGGGGTATATATACGACCCTATGCATTTAGGCATCGTATATACACCCACCAAGGCGTATATACGATTGACAAACCCCCACCATAATCGTATATACGCCTTGGGAGGTGTATATACGATGCCTAAAAAATAGAGTCGTATATATACCCCCCTCAGGTGTATATACGACCCCCATTGTATTTTTTAAATTTTTTTTAAGTCAAATAAAAATTATATGAGTCCTGAAAATAGGTTTTGTGTGTAGTTCGTTAAAACGTGACGATGTTATACGTCGAACGAAAAATTTAGGCTAAAAAATCGGTTTTCGGGCAACATACTCCGATCGTAATGAAACCACAGCCATTAGAAGCGAAAAAAATCAAGAATCAAGACTCCTGTAGAAGGTACTTCTTACAGGACTACGGCCTCAAAATCCCAAATTCCATCGTTTACTATTTTTTACGATTTTTTTTAATTTTTCATAGTCTCCAAAAAATCTAAAAAAATTTGTATAGCCTTATTTTGGTTTTGTTAGATTTTTAGTGGTGTTCTTATAATTTTTTGGAGTAGTTTTGACTATTTAACGAATTTTTAGTAGCCTTTTAGTAATAAAAATTAAAACAAATTATTAAAAAAAATAAAAAACCCATCGTATATACCCCTTTGAGTACGTATATACGATTGGACAAAAAATAGCCATCGTATATACGTACCCAAAGGGGTATATACGATTTATTTATTTTTTTAAAAAAAAATTAAGTTTCAAAGGGCATTTTGGGGTTTTTGGTATTGGGTGGGGGTGGGAGGGGATGGGGTGGGGGTCCAAAAAAAAAAACCCTTAAGAGGATAATAAACAAGGTCCATAGATTAAGAGGTCAATAAACTATTAGTAATTCCTCTAACTATTTTAAAACTTAGTCAAACAAAAGATGTCAATCCATATAGTTCAGAATAATAAAACATGACACATAGCAATGACACAACTTTAACTGATGGTAACTTCAAATTCAAGTTTTTCCTCATCAACCATCTTGAAGCAGCAAATATCACCTTCTTTCAACTGACAATCCTGAGTGAATTTAGTCCATCCTCGAGAGAATTTAGCAAGGGAATAACTTTCATATAAAAGCACTTTCACAGGCCACGAATTTTCCCCAACGCGCAAGGTCACGACTTCCCCACTTTCTGAAATGAAATTCTTGATGTATTTTATAGGTATAGTCTGTATTAACATAATTAAATTCATGAATGGTAAATCAATAGTCCAAAATGTATAGTTTGTTTTATTTATTTACATATTTACATGATTCAAATTGATCTTACCATGTGATACGGATTCTTCTTGATGGGGAAAATGAACTCTTTCTTAGACATGCAATTGCTTCTCATCACTTTAGGACTATTGGGTTTTCTATGTAGTGAACGTGATGATGAAGATGGTCTACTCAAAAGCTCTTCTTGATCTGAATTATTTATTACTTAAATAAGAAAATGCAAGAGAAACCCAATTAGAAAAGATAAATTACCTTCAAAGATATTATGGTAAGTGGATAAATTACCTTGAGATTGGGGAGAACTTGTGTGCTTTTTAAAAGGATGATTAACAACTTGGAATGAAAGGCCTTTGATTTTGGTTAGCACAAAAGCACAAACATCACCAGTATTCAAATTATTATCAATTGAAAATTTCTTCCAGCCATCACCAAAACTGATTTGGTAATCATTATATAGCTTCAACTTGACATTCCAAGTTGTGTCTTGGTCATCAACAAAAAGGGTAGCACTTCTTCCAACCATCTTGCGCAAATGAATTCTAGAAAACTCATTTGGTATGATCTGCTTTCACATAAAAATCTTAAACACTAATCTGAATATACACAAATGAACTCTCTTTACCTTTTTCTGGTGCATAATGCCATTTACATAATATATATATATAATAGTTTGTTAGTACTTACTTACCAATAGATCTCTCTGAATGTATGAATTTCGGATAGCACATGTGAAGAAGTCCTTGTTTGAGACGAAATCCTTTTTGACACTTGCATGAAAAGCTTTGATTCTCTTCTTAAGATCATTGCTACTACTACCTGCAACCAATTTTGAGTAACTGATTTGGATACCATAAAGGTAATAATGCTTCAAAAATAAGACAAAAGATAAAAAGTGAGAATGCAAGATAAAAGAAGAAGAAGAAGAAGAAGAAAATAAACCGCTATTCAGATGCTTAGCAGCAGCATTATCAAAACCTGAGCTGTGTGCTTCAACTTTCTTCTTCCCATTTCTAGTTTTCTTCTTCTTATGATGATGCTGAGAAGATTTTGGTTTGCTTAGGTTGCTTTCTTTCTTTTCATTAGGGTTTGTTTTTCTCTTCTTATGAGGCTGAGAAGATTGTTCATCAAGAATTTTGAGGGAATAATCACTCTCATCATCACTCTCTTGTTTCTCTTCAGCAGTAGGAATAGGAGTATCTATTATTATTGTTGAAGGGTATTTGATTTCTAACCCATTTGTGGCCAATACAATGACATTAAAGCAAGAGTTGCCTTCATAATGAAACACCATAAACTGCGATACACTCAAAGGAACGTGCTCTGCAAATTCTTTCCAACAATTATTGTAAAACCAAATATCACCATCCTCTTTCTTCCAATTAACTTTCCATTCAGTTTTGTTTGGAAACCTTAGAGTTACTGGATTTGACACTCCTTCCCAATACCTCTTCATAAAACTTGTTGGCACTTTCTGTCACACACATTATCCAATAACAATATCATCAATATAAAGAGAGAAAGAAAAACTGCATGTATTTTATTAATAGTAATACAGAGAGAAATTGTTAGCATATATACCAGCTCTCCATCACCAAGGTTTCTTTCTTGGATAAACCTGAAGAAGTGAACACCATTAGTCTGAGAAGAAGAAGACATGTTGTAATCCTAAAAGATCAAGATAGGCGAAGTGTGTGTTTAAGGGAAAATGAAAAGCCAGTATGTGTGTATCGGTACAAGCAAAACTATTTTATAGTGTCATGAGTAGTACTAGTAGTAAATAGTACTGTTAAACAATTCGTTTAAATCCAATGTGTAAGTTACATAATAAATACAATCTTCCCTATACTTTTCAAAAGATGTGCAATTGTGGGTATTACGAAGTACTTTTAACTTTATCGTTATCCAAGATTTTGATTGCCTAATTCTCACTGAATAGCTTTAGTTAACTGGAATACAATTTGGAAGAAGAGCCAATAAAAAATTGTTTGGGAAGTAGAAGTGTAATAGTTGAAATTTAATTTTGCAATGGGAAACTGTTGGAGTATTGAATCATTTTGCGGTGGTGCACAGTGGTGAAAGTGAAAGAAGAAGGGAGTAATTGCTTAGCAGAATAACAGAAAAGCTAGAGAGAGAAATTGGGAAAAATTCAATTCTATTTCACACTTGGTTTAACTGAGGTACAAGTGATCCTTTTATTACACTTTGTGTATTGCTAACCGTGGTTAGCTGGAACTAGTTAGACTTAACTAACTAACAATTACAACAACTAACTATTACTTAATAGTTGACTAAACACATTTGTCATCTAACACATTGACTTGAATTATAACTCAATACACCCCCTTAATTCAAGTCCACCGGATGTAATAGTTCATCATTGTGATTTGTTGCTTCTGCAAGAAACATTTGATAGTCTCTAAATCTCCCTGGTGCTTGTCTCTCTCTGTCAGATCTTCTCAATGGTGGCACATCATCTTCATTTTGTGTCTCATTTGGTTCCTACATAGCTACTTCACTGTTTTCAACTTGGTCACTATCAAGTTGCACTTCAACTGTTTCATCAGACTTCTTTCCTCAGCTCTTGACTCCATTCTTTAGACTCATCCACCAGCACATCATTACTTATTACAATTTTTCTGTGGATTGGATCAAAGAGTTTATAGGCACTAGTACTATGGTACCCAACTAAGATCATAGGTTGAGATCTAGCATCCAGCTTTCTTCTGTTCTGTTCTGGTATGATATCTGCCTATAGCAAAGGGATCCAAACACTTTGAAGTGCTTCACACTAGGTTTGGAGCCACTCCAGGCTTCTTCTGGTATACTATAAGCTAGTCTCTTAGTTGGACACCGATTCAGTATGTGAGTAGCAGTTTGCACTGCTTCTGCCCAAAATTCATTAGGCAGATTCTTCTCCTTTAACATGCATCTTACCATGTTTAGAATCGTCTTGTTTCTCCTCTCAGCTGCACCATTGTGCTGAGGGGTATATGGTGCCATTACCTCATGCACTATTCCCTCACTTTTACAGAAATCTCCAAACTCATGTGACATATATTCCCCACCTCCATCTGTTCTCAGTTGCTTTATGCAGTTACCACTCTACTTTTCAACCAGTACTTGAATTGTCTAAATGTCTCAAATACTTCACTTTTTCTTTGCAACGGGTAGACCCACATTTTCTTGGTAAAGTCATCAATAAAGGATACAAAGTAAATGTTACCTCCATGAGATTTCACTTCAAATGGCCCACACACATCAGAGTGAACCACTTCAAGTTTCACAGTAGCTCTTGTTGGTATTGCAGTCTTGTAGGACTTTCTAGGCTGTTTTCCTTCACAACACTTACCACAAACTTGCTTTGTCTCTTCAACTAGTGGTATTCCAATCACCATGTTCTTCTTGTGCAATAAATTCAGACTTGAGAAGTTTAGATGACCCATCCTTCTATGCCATTTCCACCCCTCAGTTTCAATTTGAGCAGTAAGGTAGCTTTGCTCAATTGAATTCACACCAACTTTGAATGTCATGTTCCTTGATACCATTACTTTCAGCACAGCATTATCTCTACTATCTAACACTGTCATACAATTATCCTTTATGCTCATGGAGTAACCCTTTTCAAGCAGTTGTCCAAGACTCAGTAAGTTGCTCTCCATTTTAGGCACATAAAGTACATCATTCACAATCACTTTCTTCCCATCATCTCTTCTAATGACCACAGTACCTATCCCTTCTGCCATCACTGACCTGCCATCAACAAATTTGATCCAATTTCTTATGCTTCTATCAATCTTGGAGAACCATTCAAGGTGTCCAGTCATATGATTTGAGCACCCAGTGTCTAGATACCACCAATCTATCACTATGACTCCATTTTCAGTAATAGCCATCAACATTACAATTTCATTGTCTGAGTCATAGGCAAACTGTGCCTCATGACTTTTATTCCTAGGAACCTTATCATTCTTGCACTCATCAGCAAAGTGACCATATTTTTTACAATTATAGCACTATATGTGCTCTTTTGACTTCTTCTTGGATTTGTTATCACTATCACTATCTTTATTCTGGTTTTCTTGCCTAGAGTTCTTTCCTTTTTCATTATCACTTCTATTACTCTTCCACTTCCTTTTCCCCTTTTTGTTCTTCCAAGGTTCACTACCCCCACCACTTTTCTTCTGTGAATTAACATACAAGGCCTTCTCACCCTCTTTCTCTTCTTTACTGGTTTTCTCTCGATTCTTCAATTTGATCTCATGGGCTTCTAAAGATCCTAGTAGTTGCTCTAATTTCAACTTCTCTAGGTCTTTGGACTTTTCTATCGCAGAAACTACCGTATCAAAGTTTGGTGTCACACCAGTGAGGATTTTCTCTACCTTCATAGCATCACTTACTATTTCCCCACAACTACGCATTTGATTCGATAGAGTAACTAACCTGTTTACAAATTGTGCCACTGTTTCGGTTGGTTCCATCTTCAATAGCCCGAATTGACATCGCAGCGACATGAGCTTCATCTTCTTCGCCTGTTTGTCGCCGGAGTACGTCGTTGCCAATACATCCCACGCTTCTTTAGAGCTCTCGTACTCAATGATCTTCTCTAACACGTTCGAGTCCACGCACTGATGAATCAAGAAGACTGCCTTGTCGTCTTTCTTGGATTGTTCACGATGGGTCGCTCTTTGAGCCTCCGTTGGTGTTGCATCGAGTGGTGTCACTCCACTCCGTATCACTTCGAGAACACCTTGGTAGTGAAAAATGACCTTCATTTGTGTCGTCCACCGCTCGTAGTTGGTGTCGTCAAACACCGGCAGCTTTGCCAGAAATTGACCGTTGTTGGAAGCGGTTCCTTGTGCCATCGCCATCTACAGCGTCGTGAGTGCCCTGAATCTTCTTCTCTGAGGCCAATTGTTGGAGTATTGAATCACTTTGTGGTGGTGCACGGTGGTGAAAGTGAAAGAAGAAGGGAGTAATTGCTTAACAATAATAATATTAAAAGCTAGAGAGAGAAATTGGGAAAAATTCAATTCTATTTCACACTTGGTTTAACTGAGGTACAAGTGAGCCTTTTATTACACTTTGTGTATTGCTAACCGTGGTTAGCTACAACTAGTTAAACTTAACTAACTAACAATTACAGCAACTAACTATTACTTAATAGTTGACTAAACACATTTGTCATCTAACACATTGACTTGAATTACAACTCAATAGAAACGAAATGTAAACCAATAAAGTGTGCATTGAGAATAGTATAGATTCTTTTTGCAATAAATACAAACATGATAGAGACTTATTATGGAGAAAATTTAAATGATTAAATTACCCTCCATTTGGTGAATTTTTCCAGTCTAAGTGGCAACTTTTTGGCAGATTCCATATCGTACTTTACTGAGTATAGTTGTTAAAAGTAATGCGGAAGGTGTGAACCAAATTTACGAACCAACTATTAATTCACCATTAGATGCTCTACGAAGGTCATAGTAACTATCACAAGCCCATGGTTCTAATTGGCTATTGCATCTCTAGCCGACTCTTTGTTGTATTTTTCTATTATCTAGAGATTATGAGTATCTAATAGATAATGAAGAGTTGAAGATAATAGACGTAGCAGAATACTAATAATGATATGTTAGAAAGTATAGAAAGTTAATCTATCACATCACTCAACTAGCTATCAAATTTATCATGTCACCTTTTTTTTTTCTTCTGTCTCTAGATCATGAAGATAACAGGATTATGAGTGAGTGTCTATAGATAATGAAGAGTATAGTAGCAGAAAGAATACTAATAATGATATGTTAGAAAGTATTAGTGTAGCTAATTGGGCAACTCATTTGAAGACCAACGTAACGTCACTCTTGGATGTATTCTGATACGCGCATGCATTAGCTAATCAAGTGGTTTGTAAACCATCTCAGATTCTATTCTACTGCCTGCGTAGATGGCATGGCATCTTTAATTTGCATAGGTGCATCTAGGGATAAAGAAACCAGTTGAATCGAATGGAATTAGTCCATAACCATGTCCAATCCATTCTTAAAAAACAAGACATCAGTATGTTTCAATTTAAAGATTTGACCAAAATATAATTTTAGTCATTTATCTGTGTTTAAGTTTCAATTTCGTCCTCGTTTATTTATTTTTCCAAATGATTTTCTATGTCGCAAAATTATAGCAATGCGGTCTCAATTTATTTATAGAAATATTCCTTTAATTTGAAAAAACAATTTGAAAATAGTTTCATTTTTTTTATTTAGGAACACTTGGATGTGATGGCTCGGGTCTCTCCTAACTTAACCAAGGTCCTAGATTTAAATCCAGCTTTGGGAATGCAGCATCATTAAAACTTTTGAGTGAGAGCTTTGTAGTTCATTGTAGTCTTACCCAACTCAAAGAGTCGGTTTTTGCAGTTGCGCGCAGATATTATCCGATTTACACAAATAAAAGATTTCATTTTTGTTCCAATATGCAGTGGCGAATCTAGGACTCGATGTTAGAGATGTCAATTTTTTTAAAATTACGCATCACCAAAAAATTTAACAAAAACAAAATTATAATATATTTAATTAAATTAAATTTGGTAAACAAAAATATATTTAATTAAAAATCACACACAACTCATAATTTTCCTATTTTTAGGCTGTGCAAAATAATTTTTTTTACAAGAGAGTATGTGTAATTTTATTTTATTTTGGTCATAATTGTTTGATTTCATTAAAATGGGCGAGGCCCAAACCAATACAATTAGAGATTGGCCCATTAGTCCAACAAAGACAAATGAAGGACACAAGCTAGGAAAAACCAACAAAATACAAGATAGGCCCAAGGTCACAACTGAAATAAAAGGTAAAACTGGGATCGGGTCCAACAAACCGACTTGGGTACAACAACCAATGGAGAGGTTCGTGGCTCGTTAATAACAAAAGCAACTCAGAGAAGTGTCTCGCTTAAAAGAGATGAGAGAATATACGAAGACGAAGCATAAAATACCCTAAAAAGGAAAAAAAACCCTTGCCAAGTCGATCCATGCACCACAAACGAAAAGAAAAGTTCTCAATTAAAAACCCTTGAAGATCTTTAACCATCGATTTCAAAGAATACGAGGCAGGTGTGATGTAGCCAATTACCAACCAAGAGACCTTCATTTTCAAGGGATGCAATGGAGTGAGCCACCGAGTTTCCAAATTTCTTCCAACACACATAAAACCAAGACATTCATTTGTAGATCCGAGTTTGACTCATTGTTGATGTCTTCTACTAAACCCAACTCAGAAATATTACTCATGGACTTGAGAGCTAAAAGTTTCACACACATAGATAATTTTGACTATGGAGAGCCTTCATAAAAGAGTTTGTTTGACTCCCTTAAGACATTATAGAATCTCTCTCAGATTTCTTCATTTGGAAGTTCATCATGATCGTCATATCGAGGCTCATCGAATGACACATTCACCCTGAGACCATCACAAATCATCCTTTCCATCGACTCAAATTGTTCATTAGATGGAACACTAACATCAAAACTGCTTCAAGCCCCTACGTCAAAATTCGAAAGTCGTTCTCCATGGTCCACCCAATTCCAATAATTAGGCCTAAACCCGACACGATAAAGTGCTCCCTGACTTCATCATTAGAACTAATAGCTACACCGTCGCATCTAAGGCATGAACATCTATTCCCCCCTTCATCTTTAGTAGATTCATCTTACCACGCTACCTAATAAACTCTTCAACCCCATTTACAAAAGCTTCCTTCAAAAACGCTCTTCGCGGATATAACCGATCATACACCCAGCCACGATCATGTTGACTCTAATTCTTCTACACGCATTTAAAAAACGCGTAAGATTCCCATAATATTCCCAATATATAACCTATCAAGTTAGTGGCATTGATATGGTATCGGTGTAGATGATTTCAAGCTGAATATGGGGGTCAAGGACAACGTACAAAACCTTTTTTCATCCAAGTAGTGAATGAAGTTATTTCTAACTCCCAACCTTACCATTGTTAGTATCGTCTTGCAATTATCTCAATAGAGATTATTTCGAGCAAAATATGGGGGTGAGGGATAACAATTCACACTTTTGCATAAACAACACACAATAACAATTACATTCAATATAGTCATCTAACCTAGGGTTCATCAAACATTTTAACAACAATTAGACACTTTTCAATTAAAATGTCTAAAATCATACACTTTTCAATATCACATTTCAAGTAACATTTATAAGTCTCTAACAACATACACTTTACAATTTCAGTTTCAACAATTTAACACAATTTAAATTAATATTCAATTCTCAACAATTTTCAAACTAACTCTTCTCAACAATTTCAATTTAACAATTTCAAATTCACATTTCAATTACTAACAATAATCATCTCTAACATAGTTTCCTAAACAACATTCACTTCTAACAACAACAAATTTATTCTAACTCACATTTCACACCCAATCCTACAAACCATAAAAACAACAACAATTTCTAACTCACATTTCGCACTAAATTCTAACTCACATTTCACAACAACACTCAATTCTAACACTCAACTCTAACTCACATTTTACAACAACACTCAACCCTAACACACAACAACAACAACAACAAATTTATTTAAACAAGTATATTCTAACAACTAAAACCTTTCCAACAACAACATCAATCCTAAACATTTAAAACCACATTTTAAAAATAAAATATAAAAGATAATTCAAAATAAAAATAAAAACTAATCATTATGAGTGAGAGTCGTGACAATAACACTGTTCAAAGTGGTTCGGTGACGGTGAGCACACCAAAGGCGATGGTTCGATGACGCGGCGCACTCTAGTGCATTGGTGGTGAAGAGGTAGAGCTCCGGTGAGATTGAGAGAGAAAAATGTTTGTGGTGGTGTGGTGGAAGTTATGGTAAGGTGGGAGATAAGAAAAAGAGAAGAGTGTGAAGTTCGAGGAGAGAGAGGATACGCTTATTGGAGGTGGTGGGGGGTGGTGGTGAAAAGATGAAAGAAGAGGGTGGTGGTTGATAACTCTATTTTAAACTTAGTAAATTGCTCTCTTTCAAGTAAAGATAAGGAGTTTATATAGTATTTTGTGTGATATATGATAACTTGAGTGATTGACATGGTTATAGTTGTTAATAGGCCATTTTGGATATATTGTGGTATGTTTGATGTTTTTGTTCAGTGCAGTCTACAGATGCTCCTGCATCAATGCTACTGCATTGATCCTGCACTACATCTGCATTACTTGGAGAGTGAAGCCATCCACTTGCACATCCACTTGCATTGCTGACCTCATGCTTGGTCCCCTAAAGCAAGACCACTTTATATTTCGGCGCCTACCATTCCCACATAGCTTTGAAGACTCATCAACTTAGGGACACATGTTCATATCTCATTGGACCTCCCTACACACTTGATCAAAGATCTCAACTTGGGAAACAAATTCTGAAAAGTAACTACAACTCAATCTCTAAGTTTACTTCAACATGAAGAAAGGAAGCACCTCTCATGAAGACTATATAAGGATCTCACTTCTTCACTTGGAGATATATCACAATCCATAAGTTATATAAAAATTTCAATATACATAGTTAGTTTCTATTTTGTAAGAGGGAAAGGAAGGAATTGACAAATCCTCCTTACTTCAATTTCATAGTTTTTACATAGTGCTAAGGAGTAATGCAACTCCAATCGCTAGGAGATTTCATGCAAAGAGTCTGCAACCCGTGTAATCTCTATCTTGTTGTCTCTCTTTGTGATTTCAATTATATAAATATGTTCTATTCAGTTTATATTTTCCTTGCAATGTCTATGTTGAGCTAAATCTCTCTTAGTTGGAATGTTCTAACCATTTAATGAGCTTTTAAGTAAGTATGATGCATGTATGTAATGTGTGCACTTTAGTTCTTGCTTGATAATACTTTCAACACTTATTTTGAGGTTGATCACTTAGAATAAGTAGATTTGTAAAAGGCACATGGTTTACAATTAAGAACTCAATAACTAATATGGGTGAGTGTTTTACATAAAGGAAACTTTGTGAAAACCATGCTAAGTTCTAGACATAGGATAGTATAGTCCATAGGGTGATAGTGGGTACTTTAAAAGACAAGAGTGAGCTTATTTAGCATGCCTAGACATAGGAAGCTTGTAATGAAACTCAAGAAAGTGATCGAAAGGCACATAGCTAATGCAACAAAGATTCAAAGGCAAATCGCATCACATACTGCATTAAACACTTAAAGGTGAGTTATTTGGTGAAGACATTCCAACTAGCTTTTCTCATTTGCATTACAAATACTTACTCATTTCACATCAACTAGCTTTTTCTCGCGCTTTTTCAAATTGGTGCCCAAAGGTAGCAAGGACTCAAATCATTACTAATATCAGCAAAATCGGTTTCTATTATCCGCAGAAGCAACGTACCCAACTTCCCGCGCTATATTTTGTCGCTAAACACACAGTTAGCGACTAAAATAACCTCCCTCGCTAAAATCCGTCGCTAATCAGCTAATTATTTGTAGTGGGAGGCTGTGTCCCTCATTTCCTGTCGTGATACTCATAACCTTCACTGTTTTAATGATAACAAACCTTATGAACTAAAGCTTAAGTATTCTGAATGGTGTTCTACTAATGGGTGCTCTTGAGTTTGTTGAAAAGAACAGGTTTCTTATAACTAGACATGCTAGAAGCAAAGTAGAACCAACAAAGAACATGTCATTATCAACAACTAAAGAATCAAAGTAGAACCAACAAAGAATTTGTTGAGAGAATAGATTTCTACAAATGGACACGCTAGAAGCAAAATTAGATCAATACAATGCATGTCATTCTCAACAAATTGAAGAATCAAAGTAGCACTAACAAATAACAAGAATAGTAATGCAAGCCTCATGAAGATATAATATCTTTACTATTAAATTACAACGGTGTTGGACATGAAAATTCACAAAGAGAAAAGAGAAGACATTAGGCAATCAAGAGAAAGTTCAAATCATCTAAGTGAATTCCTATCAAGAGGAGTCCTAAGAACCTAATGACTAGATTGATCAAAGGAATCTACAAGTCTTTGCATAGAAGATTCTCATAGTCATTAATTGGGTTATATTCTATCAATGCTCTCTTACTCAAAATGTTCAAAAGCTTATCTAGAAGCATATCAAAGAGCATGACTAAAACATGCAAGAAGTCAAGGGTAGAAATAAACATAAGAAGGTTCATGTATTAGAAGGTTCAACAACTAAAGAAAGTTAAAACAGTTGAAGAAGGTTCAAAGATAAGAAGGTTCAATTAAACAAGCAACCTACTCTAAGTCAATAGAAGGTTTGACCAAGTTATAGAAGGTTGACTGAAAGTCAAACAGAAGGTTGACCAAAAGTCAACAGAAGGTTGACCAAAAGTCAACAGAAAGTTTGACTGAAGTCAAAAGAAGTTTGACTAATAAAACACCTTGGAAGTATAAGTTCATTGTTGAGAAGGTTAAAGTAGGATACAATGTTGAGAAGGTTGCTGGAAACCATATCAAATTTATCCCAAACACATTAACTCTTATTGAATGATCTTAAGGTGAATTAAATAAAGATTCCAAGTCATAAAATGTGCTGGAAGTTTGAATATAAAAGAAGGAAATGCATGAAGCAAACTCTATAAATCTACTGTGTTATTTACTAGCTTTCCTTACTATCTTCTAACATGCTATAACGTATTCACCATTGTTCAAACTAAGAGAAGGTTAATTTATTCAACCTTCTCAAAACGGTTTTTAACTAAGAACTTATAATCTATGATTTAATCTCAAGTTAAAACCAACATATCTCTTACAAACTATTATTCATGACTATCCCTCATCATTAAGAAGTTGTTATCCTATATGGATTATCTATTATTACTAATTAACCTTCTTCATTGAGTAGTTAGTATTTTATATTCATCTTCTATTGTTACTAACCTACTCATGTATGTTATGCATAAATCATATACTGTTTTAAAAGCATTTAAAGAAGCTTCAATCTGAAATAATTTCATCCTCATAAGCTTCTCTACATTAAAGAGTTTATCCTTCGTGATATATATATCTCTTGATAATATGCTCCTCAAGTTATCAAGCACTAAATGATCATGTTCAACAAAAGGATAAATTTCATATGATGTACAAAATGTTTTCTATGCATAAATACAACACAAGACTCATTATGAATTGAACTTACTTAACTAGAGAAGGTTCATTGTGTGGAACCTACTCAACATAAAGAAGGTTCAATGCATGAAACCTACTCAAGAAGAGTATGTCTTGTGAAATTGTTTTACGCTAACTATCTCATCTCCAAGTATAAACTTGAGAGGACATTTTCTAAGTTGCAGGATATAAATTTTCAAAGGGTCACAATTCAACCCCCCCTTTCATGTGACTATATATATCACTTCAATTGGTATCAGAGCACGAGCTCTTAGGGTTGAACACACTTAACCGTGTGAAGAGATGAAGATTCTGGAAGAAGTGATGACCAACATTGGAGATAAAGAACATGTCTCAGAAGGTTGATTTACAAAGAGATTTGTGATATGCAGAAAACAATATTGATGAGGAAGAAGTTGACAAGGTGGGATAGATGGAAAATGAATATGCCATGATCAACAAGTAAGTTTGTTTTAATTTTCTATACATATTAAAACAAGTCTATAAGCCACTAGAATGAAAAGCTATTAGAGATGAGTTTTCTCTAAATAGCAAAACATAGGAAAGATAAAAGGGTTTTTAGCTACTAATTTGAAAAGCCATCATAAATCATTTTTACTCTCATAATCAAAACAAAAAATGCCACAAGGTACTGTTTTATAAGCTACTTTTCAAAAATCTCACAATACCCATCTTTGACAATTTAAAAGAGAAATGTGAAAGTCAAAATGATGTTTTGTCTTGCTTGTTCTAACAAACAAAGTGATGAACCACATGCTTTACATATTGATAGAGTACTAGTAGGTACTTGTTGCACGCTAGTCAAAAAGTAAATGTATAACAGTCCACTTGTATGAATTCTTCCAACTTATGTCTTGTTGCTTCCTCGAGCCTTACATACCGCCCTAAAAGAATGGAGAATACAAATCCATGTTCTGCTTTGGGTTTTTATGAAGCAACGTGTGATGATAAAAATTGGATGAGAGTTGTGCCTTGCAAGGGTTTGAAATATGATGTTATAATGACAAACATTTGAAAAATGCTTGAAAAAGAAATCTGATCTAAACTGTGAAATTTGGTGATGCTTAAACATTGTGCTCTTGATCAAATCATTTCTCTTTTATTTCCAAATTTTATTTCACTCATTCACAACTCGAGCATAGTTTGACAAGACAAGTCAACAAGAGCATATTGAGAAGAGACTACATAAAATAAATGCTACAACCACTGTACAAGAGAGAGGTCACAGGTAACCTTCATGATAGACTGAATGAAGTTCTGTTTACAAAATGAGAAATTCATGAAAGAGCCACATGGATTGAGTCATGTGTCAAAGTTAGAACCAATGAACTCAAAATCTTGGAAAGCTCGCACTCTACTAAGAATAACCATTACAATGCTTGCCAAGATCCATGAAGTTGCAAAAATGTGGTAAGTTTCATGACATCATGATAGTTAGTAAGGTAAGAGCATTAGAATTTTACATGAAATTTTAATTGTCTATTATCTTATCATTGGCTGGTTTTTACATGTTTTATTCACATGCCAAGAAAACATCATGAATGTCTAAGGGCTAGACATATGTGATTTATGCAACAAAGGTTATCAAACTAATCAAGCTCGAAAAATATCATTCATGTGTATCATCTTTCTTTTCGTAAACTTGGTAAAACTTATTAGCTAACCACATTGATCTCTTGTTACAAAGCAACAAGTCTTGTGCTTATTTCTTACATGATTAAAATGATTCTCATATGAATTAAAATTCATGATGCATTAATATCTCTGTACATCATTTAAAATAATAATTGGATATTGATATGTACGTGTTCTTGAAAAACGGTTCTTTCATAAATAAGAAATATTATCTTTACACTCATGCATAATGTTATCTGAAAAATTGTGTTTTCTAAGATACTAACTCATTCTTTTAAAAAGGAAATTGAATTTTGGGAAAACAAGAAATTGAGTTAGTGTTAACTTGGTAGTTTTTGTCAAAAGATCATTATGTGTAAAAGTGTTTAAAGTAGTTATAAATGGGTGATATGTGCTAAGAAATAAGGAGAAAATGCAGACATACTTTCCTACAGTATTTTTTACAATCCTTTGTAAATGATGTATGTTCAAATTGTAATATCTTGGTTGAGACATTAATATGTCACCACGTGAGCTAAAATAGCTAGAGAAGGTATACTAACCCATAAGGACCCAAAAGGAATGGGTACCAAAATCTTTTTTGTTTTGTGATGTAGGAATACTCATTGGATGATAAAAGGAGAAGAAAATGCCTCTTGGGAGTTAATGATAAAGAAATAAAGATCAACTCATACAACTCAAAAGATGCTCAAAAGTTTAATTTGAAACTTCATGGTAGTACACACATTGTGAGATGATGAAGGATGAATCTGAGAAAAGCATGTTGGAAGGACTGAAATCCTTCCTTGGGCTTCAATATGAGAGGATCCAAGAAGCTGAGAAAATTCATAAAGAAATATTGGAATCATCTCAGGGGGAGCATGATGATGATCTCATATGAAAAGGATTAGCAAAATAAGAATATGTTCTATAACAGAGAACCCTTTTTTGATAAGGAAGTTGCTGACTCAGTTGAGAAAATTCTGAAAGTTACTCAAACAACAACCTTCTCATGAAGTTGATATGACCACTGCTGAAGCTTCTCAACTAAATAAACAAGTGGTAGTATCCACTATCAAGATCAGTGAGAAAAATAATCTGGAACAACCATCTTCATCCATCAGTCAGTTTTTCACAAAGTACTATGATGATAGATGAATGAGCTTAAATTGATACTACAAAGTTCTTGAGGATGCTCTTATCATAAGAAATTTTCAGAAAGAAAGTCATTAAAGGAGGTATACTCAATCTCATCATAATTTCATTTTGATATATATGAATTATGTGTGAATATATGATATGATAAGATTGATTGTTTGTTCCTATGAATGCATGCTAAAATGATTGATGCAATATATGATCTTAAAAGTTTAATTGTATGCATCACCATTTACTTTAAACTTGAATGTGCATGTGCCTAGTTCTTAATAAAATATGTTTGCACAATCTCTAATTCTATGTTTCTCATACTAATATAGTGATCATATCCAAATTTGCAATTGATATTATGTCATGATGCTTTAAGCTGTATGAACGCATGTTAAAAACTTGTTTAAAATGAAGTGTTCTTTGAAAAGTGTTAGATAATGTGTTGCAATGTCAAGTGTCATTCTTTGCAAAAATATAGACTCACATACTATATTAATTTCTATGATGTGGTGCTAAATGCTATATGTGTTAATATCTTGTAGTGCAAGGTGATCTTCATCGTGTTTAAAATAAAAAATGTTCTAATGGTTCTTATGACTAATTCAATGCTTGAAGAATCTTGTAGCACAACCTTTGATTCTAAACATTCCATATTGCTGTAACTTTCATGAACCTTTTTGGATATATGGTTTGTTGTCTTAAAATAGTTTCATTGAGTTGTAGGCCTGGTAAAAATGTTTCAATAGTCAATGTGAATTGAATCTTTCAAAGTGCTAGACCATTTGATGCATTGTTGAGTCCCATGTAAATCATGTTTTACAAAGATGCACCTATTGTTTATCACGTGATTTCTTTTGGTGTATAAAATGGGTGAAATTTATTTCAGATCATCAGTATAAAATTAACATCTTTCAAAGCAATTTTCAAATATGCACTAATCATATTATTGTCAAATTCTAATATGTGTTTTCTAAAGAACATGTTCCTATGAAAATCTTTTAAAGTTAGGATTTATTTTCTCAAGTCCAAATATGATTAACTTAATATCTTGAAAAAGAAATGAAAAAGTCTCATGTTTTGATAATTAAATCTAAGTCATATTTAATTATTTATCAAATCTGATTTTGGTGCATATTTATTGTTATATCCGGTTTCAAAAAGCCTCATGTGCACGTATAGATCAAATGACAAGAGATTGAAAGAATCAAATTTGACTTGCATATCTTGGGAAGCCTATACTTTAATTTGATGCCTAACTATAGGAATATGAACTTGGTTTTACAAAATTTGAGATTCTGATATAATCTTTGCAAAAGATCCTTCTTCAACATGTTCTATATTAATGTCCAATCATTGACTTAAGATTGTAAGGTTTTTCAAAAAGCGCTTTCTCATTTTTGTTTCTCCGCAAGTAAATTAATTGCTTTCTTGAAGATGTTTGATATTAAATGAGCACTAAGTGCTAAACTGATTTATGAAAATGAAAATTCTCACAAATGTTTTTGAATAATTAAGAAAGATCTGCTTTTAAAATAGATGTATGATAATCTTGTTTCACTTTCGTAGTCTCCACTCAAAAATAGATATGTGAGCTCAATATAGCATATGAATGCATGTTTCTGCAAAATGAGTCTTGTTTGCTGCATAATCTGGTTGTGATATATGTTTTAATAGTGTTTCTAAACAATGAAACTAGTGAAAATAGCATCAATGATATATCACACACTCTGACTACTTTGAGTAAGCTTAAGATTGTGCATTATGTTCACTTGTGTGATTGCAGAAATTTGAAAGAGTGTATAGTTTTAATTTTAGTTATCACTATCATGCATTATGCTTTATATGACTTTGTAGAACTAAGTATGGTAAATTGGTTATCCCCCATTGTTTATATCCGAGGGATTATTGCCATATATGGCTTGAGGAAAAATAAAATAAAATGTCCTATATATTGTTTTCTTCTAAGGCGAGAGGGTTGGTAAAGAACTTTATATTCATTGAACCCTATAAAAAATGCATTATAAGAGGTTGTCCTCTTATATATAAAAGGCTTTCCTTCAAAGCCAAATAATGAGAGTAATAATAAGGAAATAGTTGCTTCTAAAGATACGAGAATAATGATCCCTGAAAACCCAAAGGGAGAGTTTTTGAACTAAAGAAGGTACATGTTCTTCAATGTCTAAACATGCTAAGTTCAAATCTCTTTATCTATTCCTAGTGGATCAAATGAATGTGCTGAATTACTTGATACAGTTATATTGCTTCTGATTACTATGATTCTTTATGTCTACATTGCAATATTAACTAAGATCTTTTCTGACATTGAATATGCTTATCATGTTAAATGCAAACTACTTTAGTTTGATGTGTTAATCCTCCTCCCCCCTACTTTTTGATTGATGTCAAAAGGGGGAGAAAAATAAAGAAAGATATAATTTTACAGCAAATCAACATTCTTGGATGTATTATTATATCCATCCAGAAAACTTAAGATTTATTCTTAAAGGTTTGTCATCATCAAAAAGGGGGAGATTGTTGAGATAAAATCCTTTTTGATATATGGTTTTAATGATAACAAACCTTATGAACTAAAGCTTAAGTATTCTGAATGGTGTTCTACTAATGGGTGCTCTTGAGTTTGTTGAAAAGAACATATTTCCTATAAGTGGACATGCTAGAAGCAAAGTAGAAACTCAGAATAACACCCGCTCGACTACTATTAATTAGTCGATTTTAAAAACCAGAGTTTCAGAAACATAATATTTTTCCACGCACCACAAAGAGAGTGCTACATTTCTTCAAAACACCTTACATAACTCTAAAATAGTAATTAAAATAAACCTGCATCACGATATATAGCACCAACAAGTCCGAGATTCAAATAGTACAACAAATGAAGATAATAACTTAACGTAATAGTTCAAAACATAATAAAATAACAACTACTAAATATTCCTCTGCATACGACGAGCCACTCACCACACTAGAAGAAGGATCTCTAAACACCTTTAGTCATCACACCGCAGTTGCCTATGATACGAGGCAACACGACGCAAAGAGGTGAGTCTCAATACATAGATAATAATGAATAAAACAGAAACACAAAGAGAATAGGCACACCGTAAAATACAACCAATTCAAATACATCATTAATGCGCTTACACCAACCATAAAGCTTACGCCAAATATTCATCTACGCTAATATACAAGCATACACATATACAAGATTATAGCAAATACAAAATACACCAAATACTGCTACACCAAACACACCATTAATTCATGAACACCCAATCAATCACAAGAGCATGCATGTAATGTATGAAATGCAATATGCATGTGGATCCATCAACAACTCAATTTGCCTAGAGGGCACACCAACATTTACAGACCGGAGTCTCAACAACATTTACAGACCGGAGTCTCAACAACATTTACAGACCGACCAGCAACTTCAACAACAACTAATAAACTCACCATTATTATTAATCAACTCGTTCATCAACAACATAAGCCTTGAGGGCACATCAACAATTTAGGCCTAAGCCTCCTCAACATTTTATATCTCAACTTACAACATTGAAACTAGCATTTAACTCAACAATTACACCACGTCCCATTATTTGGACTAAAACATTACATAAGGACCATTTTAGCACCTAATGACTAGTTTGACACCTCGGGGACTAATTTGACACCATAAGGATTATTTTAGCACCTAGGGACTATTTTGACACAATAAGGATTATTTTAGCACCTAGGGACTATTTTGACACCTAGGGACTAGTTTGGCACCATAAGGATCAATTCCACACTTAGGGACTAATTTGAACCCACACTTAGACACCCAAACATTACCAGCGCTAAAAATAAATGACAGTGGCAAATGCTAAATGGCGCTCGCAACACACAAGAAGACACATCGGCGCAGACACGGGCGCACAAATCGGCGCCTGGGCAGCCAAATGGCGCCGCCTGCACACCACACGCAACACTCAAGACGCACACAGCGCCAAGTTCCTAGCGAATCGCGCGCTTCTCCTCGCAAGAAGACTCGCAAGCAACAACAACAGAGACATGGCGCCAACTTTCCCGCAGTGGCGCCCCCGCACATCCCCAACACGCACAAACACACCCCAGCGCCAATTCCCCGCACATTGGCGCCCTAGCACTATTCACAAAGACCTAAAATGTAATTTCTCCACAACAACATACACACCCCTTCCCAACTCTAATTCTAACCATCTATCAACCACTTATCAAACACCAATATTCCTCCTATTCACTTATATTAATTAACCCACTCACCTCATTATTATTTAACGCCTATTACACACCATATTGCATTTAATTCATATAACTCACCTTAACAACACTCACTTAGTCATTTAATCAACACCATTAAATCAACATATTCTCATCTTTCTTCACATTGAAGCATTTTATCAAACACATGGCATGCACATTTAACAACACATTTATTTCCAACATCAAGCATCATGGTATCATCAAATTAAATACAAATACAACAACAAGCATAGCGTTAGCTCAAAACTCAAACAATCAAATACTCAATTACTTCATTAATTAATTAAACAACTACTCCTAACACCTAATCCATATGATTTCAAGGTTTATAAATTATTAACCATGAAAGAGAACCCCCATACCTCAAAATTGAAGAACCTAAGTATCCTCTCCTTCAAAAACACAAGAACCACCAAAAATGGATGCTCTCCTACTTTGAGCTTCAAAACCCATTTATGGAAAAGAGAAAATGGGAAGGAATTAGTGTAGGAAATTTACACTAAAAGGTAGAGAAATAAAAATGGGGAAGATTGGTACCAAATACCAACTTACCCGAGCAAAGATGAAGATTTTCCTTCCTCCTCCTTTCCACTCAAACCCACGCACTCCACCGCTGCTCCTCCTCCCTTTCTTTTCTTTTTCTAATTCTCACTTCTCTCTCCCTTTGACTTTTCTTCCTTTTACTCTCTCTCAGCCCTCCGTTCCCTTTCTAATCTTTCTTTTCTTTCTAAGACACCAAATGGGCCTATTGGATCATGGGCTTATTAATTGCACCACCCCCATTTATTTCAACCACTCCCTATCATAATAAAATCACTACTCCCTTATTTACACCCTCTAGGTACTTTCTCACATCCTCCCAATCTAATTAAAATACTCCCACTTAACTAAAATACTCACCATTTATTTAAATATGGCCAACTAAAATACTACTTACTTAAATTAGTCAAATAATCACTTAATTAAATTAGTTAAATAATCACTTAATTAAATTAGTTAAATAATTCACCTAATTAATTTTGGGGCGTTACAGAACCAACAAAGAACATGTCATTATCAACAACTGAAGAATCAAAATAGAACCAACAAAGAATTTGTTGAGAGAATAGATTTCCTACAAATGGACATGCTAGAAGCAAAATTAGATCAATCCAATACATGTCATTCTCAACAAATTGAAGAATCAAAGTAGCATCAACAAATAACAAGAATAGTAATGCAAGCCTCATGAAGACATATATCTTTACTATTAAATTACAACGGTGTTGGACAAGGAAATTCACAAAGAGAAAAGAGAAGACATTAGGCAATCAAGAGAAAGTTCAAATCATCTAAGTGAATTCCTATCAAGAGGAGTCCTAAGAACCTAATGACTAGATTGATCAAAGGAGTCTACAATGTGCTGGAAGTTTGAATATAAAAGAAGGAAATGCATGAAGCAAACTCTATAAATCTACTGTGTCATTTACTAGCTTTCCTTACTATCTTCTAACATGCTATAATGTATTCACCATTGTTCAAACTAAGAGAAGATTAATTTATTCAACCTTCTCAAAACGGTTTTTAACAAAGAACTTATAATCTATGATTTAATCTCAAGTTAAAACCAACATATCTCTTACAAGCTATTATTCATGACTATCCCTCATCATTAAGAAGTTAGTATCCTATATTGAGTATCTATTATTACTAACCTTCTTCATTGAGTAATTAGTATTTTTTATTGATCATCTATTGTTACTAACCTACTCATGTATTTTATGCATAAATCATATAATCGCTTTAAAACATTTAAAGAAGCTTCAATCAAATAATTTCATCCTCATAAGCTTCTCTACATTAAAGAGTTTATCCTTCGTGATATATATCTCTTGATAATATGCTCCTCAAGTTATCAAGCACTAAATGATCATGTTCAACAAAAGGATAAATTTCATATGATCGATGTACAAAATGTTTTTATGCATAAATACAACACAAACTCATTATGAATTGAATTTACTTAACTAGAGAAGGTTCATTGTGTGGAACCTACTCAACATAAAGAAGGTTCAATGCATGGAACCTACTCAAGAAGAGTATGTCTTGTGAAATTGTTTTACGCTAACTATCTCATCTCCAAGTATAAACTTGAGAGGACATTTTCTAAGTTGCAGGATATAAATTTTCAAAGGGTCACAATTCAACCCCCCTTCTTGTGACTCTATATATCACTTCAGCATATGCTAGCTTATCTGCTATCTACTAGCTTATTCGTTATCTGCTATTTTATGTCAAACTGAGCCTAAATTAATTGGTTTAGAATTAAACTGAACTGAATTAATTCTTTGTTTTCCACCGAAAAAAGGAATTAAACAGAACTGATATCAAGTTAATTGAACAGCTAATTAGAAATAAGTGAAACCATTAATTTTAATTACACGGTCATGTATGGTAGTTATATGAAAGAGTGATGCCATTTTGGTGCAAAATGTCAAAGGAGTGAATCACCGAGAGGAAGAAGAAGATAAACTAAGAGTTTTTCATTGATAATCTGAATAATGAATATTCTCAGATAGATGTGTTACATATCGATATCTCTTCTAAATGACTTGTAACAATATTTTAATCGATGCAGCTTAACTATTCTACTAAAATGCTAACTATAGTTACAAGAGGGTTAGCTATACAAGTCTCTATCTAACTACAGTTAATACTAACTAGCTGAACAATTAGGCTAAAACTAACATCCCCCCTCAAGTTGGACTATGTATGTTTCAAAGGCCCAACTTGGGAAGAAATGATTGAAAAGATGTGGAGTGTAGAGGCTTTGTGAAAACATCCGCTAACTGAGCTTCTGATGTAACTGGTAGGAGGTGAATCAGCTTGTTTTGAATCTTCTCACGCACTACGTGACAGCCAATATCTATGTGTTTCGTTCTCTCATGAAATGTGTTCGATCAAGGCGACATGTTCAGAATAGGCGACATTCAAGAATATATCTACAAATTTCGCAAGGTATGCGTGACGTTTCTTAGTATTATACTGAACTGAAATCGCTTTGGGATGAATTAGAGAGTTTTAGGGAATTTTCTATGTGTTCATGTGCAATTCCATGTACTTGTGGTGCTTTGATGAATGTAAAGAAATTTAAGGAACAAGACTATACAATTAGGTTCTTGAAAGGATTGAATGAGGAATATTCACAAGTTAAGAGTCAGATAATGATGATGGATCCATTCCTAATATTACTAAGGCTTTTTCACTTGTAGTTCAACAAGAAAGAAGTTTGCATCTTGCTGGTTCTGGTTCTACAGAGACTGAAATTGAAGGAAAAACTCTTGCACAAGTCAATTATGTGCAAGGAAACAATAGAGGAGGTTATGGTTATCGTGGCAGAGGAAGAACCGGCCGTGGTCAACGAGAGGCAAGCACCTTCACGGCCAGCACTAACCGCAATAAAACAAATCACACAGTAGACACATGCTACTTTCTCCACGGGTTTCCACCTGGATATCAGACAAGGAATCAGAAAAATTCAACTAATTCTGCCACAACATCTGAACCTGAATCACATAAGCAAGATGCTAACACTGGGAATGGTAATACTGCAGTTACACTCACTCAGGATCAATACAAGGAGATTCTTGAATTCATTCAACAGTCCAAGCAACATAGCAAGGGTTTTGCACATTCTGCCAACAATGTCACTCGGCCAATACTGTATCTTTGACTCCAATTCCTAACTCGGCTTCAACCTATAGCAGTTTGGATAACATTAATCAAGTTTCTGGTAAGAAATTCACTCTATGGCTGGTAGAGACTGCAGCAACTAACCACATCATTGGAGATTTTAGCTTGTTTAGCAATTGTAGACCTATCAAACACACTAGGATAAATTGTCCAAATCACACTTCTGCAATTGCATTACACATAGGAACAGTTCACATCACTGAGGACATTGTGTTATACAATGTTCTCTACATTGAAAACTTTGGCTCTAATCTGATTTCTGTCTCTGAGTTAGCTATTAGTAGCCAAATTTCTATTTTCTTTTCTATTGATGCTTGTTTCTTCTTTCAGGCCCATACCAAGCGGATGATTGGATCAACTAAGCTTGAAGGGAAGCTCTACAAGTTTATCTCACAAGTGACTTGGTGTGCTAGTGTTTTTAATTCTGTTTGTAGTGTTGAAAACCAAATTTTTGTACCTTGTAAGTCCACAAATCCTTCCTTACATACTTCAAATGTTTGGCACATGAGATTAGGACATCTATCTCATGTATTCATCATTGTATGGCCAAACAATTTCCTTTTATTCAATATGAAAATAACAATTTATCTTGTGACAAATGTCACTTTGCCAAACAGAGAAAGTTATATTTTCCTCTTAGTAATTCTAAATCTACACATTGTTTTGAATTGTTCATGCTGATATATGGGGTTCTGATAACTCATATATATATGAGTTATTTATACTTATTCAAAGATAAATCATCTATCTCATGTGGCAACGTCTGAGAGTAGTGTGTGTCTACTGTGAAGAAGGGCATATTTACGAAGAGTGTCCCTATAACCCTCAGTCTGTAAACTTTGTATCCCAGAACAAAGGTAACAGTCCTTACTCCAACTCTTACAACTCAAGTTGGAGAAATCACCCAAACTTTGGTTGGAGAAACAACAATGCTTTGAATGCTAGCAATACTGCTCCTGCAATACCCCCAGGATTCCCCTACCAACAACAACAAAGGCAAAAGATATGCAACAACAACAACAAAGAATTTGGAAGCCATGATGAAAACTTTCATAAGTGATTGTAAGACAACCTTGCAAACCCATGAGTCTTCAATCAAAACTTTGGAGAACCAAATTGGGCAGATAACCTCAGCTCTTACTCAAAGACAGAATGGATCTCTCCCATCTACTACTGAAACACCATCATCATCTACATCAAATGGTAATAATGTGGTGAATGCACAGGTAAATGCTATCTCATTAAGAAGTGGCACTGAGTATCCTGAACCAGCTATGCCTGAGGAAAACGAGGTGCCAGAGAAGGAAAAAGAGAAAGGGAAGGAGAAAAACAAAAGTGGAGAAAAAGAGAAGAATATTCCAGATATTGTGATGTCTAAGCCAGACGTTACAACATCTAGCTTTGAACCAGGAATCAAGACTGTACCCAAGCTTGTACCTGAATATCCTCCTCCACCCTACCCTCAAAGACTAAAGAAAGCTCATGAAGACAAGCAATTTAGCAAGTTCATGGAGATGCTCAAGCAGCTATGATGAATCCCCATCACATGATGGTTCTTAGTATGAAAAAGGGGATTTTATGTGAAGATTTTATTGAATGTAGGGAAAATGGCAACACTAAAAGAGTAAATTATGCTAGTTGAAATTGAATTGCTTTGCAGTTGTTTACGCTTGGTTTTTGTGGTGTTTTTGTGCCCCGTGACTAGGTGAAAGGAAGAACGAAGAAATGCAAGCAAACGGACTAAAAGTGCCAAGGAATGAAGTGGCGCTGCTGGCGCTCGGTTGGCGCTCAAGTTGGCGCTGTTGTCACTGAGGCGCCAAATGAGGCGACAAAGGAGTGCAGAAGCAAAAGTCCCCGCCCATTCGCGCATAACTCTCGATGAGGCGCCAAATGAGGCGCGAGCCATCAGAGCGCCCTCCGCAGCAGTGGCGCTATAGTCGTGATGAGGCGCCAAAGTGAGGCGCCAAATACCGGAAAACACGATAAAACACGCAAAGTCTGCATTTTTGAGGATCTTCTGACTTCTACACTAATCCAAACCCTAGCACACCGGAGAGAACGCGCTGCACTGCTGGCTCTGAAGATTCAAGCTACACATAAACCTTCCTTTGATTGAAGCTCTACAAACAGATGCCAAATTATGCTAAGTTCCTAAAGGACATCATCACCAAAAGAAGAAGGCTAGGAGTTTGAAATCGTTGCTTTAATCAAGAATGTAGCTTAATTATGCAAAATAAACTCCCTAGAAAACTCAAGGATCCTCGGCGCTTTACTATACCATGCTCCATTGGAGATTTTTACATTGGCAAAGCTTCAGTGTGACTTGGGGCAAGTATTAACTTGATGCCCAAGTCCATTTATGATAAACTTGGTATAGAACCGCGTAACTACTTCTTTAAGTCTTACCTTAGCCGATAAAAGTAGAGTTTATCCCGAGGCATATTAGAAGATGTTTTGATTAAAGTTGACAAATTTGTTTTTCCAAAGGACTTTGTTATTTTGGATTTTGATGCGTATAAAGAAGTTCCTATCATCTTGGGGCTTACCATTCCTAGCCACCGGAAGGACACTCATTGATGCGTAAAAGAGAATTGATCATGAGGGTCAATGACCAAGAAGTCAAGTTCAACGCCCTCAACGCACTCAAGTATCCAGAGTCTAACACAGAGGAATGTTCCTTTGTGGTTGCCCTTGACCATGTGGTTCAAAAACAATTCAATAAAGATAATGACCACTGGAGAAGATTCGTAATGATGAGATACAAGAGTTATTAGCGTAAGAAGTTGTTCCTCAAAACGTTATAACGCCAATCGCAGACGTCGCCACGCCCGACTTCGCACTCCAAGGCGTGGACAAAGAAGTATGAATTGGGGCAAGAGGACTCAAATCTCAAGAAAAATGTCCCTTCTATTAAAGAACCACCCATACTAGAGCTGAAGGTGTTACCTGATCACCTCAAGTATGTCTCTTTAGGGGAAAATGATTCTTTACTTGTGATCATTTTTGCTAATCTTTCACAAGAGCAGGAGAATGATCTCATTACTACCTTGAAAAGACATAAGAAAGCTATTGGTTGGCAAATGGCAGATATCAAGGGTATCAGCCCCACAATTTGTATGCACAGAATTGTCTTGGAAGAGAATGCAAAGAATAGCATTGAAGGGCAAAGGCGATTGAACCCAATAATGAAGGAGGTGGTCAAGAAGGAAATCATCAAATGGTTAGATGCAGGAATTATCTACCCAATCAGTGACAGCTCATGGGTGAGCCCAGTTCAATGTGTACCAAAGAAGGGTGGAGTTACTGTGGTGACAAATGACAAAAATGAATTGATTCCAACAAGGACAGTGACGGGATGGAGGATATGTATGGATTACAGGAAGCTGAACAAAGCAACCAAGAAGGACCATTTTTCACTGCCATTCATTGATCATATGTTAGATAGACTTGCAGGCAAAGAATTCTACTGTTTCCTTGATGGTTACTCAGGCTATAACCAGATAGCTATTGCGCCTGAAGACCAAGAGAAGACCACATTCACTTGTCCTTATGGTACCTTTGCCTTCAGAAGGATGCCATTTGGATTGTGTAATGCTCCTGTAACATTCCAGAGGTGTATGATGGCTTTATTCTATGATTTTATTGAAAACTCCATGGAAGTTTTTATGGATGACTTTTCAGTCTATGGAGACTCATACAAGGCATGCTTGGATAACTTAGAAGGAGTTCTAGTAAGATGTGAAGAGACCAACTTAGTGCTCAACTGGGAGAAATGCCATTTTATGGTTCAAGAGGGAATTGTTTTGGGGCATCGGATTTCAAAGAAAGGATTGGAGGTGGATAGAGCAAAATTGATGTTATTGACAAATTACCTCCACCAACCACTGTCAAAGGTGATAGAAGTTTCTTAGGGCATGCTTTCTTCTACAGAAGATTTATCAAAGACTTCTCAAAAATTTCCAAACCCCCGTGGTTCGCTGGCCGCAACGTGATAACGTCTTCAACTTTGATGAGCGATGTCATGAAGCCTTTCAGAAATTAAAGACTGCTCTTGTAACTGCTCCTGTGATAGTCACTCCTGACTGGTCCAAACCATTTGAGTTAATGTGCGATGCGAGTGACTACGCTGTGGGAGCTGTATTGGGTCAAAGGTATGGCAAAATTTTTCACTCTATATATTATGCTAGTAAAACCTTAGATGATGCCCAATTAAATTATACTGTGACTGAGAAAGAGTTACTGACTGTTGTGTTTGCTTTTGACAAATTTAGATCATACTTGGTAGGTGCAAAAGTTATTGTTTTTACTGATCACTCAGCCATCAAGTATTTGATTGCTAAAAAAGATGCAAAGCCAAGACTCATTAGATGGGTTCTCCTCCTTCAAGAATTTGACTTGGAAATTCGTGATAAAAAGGGGGTGGAGAACCAAGTTGCTGATCACCTTTCTAGGCTTGAGAATGTTGATGCAGGTACAGGTGAAGAAGAGATAAAGGAAAATTTCCCTGATGAAAAATCACGACAAAGAGCTGAGTAGCCAAGACGTTACCACGTCTATGAAAATCTCTTCAAAGGTTATAACGTCTGATGCTACTGCACCCTGGTATGCTGATATAGTTAACTTCCTAGTCAGCAAGATTGTGCCTGTGAATTTCAACTATCAGCAAAGAAAGAAGTTCTTCCACACCGTGAAACACTATTTTTGGGATGAGCCCTATTTGTATAAGATGTGCCAAGATCAGTTGCTTAGAAGATGCCTTGCTGAAGAGGAACAACTCCATGTGTTACAACAATGTGATGCATCACCCTATGGAGGACACTTTGGAGGAACCAGAACTGCTGCAAAGGTGTTACAATCAGGATATTATTGGCCAACAATCTTCAAAGATGCTCATGAATTGGTGAAGAATTGTGATAGATGCCAAAGAACTGGAAACATATCCAACAAGCAAGAAATGCCATTGACAAATATTCTCGAAGTGGAACTATTTGATGTTTGGGGAATGGACTTCATGGGGCCATTTCCTATGTCTCATGGAAACTTATATATTTTGGTAGCTGTGGACTATGTATCAAAATGGGTAGAAGCTGTAGCATTGCCCAATAATGAAGCCAAATCAATCAGTAAATTCCTTAAGCAAAACATCTTCACAAGGTTCGGCACTCCAAGAGCTATAATTAGTGATGAAGGATCCCACTTCTGTAACAAGCTAATTGAGAACCTATTGGCTAAATATGGAGTGAAGCACAAGATTGCTACAGCTTATCACCCTCAAACAAGTGGTCAAGCAGAAATTTCTAACAGATAAATTAAAAGAATACTTGAGAAAATGGTTGGAACAAACAGGAAAGAATGGTCCCTGCACCTAGACGATGCAATCGTGGGCGCATGTAACAAAGATTTAAGACACCATTGGGCATGTCACCATACAAGCTAGTCTTTTGAAAAGCTTGTCATCCGCCCATTGAACTCAAAGACAAAGCTCATCGGGCATTGAAACAATTGAACTTAGATCATTCAAAGGCTTCGAGAAGCAAGACTCCTTCAATTAAATGAGCTAGAAGAATTGTGCATACCGCCTATGAGAATTCAAAGAATCTATAAGGAGAAAACCAAGAAGTGGCACAATCGTAAAATTCAAAGAAGAGAGATAGTAGAGGACAACCGCTTTATTGCTCAATTCAAGGTTGAAGTTGTTCCTCGGGAAGCTAAAATCAAGATGGTCAGACCCTTCAAACCGTAAAAGTCTATCCTTATGGTGTCAGGACTGCTTTGACGAGAAGACCAATTCCATTTTCAAAGTCAATGGCCAAAGAGTGAAACAATACCATGGAGAACATGTGGTTAGTGGACAAGACCACGTTGTCTCTCAACAACCCCCGAATTCAAAAGGGATAGTCCGCTAAAGACTCTTAAAGCAAGCGCTCTGGGAGGCAACCCAATGGTTTTAAACTAACCAACAATTTTGTGTCTTTTAATTTTTGATTTTGTGCAGGAATGGAAGTCAAGGTAGAAGAGATTCAAGACTCAAGTCATTGAAGTGTGGTAGACGTTATAACGCCTCAGGTGTCTAGGACGCTGTCACATTGTCGCCGGGTGAAGTTTTAAATGAAAAAGAAAAGAAAATGGGTCAAGTTTCGAATTAAAATATTATTCAAGAATTAAGTGATGATGTGGCCATAATCATTTCGACCTACACACACACCTCGCAGAATCGACTCACGCACGCCACTCCTCCCCAACTTGTCACGCCAACTGTTATTTTCCCATTACTTCACTCCACCACCATTTCTCAACTTCCCATAACCTCTTCCCAATAAATACAAACCAGTTATAATCACCAACCCAACTTCAAACACTTTCTAAACCCTTCTCTCTCTGAAACCGAAACCTTATCCCTTCCCCAAAATCTCAAATCTTCCATTTTCGTCCAAAAACCCATTCAATCACCATGACAAAAACCAAGCAAGCTGCTGTAAAATCATCTGGCAGAGGAAAGAATGTTGACCTAAGTTCTTCTTCAGCCCCAATTCCAGAAATCCCCATTCCTCCAAAGAAGAAAGCCTTACTACCTGAAAGGGGATTTAGCCTAGAAAACCCAAACCCTGATTTTCTCTCAACCGTGACAGCGTTGCGGTGGCAAAAATTTGTAGTTCACAGAAAGGAGTACATTGCAACTCTGGTGCATGACGATGGAGAGCCTTCAAACATCTCCAAAGTTCGCGGTGAAGAAGTTAAATTTAGTGTAAGGGTCATAAATGACTACTTTGGGCTGGGTTACTATGGCAAGGCAATGAAACGGCAAAAGACTCACTGAGTGGTGGAGATGAATGCAATCAAAGAAAGAATCTGTGTTGAAGGAGCTGTGTGGGAGCGAAGTGGCGACCATGGGAATGAATTCAAAATTCTAAAAAGGAACCTTTGTGAGGCCAACACTTGGTTTCATTTCATTAGCCACTGTTTGATACCTACATCTCACACTTCCTGGGTTGACAAGGAGAGACTGATTGCTATTGATGCTATTATGTCAAGAGACAAGATAGAGGTAGGCAAGCTCATTAATAAGGAGATGAACAAATGGCAGAACAGGAAGGATGGATACATGTACTTTCCTTGCTTAATCACCGATATTTGCATGGAGGCTGGAGTGGAAATTGAAGCCACTGAGCTAAGGGAGGAACCCCAAGGGCCATTCTCTACAAAGTTCAAAGCTAGGTAGAGAGCTGCAGGCGCTACCACGTCAGTTGATGCACAGACGTTAAAACGTCTGGTGGAGCAGCAAAACAGCCTAGCCAAATTTGTCAAGGAGCAGTTTGAGTGGCAAAAGAAGGTGAACGCGCAAATAACAAAAGGTAAGATGGTAAGTGAAGAGCCTGTACTCCTAGATTGGATGCAAGAGGAAGATGAAGACGACATACCCTTATCAACAATGCACCTCAGAGCAGTGAAGAAGGAAAGAGTTAAGAGAACAAGCAGCCAAGCCACAAAGTGGAAAGAGCCCAAAGAAAGAAAAAGGTAAGAAGGAAAGTAGTGAGGAAGAAGAACTTAATCTGGGCTTGATCTGTAATACCCCAATTTTGTCCGTCCTTTTTAAATTAAGCCAATTTCAATTATCCGTCTCAACTAAATCGAAATACCATTGTTTAAATTAGGCAGGCACGCGAATGATCGATCTTTTCGTGCGTTCTTCAATTTAATCTTCGTATTTGGGTTAGTCGTACATAAGTAGGTCTACCAAAAGTCATTTTTTCTAAATTTGGCTTGTCTTTTCAATTCAAAGCTTAAGAATGCAATTTCGAAAGTTAATTTAGTGTTTTTAGTTAACGAGCCTATTTCTTCTATTTGGGCCTCGCTTTAGTGTATTTCTAGTCCGCCTGCTCGCTTTTTGTATTCTACCGACTTCTTTTTTTTTTATTATTATTCTTATTTTGTGCATTTAATTTATTTTGAGCATATATATATAGTCCAAAAATGTCAAAAAAATTCCATTTAGTTTTATTTACAATTTAAAAGTGTTTAAGAGTCCGAAATGTCCAAAAATACAAAAAGTTACATCAAAAGGCCCAAATGGCGTGATCCAAAATAGGCTTCAAGTAGCTTAATTAGGGTTTTCGGGCAAGACTCAAGTCGCTATACCGCTGGGCTGGCTTGATCCACACTAAAAGAGTCAAAGCCCACCAAAAACTATTAATGCAGTAAACCTAGTTTTTAGTATAAAAAGCAAAGCCAACACACACAAGACAAAGATGCATAAGAAGGAGCAGACGCAATTTTCGAGGTAAACAGCACCAAAAAAACGATTAGGGTTTTACATTGAAATCCTAATCCTAAATCAGTTTTTTCGGTTTTGAGAAAGAAGCATTCAAATAGGCAGCAGCAGAACATCAACAACAGTAGACCATAAGCAGAACCTCAACAAAAAACTCAGCTTGCACAGAGGACCATGTTTTTTTTTCTTTCCTTTAGATCCATAGGATGCTGAGTTAATATGCATATACTATGGTATTGTTGATTGTAAATATATGTTTAATGTGTTCAATGTAAACAACAAATCAAGCTCAAGAACAACCAAACCGTAATAAAAATGGGGTAGAAAAGAATCGCACTGCAGAAAGCTCTAAAATCAAATGTAACCAAAAAAATAAAAAAAACTCACCTCCGTTGTCTTCTCCGGCACCGGTGACCCTCCGGTCATCTTCTCCGACGAACACTCTGGCGAACTCATACCAAACAGAACCAGTGACCACCATGAAACCACCCAAACCGAGCTTCCTCCCCCAAAACCGAGCCACACCCACCTGAGATCACCACCGCGAGCCACCCCGTCTCCGCCACGGAACGTCGCCGGAGACGCACCCTTCCCCCTTCGCGAGTCTTGTCACCGTTTTCTCTCACCCTCACGTCGCCGATGCCGACCCAGGGCTCCCTCCGACGACGTCTTTCTTCTCCCTCCTCTTTCACAGATCGAGCTCTCTCTCTCTCTCTCTCTCACCGAAACCACGCCCTTCCCTCTCTCGTTTCTAGTTCTCAAGGCTTCCCCTCACCGTAATCTCTCTCTCTCATTTCGCTACCTCCCTCTCTCTCTCTCCTAAAAATCCGGCGAGTATCTCTCTCTCACCTCCCTGATTTTTCGTTTCTCTCTCCTCAACCTCTCTCTCTTGGCGGTACAGGTGTTGGGGAAGAAGAGAAGAATTAGGGTTTCAAACCCTTAGAGTTGATTTATACCCTCTGTCTTTTATTTATTTATTTTATATTCTTTTTATTTTATTTATCAGATTTACAAACCACACCCCCCTGTTAGTGCAACCACCCCACAAGCCCATATTTCTTTTTTGGTTGGCGCTCAAGACTCCAAAAAAGGCCACTGGGCCTTAATTGTTGCACCCCCTGTTTGTTAATACAATTTCCTACGACTAATAGCACCCCTTTTGCAATTTTTACCCTTTTTTCGCTTTTTTCTAATTCTTTCTAACTCAAATACTTTTCATTAAATCAAAACTTTGTTAGTGGTCTGCATAAGCCTTTGCTTGCATGATCATTAACAATGAGGACTCTAGTGGTGATCACTTGAGCCTTTGCTCAATTGATCATCATGAATGCCTAATTTTTCTAAAGATTTTCAATAAATCAAAAAAACTTTGTTAGTGGTCTCATAAGCTTTTGCTTGCATGATTATTAACAATGAGGAACTAGTGGTGATCACTTGGAGCCTTGACTCAATTGATCATTATGAATGCCTAATTTTTCTAAAGATTTTCAATAAATCAAAAAATTTTTTGTTAGTGGTCCCGCAAGCCTTTGCTTGCATGATTATTTACAATGGAGTGCTAATGGTGGTCACTTGGAGCCTTCGCCAATTGATCATCATGAATGCCTGGCCACCATTAAACAAGATAAAAATAAAGACATACCTGTAACTACGTAGCTTTGAATTCTCCATCGCACCGAGATACGTAGGAGTGGATCCTCCCGCAAGCACAACGAAACAAAAACATTTTTCCTTTCAAAAAACCAAAGCGCTAACTCGCAAGCTACTAAAATAAATATTTTCATTAAGTTATTTTCAATCAAGAGGCAAATTTAAGTATTTTCCAAATCAACACTTAAAATCACACGCTTAATTAAAGGTTCCCTTTCTAGAGAAAGGAGGTTGGGGTGCTAATACCTTCCCATGCCTAACCGAATTTTCAACCCAAATCTTCCGTTTTCCAAAAGGCCATCCGCCTTCCAAAAAGGTTTTTCTTCAATATTTTCCTTATAAAAATATTGGTGGCGACTTCATTGTTCTAAAAGGTTGTAAACGAGGAAAAACCCCTCGGGGACTCTTTCGGGCGCAACAATCTGGATGACATTAGTGAGAGTGATGCAGATGAATCAAGGAAGGTGAGCATGGAAATCCAAAGTGATGAAGAGGAAGAAACACATTCTGAAGAGAGAGGAAGTTCCAGTGATAAGACAGATAGTAAGGATGACTCTCCACCAACCCAAACAATCAAAGAACCATCCAAGAAACAATCCAAAGCAGCCAAGCCCAAACCACCATCACCACAAGCCAAACAACCCCAAACCTCACTCAAAGAACCACCCACCCATAACCAGAATATCCCCAAAACACCACAATCCAACCCACAAGACCAACCCATTTCACAACCACCCCCCACTCAACCAGAACCAGAGAAAGAACCATCACAACAACCATCCGTTCAAGAAGTACCTGGTGGAGACGTGGCAACATCTGAAGCAACTAATGTTGGAAGTAACCCAGACCCACAACTCATGTCCCCACCCAAAAAGCCAAGAGTCAAGAGTGTACCCACCCAGAATCCATTTGGAAAGAAGAAAGGCATGAATTAGTTGCTGCAAGTAAAGAAGCCAGAGCTAGTGAAGAAGAAGAACAAACTGATGTTGCCGCAGCTAAAAGGCAAAAGTTGCAGGTAAGGAAGAAATCTGAAGCTGCTAAAGGTAAGCCAGCCACCGCTACAAGTGCAGCATTTGTTGTTGCTAGTTGTTCAGAGAATGCCCCTGCTGTTGTTGCTGAAGAAGGAGCTGCAGAGGTTACAACGTCTGCTGAGAAAGAGGATGCAGCAAAGCTTGCAGAATTGCAGGTAATAAAAGAGCATGAGGCCGCCATAGAAAAAGCAAAGGAGCAAGCACTGGAAGAGGCTACTCAAAGATTGGAAGAACATCTTCTCAAGAAAGCCCAGGACAAAGTTGCTGTTGTTGGTGGTGCATTCAAAGACGTTATAACGTCTCAAGAACCAGAGGTTGAAAAAGCCCAGGTGGACCCCAAAGAATCACAGCAAGTTGATCCTGCAGAACTGGCAATGAAAGCATGGGAGGAAGCAAAGAAAAGAATTGCTGAGAGCAGTGCAAAGATGTCCCAAGAAGCTGAAGTTTCAGTTGCTGCTGGTGTTAGCTCAGGAGTGGTAGGCTCTGATTAAACCACAACCACAACCACTACAGAGGCAGGAGGAGAGAAGAAGAAGAAGGAAAAGAAAAAGACGATCGGTCAAGCAGGCATCCCCACTAGGCAGAGTGGAAGGCTCAGGTCTGGTGTTCTAAACAAGTAGTTTAGCCTCTTTTAGCAAAGAGAATAGTTGTAGTTTTAATTTCAAGATTTAATAAATAATCGCCCAACGTGATAACGCCTGCTTTCAACGCTGGATAGTTAGTAGTCAGTAGTTTGTTTGCTTGTGTTGTATGTTCCTCTTCCAATTTTGAAAATCATTGAGCAGTGAGGACACTGCTCATCTTTATATGTGGGGGGGGGGAGGATCATCCTTATGTCCTAGGTTTTTATGTTTTGTGTATGCATAAATTATGCAAAATCAGTTTACTTTCCTACTCTATCAAGCATCAAAAATGTTTCTCTTTGAGCTAAATCTAGTGATGACTGTGGGTGAATATGTGTGAGTAGCTGATGCATGTTTAGATGAACAGAATTGATTACTGCTTCCACACAAACTCTATTTTGAGGAAAACCTAGTTAGCTAGGGACTATTTGATGCTAAAGCTAGTTTTGGTTGACTATGGTGATTGTAAAACTTGATTAAAAACTTAGAGTAGCAGTAGAAGCTAAGTTTGGGGGTATATCAGGTTGTACTAAGGCTGGGTGCAAAGATTGTAGGATGGTTAGTGCATGAGTAGTGTGAGTGCAGCGTTGTAACGTCTACCCGTAACGTTATAACGTATGCCGTGTGTGTTTGTGTGTTATGTTCTGTGTTTTCAAACGTTATAACATCTCATCTATAAACGTTATAACGTCTACTCCAAAAAGACCAAAAGAGTGTGTGTTGTTTCAAATAAGTGGAAAATCCACATGTTCTTTGTGTTTGCTCGCAATTTCTCAAATAAATGCTGGGCACTCCAAATTTAAAAAAAAAACAGAGAGAAAGAAGAGAACTCCAAGTGAATTGAATCAAAGGAAAGTGCTCAGTAATGAGGGGGTTGTAGTCCTTTGCGTGTGTGAGTCAGAAAAGTAGTTTGCACTAATCTAGTCCTAGCACCCAATTAAGACCCTTTGTCGTGCGGCTTAAAATAATCCTCATGTCTTATGTGGAAATGTTAGCCTACTGCTTTTGAAAGATGTTTTACTCTCACCAAACGGAAACCACTCTTTCATAGGCTAGGTAGCTTCAACCTAGCTAGGAATGGAATTGATAGAGATCACACACTCACTTTGGGCAAGAATGAATCTAGAATGTAATTGTGCATCGTGCGTGAGTGTGTAGTGTAAGTCTCAAGAAATTAGCCCTTGAGAATAATTTTCAATTAAATGGTTGAGTAGAGTGTAACCTGCTGGTGTATTTAATTTCATGCATCTTTTCTTATGCTTTGTTTCGATTGCTTGAGGACAAGCAATGATTTAAGTTTGGGGGTGTGATAACTCATATTTATATGAGTTATTTGTACTTATTCAAAGATAAATCATGCAAGTTCTCTGGGAATAGTAGTTTGTTTCTATTAAGTTTCTGTTAGTTTAATGCTTTTTAGTTAGAAAGGTGCTAAATTACAAGTTCTATGCATGTTGGCACCAATTGGTGCCTTTGTGAGCGTTTTGATGCTTCTTGTGTTTGTGCAGTAAACTGAACGTGGCAACGTCCCTCATCACGTCTGAAGAAGGGCAGCAGAGCAAGATAGAAATATCTCATGTGTGGCGCACAAGAAATGATGGTCAAAGATTTAGAAGTGCGTAAGATCTTTCTCTCTCTCTCAACACGACGCTACCGGGACGACCGTAGTAAAGGCAAAGTTGTCATTTCAAAGAATATTTTATTTACAAGCAAGCTTGGTAGGTGAGGAATGACATCAGCAAGCATGTGACTCTTCTTCTATTTATACAAGACTTATCTCTCTCTCTGAAGCGCGCGCACAGACCCCTACATCATACCAGTCCATCCATTCATCATCTACCTTCCTCCATTTCAGAGAAAGTTTCTTAAAGAAGTTCTGGACACAGACTTCTTCATCTTAACTCTTCTCAAACTCCATTTTCATTTCCATTCGCAACCACTCATCGTGAAGTTTCTGACGCTGCAACGCCTTTTTACAAAATGCGGCAAGAAGGAAGGCTACTTAAGCGTATCTTTTGCGCTTAGTTTCCTTTTTCTATGTATGGTATTTGGATTTCACTTCCTTATCTTTTTCAGAGATGCTCAAAGATGAGCTAAACATTTGTAGTGGGTTGTTGTTTTGCATGTAATGAACCCCTAGTTTAATGCTATGAAGTATTGATGTTCATGCGTTTTAAATCTTTGCATGTTAATATTTCCAAACTTGTTTTGAGAGTGGCCACTTAAAATAGGTAGATTCATAGGTATATACATGGTCTATGAAAAGAACTCAAAGATTTATAAGAACGAAAAGGTGCACTAAAGACATTTAGGCATTTTTATCTAAGTCTTGACATAGAATGGATAATAGTTCATAGGACATTGTCAGGTACTTAAAATACATGAGTAGGCCTACTTAGAACCTTGACATAGAATTTCTAGTACTCAAGCTCGACGCTTTTGGACTGAAAAGCACGCTTCTTTTGCAACAAATGCTCAAACGTTATAACGTCTATACAGAATAGCATTTGTACGTGATAACGTGTAAATGTTATAACGTCTGACTAGAGGAGATTTACTTGCATGCAACAATCCAACTCATTCTCATCCATATTCACAACCACTTCTTGTTTACTTGTTTTATTTATGTTCTTAGTCTTAACACCAACTTTTAGTGCCGATTTATTACTTGTTTCACTTGTGTTTTGGAGACTTGAACTTTGAAAGTAAAACCAATCCTCGTGGGAACGATCTATTACTTTTATCCACTTTATTACTTGTACGACGTGTATACTTGCACTGATATTGCGACTAGACCACACGCAACAGGTTCGTATTCACAAAACTCAATTCTAGGTCACAAATACTTTCTCACATTAGTTGATGATTTTAGTAGATATACTTGGGTTATCCTTATGAAACAAAAGTCTGAGACACGTACCTACATTACCTCATTCATTGCCTACATAGAAACCCAATTCAATACAAAATTAAAGTGTCTTAGAAGTGATAATGGAGTAGAATTCCTCATGAATGACTTCTACTCTAGTAAAGGGATCATTCACCATAGATCTTGTGTAGAGACACCTCAACAAAATGGTCTCGTGGAATGAAAACATCAACACATTCTCAATGTTGCCCGAGCCTTATCCTTTCAAGCAAATCTACCACCCAAACTATGGAATTTTGCTATTCAGCATTCCATCCACCTTATAAACAAAACTTCATCTCCAATAATTCAAAACAAAACACCTTTTGAGCTTTTGCACAAACAAACACATGTACTTACACACCTAAGAGTTTTTGGATGTCTTGCATATGCATCCACATTGCTTGCCAATAGAACTAAATTTGATCCTAGAGCTAAGAAAACTATTTTCTTAGGCTTCAAAGATGGCCTCAAGGGCTATATTCTATATGACCTACATTCTCACCAAATTATTCAATCCCGAAATGTTATTTTCTATGAGGAACATTTCCCATTCCACAAAAACAAATTACCTCATCCTTCACAAACCACCAATCCTACAGAAACAATTTACTCATTTGATGTTTCACCGCCTATCCAACAAGACCCACTGTAACACCCCCTTCTACTTAATATTATTTACTCAATAAAAATCAGAGTTTTTCAAAAACATTTTTCCACGCACCTCAAATAAAAATACTACATTTAATAAAACCTCATCAAGGTATAATTAAAAATCCAAACGCATCTAGTGCATGAAATGCATATCATAGTCACGTGGTTAAAACCCTAAAACCCGCTTTTAATGTTTACAATAATCCAAAACATGTTCACAAAGAATGAAAAATAAAGTTGAGTTCAACACACTCAATACATAATTTAAATCGCTTTAATCCATAACATAAGATAACAATGCTAAAACCCAAATCCCTGGTGTTACTAGATCAGAGCCGACACAAAATCCCAATGAAGCCTAGACATCTTCACTCGGGATCACCTGCATGTCGCCACGAGAGCAGCAACATAAAATGCTAGGGTGAGTCTCTTTACATAAATAATAACAAGTAAGATAAGCATTATAAGGTAAAGCATCTAGCAACATTAAGCCTTCACAATTAAGACATTTACTGCTCAATTATAATGCTACTTAACAACAATCACAAATTAATTAAGCATCATCAGCATTCTATGAATGTATGAGTTTATGCATGTATGCAATATGCATGTGGATCCATCACCTTCGCTTTAGCCCAATGGACACCCTTCGCTTGGCCAAGCCCTTCGCTTTTTGGTCAAGCCCTTTGCTTTATGCATATGCTTTATGCGACACTATGACAATGCACCATACACAATACATTACCACCACATTCATTGTCACATCACTTAAAACATCTCCACAACACAACCCGCCGCTGGGTCAAGCCCCTTCGCTTATTAACCCATCGCTTGGCCAAGCCCACATCATTTATTAATTCAACACCTCAACATTAACTCACCACTTTGTTATCACTTCACCAACACAACTTATTGATTAAATTAAATCCCACCCATGTACTAAAACCCACCTAAGGACCATTTTGACCCACAACAGCTTTAATTTAGTACCCAAGGGTTATTTTAACACATTATGATTAATTTAGTATTTAGGGACTTATGTTAACCTATTAGGATTAATTAGACACTAAGGGATTATTTTGTCACGCCAAGGATTAATTTAATTCTTAGGGACTATTTAGTCACACCAAGGATTAATTAATTCTTGGGGATTAAACCATCCCTTAGACACGTTTGGGCACCAGGCGCCTGGGTGGCAGCCAAACCGGCGCCTCATACTACGCACAAGGCAAAGAAGACACACACACACATTTCAGCACAGTGGCGCCGAAGTTTCAAAGAACCGGCGCTCGCACGCACACCACACCCACCCGCGCACGTGCACAAGCGCAGCACAGTGGCCGCCGCTTGGCGCCTTCGCACCGCGCCATGCACAGGCGCACACACGCACGCAGGGCTGCCCATTTTTGCGCCATGTTCCGTGCCTCTTCCAGCACACACACATGCCACACACTAGACACAGGCGCCATATTCTCGTGAATTGGCGCTCTCCCGCAAATTTCACCGCATCAACAACTCACCGTAAACAAGAACCGAGCGCCACTTTGCCTAGAAATGGCGCCCCTGCCCTGCACAACCACTCCAACGGAAAATTTCAGCCCCCAGGCGCCATTTTCCTAGGCGTTTGGCGCCCCCCCATCAACCACCCTCACCCAAACCACTTCAAACCTAATTTTCTCTTCAACAATTTATTTCTCACACAACCACACCCATATAGACATTAAATCCATTTCATTGAATTAACATATACACAAACTTCACTTCATGGCAACATTTCCTCAAACATATAACATGCATAATTCACAACACTCATTTTTCCATCAACAAGCAATATGATATCAACAATATCAAGCATTTCATACATCAACCAACATACAATCACATCAATTTCACACAACAAATCATTCCTAGAGCTATTTCACCTATAAAACATATCCTACTAATTATTATAGATGTAATGGAGAGTCCCCTAACCTTACGAACTACCGAGACGTTCCGAAACTCACGACCCGAACTTCACGAACTCGCTCCTAACTCGTCCAACCGCTTCAAAACCGAAAAACCAAGCTACTCAAATACTCCCAAAATGTAAATCCAAAGCAGCCTCCTAATTCTCCCCTTTTCACTTGCAATCGTTGAAACAATCTTACATGCAAGCACGGGTCCCCATCTATGGTTCTAATAATGCACATAGAACTTTACCAATCAAGCACATTAT
Organism: Oxytropis ochrocephala; assembly: GCA_020916435.1. Classification (NCBI taxonomy): domain Eukaryota; kingdom Viridiplantae; phylum Streptophyta; class Magnoliopsida; order Fabales; family Fabaceae; genus Oxytropis; species Oxytropis ochrocephala. Next base: position 58,785,896 of record CM037090.1, on the reverse strand, counting down.
CAACAAACATAACAGACCATTCACAATTAAATTCATGAAGCAACTACCCGTACATCATACCAAAGATCACCATCAGATCACTGTTCTCGCGCAGCCCATCCCATCAATTCCTTTGGCTTTCAATCACTTAACTCTTCCCAAATGGAGACATGCAAGCTTCCAATTTATTCTCCAAACTCCAAAACGTGATGTGCACCTTAAATGAGAGAGGATGAGGTGGAATGAAATTGTTTCCGCTTGAGTTCCATACGCGTTAGATCGCACACGAGTAGAACGGAACCACGATTGACTTTAACAGAGGTCGATTCGAATCGGGCCATGGATTTCGTGGTGGGAAGCCGAAGTTTTTGAGGTGGCCGTGGGAAGGAGGGTGAGAACGCAGGAGAGGAAGAGATGAACGGCGTGAGGATTTTTTCGCGCGCTTGGTTGATGCGCGCGCAGGAAGAAGAAGAAGGAGTGGGCCTGCCCAACAAGCGGTTGGAACGTATGGGTCAAGTGTGTGGACTAGTGGGTGCGCTTTAGTAAGGAAGTGGGGGTGTATGCGCAGTAATGAGACCTCTAAGTTATTTTAAAACCCCAATTTCACTACAACTCGTATTTTAATATCTCAATAGCTTAAAGTAATTTCTATAAAGAAATGATATCTCAAACACTAATATTTTATAAAAATAAAATAAATAAGTATAAATATGAATAACAATCTAATATCACAATTAGCTTATAAAAATACATTTAAATATAAAAAAATATATTTACTCAACTAATTTAATGGCTCAACCACACAATAAATCAAAATAATGTAATCTTATCAAATCAACCCCAAATAATTTCTAATGAAATTTGGAGCGTTACAACTCTCCCCTACTTAGAATATTTTCGTCCTCGAAAATCTAACTATCATGGATATGCAAACTTAAACACTCACTACTATTCAAGACAAGATCTCAGGATGTGAACTTATTGGTTCTGATTTGCTAACTGTAGTGAATGAGCAGATTGATTTATGACAACAGGGAATCTGGATTCACCAACAGACTATCTTAGAGAGCATACACACATTGACGAATTCATGGAGAGGGGGAAATCCTCAACAACTATATTTTTGATTGACAAACTCACTACCTTAAAACAGCTTTAGAGTGTGTTTGACAATTTGGATTGAGGACTTATGAGTTATACGACTACCAATTTACAAGCAATGTGGAGAAAAACTGCTTCTAAAACACCCGAAAGACCATCTTGAGTTTCCCAGTCATTTTGGGTTCCTTGGGGAAATTAAAAGATGAACTAGGAAAGGACTTTAGAGGATTTTGGAGAGTAATCTGTCCTCAAAATATTAATAAATGGTTAGCATCAGCCTTGCCTCCGCACTGCAAACGCAACCTTAAAGGACCGAGAATTATACATCACCAAACATGAAAGATCTGCAAGATGAAAAGATCTCTACCATATAGATAATCGGTAAGAATCCACAAATCAAGCTACCGCTTTATAAGACTCACATTACATCACGTAACAATGATAAAACTTCACATACCAACAAGCTATTGCCATCAATACAAACACAAATCTACCAAAAGCAAGACAACTACAACATATAACTTTAAACTCTTCAGCAAAGGCTGTGATGTTGAAACAAAGATTTCATTCAAGAAATATCATACAAAATCGATAATTTGATTCTCATTTCAACACCCCAAAGTAAGAGCAAAAGCCATAATCAAGCACATGCATCCGCTTTTACTCCTCAAGCAACAACCCAAATCACAACTAAGAACCAACACTGGGGTACAAAGAATAAGCACTCAAAGAAAAGGTACAACACAATAAAGAACAAATCTTAATTGTACTTGGTACTTTCTCGAATCTAGGGTTTTGTTACCCCTATTATATTTTTAATGAACTTATCCTCATATTTTCATTTGCCTAAATATGAATTGAACACCACACCAAAACACTAACAATGAAACCAAGAACGCAGCATCATAGAACAAACTCCAAACAGAATCAAATAAACCAAAGATAACAAGATACCATTATTGTATTCAAATACGCCGTATTATGATTCATATCACAAAATAATATAATCAACACATGATTCTTAAAACAATTGCTTTGACTCAAGACTTTATATTAGTTTAACCAAATGAAATTACATACCCATGTCAACATTTAGCAAAGACTAATTCAAGTAATATAAGTGCACAAAGATCTCGCCGCACGTTTTCAACATTAGATTTTTAGAAACCACATAACACCAATCAAGGAGTGACAATTAATACTAATACCAACAACAAAGGCCACAGTTAAATCATAAATCGAACAAATTTTTACAGGGGTAATTCACACTCAGAAAGTACTTAAAAATTAGCTATGTTTGTTTCTAAAACCTTAACAGTCATTTTTTTTTGAACTCACCTCTCCATATCATAAAAATTCTATCTTATCTAACCATGCAACTAGTGTAAAACTCCATCATTTTCAAACAACATCAAATTATAACGTAATCGATCCAAGGACCGAAGTCATGTCACATTTTGAAATAAAATCATAAAACAACTTGGAAAAAGAATTCAACACTAACTTTTACATTACGTTCATTCCCAATAGTACAAAAATTTTCCGAGTACCGCTTTTTCAAAAACCATAGAATTCACAGTTTTGTCAAAAAGGAAACCACACGGAAACTCCAACCTTACTATCACTCGAGCATGCGACCACATAACAACTACCTATTAGTTCAAAATTTAACTTCCGACATACACTAAGAAGGTAAGGAAATTAATTATTTAATTTTGACAAAACACATCATGCTCACTTAATCAAGCCAAATTGAAACATTGAAAATATCGAAACTTCAAGTTATGCAACCTTAATTGAGATAACGAAAACATAGCATTACACATTATTTCATTTTGGCATACAATCTTCGAAACAATTAAGCACAAGTCAACTCAAATTCCTATACACCACAGCAACAATCAACCTATAGCAGAGAAGTCATTCAAATGCAACAATGCTCAACAAGTAATCCTTCAAATTATTGTCAGTGGTATAACTTACCAAGGTTAGGTCATATAAAGTACCTTCTATATCCTAACAAGCTAATCAAGCAATCAACCAAATTAAAATTAGTGCATGCATTCAAAGTTAATACTAACCATGAGTTATTGTCGCCTCTTTCATCGGGGATGAGTGATTGGGGTGATCACCCCTCCTACTCATGCAACCAACTAATTAAGGTCACAAAACTACTTTCTTTCAAATTTAGAATCGCCACATTAAAAGACTTTTAACGCAAATCCCGAGTGCGGCGTCACACGACTTCCACTCCTTTGACGTCGTTAGAACCCTTTCAATCACACATATCCGGATGATACAGACAACAGTCACAAACAGACAAAATCAATGCTACAACCACCGCCATACGCTTCACCACATATACCTCAATAATACAATATAACTTTCAATCGTAATCCAACAAGGTTAACAGCAATAATCAGCAACATAATTATGGTTTAGAACGAGTACCAAGACTCGAGGGTTAACAGACTCGACAACTTGGCCGGACGGACCGAACTGCTCTGATACCACTAATGTAACACCCCCTTCTACTTAATATTATTTACTCAATAAAAATCAGAGTTTTTCAAAAACATTTTTCCACGCACCTCAAATAAAAATACTACATTTAATAAAAACCTCATCAAGGTATAATTAAAAATCCAAACGCATCTAGTGCGTGAAATGCATATCATAGTCACGTGGGTTAAAACCCTAAAACCTGTTTAATGTTTACAATAATCCAAAACATGTTCACAAAGAATGAAAAATAAAGTTGAGTTCAACACACTCAATACATAATTTAAATCAGTTTAATCCATAACATAAGATAACAATGCTAAAACCCAAATCCCCGGTGTTACTAGATCAGAGCCGACACAAAATCCCAATGAAGCCTAGACATCTTCACTGGGATCACCGCATGTCGCCACGAGAGCAGCAACATAAAATGCTAGGGTGAGTCTCTTTACATAAATAATAACAAGTAAGATAAGCATTATAAGCGTAAAGCATCTAGCAACATTAAGCCTTCACAATTAAGACATTTACCGCTCAATTATAATGCTACTTAACAACAATCACAAATTAATTAAGCATCATCAGCATTCTATGAATGTATGAGTTTATGCATGTATGCAATATGCATGTGGATCCATCACCTTCGCTTTTAGCCCAATGGGCACCCTTCGCTTGGGTCAAGCCCTTCGCTTTGGGCCAAGCCCTTCGCTTTATGCATATGCTTTATGCGACACTATGACAATGCACCATACACAATACATTACCACCACATTCATTGTCACATCACTTAAAACATCTCCACAACACAACCCGCCGCTGGGTCAAGCCCTTCGCTTATTAACCCATCGCTTGGTCAAGCCCACATCATTTATTAATTCAACACCTCAACATTAACTCACCACTTTGTTATCACTTCACCAACACAACTTATTGATTAAATTAAATCCCACCCATGGACTAAAACCCACCTAAGGACCATTTTGAACCACACCGCTTTAATTTAGTACCCAAGGGTTATTTTAACACATTATGATTAATTTAGTATTTAGGGACTTATGTTAACCTATTAGGATTAATTAGACACTAAGGGATTATTTTGTCACGCCAAGGATTAATTTAATTCTTAGAGACTATTTAGTCACACCAAGGATTAATTAATTCTTGTGGATTAAACCATCCCTTAGACACGCTGGGCACCAGGCGCTGGGTGGGCAGCCAAACCGGCGCCCATACTACGACAAGGCAGAAGACACACACACACTCAGCACAGTGGCGCCGAAGTTTCAAAGAACCGGGCGCTCGCACGCACACCACACCCACCGCGCACAGCAAAGCAGGCAGCGCACAAGTGGCCGCCTGGGCCTGGCGCTCGCACCGCGCCATGCAAAGCACACACGCACGCAGGTCGCCCATTTGGCGCCTGCCTGCAGGCCTCTTCCAAAGACACACACATGCCACACACTAGACACAGCGCCATATTCTCGTGAATTGGCGCCCCCAAATTTCACTGCACCAACAACTCACCAGAACAGAATCGGGCGCCACTTTGCCTAGCAAATGGCGCCCGCTCGCACAACCGCTCCAACAGTAAAAATTTCAATTTCAAAGCGGCATTTGCCTAGGCGTTTGGCGCCCCCCCATCAAACACCCTCACCCAAACCACTTCAAACCTAATTTTCTCTTCAACAATTTATTTCTCACTCAACCACACCCATATAGACATTAAATCCATTTCATTGAATTAACATATACACAAACTTCACTTCATGGCAACATTTCCTCAAACATATAACATGCATAATTCACAACACTCATTTTTCCATCAACAAGCAATATGATATCAACAATATCAAGCATTTCATACATCAACCAACATACAATCACATCAATTTCACACAACAAATCATTCCTAGAGCTATTTCACCTATAAAACATATCCTACTAATTATTATAGATGTAATGGAGAGTCCCCTAACCTTACGAACTACCGAGACGTTCCGAAACTCACGACCCGAACTTCACGAACTCGCTCCTAACTCGTCCAACCGCTTCAAAACCGAAAACCAAGCTACTCAAATACTCCCAAAAATGTAAATCCAAAGACTCCTAATTCCTCCCTTTTCACTTGCAAACTGTAATGTTGAAACAATCTTACATGCAAGCATGGGTCCCCATCTATGGTTCTAATAATGCACATAGAACTTTACCAATCAAGCACATTATCAACAAACATAACAGACCATTCACAATTAAATTCATAGAAGCAACTACCCAGACATCATACCAAAGATCACCACCAGACACTGTTCTCTCAAATTTCATCCCATCAATTCCTTTGGCTTTCAATCACTTAACTCTTCCCAAATGGAGACATGCAAGCTTCCAATTTATTCTCCAAACTCCAAAACGTGATGCATAATCTTAAATGAGAGAGGATGAGGTGGAATGAAATTGTTTCCGGCTTCGAGTTCCATACGCTGTTAGATCGCACACGAGTAGAACGGAACCACGATTGACGGAACAGAGGTCAGATTCGGAATCAGCGGCGGATTTCGTGTGGGAAGCCGTGTTTTTGAGGTTGGTCGTGGGAAGGAGGGTGAGAACGCAGGAGAGGAAGAGATGAACGGCGTGAGGATTTTTCTCGCGCCAGGTTGATGCAGTGGGAAGAAGAAGAAGGAGTGGGCCTGCCCAACACAAGCGGTTGGGAACGTATGGGTCAAGTGTGTGGACTAGGGGTGCGCTTAGTAAGGAAGTGGGGGTGTATGCGAGTAATGAGACCTCTAAGTTATTTTAAAAACCCCCCAATTTCACTACAACTCGTATTTTAATATCTCAATAGCTTAAAGTAATTTCTATAAAGAAATGATATCTCAAACACTAATATTTTATAAAAATAAAATAAATAAGTATAAATATGAATAACAATCTAATATCACAATTAGCTTATAAAAATACATTTAAATATAAAAAAATATATTTACTCAACTAATTTAATGGCTCAACCACACAATAAATCAAAATAATGTAATCTTATCAAATCAACCCCAAATAATTTCTAATGAAATTTGGAGCGTTACACCCACCACCTGAGCCATTTCCTCCACCAAATAATCAAGCACCCGATACTCCACCAAACACACCAAATATTGCCTCAGATTCCAACTTCACAATACCTTCTTCAACCAATTCACATAACCAAAACTCAAATAATTCCACTAATATTGACTCTAGTTCAGCAACTACCCTTGACAGTGACCACACAGAAACACCTTCACCTACTGCCACTAACTCACCATTACCCATTGTCCAACCCGTTAGACACTCAACTAGAATCACTCACGCACCTAGTTACTTGCAAGACTATCATTGTAGCTTCTCAAGCTGGGCCAATCATTCACAAGGTACTCCTCTTCTTTATCCTTTATCCTCTGTCATTTCCTATGCAAAATGTTCTAATTCGTACAAAATTTTTTGTTGTAATATTTCTTCCACTGTTGATACTTCAACCTTTTCTCAAGCTTCCAAACATACTTGTTGGCAAAAGGCAATGCAAGCTGATCTTGATGCCTTAGCCTTAAATAACACTTGGTCCTTAGTTGATCTTCCTCAAGGAAAAGTTCCAATAGGTTGTAAATGGGTCTACAAAACCAAGTATAGGGTAGATGGCTCCCTTAAGAGGCACAAGGCTAGACTTGTTGCCAAAGGCTATAATCAATTAGAAGGAGTAGATTATTTTGAAACCTTCAGTCCAGTGGTCAAAATCACAACTGTTAGGGTCCTCCTTGCTATTGCTATTTCACAAAATTGGTTTCTTGAACAATTAGATGTTAATAATGCTTTTCTCCATGTTGACTTAATTGAGGAAGTATACATGGCTGCTCCACCTGGTCTACTACCTCCTAATTCTCCTTTAAGTAGCAAAGTGTGCAAACTCGTCAATGGAACCATAAACTCACCAATACTCTCATTTCTTTGGGATACAAACAATTTGAGGCGTATCATCACTGCTTGTGAAATCTAAACATCCTTTAATTACTATGTTGCTGGTCTATGTGGATGATTTGGTACTTGCAGCAACAATATGGATGAAATTTCTTTGTCAAAAACACTCTTGACTCTCGGCTCAAGATAAAAGATCTTGGAGCATTGCGTTTCTTCCTAGGCTTTGAGGTGGCTCGCTCCAAGCAAGGGCTACTTCTCAACCAAAGAAAATACACCTTGGAATTTCTACAAGATGCAGGTGTGCTCGCTGCTAAACCTGCCAAAACTCCTACAGACCCCTCTGTCAAGTTAAGTAGTGAAGGGGGGAAGGATCATTCTGATCAATTTGCTTATAGAAGATTGGTTGGAAGGTTGCATTATCTTACAAATACTCGCCCTGACATTGCTTTCTCAGTTCAACAGATAAGTCAATTTGTTGCCAAACCTTCTGAACTTCATTTTCAAGCTGCTGTTCATATACTGAGATACCTCAAAACCGCTTCCCGCAAGCGGTTGTTCTTTCCCCGCACATAATCAATAAAATCATCCCGCTTTTTGCGTGCATCTGCATTGGGGTAGCTGTTTGGATACTAGGAGATCTATATATAACTGGTTACTGTGTGTTTCTCGGGCTTGTTCTTATATCTTGGAAGTCCAAGAAACATAATATCATATCCCGTTCATCATCTGAAGCCGAATACAGGGCGTTGGCAAGCTTGGTCTGTGAAATACAATGGCTGCACTACTTGTTTAAAGACATGCAGATGCCTCAAAACAATGCTACAACTGTGTATTGTGACAACAAATCAGCCATTTATCTTGCACACAATCCCACATTTCATGAGAGAACGAAACACATAGATATTGACTGTCACGTAGTGCGTGAGAAGATTCAAAACAAGCTGATTCACCTCCTACCAGTTACATCAGAAGCTCAGTTAGTGGATGTCTTCACAAAGCCTCTACACTCCACATCTTTTCAATCATTTCTTCCCAAGTTGGGCCTTTGCAACATACATAGTCCAACTTGAGGGGGGATGTTAGTTGTAGCCTAATTGTTCAGCTAGTTAGTATTAACCGTAGTTAGATAGAGACTTGTATCTGACCCTCTTGTAACTATAGTTAGCATTTTAGTAGAATAGTTAACTGCATCAGTTAAAATATTGTTACAAGTCTGTTAGATGAGATATCTGTTATATAACACATCCCTGTACAGAATATTCATTATTCAGATTATCAATGAAAAACTCTCAGTTTATCTTCTTCCTCTCGGTGATTCACTCCTTTGACACAAAACATTTTTAAACTAAGCACAGGAAATTGGACATGTCTTACTTTTAAGAAGGGCAATGTTCAAAATTAACGGAAATCGGTAGGTACAAAATATCAAATCAAATTCCAATAGGGGCCGGGGTTCTCAACATTCAAACAACCTAATAACAATACTTCAACCATAGCGGGAAAAAAACCTGATCTTCACTACAATTAGTAACTCTTCTAATTGCATTTAAATTTGATCAAAAAATGCTAATCATATAGTTTGAAATGATAAAACATGACACAATAAAAGCGACACAACTCCAATTTAGTGGCTGCCTCTTGTAATTCTAACTTCAAATTGAAGTTTTTGTTCATCCACCATCAAAAAGTTGAGAGAATCACCCACTTTCAAAGTAGGGAGCAGTGCTTATCTCTTTTTCAAAAGAAAATTTAAAAACTTGGAAAGAAAGACCTTTGCTTTTTATAGGCACAAAAGCACAAACATCACCAATATCCAAATTTTAATCCATTGAAAATTTCTTCCAACCATCAGAAAATGCGAATTGACCATTGCAACATTTCTTTAATTGGACATCCCATTTCAATGTTCTGTATTTGCTAACAACAAAAAGGGTAACACTTCGTCTATCCATCTTGTGCAAATGTAGTTTAGAATATTATTCCTTTGGTAATATCTGTTTTTAATTGATTGGTTTTCAAATCAAATTCTTAGTAACACAAATCAATAGAAAATTATAATTAATAATGAATAGTGAAATAAAATATTTTCTTACCATTCGATCGATCTCTTTCAATGTATGACTTATATATTGCACATGTGAAGAAGTGCTTCTCATAGTGGAAACGCTTCTTCACTTCCTCGTGAAAATTTCTGATTCTCTCCTTCATATCACTGCTACTACCTGCTAATTTGAGTAATTAACCAATATAAGTTCTTGGAAAAAAAAAATCCCAAAGTGATTCTAGAGAAAAAAATAAAAATTTAACATGTATGAGTCTTCTCAAGTAAAATTGATTTTGACTAAAGTTAACTTTATAGCTCATGATTCCAAAAGTTATTTTTTGAATAAAACTGATTGGATTAAAGCTAGGATTTGTATCTTTTATTATTTTATTGACTAAAAATTGATTTTGCTTTCAAAATTGATTTTTATTCTGATTTATTGTTTAATTTACTTTTACATAAATTTATCTAGATATAACTCACATAACTTTATAAACTCACATTAATCTAAAATCAATCTTTTTTTTAGGGAATCCAAAATCAATTTATTTATCTAAATATAAATCACATTACATTAAATTCATGTTAACCTAAAATCAATCTTTTTTTTAGGAAATTCAAATTAATTTATCAAAAATCAGCCTAGACTAACCACACCTACAAAATAAGACTGAGTTGGTGCATATGGAAAAACATATGTTTGGAGAGGTCAATCCCTTAAATGGATTTTCGATACCTCGGAGAATTAGTCTCCATAGTCATCGTGAACGATACATTAATTGTCTTAAAAAAATGAAAAAAAGCAAGAAAACAAACCTGAGTGTTCTTGGACTTTCCTCTTCCTATTCCGATGTTTAGTTTCAGCATTGCTAAGGTGGCATTCTTTATGTTCTTTTGGGTTTGTTTTTCTCTTCTTATATATATAGTTCTGAAAATGGTGTTAGAGATTTTGATCTTTTAGCATGGAAAGATGGAGGATATTCATCAAGAATTTCAACAGAACGATCAGTTTGATGAATCTCTTCACATTCTTGTCTAGTTTCTTTTTCTGGGTATTTGATTTCTAAGACATGTTTACCCAATACATTAACATTGAAGCAAGAGTTGCCTTCATATTGAAATACCAAAAACTGTGACTTACACAAAGAAATGTGCTTTGCAAATTCTTCCCAACCATTGGAAAACCAAATGTCCCCTTCAATTTTCTTCCAAATTAACTTTCCATTCAGTTTTGTTTGGAAGTTTTAAAGAAACTGGATTTGATATTCCTTCCCAATGCCTCTTCACAAAACTTGTTGGCAATCTCTGTCACACAAACACACACATACACATACACAGAGTGTTATTTTGATCAATAAATAATTAACCATATAACATAATAATAAATCAATGTATAATATATATGCGCGCGCAAATACAGATATTAATCTCTCGAGCTACTGAGATTCATTTAAGGGGTTGACCTTTCCTACCAAATATTTTTCCATACGCACCGACTAGGGATCAAACTCTTGACCAAATGGTGAAGGAGCCCAAGTATCTAACCACTTGTGTTATATCATAGTGGTACCGTATGATTCTGTTTTTCTAAGTCAAGCATCAAATCTATATATAATACTCCCTCCACTCTAAAATGTACGTCCCTTTTAACCACTTCACAAAAATTAAGAAAATTAATTTGGTTAACTAATCTAATTAAATATGTCTCTTTTTTTTTTTTATTACAAACTATGTCTGATATCTCTACTACTTCTTTCATTCTACCCTTAATTTATATGTAATGTAATTTCTCTCCCCTCTAATTAATTAAATTGTTTTTCATAACAATCGTGATGTAAATCTGGAAAAAAAAAACTTATGAATTGGTGGCTTCATTGTGTTCAGTGTCTATTCGTTTCATTAAATTAAATGCATTTGGAATAGAAAAAATAGATGGATGAAGTGTCTCACAATATAACAAAAAATTGATGAAAAAGGATTCAAATTGATGATCATGATCAATTTCGTCAAATCCTATCCTCAAAGAGGTTCAACTTACAGGATTTAGAAAGCGCTTTCAATATAAGCGAGTCATCACTGTCAAGGTCTCAAAAGCATGGAACAATAAGAAGTCACTCTAACGCGATTAAGCCTCTTTCGAAGGAAGAAAACAAGATAGCTAGCATAAAGTTTTGCTTGTCAATGCTAGAAAATGGTACAATACCATATGATCCAACTTTTAAAACCATGCATAACATTTTCATATTGACGAGAAATGATTTTACTTGGCCAAAAAGTCTAGGAATTACTACTTGCTACCGGAAGAATATGAGTTACAACACACTTGCCAAAGTAAAAACTTTATTGGGAAGATGATGTCCTTAGTTGCTATCACTGTTCTGAAACCCTAATCTTTGTTTATACTGATTTTCTGTTGTTTATATGCTTGTATGTATGACACTGATGATGATTGCTGAACGAACACCTGAACAAAGGAAAAATTCACTTAAACCCTCTCAGTATTCTTTGTTTAGCTTAATTTCTAAAACCCTAATTTTGGGTTTGATGTTTCAGGTTCAGAAACTCAACATGAACGAATCAAGGACACCAACGAAGGTAAAACATCACCAACTCTTGAGTTTTCCCTTCGTCTACTTCATTATTGTGCAAACCCTAACCTAATTTCTGGTTTCTTGTTTGCATGTACCTGCACTTGTACGATTGAGAGGGTGAAGACTTTCAAAGCACTGAAACAACACTCTGAAAGGTAATATTCCTCCCTCTTTGTTTTACTCTCAGTTTTCTCTTGTCTTTTCACTTTTAGATCAAACCCTAACTCGGTTTGTACTTGTTTGTGAGGTATCCTCACCAACGCACAAGCACACAAGGGTAAAGAACCCAGAAAACGTAGTAGCAGAAACTTGGAGGCATAATGAACAAAACGCTGTATAAAACTTATAATTTTATTTCATTGTGAATGTGCTGTACACATGGACTGTTATTATATACAGGTTATTTAGAAGTTTGTTTAGCTTGTTATTTAGAATAAACTAACAAACTTAGCAAACTGTTTGTAGTAACAAACATATAGAGCCCTAACGGCTGCTACTTATTCAACAAACTAGTTATTATTAGCCATTGATTATGTTTAATTTAAGGTTAACGATTAGCTATCCTATCATCTTCCCTTAATCTGAAAACCTTAGTTTACAACTTTCAGGAGAGACTAAACACACCAATCAGGACAAGCCCCTGAGTAATATCCTTAGAACAAAGATGAACCAGGACATAGCCCCTAACCAAACACATCATTGATTATACCACTTCTTCTGCTTGGCCATTCGCTTGGGGGTGCTCCACCAATGCAAATGTCTGGTGGATTTTCCAGGTGTCACAAAAGTCGGTGATCATTGTTGAGGCCAATTGAGTGTCGTTGTTGGTTATTATGGTTTTGGAACCGAACCGGTATATGAGTTTCTTCCAATAGAACATTTTTACCGGGCGGGCGTTGATCGTTTCCACGGGCTCACCTTTGATCCATTTGGTGCGGGGGAAAAGGATCGACGATGTCCATTCCTCAAAAAGTGAACGACCATGCTGGCATGATTGCTTGTAGGTTGATGGGCGGTGCTCTGGGGATGCAAGAGTAACACTCGCATTTGTCGCACTTCTTTACATATATTCTACAAAATCCTTTTCGATTGTAGGCCAGTAGTATGAGTGCTCTGGGGCTGTTTATTACAAATTATGGCCATTAAAGACATAGGGAGGAAAATCTGGGATCCTAATGATTTCCTTGACTGGCATTATGACTGACTGACCAAGCTGAACCTGTAGGAATGGTGTTGACCAAATGGAGAGCTCCATAGGGGAATTTATCTCCAATTGGCTGGGCAGAGACGAGGCCGAGCCCTTGAATATACTGGCAGATCCATTTGAGAACAACAACATTATCACTAATCTCTAGGCTTCCTTCTTCAACTTGTGCCCAATGCTCATATTTTATTATCAAAAGTGATTTGAATTTATGTAATCTATCATTAGACATGATTAATATACCACCCCCAATTGGCTGGACAGAGACGAGGCCGAACCCTTGAATATACTGGCAGATCCAATTGAGAACAACAACATTATCACTAATCTCTAGGCTTCCTTCTTCAACTTGTGCCCAATGCTCATATTTTATTATCAAAAGTGATTTGAATTTATGTAATCTATCATTAGACATGATTAATATACCACCCCCAATCCCTAATAAATAAGAAAAATCATAAACTGTTAGGGTTAAATATGCTTTTGGTCCCTATAAATATACCAAATTTTGTTTTTAGTCCCTCTAAAATTTTTTGGGCCCTACATTATTTTCCGTTTGCATTTTTAGTCCCTGCCGTTAAAATCCACTAACGGCGCTGACGTGGCACTGCATATGTGGCAATTTTTTATGTGCTGACAACCACATATCATTTCCACCTCATTTTGTTAATGCCACGTAATAGTATGTAAATACTGGAAATCAACGTAAACTAAAAACAAAATTAAAAAACAAAGAAAACAAAAATTGAAAACACTACTCTGCACCTTGGGTGCTTGTTCTCGTTCTCATTTATCTGCAAATCGCAATTATGTTTTTGAATTTTTTTCATACGCTGGGTTTGTATGCTTCAAAGAAAAGGGGATTTTGGAATATAGAAAGAGCTTGGCGTTTTCATTTTCTAAGATAATGTTTTCCCCCAATTTCACTGAAGATCTGGGTAATGTTAATGAGGAATTGGGGTTCATCCCATAAATCGCAATTTCATTGAAGTTCTGGTAAATGGTATTCACGTTTGAATAGGGTAATGGTAGTATTCCCATAAATTCTAATTTCATTTACCCACACAATGTTTGAATTGAATTCATGTTTGTGAATTCTTATCTTGTTGATGTTCTTGAGCATCTGCAGACATTCATGTTTCTGCAGATATTCATGCTTCCTGTAGATTGATGGAGATGGAGAATAGGGAAGAGATGAAGAAAATAAAAAATAAAAGAAAATGGTTTTTGCATTTACATATTATGTGGCATTAAGAAAATGAGGTGGAAATGACATGTGGCTGCCAGCACATAAAAAACTGCCACATAAGCAGCATCACACGTCAAGACCAAGTTAGTGGATTTTAACAAAGAGGACCAAAAGTGCAAACAGAAAATATTATAGGGACCAAAAATGTCCAAAAAATTTTATAGGGACTAAAAACAAAATTCTCTATATTTATAAGGATCAAAAACATATTTAACCCTAAACTGTTATGAAAATTAGATATTGAATGTCCATTGATTTTCTCTCATCATCTCCATAATATAATTGTGTAGTGCCCTTTATGGGTGACTACTCATTTTCTAATTCCCACCCTATAAATAGGCTCACTCTCATATGTAAAGCAAGACTGAAAAGAGAAATACAAACACTCCCAAATTCTCTCCTTCTCTCATTCTTTGCTTTAGTTTTGATTACTTTTGATCGTACCTTGACCAATGAAGTGTTGAAGTGTTTGTTGTTTCGTCAGGTGGGCCGGTCGTTGAATGAGTGAAAGGACCTGGCCCCGCTTCACGCGTAGAGCACCTCGGGTGGTACCTGCAAAGACACTCCGACGATCTAGTGAGAGGTCGCTCGGGCAGATAGCACAAGGTTAGAGAACGTACCTGATACCATATGCGAATGGTGTATATATACTGCTAGGTCCGACCGTTTAGCGAAGATTTCGGCCGGCGAGAATTGCGCTCCAAGCAGCGTGTTTGGGCCGATCGAGATGGGCTGGGCCGCAGGTTCAATTGCTGTTGGCAGTCCTCGTATTTGCTGATACACCCAGGAACAACTTTTATAACACGTTATCAACACGAAGCTCAAATCAACTGAGGTAGGAATATTGGTTTCAGTTTCGATTTTTCCTCACATGCTATGTTTAGTGTTCTATAATTATATTGGTTCCATGTCTCTACTCATCAAATTGAATATCATGCTTTCGGTGCAAACACAAAACAAAAATGAATACCATATTTTTTTAAATATATTACTCTTATTAAATTATAAATTTTCATCTTAACATCGGCTCATCTTTTAGATTTTCCAGATCGCCATTGGTTCATCCTATAATTTTGAAAGCCATAACCTATTAATTCTTATTTGTTCCATGTTCCATGATATTAGTTGTTGTATTATATAGTTGCCGTTTTTTTTTCCTTTATTTGATGCTTAAAGTTTAGAAAGATCTATACTCAATTTTAGATTCTTTCTTATCTAGATAATGTTCAATTTCTGTTGGATATTTGGTTTGATAAATCACAAAGCTCTGACTTGGTAGTTGATAGGTCTTATCCCTTTTGTTTTATGCTATGTTTCTATTGAAAAATAAAATTATTTGTTATGTGCTAATTGATTATAGGATACAGAAGGTTGATTACTGGAAAGGCTATGTAATTAGACTTTTTTAACTAATATATATGTTGATTGAATAGATCCCTTATGTGTTGATTATATGGTAGATGCACAAATTTTAAGTGTGCTCTTGGAAATTTGTTATGTTTATGGTAAATTTGTTTCAATTATGTTCTTATGTACAAGGAAAAATCAATCAAACTTTGATGGTCCATTCCGTATGGAAGTGACAACACATGATAACGAAATAATTAGCTTTTGATTAAAATTCATGAGGCATGTTCCACTAGTAATGTTTTATTCCCAGAAGTGAATGTAGCGACACACGATCACTATTGGCAGATATGTGATCGCGATCTTGATCATAGTGAAAATTCGAAGAACACATTTTTTTTCCACCAGAAGTGGAAAATATTGAAAAGAATGACAAAGATGAGCAGAGTAGCAGAAATAATGAAAATATTCGCTACTGTTGTGGAGGCAAAGGTCATTGGAGTAGTACCTGTCGTACACAAAAACATCTTGTCGATATCTATCAACAATCAATTAAAAATAATGATGGTAATACAGATGTTACTCATTTGGATGTTACTGATTTCTTACTGGTTTCTTTGCTGACCTTGATGGAAGCATTGATCACCGTGGATGGAAGTATAGTCAAGAAGTAGTTTTTCCTAAATAATAAAATAATAAAATGTCTTTGAATTTCCTATGATAATAAAATGTTTTGCATTTCCTATGCTAATAATAATATAGCTTTATATTTATGTGTGTTTTCAACTTCCATAGATTATGTTCAAATAATTCAATCATATAAATTTGTTATTCCTTCTCATGCTTCTCTCTTATCATTTTATTTTCTTTCTCTTTGGATAGAATGAGTATTGACATTAGCATAAATAATTGAGATATGTGTCTCGTTGATAGCGGAACTACCCATACATAGGATGCAAAATATTTCTCTTATTTAGTAAAGCGAGAAACCAAGGTTAGTACTATATCTGGCTCTTCAAAGATAATTGAAGGCTCCGGAAGAGCTAATATACTATTATCTCTCTGGGAACAAATTTACGCATTGAAAATGCATTATATTCCCTAAGTCTAGTAGAAATTTATTAAGTTTCAAAGATATCCGTCTAAATGGATATCATATTGAAACAAGAGATGAAGGAGATATTGAATATCTCTATATAACAAGACATACTTTGGAAAAATAAGTGTAGTGGAAAAGCTACCCGCCTTTTCCTCCGGGTTTGTACTACACTTATATCGTTGAAATTGAAGCACACGTTGTAAACGTAAGTTTACAAATCACAAAAATTTGTTGTTTGGCATGACCGGTTGGGCCATCTCGGCCTATAATGATGTGAAGAATAATTGAAAATTCATGTGGTCATCGGTTAAAGAACAAGGAGATTCTTCAATCTAATAAATTCTTATGTACCTCTTGTTCACAAAGGGAAGTTGAAAATTAGACCATCACAAACAAAAGTTAGAAGTGAATCTTTTAACTTCTTAGAACGTATACATGGTGATATTTGTGGGCCAATACACCCACCGTGTTGACCATTTAGATATTTTATGGTTTTAATTGATGTATCAACTAAATGGTCACATGTTTGCTTGTTGTCAACTCGCAACCAAGCATTTGCGAGATTGCTAGCTCAACTAATTCGAATAAGAGCTCACTTCCCTGATTATCCTGTCACGTAAATACGTTCTTGATAATGCTACTGAGTTTACATCTCAAGCATTTAATGAATATTGTGCGCCCATTGGAATTGACATTGAAATCCTGACCTGTACCACATGTACATACACGTAATGGACTTGCGTAATCATTTATTAAGCGTATAAAGTTAATTGCAAGACCACTTCTCACGAGGTGCAAACTTCCAATTTCCACTGGGGACATGCAATTTTGCATGCTGCAAACTTGATTCACATCAGGCCAGCTAATTATCACGACTCTTCCCCTTTACAATTAGTTTTTGGTCAAGAACCAAACATTTCTCATCTTCGAATTTTTGGTTGTGCGGTGTATGTTCCAATTTCTCCACCACAACGCACTAACATGGGTCCACAAAGAAGGTTGGGAATATATGTTGGATATGAATCTCCGTCATTATAAATTATCTTAAACCAACAATGGAGATTCATTTACTACTCGATTTGTTGATTGTCATTTTGATGAATCAAATTTCCCAACATTAGGGGGAGAGAATAAGCAGATGAAAAAGAGATCAGTTGGAATGAAGTATCCTTGTCTCATCTTGATCCTCGAACTAAACAATGTGAACTTGAAGTTCAAAGGATAATTCTTATGCAAAGCTTAGCAAATCAATTACAAAATGCATTTACTGATCCAAAAAGTGTAACCAAATCATTTATACCACCGCTAATGCTCCAATAAAAATAGATGTCCCCGTTGGACAACTGATATTATTAAATGAGTCTCAACCGTGCTGAGCGTGGTAGACCACTTCTGTTCCAAAGATAAAAATCCTCTAACAAGAAAAGGAGCTAAAAAGAAAGATGGTCCAGGAGGATATAGAAACTCTCAAAGAGTTTTTACAGCATAATTGAAATTACAGTCTAGAAGAGATCCACTGTGCACTGAAATTCATGAAAATAAAGAGTACTCAATAAATTATTTCACTAGTGGAATACAATGGAACCGACAAGAAGTCAACGTTGATGATGCTTTTTCATATCATATAGCGCTAAATGTGATGAATGATAATGAGGATCATGAGCCAAAATCCATTAAAGATTGTAGACAAAGTGAGAATTGGCCAAAATGGAAAGATGCAATTGAAGTTAGACTAAATTCGCTTTACAAGTTTAAAAGTTTTTGGACTCAGAGTCCAACACCGATGGTGTCAAACCGCTTGGATACAAATGGGTCTTTGTGCGTAAAACGGAATGAGAATGGAGAAATTGCAAGATACAAAACCCGACTTGTTGCTCGGGGTTTTCGCAAAGACTGAAATTGATTTTGATGAAACATATTCACTGCGCAGTGGATGCAAGTACTTTTAGGCACTTAATTAGCCTCAGAGCACATGAAGGGCTTAATTTGCATATGATATGGATGTTGTCGAGCCTATTTATATGGCTCACTTGATAGTGACATTTACATGAAGCTCCTCAAGGATTTAACCTTCCCGAGGCACATAACTTTGAATCTCGAGAGAACTACTCCATCAAATTGATTAAGTCTCTCTACGGGCT
Organism: Oxytropis ochrocephala; assembly: GCA_020916435.1. NCBI lineage: Eukaryota > Viridiplantae > Streptophyta > Magnoliopsida > Fabales > Fabaceae > Oxytropis > Oxytropis ochrocephala. Next base: position 58,766,697 of record CM037090.1, on the reverse strand, counting down.
AAAGCAGCCACCGGGCGCATGTGGTATAATCGCCTCGGTGAATATTTGCTAAAGGAGGGATAAACAAATGACCCCATTGTCCATGTATTTTTATAAAAAGATCAGGAAAAGAATTTGCCATAATTGTTGTCTATGCTGATGACATAAATATTATTGGAACTCCTGAAGAGCTTCCAAAAGCTATAGATTGCTTAAAGAAAGAATTTGAGATGAAAGATTTGGGAAAGACAAAGTTTTGTCTAGGATTATAGATTGAGTATTTGAAAAATGGAGTTTTTGTCTACTCCAATGGTAGTTAGATCACTAGATGTGGAAAAGGATCCCTTTAGACCTCGAGAGGAGGGTGAAGAGCCACTTGGTCCTGAAGTACAATATCTCAGTGCAATTGGAGCACTAATGTATCTTGCTAATTATACGCGTCCTGATATATCATTTTCTGTTAATCTATTAGCAAGATATAGTACTTCACCCACATGCATGAAGACATTAGAACGAAGTCAAACATATACTTCGTTACCTTAAAGGCACAATGAATATGGGTTTGTTTTATTCCAAAGTACCCAAATTAGAGCTAACAGGTTATGCAGATACAGGTTATTTGTCCGATCCTCATAATGGTAGATCGCAAACAGGTTACTTGTTTACTTGTGGTGGTACAACAATATTTCATGGAGATTCACAAATGCACCATAACAAAGAATATCATCAAATCATGCGTAACTTTTAGCACTACATGAAGCAAGTCGGGAATGTGTTTGGTTAAGGTCTCTGGATTCAACACATACAAGAGACTTGTGGTTTTTCTTCCGGAAGAATAGATGCAACAACAATCTATGAAGATAATATTGCATGCATTGCTCAATTGAAAGAGGGCTACATTAAAGGAGATCGAACAAAACATATTTTCTCCAAAATTCTTCTTCACTCATGATCTTCGTAAGAATGGTGATATAAGCATTCAACAAATTGCTCATGTGATAATCTTGCATGTGCATTTTCACAAAATCGCTCCCAAGTAGGATTTTTGAACAGCTGGTACAAAAGATTGGTCTTCGCCGTCTCAAAAATGATTGTTTGGATGAGGGGGAGAAATAAATAAATATTGTAAAAGGATATGTACTCTTTTTCCTTCACTAGATTTTTTTCCACTGGGTTTTTTCTAGTAAGATTTTAATGAGGCGTATCCTCAATGGACATCCAAGGGGGAGTGTTATGAAAATTAGATATTGGATGTCCATTGATTTTCTCCCATCATCTCCATAATATAATTGTGTAGTGGCCTTTATGGGTGACTACTCATTTTCTAATTTCCACTCTATAAATAGGGCTCACTCTTATATGGGCACTTGAAAAGAGAAATACAAACACTCACAAATTCTCTCCTTCTCTCATTCTTTGCTTTAGTTTTGATTACTTTTATAACATAAACATTATTATGACCAATGAATTTAATAAATGTGATAAATCTGAAGTCTTATGGTGTACTCCTATTATTAAAAAATTTATATACACCATATGACTTTATAGTAAACCTACATCTCAAATTAAATATGAGTATAAAAGAATATTAGTAATTAATGGACATTAAAATTGTTATGTAATCGATCACATTAAATTTATATACACCATATGTGATAAATCTGAAGTCAATGGAATATTTTTTTGTTGAGAACTAAGAGCTTGCATTGCAACCCTTGGAGGTATTCTAGGGTTCTTAGCAAGATCCTTACAAGTTTCAAAGCTGAGCTTATTGTAGTTAAGACACCTACATAATCTTGACCTTTCCTCAAATGCAATCATTGGATGACACTGCAATTCATTAGTTCAGGAAATTAAAGATTTTCAGAATTCTGACAATATCTTTGAAGTCAAATACTTTCTCCGTTACACAATATAAGCAAAAACTGGTCAACAGAAATTGATGTATTTGGTTCAAAATTTGGACTAGATACATCAACTTTCTTTGACTGCAGTTTTTTATTATATTCAGTAACTGAAAGAAGATATAGTGTTACGGCAAAAAGAAACAAAGGCTTTATTTCTTAAATTTTGTTTTATAATATAATAATGTTGACACCGGGCTAAGATCCCTTACCATCTAGACAGGGCACTTTCCTTGTCTTCTATTTTTGTTGTGTTTTAGGATTGATTGTATATGACACATAATATGACAATGACACAGATCCCAATAAAACAAACTATGTCAATGTTAAAGCAAAATGGGAGAAGTATTTTGATTGCACCGGTGCGATTTCTACGGTAGACAAATTCAGTATTCCCGAAATTTACTCTTAAAGACGAACACGCTTTGTCTTTTATCGAAAGTTACAAGACTCAAATGAAAGAAGCCAAAGAATGATCCAAACCAAAAATGAATCGAGTAAGACTCAATAGAACGGGGTAACTCTCATCAGCCACGACTCAAAGTAGTACAAAACTTCTTACATATTACCCATCAACAACGTTCTCTGAACATCGGCAACGAGATTGAAATTCATATTCTTACAATCTTTACCAACTAAACCAGCAACTTTGCTTATCTAAACAACAATCCTATTACATGAAGAAAGAGACAAATTTTTTTTTTCAATATGACTAGTGAACTACACAACCAATTATAATAGAATTGGATCTTTATAAAAAATGTTTCTTTCTCTAATTGAAGTTATTTATTTACAAAGTTATCTAGTTTCAAAAGGGCATAAACCAATTTCAGCAAGAAATAAAAAAAAAAAGTAAAGGATATTCACCTCAAGATAGATGTCAATGGCTCTATAGACCCCATCAAAGCAATCTCTAGCAAAATCAGGCAAACATTCTGCAACTGCTAAGAATGTAGAAATCTTAAGATTCTGATCAGCTGATATCTCAATCAAATACTTATCAATTAATCTACCAACTTTTCTCACTTTCTTCACATCACTTCCATTGATATCAACAAATAATTTAATCAATCTTATCACAAAAGTAACATCATAATAAAGTCCAATGTAATGTCCAGAAACTAAAAGATCATCCAATGTTGCTTCCTCAAGCACCCCACCAATCAATTTCTCCATTTCTCTTCTGCAATTTCTACTAATCTCAAACTTAGATACACTCCTTAGTACCCCAAAATGTCCTCTACAAGAAAAAGCTTTATTACCAATAAATATAACCCCATAAGCTGCTGTTTCTGCAAGACCAACAAAATCACTTTTGTTTTTAGAACTCACTTTTTTAAGATAATGAAGTAGAAACCTTGTGAGAATTAAATTGGTGTTATCTGCTTTATAAGCTCCAATACACTGAAAGAACTTCTCAATAATTCTTTGGGGGTAAAGTAGTCAAATCATCAAACCACCATGCTTTGCTAGATAAACTTGATTTGATTACCTTTAAATCAGAATTTTGAACCACTTTTGCTAAAAGTGCACAAATAATCTTCTCTAATAAACCATAGCTATCTGCATAGGTATAAAAAATTTCACAACTCTTAAGACTTAGAAGTATTTCATTCCATGTCCAATAATAGATTCTATCAAGAAAGATTTGTGTTTGTTGCAAGAGATTGTTGTTGAAAAACTCCTCAGTGAAGGATAAGTACAATGGATACAGTGATGTTGATTTTTCCATGATTGTAGCAGAATCTTAAAATTAGCTGAAACCCTTTTGGTCCTCCAGGGAAATCATTGATCTCAATAATGCTCATTCTTTTGATATGACATGCTGTTCTCTTTTCATGATTCAACATTTTCTTCATTGTTCCACAGTATCTTGATATAATCTTCTGCAAAATAAATGAACCTGAGACATTGGATCTTCATTAATTTCCTTTGAATCTAATAACAACATTAGAGAAGAATATATACAGAAATGAATTCATAGAATACCTCATTTGCAAAGAATATTTCCTCATTAATGTGGATTTGCAAGTCACAGAGCTTTGGCATAGCTGCTGCTTCTGCATTTAACAAAAATAGATGAAATTGTGTTATGAAAATGATTACATATATATATATATATATATATATAGCATGGTCTAGTAATCTTACCCTATCCTGGCCAAGCTGATGGTTCCTCACTGTTTTTACTTGGATGAGGGGTGCTTCATGTCAAGTTTCAACCAATTAAATTGTTGTCACAAAAAAAATAAACAACTGTGAAAAGGTTTCAGGTATCAATAACTGTTCTGACCCACTATCTCTTGTTTTTTCCTAAATATAATACTTTGGTTTATACAAAATATGTTTTTCATTAATATAATATTTTAGTTCATGTTATGTTATAGTTTTTGTTATTTTAAGGCACATATATGACAAGTTGTGAAGCATTTTGTAAATTTGAGGTTTATATGTCTAAATTGTCCTGTTGTCTCTGTAGCTGAACAAGTTGTTCTACCTCTCAAAATTAAATAGATTTTAAAACAAGATGACAATTGATCGTACCTAACAAATAGAGTTGCCGCTGCTGTTCTGTTGGCCGGTCGCTGTGGAGAATTCTCGACCGGTCTTGAACGCCTCGCCAGATTCTGCAAGCCACATTTCGACGCCGTCAGTCGGTGGTGTGTTAACAGGCGGGATTCGCGAGGATAGATAACGCACTGACATCGTGGTACGATCAGTGTATTTATACTGCTAGTGAGGGTGGCACCCCACGTCTGTGCTTGAGCCATGTTAGGCTTGATGCGCTACGTTGGGCTGTTGGCCCACTTCAGGATAGAGTGCTCTGTTGGGCCGTTGGCCCACTCCAGAACAACAATGATATTTTTGCTATTGAAAACTACATGTTGGATTTCAACAAATAGCGAATGAGTTTATGAGGACTTGTCTGACTGCCTGGGTCTGCAAGTCAACAAGTGTAACCCCAACGCACATTTGTGTAGCAATTATTTTGAGTTCTGTCACGTAATACAGCTGCATGCCTTGACTTTAGAGCTTGGATTTACTTGAGTGAACATGTGAAGATGGACCCATTTGAATTTCTAAATAAAAGGAAAATGAAATTATATTGGTCAAAGCCTAGTTGAGAGGCCGCACTATGTTTTCTCAGTTGGCATCGAGTATGAAAACGTGTCTTCCTTTTGTTTGAATTGCAATACTATTGGTCATATCACTAGTGCTTGCAAAGGAAGGAACTTTCGTGTAAAGCAAGTTTATGTCCCTAATCATAAGGCTCTTAATAATGAAAAATTTCCTCGGATGCACCAAAGAAAGAAGAGGGATTCTTCATCAATTGAGACTAGAGAAAAGGTCACGCAATCCACCTAGAAGATTTAATTGTCCCCGCCTCGATTACCTGGATGATGGTATGCATTTGTCGCCTGTGGCCCCACGGATGATGCAAGAGTTTTCTGTCATCCAAAAGTCACCTAGTGTCTCCGAGGCTAGTCAATCTCAGTAGTGATTCCACTCAACCTCCCACCACTGTGTTTGATTCGCTTTTTGGCTCAAAGTCTAATGATATCTCTAATCCAGTGGTTGCCTCCGACATGAGCATTTCGAGGAAGCATTGGGGTGATGTGTTAGACGATGCAGAGGACCATATGTCCCTTTGATCTGTTGCAGAGAAGTCCAATCAGGTGGTATCCACGTCCCGAAAGAAGAAACACAAAAAGCAATTAGTCCAGAAAACAACAGTTTATAACACTCGCTCAAAGATAAATATGTCTCTGTTTCTTTCTGATCTGAATTGAGGGTTATACAATCTTCTGAATATCAATTTCTAGCCAGAGATTGGTTGGATTTTTCCGGTTTCAAAGTTGTTTATCTAACTTTTGTTAGTTAGATTGGTTAGTCAGCTTTTTTTAGCCTTTAGTTTGTAGTGTTTTAGGGGCTCTGTTAGGGGTTCCCTATATTGTTTTGGATTTTGCTTTTCTGATGGTAAGGGTTTCGGTCTAGTCCCCCCTTCGCTCTTCTCTGTCTTTTTCCTTTTTTTTTTTAATAATTTCATGCAGGCAACCTGTTTGCTTGAAGAAAAAAAATTATATTGGTCAAAAAAAGTACTAATTGTTGGGGAGTCCGGGAGTAACAAAAAGTTAACCAATGAACCAGACCACCAAGAGACTTGGACGTCACATCTTTATCCAAAACCTTAAGGCGTTAGGTATGGTCTGAGCAAGAGCAAGTAATTGAGTCGGATTTGTCATTGATCTAGTATGGATTTGCCAGTTTGGTGATCAAATCGGTGATTCGACCTGTCTAATTGGTGGTCGAAGTTCAAACCGATTTGACTACCAAATGTTACGCTTTTATTATTTCCTACCACAAAATGTCATTTTTTCCGTTATGAAGGTTGTAAGGGTGTTTCATGTCCGATAAAATTTCAGATAGCTTTTTTAAGTATGAAATTGATACATATCATGAACATTTTGATATTTTTTAATTGTGACTCTGTCATGCGGTTCAATAGTGATCCACCGCCCTGACCAATGACCCACTAATTCAATAATTTGACCGAGTCAACACTCAATTTAGGTTTAATAACACTGCTTGCCACACACATTATAAGATGGGGAAAATACGATGACCTCCCATTAGGGTTTGTATACATGCAACCCACATCATACTTTGTCACAATTGGCTAGCAACCATTCATCTTGAATTTCTTTGTATCTCCTCAATACAAAGGTAGAGGGACATTAGACTAATATCAGTCATCTTGAACTCCTTGATCATTGATTTCTTGAACTCTTCAAATCGATTATTTCTAGTAAAGTTCAAGTCATCCATATACAAGCACACAATTAACATATCTCCATGTTTTATCTTGACATTTAAGGTGTGCTCATGTTGGAACCGGTGTTATGTAGAAATGATCTTGAAACTACACAGACTTAGAGGACATTTGATTTTATTCTCTTCACAGAACTCGTGGAAATATTTAGAATTAAATTCTATTTTCAGTCAGACCTCGTATATATTTAATCTCCCAACAACTCTCTTTCTACAAGGCAGTTCTGAACTTCTTGAAGGTAGTAAAGATTTATGAAATCTACTTCAGGACATAGATGTTTTTATTCAAAAAAATTCAATGAAAAGGAAGAAATTTTTATTTTTACCTAGTGATCGTGGCTTGATTGGCTCACAAACGTTAGCACGTATATGAATTGCTTTCCATGTAAGAATCCTCTGCAAATTTGATCAAAGTGGTTGATAAGGGGTAGCCTTTTTACCATCTTCTTTGAGAACAAGCATAAGCCTCTAAAGTTTAAGTGCCTAACTATAAGATGTCATAGCCATAATGCATCGTTTAGCAAGTTTTTAGACATTTTGTAACATTGATTTTGAAATTCAATTAGATCATCATATTTCTTGACAAGACTTAAATATTTCATATGAATATCATAGCCTATTTCAAGAAGTTGTTTAAAATTCAAAATATTAATGTTCTTCATATTTGGAACATACTCCCTCTGGTTTCATAAGTAAGAGAGAAATGCAGTTTTAGGTTCACTGAATAACTGATATATTTTGTCTATATTATAGACCACATGCATCAGTTATTCAATGAATCTAAAACTACGTTTGTCTCTTATATATAGGACCAGAGGCAGTAATATACATTAGAAATGAATATAGATCTTCTTTCCTTCAAGGAAATTAAGATCTTACATTTTCCTTTAATTGGTGTTCTGGAATCATCGCTAAATGAGACATTTTCTCTTATTGATTCATCAAGATCGACGAACACACTCCTTTTTCCACGCATATGGTTTCTTCTGCTAGTGTCAAGGTATCATGAATTTTCTTAGCTTTTTTCATTACTTCACTTGCTACCAACACCATTACAAACTTCTCATCCTTTTCTTTCCCATAGTTTGTCTCCTCCTCGACTCTATTCTTGGAAACCTACATTCTGAAGTGTAGCGGCCAATTATCTGAGATTTGTGGCATTGAGTTAGAGATTGATTATTCCAAGTGAAATTTGAACCTCATCCACTACTGCCATGTCCGAATTGTTCTCTGTCGCGACCATGTCCTCATTCTCGACCAGTGATGGCAATGGGTACACTCTGGACAGCGTACTATAGTGCGCGTACTCGAGCCTGCACATGCATGAGCAGGATTTTTAGAGCCAGTTCCCATGCCCTCTAAGGACCAAGTGTTTGTGTTTACGCCTATTACCCGCACTTTAATAACAAAGAAATACTGCCTCCGTTCATATCTACTTGTCGTTTTTTAACATTTTACACATATCAATGAGACCAATGAATTTTGCTACTTTTGATACAATTATTTCTCTTTAATTTACCCAAAATACCCTTTATAATTTATTACCTCATTTCATCTATTACTCTCTCTCTCTCTAATAAATACTTAAGGGCATTATTGACAAAACAATAATAAATGTTGCATTGAACATTGAAAATGACATATACATAGAAACAATTTTTTTCTTCAAAAGCGATAAGTAATAAAGAACGGATGGAGTAATATATAACATAAAATGTCGTAATTTAGTTAAAAAGAAATCATTTATTTTCGTATCTACTAATTAAAGTATTACATATGATAGCATTTAGTGAATTAAAAAAATTCAAAATATTAGATTTTGTGCTTTATGAATAAAATCATTTCATTTTTTAAAAATTGTATGTAGGTAAAATTATAATATTTTTTATATATATATATATATATATATATATATATATATATATATATATATATATAAAAGCGTATCAGGCGATAGCTCTAACTCTTAATTATAATCGTTCGAATAAAATTAACGGTTAAGATCACATCAGTAATTACAAGGTGTTTTTTTTAATTAAAGGTCATGATGAATCCCCATCACATGATGTTTTTCACTGCGAAAAACGGGAATTTTGCTTGATAATTTGATGAATGAATGGAACTTGTTAGGAGAATATTAATGAGTTGTTCTATTTGAGATTTAATTGTTTTGCAGTGTTTATGCTGGGTTTTGTGGTGTTTTTGTGCCCAGGGACTAGGTGGAATTGAAGAACGAAGAAGTAAGCATTCGCAGAGTTGCGCTGGAGATGCGCTGGGAGCGCAAGTCGAGCGCAAGTGGAGCGCAAGTGGGCGCGAGAAACGAAGTTGCCGCTTATTTTTCATACGCAGCGATTTGCGCCGAAGCGCAACTGAGGCGCAAAACGCCGGAAAAACGTTAAAACTCAGCAGATTTGCGTTTTTGAGGGACTTTTTGACAAATTGGGAACCCTAGGAGACAGAGAATAACTCATTGGAGCTGACGGCTATTGGAGAATCAAGACTTGGGAACAAGGATTGAGGCTTCTCATGCATTCATCTTCATCATCAACTTGTAATTTCCCTTTTTCCTCTCTTTTTATCATGTGTAACTAATCTCATTATGTTAGGGATGATTGAACTTTGATGTAAAACTTTGGTTATTGATTTAATTTAGTACTTTACCGTTTTCTCTCTTCGTTTGTGGATTGAATTTCTATTCTTCAGATGTTTATATTTGGAAAAATATAGATTAATACTTGTTTCAATAATTTAAATGGAAATTTGGTTATTGAATAGCTTGAAATTCGATTCCTTCAATTTCGTCGTTTAGGGATAATCGCCGATTTGTTGTATGTGTATGAATTCTCGTAGTTAATGCTTGTTATGATTATTAGCACCTAAGGGATTAGGGATTTTATGAATTAACAAAGGCTAATCACCTAAGGGATTAGGGCTTAGTAAAAGAGTGAATTCTATAGCGAACGATAGAGAGGAATTATCTTTTAAAGAATAAATCAATGACCATAGTGGAAATCGAAGGGCCTTCATCCCTAGCATCTTCTCATCGCATATCTTTCATCGTGTTCATCATTCTCTTATCATAAAAACTCCAAAAATATTTTATTGCTTTACTTCGAGCTTGATAGCTCAACAAATATCAAACCAAAACCCCTTTTAAACTTGGTTCCTATTAGTAGTTGTTAACATCTCTAGTAAAATAACTTCGATCATAGAGGACGATATCCCGGTACTTACCGATTTTATTACTTGTACGATTTGGTACACTTGCCAATATCTTAACAAGTTTTTGGCGCCGTTGCCGGGGATCGAAATTAATTTACTAATTAATTCGAAGGCAACTGCTAATTCGAACCCGTACATATTTGCACTCACTTTAGTCTTATTTCTGTTTATTTTTGTTTATTGTATATATATCACACAGTTTGCTTTGACACTTGTCCAAGTTGTTGTTTTCTCAGTGCATGCGCGGAGCTGTTGATCCTAAAGATCTACTTTTCGATCCGGAAATTGAGAAAACCACTAGAGCTAATAGAAAGGAAGCAAGTTTAAGGAAGCAAAGAGCAACAACCGGAGAATCTTCTGTGCAACAAACTGTGACTGAAATCATGGGAGAAAATCCACCGGCTGCTCGCACTCTTGGCGACTTTGGGAACAGGAACCAAGGCGTCCAAGCTTACACCTTCCAACCTGTGGGGGTTGTAGCATTTGAGATCAAGTCTTCGATCCTCACTGCCTTGAAATCAGAACAATTCTCCGGGTCCGATGTCAAGATCCAAATCAACACTTATTTCAATTCTATGAAATTTGTGGGTCCACAAATCTGCGGGAGTGATCGACGACCAGAAAAAGTTGCGTCTCTTTCCATATTCTTTGTTGGTAGAGCTAAGGATTGGCTAAACACTATCCCAAAGAGAATGTTAACAATTGGGGTGATCTAGAGAGCAAGTACTTAGAAAGATTCTTTCCAATTTCTAAGTTCATCAAGAAACAATTTGAAATATCAAATTTTGAGCAAGGAGATGGTGAGTCGCTTTATGATGCTTGGGAAAGATTCAAACTGTTATTAAAAAGATGTCTGGGCATGGTATTGATGACTTTCTTGATTGCAAACTTTTCTGTCATGGTTTGCGACCTCAAACAAGGATGATGTTAGATGCCTCGGTGGAGGATCTTTGGGTACTAAAACCGCAGAGGAAGCAAGGCAGTTAGTGGAGCATATGGCCTCTAATGAGTACAAAATTCAAAATGATAGGGGTGCTACAGTTGAAGAAAGGGATATTAGAGTTGGACTCTAATAGTCTTTGTGTTGGCTCAACAAAAGGTAATGTCACTCCAAATTGAAGCTTTTACTAAGCGGCTGCATTCGCTACTCGCTGCCGGGGATCTCAAACTCCTGCGACTGCTCAAGCAAGACACCGGGGTGCATGTAATTATTGTGGCGAAATGCTCATGAAGGTGATTTGTGCAACTCATGGAGACAAAAGTGAACAGGTTAATTATATGGGCAACTTTCAGAAGCAAGGTGGGAACCCCTATTCTAACACCTACAATCCTGGGTGGCAGAATCATCCCAACTTCTCTTGGAAGAATAATGATACCGCAGGGTCACATCAGCAGCAACCTAGTCAAGAACAAAGAAAGCCCTCTCCTATGGAGGAAGCGTTGACACAGTTTATGCAAATGACAAAGACAACCTTTCAATCTCAAGACCAAGCTATGAAGAATATGGAAAAGAATCATGAAGCTTCCATAAAGAATCTAGAGACTCAAATTGGGCAGTTATCAAAGCAGCTTGCTGGATCATCTAACAGTGGTTTCTCAGCTAATACCGTTGACAACCCTAGGAATGAAACTGCTAAGGCTATCTCTCTAAGAAGTGGTCGGGAGTTGCCGACTCCTGTGGTGAATTGTGAAAAGAAGGTGTCAGTTGAAAATGAAAGCAAAGAGTTGAGTGAAAAGAATGAAAATGAAAAGAATGGAGAAGTTGAAAATGAGTCGAGTAAGGGAAGTGAAGAAGGTGTGAAGTCTAACCCTAATGAAAACAATTTGTTCTTTGATGTGCAGGTACAAGAGAAACTCAAGACACCTCCTCCGCAAGTGAAGTTACCGTATCCTCATGCTAGCAAGAAAAATCAAAAAGATGAGCAGTTTTCTAAGTTCATGGAGGTTTTTAAGCGGCTACAAATCAATATACCCTTCGCAGAAGCTCTAGAACAGATGCCCATATATGCTAAATTCATGAAGGAGCTTTTGACAAAGAAGAGGAAACTCAAAGAGGACGAAACAGTGGCTTTGAATGAGGAGTGCAGTGCTATAATCCAGAGGAAGCTCCCTCAGAAAATGAAAGATCCGGGAAACTTCACCATTCCATGTGCAATTGGCGACATAGCCATTGGCAAAGCTCTTTGTGATCTGGGGGCCAGTATTAATCTTATGCCATTGTCTATGCTGAAGAGACGGGTGGTGGTGAGGTGAAACCCACTAGAATGTCTCTGACACTCGCTGATCGATCAGTAAAATATCCTTATGGAGTGTTGGAAGATGTTCTGGTCAGAGTTGATAAATTCCTATTTCCGGTAGACTTTGTGATACTTGACATGGAGGAAGATGCAGAGGTACCACTTATCCTGGGTAAACATTTTTAGCCACAGGACGAGCTTTGATTGATGTGCAACAAGGGGAAGCTGATCTTGAGGTTCCAGGATGAGAAGATTACTTTTAATGTTTTTGAAGCTATGCGCCATCCTGATGACAAAGGACAGTGTTTTAGGGTGGATATGATTGATAACTCGTGAAAGAGACCTTTAGGACAGAAGTACCATCTCCTCCATTGGAGGATGTAATTGTAAATTCTATTGAAGAAGCGGATGAGAACTTGGGAAGTGAGATAGAAGATCGTATTATGCAATTTGAAGCTTCTCGGTAGAAAGAATTTTCAAGAAAAAGAAGAGCTAGATAGGGGAGATTCGAGAAAAAGATTCTGAATTGAAACAACTTCCCCTCATTTGAAATATGTTTTCTGGCGCGATGATGATCTTCATCCAGCCTATCATTAGTAGTCCCTCGACTAGATTGGAAGAGGAGAAGTTAATGAGGTTGCAAGTTTATGAATCTTCAAAGTTGTACAAGCAGAGAAAGTCAAAGCATACAATGACAAGAAGATCCAAAAAAGAGAATTCAAGCCAGGAGCAATCGAATTGGAGGAACCTTCCTCAAAAAGAAGTTGGATGGTCAATGGGCAGAGGTTGAAGCCATACCTTAGCGAAGTGGTGAAAAGAGAGAAGCTGGCCTTGGCTTTAAGCGACCCTTAAAATTCGAAGTAACGTCAAGCTAGTGACGTTAAAGAAGCGCTTCATGGGAGGCAACCCATGTGAGGTAGTGTTCTATCTCTTCTCCTTTATTTCCTTGTCTAGTATTATTTGATTGTGAACTTTGATGTTTTCTTTCAATTAGTTTCCGTTATGTGATTTTATTTTTGTTTTTGCCTTAGTCTTTGTAAATAGGTCTTCCCCTAAATCAATCAGTGAGGACACTGCTGTGTTTAAGTGGGGGGAGGACCTATCGTCAGTTTCATGAATAAAATGCAATCATATGGTGAATTTCCTGTTTAATTTTTTTTTATATAATAAAGGACAGTTGAGCAAACTTTGTGATGATTCGGTGAGAATTGAGCGAATAATACCCCTGTGGTGATCAAATTAGCGCATTCTTGCTTCCACACATAAAACACTAACCTGTGGAACTTAGTGATCCTAGAAATGTTGGTAGCTAAGCTAGTTGTTGGTGGACCATGGGAGTTGCAAAATTTTTATTAAAAAATTAGGGTAGTTGTAGAAGCTAAGTTGGGGAGTGCATCAGTTGTACTAAGGCTGGGCATAAGGATTGTAGGATGATCAGTGCATTGGGTGCGTGTGTGCAGCACTGTGGCGTCTACCCGTAACGCTATAGTGTATGCCGTGTGTGTTAATGTGTGTGTGCAGCACTGTGGCGTCTACCCGTAACGCTATAGTGTATGCCGTGTGTGTCGGGGTGCGTGTGTGCAGCACTGTGACGTCTACCCGTAACGCTAAAGTGTATGCCGTGTTGTGTTGTTTAGAATGAAAATTGCTGCAATGTCCCAAAGCAAATGTGGATCAAATCCAAACACCAATGTAAGGAAAGGGGTTGCAGCCCAAAAACAAATGTGCGTAGTTGTGTTGCGCGTGGAATGTGTGTGTAGTAATATAGTTAGTGCACTGGTCTAATCTGAAATGCCTATTTAAGACCTTTTGTTGTGCTTGAAGCCCTTGAGCCTTATGTGGAAACGTTAATCTATCATAAATTTTGAACCATCTTTGGCACTCTCGGAAGAAAACCCTCTAGTCTTAGGTAAATGCATTTTGAAACTAGCTAATGTCCCACTGAGTCAAGTGTCACACACGCACTATTGAGCAAGTTTATGCTAGTGAGAGTACCACGTGTGGGTTGGAAATTGAGTGGCCGATCTGAAAGTTGTTGCTCTACTCGTCCTTTGGATGTTCGTGATTGTCTTGTTTAGAAAGGGATCCACCATTGATTGCATGTTATCTGATGTTGATATTGTCTTGTCTTTGCCTTGTCTTGTATTTGCATGTTATCCCCATCACATGATGTTTTTCACTGCGAAAAACGGGAATTTTGCTTGATAATTTGATGAATGAATGGAACTTGTTAGGAGAATATTAATGAGTTGTTCTATTTGAGATTTAATTGTTTTGCAGTGTTTATGTTGGGTTTTGTGGTGTTTTTGTGCCCAGGGACTAGGTGGAATTGAAGAACGAAGAAGTAAGCATTCGCAGAGTTGCATACTGAGTTTATTTGGGAGCGCAAGTGGAGCGCAAGCAAGTGGGCGCAGAAACCTGGAAAAGCTGCCGCCATTTTCAGCTACGCTGCGATTATACCGAAGCGCAACCGAGGCGCAAAAACAGCCGGAAAAACGTTAAAACTCAGCAGAATTGCGTTTTTGAGGGACTTTTTGACAAATTGGGAACCCTAGGAGACAGAGAATAACTCATTGGAGCTGACGGCTATTGGAGAATCAAGACTTGGGAACAAGGATTGAAGCTTCTCATGCATTCATCTTCATCATCAACTTGTAATTTCCCTTTTTCCTCTCTTTTTATCATGTGTAACTAATCTCATTATGTTAGGGATGATTGAACTTTGATGTAAAACTATGGTTATTGATTTAATTTAGTACTTTACCGTTTTCTCTCTTCGTTTGTGGATTGAATTTCTATTCTTCAGATGTTTATATTTGGAAAAATATAGATTAATACTTGTTTCAATAATTTAAATGGAAATTTGGTTATTGAATAGCTTGAAATTCGATTCCTTCAATTTAAATCGTTTAGGGATAATCGCCGATTTGTTGTATGTGTATGAATTCTCGTAGTTAATGCTTGTTATGATTATTAGCACCTAAGGGATTAGGGATTTTATGAATTAACAAAGGCTAATCACCTAAGGGATTAGGGCTTAGTAAAAGAGTGAATTCTATAGCGAACGATAGAGGAGGAATTATCTTTTAAAGAATAAATCAATGACCATAGTGGAAATCGAAGGGCCTTCATCCCTAGCATCTTCTCATCGCATATCTTTCATCGTGTTCATCATTCTCTTATCATAAAAACTCCAAAAATATTTTATTGCTTTACTTCGAGCTTGATAGCTCAACAAATATCAAACCAAAACCCCTTTTAAACTTGGTTCCTATTAGTAGTTGTTAACGTCTCTAGTAAAATAACTTCGATCCTAGAGGACGATATCCCGGTACTTACCGATTTTATTACTTGTACGATTTGGTACACTTGCCAATATCTTAACAGGTCACTTGAATTCATGTAATTAATGATGTGATCCTAACTGTTTATTTTAATTTAACGGTTATAATTAAAAATTCTCATTTCCAATAAACCAAGAGTCCTCACCCGATACTATATATATATATATATATATATATATATATATATATGAGTGGGGATCAACTTACTCTAAGAGCAACTCTTGTAAAGTTACTCCACTTAATATCATTTTGTAGACATCAAATTTTACCGATCCAACCGTTGAATAGTTTCATATCATCATGAAGATCATGCATACCAAAAACTATTGAAATTGAATATCCGTAACCATAGAATCTTATAGTCCCTATTTTACTTGTATTTTTAAAATCATAATATACGTTAAATTGAGCTTATTTGATCAAGTATCAAACATTTTTATAATTTTATAAGAATTTTCATATTTGATCTACTCGATTAGAACTATGAATTTAACGATTGGATCGAAAAAATATAAAATGTGTGAAGAGATATTAAGTGGAGTAACTCTTACAAGAGTTACTCTTGGAGTAAGTTGATCCTCTCTCTCTCTCTCTCTCTCTCTCTCTCTCTCTCTCTCTCTCTCTCTCTCTCTCTCTCTCTCTCTCTCTCTCTCTCTCTCTCTCTCTCTCTCTCTCTCTCTCTCTCTCTCTCTCTCTCTCTCTCTCTCTCTCTCTCTCTCTCTCTCTCTCTCTCTCTCTCTCTCTCTCTCTCTCTCTCTCTCTCTCTCTCTCTCTCTCTCTCTCTCTCTCTCTCTCTCTCTCTCTCTCTATATATATATATATATATATATATATATTTGTGTGTGTGAGTGCGGGCCAGGAGTGGGGTAGGCAACATGCGTAGTGCCCGTAGCCCGTGCCCATTTGTTCGGGTAATTATCTGCCTGTTGCGGGTAATTTTTGTGAGGTGCCCAATAAACATGTGCTCAATTGCCATCCCTATCCTCGAACTGATCTTCCTCACATTTGTTGGCTTCTCTTATTTCCTTGACTTTTTTCCTTCTTCTTTAGTTTTATCTTGGAGAGTTTCTCTGTGATCTCTTGTTTTTTTTTACTTGGTTTGCAAATGAAAACATGTTCTCCCATGGAACAACGCTAAAGACATGAAGTACTTTCATTTATCCTCTCTTTCGTTCCTGTATTTTTGTTCTGTCGTCTCTTTGCTTATTGTTTGGAACATTATAGCACAGACTGCATATTCTCATGAATAGAGGATATCATGCTGTTACATAATTCTGTTACATATGATGTTGCTATGTTGTGGTGTGGAGGGTATCATGCTGACAAATTATTTTAGTAATGCTGTCTCAGTTTTGAAGACTCAAATTAGCAAATTAATATGTCACACAACAAGCCTCTAAAGAATAAAATGTTGCTTTGGTTCAGTTATATACTATGAATATGAGGATGTGTGAGACAGAGCTGATTTGTTTAATTTGCCAACATTATCCAATGAAGATATGTACAAAGGAGATTTGTCACGGGACTGAAGACGTATATTGTTTTAATAATTAGTATGGGGAGATTTTAAAATCCAACTTGCAGCATCAAGCAGACTAGCAGTCCAGCAGAGGGAGAGGCATTAATTTTGGGTGATAAAAATGTTTCCTTCAAATTCAAAGAGTGTGTAGCGAGAGAGTCGTCTCCTTAGGATGTTAAGAAACAGACGTTTGAAATTTGGCGATATGTGTTGAAAGAAAAAAGGGTAAATAGCCAATTTGGTCCCTCAATGTGTATCTCGCTGTCAATTTGGTCTCTATTTCGAGCAAAAATGCAAAAAACTCCACAAAGTGTATTTTGTCCTTCACGTTCGTCTCTCACGTCTATGCGCATCGTTAACTCCGTCGAATTGACTGATGTGGCACGTTTAGTGCCACAACGATATGCTTATTTGGCTTTCTAATGTTACTTGGCTTTTTAAAAATCTCTGATTTAATAAATAACAAAATAAAACAAGTTAACGTCTCCACCTTCCTCTGTTTGTGCAGTAACCTGTCTTCCTCTTCACAGTAACCTCTCTTCTCCCTAACCTTCCTTCCCACATCCACCCAGGGCCGGCCCAAACTTGGGCATGGAGCCTCAAAAAATAATAGTTTTCAATTAAAGGAAAAGGGCCTCCATTTTACTCTATATAGTCCGCAAATGGTATATAATTTTCAAAAATTGTGCAGCCCAATTTGTTAAACACGGAAACTCAATTCCACTCTATACGGTGCAAGGTTCGGGTCCTCTAGGGCATGTTTTCCTCTTTTTTGTCATTTCTCTAAAAGAATGTAATGTCTTTGAATGTAAAAAAAAATAAAAATCCTGCACTATATTTGCTATTTTTTTACGGGAATTATTGCTTGAAATTCCCTTAGACCTCCTTTTTCGTAACTCTCTCATAAAAATCATTTACTGCTTTTATTTTAATTTTATTAATAAAATCTTACTTAAGATCAACAATGTCTTAACAAAGATTAAACAGATTAGTTTTATTGTCGATCGCAAAATAAATGTTAAGTGAAATTATGAAATTGATTACAATAGTTTGATAAATGATTTCGCATCACGAAAGCTCAAAAGATTAAATTTAAATAAAAACAAAACGATTGTGCAAAAAAATTTCACTAAAATATAATAGGGCCTCATTATCGAACTCGTTTTAGGCCTCACTTAGCGTTGTGTCGGCCCTGCATCCATCACAGCCCATCGATAATAGTGGCACTTCTAATCGTCCCACTCCATCATCGCACCATTTGTTTCTCTCTTACTAGCCACATTGTCGTCACACAAGAGCAATGCTTCTTCATCTCGATCTAGAGCTTCACCACAAGTTATTCTCTTTTGTGGTTGTGGTAGAAGGGTCGTTAGACGTATTGCTGGCACACATCTTAACATAGGAATATCATTATACACTTGTTCAATTAATAAGGCTTTTGTATTCATGGATTAGGCTTTTGTCTCGTCAGGATGTTAAGAAATAGGCGTTTGGAAAAAGGTGTCTTATCATTAACCTATATAAAATATGTCTTTATCTCATGTTTAGCAGTGTTCATTCATTGTACAAGTCAACTCACGAACTAACCAACTCAACCAGGTGGCGGCGTGATTTTTCTGAAGCGCAGGCAGAGAAAATTTCCGCCAATTGACATATGACATAATATATAAATAATCATAAAGTGTGCTTTAAATAGGAGAGATGAAATATAACCTTGTCAATAGAGTGCTAAATAAAATTAGGAGGTAAATGCCCTTTCCGAGACTTCTTTCGGGTGAATGTTCGCATAATATCAACATCTTGAAGTGACTTGAATATCTCCCATTTCGGTGTAACATATCATCAAGTCATTGAACCATTCATCGTTGATCTTGTTGCGTAATTTAGACTTGATAATCTTCATTCTTTGAAAAAACTCTTTCAACGGATCTTTGTCGACACCAAGAATAAAGAAAGCCAACTCAATGAGTTTGTAGACCAATGGAAATACCAAATGTTTCGAGTTTGAACCATCTTTATAGCCAAACTTTCAAGACATGAGAAGCAATTCGAACATTGTTACTTCCTTCACTAAACCGGTGATCCATCTCCACACACAAGTGGCGGAACTTGAATGAATTATTAGGGAGCCAAAAGTAATCAAATAATATAATAGAAATATTAAATTTACAAACAAAATTAGTTTTCTAAAAATCATATTTTAATTGGACAATAAATACTCAATTTTTTGACAAAATATAGTGCCTTGGTTAATAAATTAAAAATTTGTGTTTTTCAAAAAGGTAACTTTGATTTTTTAATCATAAATACGATTGAATTTATTTTATACTATGAAAATATATATTGTCACCAAAAATAAATGCAAAACAATTAACAAATATTGTAAAAACACTTTGATTCAAGAACACACATACATCCCACCTCACCGCTTACTTATATCTTTGAAAAATAATAAAAATGTAAGCATTGCAAAATTTAAGAAAATCTGAGGTTCGAACTCGCGACCGAATACAACACAAATACAAAACAATGAACATCTTACCATTACTTATTTGAACCATTTGTTGTGAAACATCTTGCAAACGAGATATATATTATATATCCTTAATAGAAAATCACTATTAGGTAGGGGCGCTTTACAAACAAAGTAGAAGTTGAGCAGGGCGCGTCTTGCAATGCATTGCCCCTAAAATCGCCCCTGAACTCAACCAACGTTTTAACCCAATTTAATTGAGTTTAGGTCTAACCTAAGTAACCCATTCAAATCCAAAGATGCTTAGTTCGGGTAGCGGATTTGACATTTTGAATCTGTGATGGCTTTCTGCCTTCTCTCCCGTGCATCTCTTTTGAGAACAAGTAAGTGCAGGGTCTCAACAAGCCATTTGGTTCAAAAGCTTCAATCATTGTGATAGGATATGGAAAAGATAAATTGCCCAAATTCGATCTCCAGAAAATTAAGAGAGGAGAATACGGTTGCCTACATCTGATGTCCAAGTGCCTCATTCATATCTAAAAGAGAATTGAGAATATTCTAATGGAAAGCATGATACCTATTCTTCTTCGTATCATTTTGCTATTTTCATAAACCCCATTTTCTCAAGTTACCTGTGTCGGTAATGAAATTGTTCAATAATAATGGGAAAAGCAGCACACAAAACAAATATGGAAAAGCTTTGATTTTTATGGGAATATTCATGGAATGTTTCTTTGAATTTTACTTCCATCTTTCCAAGAACAATAATGATATTCAGCTAAGTTTTTCAGACAAAAATACAAAATACGTACACATACCTGCAGAAATACGCTGGTGGGATCTGGTTGTTGAAAAGTTAAAATATATTTTAGAACTATTAAAAGAGAAAAATCAGGCAAAAGTGAACAAAAACGAAATGACGGAAAAAGGAAAACACGAAAGCTCTCTCCCTCCCACAGTCTCTCCTCCGTCCCTCAACCTCTGCTCTCACCCCTGACCTCCTCCCCCCACAGTCGTCTGCGCCGTAAATACCACTCTCAAAAACACGGTTCTTCTTTTGTTATGCCGTTCCAGCGAAAAAGAAAAACGCTTTCCTTCGTCACTCTCTCCTCCGTCAACGACCGATCTACTCTACTCTGACAAACTCCACCCTTTTCTCCACCGCAACCGGAAGCTTCTTCTACTCAGGTAATTTATATTGTTTCCTTTAATTTATCCGTAATTTTACTAATTGTAGAACCCTAAATGTCCTCAGCTTGGTTGGCGAAGATTAAGTTGGTTTTGCTTTATTTTACTAAGATAGTTGTTGATATTTCGTAGCCAAATGCTTGATTTTGCAAAAGTTGGTTAGTTGGTGTTGACATTTGGCTATCTGATTCAAAGTGACGAAGTAGATGTCACAGTAGAAAACATTGACTTGCCTTTACTTCAACTATCCTATTTAGCACTGAAATAGTGCCCTCTTGTCCTTTTACAGTTAGATTCAAAGAAATAAATGTGAAATAGAAGATTGGTTTATGGCTTTGAAAAGTTGGTTAATTGGGGTAGTAATGTGGCTATCAAGATTCAAATCGATTATGTACATGTCACACCAGAAATTTTTTAGTTATACTTACATTTATTGTCCTATTTAGCACTTAAATAGATCCCTCATGTTGTTTGATAGTGAGTTAACATAATTTTATAGAGTTACATATGAGACTTCCTATGATTGTTATTCTGCATGTTTCGACATACACATTTTGAATTTCATCTATACACTATATTAATTTTAATATAAGTTATACATAATTGGATTTTATGGTGCAGTATTGTTGTGACACTGACATCTAAAAGTTCATGGAAGGTGGTGATACATTCATTGAGGGTAGTAGTGTTGATGCTGAAGGTATAATAGTTGACAACTCCAACGATGACGATGCATGTTGGGATCCTACAATCGGGATGTGTTTTGCTTCATTAGATGAGGGGATACCATATTATGGTGAGCCAATATGTGTTTTGCTTCATATTGTGGATTGGCTATTATGTTAAAATACTTGGTGAATTGCTTAGCAGTCCTGATCAAAAGTATTGGCTACTCAAATGAAAGGATATGAGCTAACCCCTATGAGAATATCTAATATATGACGGTTCAGAGTGCTCTTATTTGGTGTCTCATGTGAAGATACAATCATATTCCCTAATGGTTTGGGAGCCTGTAATAGGGATGTGTTTTGCTTCATTAGATGAGGAGATATAATATTATGGTGAGTATGCTTTAAAAAAAGGTTTTGGATAAAAAATTAGAACATCTGTAAAAGGAAAGGATGGGGAAATTAACTACATAATTCTTTCATGCTCAAGAGAGGGGTCTAGCGCGCAAATGTCAAAAATTCCATGTTCATTGAAGACACTTTCGACTAGGGTGCAATTGTCCTGCCAAGATATGCTTCAGGTTAGAAACAGATGGAGTATGGTAAATCAAAAAAAAATTAGATGATCATTGTCACCAGTTGAGCCCCACAAAGTCAAGGTTGCTTAGGGCAAACAAGAAAATAAATCTACATGTGAAGAGAACAATCCAAATCAACGATGAAGCGGGCGTGAGGATCAACAGAACTTTCCAATCTCTTGTTACAGATGTATGAGGGCATGAAAATATATCATTTTGTGAAAGGGATGTTAGGAATTTTGTAAACAAGGAAAGACGTTCAATTGGAAAAGGCTGTGATGGGAAGGCGTTGATTAGTTACATGAGGGAACAAAATTCAAATTTCTTCTATGATCTTGATTTGGATGATGGTTTTCATGTCAAAAAATTCTTTTGGTCCGATGCAAGAAGTAGAGCTGCTTATGAATATTTTGGAGATGTGGTGACATTTGATACAACATATCTAGTCAATAAATATGAGATACCTTTTGCTGCGTTTGTAGGTGTCAACCACCATGGTCAATCAACATTACTTGGGTGTGGCCTAGTTTCCGGTGAAGACGAAGAGTCATTTGTGTGGCTTTTGATTAGTATTGCTGTAAATGTTGTAAATGACATCAGGTTCATATTTTGATACACTTTGTATAGACAGTGTGTAACCTTTTAGGTCTAACTATATTATTACATTTTGTATGATGAAAATATTTAGTGTTCTAAGACACTCATATAGTGACTCTCTTGAAGTTAACACGTTGCTTAATGTTCTTTCACAAGTGAGTACCACAATAAAAGCATCAAAAAAATCAAGTTGGTTTATGTCCTAGAAAAAGTGGTTAATTGGTATTGTAACTTAGTTATTAGATTCAAACCAAAAAAAATATGTGTTGCTTAACAAATATTTGACTTGGCTTTACATTAATAGAGTCATACAACACTCATATAGTGCCCTCATGCTGTTTCAAATTGAGTACCAAATAAAACCATCTCAAAAACCAACTTGGTGTATTGCCTACAAAAGTTGGTTAATTGACGTTGTGTTGTGGCTATCTGTTTCAAAGTGATCGTACCTTGACCAATGAAGTGTTGAAGTAGTTATTGTTTCGTCAAATGGGCCGGTCGTTGAATGAGTGAAAGGACCGGTCCTGGCTTCACGCTGAGCACCTCGGGTGGTACTTGCAAAGACACTCCGACGATCTAGTGAGAGGTCGCTCGGCGGATAACACAAGGTAAGAGAACGCGCACGATGCCATGTGCGAATGGCATATATATCTCGTGTAGAGTGCCGACCGTTAGCGAAGATTTCGGCCGCAGTGGCGAGAATGCGGTCCCAGCGACTTACTTGGGCGGTTGCCAGACTGGTCGGGCCGACGCCCAATTGCTATTGGGAGCCCCGTAATGGCGATGACATCCGGAACAGTTGCCCCCAAGCCTAGGTCGCTAAGAGCGGTGAGGCTTGAATCGTTGCCTTCAAGTAATGTTGTAAGCGGTCGGGTTGCATTGCGCGATCGGTCTCCATCCTCGAAGTGTGTGGTCATCGCCACACCCGATCGCGATCGATCTTGTAGTCTAGGCACCGAGTCGCCGGGACCGGATCTTGCCTCGAGGTCGCTGCCCTCGGGGTCATGCACGCCAATTCGAGGCTCGATATGTTGCCCCTGTCTAGCCTCGCGCGGGTGACCTACGAGGAGCGACACTGTCAGAAGCTCGTTAGAGGCCATTCGTTGGTCGCCTTTGTTGTAGGTCGTTCGACGCCCTACTCGCCGTAGACCGCTCAAGGTCCGTGCTTGTTCGTGGGTCAATCTTTGACTCTTGGACCATTCGATGGCACTTGGTTGGGATGTGGACGCCGCCGCGCCGAGGTGTGGATGCCGCCATTCATCTTTGGAGAGCGATCCAATTGGTCGGGACTCGGCCGACCTCCTTAACTTATGAAGTCTACTTGGATCTTGCTCGTTTTAGGAGGTGCGATCATTCTCGGGTCGCTCAAATTCGTTCAAGTCTTTGTCGCCACTCATTGCCTATTTCGTTTTGAAGTACTCGATTGTGACCTCGGCGGGCGCTATCGTAGCGGACTTGTTCGGCAGCGTTTTGCGATTTTTGGCAATGGGCTTACTAGGTTAGACGGCCTCATCGTAGCGGTCTCTTCGGCCGTGTTCGGCGATCATTGCTCGTTATTGGGTCATTGCTTGACCTCGGTCATTCGATGACATCGATGGTTGTGCCAACTCGGTGGCACTAGGCACGAGGTCAACGCGGTGACCTTCGATTGAGCCAACTTGGTGGCGCTCGATTGGAGCCAACTCGGTGGCACTCGGCGTGAGACCGCTCGGGGCCTACGCTGTTTGTGGGTCCTTCGACCTTGGGCCACGCCGATGGCGCTCGATTGTAGGCGCTTGGGGCCTACGCTGTTTGTGGGTCCTTCTGACCCTTGGGCCATTTCGATGGCACTCGATTGTAGACCGCTCGGGGCCTACGCTGTTTGTGGGTCCTTCTGACCCTTGGGCCATTTCGATGGCGCTCGATTGTAGACCGCTCGGGGCCTACTGTAACACCCCCTTATATTATATACTAGTTAAACTAATAAAATCAGAGTTTTTCAAAAACTTGTCCACGCACCTCAAAGAGGGTGGTACATTTAATAAAATATCATCAAAGTATATTTAAAATCCAAACGCATCAAGCGCATAAAATGCATATCATAGTCACGTGGGTTAAGACCCTCAAAACAACCTGTTTAGTGTTTACAATAATCCATCAAATAGTTTGCAAAGACAATGAAATGAAACCGAGTTCACATACTCAATACATAGTTCAAAATCGAGTTTAATACATAACCATAATAAAATAATACTAAGACCCCATCCCTTGGTGTTACTAGATCAGAGCCGACACAATATCCCATGAAGGCATGGCACCTTCACTCAGAATCACCTGTTTGTCGCCACGAGAGCAGGCAACATAAAAATGCTAGGGTGAGTCTCTTTACATAAATCATAACAAGTAAGATAAGCATTATAATAGGAAGCATCTAGCAAACAACAAGTCACAATAATAATTTAATTAATCATCAACACAATTCTATGAATGTATGGATATATGCATGTGTGCAAAATGCATGTGGATCCATAGCTCACCTCAATAGCCCCGTCGGGCATCACCACTTTTGGCCGAAGCCACCACCACTTTTGGCCGAAGCCACCACCTCTTTTGGCCGAAGCCACATTATTTATTAACTCACCACTTTTATATGCACATGAAATATGTGACACCATGACAATGCATTCACAACATCACAATTCATCAACCATTATTCAACTCACCGCTTTGGCCGAAACCCACATCAATCAATAACTCACCTCTTTGGCCGAAGCCCACATCAATTAATAATCCACCACCTTGGCCGAAGCCCTCACCATTATTTACTCACCATTTATTAATTTAAATTCCACCTAAGAGCCAAAACACCTCATAAGGACCTTTCCCACACCTAAGGACCATTTTTGACATAGGGGTTAATTTAACACTTTTGATTAATTTTGGTACTTAGGGACTTTATTTGACGTCTTGGAACTAATTAGGCTCTAAGGGATTATTTTGTCTCGCAAAGGATTAATTTAATTCTTAGGGACTAATTAGCCACGCCAAGGATTAAATTAATTCTAAGGGACTAAACCATCTCTTGGACACATTTTGGGTACCTAGGCGCCAAGGGGCAGCCAAAATGGCGCCCCATACCTTGACACACCACCCACCACACATGCACACTAGTGAGACACTCATACCCAGCACAGGGCGCCAAGTTCCTAGCAAACTGGCGCCCCCCTGCACCGTCCCACCACTTTCACACACACAACACACACTCACGCACCGGGCGCCTAAATGCCTGGCATTTGGCGCCCCACACCGCCCTGTCACTAGCGCAGCCACACAGGCGCGCAACCACTAGTCACTGGGCGCCAGATTCCTAGGGAATTGGCGCCCCCACCTGCCAAAACCACCCAACCGAGACACAAGACCCACAAACAGAACATTGGGCGCCACTTTGCCTAGCAAATGGCGCCCCTACCCTGCACAACACCACTCCAGCACCTAGACACCCCACCAGGCGCCACTTTCCCAGTGAAATGGCGCCCTGCACCTGTTCAGCCTTAAATCCAGCAACCTGGCGCCAGATTGCTCAGCAATTGGCGCCCCCTCCTTCACCTACCCGCACGCGCGTAAAACACAAGCTGCTAGGCGCCATTTGCCTAGGCATTTGGCGCCCCTCCTCCAACACCATCACTCCAATGATTTCAAACCTCAAATTAACATTATTAGTTTATCATATTCCCACACTCATTCTCATGGAAACATTTCATCAAATACATATCATGCATAATTTCACAACTCATGCTCTTACAACCACAAACAACATGTTATGAACAAATCAAACATCCCAAACATCAATCAACATACAATCAACACAAAATCACACAACACATCATTCCTAGAGCTAATCCAACTACAAAACACATCCTACAAGTTATAAAAGATGTAATAGAGAGTCCCCTAACCTTTGCAAATTGAAGAATGTAAGCCCTCTATCCTCCAAAAGCCCAAGAAACACCAAAACCATCACCAATTCCAACTTTGAGCTTAAAACCCCATTAATGGCAAAATGAGAACAAGAAGAAATTAGGGATTGAAACTAACATCAATAGCTAGAGGAGGAAAAATGGAAGAGAATGAGCTAAAAAGCCCCTTACCTAGTGCTAAGATGGAGAAGATCTCCACCTCCTTCCCCTCCCTTCACCGTCGCCCTTCTTCCCTTTCTCCCTCTCGGTCTCTCTCTCTCTCGCGCGCGTCTCTCTCTCTCGGTCCGCTGCATCTCTCGGTCCACTTATTTCTTTCTTTCTTCTTAATTCCCTTCTTTCATTTAATCAACAACTTAATTGGGCCCAATTGAGTTGGGCCTCTATTTGCACCCTCCCTCAATTAATTCAACTATTCCCTAACTTAATAACATCACCACTCTCTTATTTACTACTCTCACCTCCTAATTTAATTAAAACACCTAATCCATTTAATTAAATATGATTAACCACTTAGCTCTTAAGTAATTAATTAAATAAATATTCAAATTATTTTCGGGGCGTTACACCTACGCTGTTTGTGGGTCCTTCTGACCCTTGGGCCATTTCGATGGCACTCGATTGTAGACCGCTCGGGGCCTACGCTGTTTGCTGCTACTCGCACGGCGAGCTACCAATCATACATTCTTGCATGCGAAATAGATTACAAAGTACGACTTTTAAAGGTCGGGCCTCAGTAAAAACCCTGGTCGGGAAAAGAGCGCCCGCCTGACATTTATTCATAGATCGTTAGTCTGTTCTATTATCACGAGGACTGTCTTGTTCTTCAAGTGACCTATCCTCACTACAAAAAACGGAACGAATTGCGGGGGTTTTTAAGTCGTTTCGCGGGGGTTTTAAACCCCCGCAATGTAAACTGCGGGAGTTTTAAAAAACGTCGGAGTTTCAAGTGCCGCAATCGTTTTACGGGGGTTTTTAGAAAACGCTAGTATCGTGTCTTTTAGCGGGGGTTTTACTGCGGAGGTTTTTAACCCCCACAATTAGTGGAGGTTTTACTAACCTCCACTCACAATCAGTGGAGGTTTTTTTGAGGGGGTTATATAGGATTTTTTTTGTGGGGGTTACAACCTCCTATAATAGACATATTTTTTTTTTTTGCAATTTGAGAATTTCGTTTTTCCTTATCTCATTATCATATTTAATTACTAATAACTATACATACATCTTACATAACACTTACTTAAAAAACTGAAAATTTCATTAAAAATATAACTGTGATAACATAAATGTAATGTCAAATATTTATGTCATCCAACTCAAAAAATTAATAAAAAGAAACAATTGTAGCTCAAATATCTATTGTCATACAGCTCAAAATCCTAATAACATCAAAAAAATCATATACTAAAGGATCCTAAAACCACTAAATGTTGCTAGCACCGAATGATCCACTTGCATCCAATGGAGAATGAGGTTCACTTGCACGCTCACTTGCCTGAAATAACAAAAGAAAAATTGACTCATTTCAAATATCCAAAATCAAATAAAAAAAAACTAAATTGATACATATTTAATTCCAACTAAATAATATTCCTATAAGTTTACTTACAGACTTATTAATCTTATTGATTACTGATTCAATAACTGTAACACCCCCTTCTATTTAGTCTATTATTTTAATAAATTCGAAAATCAGAGTCTACGAAAAACCTTTAGTGCGACCACTAGAGGGTGCCACATTCAAACAACCACATTAAACTCCAAGTAATAATTAAAATAACTCCAAAAAGGTGATACATAGCACCATAAATCCGTACGAGGATAGAGATCGTAGCAGCGGAAACAACAGCCGAAATACAGTGATACAGTTATCCAAGGAAAAGTTAAAACGTAACATAAACGACAAAATCTAGCTATCCTCCCGGTGCTACTACGTATCGAGCCGACTCGACAAATACTAGCGGAAGGTGCTCACGTCACCTTCGATCCATCATCACTATGACGTTGCCACATAGGAGCAACATTCCAAGCAGAAAGGGTGAGTCTCATTTCATAGAAAATAGTAAATAAAACATGCAACTCAATAAGATAAGCATTAGCACACCAATACCGAAAAAAATTCAAACAATTTCATCAATAGTCATACACACCCAAACAACCACCAGAAACGTATGCAAGTGCATGAGATGCAGCCCAACGCCAAGGGCATATGCATGTGGATCCATCACCAAAAAGGCCCAGAGGGCATTCACCAATCACCAAAAAGGCCCGAAGGCATTCACCAATCACCAAAAGGCCCGAAGGCATTCACCAAAAATATTTTATGAGGCCGAGGCCTATTCACCGAAAATAATGCACATGCCTATGCGACGCATGACTATGCAACACCACGCCAAAACACCACCGAGAATAGCACAAGGAATATTCGCTAATAATTTTATTTGCACCCCAGTCACCAATAGAGGTCATAACCCTCCATCACCCAAAATGAACTCACCGTTAATCCCATCACCATTAAAAACAACCACAATAGCTAAATGCAACACCAAAAGGACCAAAGGGACACCTAGGACCAAACGCACCACCTAAGGACCAATTCAACATCATAATAATTATTTTAGCACCTAGGGACTAATTTGACACCATAATAGTTATTTTAGCACCTATGGACTAATTTGGCACTCACCTAGGCACCCATGCACTCCCAGCGCTAAAACAGCACACCTGGCAGCGGCGGATGGCGCCCATACACTATTCACCGCACAAAGACCCTTCCAAACCAAAGAACACACAGATTAGTCACACCCCAGCGCCATTTCAGGGAAATTTGGCGCCCCCACCCTCGTCACGCACTACACGCACACAAAGACACACTGGGAGACACACACACGTGGCGCCATTTTGGGAATTTGGCGCCTCCCCGCCTACTCCGCACCAAAGACACACAATCTCACTCACCAGCGCCATTTTGGGGAAATTGGCGCCCTCTCGATACTCCGCACAACCACACACACACACACGGAATGCACACACAGGCGCCATTTTGAGGATTTTGGCGCCTCTCTCTCTGCTCGCACAACTACACACTGCACACACACACAATGCACACACAAGGCGCCATTTTCAGGGAAATTGGCGCCTCCCGCTCGATCTACGCATATATTTTTCTTTTAAAACACCGACAACAAGACATGTATACATTTTTAAGACACCAACCCAAGAACATATATATATTTTTAAAACCCAAACAAAGAACATATATAGTTGGTAAAACGCAAAAAAATGACCACATATAGATTTTATAAAACGTCAACAGCAACCTATACATTTTATAAAAAAAGGATAAAGCAAAGATATATAGTTGATAAAACAAAGAAACAAAGAACATATGGATTTTATAGAACATCAACAGCAACTATATAGTTCATAAAACGGCACAACCAGCACTATATATATTCAGAAAACAGCACAAACAGCAATATATATATTTTATACCACAGCAACAGCACCTATACATTCAGAAAACAGTACAAACAGCAATATATATATTTCATACCACAGCAACAGCACCTATAAATTTCATAAAACCGCAACAATTCAATCCCCCATATCCTAATACTCAATCCTATGGTTCCATGTTTTAGAAACTATTGGCTATGGAAGGAGAGTCCCCTTACCTGGAAAAAGCCTGCAAATTCGAACCTAACACCAAGCACCAAAACGCAGCAGCTCCTCCCTCTTCCCTTCGCAAGACCGAAACACCCTTATGGAATGAGGAACACAACGATGGAAGGAATGAGAGGATTGAAAAGGGACAAAACGTGAAAAGAAAGGAAAAGGAAGGAAGAAGGATCGAAAACCCTTACCAATTGAAAACTTGAGAAGAATCCTTCTTCTCCTTCTTTTCCTTGCTTGCCGTCGCACCACACACACTTCTCACTTTTCTCAGTTTTCTTTCGTTTCTGAATGGGGGGAATTTTGGGACGTTAGGGTCTAGGGTATTAGGAATGGGCTTGGGTCAATTGATTGACTTGGGCTCTAGCTGCACCCCCTAGATCATTTGATTCACCTCCTGAAATCAAAGGACACTCCAACTTAATTATTTCATTAAATTAAATATAGTGATCCCTCAATAACTTAATTAAATAAATAATTAAATTATTTTAGGGCGTTACAATAACCGATTCAATAGCTGATCTGTATGTCTTTAACAGAGATACCGTATCTACACATAACAATAATGTTCAATAGCAGAGAATATTGATCTACACTCTTTCAATAACTGATCTGTATGTCTTATTGATTCTCGATTCAATAATCAAGAAAGAGTGGTAGCAGAGAATATTGTGTTCCTTTGAATTAAATGGACCGGCTAAATGCTAAATCTACTTGCCTCCTGTAGAAAAACTTCTATCCATATCTAATCAAACCTTAGGACATCTATTTTTCACAATACTGTCATTTAAGTTGTAGATCAACACAATTGAACACTTTTCTAGGTCAACATGAGTTCAAAGTACAATATTTGTAACACTTGGAAGTTGTTATGAAGATAAAGAAGTCTAACTTCAAAACAAACTATAGGTATCATTCACGCCAAGATCAATAATGCTCTAATGAGTCAAACATTAACATACAGAACATGCAATCCAAGTTAATGTGCAAGACACAAACTGATCTGAATATTTCTCATCACATCAACACCTTTAATAAGGAACTAACCTACTATGGAAATCATATGGTCCAAATAAAGAAAGATACTAGCTTTTGAAGGAGATGAAGACTTCAGACATCAGTAATTTTCTCTCGGCTAAGAGAATTTCAATGAAAATTCTTAACAAGTTCAATGCACACACATATATGACACTTTCTATTACTAACACTCGGTCCACATGACACTTGAGGTAAGATGCAATTATTTTACATTCTAAGCTTAACGAATGAGCAAGCTACTTTGTTCCACTTATGAAGGGAAGGGGGTTTTAGAACTACAAACAACAATGACACCTTTAAACAAACATTTAAGCATGCTGAACTGCTTCTGTGACAACTAGATGGTGCATAAATAGTGCTTAGGAAGATACTTTGGTTACTGAGTCAAACTTCCCAAGAACCAATAATAATATTTCAGAGAGAGAAGTGTAAGGGAGGGAGACAATGCACTCTTACCTGTTGAATCAAGTGAAGATTGCTTTTTCTTTGAATCTGCCAAGATTTCATCCTCAAAACGCTCGCGGCCCTCAAGTAGTATGCCAAGATAGGTATAAACATTGCTTTGAATGGTAAATTTTATAGTTTCATGCTCATCTTCTGAGAAGGGGGTGCTTTTGTAAAGAATCTTGGCCTGCCATAAATATTTGCAATACCATGAATACATTGACTGCAACTATTTTCAGCGATTTTGTTTTTGGTTGGTGGAGTGGCACTGTCAAATTTTTATTTCAATATTCATCAACAAGCCATGTATAATAGATACCATGTCCAACTATAAAGTCAGTTGTCCTTTACCACCAAATTGGCCTTTCTAAACGTGGAAATACAAATACTAGATGTTTGCAGAGATAGCAACTTTTGCAGGATTGATGTCTACAATAAATTATGACTAACTAGGTCGGTACTCATGTTTAGAGTTTAGAAGACTCCAGGAAATTAATATTATTTTAGGTTTCTAAGTGAAGTACGTAACAACAAATATGCTTGCATACCATAATTTGTCCAATAACCAAAATATAGTACTACGTGTGACTTGATTCACATGCTAAATCACCCAAGTGAACAAAATACCTGCTTAAAAATAGTGCTCGTTCCAGATCCACTGCAACCAACCAAGAGAAGTTTCTGAGTGATTCCATGCTCAAGGTAGTCAGGAATTGTTTTGCTAGCCACAGTAGAGTGTAGTTCTCCAAAAGAACTTGAAGATTTAGAAGGAACTGGTAGGGACAGGAAGGCACATACAAGCTTCGTTCCAGCCTACCAAGTGAAACAAGAGTGTGAACTGTGTAGCAAATAATATAGGACATGAAGAAAACAAGAGACAAATGCACTCAAAAAAACAACTAAACAAATTACCTTTCCCCATATATACCCTCTTGTATTCTTCTGTCCCTCTTCTTGACAATAAATCAAAGTAATGCAATTGTCTTGTAAGTAAACTATTATTGTGATAATCTTATGATTCAGGTTCTTTAATTTGTCTTGTAAGTAAACTATAATTGTCTGTGCTTGGCAAACACACAAAATAATATTCATGTTTGGTCACTGTTTAAGCACACAGATCAGCTAGCTTATTGATCTTGCAAATAAAACAATAATGTCCCTATAGAAACATTCTAAAAGAACCAGAGAAATAATATCACTACAAAAAACGAATCTTCACAGGCAATTTGCAATACAGCAAAGACCATAGCAGATTATCATGTTAAAGAAACCCCACCAACCCAAATACAACAATACGAAGCAATTAAGTGAGGAAGATGAAGGTGAAAGTGAGACACTTATACAAATCACAGAAACCCTAAACCCTTACCTCCAAAACAGCAAAAGATGCACGCCAAATGAAGGAGAGACGCACGAAATAGGTGAAACGCCCTAGAAGAGGGATAGACGCACCTTCTCCTTCCTCACTCTAGAAGAGAACAAGTCTTCAAAGGGATAAACAGAGGGTATTGCGAGAGAGATGGGTAGAAATAGATTGGTAACGATTTCAAGAATGAGGGGAAAGGGTTTCAAGAATGAGGTAGGATGTTGTCTTGTGTTTCAGGAGAGATGACGATTTCCAGAATGAAGCGAGAGATGAACGTTGGAGGAGATGGAGAGTTTTAATTGCACAACCGATTAAGTGGGAGGAGATGAACGTTGAGGAGATGGAAAGATCTCTCAGGCGAGAGATGAAAGTGGGAGGAGATGGAGCGTTGTTTCATGCGGGAGGAGTTGGGAAAGGGAAGGGTTTAGAGATGCACTGAATCGATTTGGTGAGAGAAGAGGAAAAGAGAGCGCGTGAAGGGTTTCACAATCTCGGTTTTTTTTTTTTACAATCTCAGGGGTTTTAAACTCCTTAAAATAGAATAAAAAATTAACTAAAGGAACTGGGAAGTCTCTTTTTAACATCAAATTGAGGAGGTTTTTAAGACCTCCGCAATAAAACCCCCGCTATTTGTTCCGTTTTTTGTAGTGCCTGCTCTTCTCTGGGCCGCGCACGGGCAACCTTTCTAGCGAATAGTGCTTCTTCATAGGCCATATGATCGTTGGCCCTTCGTAGGAACATGGTCAGATCCATGTAACGATTTAGGCCGAACTCTTCTGCAAAGCTGTGGTCCGATCTGATCCCACGCTTGAGATACTTCAGCTTGTCTCTATCGGTCAGGTCGCGCACCTGATCGGCCTCGGCGTTGAATCGCTCTATGTACTATCTCAATGATTCGTTGTCCCCTTGGATAATCGTATCCAAGTGCTCTTCATGCCGCTCTAGGCATCTGTTGGCCGTGTAGTTGGACAAGAATGTTCTGACCAGGCCGTCCCAAGACGAGATGGTGTTGGGCGGTAGGCTCTCCCACCACTCCAGTGCTCGCTCCTCGAGCGACTGTGGAAAGAGTCTGCACTTCATGGTCGTTCCTAGCTCCCTATAGCTGCAGTAATTGTTGAAGTACCTTAAGTGTCCATGCCGGATCCCCCACGGCCGTTGAATTTATTCAAATTGGGGGTTTCCTCAGTCTCGGGGATACTGATGAACGGCGTATCTCTGTAATTAAAGGTCCATGGCCGGTCGGGAGACCACTCGGCCCAAAAGGCTGCATGGGAAGGTACGCTTCGTTGCTCGACATTTCGTAGAACACACCGCTCGCTGGCGGACCACACAACGGTGGCATTTGAGAAGATTGTCCCCTGGGTCGCCTGGAATGGTGTCTCCTCGGTCGCTGGGGGATATCCCTGATTTTTCCATCACGATAATCATCAAACTCTTCGTACGAGTCCCACGATCGACTTCTCGATCTTCGAGAACCGGAGGACCCGCAGGAAGGATACCTGGTAGTCGAGCGACTTGACTTAGGACTATAGCTAGGATCTTCATATCCATAATCATAAGAGGGGGAACGGCGTCTGCGCACATTCCTGCTAGGGGGCGACCTGTGTGCCATGATTCTTCGTGCCGGAGACCGGTGGGTGGTGCTCTCCCGGTGAGAAAAGCTCCTTCGAGGAGGGGAGCGATGTCTTCGCGCCGGTCGGCGACGAGCAGAAGGTTCTCCGTCTTCCGCACGCGGGCGGCCCGGAATCGACCCTCTTTCATAACGTGAGATCAGCTCATCTCTGTCTGCAATGACTTGGTTCTTGCTTTGCAGAATCTGCAGAACGGCCTGAGCGACATGTTCTGGCAATGGTTCCTGAATGCCGGCTTCAATCAGCTCGGGCGGTAGGTCATTAGGAACGGGCGGCTGAATCTGTGGAAGGACCGGTCCACGACCGTCGTGCACAGAGGGCTCCTGTCGTGGATGTCCTTGAGATTCGTGGATCGTAACGGCCAGGCCCTCCGGTGTCATTGGTCGAGGATGTTGCCGGAGGGGTTGAGTGCGGATGAGGCCCCTCGCCTGCGGGGCCGGTCGCGTGGAGCCATGAGTGAAGTAGGATAGCGCCGGGCCTCCCATCGTGGTCGCCAATTGATCGTACCTTGACCAATGAAGTGTTGAAGTAGTTGTTGTTTCGTCAAATGGGCGGTCGTTGAATGAGTGAAAGGACCGGTCCCGCTTCACGAGCACTTCGGGTGGTACGCAAAGACACTCCGACGATCTAGTGAGAGGTCGCCGGGCGAGATAACACAAGGTAAGAGAAGCGTGCACGATGCCATGTGCGAATGGCATATATATACTGTAGAGTACCGACCGTTAGCGAAGATTTCGGCCGGTAGCGAGAATTGCGGTCCAAGCAGCTTACTTGGGCCGGTTGCGCTGGGCTGGGCCGACGACCCAATTGCTATTGGGAGCCCCTGTAATTGCTGATACATCCCGGAACACAAAGTTATCAAATATATGTAACGGCCCAAACCTTAGACTTATAATTACTTCAATTCTCATATTTAGCACTTAAATAGTTCTTTCATGCTCTTTCTCAAGTGAGTGCCACAATAAAAGCATCAGGAAAACCAAGTTGGTTTATGTCCTAGAAAAAGTGGTTAATTGGTATTGTAACTTGGTAATTAGATTCAAACCGAGAAAAATATGTATCGCTTAACAAACCTTTGACTTGGCTTTACATTAATAGAGTCATACAACACTCAATATAGTACCCATGTTGTTTCAAAATGAGTACCAAAGAAAACCATATCAAAAACCAACTTGGTGTATTGCTAACAAAAATTGGTTAATTGACATTGTATTGTGACTATCTGATTCAAAATTAGCAAATATATGTAACGGCCCAAATCTTAGACTTATCATTACTTCAATTCTCATATTTAGCACTTAAATAGTTCTCTCAAGCTCTTTCACATATGAGAACCACAATAAAAGCATCAGGTAAACTAGGCTGTTTAATCTCATAGAAAACATGGTTAATTGTTACTGTAACTTGGTCATTAGATTCAACACCTGTAACCAGTGTTATTAAACCCGGACCGACCCGGTCGGTCGGACCGGTTGGACCGTGATCCGGTCCCAAACTCGGTTCGGGTTGCTTGTTGGATCACACATGCATCAGACCCGGTGCAACCCGGTTTGACCCGATCGGTTTACACGTTGGCCCGGTGACCCGGTAGATGAACCGACCCGTAACGGGTTGTGCACCAAA
The DNA here is from genome assembly GCA_020916435.1 of Oxytropis ochrocephala. Lineage (NCBI taxonomy): Eukaryota > Viridiplantae > Streptophyta > Magnoliopsida > Fabales > Fabaceae > Oxytropis > Oxytropis ochrocephala. The sequence goes on along the minus strand of CM037090.1, from coordinate 58,730,428 downwards.
CCAGCAACTCATGGAAATGTCGTATATATTTAAAAAGAAAGTCTGTGGGAATCAAACCCAGGACATATACCATGCACAACCAATAGGTTTACCACTAAGCCACTGTCAAATTGTTGAAATCCAATGCAATTGTAATGTATATAGTATTTATTCTTTGGTTAAAAAGCATTTATTTAATGAGTTAATGATATTGTAACATAAATGTTTACACAAAAATCTTAAAAAATATATTTTTAAACAAAATTGTTTTCTAAAATTTTAAAAAATATATTTATAATTCTTAATATGTGTTATTGAAATGTCTAATTGTGTATCTTAGACTATGAAATAAATTAAAAAAAAACTATGAAATAAATTAAAAAAAGATTATGAAATCAATAATAAGATTAAAAACATTTTTTTAGGCATTTTTATGGTATGAAAAAAATCATAGTTCTGTAATCTGCGAATTTCTACACATTATGCCTATTTTAATCAATTTTTAGTAGTGTTACGGGTCATGCGGGCTAACAAGTGACCCCCGGTCCGCCCATTGACCTAGTGACCCGGTGACTTGACCGAGTTGATCACCGGGTCGTTTTTAATAACATTGCCTGTAACAAAATATGTGCTGCTTAACAAACCTTTGACTTGACTTTACATTATTAGAGTCATACACCACTCATATAGTGCCCTCATACTGTTCCAAAATGAGTACGAAAGAAAACCATATCAAAAACCAACTTGGTGTATTACCTAGAAAAGTTGGTTAATTGACGTTGTATTGTGGCTATCTGTTTCAAAGTTAGCAAATATGTGCAGCGGCCCAAACCTACGACTACTCCTTAAAATTAATTTATTATATTATATATTTATATATCAATTAATTTTTATTAAAATTTATATTTTATATTGGCTAAAATTAAAAATATATAATGTTTTCTTTTTAATTATATTATAATATTTGTTTATTTATTTAATAATTATCAACACAAAACAAACAAATAGGCCTAAACGGGTTTACGCTCAACCGACCCATTTACGCTCAACAACTGTTATTTCTATCGCTTAAATGCAACCGTTTATTTCAACCACTGTCCGACGTTCGCTTCTGATGCATGTCTAAAACATGTATACAAGTTAACTAGGTAATTTTCATAATTTGAACATGTGCAACAAAAACCAAAGAACTCCAAATACACGCTTACCAAATTGCAAGACTTTAAGAGATGAACGGGTTTTCCCGGGAACTTATGAAATTCCAAAAAATCTACAAAAGTCCAACGCTTTTGGGTCCCATTTTGGAAAATTGGCAATTCACGATTAGCTTTGTTCTACATTATAAATCACTACGGCCGGGACAATTGTATTAACTAAATGTCCCTAAATGAAATTGCCTCAATAACACAAAGTTTTAAATTTCTTCACAGCAAAGAATGAATTAAATACAAAATGGCTTACAACACCCATTCTCTTAATTTCTTCTTCCATCATCACAGGCGAAGTAAATGCAAACACCTGGAAAAAAATTATGCACATCAAATACTAGTTCATAACAAAAATTGGAAAACAAAATAAGATAACACTAGGATTCAATAAAGGGTCTTCCCATGATGTAGCTTCCCTTCTCTAAATCATGCATCAAACATCAAAATTTGGTGATCTGTAGGAGAAATGAAGCAATCAAGTACTCCTTAATGGTTGATGTGAAAATCGTAGATCTTGTTATACAAACTAAATTTCTCTCTTTTAGAATCTTTACAAATTTTTCAGATTGTTTTCCTTTGTACTTACTTTAAAACCGAGAAAAACCACAAATATCACATACTACCACAACGGCACAACCCCAAAGATACAAGAGTGAGTGATACAAACTGAACATAGATAGAATAGAATGGAAAAGACTGATGTATTATTGAACTCAATTACAGAGGATCTCTCTGTAATTGGAAGGAAAAGTACAAGATGATAGGGTAATTCAAAGAATGGAACAAAGACAAAACAGAGCAATCTACTCAAGCATCGCTCCCAAACCCAGCCAAGTCCCAAAACCAGCCTAATGAAATAGTCACCCCTTCCCCCCCCTCTTATACCTCACATTCTCTTTCTAATTAATTCTGAATATTCTTTTCCATTCCTCCACTCACTCACTGCCACGTAGGCAGAGTTTGTTACATCATATTGTGGTGTGTGCTTGTGTGCTAGTGGTCCCCAAGTAATTGTTCTCCACTTCTTTCTTTCATAAACATTAGGATTATACCCAATGTGCCCTTCATTACCCTTGTTCGTATCAACACCTTCCCCTTCAAAACACATGGGAAAGCTGGTATATATGCCTATTGCATCTCAAATACTACAATTTGTACACACTAATCTTATCATATTTAAGAATTAACATGATGAAAAGATTCATGTGCTACTATTATATCATCATCACACTAGTGCAGAAAAGGGATTTAAAGTCACGCAAATTGGCTTTTTAAAGTCACGCGTCGGCGTGACTTCTATTAAAGCGACTTCGTATGTCGGGAGCTTTAAAGTCACGCACGACGTGACTTCTATTAAGGCGACTTCTTAAGTCGACTTTTTTTGTCGCTTGACTTTAAATGTGTTTACATTATAAAGTCGAGGTTGTACTACTTTGACTTCAAAGTTTTTTTTTTTTTTTTTTTTTTTTGCCTTTTAGTCATTCCCTGGATATATATATATATATATATATATATATATATATATATATATATATATATATATATATATATTTGGCTCCACTAGGTATCAAATTCATTAAACTAGCAACAAACATTCTATATAGAATTACAAAATTACTATATTTAATACAACTAGAAAAAAAACAATAGTATATTAATAACTATAAGTATTGAGATTCGATATTGGGTACCTTAAGGGCACCAAAGACACGATTGCAGTTGTGGTCTAACAAGACCAACATCAAGAAGAGCACGGAATGGCCTCTGGTCTCGGCAGGCTCCACCGAATAATCCTCTCCGATGCTTTGATCAAAACAATATATTGAATTAGTTAACAAAGATCAAAATCGGTGTATGGAGAGAACATTGCAAATTCATAGATATACCTCAACATTTCCCTCGTACTCCTCATCCATCTCAAGTGTTTTAAGAACTCGACGGGCTAACAGGAGTCCAGTGCAATAAGCTGGTCAACCACAATAGAGAATGCGTCAAAAAGATACATATAAATTTTGAAGAGTATGGTGGGATGTCTGGAAAGCACTTTCTCTTAAACAAAATACCTGCAGCATAGTTTGTAAGGCCTACTTCAAGACCATACCGTGGCAGAATTTCATCGCAGAATTGATAATAAATCAAAACCCAACACACGCACAAACACAAAATAATGGATGTATAAATCGAACTACTCCGAAATTTCAAACAAACGAAACAGGTTACAAACTATTTAGATTCTAACAAACAGATCAACGAGATTGACGTTTAACTATATAAAGAAATGAAATATGAAACGTAAGTGATAGAAAAATATTGAAAATGTTTAAAATACCTTGAATATTATAAATATAAGAATGCTAACCCTAGCTCTTTAGCTTTTTCAGACTTCCTTCCCCCAATATCTTCATGGCATAACAAATAATTCTGCATACAAAAGATGTTAATCACAAACAGATTATGTAAATTTAAGTGTCATTGAATAAAAAACACTGTATAACTGTTTTCTTGCTGATTGATCCAGTGACACGACCACCATGGCGTTTAATCAAATCTTCTGCTTCTTCTCGCTCCAGACTGAAAAGTTAAAATATAAAGACTGAAGATTGTGATAATGAAATGTTAATAACTATGACCTTTACACTCTACAAGGAAAGCGAACCTAAACAATAACAAAATAATATAGGAAAGAGGGGGATTAAGAAATGAAATCCGCAGAAAGAAAAAAAACTGTAAACCAAGTGCTGCTTTGTGCAAATCCAGAAAATTATGAGAAATACCTGTCCAGTGTTCCGCTGATTACAAAAGTTAAACCAGCTAAACAGTCAGGAGCACCTTCAGGGACTTCCTGAGAAATAAAAGAAGTTTGAGTGCATTGACAAAGACAATATTTTCAACTAATGGATCCGGACATTTGATAAATTTGAACCTTTTCTCCCTTGTGTGGAGGATCTTTCCTTTCGCCAAAATTCATGAACCCACCCCTACCACCCCCTCGGCCTCTCCCACTAGCTGCTTGTGATGATGCTCCTCTTCCACCACGACCCCTTCCACCAGATTTTAAGGGAGACACGGCATCTTTCTCATCATCTTCATCATTTTCTTCTAAATCCTCAGATTTCCGGGGGACCCCCCTACCACCCCCTCGGCCTCTCCCACCAGCTGCTTGTGTTGATGCTCCTCTTCCACCACGACCCCTTCCACCCGATTTTAAGGGAGACACAACATCTTTCTCATCATTTTCTTCCAAATCCTCAGATTTCTGGGGGATCCCCCTACCAGACCCACTCTTCAATTTTTTTGTAGGCGTGGATTCAGCTAGAGGAAAAATGGCGTTGATGCTGCTGAAGCTCGATCTCTTGCCTGGAAAAGCGAGAGAGACGATGAGAACGCGAGAGAGACGATGAGAGCGCGAGAGAGACGATGAGAATACGAAACGTTCAACCTGAGAACGTTTTGATGTGTTTTACGTTTTTATTACTTTTGAAGTCAAGCAATTTTACGCTTGACTTAAAAACCTGACTTAAAAACCTGAGAACGTTCAACCTGAGAACGTTTTTATTACGTTTTTCCACTTTTGAAGTCACGCATATTTTACGCTTGACTTAAAAACTAGCGTGCCAAAAATAGTTTTCGAGTTTATTACAAGTTTGCCACGCGTCACTTTTTGAAGTCACGCATATTTTACGCTTGACTTAAAAACTAGCGCGCCTAAAAAAGTTTTCGAGTTTATTACAAGTTTGCCACCGCATCCTTATATATCAAGCGCTGACGATCGAGAAGCGTGACTTTAAATGTCTATTTCTTTTCCTTATTTTGCACTTCATCATCAACTTAGGTAAGTTTTTTACCAATAATATTTTTTTATCAGTATTTCACTTTGTGTTTAACTTTGATTCAATCGGTAATGATTACAATCGCAATAATGCTTTCAAACCTCTGTGGAGACTTTATATCACCCTTATCTCTAATATCATTTTCTTGAAGAAGAAAAAATCTGAAGGCAAATGAAAGATCACTGGTGGACTAACCTTATCTATATGATCCTTATCTCTAATGATATTTGATCTTCTATTTTTTTCTTTTTATACAAACCTTCTATTTCTATGTAAAACCTTCAGTAGATACATCACCAATGGACTAACCTTTTTAACTTCTAGTATATATGATTAATTCTTTTTGATCTCTGCCCATTTTGTTCATTATGTAATCATTAAATGGATTTCGTTATTTGCACCTTCTAGATGCATTTGGATTGTATTATTAATTTCCTTCTTATTAGCATTCTTTAAATAATATGTTGATTGAATAGATCCCTTATGTGTTGACCATATGGTAGATGCACAAATTTTGGTGACTCTTGGAGATTTGTTATGTTTATGGTAAATTTGTTTTCATTATATTTTTATGTACATGGAAAAATCAATCACATTTTGATGGTCCATTACCAGAAGTGGATGTGACAACACATGATAACAAAATAATTAACTTTTGATTAAAATTCATGAGGGGGAGAAGGTGCACTTGACAACACTAGTAATGTTTCATTCCTAGAAGTGAATGTAGCGACACGCAATCACTATTGGCAGATATGTGATCGCGATCTTGATCATTATCTTGATCATAGTGAAAATTCGAAGAACACATTTTTCCACCAGAAGTGGAAAATATTGGAAAGAATGACAAATATGGGCAGAGTAGCAAAAATAATGAAAATATTTGCTACAGTTGTGGAGGCAAAAGGTCATTGGAGTCGTACCTGTCGTACACAAAAACATCTTGTCGATCTCTATCAATAATCAATTAAAAATAATGATGGAAATATAGATGCTACTCATTTGGATGTTACTGATTTATTTGCTGACCTTAATGGAAGCATTGATCACCTTATTGTGGATGGAAGTATAGTCAACAAGTAGTTTTTCCTAAATAATAAAATATCTTTGAATTTCCTATGCTAATAATAATAAAGCTTATATTTGTGTTTTCAACTTCCATAGATTATGTTCAAATAATTCAATCATAAATTTGTTATTCCTTCTCGTGCTTCTCTCTTATCATTTTTTTTTCTCTTTGGATAGAATGAGTATTGACACTAGCATAAATAATGGAGATATGTGTCTCGTTGATAGCGGAACTACTCATACAATTTTAAAGGATGCAAAATATTTCTCTTAAGAAACCGACGTTAGTACTATATCTGACTCTTCAAAGATAATTGAAGGCTTCGGAAGAGCTAATATACTATTATCTTGGGGAACAAATTTACGCATTGAGAATGCATTATATTCCCCTAAGTCTAGTAAAAATTTATTAAGTTTCAAAGATATCCGTCTAAATGGATATCATATTGAAACAAGAGATGAAGGAGATATTGAATATCTCTATATAACAAGACATACTTTGGAAAAAATAAGTGTAGTGAAAAAGCTAATCGCCTTTTCCTCTGGTTTGTACTACACTTATATCAGTGCAATTGAAGCACACATTGATGTAAACCAGAAGTTTACAAATCACAAAAAATTTGTTGTTTGGCATGACCGGTTGGGCCATCCCGGGTCTATAATGATGCGAAGAATAATTGAAAATTCACGTGGTCATCAGTTTAAGAGCCAGGAGATTCTTCAATCTAATAAATTCTCATGTACCTCTTATTCACAAGGGAAGTTGATAATTAGACCATCACCAACAAAAGTTAGAAGTGAATCTCTTAACTTTTTAGAACGTATACATGGTGATATTTGTGGGCCAATACACCCACCGTGTGGACCATTTAGATATTTTATGGTTTTAATTGATGCATCAACTAAATGGTCACATGTTTTCTTGTTGTCAACTCGCAACCAAGCATTTGCGAGATTGCTAGCTCAAAATTCGAATAAGAGCCCACTTCCCTGATTATCATATCAAGAAAATACGTCTTGATAATGCTGCTGAGTTTACATCTCAAGCATTTAATGAATATTGTGCATCCATTGGAATTGACATTGAACATCCTGTACCACATGTTCATACACATAATGGACTTGCATAATAATTTATTAAGTGTATAAAGTTAATTGCAAGATCACTCCTCATGAGGTGCAAACTTCCGATTTCCACGTGGGGACATGCAATTTTGCATGCTGCAAACTTGATTCGCATCAGGCCAACTAGTTATCATGACTCTTCCCTTTTACAATTAGTTTTTGGTCAAGAACCAAACATTTCCCATCTTCGAATTTTTGGTTGTGCGGTGTATGTTCCAATTTCTCCACCACAACGCACTAAGATGGGTCTACAAAGAAGGTTGGGAATATATGTTAGATATGAATCTCCGTCTATTATAAATTATCTTGAACCAACAACAGGAGATTCATTTACAACTCGATTTGCTGATTGTCATTTTCATGAATCAAATTTCCCAACATTAAGGGGAGAGATTAAGCAGCTGAAAAAAAAAGATCAGTTGGAATGAATTATCCTTGTCTCATCTTGATCCTCAAACTAAACAATGTGAACTTGAAGTTCAAAGGATAATTCATTTGCAAAGCTTAGCAAATCAATTACCAAATGCATTTACTGATCCAAAAGGTGTAACCAAATCATATATACCAGCTGCTAATGCTCCAATAAAACTAGATGTCCCTGTTGGACAATCTAATATTGCAAATGTGTCTCAACCGCGCCTGAAGCGTGGTAGACCAGTCGGTTCCAAAGATAAAAATCCTCGAACAAGAAAATGAGCTAAAAAGAAATATGGTCCAGAGGAGGATATAGAAACTCTCAAAGAATCTACAGACATGATTGACATTTCGGTCACAGAAGGGACAAATCAGGTACCTGAAAATCATGAAAACAAAGAGATCTCAATAAATTATGTCACTAATGGAATACGATGGAACCGACATGAAGTCAATGTTGATGATAGTTTTGCATATCATATATCGCTAAATGAGATAAATGATGATGAGGATCATGAACCAAAATCCATTAAAGATTGTAGACAAAGTGAGAATTGGCCAAAATGGAAAGGTGCAATTGAAGCAGAATTAGCTTTACAAGCGAAAAGTTTTTGGACCTGTAGTCCGAACACCTGATGGTGTCAAACCAGTTGGCTACAAATGGGTCTTTGACCAAAAACGGAATGAGAATGGGGAAATAGTAAGATACAAAGCCCGACTTGTTGCTCAAGGATTTTCACAAAGACCTGGAATTGATTTTGATTAAACATATTCACCTGTAGTGGATGCAAGTACTTTTAGGTACTTAATTAGCCTTGTAGCACATGAAGAGCTTAATTTGCATATGATGGATGTTGTCACAGCCTATTTATATGGCTCACTTGATAGTGACATTTACACATGAAGCACCCTGAAGGATTTAACTTACGTAAACAAACATAGCCCTAGACCTCGAGAGGACTACTCCATCAAATTGAATAAGTCTCTCTACGGGCTAAAACAATCTGGACGCATGTGATATAATCGCCTCAGTGAATATTTGCTAAAGGAGGGATATACAAATGACCCAATTTGTCCATGTATTTTTACAAAAATATTTGGAAAGGAATTTGCTATAATTGTTGTCTATGTCGATGACATAAATATTATTGGGACTCCTGAAGAGCTTCCAAAAGCTATAGAATGCTTAAAGAAAGAATTTTAGATGAACGATTTGGGAAAGACAAAGTTTTGTCCAGGATTACAGATTGAGCATTTGAAAAATGGAGTTATTGTGCATCAAGAGGCTTATGTAGCAAAAATATTAAAACGTTTCTACATGGACAAATCTCATCCGTTGTCTACTCCAATGGTAGTAAGATCACTAGATGTGGAGAAGGATCCCTTTAGACCTCGTAGGGAGAGTGAAGAGCCATTTGGTCTTGAAGTACCATATCTCAGTGCAATTGGAGCACTAATGATCTTGCTAATTATACGCGTCCTGATATATCATTTTCTGTTAATCTATTAGCAATATATAGTTCTTCACCCACACGAAGACATTGGAACGGAGTCAAACATATACTTCATTACCTTAGAGGCACAATGAATATGTGTTTGTTTTATTCCAAAGTACCCAAATTAGAGCTAACAGGTTATGCAGATGCAGGTTATTTGTCATATCCTCATAATGGTAGATCGCAAACAGGTTACTTGTTTACTTCTGGTGGTACAACAATTTCGTGGAGATCTGTGAAACAGACTATAACAGCAACATCATCAAATCATGCAGAGCATTTAGCAATACATGAAGCAAGTCGGGAATGTGTTTGGTTAAGGTCTCTGATTCAACACATACAAGAGACTTGTGGTTTGTCTTCCGAAAGAATAGATGCAACAACAATCTATGAAGATAATAGTGCATGCATTGCTCAATTGAAAGAGGGCTACATTAAAGGAGATCGAACAAAGCATATTTCTCCAAAATTCTTCTTCACTCATGATCTTCACGGAAGAATGATGATATAAGCATTCAACAAATTCGTTCATGTGATAATCTTGCAGACCTTTTCACAAAATCGCTTCCAAGCAAGATTTTTGAACGGCTGGTACAAAAGATTGGTCTTCGCCGTCTCAAAAATAATTGTCTGGATGAGGGGGAGAAATAAATAAATATAGTAAAAGGATATGTACTTTTTTTCCTTCATTAGATTTTTTCCCACTGGGTTTTTTCTAGTAAGGTTTTAATGTAGCATATCCTCAATAGACATCCAAGGGGGAGTGTTATTAAAATTAGATATTGGATATCCATTGAGTTTCTCCCATCATCTCCATAAGATCATTGTGTAGTGGCTGTTAAGTAATACAGTAGGTGCTAATAGTAAAAGTAATACAGTGAAATAAGTCTGGTTGTGTTATAGCTATTGGGCCTTCAATTGGCTCCATCAGAATGTATTCTATCTCCACCTACTGTTACTATAAATACAGTTGTACTCTCAATACATAATCAATGAAATCATTTCTCTCTAAATCTCTAAAATGCTTTTCTCTCCTTTCTCTCTAATTCTCAACATGGTATCAGTTGCATTCTGTTACACCTAACAGAATTCTGTTATACAGTTTCTTCATCTTCTTGCTTTCGCATCTCTATCACTGCGTTTTTCTTTCTGCATCTTCATGTTTCTGCCATCAATTTCAATTCATCTTCTTCCTCTTTTCATCGAATTCACGCACTCTCCAGTGTTCTTGCAAATTACAGCACGAATCATCCTGCATACAATCGACAATCGTGTTAAGCATCAAGGTTTTTATTTAAAATAACAATGAAGAATAGTTTAACAATAATGTGTTACGCTTATGAAACAATAGAGCTAGGTAGCCGACTTGGTTAAGAATTGCACTGAATTCAGGAGGGGATGAGTTCAATTCCCTGCTATGACAATTTTGGTATATATTCCAGCGAGTGTGTAAGTGAGAAGCTGATGTGGAATAAAATCGTTGAAAATGTAATTAGTGACGTGTCATACTATGTGGATGGTGACATGGAAGAACCATAGTTATATGTAATAGAGATATATAGGGATTTGCTAATCTACACACTTAAAAAATAGTTAGTGTATGTTAGCTCCCTACACACTTTCTACTTGGACAAAAAAACAAAACTTTCATATTTAAAGACAATTAATTATAACAGCCACTACACAATGTTTAAGAACAACCTCATACCCAGATTCCTCAATTTTGTCAAGTGCTACAACAATTCATAAACCGACACCACCAAATTCGTACTCCCTCCGTCTCATATTAAATGTCCTATTTGGAATGTTTCTTTGTCTCAAATTAATTGTCACTTTAGAATCTCAATACAACATTTATTATTACTTTCCAACAATACCCTTACTTTATAATATCAATAACTGTGTCATTGATTCAATCAATAAAAGTGTAAGGGTATTTTAGTCCTACCACATCTTTTTACCATAAAAGTTAGCATAATCAATCATTTTCTTAATATCCGCGCATAACCTTAAATGACCGTTAATATGAAACGGAGGGAGTAGCTTTTAAGCCCTTTTGGTGATTGGATCTTTGAATTCATCATCATCTCAAACGGGCTTCTTGGACTTCCCATTATGTCTAAAATTAATGATAAAATTTAATGAAACGCCAAAATAATTCAACAAAACAAAAAAACCATGAATCTGGTAATATGTCGATTTGGGTCATGAACAAAGCAAATCATTAGAACTTCTCTGTCTTCTCCATTTTGCTTTTTCCCTATTTATTAATTATGTTCTTTGACTTGTTGTTTGGTGCAGAATCTGCAGATTGGTTATGAATCTGGATTAGGATTAGTTCATTTGTTTTGTTACTGATTTGTTTTGTGCAAGTGATTTGTTAATGGTTTTTTGCAAATTGGTTTCATTTTCTCTTTCTACATGGTTCTGTGAATAAATTTGGTGTTTTTTAAACTGATCCATGTTCTTGGCCTGATGCTAGCAACGGGGATCTGCAGATTGGTAAAAAAAATATCAGATTAATTGTCTTTATTGAAAAATTGATTTGTATTTAATTAAAAAACACATATAATGTACTCGGACACCGGAATGGTCTCCGTTCTCATCCTCATCCCCAAGTTGACAGTGGGAGAATTATCTCTCTCATCCTCGTATTTACGTGGAAAAATTCATCACTCACGGGCCACTGTGGAGCAATCCCCGTCAAGATCCCCACAGTAGGAGTTGTCGCTTCAGAAGTGACTCTCCTTATCCCGAACAACTTAACTAAGCATAATTTTTTTTTATATATGAGTTCGTAATTTTACTAACTCAGATGCATATATATACTATATTGTGGCATTTAAATATGCAAAAGTGTAAATTTTCAAATAACTATTTTTGCTCTAATTGTTATCCAATTTGTATATGTTATTGCTATAATTTTGACTATTATATTTATATTATATCATTATGAACTTTTTTGTCTAATATTGAAGTCTATGGAATTTTGTAACAAAAAAAAGTCTATCGAAGTTTGAAAATTGTGACTTATTACATATTAATTACATTCCATTCCAATTGTTGTAGAGAAACGATATACTTAATTACCAAAATCTATGAATTGAGTGATTTATTTCAAATGAAAATGCAGTTAACTCAATTTTTGTCAAGCAAATTTCTTTTTCGATCATGATCAAATAGATACCCAGTTTATACCAAAAATTAGTTCGAACATTACCCCGTAAAAATTAATACAAATTTAAAGTAAACGAATTTACTTAGTTCGAACATTACTCCGTGAACTTAATCTCTAAATTTAAGAGACTGCTATGGAACAGACACAGTATGTAAATGAGAACACAAACGCTTTTAAGTTATTTCAAATGACAATTGATTGACCAATCACGAAATCAGTCACAGCAAAAATAAAACACCTGAATGCATACACAACTATATAATGATAAGGCCTCTTAACAAAAACAGAAAGGGAAAAGCAACATGAGGACCAGGAGAACAAAGTTACCATAGGTATAAATTAGAGAAAAAAAGGCCAACAACAGAGGCAACAAAACTATGCTTCAACAAAAAGAGAAGGTAAGTAAAAGAAATACACTCCAAAGATTGAGTTTATTCTCTTCACTCACTCCCTTGGATAGTTAGCCTCCCTCTAACTCTTCTCCACCTCATTTGAGCTGCTCTGAAACATATCAGATAATGAAATCAATTTGTCCTGGGAAATAAAAGACTCCATAATTGATTAACTGATTTCGTGTGAACTAGATTCATCTACAGAATCGATTTGCCATTATAGAAAGTTCTGTTAGAGTATGTGGTATACATAGATATTAATTGAGACACATTTCAGAAATATATCTTTGAATTTCCTCTGAAACTTTCTCTTAATTTATACCACTTGCTACATTTTCTCATCTTCACAAACGCTAAAAGAATGATGATTTGCTATTGCTATATGTATCCAACAATTAGAGCAAAAATTAAAGTTAAAATATTGGTACCTTCTGATGGGCATATGTGCTATAAGACTGAAGCCAGAAAGGCAAGAGTTTCTTCTGGCCTAGTTGGAATAATTGAGCTTCTTTGTCATAGTTGGAGATACACTCTTCACAATAGTTGAGCTTATCTTCTGGCCTAGTTGGATACCAATTTTGTGTTCATGACAATTCCCTTTGCAACTCAACATCCCATATCCATTGGTTCCAGGGTATTAAAAATTCTACAAAAAATTCACAAAGTTTATTGTTATTGTTCGTTTCTTTCAACATTTGCCATCTGTTATCACCGATTCACGGTTAACATCCCCCAATGCCTTCAACCTTGGACCATCCTCTAATTACATTGGCGAGAATATTGTTTCTAAGTGAAGAAGTACAGAAATTAAAGGACTACCTTCTTTTAAGAGTAATTCATTCTTGATTAACCACTGTAACTTTCTGTTTTACCTATTGTATTTCACTCTTCACTCCTAGTCTTTACTTGCCTAGTCACTCTGCCATGTTGGCATGGCTTGGACTAGCTATAAATAATTGTTGTAAAGTCAAACTTGTCAATTGAATGCCATTTGGATAATCACAGTGAATATCCATTTCTGATTCTCTCTCTTTTCTGTTAGAGTTTAACAAACTTGTGTGTGAGTGTGATGAACATTGAGTTGATTTGCTCATAGATTCATAGTGTCTGTGGCATTTGATTCATCTCGTTCCAACAGAATTGGCATCTAGAGCTAGGTTTCAATTCGTTTTTCACGACGGCAATGGCGAATTCTGGTAGCAACAACGGCCAATTTCCGGCGAAGTTGCCGATACTCGACGGAAAGAATTATGACCGATGGATCATCCAAATGAAGGTGGTGTTTCGTTACCAAGACGTTCTTGAAATTGTTCAAAACGGAGTGGTGCCTACCGGTGGAGATGCTCTTCGCGATCAACAAAAGAAGGATAATAAAACACATTTCCTGATTCATCAATGTGTAGATGCAGAAGTATTTGAGAAGATTTCGCAGTATGAGACGGCGAAAGAGGCGTGGGATGCGTTAGCCAAAGCGTATTCCGGTGACGCTACATTGAAGAAGTAAGATTGCAGACACTGCGGCGAGAATTCGAGTTGATTCAAATGGAGGAGAAAGATTCAATCGCCGAGTACTTCAACCGATTGACATTGTTAACAAACCAAATGCGTACCAACGGTGAAGCTATTTTCGATCAAAAGAAAGTTGAAAAGGTACTTCAAACTTTAACTCCTAAATTCGACTATGTAGTGACTGCGATTGAACAATCTAAGAACCTAGACACGATGAAGATAGAGGAATTGTTAGGTTCGTTAGAAGCAAATGAGTCTAGAATTAAGGAGAAATTAAATGGAAAAGAGAAAGATAAGGTGATTGAGAAAACTGTTGAAAATGCATTAGTAGCAAAATTTCAAAAGGGAAAGGGAAATTGGAACAAGAGTGAAAGTTCTGGAAAGAAGAATGAGAGTAATGTAAGTGATTTCCAGAAAAGGAAGGAGGCATGGAAAAATAAAACACAGAAAAGGAAGTTTAACAAGAAGGTGCAATGTTATAACTGTGAGAAATTCGGTCATTTTGCTGATCAATGTAGATCAAAAGACTCACAGGAAGAAGCACAGTTTGCTGATGATCAAACAGATAGTGAGGAAGTTGTTCTCATCGCAGAAACTGTGGAAGATGATGATAGTGAAGTGATGTGGTATCTAGACACATGATGCTCGAACCACATGAGTGGAAATAGGGCCTGGTTCACTGATTTAGATGAGTCTGTGAAGAGGTCCATTAGATTTGGGGACAACAGGGTGGTGAAGTCAGAAGGAATCGGAAGTGTGAAGATCCGTAAGAGTGATGGAAGTGTTTGTACTATCACTGAAGTGCTGTTTGTTCCCTCTTTGAAGAGCAATTTGATTAGTTTGGGTCAATTGCTAGAGAAAGACTTCTCAATGATAATGGAGAGCAAAGAATTAACTGTGTTTGATTCAACAGGCAAGGAAGTGCTAAAGGCATCCCTGAACAAACACAGAATTTTCAAGGTAGGAATGAATGTTGTAAAGGGTGAATGTTTGAAGGTTGTTGCAGAAGGGGAAAACTGGATATGGCATGAACGATTTGGTCACTTGAATTTCAGGGATTTGAAGGATCTTGAAGCTCAAGAAATGGTGTCTGGCCTGCCAAAACTCAAGGTACCAGATGGAATATGTGAACAATGTTGGTAATCCAAGCAAACCAGAAATTCTTACAATGCTGAGTAGAAGACCATAGCAACAAGGAAGCTAGAAGCTATTCACTCAGATGTGTGTGGTCCTTTTGAAGTAAAGACATTGGGAGGTAACAACTATTTTGTTTCTTTCATTGATGAATTTAGCAGAAAAATGTGGATTTATTTGATAAGTAGGAAGAGTGAAGTATTTGATGTGTTCAAGAAATTTAAGATCATGATTGAAAAGGAGAGTAATTGTGCTATTAGTAGACTGAGAACTGATGGAGGTGGAGAGTATACCTCCACTGAGTTCAAAGAATTCTGTGAGAAGGAGGGGATTAAGCATGAGATAACAACACCATATACTCCCCAGCACAATGGTACTGCAGAAAGAAGAAATCAGACTGTGTTAAACATGGTGAGGAGCATGCTCAAAAGCAGAGGCATGCCTAATCATTTCTGGGGGGAGGCAGCATCTACTGCAGTCCATATACTTAACAGAAGTACAACCAAGAGGTTGGAGAAGATCACACCCGAAGAAGCATGGTCTGGTGAAAGACCAAGTGTTAAGTATTTTAGAGTTTTTGGATCAGTTTGCTACAGACATATACCTGTTCAATTGAGAAAGAAACTTGATAATAAAGGAGAAGCAATGGTGATGCTAGGCTATCACACCACTGGTGCTTATAAACTTTATGATCCTAGGAGGAACAAGGTGGTGATTAGTAAGGATGTAAAGTTTGATGAATCACAAAGTTGGAGTTGGGACAACTCTGTGACTACAGATAGCCCAGTGACTGTGATGTTGGAGCCTGCAGAAAGTGAGGTTGAGCCTGTACTCGGTGAAGGCACAGAAGAACCAGTTAGACCTAGAAGGGAGAGACAACCTCCTACTAGGCTCAATGATTTTATAGTATTTCCAGATACAGTCACTGATCAAGATGTTGATGATTTAGTGCAGACAGCTATGCTTGCAGAAGCAGAACTAGTAACAATGGAGGAAGCACTCAACCAGCCTCATTGGAAACAAGCAATGATGGAAGAGTTGAAGTCAATTGAAAAGAATGATACCTGGGAATTGGCTGTTTTACCTCCTCAAAGAAAGCTCATTGATGTTAAATGGGTATTTAAAACAAAGTTGAAACCAAATGGTGAAGTTAGCAAATATAAAGCAAGGCTAGTGGCAAGGGGATTCCTTCAAAAACCTGGCTTTGATTATAATGATGTGTTTGCACCGGTAGCAGGAATTGAGACTATAAGGATGATTGTAGCCATAGCAAAGTTCAACAATTGGGCTATGTATCAACTTGATGTGAAATCAGCCTTCTTAAATGGCTATTTGGAAGAAGAAGTGTACGTGAGCCAACCACCTGGGTTTGTAGTAAAGGGTCAGAGTGACAAAGTCTACAAGCTCAAGAAAGCTCTCTATGGGTTGAAACAAGCCCCAAGGGCATGGAATAAGAGAATAGACTTATTCGCGCTTCAACAAAGATTTACAAAGTGTACTAATGAACATGGAATCTACACCAAGGAACCTGATACTAGTCATTGTTTGATAGTATGCTTGTATGTAGATGACATGATGTTGACTGGTGCAGATGAGGATGATATGGAACAATTTAAAAGAAGCATGATGACAGAGTTTGAGATGTCTGATTTAGGAGTATTGACCTATTTCCTTGGGATTGAATTTACTACAGTTGATGGAGGACTGCTGTTGCATCAAAAGAAGTATGCTGGTGATGTATTAAAACGATTTAATATGACTGATTGTAATTCTGCAGCAACTCCTAGTGACCCTGCAGTGAAGCTGATTGCAGAAACTGATGAACACAGTGTTGATCCAACCTTGTACAAGCAAGTGGTGGGATCTTTGAGATATCTCTGCCACACAAGGCCTGATATCTCATTCAGTGTTGGCCTTGTTAGCAGGTTTATGGAGAAGCCTAGAGTGTCTCACTTGGGAGCAGCCAAGAGAATCTTGAGATACATTAAGGGAACAATGGATTTTGGTCTGTTTTATCCAACAAGAACTGAAAAAATTGAGCAGGAGGTGTATGGTTTTTCAGATTCAGATTGGTGCGGAGACAAAGGTGATAGAAAGAGTACTGCTGCATACATATTCATGTATGGTGAAGCTCCAATTTCATGGAGCTCTAAGAAGGAGAGTGTGGTGGCCTTGTCATCTTGTGAAGCCGAATACATTGCTGCAGCTATGGCTGCTTGTCAAGCACAGTGGTTAGAGATGCTACTCACTGAATTGAAATTGAAGAGGAAGAAAGGGATGAAGCTGTTGGTAGATAATCAATCTGCAATTGATTTAGCAAAGTTTCCAATTGCACATGGACGAAGTAAACACATTGAGACGAATTTTCATTTTCTAAGTGACCAAGTGACCAAGCAGAAGTTGATTCTTGAGCACTGCAAAACTGAGGAAAACTATGCAGATCTGCTGACAAAACCGATGAAGATCAAGAAATTTGAAGAGATACGCATCAACATCGGAATAAGGAGCTTATCAAGTATGAATTAGGAGGTGTGTTGAGAGTAATTCATTCTTGATTAACCACTGTAACTTTCTGTTTTACCTATTGTATTTCACTCTTTACTCCTAGTCTTTACTTGCCTAGTCACTCTGCCATGTTGGCATGACTTGGACTAGCTATAAGTTGTGATCGTACCTTAGACCAATGAAGTGATGTTGTTGTTTACTGGATTGGCCGGTCGTTGAGTGAGGGAAAGGACCGGTCTTGGCTTCACGCTGAGCACCTCAGGTGGTACCTGCAATGACACTCCGACGCTCAAGTCAGTGTAGGTCGCTCGGGCAGGGTAACACAAGGTATAGATTACGTACCTGATGCCATGTGCGGATGGCGTATATATACTGTTGAGGTCCGACCGTTTTTCGAAGATTTCGGCCGGCTAGCGCAAAGTGCGCTCCAAGCAACCGAGACTGGGCCGGTTGTGCTGATATGGGCCGACGGCCCAAATGCTATTTGAACCTCTTGGGTTTGCTGATACACCCCGAAACAGTTGCCCCCCAAGCCTAGGTCGTTTGAAGGCGGGCTGAGGCTTGAATCGCTGCCCCCAGGGGTTATGCTGTTTTGACGAACTTTACAAATGGCAAGACGGTCGCGGCCGCTTGCTTTCGATGGAACGGTCTCGGCCGCCTGTCAACCGTCGGCCGTGCTGACACGACGGTTGGCTTTTCGCTGACATTTATGACGCGGCGTTTGGTGATCTCGAGGCTACTTAAGGGCTGATTTAATGCGAAGGTGAAACGTTGCGACGTTTCATCTCCCGGTCTCCTTGGCGCTCCAGGATAGCTATAAATAGTCCTTCGAGGAACTGTTTCTCCCATTACTCTGAAGTGCTCTGCCACCGACCGACCTATCTGCCGCCGACTTGCATTTGAAACAACTCCCTTCGCCCGAGCATTCTAGCTTTCTCGACCGATCTCAAGCATTCTTAAGGTATGAGTCGATCCTTCTCTTAGCTTTAACTGTAGTCTTTCCTTCGATTGCAAAATTCATGCCTTGTGATAGGGGTGTCAGGTCCGGGGACGACCAAGTCGCCCCCTCTCACGAGTGCACTGCTCGACCGACCTGACTCGATCCCCTTTTCACAGGTTCCAGTATATGCCACGGTTGAAACAAACCGCTCGAATCCCAGGAGGACCATCACAGTCTTTGGCTGAGATTATGACGAGGCCGTCCGAGGCCGCTACTCACGAGGAAGATTCCGGGTCGTCCTCGAGCAATACAAGTTCTAACTCTTCCACCCAAGGGTCTTCAACAAAAGGGTCGATTAGCTTGCGTAGCTCCGATTCGAGTTCTACCAGCTCCGAGAATAAATCGTGGCTTCCTCCACCACCATCATCTTCCCCGGCCTGCAACGCAGGAGAAGATGAGGAGGTCGATATTGAGGGCGATGAAGCTCAGAGTACCGTCCAGGTCGTAGAGGAAGAGATGGCCGATGCCGGGGGAGATCGAGCTGAAATAGCTGTTGATGAGGTCGTCGCCCGTCCTGTGGCAAGCTCCTCCGGTCGAGGGGTAAACATTGATGGAGAGTCGATCGAAGGGGCAGATGACGTCCTACCGGACATAGCTCGAGATCGATCTGACATGTCTTGGGTGTCAGAGACCCTTCGCTCTAACAGAAGTATCATTACGGTCGGCCAGTGGGCGCTGCCTGATCTACAATGTCATTTCAACCACCTACCGGGCTGGAGGGTGAGAGGTATGAAGGAAGGAGAGGACATTGCGACCTATTCTGAAAACCTTAAATTCACGATGCATCGGATCGTGTTTGAGAGGATGGGAATCGTCCCACCCTTCACTGAATTTCAGCGCGATGTCCTGCGCTGCATTGGGGTCGCTCCATCTCAATTGCACCCGAACGCATGGGCGTTTCTAAAGACTTTTGAGGTGCTGCTAAGCCGACTGGGCAGGACGGTGTCGATCCAGTTGTTTTTCACAATTTTTGAGCTGAGCTGGCTCAGGGAGAAGGCAAACAAAGAGAAAAGGGAGCAAGTCTCCTTCAAAATTCAAAAGACCCAGCACCGATACTTTAAGGCATTCCAGGAGTCATTGGGCGCTGCATGGAAAAGTCAATATTTTTGGGTCGTCCCGACTAAGGAGGCCGGCCAAGCCATAGCTGAGACCAACCCTGATGGGACGCTCGGTGAACCTTACTTCCCAATTATGTGGAATGAGGCTCACTTCTTCAGGCGGCATGGTGACGATATATACCACCAAGGACTTGAGTGCAGCTGACCTGGAATCTCTGCATATGATTAAGACGCTAGCGAGCCTTATGCCCCCAGATCCTAAAGGCGACCTACCTTGTCGTCCTTTCACTCTGCTGGTGGGCCGTGCTCTGGAGGCCGAGATTGGTTCACTTTCAAACTTATCTTTTTACTTTGACTGTTGATCGTTCCATCTAACCCTTGACTCGTTCTATTTTGCTGGAAGAATGGAAGGAAAATCTTGGGCCGAACTGGAAAAGGTCTTGAAACCCTCCTCAATTCCTGGTGCTTCTCGGCCGCTTCCCAACGTGGTCGACCTAGAAGGGACGTCCAAGGTGCCACAGACCCCTAGGAGTAAAGGGAAGAAATCAGCTTCCAAAGTTCGGTCGCCCCCACGTCAGGACGCTCGTTCCCCCAAGCGGAGCAGGATTCTCGAGCGGGTCCGCGAAATTCCTGATGACGATATCCCTGTTCTCTCGACCGAGGGCTTGGGGCTAGCCGACTTCGAGCGGTTCAAGAGAGAGCCTATGGTAGTCTACGCTTCCCTGTGCATGGGTGTCGGGAAAGCCATGCAAGAGATGTCGAACGAGCTTCAAGGTATTCTAAATTTCTTGCCCATCTTGATTTTGCTTATTCTTGGTCGATTAATGACCTTTGCTACCTTTGCAGATGCTCGAGCTGAAAAGGACACTGCCGTGGCCAATCTTGAGGTCGTGAAGAAGAAGCTGGAGAAAGCTGTTAGCTCAAAGAAAGAAGCTTTGAGCCAGGCCGAGGGGGACGGGGCTAAGTTGGAGAAGAAGAACAAAGAACTCGCTGCTCAGGTGAAGAACTTGAAGAATGAAGCCGATGCCCTGGAAAAGGAGAAAGCCGACCTGGAAGAGAAGAGAGCCGAGCTGGAGGCTCAGGTGCAAAAGGTGGTCGGGCTGGCTAAGGATGCAGCGGTCTACCAATTTCAGAACGCTCTCGACCAGGTGCGGGTGCTGAATTCAGACCTCAGCATCAACTTTGATGATATAATGTTAAAGTCTGAGCACTGCGTAGAAGACAACCAGATCGTGCTGCCCGAGGAGTTCGACGAACAGGGTAACACCATTTGAGCTCGCTCGGTCATGTTTTGAAGCCCGCCTGTGAGCGGAGTAATTCTTGTAATCTTCTGATTAGCCTTCGGGCATAACAATTTCCTACCACGCCCGGCGGTTCAATATTTTAGGCGCTCGGCCGGCCAAGGCGTCCTTGGTTTGTAATGAACATCTTTTCCTTTTACTTTATTTCGCTTGTTTGTTTGGATTTACTTATTTTGTCCGTTCACAGTTTTCTAAGTTTTACGAACTTTAGGCCGGTCATGGGCCGCTGTTTAGGACCTTGCGAGCATTCTCATTTTAGGTCGATTGTGCACCGGTTCATGCCTTTTTGAAGGCATTCGTTGGAGGCCGCTCGCCTGCCTACACTCGTTTTCGGGTTGCTACTTAACCCTTGAACAATGATGGTGCCAACTCGGTGGTACCTGGTCGGCTCGGCGAACTTTGTTTGGGCCATTTTGATGGTACTCGATTGGGCCATTTCGATGGCACTCGATTGGGCCATTTCGATGGCACTCGATTGATTGGGCCAGCTCAGTGGTGCTCGATGTAGATCGTTTCGACGACCTATTGTTGTTTGTGGGTTGTTACTCAACCCTTGGGCCATTTCGATGGCACATTACGTTCGATAATTCTTCGGTCGCTCCTCTGCCACGGGCATGTTGAGCGACCGGGCATACATTCTTTGCGAGAAAGTAAAGTACAAGCAGATTTCAAATGTCAGGCCTCAGTAAAAAACCCAGTGGGAAAAAGAGCGCCTGCCTGTCTTTCATTCATTGATAGGTCGTTCGTTACATTTAAACATAATATTTTCTAAGTTTCTCAGCATTCCACGTTCTAGGGATAGTCGCCCCTTCCATGGTCTCCAGCTCGTATGCCCCCTTGTCGGTCTTCTTAACGACCCGGTATGGGCCTTCCCAATTAGGTGCTAGCTTTCCCTGACGGGCGTTCTTGTTTCCGACGTCTGCACGTCTCAGAACGAGCTGGCCGATCGTGAATCTCACTTTTGAACTCAGGCGTTATACCTAGCTGCGACTTTCCGCTTGATCAGTTGTTCTCTAAGTGACGCCTGAGTGCGCAGCTCTTCGATCAGATCTAGCTCTTCTCGAATGGATCGGTCGTTGTCGGCCATTATTGGGGGATTCAAAGTTCTCTAGTTTAGCTCACCCATTTCTATGGGTATGACAGCATCAGTTCCATACACGAGCCTGAAGGGCGATTCCCCGGTCGATGAGTGTGGGGTCGTCCTGTATGCCCAGAGAACTGATTGCAGCTCTTCGACCCAATTCCCCTTTGCTTCGTCAAGTCTTCTTTTTAAACCACGCAGGATGACTCTGTTGGCTGCTTCAGCTTGGCCGTTTGTTTGTGGATGTTCGACCGAGGTGAAATGCTGCTTCACCCCTAAGTCGGCCAACATTTCTCTAAACTTCTTATCTGCGAACTGGGTGCCATTGTCTGTTATCAACTGCTGCGGGATTCCAAAACGGGCTAGTACACACCGACCGAAGAACTTGCTGACCTTTGCTGATGTGATAGTTGCAAGAGGCTCGACCTCGATCCACTTTGTGAAATAATCGACTGCCACGATCAGGAATTTGAACTGGCCTGGAGCAGGTGGAAACGGGCCTAGCAGATCCATGCCCCACCAGGCAAACGGCCAAGGTGAGACAAGACTTTGCAATTCTGAAGATGGTGCAACATGGACGCCGTCGATGCACGCCGACACTTCTTGCATTTCTGAACTAACTTTTTAGCATCTTCATCCATGGCCGGCCAGTAATAACCGGCCCTAAGGGCTTTCTTCGCTATGGATCGTGCGCCTTGATGGCTCCCACAAACGCCCTCGTGGATGTCTCTTAACACGTGGTCGGCTTCGACCGACGATAGGCATCTCAGCAGTGGAGATGAGAATCCTCTTCGATACAACTTTCCTTCTATTACTGAATATTTGGTCGCCCTTAACCTGACCAACTTCTCCTGCTTTTGGTCGCTTGGCTCTTCTCCTTCAACAATGTATCGTAGAATGGGGGCGATCCAATCATTATCTTGATCAACACAAAGAACGCCAAAGACTCGGCTTTGCGAGTCGATACGCTCTACGATTTAAAGTCTCCTGGATCAAGCTTCTGTGATTCCCAGGGCTTTTGGTACTTGCTAACTTTGAGAGGATGTCCGCTCGAACATTCTCAGTCCTAGGCACATGCCTCACTTCTGCTCGGTCGAACTGCTTGAGAAGCTCCCTTACTCTGGCCAAATAACTTTTGAGCACGTCGTCTTTAGCATCGTACAACTCTTTGATTTGTGAAACGACTAGCAAGGAATCTGAATGTAGTTCCACACGATCGACGTTGAAATCTCTGGCGAGCTGCAGCCCGACTATGCACGCCTCATACTCGGCTTGGTTGTTCGATGTGTGGAAGGCAAAAGTCAAGGATACCTCCACAGCAAGGCCTTCTGAGTTTTCTAATATCAAGCCCGCTCCACTACCTTTACTATTGGACGATCCATCTACATGTAAAGTCCAGGTCGTTGCTGATTGATCATCTGGTACTAGAGTCATTTTGGCTATGAAGTCGGCCAATACTTGTGCTTTAGCGGCCGATCTGGATTCAAACTTAATACCAAACTCACTGAGTTCCACTGCCCACTTTATCATTCTTCCCGCCAGGTCTGGTCGATGCAAGACTTGCCTTATTGGTTGATCGGTTCTTACCACGACCTGGTGGGCTACGAAATAGGGTCTCAATCTTCGGGCGGCCACCAAAAGTGCAAGAGCTAATTTTTCTATCTTCTGATATCTCTGCTTGGGCCCTTGCAGTACCTTGCTGATGAAGTAGACTGGGCTTTGCTTCAGGTCGTTCTCCCTTACTAAGACAGCACTCAAGACTTCTTCCGTTATTGCTAAGTATAGATACAGGATTTCCCCCGGCATCGGCTTAGTCATGATCGGCGGATTAGTCATGGATTCTTTCAGTTCGTCCAATGCTTGCTGGCACTGGTCGATCCACTCGAATTCTGCATCCTTTTTCAAAAGTCTAAACAGAGGAAGCGACTTGCAGGCCGCTTTGGGTATGAACCTCGACAAGGCAACAACCATGCCATTCAGTTGTTGAATTTCTTTCTTGGTCGTGGGCGGCCTCATGTCGGCGACCGCCCTACACTTATCGGGATTGGCTTCGATCCCCCTTTCTGTTAAGTGAAAGCCCAAAAACTTGTCGGCCCTCACACCAAATGTGCACTTCTCTGGATTCAACCTCAGTGAATTCCTTCTGGCTTCATCAAACACCTCTCTTAAGTCGCTTAAGTGGTCTTGATCGGTTGTACTTTTAATGATCATATCATCTAAATATACCTCGGCTACTCGGCCGATCTGTTTCCTGAAGACCTTACTCATCATTCGCTGGTATGTCGCCCCAACGTTCTTCAGGCCGAACTGTTATACCCCAATTTTAGTCGTTCCGAACTGAGCAGTCTTCTGTTTCCTGAAGACCCCAGAGATTACTGATGCTGCTCATTTATTTATTTTGCAGATCTGATAATGTGGGCTTGCTGACCAAGGCAGAAAGCCACTGCTAAAATCACCCAAAAATAGGATTAGGGTTTCACATCGAAACCCTAATCCACTAAACACAATTCTAAGGTTCTTTGATCTAGAGAAAGAAGCGAAAGAGATCAAGCGGACACAATGTAGCAGGTATAGTCACGCTAACAAGCAATTTTGGGAGACTAATCAGAAGCCAGGG
This sequence comes from Oxytropis ochrocephala, assembly GCA_020916435.1. Taxonomy (NCBI): domain Eukaryota; kingdom Viridiplantae; phylum Streptophyta; class Magnoliopsida; order Fabales; family Fabaceae; genus Oxytropis; species Oxytropis ochrocephala. Next base: position 58,705,533 of record CM037090.1, on the reverse strand, counting down.
TGCAGGTTGGTGTTTTATCATAGACTCGAAGAAAATTATTATTGTGATCAGATGTATAAATTATAGGGTCTGTTGTTGCTCTTTTAACTCTAAGGTTACTAAAATTTGCTCATAATATGATAGGTTCTTGCCTTATTTCTTTTGCAAAATAGTTTACACTTAGAAAAAACATAAACAACAAAGAACGAGTACCGAACCATAGGCGAAGTAGCATGTCCGTTTTTTTATCTTTCAAAATAGAGTCAGGGCAGATTAAGCTCTATATTGTTAAATTCTTTTTCTTCCGGGAACAGATTTAATGGTAATGTCTCAGAAATATGATGAAGCTTGTTGTGTAGGTAGATAACTCCAATTAAGAATGCCTCATTTCGTTTAAGAAAATCAGATACAATATAAGTTCAGAACAAGCATAACCTTCAAATCAAATCATAGATAGAATAGAGGAAATGAAATAGGGAAGAAAAAATTCGTACTGCAGAGAAGGCTAAAAATGTACAAACAGAATCAAAAAAAGCAAAGAAAGCGACTTTCCACCACCACCCACGGTGGCTCGGCCGTCTTCTCGGTTGTCTCTCCACCATGAACTCCGCCACCCAAACCGAAACTCCCCCCCCCTCAAAACCGAGCCACACCAACTCGAAATCACCATCACGAGCCATCTCCTCCCTCCGTTTCGCGTCACCTTCATCGCCACCGTCATCACCAAACACCGTCGCCGTTCTCTCCCTCTCACTTAGAAACCGACCAGCTCGTTGCTCTCCCTAAAACCGGCGATATTTCCGCGGATCTTCTCTCTCTCCCGGATCTTCGCTTGATTTCGCCCTTCCCTCTCAATGTCTTTGCTGTGCAGTTAGCTTGGTTGGAAAGAAGAGAGAATGAATTTTTAGGTTTAGGTCTTCTGTTGTGGGGCCTTATAATATCTGTTTATTTTTTTTATTACTCAGAATAATAAGCGCGCCTCTGATTCACGCACACACACCCACTCTCGAGTTAAGCCCGGCCAGCATACTTTGGGCTCTCCATGCGAACCGGGCTTTCCTCTTGCACCCCCTTAATAATTATATAACACCCGCTATTAATAAAAACCCAAATTTACTATTTTCACCCATTGATTTACTTTTTAATTCTTTTTCCAATTCAAATATAATTACTCTTCCTCTCAAAATTAAATAACGGCTGTTTCGGTTGTACAACAAGGTTAGTCATTATTTTAGAGCCAATGAGCTGCATTCAAGAACCCCGCCAACTTAATAAATACAAAAACCGATTTTCTAAAAATAAGCGGCTAAGTCGGTTGTACAACGGGTTAGTCATATTTTAAGCCAATGAGTCATATATACCAAGAACTCTACAAACTTAATAAATACGAGTAAACCATTTTTCATAAATAGGGGACTAGGTCCTACCAGACAGTAGGTTAGTCAGCGTTCTAGAACTAATGGGTCACATGCAGATTCAGAGTTCTAGAATACCTATTCTAAAATCAACCCATCTCACAACTCTTTTCAAAAATTCAAAAATCATTTTCAAAAGGTAGGGGACTAAGTCGGTTGTACAATCGGGTTGGTCAGCGTCCTAGGAATCAGTGAGCTGTACAGTTCAAGGAATCCTAGGATCCCTACACTAAAAACACCAACCCACAAACTTTTTGGGAAGAACTACGTAGCTTTGATTCCTCCATTGCATCTGGAGGTACGTAGGAGCAAGATTCAACCCTTGTCAAGCACTAAAAAACAAAAACCTAAATAAGTCTTTTTTTAAGTAAAAGGGTAATTATTAAATAAATCTTAAATTAATTAGACAATAGGATGTTGTGGGGTGCTAATACCTTCCCCACACATAACGACTCCCGAACCCTAAACAACGCCTTATCTTAAAACTTAAAGGGATTTTCCGAATTTGCCCTTAAACTAAAATTTGGTGGCGGCTTCCTTTCGAACTTTCGAAGAATCCTTTCCCGGATTTTTCGGTCGCTACAGCTGGCGACTTCACTGGGGAATTATTTTATTCTTAGAGAGTCAAAACCTAGTCTAACTAATTTAGGATTAATTCAATCTTTACCCCTTTTATTTATTTATTTATTTTCTTTTGCAATAATTATGTTATTTATTTGTGTAAACCCAGGTGGTAGACGCAGCGATATTTTGTATGTATGTTTGTTTTGTTTTGCACTTTGGGTTTATTTTGCTCCTACACACACCGCACTTCTACACTTCACGACGTGAGATAAGTCCTCTACCGGACTCGAGCATAAACCTAAGTTAGAACGAGATTTGCGTAGTGATGGCCTCGCGGACGACGTCTCGTTGGGTGGTCACGAAAATCTCACCTAGAGTTTGATTCCTTTTGAGGATGCTATCCCTTCTAATAGCTTGCCTCATTGTCTGGGTCGATGTTCTTGATTTGGGGTCCTTGGCTCTAGGAACCATGTGTAGGATCCTTTAGAACCAACCTTGTGAGGTTCACTATAAAGAAACTTTAGACCCACTCCATAAGGTACCTTCCTAGGTTCACAAAGGAGCTTAACACCATTGCATTCAAAACAAACATTAATGCATACCGTCTCTTATCCAAAAAAATCAAAATTGTTATTTCCGCAAAGTTTTTTAGAAAGTATATTACATGCATTCTTTCTTTTGTTGCATTACAAAAATTTTGAAATAAGCGTCAGGGAGTTAAAAAGTTTTATTTTGGAGAGAAGCCATGCATGCTAAAGTCAAAATCAAATTTTGTTCTTTACTCTCCAAATGAAAGTTTATAACTCCCCGATGTGATAAAATCAAATCATATATTATCATCTCATGCACATACATCCCATATGCATACATTTCATGCACATACATTACCATTTCATTTACATTTCATACTAACATCATACATTGAAAAAAAACAGAAAAAATGAGAAAAAAAGGCAATTTGGTTCATCAACATCGTTATTGGACTCGCTCAAGCAAGGAACATGGCCGAAAAACCAAGACAATCAGATATTGAAGGATGAGGTTGAAAAGCTGAAAGAACAAATGAAGGACATGCTGGGTTTGAAAGATCAGATGACCGAGATTTTGAAGCTTCTCACCGAGAAGAATGCGAGCGACAACATTTCAGCTGGGGGCATCAATGACTGTGCCACAAACATGCCCCGTCCACATAACTCTCGGGTCCCAACACTCAGGGTGTGCAATGGCCTCAATGGGGTCTACCACAAGGTTACACGCCTCCGACCATGGATGTTGTCAATGAAGAAGATATTTCTGGGGTTGCTGCACAGAATCAGGATGGAATAGCAGGAAACAATGTTGGTGATGAGATGTAACAAATTCAAAGACAAAACTTATGGCACCACCCAAAGGCTTTCTCAAATTCTCTGACCGACTTCAAGAATCATACTCATACATTCCTCACAATATGAACAAAGCTTCCTCATGGTTACCAAGTTGAAGATCCTCAGTGAAAATAAGCTACAAATACTAGAGGAGCGCTACGAGTGTGGAAGGATCCAATGTAGGAGTGAAGGACGCGTATGACCTATGCCTCGCCCCCAACGTGGTCATCCTCATAAATTCAAAGTGCGATTTTGACAAGTATCGAGGGGACAACATGTCCTCTTAGCCATTTGACCATGTACTCGCGGGAAGATGGCTCAATTTTAAGACAATGACCAACTCCCGATTCACTACTTCCAAGACAAACCTATTGGGCAAAGACATCAGTGGTATATGCAATTGGAGCGCTCAGATCCGGTGTTGGAAAGACTCTAGCCGAAGCTTTCAGTAAAGCAAAGATAAGTACAACATTGATATGGCTCCGATGAGAACACAACTTCAAAGTATGACCAAAAAAGACAATGAGTCCTTCAAGGAGTATGCTCATCGCTGGAGAGGGTTAGCCGCACAGGTAGCACCACCTCTATTAGAAAAAGAAATGGTTGCCATGTTCATGGAAACTCTTCCACCACCCTACTTTGACAAATTGATAGGGGGAGTATCCTCAAACTTCTCAGACATGGTTACCATAGGAGAAAGAATAGAAAGTGCAATAAAGAAGGGGAAGATCACTCATAGTTCTGATGGATCTCCTACAACTTTCAGTAAGAAGAAAGGAGAAATCAACGCTCTAGATCAAGGAAAATCACACCATCATCAAGGGTCATCCCAATACGACCCCATCCCCGTGTCATACACTGACCTGTGCAGCCAACTTGTCAGCCACGATTTGATTTCTCCCCGTCGGATGAGACCAGTTCAGCCTCCATTCCCAAGATGGTACGACCCAAAAGCCAAATGTGAATTCCATGCTGGAGCGGAGGGCCACTCGACCGAAAAGTGTTATCCCTTAAAGCGCCTCGTTCAAGGCCTCATTGATACAAAGCAGTTGAACTTCAAAGAAAATGACGATGGATCAATTAGCGGTTGATCAAGGTACCGAAGACAACACCGCCAACTTAGTGTGTCTTTGTCCTGAAGAGTTCAAGAACTAAGAGATTGTTGATTTGTCCTGTGTTTTTTAATTCAAAGTTAAGTTTCTGTAATGCAAATCCTATGGCTCTGCCCAAGGCCTTAGGACATCTCAATAAGGGCACGCATGTTTCATTCAGTATCATTATTAATAAAATAACATTTTTGAATTCTCTAACAAACTTCTTTCTTCCTTTCTCATTCATTCGCTTCGCTCTCTTTTCTATCCCCTCTCACCTTCAGCTAATGCAGATAAAAAGATTTTCTTGAAAATAACAATGTCGGTAACTCATATCACAACCTTGATCACCCCATTAATCAAACTGAGGAATTATGGAGTATAACAGGGGGGTCCCCATGAGAATTCGACAGGAATCAACTTAAATAACTAGCTTGGGCACGGAAGAAGACAAAGAGTACAACAAATTAAGGACAACAAACAAAGAAAACTCACTCGAATCTTGTCTGATTGAATCGACGTCATGGCATGGATACATCAAGTCATAAGAGGCTATTAAACGCCCACCGGTGTAACGAGATCTTTGACTGCTAAAGTTCGTAAAAATTTAGTCAGCCGTTACGGTCTTCCAAAAAACATCATGGTGGCAGAGCAGTTCGGATACCTCAGGTCGTGCTCATGGCCCCTCCTCATACCACCCAAAGAGGAATGGGGCAATTGCAGCAACAAACAAAGAATATCAAAGAGATCCCGCAGAAACATTCCCCTTGACCTCACAGGGAAGTCAAGCCTCATTTCACACTTCAACAGGGGCAACCCCACACAATGGAAGTAGTACTTCCATTAAAGCAAAATGTCTGCCCTATGTCATGACCAGCTGTATCAGGTAAGAACAAAGAAAACTTAAGAAAGTCTGTCTTCGACAATTTCAAGAAAGAGACCTGGTGCCCAAGGAAACCTTACCTATCCAAAGAATTCTCAACCTCGAATTATGAAGAACCTTACGTGGTGAAGAAATCGTTCTCCGAAAAAACCTTAATTCTGACAATCAACTCAGATGCGGCCAAAAAATACTATGCCTGAAAGAAATGATATAGAAAAAAGAGAAAAATGAGCCAAGCAAGAATAAGCTCGCTAGGTTGAAAACCCGAAAGGGCGGCCTAGGCAAAAGTTAGAGCAACCCGGTGGATCGAGAACCCAAAAGAGGCGATCCGGGCAAAAATTAGGGTCAAGAAGTTGGACTAAAATATTGAGGCAAGCAACACTTAGGAAGTCGATAATGAGCGATCAAGGTTGTAGTATGGGTAAGCGGCGGCGTTATATCTCAAGGACACTAGCTATCAACGAACCGCTTAGCATTTCGACTTTTCTTTTCCTTTCATTCTCGATGTAATCTCTAGTCGGTGTGCCTTCCGCATACCCCGGCCCAATATGAAATATCAAACGCTTTCCCTTCTCTTTAATTCTCCCTCGTTTTCGAAATGGTGTTTTATGATAAATGATACTGAATTGTGAAACATGCGGCATATCATAAGCATTACGACTGTTACGAAATTTTTGGAAATCACAGAAAGGACGTAATCTCTCATCACAGGAAATGAACAAACGCACTTAAGGTCACTTCGAATGAATCATCAAATCACCAGCATGTCGATCCAACAATACAAATACACTAGAAGGCTTCATCTCTCACACCGGAAGTTCCACGAGTTGATGAAACCAGTCAAAAAAGAATGTCAAAAAAAAAAAATGCCGAAAAGAATCAAAAGGCAAAAGAAAGGAAAAGCAAAAGAGAAGTGTCACCCCGCATTTCATCCATCATCCCACATGTCAATCATTACATGTGCATACATCACATACAAGCATATCAATTTCATTGCATTATTAAATACGCCAAATGGAGATTGCCTTTTCATTTTTGAATGTACTTTTTAAGAGTTCAGATTGACACGCTAAGTGTCGATCCCTATATTTTGTTCCTCTAATATCGGCGCTTTGGCGTTGATCTCATATCATAACAGATCACCGAGGTTGATCCTTCGCACTCGAGTGGTCCTTCGAGCACTACGCTCCTTCGATGCCCTAAGTGGCCCAGTCGCAAACGTCGTAGTCGAGCCCGACGGACCTTCCGGACCGCGTGGTCCTTCGGACTAGCCGTGTCACCTAAGACATGGTAGACGCCCTCTATTGGTCAACATATCGATTCCGGATCTCGATCTTGACCTGGCCGCTCGAATCTAAAGGCCCTCGATCGCTTTACTAGTATCAGTAGCTAGTAGCGCTCCTTCGCACCACGATGGTCCTCTATTAAGGCCTAGGCAGCTTCTAGACCCCGAGTGGTCATTGAGCTTTAGTGCTCCTTTAAGGCCCAAGCGGCCCTTCAGAGCCTTAGTGCTCCTCCCGGATCCCGAGCGATCCTTCATTTTGTTCTCGGTTAATACACAAAGTGTTAACCGCTCCTGTATATTCTTAAACCTCTATTTCCCCTCTAAACGAACAAAATTAGCGTCTATCTTATCTTTATTCCTATTTCTACTACGAAAGTTCGAGAACTCATCACTTTCTAGTAAAATACTAATAAAGAGGGGCAGCTGTTATACCCCAATTTTGTCCGTATTCTTTTTCTGGTTTTTAGTCGTTCTGAAGTCGCGAGATTACGAGAATTATTAAAAAAAAAAGTGTCTCATTTACTAACCTAAGCCAATCTCAACTAACCTGTTCAACTAAGTCGAAATGTCGTTATTTAAATTAAGAATGCACGCGAATGATCGATCTTTTCGCACATTCTTTAGTCGAATCTTCGTATTTGAGCCTAGTCGAACTTAATTGGGCTTATCCGAGTCGCTTCCTTGCAAATGAGCTTATTCGAGTTGTTTTCTCGCAATTGGGCTCATCGTTCCGACTTCTTTTCTATTTTTATTATTTCGTCCTTATTTTGAGCATATACATATATATATAGTCCAAAAAATATATATCAAAAAAAAAAATCTCTTTAATTTTATTTACATTTTAAAAAGTGTCTAATTGTCCAAAGTGTCCAAAAATACAAAAAATGATAATATTAAAAATACAAAAAATACAAATCCGAAAAAAAGCAAAAATAAATAAATAAATGAGCAAGATCGTAATCTCTGGTCTGTTTCTTGCTCCAAGATCGCTCAAGAAGCCCACATTATCGATCTCGCAAAAGCCTAGTCAAACAAAGAATAAATGCTAAACCCTAAGTTTTTAATATAAATAAGCGAAATACCCACGAGTAAAATACACACACGAAACCAAGGCGTAAAGCCACCGCTAAAATCACCCAAAAATAGGATTAGGGTTTCACATCGAAACCCTAATCCACTAAACACAATTCTAAGGTTCTTTGATCTAGAGAAAAAGCGAAGAGTGATCAAGCGGACACAATGGTAGCGTGTATAGTCACGCTAACAAGCAATTTTGGGAGACTAATCGAAGCTGTGGTGCAAAGTTGGTGTTTTATCATAGACTCAAGAAAATTATTATTGTGATCGGATGTATAAATTATAGGGTCCGTTGTTGCTCTTTTAACTCTAAGGTTACTAAAATTTGCTCATAATATGATAGGTTCTTGCCTTATTTCTTTTGCAAAATAGTTTACACTTAGAAAAACATAAACAACAAAGAACGAAAGTACCGAACCATAGGCGTAAGTAGCATGTCCGCTTTTTTTATCTTTCAAAATAGAGTCGTATGATTAAGCTCTATATTGTTAAATTCTTTTTCTTAGGGAGCAGATTTAATGGTAATGTCTCGTAAATATGATGAAGTTTGTTGTGTAGGTAGATAACTCCAATTAAGAATGCCTCATTTCGCTTAAGAAAATCGGATACAATATAAGTTCGTAACAAGCATAACCTTCAAATCAAATCATAGATAGAATAGAGGAAATGAAATAGGGAAGAAAAAAATTCAGACCAGAGAAGGCTAAAAAATGTACAAACAGAACTGAAAAAAAAAAGCAAAGAAAGCAGCTTTCCACCACCACCCACGGTGGCTCCGGTCGTCTTCTCCGGTTGTCTCTCCACCATGAACTCCGGCCACCCAAACCGAAACTCCCCCCCCCTCAAAACCGAGCCACACCAACTCGAAATCACCATCACGAGCCATCTCCTCCCTCCGTTCGCGTCACCTTCATCGTCACCGTCATCACCAAACACCGTCGCCGTTCTCTCCCTCTCACTTAGAAACCGACCTTCGCTCGTTCCCTCCCCTAAAACCGGCGATATTTCCGCCGGATCTTCTCTCTCTCCCCTGGATCTTCGCTTGGATTTCGCCCTTCCCTCTCAATGTGCTGCGCGGCGCAGCAGTTGGTTGGAAAGAAGAGAGAATGAATTTTTAGGTTTAGGTCTTCTGTTGTAGGCCTTATAATATCTGTTTATTTTTTTTATTACTCAGAATAATAAGCACGCCTCTGATTCACGCACACACACCCACCCCCAGTTAAGCCCAGCTTCGCATACTGGGCTCTCCATGCGAACTGGGCTTTCCTCTTGGCACCCCTTAATAATTATATAACACCCTGCTATTAATAAAAACCCAAATTTACTATTTTCACCCGCTGATTTACTTTTTAATTCTTTTTCCAATTCAAATATAATTACTCTTCCTCTCAAAATTAAATAAACGGCTAAGTCGGTTGTACAACCGGGTTAGTCATTATTTTAGGGCCAATGAGTCGCATGCAGATTCAAGAACCACCGCCAACTTAATAAATACAAAAACCGATTTTCTAAAAATAAACGGCTAAGTCGGTTGTACAACCGGGTTAGTCATATATTTAGGCCAATGAGTCATGATTCAAGAACCCTACAAACTTAATAAATACGAGTAAACCATTTTTCATAAATAGGGGACTAGGTCGGTACGTGCATACCAGTTAGTTAGTCGCGTTCTAGAACTAATGGGTCAGATAGGTTCAGAGTTCTAGAATACCTATTCTAAAATCAACCCATCTCACAACTCTTTTCAAAAATTCAAAATCATTTTCAAAAGGTAGGGACTAAGTCGGTTGTACAATCGGGTTGGTGGCGTTCTAGAATCAAGTGAGTCATGCGGTTCAAGGAATCCTAGGATCCCTACACTAAAAACACCAACCCACAAACTTTTTCAGGAAGAACTACGTAGCTTTGATTCCTCCATTGCATCTGGAGGTACGTAGGAGCAAGATTCAACCCTTGTCAAGCACTAAAAAACAAAAACCTAAATAAGTCTTTTTTTAAGTAAAAGGGTAATTATTAAATAAATCTTAAATTAATTAGACAATAGGATGTTGTGGGGTGCTAATACCTTCCCCACACATAACGACTCCCGAACCCTAAACAACGCCTTATCTTAAAACTTAAAGGGATTTTCCGAATTTGCCCTTAAACTAAAATTTGGTGGCGGCTTCCTTTCGAACTTTCGAAGAATCCTTTCCCGGATTTTTCGGTCGCTACACGAACGACATTACTTTATACTAAAAATTGCCACGATCTGTCATAAAGGTAGTCTTGTGTCGATCAGGGGGATACATCGTAATCTGATTGTAGCCCGAGTAAGCATCCAGAAAAGATAGTAGTTTGTAGCCCGAGGCACCATCGACCAGCTTGTCAATGTTGGGCACAGGGAAGGCATCCTTCGGGCATGCCTTATTTAGGTCGGTGTAGTCCACACACATACGCCACTTGCCATTCTTTTTCTTCACCAGCACGACATTGGATAACCAGGTCGTGTACTTAATCTCTTCGACGAAGTTATCCTTCACTAGGTCCTCAACAGCCTTTGCTGCGGCTTGAGATTTTTCCTCACTCTACGTTCGCCTTCTCTGGGCGACCGACTTAGCTCCTTCATCGACCAAAAGCTGATGCACACAATCTCTATGGGAATACTTGGCATATCTGATGCCTTCCATGCAAATAGGTCGGCATAGTCCCTCATGCATTCCATGAGCTCTTGCTTAACTTGCTCAGGTAGGTCGCTACCTAGCTTCACTGTCTTTCTTTGGTCGTCGTCGCCACCGTACATCTGTCGATTCCCACGAGGCTCAGGACCTTTTTAAACTCGTTCTTTTAGCTCGTGCTAAGTCATCATCATTGTCCTCAGGGTCGCTATCTGGATCATAACGAGCGTCCAGATCAGCGAGATTAACTTGGTGACCTTCACTGACACTTCCAGCGCTTGGTCCAATGTCTAGCTCATCACAAATTTCTTGATATAGGTAATGACTTCGTTTGGCCGCTTCTAGGTCGGCCGCCAGGGTAACTACACGGTCGTCTTTGCTATAGAACTTCATCTTTAAGTGCACAAGTGGAAGCAACGGCTCCTCCGGCTTTCCCAAGGTCGGCTCACCGATGATACACCGTAGCAAGACTTTATGGGAAGTACAAGGAACGCCGTCCGACCGGCCCCTGCATAAGGTGCTGCATGGTCGTCACCAAATGTGACTAAGAGTTCAATTGTCCCTAAGGGATAAGTGGTCGCTCCATTGAAGCCCGTCAGCGGAGTAGGATCGGCCTGCGGGATTATTTCACTTCGATCCACCTTCAGCTTGTCGATCAACTTCTCAAACATAATGTCGGCCGAGCTTCCTTGATCGACCAAAATTCTTTGAACCTCTGTGTTGGCCATAACTGCTCTGACCACCAATGGGACGTAACTGTTCGGCCTGCCATCGAGCAGGTCTTCATCCCCAAAAGCAATGGGCGGTCTATTCGAGACCGCCGCTCGTCAAGTCGTTCCAACCATTAGGATTTCATCCCACTTTCTTTTGGTGGCTTTGTTGGAGTCCCTGCGGTCCAATGGGTTCCCACCGTGAATTACCATAGCAACATTGCGGCCTCTTGACTGCCGAGTGTCTCGATCTTCAGATCCATCTTTATCTCGGGCGGCCGTTATAGCAACGACGCCTTTTCCTCTGTCCTGAGTAGGTGCCCCTGTCTTTTCTTGAGGTCGCTCGCTTTCTTCAGACCTCACATACTTACTCAACTTACCTTTTTGAATAAGGTCTTCAATGTCATCCTTCAGGGCCATGCAGTCGTTGGTGTCATGCCCTTTGCTCTTATGATAGCGGCAATATCTCTTGGTCGGCCGGGACCCCTTTTTGAGTACAAGAGGTCAGCCGCTTACTCCCACAAACTCGTTGTTCGCACTCCTTTGTAGATTTGGCAATATAAGTATTCGCACGAGCATTTGCTCGTATTTCTTATCTCGATAGTCCCACGGTTGTCTCGGCGGTCTTCTTGCCCTTGGCCGGTCTATTCTCGCTTCTTCTTTAGGACACGACGCGCCCTTCCCCTTGCGACGAGTTTCTTCATACGCCATATGATCATTGGCCCTTCTTAGGAACACGCCGAGGTCCTCGATAGTGATTCGGTGTGAATTCTTCTCGCGAACCTATGGTCCGGTCGAATACCACGCTGAGGTACTTCACTTGTCCTTATCGGATAGTCGCGAATATTCTCGGCCTCCGGTGTTGAATCGGTCGATGTATCGCTTAGAGTCTCATTATCTCCTTGAACGACCGTGTCCAAGTGCTCCTCGTCATCGATCATCGCAGCGGTTGGGTCGTGGTAGTGGGCTAAGAAAATTCGATTAGGCCCTCCCACGAGGAGATGGTGTTGGGGACGAAGTGATTCCCACCACTCTAATGCTCGGTCGTCCAACGACTGAGGGAAAAGCCGACATTTCATGGTCGACCCCAACTCTCTATAGCTGCAATAGTTGTTGAAATACCGGATATGCTTATCCGGGTCGCCACGGCCATCAAATTTGTTTAGATTGGGCGGCTTTCTCAAGTCTCTTGGAATTCTGTAGCGCCTGATTTCTCTAGTAAAGGGGCCATGGCCGTTCGGTATGTCGCTCGACCCAAAGGGCTGCATAGTGAGGCACGCTTCGTTGCCGGTCATTCCATAGAAACCTCCAGGTTGGCCAAGAGGTGGAAGTTGAGGAGGGTGCCTTCTGGGTCGCTCGCTATGACCCCTTCTTGGACGCTGCGAGACGTCCCTAATTCCTCCATCTCGATAGTCTTCGAACTCTTCGCGAGAATCCCAGGATCTACTTCTCGACCGCTGCGAACCGGATGACTCGTAGGAGGAGTATATGGTGGGCGACCGACCGAATTCAGGACGGTAGCTGGAATCATCATATTCGTCATAAAGAGAGGAACGACGCGTCTGCGACGTTCTCGCCGAAGCGACTTTGTGTGCCCTGATTCGTCGTGTCGGGGATCGGTGGGAAGTACTTCCCCGGCGAGTGATGCTCCTTCGAGGAGGCGATCTATGTCTGCGTGCTGGACGAGCTAGAGCAGAAGGTTCTCCGTCTTCCGCACGTTGGCGGTCCGGAATCGACCCTCTTTCATAACGCGAGATCAACTCGTCTCTATCCGCGATGAGCTGGTTCTTGTTCTGCAGAACCTGTAGAACGGCCTGAGTGATGTGCTCGGCGGAGGCTCGCAATTCGCCGGCGGCAGATCTCGATGAGGAGCGGGTGGTTGCACTCGCGCCAGATCGGCCCGCGGCCACCATGCACTCGTGGTTCCCGGCGCGGATTTCCTTGAGATTCATGAACGGTGAACGCGCCACGCCCTCCGGTCCATTGGCCGAGGATGATGCCGCCGGAGGATTCGGCCGAGATGAGGCCGCGTCGGGCCGGCCGCGTGGAGCCATGGATGAGTTAGGGATAGCGTTTCGCCTCCCATTGTGGTCGCCAATTGATCGTACCTTAGACCAATGAAGTGATGTTGCTGTTTACTGGATTGGCCGGTCGTTGAGTGAGGGAAAGGACCGGTCTTGGCTTCACGATGAGCACCTCGGGTGGTACCTGCAATGACACTCCGACGCCAAGTCGGTGTAGTCATTCGCGGGGGTAACACAAGGTATAGATTACGTACCTGATTCCATGTGCGGATGGCGTATATATACTGTTGAGGTCCGACCGTTTTGCGAAGATTTCGGCCGGCTAGCGCAAAGTGTGCTCCAAGCAACCGAGACTGGGCCGGTTGTGCTGATATGGGCCGACAGCCCAAATGCTATTTGAACCTTTTGGGTTTGCTGATACACCCCGAAACAAGTTGTAAAGTCAAACTTGTCAATTGAATGCCATTTGGATAATCACAGTGAATATCCATTTCTGATTCTCTCTCTTTTCTGTTAGAGTTTAACAAATTTGTGTGTGAGTGTGATGAACATTGAGTTGATTTGCTCATAGATTCATAGTGTCAGTGGCATTTGATTCATCCTGTTCCAACACCTTCAAGTTTAGTAAAATCAGAGTTATTCTATAGGCCAACAAAGAAAGAACTCAACCAAAACAGTAAAAAGGAAAAGCAGGTAGAATCATTTATCATATTATGAATCGCTCACCTTGAAGCTGACACTATTTAAAATTTTCTTTTCCCCAAAAGATTTGTTGACGTCTCTACACTCAATAAGAACATCAGGTTCAGTAAGATGATTTTTATTCTAGGCGAATCATATTAATTCAGTAAAATGATTTTCTTTTCGTTGTGATACTCAATAAGAACATCAGGTTCAGCTAAAATGATTTTTATTCTACCATTCGGGTTCAGTAAAATCAGAGTTAAATATATCCTTCATATTGCATATCACAAACAACAATGGCGAGATGGGTTGTTTATATTTTGAATTAACCATGGCAGCGCTCCATTTTGAATTTACCATGGCAGTTTTTTTTCCATTAATTCTAATTAAGACACAATTATATTCTCATAATGGGTTGTTTATATTTTCATTTATGGTGATTAAAAATCCAATTTTATAGGAGCCGAAATTTTAAAGAATTCCCACCGTTGAGATCAGCTCCTCAAGTCATTTGTGCAATGCGATCCGTCGGATTGAAGTATAGTGGTACGATTATGGGTGATGTGGTCAATATGTGGCACCGAAATGATGATGTGGAATGCACAAAAATCTGATGTGGATGTCACCTATTTTATTTGTGTATTGCGTGGCTTTTTTTGAAAAGGTGATGTGAAAGACCTATGTGTACAACTCATAGTAGTATATAATAATGATAATGATAATGATTGACACTAATCAATGATAATACCGTAACCAATAGAGTTTTGCAGGTGTGGTTAAGGAACTAGGCTAAGCATTTTCATACCCAATGTGCAGCACAGATTGTGCAGCACAGATTGTGCAGTAATCTTGATTTGGGAGGGATCCTCTCCCGTTTGTTTTTTCTCTAGATTTTAATCTCAACCCTTGAATCTACTACTTGTCATGTTTTATATTTTTATCTCATTCATAGCTAAAATTTCACTGTAGTCACTTTTTACTGGAGAGAATCTCCAGTCAAGTGAGTTTGATCTGTTTTGAAAGTCCCCAAGTTCAGTAGCTTTTAGGGTGTTTTTTATAGCTACCACTTGTAAAACAACAAAAATGATCAGAAATCAGAATTTTGACATGGTAAAATTCAATTCGATCAACACTATGATCAATAAGAATCTCCAAAAATTGTTGCTATATATGTACTCCATACACGATATGAAAGACTCTATTGGTATTTATTGATACTTCCAACAGGATATACATAAAGCGACGATCATTTTTTTGATCCGTATGAAAACAAAACAAACAGTCAAGAAACTACACTTTACACCACTCAATTCCCATAACATCAGTTAGAAGGATCATGAACAAATCAGTAATACATTGATGCCCAATTTTGAATGAAAGTTTCTCCACTAATTGCATGACAAAATTGAATGAAAGTTTCTCCATTTAATCAAATCTCCGCTCTTCCAAATCCCCAATTTTGTCCAACACATTTCTGGAAAGTCGCAGGAGAGCAACATCAACAGCATCCTTAAAACCAACCTCACTCGCATTAGGGTGCGCGTACGTTACACTCGGTATCAAACTTATCACCACTTCCCTCATCTTCTCAACTTCCTCACTTGAAATTCCCATAAGCACTTTTTCAATCCTCTTCTTCCCAACAGCTTCCTTCTCATCAATAAAAACCGAATAATCACTTTTCTTTTCAGGAAAATACCACGCGTATTGCGTATACGCCGTATGTGGAGAAAAAAACACAGGAATACAACCCGCAAGTACTGAGTCAAACGTTGACCTCCTCGTAAAAGAATCACCCGGTGCTTGAAGACAAAACCTTGATTTCATCATCACATCAAGCACCACCATTGGTTCATGACACTTACTAGATCCACTACCAGTTCCACCACATTGAATCAACTCGCACTGAGTCGACTCACCACATTGTTTCACTAACTCGTCGCGAATCTTTGCTTTTCCTAACCCTTTCCGTTTCCCACCGACAAACGAATACAAAAACGGCCTCTCTGTTTGTCTCATTTTATTCTGCCACGTCATCATTTCTTTATTTGTCGTTGGGTGGAAATACGACGGGTAAGGAATGCCGTTTTGGTTTAAACCATACCAAGGTTGTCGTTCAACTGTTAACACCGACATGTTTTTAACAGGTGGTAGGTTCAGAAGGACGTTGGCTCCAAAGTCGGGCCCACTTTCTGTTCTCATGAAATCCCATGCGGTTCTCCCTAGGCCAAGAAAATGATCTACACCGTTGTTTCGGTTCCACCAGGGTTGACTTTTAATAAAATCAACTAAATCAACGGCCAATGAATCACGCACCGTGAGATTGTTTTCGCGGAACATGCTAGAAACGTGAAGGCCACCGTAGAATGGAATGTAAAATAAAAGTGCGGTTTCGGGATCCCACGTGCGACACGGATGGTTTTCTAGCCTTGCGTGGATGATCATTTCAGCTATGAATTGGTGTGTAGCGTACCATGATGTTTTTGAGAGGGGTTGACCGAGGCCGTTGTTGACTACGTGAGGGCACATGTTTGTGTAGATGTTGAGGTTTTCGCAGTGTTTGAGGAGGTCGAGGTTGAAGCGTGAGGGGATGTTGTAGATGTAGACTTGGCCTGATCCGTCGCATGTGGCGGTGGTTGTTGTTGTTGTGGTGGTGGGGTACCGGAAGTGAAGAAGAAGGAACCATGATGCAAGGAAGAGAGATGATATGAGAGTGAACCGGATTAATCGGTTACCGGTGATGATGTTGTTAAGGTGGGTGTCTTTGGATTTTGAGAAGCTTTCGGATTTTGGTGTGCATGGTAGAGGATCAAGTGATGGAGTTGGTGATGGCTTTCTAAAGAACATGAGGAAGGAATTAGAGAAAGCGAGAGAGATGTTGTTGTTGTCTAGCTAGCTAGAGATGTTGTTGTTGGTTAGACTGGAGAGAGGACTTTTCGACACGGCAATTTGAAAAGGGAAGCGCTTATAATATGGAATGGTGGTGAGCAGGTATGAAATTTACAGTAATTAAGGAGGACTTAAAAACGTTAATAATTAATATATTCAGTAATTAAGGATTTGATCTTGAGGGGTGCTAATATCAAATTGTTTGACTTAATAAAAAAAACCTTACATTTAGAATATATGCATAAAAATTAAGCATATTGTTCCTAACTATTCCCTTGAGTAGGGTTTAACAAGAACACATAATATAGTATGTGAGAAGTAAAATGTGCATCCCCCTCCACCTACTGACGATGGCATATATTTATATTACAATATGTCATTAAAGCTCATAAATGCTTCATAAAGCGTACATGAACGCCGCGAGATCTCGCGCGAGATTCTCGTTTGTTTAATATATCTAGTAGGTCTCTCACGCGGAGGCCGAGCCTACTAGGGACGTCGGCCGCTTTGGCCGAGAGGCGATCTCGCGCGTTGGCCTTGATGTGTCGCCGACGGAGTTTCGGCCATGGTGCGGCGACCTCGCCTTCGTCTCTCTAAGCCCGGATGAGCCTGGCCAGAGGCGTGTCGTATCCGAGCCTCTGGGTGATCGGTACCGGGAACACGATCCCTCGAGCGGCGAGCACTTTGTGCGGCGTTCTAAGTGTCTTTGGTTTATCCTCGGTTCCCATAGTCCTTCATTCCGTGTGTTGGGGCGATCCGTCTTCGCTTTCCTTTAGTGTCTTGGGTCCTGGTCTTGCGTGGATATTTGTGCTTCCCTTGACCTGGTCACTTTTTGACTCGCATGGGTTTCTGTTGCATCATAAGTGTGTTTCCTTTGACCTGGTCAGTTTTGACTTGCACGGGTTTCCGTTACACCATAAACGTAACCCCCAGGGGTCTTCGTTCCTCCCTTGTATAAATAGGGGTTCCTTGTCGCTTTGGTTGTTCATGGCTTGGTGGCGCACGCTTTTCTATGGTGGGATCGCGTCCCCTCCTTTGAGTCTTTTGAACAACCCCATCTATCGCAGGTGTGTGGGGGTTGTTAAGAGGCTCAAAGCGGGGGTTATTGATCTTTGCGAGCTCTGGCTCTTTTCCTCTTGTGGATGGCTTTGTCTCTGGATGTTGGAGTTGTTCAGAAGACTCAAAGAGCAATCGGCCGGGGCATCTCGCCGACTGCTCCTGGAAGGTGACACCTCAGCCGCTCGGCGCGGGGTCTCGTCATAATTGGCTGGCAATCCTCGAGTGGGCCTTGATGTTGCCTTCGGTATGGGGGGAAAGGTTGCCCTCCACTCTTGCTTCCTAGGGCCGATTCAGAACATCGGATGTAGCAATCAGGCTAGGAAGCTCGTCAGGAGACACTTCGAAGTTCGGTGGTACCTGCGAGAGAGTCGGCGTTATCAAGCATACATTAGTAGTTCATTCTTTTGTAGTGATTTTGAATTCATGCTGCCGTTGTAATGTAACGTAATGTTGTATTGAAAATAAACAGACTTAATTAGTACTGAAACCTTCCCTTTTATTGTTGTTTTTTACGCATGTCCGCTTTTCTCTTCGCCGCGCTGCCGATCGCGCTTTCCCGCTTCTCCGAATTCGTTCTCAGCCGATGGCATAGCGGTTCCTACGACTTCCTCTTGACCGAAGCGACCTACGGTACCGATGTTTATTGATCGACGCGAGGTGACATGGCGTTTGATTGATTTGATTTTTGGCGGGAGGTGCCATCATGACGCTTCGGGAACCGTCGCGTCCTTTAAATGCTCCATTGGGGGCAAGACACGTGTCGACCCTACCGCCGGGATTTGAATCGCTTGAGTCTCCACCGTTGATTTTGTTGGTGGGTTTTGGGCCTTTGGATCATCTTTACTCGAAAGGGCCTTACACTTCGTGTCTCTTCGCCTAATTTCCTTTTCCGTTTCACTTTCTCTCCATTCCCGCTACCATCTTCGTGATCTCTCTTCTCCCGTGCTCTCCTTTTTCTTCCTTTGGTGGTGTTTGTGGCTGCCTGTGTTTCTTTCTTAAGGCACGTGGCTTCTCGCATTGCCTCTCTTTTTTCCTTTTTCTCGCTTGGTGTGTACAATCGGTTTCATTTTCCACTTCTCGGGCCAGATTACTTACTGCATTTGTTTCCTTAAATGTGGCTATTGTTCACCGCGCAACGCTCACGTCAGTGATAAGTGGAAATAGGCGACCTTTATAATGATGGTTCCCCTTACGATTCCGGGGACCGATCGATTTATCCGTCATGGCCGAAGACGAAAGTCCTAGCGCGGACGATCCGGGAGTGAGGGCTTTTGGGTAGATCAAGAGGTGCTTGATTCGCACTCGAGCTTCGCACCGAGGCCTCCTTGTTGGCATTCGACGGATGCTATGTCACCCTTCGGACGAGGATAAAGCTACGCTAGTCCGGTTTCCTCGAGGAAGTCATTTCGGATGAATGCACCGGGTGATGATGTGTATACTTATGCTTACGGACTGGTTTGAGCATTTGGGGGTTGATTGCCTTTCCCCCTTTTACTGCTAGGTGTTGAAGATGCTCCATGTTGCTTCGACGCAACTTCATCCCAACAGGTGGGCCCATATGAGGGCTTCCAGAAATCCTTTGTGAGTGCCTTGGGAGGAGGTCTCTACCGCAAGTTTTGTATTTCTTCCGCTCGTCGGTGAAGGATCCAGTGAGGTGGGTGTCCTTATGCAACCATCAGCGCCGTCCTCTTATGGCTTTGTACAAAAGTAGTTATAAGTATTTTAAGCATTCATCGTTTCTGTTTGTCTCCGGGCGAAGTGTCCTCACTACTTTGATTGCAAAGGGTGGTGATTTAACGGTTTCCTTTGAGTTGGGACGAGGCACCCCGAGGATAAGTTTTACGTTGAGAGAGAAGGCGTTGAGTTCGGTTGAAAAAGAGGTGGATCGCTTGACGGCTGGTCGGGTCCCGGGTATCTTGAAGTCTTCTCTTTATTGGGCACAGTGGATGACGCCGAATCGTTGATTGATTATTTGAGTAATTCTCCCATTTTTTTTTTTTTTGACGTTCGCTTCTCCTTTCAGGTGGTTTTGGGATGTCTACTCTTAGTGTTCTTGGCGAGCGCAAAAAAATATCGGAGAGAAGCGAGAAGAAACAAGGGACGATTCCGGAGCCTTCTCCCTCACCGATTTTGGAGCCGAGTTCCTCTTCTGGCCGAGGCTCTCCTGTTGCCAAAAGTCCGGCCAAGGTTTTGCGATCGCCTCTGGTGTCGGAAGGTGGAGCTAATGCCCAAGTACAAGTAGTCCTCGTCCTCCTCCTTTCGGAGAATCCCGCTGCGAAGAGGCGGCCGGTTCGGGCACCTTTGTTGAGATTGGTTTGCCGCAGCGTGGGGAGGGGGTTATTGATACTGCCTGGAAGGACGTGTTGAGGTGTCGGAAGAGGGCCGATGGACCTGCCGACGAGCCCATCCGGTCAACCTTTGATTCCGTGTATCCTCGAACTGCTTCAATGTCACGCCGTGGCAGTGCGAGCGATGTGGAGAAGGTGGCCACCCCGGGATTCGGGCAGACGCGTTGGTGGCGGTGAAGACTTATGGTCATTATGCCTCGGTGCTTGCTCACCTTGCCGAGGATGCTTTCAATAAAGCTAACGCCGAGAGCATGGGCGCGAGGAGGAGGCTGGAAGAAGACCGAGGAGGAGCTGGAGGCTGTAAGGTTGAGAAGAACCGTTTGGAACAAGAGTTGGTTAAGTGGGACCTGGAGAAACGTCGGCTTGAGGAGAAGGTGTTCGAGTTGATCGCCGAGAAGAAGAAGCCGGAGGAGTCCTTGGATAAGGTTGGCAAGGAGTTGGGAGGCGCGCAGCCGAAATCGCTAGCGAGAATGGGGTGCTCAAAGGAATTTGGGATTTGTTCCCCCAACTTGCCTGTAGGTGGGGACTTGGTTCGCGCCATTGATGAGGTGAAGGCTTGATTGCCGAGAGCTTTGACAATGGTTTTAGTAGGGTATTTGGATCAACTGAAAGCCATTTACCCTGAAGTTGACGTCGGGCGGCTCGATGTAGACAAAATTGTGGTGAACGGCGAACTTGTTGACAAGGAGGCTGCCGAAGGAGTTGCTGGCGATGTGGCTGATGTGGCCGATGGTGCCTTACTTGATTTTGGCAAAGTTGATGCTCTTTTGGGCGATGCCGAAGTGGGGCGGGTCTTGGCCGACGGTGAAGTCCATGGCGAAGATCCTCCTCCTGCTCCTTAGTTTTTCCTGCTAAACAAAGACAAAGTTTTGCGACAAAATCTTGTAATGGATTCAAGTTACCTTTGTTTTCGTTATGGATTATTTTTGAACAGCCCGCCCGTTGGGCCCTTGTATAATTTCTTTTGCTTTCCTTTTACTGCTACTTTGCTCATTTTGCCTGTCTGTTTTTACGCTTCTTTGATTGCAACGTCTTACGATACCTCAGCCTACTGATTGTTTTGTATCGCGTCGGTTATTTTACCGGTTGTTGCGCTTTTTAGTTATAGCGTCTTGTTTTACTTCGGTTTTATTCTACCGGTTTTGTGAGCGGCCTTGTTGGTGCCCAAGGGCTGTATGTCGGCTCTCAGGCCAGTCTACACCTGTCGGGACTTGGGTTTAATGGGATCTTCTTCGGTGTCGGACGCGTTGGTCCTGTCGGCGAGCGCGTTAGCATCGCCTGCACCTTTGAAGGGCTCTTACACCGCACCGAGCATGTTAGCGTCGTCGGCAATTACTTTAGCCTATGCGATGTAAGCTCCTTTTCGGTTTCCAGTGAGACGAAGGCCCACGTCGAACCGAACTCGGTGTGTGCCGGCGGTGGAACGTGGCTCGTCACCCCGCTCACCGTCGGGACTTTAGTCTTCATCGCCCAATGGCAACATCGAGACGTTGCTCGGTCCTTGCCTATCGGTGTAACACCCCGATTTTCGTGGGTTGTAACTCTTTAATATGTGCTTGCCTTATGAACTATTTTGGAGTATTATGATTAAACTATTTTAATTTGTGTGTGTGTCAGTATAAAAATTAGTTGAAAACTTTAAAATGTATTTTTATATACTATTGGTGATATACAATTATTAATATACATTTATTTTATTTTTATAAAATATTAGTGTTTGAGATATTACTTCCTTAGAACATTATTTTGGTCTATTGAGGCGTTAAAATAATAGTTGTAGTTAAATTGGGCTTTGAAAATGATTTAAATAGGATTTTTGAGCATTTTACTCGCATACACCTCCTTGTTCCTTTGGAGGCACCCCCGAGTCAACTTAGCCCAAAACTCTCCTCGGCGTTCGGCCCCACTCGCCACCCGTAACCCGACCCGGCTTCTTCTTTCTCCTCGGCGTGAAAACGCTGCAAAGAAATCGGAAAACCTAGCCACGCTTCCTCCTTCCACGCGTTTCACTCCTCCTCCACGACAGGACCCCAAGCTCCGCCCCTTCCACTCGAAATCAAGCGGTGAGTTCATATCCTGTGTCTGTTTCACCTATTTTGATCGGCTTCTCGGACTTCCATCGTCACCCATTTTGCGAAACTCCATAGCCACCACGCCACCACCTTTAAGTCGCGATTCCGACCACCGAAACCTCACCTCCCTTCGTGAACCAAACTAAATCACCTGCGAGCCTCCTCATTCTCCTTCGATTTGTATATGCTCCCATGTACAAGCACCCATTCGCCAAGTTCTCTCCTTCAATTTCACGAGCCTCCCACTGCATGCGAACTTTAAAACACTCTTCTATAGATACAGTTTCAACCGTTCTTAAATTGGGTGTTATGCTCAGATTTGCCCAATACTCCCGAGCGATGAAATTCCATATATTCAATTCAGATTTGGTCCTTTGGATAGTTCGATTCGTGTGCTCTCAAACCGCTTGAAATGTCATATCACGAACAATCCTCGCATGATCCGCCTACTCTCGGATAGGTACTTCCTTTCAAAACACGATCGATTAATCAAGTAAATGTTTTCCTATTATTCTTTTTAGTTATTTGGTGAATGTTTGTTGAATTATGTCTTTCGAGTCGACGACTATGCAATAGGATTTATAACATGCTCTGAGTCCGCCATTGCTCTTCGCTAATCTCGTGGGAATAAACTCGCAATCGTAAGTAAGGGAGTTTCTTCCATAGCCAATAGTTTATAAAACATGGAACCATAGGATTGAGTGTTAGGAAATGTTTGATTGAATTCTTATATGTTAGTTTGATTGATTTGGTGATGAATGTAATGAATATATGAGTGAATTGAGTATTTATGTGATAATTGAATTGATGAGGTTATTTTGAGTGGCGTTGGCATGTCAATTGTATGACTTGGAATAAAAACAATAGGGAGAATTGAGGATGAAGGTTAGGGGTTTGGTGTTATGCTTGAGCGAATTTTTGGCAATGTTATTTGTGTATAGGAATGGTGTTCTTGCTTGAATGATGAGTATATTAATGATTGTTAGTATATTAAAGTTGTTGTAGCTAATTTAATTTAGCAAAATGCTTGGGTGATGGTGATGGTGAGTGATAGGTGTTAGATTGGTAGTTTGAACAATGAATAATAATAAATCCATGGCGTTTAAGGAAGTTTTAGGATCGGGGTAGGTGGACCTTGCCAGGGGCGCCAGGTTGCAGGGAATTTGGCGCCTGGCTGTTGTAAATGTGGTTGCTGGGTGGGGCAGGACCAAGGGCGCCAACCTGTGAGGTAATTGGCGCCTGGGGGTGGAGTTTGGCTAGGACAGATTCAGGTGTGTTGCGCACAGGAGGGGGAGCGCGAGATCCCGGGAAGATGGCGCCCAAGGGTGTTCTAGTGAGGTTCCGTGTGTGTTGTGCAGAGGAGGGGAAGGCGCCAAATCCCCAGGAAAATGGCGCCCTGTGGGTGTTTCGGTGTGGGTTTCTGTGTGTGATCAGTGATGGGCAGAGGGGGGCGCCATTTGCCTGGACAGTTGGCGCCTGGCTCTGGTGTTGCAGCGTGGGTGGGTGTAGTGCAGGGTGGGGGGGGCGCCATTTCCACAGGAACCGGGCGCTGGTGCACTGGCTCGTGCGAGAGCAGTGGAGCGTGCGTGAATAGTGTATGGGCGCCATTTGGCTGCCCCTGTGTGCTGTTTTTGGCGCTAGGAGTGCAAGGTGACCTAGGTGAGTGAGGTGAGGTGAGGTGACCTAGGTGAGTGAGGTGAGGTAGGGAGCCGAGGTGAATGAGGTGAGGTGCCGAGGTGAATGAGGTGAGGTGAGGTGCCGAGGTGTTTGAGTGGGTGCCGAGTTGTGTGAGGGTGTGCCGAGGTGTGTGAGTAAATAGAATTAAGGGTGATTATTCTATGTATAATTCTTGGTGATTGTTTGGTGTGGTGATGCATGCTGATGGTGAGTATATTTTGGGTGATTGAGGGTCTATGACCTCTCTTGATGATTGGTGAGTAAATAAACTAATGGTGAGCATTCTAATGCATAATTTGGTGTTTTGGTGTGATGGTGCATAGTCATGGTGTCGCGTAATCATATGCATTTTTGGTGAATAGGCCTCGGCCTCATAAAATATTTTGGTGAATGCCTTCGGGCCTTTTGGTGAATGGTGAATGCCCTATGGGCCTTTTTGGTGATGGATCCACATGCATATACCTTGGCGTTGGGTTGCATATCATGCACTTGCATACATTTTATGGTGGTTGTCAGGTGTGTATAATTAATGGCGAAAGTGTTTGGATTTGTACCGCTTGGTGTGCTAATGCTCATCTTATTGAGTTGCTTGTTTTATTTACTATTTCCTATGAAATGAGACTCACCCTTTCGCTTGGAATGTTGCTGCTCTTATGTGGCAACGCCAGCTGTGGTGTGATGGATTGAAGGTGACGTGAGTACCTTCTTCTAGTATGGTTGAGTCACTCGATACGTAGCACAGGGGACATTTAGGATTTGTCGTTATTTTATGGATTGACTTTTCATTTGGATGATTGTATTTTTACGTATTTGAGTTTTGTTAATTCCATTTGAAATGGTGTTTATTCCCGGATTTGTTATGGTGCTATGTATCTTAACTTGGAGTTCATTCTATTTAGTATTTTGGAATTTTTAAATGTGGCACCCTCAGTGGTCGTGACTAAAGTTTTTCGTGAGACTCGATTCTCAAATTGATCAAATAATAGACTATGTAGAAGGGGTGTTACATTAGTGGTATCAGAATGTTCGGTCCTAACCTAGGACCATTTGTATTGTCTATTGTGTCTTCGGATGTGTGAACTCTAAGTAGAGTTGCACGCATTACTTGTTGATACTTGGTAATTAGGAGGGTGACCAACTTGGTTGGTGAAGTTCTCAAGATAATAGGGTGAGTGGTAGATATTCTTAGAAAAGAGTATCATGAATGAGAAGTACAGTATAATGTTAGAATCTAACCTAGACCCCGAATGACTCTTTTCCCTTAGAGACATTTTTCATAGAGCCCGATCTCTTACTTAGGCCATGTGTTGTGTTCGTTATGTTTTCTTGGTGTGAAGTTTGTATCGTAATCAATTGTTTGTTGCTTTCGTGTTTCAAACACCGAATTTATATGTTTTGAACTTCTATGATTTGAATTTTAGTTGTCACCTATACATTATTTATGATATGTGGTTTTATGACTAATGAATAAAAATTGTATTGAGGTATGTCTGTGAGATTCTATTAAAATAGGTTTAATTGGTTTATGCTCACAAATGTGTTTAATTTATTTTAATTAAGTATAAAGTGTTTGTGTAAGGGTATTTTTCTTGCGAATTGATGCTTTAGATGTAGGACGCTCTGTTGATTATTTTGAGTTGCCTTATCACTATAAGTTGCTATCACTTGTTGCAATGTTTTGATTAGTCTCATTTTTTTAAATGCTACAAGAACTATTGTTTTACTACTTGTGTAATTGCATTTGGACATAATGATCTTAGTTATTACGGACATTTCAAAAGTTATTACCACGCGTTCACTTGTTTTATTTTAATTGTCAAATTGTTTCTCGAATCTTTGAGAAGCGCTTCTTGACCTTCCCGTCATTCAATCGACTATGAATTCTAAATGTGTAGAATCTCCAAGTTTTTATGATTTAATTATGATTCTAATATTTTCTAAAGCATGATGTTACGTGGTTTTGCGATTTAAAAATAAATATATACTCAAAGTTGCGTATTAACTTCAATTTAACTAGTTTTAATGTTGGATGCGTAAATATGTATTGAGTTTATTTTGATTGATAAATACTAAGTCTTGTATAAGTTTTATTGTTGTCTTCATATACGTGTTTTTAATTGTGTATTGATATTTTGAGTTGAGTGCCTTGTGGGTTGGCCTTGCTAGTTATTATAATGTATTAATTCATTACAAATGTGCTACATTATTTTGATCACCCTAACTAATAATCATTTTTAGGATTTGCAATTACCGCTCCTCTTATCCTATAATTGTATTCTTGTTTAATGATCGGTGTAATTGGAGACTATATTCGTATGTTACTATTGTTGTGTTAATTTAGCTTATCTTGTTCTATTTGCTTAATTGCTCTCCGTGCATCATATTGTGAATCCCTCTAACTATAATATAACCTGTACTAATGAACGACTTATGTGTTACGTGGTTTTGAAATCTTAGAATAAGAATGTGTGCTGAGAATGCTTGTATTTTAAATTAGCTTTTAGTATTAGAGGTTCACATAAGTATATAGGTTGACTTGGTTGAACTAATATCTATTCTTCCGAAAAATCAATTGCTATAGCATGCTCTTATTTTTGTAGGATGATGCTACAGACAAAGTGTTTTGTGAAGTTGTTTTGCTAATGATTTTGAAGTACGACCCCTTTACTAACGTCAATGTCGTGTTATGGTGTTTGAACATATTATTTTTCTTATTTAAACCTTGCAATTAGTGTTTTCTGTTATTTTCACCACATGATTTTTATTTTCTTGAGTTGTGTAATTGTGGATATTTACGTGGAAGAATAACTTCGATAGAGTCTTGTTTGTAAGGTTGTGTTAGGCCGACACATCGTTTACAATCCGGAATATATTGAAGATGTTTTGTACATTGAATGTCCACTATTTCTAGTCATAAGTTTTTATCATGCGAGTTTCTAACTTTTCTTTCGTTGATGTCTTCCATTTCTTACCTTTGATATCGTTGACTCATCTCTCTTGTCACTTTGACAAGGTTTATATTTTTCTTTACGTATGTTTGAACTTTCGAGTATTCCTTCTTTTATTTTGTCCTCGAAGCTAGTGACAAATTTCGAGGGCGAAATTTCTTTTAAGGGGGTGGATTGTAACACCCCGATTTTCGTGGAGTTGTAACTCTTTAATATGTGCTTGCCTTATGAACTATTTTGGAGTATTATGATTAAACTATTTTAATTTGTTGTGTGTTGGGGTATAAAAATTAGTTGAAAACTTTAAAATGTATTTTTATATACTATTGGTGATATACAATTATTAATATACATTTATTTTATTTTTATAAAATATTAGTGTTTGAGATATTACTTCCTTAGAACATTATTTTGGTCTATTGAGGCGTTAAAATAATAGTTGTAGTTAAATTGGGCTTTGAAAATGATTTAAATAGAATTTTTGAGCATTTTACTCGCATACACCTCCTTGTTCCTACCTGAGGCACCCCCGAGTCAACTTAGCCCAAAACTCCTCCCAGCGTTCACCCACTCGCGACCCGGGCAACCCGCCGGCCGGCTTCTTCTTCTCTCCTCGCGACAGGAAAACGCTGCGAAGAAATCGGAAAACCTAGCCGCCCTTCCTCCCTTCCACGCGTTTTCCACTCCTCCTCCACGCCAGGACCCCAAGCTCCGCCCCTTCCACTCGAAATCAAGCGGTGAGTTCATATCCGGTGTCTGTTTCACCTATTTTGATCGGCTTCTCGGACTTCCATCGTCACCCATTTTGCGAAACTCCATAGCCACCACGCCCACCACCTTTAAGTCGCGATTCGACCACCGAAACCTCACCTCCCCCTTCGTGAACCAAACTAAATCACCGCGAGCCTCCTCATTCTCCTTCGATTTGTATATGCTCCCATATACGATACCCATTCGCCAAGTTCTCTCCCTTCAATTTCACGAGCCTCCCACTGCATGCGAACTTTAAAAACACTCTTCTATAGATACAGATTTCAACCGTTCTTAAATTGGGTGTTATGCTCAGATTTGCCCAATACTCCTCGAGCGATGAAATTCCATATATTCAATTCAGATTTGGTCCTTTGGATAGTTCGATTCGTGTGCTCTCAAACCGCTTGAAATGTCATATGCGAACAATCCTCGCATGATCAAATCTACTCGGATAGGTACTTCCTTTCAAAACACACATCGATTAATCAAGTAAATGTTTTCCTATTATTCTTTTTAGTTATTTGGTGAATGTTTGTTGAATTATGTCTTTCTTTGAGTCGCGACTATGCAATAGGATTTATAACATGCTCTGAGTCCGCCATTGCTCTTCGCTAATCTGTGGGAATAAACTCGCAATCGTAAGGGAGTTTCTTCCATAGCCAATAGTTTATAAAACATGGAACCATAGGATTGAGTGTTAGGAAATGTTTGATTGAATTCTTATATGTTAGTTTGATTGATTTGGTGATGAATGTAATGAATATATGAGTGAATTGAGTATTTATGTGATAATTGAATTGATGAGGTTATTTTGAGTGGCGTTGGCATGTCAATTGTATGACTTGGAATAAAAACAATAGGGAGAATTGAGGATGAAGGTTGGGGTTTGGTGTTATGCTTGAGCGAATTTTTGGCAATGTTATTTGTGTATAGGAATGGTGTTCTTGCTTGAATGATGAGTATATTAATGATTGTTAGTATATTAAAGTTGTTGTAGCTAATTTAATTTAGCAAAATGCTTGGGTGATGGTGATGGTGAGTGATAGGTGTTAGATTGGTAGTTTGAACAATGAATAATAATAAATCCATGGCGTTTAAGGAAGTTTTAGGATCGGGGTAGGTGGACCTTGCCGGGCGCCAGTTGCGTGGAATTTGGCGCTGGTCGTTGTAAATGTGGTTCTTGGGTGGGGCGAGGACCAAAGGCGCCAACTTTGTGAGGTAATTGGCGCTGGGGTGGAGTTTGGCTAGGGCATTCTGCGGGTGTGTTGCGAGAGGAGAGGCGCGAGATCCCCGGGAAGATGGCGCCCAGGGGTGTTCTAGTGAGAGGTTCCGTGTGTGTTGTGCGGCGGGGAAGGGCGCCAAATCCCTCGGAAAATGGCGCCACGTGGGTGTTTGGTGTGGGTTTCGTGTGTGATCGGTGATGGGGCAGGGGGCGCCATTTGCACGGACAGTTGGCGCTGGGCTGCGGTGTTGCAGCGTGGGTGGGTGTAGTGCGAGGTGGGGCGCCATTTCCACGTGGAATCGGCGCTGGTGCTGCGTGCGTGCAGAACGCAGTGGAGCGTGCGTGAATAGTGTATGGGCGCCATTTGGCCGCCCTGTGTGCTGTTTTGGGCGCTAGGAGTGCAAGGTGACCTAGGTGAGTGAGGTGAGGTGAGGTGACCTAGGTGAGTGAGGTGAGGTAGGGGCCGAGGTGAATGAGGTGAGGTGCCGAGGTGAATGAGGTGAGGTGAGGTGCCGAGGTGTTTGAGTGGGTGCCGAGTTGTGTGAGGTGTGCTTAGAGGTGTGTGAGTAAATAGAATTAAGGGTGATTATTCTATGTATAATTCTTGGTGATTGTTTGGTGTGGTGATGCATCGCGATGGTGAGTATATTTTGGGTGATTGAGGGTCTATGACCTCTCTTGATGATTGGTGAGTAAATAAACTAATGGTGAGCATTCTAATGCATAATTTGGTGTTTTGGTGTGATGGTGCATAGTCATGGTGTCGCGTAATCATATGCATTTTTGGTGAATAGGCCTCGGCCTCATAAAATATTTTGGTGAATGCCTTCGGGCCTTTTGGTGAATGGTGAATGCCCCATGGGCCTTTTTGGTGATGGATCCACATGCATATACCTTGGCGTTGGGTTGCATATCATGCACTTGCATACATTTTATGGTGGTTGTGCAGGTGTGTATAATTAATGGCGAAAGTGTTTGGATTGTCCGCTTGGTGTGCTAATGCTGTCTTATTGAGTTGCTTGTTTTATTTACTATTTCCTATGAAATGAGACTCACCCTTCTCGCTTGGAATGTTGCTCTTATGTGGGCAACGCTGCAGTGTGATGGATGAAGGTGACGTGAGTACCTTCTTCTAGTATGGTTGAGTCAGCTCTGATACGTAGCACAGGGGACATTTAGGATTTGTCGTTATTTTATGGATTGACTTTTCATTTGGATGATTGTATTTTACGTATTTGAGTTTTGTTAATTCCATTTGAAATGGTGTTTATTCCGATTTTGTTATGGTGCTATGTATCTTAACTTGGAGTTCATTCTATTTAGTATTTTGGAATTTTTAAATGTGGCACCCTCAAGTGGTCGCACTAAAGTTTTTCGTAGACTCTGATTCTCAAATTGATCAAATAATAGACTATGTAGAAGGGGGTGTTACAATCGGGACTTTGTTATTATGGCCGCTGTCTTGTTTTAAACCTTGAGATCAAGTAGTTGAGTCGCTTTACTTAGAAAAATAATGTATGTTGAATTGAAAGTCGGTTCTCTTTATTCAAGATGAAGATGAAGTACATTTGGGGCTTTTATACCGCCGCATACAAATGTTACATGAAGTGAATAATGGATGATGAGGAGAAAGCGAGGCAACTAGTAGCTTGATTTCAATCGTAGTAGAAGCGGAGGTTGGCGGCATTCCAGGATCTCGGGATCTTGCCTCCATCCAACTTTTCCAACTTGAAGGCCCTCGCCGATGACTTCTTTAACTCTAAACGGACCCTCCCAATTTCGCGATAGTTTACAGTGGCGGCGCGACACGGTGGATCGTCCGAGTACCGTGTCTCCCGCTATGAAAGTTCTCGCAAAGCACCTTCGAGTTGTATTTCCTCATGACTCATTTGTTTGGCGCTTTGCTCCTTCACTTTCGCTAGCTCTCTCACTTCCTCTATCAAGTCTAAGTTTGCTCTGAGGGCGGCATCATCTGGGACTGTTTCATTGAAGGCTCGCCTTGGACTAGGTTCCAACACTTCTATGGGAATGAGGGCGTCGCTGCTGTATACCAACCGAAAGGGGGCCTCCTGAGTGGAAGACTGCTGGGTGGTGTTGTACGACCATAGCACGAGTGGTAATTCTTCAGCCCATCCTCCTTTAGATTCATCGAGTTTTTTCTTGAGTCCGTTTAATATAACCTTGTTTGCAGCCTCGGCCTACCCGTTGGTCTGGGGGTGCTCGACCGAGGTAAAGGCTTGATAAATATTCCATGTTCCTGCAAAGTTCGGGCCATCGAGTCGAGGCGAACTGAGTGCCGTTGTCTGTTACTATGGTGGCTGGGATGCCGAAGCGGCAGATGAGCCTCTGCCAGTAGAATTTCTTCACCCTCTGGGCCGAGATGGTGGTTATGGGCTCGGCTTCTATCCATTTGGAGAAGTAGTCGATGGCCACGAGCAAGTATCTGACCCGTCCTTTTGATGGAGTGAATGGACCGAGGATATCAGCTCCCCATACTGCAAATAGCCATGGGGAGACCATAGCCTGAAGGTTGGTTGGCGGAGCTCTTGGGATGGCGGCGTGGCGCTGGCACTTGTCACACTTTTTCACGTATTCTGCGGCGTCCTTTTTGAGGCTCGGCCAATAATAGCCGGCTCTAAGGGTTTTTGTTGCAAGGGCTTGTCCCCCTATGTGGCTGCTGCATACTCCTTCGTGGATTTCCTTCAGGACTCTCTCAGCTTTGTCACCTGCTAGGCATTTGAGGAGCGGTCTGGAGAATCCCCTCTTGAATAGTTCGGCCTCAATGAGAACATACTTAGTGGCCACCTTCTCCAGATTTTTCAGCTCCTTCTCGTGCAACTGCAACTGTTTTCCCTGCAAATAAGCAATTATATTGGTCATCCAGCTCTTTGGTTCCTCCTCGATTGAGAGGACCTGTGTTTTGGCTAAGCTGGGTTCGGAGAGTGCCTCCTGTATCACCGAGTGGTTGTTGCCAGGCTTTTTAGTGCTGGCTAGTTTGGCCAAGATGTCGGCCCTTCCATTTTGTTCCCTGGGAACATGGGTTAGTTCAAAGGATGTAAATTTAGACTTAAGTTCTTGTACCTTGCTGCAGTATTTGCTGAGTAGTTCATCTTTGGCGCTGAAGGCGTTGGTAACCTGTCCGGTCACGAGGAGGGAGTCGCTTCGCACCTTCAGGTGTTTGACGCCGAGGTCAGCTGCAAGGGTCATGCCGGCGATTAGTGCTTCATATTCCGCCTGGTTGTTAGTGGCTTTAAAGATAAATCTGAGAGATTGCTCGATGAGGATACCGTCCGGTCCTTCTAAAGTTACCCCTGCACCACTTTCTCTTGTGTTGGAGGACCCATCTACGCAAAGTATCCAAAAAGGGCCGGCTACGGGGGTGATCTCATGCTCTGCTTCCACCAGTTCTGCCACGAAATCTGCCAGGGCCTGTGCTTTGATGGGACCTCTGGGTACGTACTTTATGTCGAATTCCGATAGTTCAACGGACCACGCTACCATTCTTCAGGCTAGATCTGGCTTTGCTAGGACTTGGCGAATTGGCAAATCAGTTTTCACTATCACTGAGTAGCTTTGGAAGTACTGCCTGAGTTTTCTTGCTGCGAGGACAACTGCGTATGCGGCCTTCTCTATTTTTTGGTATCTTAACTCTGCTCCCCTCCACATTCTGCTGACGTAGTATATTGGCGGTGGGCTCGATCTTGTTCTGTCGCAGGCTCGTAATCATGCAAAAGCATCTTTGGAAACAACCAAGTATAATAGTAGAGGTATACCTTGCTTTGGTGCTGTAAGAATTGGGGGTGTTTGATAACTCTATTTTATAGAGAATTTCATATGTTTAAACTTAGTATTTGCTCTCTTTCAAGTAATAATAAAGAGTTTATATAGTATTTTATGTGATATATGATATCTTGAGTGATTTGAATGGTTATAGTTATTATTAGGCCATTTTGGATATATTGTGGTATGTTTGATGTTTTTGTTTAGTGCAGTCTCAATGCTAACTGCATCAATGCTCCTGCACTGATCCTGCATCAATTCTGCGCTACTTGGTGAATAAGCAGCCTGTTTCATATGCACCCACATGCAAAGTGATGACCTCCTGCCTGGTTCTCTGATGCCATCCCACCTTGTATAGTAGGCGCCTACCATTCACACATAGCTATAGGCATAGCTTTGAAGAGTCACCAACATAGGGACACTTGTTCTATCACCATGGAACCGCCCTATGTGATTAAGTCAAAGATTTCAACATGGATAAAACTCTAGAAAGCAACTACAGCTATGATCCACTCAAGATGACTTCAACATGAAGGAAGGAAGCACCTCACTTGAAGGCTATAAAAAGACCTCACATCTTCATTTGGAAATATATCACAATCCATAAGTTAGATCAAAATTTCAATATACATAGTTAGTTTTTATATTTTTAGAGGAAGAGGAAGGAATTCATAAATCCTCCTTAACTCATTTTCATAGTGTTTGTATAGTGCTAAGGAGTAATGCTAGTGCATTGCTAGAAGATTTCATACAAAGGTTTTCAACATTTGTAACTTTACTCTTGTTGTTTCTCTTTTGTGATTTCTATATATATAAACATGGTCTATTCGGTTTATATATATCTTGCAATGTCTCTTGTTAGCTAAACCTTTCTTAGTTGGAATGTTCTAATCATTTAATGAGCTTTTAAGTAAGTATGTTGCATGTATGTATGTTTGTACTTTAGTTCTTGTTTGATAATCTTTTCAAAACTTATTTTGAACTTGATCACTTAGAATAAGTAGATTTGTAAATGACCAGAAATGGCTTACAATTAATAACTCAAGAACTAATATGGGTGAGTGTTTTACATAAAGAAAACTTTGTGAAAACCATGCTAAGTCCTAGACATAGGATAGTATAGTCCATAGGATAATTGTGGGTACTTAAAATACAAGAGTGAATTCACTTAAGCAAATTGGATAATTGTTAGGAGGCAAGATTGGCACTAACACCCCTTTCTTTCTTGCATAGAACAAGGATCATAAGAATTTGGTAATGATACTCTGAAGAAAGTGACCGAAAGGCACATAGCTAATGCAACAAACATTCAAGTCTGTTGCATCACATCTTGCATCATACACTTATAAGTAAATTACCCGAT
This sequence comes from Oxytropis ochrocephala, assembly GCA_020916435.1. Taxonomy (NCBI): domain Eukaryota; kingdom Viridiplantae; phylum Streptophyta; class Magnoliopsida; order Fabales; family Fabaceae; genus Oxytropis; species Oxytropis ochrocephala. Next base: position 58,671,689 of record CM037090.1, on the reverse strand, counting down.
GAAGACATTCCAACTAGCTTTTCTCTTTTACACTATCAACATTTTTACTTTGCTTTCTTTCTAACTTAGTTGTGATCATCAAACAAAATCCAAAATTATTTTGTTACTTAGTGACTTTACACTTTATTACTTTATATTATTTTAAAAGTGAGTTTTTCAATCTCTGTGGGTTCGATCTTTTTACTACTTGTTTTGGGACGGTGTATACTTGCACACAAGTGTATGTGTTTTCCATGCACCAAGTTTTTGGCGCCGTTGTTAGGGATTGAAGTAAATTCTTTTAAAATTACGATATATAGTAATTTAGTGTTGTATATAAATTCTGGTTTTTAAAGTTTACATCAACAACGATTACATGGTACTTAGTATATGTACAGAACGAAGCAGAACACGAGAATATAGCTTAGATCGAGAAATAGAAAGAAAATTCGGGAGATTGCTAAGACTCGTAAAAGCAGAATCAACAAGCTTGCAACATGTCATTCGGTGAAGAACAAAGCTCAAGGCCACACTCGGTGAGAGGAGGCCACAGTTCCTGACATGCTCATGAAGAAGAAGTTCATAGAGAAAATCTCATCCACATGGATCACATAGGTATGATTAATGATAGAGATAGACCTATGAGGATTATGCTCGGTTTGATCATCAAAACATGCAAACTAGTATAAATAGACCTCATATTGATGCCATGCATTTTGAATTTAAGCCTATGATGTTTCAAATGCTTCAAACTATTGGTCAATTTGGAGGATCTCCTCATGAAGATCCTCATTTGCATTTAAGGCAATTTCTAGAAGTATGTAGTAATTTTATTTTACACAGTGTCGGTGAAAATGCATTTAGATTAAGGTTATTTCCATATTCTTTGAAAGATAGAGCCAAGGCTTGGCTAAATTCTTTAGAGCCTAACTCTATTCATTCATGGAATGAAATGGCTGAAAAATTTTTAGGAAAATATTTCCCACCTATCAAAAATGCCAAAGTTAAGAAATGATATTACATCTTTTAGACAAAAAGAGTTTTAGTCTTTATTTGAAGCATGGGAAAGATGGAAGGAACTTTTAAGAAAATGTCCTCATCATGGTTTACCTGTTATTATTCAAATGGAAACATTTTATAATGGTTTAGAACCTCAAACCAGAATAATGCTTGATGCATCATCTGGTGGAGTGTTATTAAATCTGTCATACAATGAAGCATGTGAATTAATTGATAGAATAGCGACTAATAGCTCTAGTTGGCCTCATTGAGAGGGTAAGTGCCCAAAAGAAACCATCAGGGGTACATGAAATCAATGATATATCTGCCCTATCTGCTCAAGTAGCCACTCTAGCTAATTTGATGAAAAACTTCACTTCTGGCAATGCTACTGCATCTAATGCAGTTTGCATCACGAGAAAAAGCATCATTCTGTGTGAAGAGAACAAGTACCTCCAGGCACACCTAGTTGTGTGTACTGTGGAGGAGGTCACTTGTATGAGGAGTGTTCTAGCAACCCTATCTCTGTAAATTATGTAGGTTATAATAGGAATAACAACCCTTATTCCAACACTTATAATCCTGGTTGGAAAGATCACCCAAATTTTAGATGGAGCAACAATAGTGCACCTGCACCTAGAACTGCTCCAACTACACCAACCAATCCACCAGGATTCCCAGCTCAAAATAACCAAAGAAACTCTCAACCTACCACTGAGAATTCTCTAGAATCCATGCTTAAAGCATTTATAGGTGAATCTAGAATCGCTAGACAAACCCAAGTTGCTTCCATTAAGAACTTAGAGAATCAAGTTGGTCAATTAGCCATGACCTCACTGTATCAAAGGCCACAAGGAGCCTTACCTTCAAATCTGAAGCTACTCCTTCCCAAACCAAAGGAAAGGAGCGAGGTTAAGGCTATTTCATTGAGAAGTGGTAAGGATTTGGTAGAGTTAACTGAAAAGGAAAGTGTAGATAAGGGAGAAAAAGCCAAAAATCAAAAAGAAACCAATGTAGAAGCATCTAGTGCTCCTGCATCACAAGAAGTTCAAAGTCCACTACCTAAGTTAGTACCTGAATACCCTCCTCCTCCTTATCCTCAAAGACTGAAAAAAGCACATGAGGAGAAGCGGTTTGGTAAATTCTTAGAGGTACTAAAACAATTACACATCAATGTTCCCTTAGTAGAAGCCTCCAACAAATGCCAAATTATGCAAAATTTATGAAGGATGTGCTTACTAAGAGAAGAAGATTAGGTGAGTTTGAAACAGTTGCCATGTGAGAAGATTGTAGTTTGCTTATGCAAAATAAGATCCCTAGGAAATTGAAGGATCCAGGTAGTTTTACAATTCCATTTTCTATAGGAAAATCCTATATTAGTAAAGCTTTATGTGATTTAGGTGCAAGCATTAACTTGATGCCTAAATCTATTTTTGACTTGATTAGAAATAGGAAATGCAAAACCAACCACTGTGACACTTCAATTAGGCCGACAGATCAATAGCCTATCTCGAAGGTATCATAGAAGACATCCTAGTTAAGGTAGACAAATTTGTATTCCCTGTAGATTTTGTTATCCTTGACTTTGATGCAGAATAAGGAAGTGCCTATTATCCTAGGTAGACCATTTCTAAGTAACTGGTAAAACCATAATTGATGTGCAGAAAGGTGAACTCACTATGAGAGTGAATGATCAAGAGATAAAATTCAATGTAATGAATGCTATGAAGTATCCTGCGCAGAGGATACGGAAGAGTGTTCATCCTTATTCTCTCTAGACCAATTGGTAGAAAAACAATTTTACAAGCAGTATGATCACTTAGCCAATGCAGATGCATTAGATGCAACTGCATTGCTAGATGATGAAATACTAGAAAAAGGAAATCTGCCAATAGAAAAATCTTGTAAAGAAGTATGGGCTAGGACTTATGAACCACTCAACCTTGAGGATCCAATTCTCAAGAAGAACTTACCCTCAATAGAACAACCTCCTAAGTTAGAATTGAAGATACTGCCTGAACACCTTAAGTATGCATTCTTAGGAACAAATGAGACTTTACCTGTTATCATTGCTTCTGATTTAACATCAAAACAGGAGAGTGATCTCATTAGTACTCTAAAGAAGCATACCAAAGCTATAGGTTGGCAAATGGCAGATATCAAAGGAATTAGTCCTTCTATATGCATGCATAGAGTCATTTTGGAAGAAAATTCTAAAAACAGCATAGAGAGTCAAAGAAGACTAAATCCTATTATGAAAGAGGTTGTGAAAAAAGAAATTATTAAGTGGCTAGATCTTTGGAATCATATACCCCATATCGCAGAAAGATTGCTTGGGTAAGTCCTGCCCAATGTGTACCAAAGAAAGGGGGTGTGACAAAGAATAGCCAATGAAAAGAATGAGTTGATACCAACTAGAACTATCATAGGGTGGAGAATCTGTATGGATTACAGAAAACTCAACAAAGCTACCAAAAAGGATCACTTTCCTTTACCATTCATAGACCAAATGTTAGATAGATTAGCGGGGAAAAGAATTCTATTGTTTCCTAGATGGCTATTCAGGCTATAATCAAATAGCCATTGAGCCTAAGGATCAACACAAAACCACCTTTACATGCCCTTATGAAACCTTTGCCTTTAGAAGGATGCCATTTGGCTTATGTAATGCACCTGCTACATTCCAAAGATGCATGATGTCTATATTCTCAGATTTCATTGAGCAATCAATGGAAGTATTCATGGATGATTTCTCTATCTTTGGAGAAACATTTCAAGTTTGTTTAGCAAATTTGGAACAAATTCTCAAGAGATGTGAGGAAACAAATTTAGTCGTAAACTGGGAAAAGTGCCATTTCATGGTACAAGAAGGCATAGTGCTAGGACATAGAATTTCAAAGAAAGGTCTAGAGGTAGACAAAGCTAAAGTTGATGTCATTGAAAATTTACCACCACCAAATACAGTTAAAGGTATCAGGAGCTTCTTAGGCCATGCTAGTTTTTATAGAAGGTTTATCAAAGATTTTTCAAAAATCTCAAAACCATTATGTATGCTTCTGCAACATGATGTAGAATTCAACTTTGATGAATCTTGTATAGAAGCTTTTGACAAGCTTAGAAAGGCATTGGTGACAACACCAATTATAGTAACTCCAGATTGGAGTAAGCCATTTGAATTAATGTGTGATGCTAGTGACTTTGCAGTAGGAGCAGTCCTAGGGCAAAGGTATGACAAAGTCTTTCATTCCATTTATTATGCTAGCAAGACATTAATTGAAGCTCAGATGAATTACACAGTTACAGAAAAGGAATTATTAGCTGTGGTCTTTGCATTTGAAAAATTTAGATCTTACTTAGTTGGCACTAAAATTATTGTCTATACTGATCACTTTGCCATTAAGTATCTAATTTCAAAGAAAGATGCAAAGCCAAGGCTGATAAGGTGGATTTTACTCCTACAAGAATTTGATCTTGAAATTAGAGAGAAGAAGGGAGTAGAAAACCAAGTAGCAGACCATTTATCAAGGATTGAAGGAGAATCACTTGGTACACAAGGAGAAGAAATCAAGGAAAGCTTTCCTGATGAGAAACTATTGGCAATCACAGTCAATGCAAAACATGAAAGCGCATTTGCTATAAGCAATGCAGAGCATCAAATGCATCTGCACCATGGTTTCTTCGATATTGTAAACTTCCTTGCAAGCAAAGTAGTACCAGTGAGTATGACATATCAACAAAGGAAAAATTCTTCCACATGGTTAAGCAATACTATTGGGATGATCCATTCCTTTACAAGATGTGCCACGATCAATTAATGAGGAAATGCATACGAAGAGGAGCAACAAGCGGTGCTTACGCATTGCCATTCTCGCACCTTATGGAGGACACTTTGGAAGCACTAGAACAAAGCAGACTAAGGTATTGATACGGTTATTTTTGGCCTACTTTATTTAAAGATGCTTATTTTATGGTCAAATACTGTGATAAATGTCAAAGAGCAGGAAATATTTCTGATAAGCATGAAATGCCTAGAACAAATATTTTAGAAATTGAAATATTTGATGTTTGGGGCATGGATTTCATGGGACCTTTTCCACCCTCTTTTGGCAATTTATATATCTTAGTAGCTGTTGATATGTGTCCAAATGGGTAGAGGCATTAGCATTACCTAATAATGATGCTAAATCAGTGAGTAAGTTTCTTCAAAGAAATATATTCACTAGATTTGGAACTCCTAGAGCTATCATTAATGATGAAGGTTCACACTTTTGCAATAAGATCATAGAAAACCTTCTAGCTAAGTATGGAGTTAAGCATAAGATAGCTACAAAGATACCATCCTCAAACTAGTGGACAAGCGAGAATTATCCAATAGGAAATTAAGAGAATGCTAGAAAAATGGTTAGTCCAAATAGGAAAGATTGGTCTTTACATTTGGATGATGCTTTATGGGCATATAGAACAGCATTCAAAACACCCTTAGGAATGTCCCATTACAAATTAGTCTATGGAAAAGCATGCCATTTACCTGTAGAATTGGAAAACAAATCTTATTGGGCTATCAAGAAGCTCAATTTCAATTTGAACAAGGCAGGTAAAAAGAGAATGATAGAGCTTGATGAGTTAGAAGAAATTAGGCAACCTCTTATGAGAATGCTGAAATCTACAAAGCTAAGACTAAGAAATGGCATGACAAGAAAATTCACAGAAGAGAATTGAAAGAAGGAGGACTAGTTCTACTATACAACTCTAGGTTGAAGCTATTTCCTGGAAAACTAAGGTCTAGGTGGTCAGGACCATTTAAGTTGATAAAGGTTTATCCACATGGAGCAGTAGACTTATTTGATAAATCCTCAAATAATGTCTTCAAGGTGAATGGTCAGAGAGTTAAAATGTACTATGGTGAACATGTGGTGAGAGATAAAACCACCACCTATTTGCAAAATCTCTAAATAAAAAGAGGTAGTCAGGCTGACAAGACTCTTAAAACAAGCGCTTAATGGGAGGCAACCCATTGTTTTTAATTATTTTTGTGCAATTTTATGTTTTTAGTTGTTTTGCGTAAATGTAGAAACTAATGCAATTTGCATCAAATGCACTGCATTGAGGAAAAAACGTGCCCTGCATCAGAATTTTATAAACTTGAAGAAAATTGGTTAAGTGTGAATCATAAGGCTTAAAGGAAGGTTAAGCAAGATTAATGACACATTGGTAGCCAAAGCAAGACACATGGCATGATGCATGCGCAGCACGCAATGCTAACGGCTACCTAATACACCCACTAACTTCCTTCTTCCTGAAACATAAAGCCTTAAAGTTTGTTACCGTTACCCTTTCATTCGCAATCTCACAATTTCTCTCATCTGAAACACAAACCACTCTTCACATTCTCTTCTCCAATTTTTTCTCAAATCACACAAGCAATCAAAACCTAGAAATTCAAAGCAATTACAAATGGTGAAGAAACAATCAGCACAGAAATCATCAGGCAAGCAGGCTAGAACTCCTCAGAAGGAAAAGAAAGCCATGCATGCAGGATCATCATCATTAAAGAAAGGCAAAGCCAAGGAATCAACAGCAAGAAATGATGACAATGTTCATCTCTGGAACATGCATCTATTGCCCGAAAAGAGGGTATGATTTGAAGAAGGCTAGCCCATCATTCATGTCAATAAAGTGGCCAATCTCAATTGGGACCACTTCGTGCTACCAAGAGGAGGTTATATTGAAGACATAGTGAGAGAGTTCTATCTTTGGAATCACACCACAAGAAGGAGCAGAACATTCTTACACTTCCATGGTGAGAGGTAAAATTGTACATTTCCATGCCAAGAAATTAAATGAACATTATATCTTTGAAGTATAATGGGAATGATTTTGAGAATAGAGTGGCCAAATCCTTTAAGAAAGAAATGGAAGAAATAAGGAATAGGATTGCTATACCGGGAGTGTGTGGGAAAAATTTACACCTAATGAGATTAAGCTTAGAAGCAATTATTTGATAAATGCATTATGTAATTGGCATTTGTTCATAGCCAATTCAATTTCGCCTACATCACATACATATGCTATGACCAAAGAGAGATTGATCTTGCTAGATACAATTCTCTCTCGAGGGAAATATAGACATAAATGATTGATAGCTAGAGAAATTCTTGCATGCTCAACAAAATCAAAGGGATTTCTGTTTTTTCCTTGTCTTATAAACTGAATTATGCATGAAAGAAGGTGTCCCTATAGCCGCTAATGAACAAAGGAAATTTCCCACAGTAATTTGAGTCTTTGAAGTGAAGGAGAAGTTGAGAAATGTGAGAGGCCCCCTTTTTGCAATGCAAGAGCATTACATGCGAAGCGAGAGGTCTGTCTGGAAATTTCAAAATGATCAACATGGTGGCTTCAATTGGTCTTTGACAAGATCTTTGATCTTGTGGGCCAAGTGAATGCCCCTGAATTCCCAAGTTGGGTACTGAGATCTGAAGGAGAAGAAGAAGAGGAAAAAGAGGTAGAAGAAGAAGGAAAAGGTAAGGAGAAGGTAGAGGAACCTAGCACTAAGAAGAAAGTGACTAGGAAGCAATACAAAGTACAAAAGAAAGTTGTGGTAGAGCCTGTGAGTGAAGAAATGTTTGATTCTGATAATGAGGATGAGGAATTGGAAAAACAAATGGATGAGGAAATAGAAGAAGTTGAAGAAGAAGAAGAGAGTGAGGAGGAAATTGATGAAGAAGAAGAGGAGCAGGCTAGAGGAGTAATTTTAGAAGAAATTGCTAGGCAGAAATATGCCAAACAAACCTCAGCATCAACCCAACAACAAACCCCTATCACTTCACCAATTGCCAAAACACCCATCATCTCACCAAACCAAGAATCATCCTCTATTCCAAAATCACCATTACCCTCCTCAATGATCCACGGTCCTATCACAATCACCACCACAAACAACCCCCTCCACCACCCTCTCCAAGAAATGAACCACGAAAACAACTCACGCACGGAAGAACCAACCCTGTTATGCCAACAGAACAAGCGGTACCTTCTAGCCCAAGCAACATTACTACTAATGTTATTTACGCTCTTGAGAAAGAGATTTTTGCGGGGAAAGAGAAGAAGAAGGACTCAATAAAGAAGACAAAGAAGAAGAATCATCTGCAAAGGAGGCGTAGCTCAACTGTTGAAATGCGAGTGATGCTCTGCATCACTTGTCACTTTGCATCACAACAAGCAACAATGTGCATGATGAGGCAACAATTAAAATGGTTCGGAAGAAATGGCTAAACAAAAAGAGGAAGCATTGCACAACACTCAGAAGTTCTTCAAGCAACCTGCAGGAAGGCAGGCAAAATTAACACCAAAGAGGAAGAAACCTGATGCAGTCAAGACTGATGCACCTGCATCAATTCCAGAACAAATTCCTGCAACTACACCAGAAGTAGGAGGTGCATCTGCACCTACAGAAGAAACACCAAGCAAGCCCAAGGAGAAGAAGCAGAAGGTGAAACACACTCCTCCATCCAGGCAAAGCACCAGAATTAGGAGTGGAGCAAAGAAATGAGTATCAATTTACAAGCTTTCACCTACTACTACTAATGCTTGTTTTGTTTTTCTATCTGAACTATTTCCCTGGTTGTACTAATCCCTCTCCCCTATTTTGAACAAATGGTTTGTTTTTTCTGAACAAATTTGCAGTGAGGGCACTGCAACCCCTTAAGTTTGGGGGGGGGGGGATTTGCATGTTATGTTTAAATTATGTTTATCTAATATGTTGTGTGTTTAATTAATATGTTTTATATAGTAAATATATATGTTTTAAGTAGTTTTTAGTTTGTTTAAATATTAGATGTACTTAACAAAGTAATATCTAAATATTTTAGTAGAAAAGATCAGTTTTTCAAAAATATGGTGAAAGCCCTATGGATGGAATTTTTATGATGAAAAAGAGAAAAAGAAGCCTTATTTCTCAGAAAAACCAAAATTATTTTTACTTCAACACTTCAAAAGCGAGTTTGTGAAAAGAACTTTGCTATTTAAAGATCAATCGATGCTGGGGAATTTTTGGTAAGCTTAGGTCAAAACAAAGCTTTACTAAAAAGAAAGAAGAGCTTAAAGAATTAAGTTTGGGGGTGTTTTATGAAAACAAAGGCTGAATTTCAAAAGTATAAGAGTAAACAATGTAGAAAAAGAAATACAAAAAGTGGACAAGCCATATCACGAATCTTTTGAAACTATACTGTGTTTAAGTACATGAATGCATCTGGAGGTCAAACACTGTGCCATGCGAGGAATAAATGTATACGGAGGATAGTTCAATAAACCGAACTCGTGCCAAAGTGCAAAGAAAAAAATATATGCATCCGGAGGTCAAAGACCTGTGCCAAAGTGCATTTGCATCTGGAGGTCAGTGAGGAAGGTAATATGAGCTAGAAAAAGAAAAGCATTATCAGTGCAGCTGCATCAATGTAAACTGCACTGAAGAAAAAGCAAAATGCAGAAAAAATCAATGCACAAAAACACTTCAAAGAAGTATTTGCATCTGCTCAAAAGATCCACACAAAAAATAGAAAAATGCATTGGCTCAAAAGCTTTGAAAGATTCAATCAAGCCCTTTGATTTTAAAAACTCCCCAACACTTGAGAAAATTTTGTGAGTCTAAACTCTCTTTTGAAAAATATTTTGGTGTGACCAAAGATGAACCAATCCTTTCAAAGGCTAGGAAGAAATTTTTCACTTAGTCTTGGAACCAATCTCAAACTCAGTGGGTTCACACACACACAAAAGAGTTTGAATAGCTTTGGTAGTTTTGAAGAAATAAAGGCACAAGAAAGATTGTTAAGAAATGAAGTTCATAGGGAACTCCTCATAAAAATCAAAAATTCAAGCTGATCTATCTTCTAGAATTTTAGTTTTTATAGTTTGTCTTTGTCATTACTTGCGGACAAGCAATGGTTTAAGTTTGGGGGTGTGATAACTCTATTTTATATAGAGTATTTCATATGTTTAAACTTAGAATTTGCTCTCTTTCAAGTAATAATAAAGAGTTTATATAGTATTTTATGTGATATATGATATCTTGAGTGATTTGAATGGTTATAGTTATTATTAGGCCATTTTGGATATATTGTCGTATGTTTGATGTTTTTGTTGGTGCGAGTCTCAATGCTAATCGCATCAATGCTCCGTGACCGATCTGCATCAATTCTGCGCTACTTGGTGAATAAGCAGCCTGTTTCATATGCACCCACATGCAAAGTGATGACCTCCTGCCTGGTTCTCTGATGCCATCCCACCTTATATAGTAGGCGCCTACCATTCACACATAGCTATAGGCATAGCTTTGAAGAGTCACCAACATAGGGACACTTGTTCTATCACCATGGAACCGCCCTATGTGATTAAGTCAAAGATTTCAACATGGATAAAACTCTGGAAAGCAACTACAGCTATGATCCACTCAAGATGACTTCAACATGAAGGAAGGAAGCACCTCACTTGAAGGCTATAAAAAGACCTCACATCTTCATTTGGAAATATATCACAATCCATAAGTTAGATCAAAATTTCAATATACATAGTTAGTTTTTATATTTTTAGAGGAAGAGGAAGGAATTCATAAATCCTCCTTAACTCATTTTCATAGTGTTTGTATAGTGCTAAGGAGTAATGCTAGTGCTTTGCTAGAAGATTTCATACAAAGGTTTTCAACATTTGTAACTTTACTCTTGTTGTTTCTCTTTTGTGATTTCTATATATATAAACATGGTCTATTCAGTTTATATATATCTTGCAATGTCTCTTGTTAGCTAAACCTTTCTTAGTTGTAATGTTCTAATCATTTAATGAGCTTTTAAGTAAGTATGTTGCATGTATGTATGTTTGTACTTTAGTTCTTGTTTGATAATCTTTTCAAAACTTATTTTGAACTTGATCACTTAGAATAAGTAGATTTGTAAATGACCGAGAAATGGCTTACAATTAAGAACTCAAGAACTAATATGGGTGAGTGTTTTACATAAAGAAAACTTTGTGAAAACCATGCTAAGTCCTAGACATAGGATAGTATAGTCCATAGGATAATTGTGGGTACTTAAAATACAAGAGTGAATTCACTTAAGCAAATTGGATAATTGTTAGGAGGCAAGATTGGCACTAACACCCTTTCTTTCTTGCATAGAACAAGGATCATAAGATTTGTAATGATACTCAAGAAAGTGACCTAAAGGCACATAGCTAATGCAATGACATTGGTCTGTTGCATCACATCTTGCATCATACACTTATAAGTAAATTACTTGATGAAGACATTCTGTAATACCCCAATTTTGTCCGCCTCTTTTAAGTTTAGACAATTTGATTTATCCAACTCAATTAAATCAAAATACCGTTGTTTAAATTAGGCAGAACGCGAATGATCGATCTTTTCGTATGCGTTCTTCAATTTAATCTTCGTATTTGGGTTTAATCATACATAAGTAGGTCTACCAAAAGTTGTTTTTTCTAGAAATGTAGCTCGTCTTTTGATTCAAAGCTTAAGAATACAATTCGAGTCGATTTTAGTGTTTTTAGTTAATGAGCTCATTTCTTCTATTTTAGGTCTCGTTTTAGCGTATTTGTGCAGTCGGGCTGTTTTCGTCTTTGTGTTTGGTCCGACTCTTTTCTTATTATTAATCTTATCTTGTGCGGTTAATTTATTTTGAGTATATATGTATAATCCAAAAATGTCAAAAAGAATCTATTTAATTTTTATTACAAATTAGGAGAGTTCAAATGTCCAAGTGTCGAGAAAAATACAAAAATAATAACATGTACAAAAATAATTAAATCATAAAAAAAAAAAAATAATAATAAACAATGAAGCGCAAAGAAAGCAAATCGGGTTCAAAGAATATTTGCTCTCCAAGTAGTTGGGTGCAGTCCGCTCCACTCCCAAACACGAAAGTCCATCAAAGCCCGATCAAACCGTAATCAATCTTTGAGACCTAAATTTCAACTATAAAAAGGCAGTCAGGCACGAATTTCAAGACAACAACAATACGACGAAAAATCAACCTAATACAGAAAAACAGATCTATCCAAAATGTAGACTGAACAACCACCAACAGCCACCATCAAACCCTCACAACCACCACCACTCACCCCTAAACCACCACCAACAGCCACCACTCACCCCTAAACCACCACCAACAGCCACCATCAATCATCACCAACAAACAACCACCATCACCACCACCCAAACAACCACCATCACCAACCCCAGCAACCACCCTTCACCTAACCCCCCACACCACCGTCGGCCTCCCTCTCAAAAACCACCCAAAATCACCCACAACTCACCACCAACCACCATAAACCGAATCCTCTTCCTCCCATCACCATCAGCCTACTCTCTTCCCCAAACCGAAACTCCTGGCCGCGAAACACCAGCCCCACGCCGTCGTTCCTATATCACCGTCGCTCCACCCTCTCTCCACCTCCGATCATCCCTCTTCCACCTTCGGTCTCCAAATCACCATAAACGTCATCAACCCTCCAAACCGAAACCACCAGTCCAAAAAACGCAGGGAAATGAAAATAAACAGAAGAAATAAACTGAGAAAGAAAAGAGGAGGGGAGGAGAAAGTGAACTGAGAAAGAAAAGAGGAGGGGAAGAAGAGAGTGAACTGAGAAATGAGAAGCCACCATCGAACCCGACGTCTCTCCCTTTCTCCATGGAACCGATCCACGCCGTTCCCTCTCTCTCTCTCTCGCCGTAGAAGACGGCGCAATTTCCGTCGGAGCTCTCTCTCTCTGGCCGCGGCGCCGCTGTGAGTTGGGGGAAGGGAGAGAAGTGTTTTAGGGTTTCGTTTTTTTTGGGCTTGGGTTCATATAGCTATCTTTCTTTTTTTCATTTTTTTTTAATTCAGAATGCTATTTGCACTCGCTTATTCACGCGCACGCCTCCCCAACTTAAGCCGGGGCCGCATACCGGGCTCCCATATGCGAACTGGGCTTTGCTGACACCCCCTGTTTAGTTATACCACTCCCGTAACTAATGACACCCCATTTTGCAATTTTTCACACTTTTCGTTTTTTTAATTCTCTTTCTAACTCAAACACTTTTCAATAAATAAAACTTTGTTAACTGGTCATGCGAAGCCTTTGCTTGCATGACCATTAACAATGAGGACCTAGTGATGATCACTTGGAGCCTTTGCTCAATTGATCATCATGAACGCCTAATTTATTTAAGGACTTTCAATAAATTTCAATAAACTAAAAAAAAAACTTTGTTAATGGTTTTTGAAGCCTCTCGCTTGCATAATCATTAACAATGAGGAACTAGTGGTGATCACTTGGAGCCTTTGCTCAATTGATCATCATGAATGTCTAATTTTTCTAAAAACTTTCATTAAATCAAAAACTTTGTTAGTGGTCTTGCATAAGCCTTTGCTTGCATGATTATTAACAATGGAGTGCTAATGATGGTCACTTGGAGCCTTCGCTCAATTGATCATCATGAAAGCTCAATTTTCACAATTAAACAAAATAAAAACCAAAAACCTAGAACTACGTAGCTTTGATTTCTCCATCGCACTTTGGAGATACGTAGGAGAGCGGATCCTCCGTCAAGCACAATAAACTAAAAACACTTTTCCTTTCAAAAAAAAAACCCAAAGCGCTAACTCGTCAGCAAGCGCCGCAAATAAAAATTCATTAAGTCTTTTCAAAAGAGGCAAATAAAAGTATTTTTCAAATCAACACACAGAACCACACATTAATTAAAGGTTCCCTTTCGGTAGAAAGGAGGTGTGGGGTGCTAATACCTTCCCCATGCCTAATAGGCCAGAACCCAAATCTTTAAGTTTTCCAAAAGACCATCCGCCTTCCCAAAAAGTTTTTCTTCAATATTTTCCTTATAAAAATATTGGTGGCGACTTCATTGTTCTAAAAGTTGTAAACGAAGAAAAACCCCTCGGGGACTTTTTTAAGTATAGCAGTGGCGACTTCTTTGGGGACCTTTTTCTTTTTAAAGTGGGTCAAGCCTAACTAATTAAATGTGTGGTTTGTGATTTGATTTGAATACTTTGTTTGCCTCTATCCCTTCGCGGTTTCCTCTTCCTTTTTATCATGCTATATACAGGTGCGTTTTCTCTCCTATATTTATTTTTCCTTTCTCCTTTTTGCTTATGTGCTTAGTACCCTCATGCATTTCCCCAATCCCAATCATGATCCCTTCTTCTCGGCTCCCTTTCTTGAGGTAAGCAATGCACTTGGTTGTTGTTAAAAACCCTAGGCTGACTTATTTGATATTAAACCCTAGGGTAGACGACATGTTATTGTTTGCTTCTGTCTGGACTGTTCTGGGTTTTCATTTGCAGGTGGGGAAGGGTAGTTATTCCTAGGTGTCGTGCCCTCAACACACACTTCACACCCTATACTTGTGAGCGTTGAGTGGGGCCTAAAACCCAAGTGCGAATGAAAACCTAGGAGAGTGGGAACGATTAGTGATCGCCATTCGTGAGACCTATGTCCGTATGGCTCTCATGAAAGTTCCACCCAAGAGTGCGCTTTGTCATGATGCCTCACACTCGGTAGCTTTCTACGATTGTGGGTGTCATCATGAGAGAGACTTCAGCTCTTGGTTGCCATTGTGAGGAAGTGATTAGAACCTACATGGGAGGATTACCCTTTTCGTCGACTTTAGACCCTAGGATTCCCACCATTCGTAGGACACAAGGGGCATGCCAAATTGTGTGTTGCATTGTAATCTAGGCATGTTTTCAAAAAAAGGAGAAAGAGATTTTCAAAAAGAAGATAGAGAAAAAGAGCTGCCGTTGTAGCCTTTCTTTTCTTTTGCCGGTCCGTCACGGGCAAAGCATGTGGTTCACCCTTTTCAAAAAGAGATAAAGCTGCCGTTGTAGCCTTTCCCTTACTAGGTCCATATGAAGCCACGTACGGCCCGCATTTTCCAAAAAAAACTTGAATCATTGCCGATAAAACCTCTTTCATTTATCTTGCATAGAGCATCATCATCATGCATACATCATAATTTGCATGGCATAAAACAAAAACTCGATAAAATTCATACATGCATTTTTCTCTATCTCATTAAGGTTTGTGTCTTATTAGGGGCGCGTCTCATGCATTATTGTTTTCATAAACATTAACATCTCATTTCACATGCATCTCCATTCAATATCTCTCATACACTAAGAAAGTAATTGTAAGCATCACACATTTCATTTTCATTACATAAGAAAAATGAAAACCATAAGCAATCATCATTCGCATTGCATAAGCATCTCATTCATAATCATGAACAAAAATCATCATCAAATTCATTCAAAATATAGCACTCATGCATCATTTCATTAACCTCATCACTTTGTTCGAATACATCATTTCTCCCTGCATGCATCCTTTCGAAACAAAGAAAAATTTCCTCATGTGATGGCTTAATGGGTAGAAGTGCACCTTTGAACGACGAAGGGTAATATCTCAAATTTGTTTGTCGACTACAAATTTGAGATGTTACTCTACGATATCAGGGCACTTTGACCTAGTCACACGTGCTTTATTTTCAAGTAGGAAGTTAAGTTGAGTCAACTAATTGTCGAAACGTTTCAGTATATTGTGTGAAGTATTGAGTCAGGATCCACTCAATGTTTCATGCAAGTTACTCAGGGTAACGACAATCAGTTGCCTCATATCACCATTCTTTCATCTTGCATCATTCAAAAGAAAAGAGAAGGGGCATTAGCATTTCACACTTTGTCTTGCCTCTAAAAATCATCATTTAGAAAAAAGCATCATTCTTGCATCATTCATCATCCAAAAATGCATTGGCATTTCATATTTCGTCTTGCATAAAAAGAAAACATACAAAAAAAAAAAAAATCTTTTAGAATAATCACACTTTTCAAGTGAACACGCTTTCATGCATTTCATTTTCATCATGTATGCATCATAATGTTTTCATCCATGCATTGCATACAACAAAAATGTTGTGATGAGAGAGGAGATGTTCTTGCAAAGTAATCTTTCTTTTTTGGGAAAGTTTACCCTTATTCATTTGCAAACTCAAGGTGTTCCAAGGCCCTCAGTTTTTCACATCAATACCTCATTTGTATTTCCTTCAAAAAAAAAGGCATTGCATCTCATCCATTCCATGATAAAAGACTGAAATAGTTTATCAAAAAGTTTTTATATCATGTTTTAACCAATGTTAACTCTCTGTGAAGCGTTCTTCTAGTAAGTATGCATGCCACGTGCGATTTCTCTTGTTTGAGTCAGTCAATTTCCTTCATTTATCATCATTCCCCATCCAAGTCTAATCCCGCCCCGTCCACCCCTAAAGCGCATGTTTTCTCCCATCAGTACATACTTGACTTTTTGGTTCATTCTCGCTAACACTTTAAGTTCTCCATGCTGGGGCAATTCTGTGATCACTAATTTCCTTGTCAGTATCATATTCCTTTAGTGCAAGTCTTTCTAAAAATATATAATAAATAAAATAAAAAAAAGATAAAATAAGCTCGCTAGGTTGAAAGCCCGCAAAGGGCGGTCTAGGCAAAAAAGAGCGCCCGGTGGATTGAAAACTCGCAAAGAGCAATCCAGGCAAAAGTTAGGGCACAAAAAAAAAGGAGCAAGCACATGAAGATAGATAAATTATTGTCCTAAAGTTAAGTCTTACAGAAACAAGCAATCGGGATTTGAAATGAAATTTGGTCATCTCTCCATACCCTCAAAAACCTAAAATCCCAAGAAGTCCATTTCCTACCCCTCTTAAGCCAAAGATTCAAAATTACAAAAATACCCTTTGTTACCCATCTTAAGCCAAGAAAAGCCCAAGATATCCACATCACCCTAGACGAGGGTTAATTCCACATCAAAGATAGTATATCATTTTCACCCAAGTCAAAAGGAAAGAAAATTCACAAAAGGAGGGGAATAACAAAGTTTCAAAAAGGAGAATCCCAAAACAAAGAAAGGAAGACAAATGGAGCATAAATTAAGAGTCGATACATTTTTCCATGAAGCATAAGAGCTCCCCTTCCGAGGCCCTCAAATTCAATGGGTTAAATCATTTCCCCTTTCAAAAAAAAAAAAGAAGCCCTCAATTCCTTGGGTTTAACCACATTTTCTTTCATAAAACCTTCAAGCCCCTCATCAAACCTAATAACCATTTCCCGCACCGCATCAAAGCTAATAACCATTTCCTTCATAAACTATTGACCATCGGTCAACACCGAACAAGACCCATCCTCCCCATCAACCCCAAACACTTCATTAAGCTCAATCATCCCCTTCTCCACATCACAACCCTAAAAAGTCCATTCCGATCAATGACTGATTACTTTCGTTTTCTCAAGTTTTAATCTTAGGACAAATAAGTTTATCCATTTACGACGTGTTTGCTCAAAAAGAAAAAACAAACAAGCAGAAAAAAGAAAGCTGCTAAAAAAAAACACAAAAAAAGAAAAAAAGAAAAAAACAAACAATCAAAGAAGGACTTGCACTCAAAGAGGCATTCATGTTGCATTAAAACAAGGTTTAGTGGTCACCAAGTGGAGCCTCTCCTCATACCAGAGAGTCAAAACTTTCATTGCATTTGAGTTGCTCTTAAAGATCCAAAAGTGCGTACTAGGGGGCATTCCCTTCACCTCTCACTCCGCTCAACTTTGGGGAGGTTTGTTCATTGCCTACCTCGTTCATATATCACCCTCAGTTCATAACCATCACCATAACTTTGTCGCCCTTCACAACCTCACTCAAAGAAACCATTTGAAATGTAATTCGAAAGTGGGGCAAGAGCGTTCCCATTCCTTCACCTCATTCATTCCTATAAAACCTCACCGGGGCAATCTCTCAACTCACTATCCTAAACAAGGCCTTGTCATTCTAATTGAGGCAACTTTGTCCTTGTTATGACTGGGGCAACATCAAACGTTATGGGTTGAGACAAAATCTCTTTTGCTCCACCCTTCATTTCAAAAGCCGAAGCAGTCCCAATTCATCATCCTCTACACCCCTAGTTGGTGTCACCACTAGACACGGGCAAGCTATTCACTCATTAAAGACCTGAATTGGGGCAATCTTGTATCTCTTGATCCCTCACGAGCTTCGGCAATAACCATGTCTGTCATTCCTTCACTTGCCATAAATGTCCATGCCCTAAACCAATTCCAAGTTAACTGACTCATTCATTCACATTTGCACTCCTATGCATGCTTACTAGACAATGCTTCAAAAAGAGAGAGCACAAGTTGTTTACGTGATATCTAAAATTCAGTCATCATGGAAAGAAAGAGAAAACAAGTGAGTTTGTTTGTAAATAAAAACCTTGAGAACACTGGAGTTTGAATCAAATGCAATTTTTCAACAGAATGGTCAATAATCATCTCAATTCCTTGCATCCAAAGTCTCACATCTCATCATTACCAAAATGTACACCTCATGCATCTAGCATTTCAATCTATTCATTATGGCATATGCATCAAAGCATTACATTTGCATCTTCACATTTTGTGCATTCTGTTGAACCAAGGTCAAACACTCTTTGTTTTGTATGATAACAAATTACAATATGTTTGCTAATGGTTACAGTGAGTCTAAGCGCAGGGCTGAACAATGCACATAGATATGATCAAAGGCGCTTGGCGTGTCAAGTTAAATGATAGAAGCTTAAAGGTGAAGTGAGCAAGGACCAAATCCATCCAAGGACTTATTTGTTATTCGCTTTGCTTAAGACATATGTAAGGTCTCTTCTACTTAAACTTTATGATTGCTGTAGTTGAGAGATGATCTTTTAAAATAGAACTGTCTTGGAAAAATGTTTTCTATAAAATCATGATTTATTAGATTAGACACAAGTTGTTTTAAATTAATAGTTTGAATCATGATTTGTTGTTTTTAAAGAAAAGTTTTAAAAGAATTTGTTTTTGAAGTAAAGAATTTTGTACATGAATCTAGAAATTGGTTTCTACTTGTTGTTAAAGCCATAAATCGATTTCCCTTTGTTCTCTAAAGTCAAAAATCGATTTGCCTTTGTATTTTAAAGCTACAAATCGATTTCCCTCCTCCCTTGGAAGAAAGAAATCGATTTCCCACTTCTTTGGTAAAGCCAACAATCGATTCATAGCTTGCTTGTTTATAAAAGAACTTGTTTTAGAAAGAAAACAATCGATTGATGACTTTGTGCTTTCAAGCAAGAAATCGATTTGTGGCTTCCTTGCTTTCAAGCAAGTAATCGATTTCCTTCTTATTTCTTTAAGTAAGAAATCGATTTCTTACTTTCTTTTAGAAAGCAAAATCGATTTTCATCCTATTCCTTTCAAGAAATCAATCGATTCTTCACTTATCACAACAATGATGTTACAAATCTTTTCAACGGTCATATTTTCATATTCTCTATAAAAGGCTCTAGGGTTTTCACGATAAAACCGAACCCTTTTGACAAATCATTTGATCGTGAAAAACAAAGCGGCCGTCAAACCAAAAGAAAAAGTTTTTGAAGAAGCTGATCATTCATAGAAATCATCTTCTATTGTTCTTCAAATTAAAGGTTTTTCATTCTTTCATTTTCATATTCAAATCCATCGCATCAAAAGATCTTTGAAGAACTGATCTTTCATAAGTTTCATCTTTACACGTTCTTCAAATTTCAAAGGTTCCAATCACATCATCTCTCTTAATCTTGAATCATATTGTTTGAGAGATTGGATCATAGTTTGATCCGTAAGATTGCTATTCTTGTTTCTTTGAGAAATCCTAGGAGTTCAAACTCTTGGGTAATTCAATCGGGGAGATTGAATTGTTTGTGAAATCTTGGGATAGCGTTCTTGAGTCATTCAATCGGGAGATTGAATCGGTGAAATCCTTAGCGGGAAGCTTGGGTTCTCAATTTGGGGAAAATTGAGAGGTTTGTTGTATTTGAAGTTGCTTGCTTGTAAACTTTGAAGAAGTATCTTCACAATATAGTGGTGATTACCAAAGTCCAAAGGTTGCAAAGCCGGGAGGCCGAGGAGTAGGGCTTTTATCCCGAACCTCGCTAAAATCACGAGTGTACTTCTTTCCCTTATCTCTACTTTGTGTTTTCGTTATTATTGTTAAGCTGTCGTTGTATTTGATATTATCGCGCTAATTTTTCAATATCATCGTAATTGTTTTACGCCATTGTTATAGCTTGTTTAGGTGTTGCATATAGTTTAAATCTTATTTTCCGCATTTGATTTAAACTTGCATCGTAAATTTTTGAAAACAAGAAAAAGATTTCATTTTAGAATATAACCTTATTCACCCCCTCTAAGGTTATCATATAGTCCAACAATTGGTATCAAAGCAGAAAGCGCATATAGAGCTTAACATCTCGCATTTTTTACGATCATGGGGTCTTTTATTAAAGAGGAATGTCTTTTAATAGGCCACCTTTATTTGATGGAACTAACTACGACTCTTTGGAGTAGTCGAATGAAATGTCATGTGCGGGCTATAGATTTTACATGTGGAGGATTATTGTTGATGGACCGCTCACTCCAATGAGGATCAAAATTACAAAACCAGTGTGATCTTGATGTTGGTGATTCCACAAAAACTCAAGCAACCGGTAAAGCGGAAGAAGTATCTGTTGAAGACATCTATACCATTGACTTGAGTGAATTGAGAAAGTCCGAACTTGACAAAATCTCCTTGAATGCCAAAGCAATGAACATTCTACATCTTGCACTATGTGAAGAAGAATATGGTAGGGTAAAAGGTTGTCAGACTGCTAAGGAAATCTGGGATTGTCTAGAAGCTACTCATGTAGGTACAAGCCAAGTAAAAGATACAAAAATCCGAGTTCTTACTTCTGAGTATGAAGCTTTCAAGATGAAGGAATGTGAAACTGTTGCTGCCATGCACCAAAGGCTGAATTTAATTGTTAACAACTTGAGAGCACTTGGTAAAAAGTATTCTACAAAGGACTTGAATGGAAAGATACTTGCGTCGTTGGTGGTGAATTTTTCCTAAGACATGTGCTATCACTTTGAAGCTAAGGATATTGGTACTCTTTCCCTACTGAAGATTTAATTGGGTCTCTTCTAGCATTTGAAGTGGTGTTGGGTGCTAAGAAAACCCGGGGAAAAAGAAGCGGTAAAAGAAAAGAGGTCTCTTGCTCTTGTGGGTGGAAAGTCTTCTAAATCGGGAAAGAAAGTGGTTGAATCGATGATGAATCGATGAAGAAGACATGGTTATGCTTGCTAAAAAATTCAAAAAATTCATGAAGTTCAACAAGTTTAGGAAAGGTGATTTTTCAAAGAAATCAGGGTATAACAAAGGTGATAGTCATGAGAAAGGAGGCGACCAACCAAGATGTTTTGAATGCAACAAACCGGGTCATCTCAAGGTTAATTGTCCAAAACTTAAGAACAAATACCCAAAGAAGAAAGCAATGAAGGCTACATGGGATGACACGGCGAGGGTGAAGCGAAGAAGAAAGAGGAAGTTGCTAACGTTGTTGGTCTTGCGCAGATTACTCTCCGATGATACATGGGACAATCTCGCGATGGCGGTGAAACCGATGATGAAGTGATTGCTTCAAAGCTTGCGTGTCTCATGGCGAGTGACTCAACTAAGGTAACAAATTCTAATCCTTCTTTTACGATTCTCGATGATTCTTGTGATGATGATAGTAGTTGTCAAAATGTGAGTGAGGCTTTTGAGGCTCTTTATATTGAACATGAAAAACTTTTGATAAAAACTATGAATTTGAAAAAGAGCAACAAAAGCATGTCTACTCAAATCGAGGCGCTTGAGAATGAGATAGCTAGATTGAAAAAGGAGCTACAAAATGCCAAACCTTTCAACCTTGAATTTCTAGAGCTTAAACAAATTTTTGAAAAAATCAAGATCGAAAATGAAAATTTAAAAGATTCTTTAAAAAGGTTTGAGGTTGGTGAAAATACCTTGACCAAGTTACTTCACTCTCAACATGAATATGTTGATAGGAGAGGTATTGGTTATAAAGGTGAGTCCAGCTCCCCAAATTTAAAAGGGATATGGTATTTGTAGCTGCTTCTTCAAGTAAGACACGTAGTTCATTCTCTTGCACTTATTGTCAAAAAGGAAATCATAATTCTCTTAGATGTCCTATTCGCAAACTATGTGAGCTTGGCAATCTTATACCTGCTTGCAAGAAACCAAGGTGGATTGTGAAAACAAATCCCTTGAGAACTAACCTCCATGGACCCAACAAAATTTGGGTACCTCGCACTAGTGTTTGATTTTTCCTTTGTAGGTGCGTAGACTATCCAAAAGGAAATGTATGGATGGTTGTGAGTGGGTGCTCAAGGCATATGATGGTGATGCTTCACTATTCTTGAAGTTAAGCAACAAGGCTAGTGGATCCGTGAAGTTCGCCAATAATGAAACCGCTTTCGTGTAATAGGTAAAGGTTGTGTGGGTAAGGAAAACACAATCAAAATTAGAAATGCTTTATTAGTTGATGGTGTTAAATTTAATTTACTAAGTGTAAGTCAACTATGTGATAATGACTTTGATGTTTATTTCTCAAAAGATAAATGTCTTATTGTGCATGAAGCTTCTAACTTTCACATTGTCGGTTTTTCGTGAAAACAATGTTTATTATGTTGATTTTGACACGGTTGGTGATGATATTGTATGCATGCCTTCTTTACTTGATGATGTGGATGTGTGGCATAGGCGCTTAGGACATGCTAGTATGGAACTTCTATCTAAATTATGTGCAAATGAACATGTTAGAGGTTTACCCAAACTTAAGTATGAAAAAGGTCAATTATGTGATGCATGTCAATTGGGTAAAATGCATAAAACTTCTTTCAAATCAAAACTGTTATTTCTACCAAAAATGTGCTTGAATTGTTGCATCTTGATTTATTTGGTGAAATTGATGTTGTAAGTCTAGGAGGAGCCAAGTATGTGTTTGTAATTGTTGATGATTATTCTAGATACACTTGGATTATTTTACTTGCTAATAAAAGTGATGCTTTCAACAAGTTTGCTAAGTTGTGCAGAAAGTTACAGAATGAGAAAAACTTAGCTATCAAGGAAATTAGAAGCGATCATGGAGGAGAATTGAAAACTCATCATTCAAAACTTGGTATGAGAGATTAAGCAAACATTTAATTGCAAATGGTTTCAAGAAGGGTAAGATTAATTCTACCTTATTCCTTAAAACCAAAGGCAAACATCTCATTGTAGTTCAAATTTATGTTGATGATATTATATTTGGATCTACTAATGATGAATTGTGCAAGGAGTTTTTCGACATGATGACTAGTGAGTTTGAAATGAGCATGATGGGGAGTTAAACTTCTTTTGGAACTTCAAGTGAAACAAATGAAAGATGGAATATTCATCGGTCAAAATAAGTTCTCAAAGGAGTTACTAAAGAAATTTGGCATGAGTGATGCAAAGGCAATTGGCACTCCAATGGCGATGCGACCAAATTGGACAAGGATGAACAAGGTAAGCCGGTAAATGAAACAATGTATCGAGGTATGATCGGTAGTCTTTTATACTTAAGCGCTTCAGGACACGATATTATGTTTTTTGTGTGCTGTGTGCTCGATTTCAAGCATGTCCAAAAGAATCACATTTAAAAGTCAGAAAGCGGATTCTTAGATATGTGAAGGGAACCACGGAGTTTGGATTGTGGTACAGAAATCGAGTCACTTTGATTTGGTCGGATTTTACGATCTTGATTTTCTTTGGTTGTACCTTAGATAGAAAAAGTACTAGTGGAACTGTCATTTCTTAGGACCTTGTTTGACTTCTGGTCTAGTAAAAAGCGAGCAGTGTTGCTTTGTCCACATTGAAAGCGAGAATATGTGGCGGTTGGAAATTGTGTTGCACAAGTTTTGTGGATGAAACAGACTTTGGAGGATTTTGGTTTGTTATATGATAATGTGCCGTTCTATGTGATAACACTAGTGCCATTAACATTGCTAAGAACCCCATCCAACACTCTAGAACTAAGCATATAGAGATAAGACATCATTTCATTAGAGACCATGTTTCTAGGGGAGCATAGCATTAAAATTTGTAGGCACTTAGATGACCAACTAGCAGACATCTTCACGAAACCACTAGCCGAAGCGCAATTTTGTAAGATTCGGAGAGAGCTCGGTATGCTTGATTTTGCTAGCTTGTGATTATGTGATGTATTTTGAGATGCTATGTGCTTGTTATATTATATGCTATCTGTCTTGCGTGTCTTCCCTCCTTTTGATGAAAACAAAGGGGAGAAAAGTCTTCTTTGTCTTCTTTGTTTGTTTATTTAACTCATTATGTTTGGTTCTCTTGCATGTAAGTTGTTTATTTTCTTAATGCTTATGCTTAGGAAAGCTTATGCCGTTATTTCTTGTTTATCGCCTCCTATGCATAAGGTAATTTGTTATCATCAAAAGGGGAGTTTGTTGAACCAAGGTCAAACACTCTTTGTTTTGTATGATAACAAATTACAATATGTTTGCTAATGGTTCTGAGTGAGTCTAAAGCAGGGTGAACAATGCACATAGATATGATCAAAGCGCTTGGCGTGTCAAGTTAAAGGATAGAAGCTTAAAGGTGAAGTGAGCAAGGACCAAATCCATCCAAGGACTTATTTGTTATTCGCTTTGCTTAAGACATATGTAAGGTCTCTTCTACTTAAACTTTATGATTCTTTGTAGTTGAGAGATGATCTTTTAAAATAGAACTGTCTTGGAAAAATGTTTTCTATAAAATCATGATTTATTAGATTAGACACAAGTTGTTTTAAATTAATAGTTTGAATCATGATTTGTTGTTTTTAAAGAAAAGTTTTAAAAGAATTTGTTTTTGAAGTAAAGAATTTTGTACATGAATCTAGAAATTGGTTTCTACTTGTTGTTAAAGCCATAAATCGATTTCCCTTTGTTCTCTAAAGTCAAAAATCGATTTGCCTTTGTATTTTAAAGCTACAAATCGATTTCCCTCCTCCTTGGAAGAAAGAAATCGATTTCCCACTTCTTTGGTAAAGCCAACAATCGATTCATAGCTTGCTTGTTTATAAAAGAACTTGTTTTAGAAAGAAAACAATCGATTGATGACTTTGTGCTTTCAAGCAAGAAATCGATTTGTGGCTTCCTTGCTTTCAAGCAAGTAATCGATTTCCTTCTTATTTCTTTAAGTAAGAAATCGATTTCTTACTTTCTTTTAGAAAGCAAAATCGATTTTCATCCTATTCCTTTCAAGAAATCAATCGATTCTTCACTTATCAACAATGATGTTACAAATCTTTTCAACGGTCATATTTTCATATTCTCTATAAAAGGCTCTAGGGTTTTCACGATAAAACCAAACCCTTTTGACAAATCATTTGATCGTGAAAAACAAAGCGTACCGTCAAACCAAAAGAAAAAGTTTTTGAAGAACCGATCATTCATAGAAATCATCTTCTATTGTTCTTCAAATTAAAGGTTTTTCATTCTTTCATTTTCATATTCAAATCCATCGCATCAAAAGATCTTTGAAGAACGATCTTTCATAAGTTTCATCTTTACACGTTCTTCAAATTTCAAAGGTTCCAATCACATCATCTCTCTTAAGCTTCTTTGAATCATATTGTTTGAGAGATTGGATCATAGTTTGATCTGTAAGATTGCTATTCTTGTTTCTTTGAGAAATCCTAGGAGTTCAAACTCTTGGGTAATTCAATCAGGGAGATTGAATTGTTTGTGAAATCTTGGGATAGCGTTCTTGAGTCATTCAATCGGGGAGATTGAATCGGTGAAATCCTTAGCGGGAAGCTTGGGTTCTCAATTTGGGGAAAATTGAGAGGTTTGTTGTATTTGAAGTTGCTTGCTTGTAAACACTGAAGAAGTATCTTCACAATATAGTGGTGATTACCAAAGTCCAAAGGTTGCAAAGCCGGAGGCCGAGGAGTAGGGCTTTTATCCCGAACCTCGCTAAAATCCGCAGTGTACTTCTTTCCCCTTATCTCTACTTTGTGTTTTCGTTATTATTGTTAAGCGTCGTTGTATTTGATATTATCGCGCTAATTTTTCAATATCACTGTAATTGTTTCTGCCATTGTTATAGCTTGTTTAGGTGTTGCATATAGTTTAAATCTTATTTTCCGCATTTGATTTAAACTTGCATCGTAAATTTTTCGAAAACAAGAAAAAGATTTCATTTTAGAATATAACCTTATTCACCCCCCCCCCTCTAAGGTTATCATATAGTCCAACACATTCATCACATAACAAAAAGCAAAAAAACGGTCCACGTCAGTTGCATCATACTAATACTTGCATTTCATAGAAAAAATAGTAAAGAAGAAAAAGCGGAAATCTTTTCATTGCATTGGCAACACATTAATGCTAGCATTTCCATAAAAGAAAAAGAAAAAATCATTGCATCAAACATCGAGCATTGCATCATATTAAGGTGCGCATTTCATAGAAGAAGCAAAAAGAAACAAATGAAGTTAGAATAGGAGCATTCCATTCATCAAAGCATCAATCACCGCATACACTTGCATTCAAACATCAAAGCATTATGTTGATATTTGCATCTCATAAACTACAAAGAAGAAGCAAACACAAAAGAACACAACATCTTCATATCATTCATCGTTCTCATATCGTCCATACCATTCATCACCCCATGGCATCAAACAGTACATTACGCTTTCAAGTTCGCATCTCGGAAGAGCGAAAGAATAACAAAAAAGAAGAGAATGAAAAATCACCATCAGCCTGAGTTCGCATCCCACCAAAATCAATCATTGCATTCATATACCCAAGTGCATGCATTTCTCGCACCATTCAAGAGAAAAGTTACCTCGGACGAGAGTCCCAAAAATCCCATTTTTAGAAAATCACCATCAAGCCACGAGTTCAGTAAACTCCATCAAAGACACGAGTTCAGTAAACTCCATCAAAGCCACGAGTTAAGTAAACTCCACCAAAGACGAGTTCGTAAACTCCATCAAAGACGAGTTAGTGAACTCCCCGCAGAGTTAGTGAACTCCTTCCACGAGATCACAACATCGTTATGCGAGCACGCGATGGATCCATCGAACCGTTAAGTCGCCCGGATTAGTTGTGTCGACCTAAGGCACAGCGTAAATCCATTGGTCAAATCGATTCGGACACGATGTTGATCGGCGCTCGAAAAGGCCACCCCGAGAGTTCGTAAACTCCGTCAATCCGAGTTCGTAAACTCCATCAACCCGAGTTAGTGAACTCCTTGAGTTAGTGAACTCCTTCCACAGATCACAACATCGTTATGCGAGCACGCGATGGATCCATCGGACCGTTAAGTCCCCGGATTAGTTGTGTCCGCCCTAAGGCACTGCGTAAATCCATTGATCAAATCGATTCGGACTTGATATTGATCGGCCGCTCGAAAAGGCCACCCCAGAGCTCGGACTCGACAAGAGTCCGTTAAAAGGTTTTAGGCAACCTCCGAATTCCCAATTTACCGCTTTTCCAAATTTACCGCTTTTCCCAATTTACTGTTTTTTCCAATTTATTGTTTTCCCGTTAATGCGACAAGTGTTAACCTCCTCTTTCAAAAGGAAAATAACAAAAAGATTTGAACTTTTCTGAAGCGGACAAAATTAGTATTATTTCTATATCTTTATTTCCATTTCACCAACAAATATGAAAAAGCCAATTCATATTTTTTGGCGAAATGTGAAATAAAGAGGGGCAGCTGTAATACCCCAATTTTGTCCGCCCTTTTTAAGTTTAGACAATTTCAGTTATCCAACTCAATTAAATCAAAATACCGTTGTTTAAATTAGGCAGGAACGCGAATGATCGATCTTTCGTATGCGTTCTTCAATTTAATCTTCGTATTTGGGTTTAATCATACATAAGTAGGTCTACCAAAAGTTGTTTTTTTCTAGAAATGTAGCTCGTCTTTTCAGTTCAGGCTTAAGAATACAATTCTGAGTCGATTTTAGTGTTTTTAGTTAATGAGCTCATTTCTTCTATTTTAGGTCTCGTTTTAGCGTATTTGTCTGGTCGGGCCCGTTCTCGTCTTTGTGTTTGGCCCGACTCTTTTTCTTATTATTAATCTTATCTTGTGCAGTTAATTTATTTTGAGTATATATGTATAATCCAAAAATGTCAAAAAAGAATCTATTTAATTTTTATTACAAATTAGGAGAGTTCAAATGTCCAAATGTCAGAAAAATACAAAAAATAATAACATGTACAAAAATAATTAAATCATAAAAAAAAAAAATAATAATAAACAACGAAGCAAAAAGAAAGAAATCAGGGTTCAAAGAATCGCTCTCCAAGTAGTTGGGCCTGGTCCGCTCCACTCCAAACCTGAAAGTCCAGTCAAAGCCCGATCAAACCGTAATCAATCTTTGAGACCTAAATTTCAACTATAAAAAGCGATCGACGAATTTCAAGACAACAACAATACGACGAAAAATCAACCTAATACTGTAAAAACAGGTCTGTCCAAAATGTAGGTGAACAACCACCAACGACCACCATCAAACCCTCACAACCACCACCACTCACCCCTAAACCACCACCAATGACCACCACTCACCCCTAAACCACCACCAATGACCACCATCAATCATCACCAACAAACAACCACCATCACCACCACCCAAACAACCACCATCACCAACCCCAGCAACCACCCTTCACCTAACCCCCCACACCACCGTCGGCCTCCCTCTCAAAAACCACCCAAAATCACCCACAACTCACCACCAACCACCATAAACCGAATCCTCTTCCTCCCATCACCATCAGCCTACTCTCTTCCCCAAACCGAAACTCCTGGCCGCGAAACACCAGCCCCACGCCGTCGTTCCTATATCACCGTCGCTCCACCCTCTCTCCACCTCCGATCATCCCTCTTCCACTTTCGGTCTCCAAATCACCATAAACGTCATCAACCCTCCAAACCGAAACCACCAGTCCAAAAAAACGCAGGGAAATGAAAATAAACAGAAGAAATAAACTGAGAAAGAAAAGAGGAGGGGAGGAGAAAGTGAACTGAGAAAGAAAAGAGGAGGGGAAGAAGAGAGTGAACTGAGAACTGAGAAGCCACCATCGAACCCGACGTCTCTCCCTTTCTCCATGGAACCGATCCACGCCGTTCCCTCTCTCTCTCTCTCTCGCCGTAGAAGACGGCGCAATTTCCGTCGGAGCTCTCTCTCTCTCTGGCCGCGGCGCCGCTGTGAGTTGGGGGAAGGGAGAGAAGTGTTTTAGGGTTTCGTTTTTTTTGGGCTTGGGTTCATATAGCTATCTTTCTTTTTTTCATTTTTTTTTTAATTCAGAATGCTATTTGCACCCTGCTTATTCACGCGTACGCCTCCCCCCAACTTAAGCCCAGTTTCGCATACTGGGCTCCCATATGCGAACTGGGCTTGCTGATTACACCCCCTGTTTAGTTATACCACTCCCCGTAACTAATGACACCCCCATTTTGCAATTTTTCACACTTTTCTCGTTTTTTTTTAATTCTCTTTCTAACTCAAACACTTTTCAATAAATAAAACTTTGTTAACGGTCATGCGAAGCCTTTGCTTGCATGACCATTAACAATGAGGACCTAGTGATGATCACTTGGAGCCTTTGCTCAATTGATCATCATGAACGCCTAATTTATTTAAGGACTTTCAATAAATTTCAATAAACTAAAAAAAAAAACTTTGTTAATGGTTTTGCGAAGCCTCTGCTTGCATAATCATTAACAATGAGGAACTAGTGGTGATCACTTGGAGCCTTTGCTCAATTGATCATCATGAATGTCTAATTTTTCTAAAAACTTTCATTAAATCAAAAAACTTTGTTAGTGGTCTTGCGAAGCCTTTGCTTGCATGATTATTAACAATGGAGTGCTAATGATGGTCACTTGGAACCTTCGCTCAATTGATCATCATGAAAGCTCAATTTTCACAATTAAACAAAATAAAAAACCAAAAACCTAGAACTACGTAGCTTTGATTTCTCCATCGCACCTGGAGATACGTAGGAGCGGATCCCCTCCGTCAAGCACAATAAACTAAAAACACTTTTCCTTTCAAAAAAAAAACCCAAAGCGGCTAACTCTCGTCAAGCGCCGCAAATAAAAATTCATTAAGTCTTTTCAAAAGAGGCAAATAAAAGTATTTTTCAAATCAACACACAGAACCACACATTAATTAAAGGTTCCCTTTCAGTAGAAAGGAGGTGTGGGGTGCTAATACCTTCCCCATGCCTAACCGACCCCCGAACCCAAATCTTTAAGTTTTCCAAAAGACCATCTGCCTTCCCAAAAAGGTTTTTCTTCAATATTTTCCTTATAAAAAATATTGGTGGCGACTTCATTGTTCTAAAAAGTTGTAAACGAAGAAAAACCCCTCGGGGACTTTTTCGGGCGCAACAATTCCAACTAGCTTTTCTCTTTTACACTATCAACATTTTTACTTTGCTTTCTTTCTAACTTAGTTGTGATCATCAAACAAAATCCAAAATTATTTTGTTACTTAGTGACTTTACACTTTATTACTTTATATTATTTTAAAAGTGAGTTTTTCAATCTCTGTGGGTTCGATCTTTTTTACTACTTGTTTTTGGACAGTGTATACTTGCACACAAGTGTATGTGTTTTCCATGCACCAGTGTTGCCAGGTACTGTCTGAGTTGCTGGAGTGCGTGCTCACACTCTTCCGACCAGTTGAAGCTCGAATTTTTCCTGAGTAATTGAAAGAATGGCTTTACTCTGTCTGCCGAGCGCCCGAGGAATCGGGAGAGCGCCCCTATTTGGCCTGCTAGGACCTGCACCTCTTTGGCTGTGGATGGACTTCTTGCGTGGATGATTGCTCGGCATTGGGAGGGGTTGGCCTCGATGCCTCGATGAGAGAGGATATATCCTAGGAACTCTCCTGCTTGGACACCGAACGAGCACTTTTCTGGGTTGAGCCGGAGGTCATATCTTTCTAGTAGCTTGAATATCTTGGCCAGGTTGGTCACATGATCGAGATCTGTTGCAGACTTTACCACCATATCATCGACATAGACTTCGATGGTGCGGCCGATTTCCTCTTCAAAAATCCTGTCCATCAACCGTTGATAAGTTGCGCCGGCGTTTTTCAAGCCGAAAGGCATCTCCTGGTAGCAGTAGTTGGAACGGCCGGTCATGAAGGCAGTCTTTTCCTCGTCAGTGTGGCTCATTCTGATCTGGTTATAACCAGAGTATGCGTCCATGAAGCTAAGAAGTTTGAAACCAGATGCTCCGTCAACCAGGCCGTCAATGCTCGGCAGGGGATATGCGTCCTTTGGGCAGGCTTTGTTGAGGTCTGTATAGTCGATGCACATCCTCCACTTGCCGTTGGACTTCTTGACAAGTACAGGATTTGCCAGCCATGTTGGATACTTCACTTCCCGGATGAACTCCGCCGAGAGTAGCTTTTCCGCTTCTGCCTTTATAGCCTCTGTTTTTTCTTGCCCCTGTTTTCTTTTTCTTTGGGACACAGGTTGAGCAGAAGGATTTAGTGATAATCTGTGACAGATAAAATTTGGGTCGATACCTGGCATGTCTTGGGGGGACCATGCGAATATGTGGACGTTGTCCGCGAGGAGCTTTAGGAGCTGGTCTTCGATTTCTGCTGAAAGTCTCGTCCCGATCTTCGTCTTTTGATGCTGCATTGGGCCTATCATGACTTCCTTTAGATCACCTGCCGAACGCGGCCTCTTTCCTTCTTTTGCCGGGTCATACATCCTGGGATCCAGGTCAAGGAAACTGCAATGGTTGCTTTTTACGCCTCGGTCCTTA
Organism: Oxytropis ochrocephala; assembly: GCA_020916435.1. Lineage (NCBI taxonomy): Eukaryota > Viridiplantae > Streptophyta > Magnoliopsida > Fabales > Fabaceae > Oxytropis > Oxytropis ochrocephala. The sequence continues at coordinate 58,639,958 of CM037090.1, read as the reverse complement.
CGAAATTTGTCTTGATCGCGACACTACGCCTAACATTTGCGAGCCATCGCCTGGTCGCCCTTCACTGTTCCAACTTCCCCGTTGGGCAGGGGGTATTTGAGGCAGAGGTGAGGGTAAGAGATTGCGGCCATTAGAGCGTTGAGGGTGGGCCTGCCAACGATTATGTTATAAGAGGACCTTGCATTTACAACCATATATCTCAGCACCACTGTTTTGACTGATTCTGCTTCGCCGAAGGTTGTTCTCAGATCCAGATAGCCTCGGACTTCCACCTGTTAGCCTGCAAAACCAACAAGTGTACCTAGGTAATTTTTCAACAGCTCCTCTGGCAGCTTGAGCTCTTTGAAGCACTTCCAGTACATCACGTTGGCGGAGCTTCCACCATCTACAAGTACTCGGGCCACCTTGTACCCGCTGGTGGTGACACATATCACAATCGGGTCGTCGGAATGGGGCTGGACTCCATTGAAATCTGTGATGTCAAAAGAGATCGGCGGGTAGACCGGGACTGGATCTTCGGCGGTGCTAGCGGAAACCGACATGATGGATCAGGCGTACTTTTTTCTGGCCGAGGATGAGGGGCCTCCACCAGAGAATCCGCCGGAGATGGTGTTGACTATTCCCCGGTCGGCTACTTCATGGCCTTCTTTCTGTTGTGACTCCTTTCTTGGTCCTCCCCTCTTGGGGGGTTGTCTTCTCCGCGGGCTTTCCGCCCGCCTCTTCTTTTGCTCATCTGAGAGTACAAATTTCTTTAGGAATCCTCGCTGGATGAGCTGTTCGATCTGCTGCTTCAAGGTCCAGCAATCATCGGTAGTGTGACCCTCCGTCCTGTGGAACCTGCAATAAGCTTCAGGATACTTACCCATGGTGCCGACGAACGGGGCCGACCTCGTGATGGTTCCGTCAGCGAGTCCGTCGTTCAGAATGGCGGATGGTCGGGGCCTGAGCGGAGTGTAAGAGCTTTCTGGATTTGGGCGGGACTTCCTGTTGCGAGCTCTTCCTCCCCTGTCTCGGCGGGCCGAGGCTAGGAAGGGTTCTGGTCGGCTTCCTCGTTCCGGCGGCGACTGTGGCCTTCTGGATCCTCTAACATCCCTGGCGTCTTTGGAAGCGGTTGTGTCCTCGGCCTCGATGTGCTTGTCTGCTCTCGCCCTGACCTCATCCATGTTCCTGGGAGTGGTGATGGACAGTGCTTCACTAAAGGTCCCGTTTCTGAGGCCCTTCATGAAGGCTGTTACAAAAAACTTCTCGTCCGGGTCTTCCACCTGTACTGTGATTTTATTGAAACGCTCCAAGTATTTTTTCAGCGGCTCTGTTGGTCCCTGTCTGAGATCGAACAAATCCCCCGGGTGGATGAGCTTCTTCTTATTAGCAGAGAATTGTTGGACGAAGCGGCTGGCGAGGTCCTCGAAACCGTTGATGGATCGAGCAGCTAGCCCCTTGAACCACTTGAGAGCGACGTCGGTCAGCGTTCCTGCAAACATCTTGCAACAGATGGCGTCATTGCCACCACTGATCATCATCTGGGTCTGAAAAGCGTCAACATGGCTCTGGGGATCTCCCGTTCCGTCGTAAGTCCCAATGGCAGGCTCTCGAAACCGGGGGGGATGGGTACCGCCTCGATCTGTTCGGTAAATGGCTGAAACGCCCTCAGGGGTGCTCGGGCAACCTCCGTTCTGTTGTTCTGGAGGCCGACCAACTGTTCGTGGAGCCGAGCCTCCCTGGCTTCCAGCGCCTGAGCGCGAAGAGTCTGTTCTTCGTTCCTCCGAGCTTGTTCTGCATTCTGTTCTTGAAGCGTTCTCACTGCTTCCATCAGCTCAAGTATCCTGGGATCCGTGGTGCTCGTGGAAGCACCACCGTTAGCTCTGGTTCCTACCATGGTGAAGTAGGGCTTGCTGTTCTGACGTGGGGTGGGAAAGTTCTACCGGACCCCACGGTGGGCGCCAATGTTCCTAACTATTCCCTTGAGTAGGGTTTAGCAAGAACACAGAATATAGTATGTGAGAAGTAAAATGTTCATCCCCCTCCATTGGCCTGATGGGCATATATTTATATTACAATATGTCATTAAAGCTCATAAATGCTCATAAAGGTACATGAATGCCGCGAGATCTCAGGCGAGATTCTCGGGCTTGCCTAATATATCTAGTAGGTCTCTCACGTGAGGCCGAGCCTACTAGGGACGTCGGCCCTTTGGCCGAGAGGCGATCTGCGCGTTGGCCTTGATGTGTCGCCGACGGGAGTTTCGGCCTTGCGGGTGCAGCGACCTCGGTCTTCGTCTTCTAAGCCCAGATGAGTCGGCTAGGAGGCGTGTCGTATTCGAGCCTTCCTGGGTGATCGGCTGGGAACACATATATTAAACTTCAATCATCGTAGGAGCGATCTCTATTTAACATTTTACTACTTGTTGGACGTCGTATACTTGCACATTAATTTCCACAACAACTGGCTTGACAACATCTGGTGTTGGAATCTTTTTTGGAGTCGAGATTTGTTTGCGGAGGAGAGGGTTGATCTGGATTTTCTTTTTACCACTCTACATCCTTTTCATCCTGAAGTTTAAGAGCAAGATCATTGGCGGTGGCGGCTTGAAAACCTCCATTCTTTTTCTGTTAATTCCTACAATGTTCAGTTGATGAATTTGATACAACAAGATTGGTTGGATAGTGATACCAAGAGTGTTCTTGATGATATGTGACAACTAACTATTCCCACTAAGGTGGAAGTTTTTAGTTGGAGATTGTTATTGGGGAAGTTCCCAGCTCGCGACTCTCTTATTTCTAAGGCATTATCAATGACCTTTATGGGGGCGTGTTGCCCCTTTTGTTTCGAGTAGGATGAATCAATTACCCATCTTTTTTTCTTGACCAGGTGTTCCGGGCTAGTTTGGCTTGTTATTAAGAATTGGGTGGGATGAGGAGGAGGATGAGCAACTTGGTTTTCAATGTTCCCACCTAAGATGTCTTCGTCTGTGTTTTTCTTCCCTAGAGCCTGCATTGTCTTTAGGACTGTGACCATCTGCTCTTTTAGTTGGTCTATTTCGTCTCTAATCTCTTTATTGCCTTGGTTTTGATTGCCCTGATTCTCTACCATATTTCTAGCTTGAGACTGAGTCCAATAGCGATCTTTTACTTTGTTAATGGAATATATGTGATGAGTATGTGAATGAATGGATGTGTGAATAGGAATGTACATGTGCATGAGTTCTATGCTTTTATTCACAAATCGTAAGTATATCATATTTCGTCATAAGTACATAAACAAATGTTTCAAATTTTAAGACAACGATAAAAGGGATCGATAATCAAAACCAACCAAGTTTCGTTAATGAGAAAATTCAAACTAGAAGGAAAAGTAAGGGCATTATCAATGACCTTCATGGGGCGTGTTGCCCCTTTTGTTTCGAGTAGGATGAATCGATTACCCATCTTTTTTTTTTCTTGTGTAGGTGTTTCGGGCTAGTTTGGCTTGCTATTTAGAATTGGTCGGACATGGTGATCGCAAATTCTCTAGTAGGTGTGGAGCATTTCCGAGCTCATGGTTATGGATGACTATCACTTGGTGTAAATGGTTAAATTGGAATCATATTCTTTTCAGATATCAAGTTTTCAGTATGCAGGTGGTTGTTAATCATGTTAATAAAGTCTATATCATGGGCTTGGTTAAGCATAGAAGGTCGCAATTCAAATTATAAGATCTTTGATTGGTGGGGTAATCATTTAAATTGTATGAACTCTGTGTAATTGACTTTTCGTCTCATTCTTCCTGGGGTGCTCTTTCCTCCTTGGGTCTTTTTCCCATGGGGTTTTGGCCTATGGAGGTTTTAATGAGGCCCATTGTATATGTACCGATTGGGGTGCCCGTTGCACTCCCCTTTAATATTATTATTTGCTTATAAAAAAAGTATAAAACTCTTTAACAATTAAAACACCTTAAAATAAGTTCCCTTTTCTTATAATAATGAGGATAAAAAATAAATCAAAAATTGAATTGTAATAGATACCTAAGTATATTATTTTCTAATGGTGACCGTAAAGTATTTTTGGTATTAGTAATAAGTGTGTTACAAATTTGGAGGTGACCATGACACCAGTGGGCACCCCCACTCCCTCCGCCACTGTTCATAATTAGCATACGCATTATATGGATATAAACTCATACACAAATGGAAGTTTTCATATATTTGCAAATGTTTTTTAGTTCAAACTTACATCCACGGAATGTGCGAACTCTTTCAACGAAAAAGACATTGTCGTTCATGCTTAGATAAAACTTTGCATTAGCCAACACTAGGTTTGTCCATTATGAAAATTGAACCGAGAGCACCGAATCAATCCTCGGTGTCTTAATGTAGATAATTAAGTCACTCGACCAACGATGTTGGTTTGGCCGTTGGTGTGTGAAAAGATGTGCAAGTGTACACAGTACAACAAGTAATATAGTGATTAGAATTAAAAGGTTGAACCCATAGGGATTGATTAAAACTTTGTAAGTTTAGAAAGCATAAACTAGTACAAATTACTGAAGACTCACAATTTTGGGGTGTTGAAGTTTAAGTAAACAAAATGTAAACAAAGAATAAAATGTAGAGGAAATCAGTTGAGAAAGATAATTGAGATGTCTTCACTAAATAACTTACTTTTGAGAGTATTGTGTTTTCTGCGGTGCAGCTGCACTAGTACGTGCCTTTCAGCTACTTTTTTCAGAGTTTCATTACTAGCTTCACATGTCTAGGCATGCTAAATAAGTTCACTCCCGCCTTTGAAGTACCCACTGTATCACCCTAAAGACTATATTATCATATGTCTAGGACTTAACAAGGAATTAACTAGGTGTTCTTTACTAAACAAGTTAACAAAACCTTTATTAAAACACCCACCCTTATCAGTTCTTGATTTCTAGTTATAAACCATGTCTGTGAATATCACTCTACTCATTTTAAGCGATCAACCTTAAAACAAGATGGATGTAGTATAACACAAGAACCAAAAATGCTTACACCACTTGAAAACACAATAACTTACTCAAAAGCTCATTATAAAGTTAGAACATCTCAACTAAATAAATTTAGCTCATACTAGACATGATATACACAAATATACATAGAAAATCCTAAGTTATGAATGTCATTCATCTTAAACCACAAATGTTGTTATCTTATTCATACTACTATATTTAACACATATTACACTTGAAAGTAAGAAATTATCTAAGTTTAAATGTATGAATAATTCTATGTAAAATAGAGTTATCAGCCGTGCAAATGTAGGACCCGTTTGTTACGAATTAAAAATTAAGTTATTTTGTTGTTAAATAAGTTAGAGATTAATTTTTAGATATTTTTAATAAAATGAGAAGTTGTTTTATGTTTGAGTAACGTAATGAAAATAACTTAATTTAAAAAAAATCATTCTTAAAAAATGATTTTTATGAGAAGCTACTCAAAATAGATTCCCATTTAAAGCTGTTTTTGGATTATTTTTAGGTTCTCATTTTTTTGAGAAGTCATACCAAACAGATAGAAATCTTCTAAAATAGATTTTTTTTATTTAAAAAGTGATTATTTTTCAAAATAAGTTGTAACAAACAGACTCAAAATAAAGAGTATGACGTTCAAATACACGAATAGAGTCATGTTTCCCAACAAATACTATACAAACATATTTGCTGTGTAAAAAAACATATTTACGATTTTTATGCCAGAGATTAACTACAGAATACGAAATGCATGTATTCAAATATACACAATCGTGGCGTTGAATAATTCAAGTTAAACCACGAAAGAAATAAAATTCAAATTCAAAATTTGCAGAAGAATCAAACAAAGCATAACATAAATTAGGAATCAAAATATTACACCATAATTCATATTGTGCACATTAGAAATTCTTACCCGTGCTTCCTTATATGATTTTGAACCATATTTGCTGTGTAAAAAAACATATTTACAATTTTTATACCAGAGATTAACTACAAAATAGGAAACATATTCAAATATACATAAATTATGGCATTGAATAATTCAAATTAAACCATGAGAAATAAAATTCAAATTCAAATTTTGCAGAAGAATCAAACAAAGCATAACATAAATTAGGAATCAAAATATTACACCATAATTCATATTGTGCACATTAGAAATTCTTACTCGTGCTTTAGTATATGATTTTGAATGCAGCTTAACCTAACCCTATTATTGATTTGCTTAATTCAAAATAAACCAGCATAGCATTAAAATTATTGAATTCGAATTTGTTGAACATTCAAGCAAAGCATAACCTAAGATAGGAGTCAAATTATTAATTACACCATAATTCATGAGGTGGACATTAAAAATTCCTACTTGTGTTTTTTTATATGATTTCAAATGCAGCCCAAAGCTAACCCTAATATTAATTCTTACACACATATTTCCTACCAAATAAAAGACATACATTTTTGCGATATCTATCCATAGATTAGCTACAACATAATAGGAAACGTATTCAAATATACATAATTGTGGAATTGAATAATTCAAATTAAACCATCAAAGCAGTAAATTTCAAATTCAAATTTACAGAGCAATCAAACAAAGCATAAACCTACGTTAGGAATCAAAATATTACACCATAATTCACATCATCCACATTAAAAATTCCTACTTGTACTTCTTCCTTATATGACCTCGAAAGCAGCCAAAACCTAACCCTAATATCCTTTTGCTTAATTGAAAATAAATTAACAGAGCATTAATGTTCAAATTCGAATTTGCTGAACATTCAACGAAAGCATAACCTAAAATAGGATTCAAATTATTACACCATAATTCATAAGGTGGAGATTAAAAATTCCTCCTTGTGATTCTTTATATGATTTCGAATGAAACCCAAAGCGATCCCTAGTATTAATCCTTACACGCGTATTTCCTTGCTACTAATACCATAACACTAATTTTTAATGACAACCATTATTCGTTTACAGCAAAACCCTAATTCATGCATAAATTTTACTATAAATAACAAATTGACAACCACATGAACCACACATCTCATCAACCTAGAATTAAGTGTAAGAACATATACACTCACTCAATGACAACAAATAAAAAATACTCACCCATGCCCCCAAGAAAATTGATTTACCATCTGTTGTTGGTCCTGCTCATGAAAATTGAAAATTGGTCAATTTTAGGTAAAGTTTTGAGAAAATGGCGTGTCTTTAGTGATCAAGGTCAAAATTCCCTTTGTCCATTGAGTTAGTGTTGGTTGATTCAGAAGTACGTGTGTACTATCCGTAATCACCCGTTTTTCCTTTGTTTATTTGTATTTCATTAAGGCAAATCCTACTACATTCAAAGTGTATTAATTTTGCAGGGCAATAGAATACATGCACACATTAAAAGACAATTTGTCTATAATCTAGATAAGGACAACATGGCGAGGTATCCATAAACATCTCCTTAGCATTATGTTTAACCTAATTACGAGAATATAGATATTCAACAACTACGTAAAGCCTAATGACAATTTATTTTTCAACTTTAAGTAGAACCTCCATTCAAACCACCATACATTAATTCATCAAGGCAGTTAATCAATCCAAAAATTCAAGAAGTTGTTGTTCTCATTGCCAAGTTGTTAATTATTTAATATTTTTTTGTCTTACATAATTTTAGTTATTTGTGATGTGATCTAATTTTTGAATTATATTTTGTTTCCATCTGTCTGTCTCAAGCTACTAATTCTCCAAACACTATTACCAATCAACTAGAAGACAACATATCTGATCGTACCTTGATCACCAAGTGTAGATGTCGTTCGTTGCTCATTCGTCCGGTCGTTGATGAGGAATAAGGGCCGGTCTTGAGAGCACCTCGGGTGGTACCTGCAAAGACACTCCGACGCTCTAGTCAGAGGTGTGCTAGCGAGCGAGGTATCACTGGGTAGGAAAACGTACCTGAAGCCACTGGCAGAAGTGGTATTTATGCTATTGGGATGGAGCGTCCCGGCCGAAATATGAGCAACGACCGGGAGCGAAGTTTGCGCCGCAAGCGCGAGGCGCGCGCGCGTGCGGGCTGTGGCGAGTGGGAATGGGCCGCGATCCCTTTCGTTGGCACCTCACGGTGTTGTTGATACACCCGCAGCGATTACCCCCAAGCCTAGGTCGCCAAGGAAGGGGGTGAGGCTTGAATCGCGTTCCCACGAGCTAGTGTACTGCATCTTCGATTGACATGGGTCAGTCGCTGTTTGGGCCTTTCGAAGGCGCCCGCTCTAAGCCAATCGTAAGCCAATATGTCTTTCGAAAACATCTGTTGCTTAACCCTTGGGTCATTTGACGACACTCGTTTTGGGCCGACTCGGCGGCACTCGATGTAGGTCGTTCGACGGTTCTCGTTATAGGCCAACTCGGTGACCCTACGGTCGCTCTGCTGCCACGGGCATGATGAGAAACCGAGCATGTGGTCACTGTCACTCATGTGGTGTGGACGCTGCCACTGCCGAGTACGTCGTCGCTGCCACTGCCGAGCATTTGGTCGCTGCCACTGCCGAGTATGTGGTCGCTGCCACTGCCGAGTACGTGGTCGCTGCCACTGCCGAGCATGTGGTCGCTGCCACTCATGTCGGGGTGTGATTCAATTGATCGGGACTCGGCCGACCCCCGAAGTCTACTTGGATCTTGTTCGTCTTGGGAGGTGCGATTGACCAATTCGTGCTTCTCGGAAGCATTCGTTGTAGACTGCTCGGCAGTCTATGCTCGTTCGTGGGTAATTGCTTGACCTTGGTCATTCGATGACACTCGTTTCGGGGCCGTTCGATGGAACTTGATGTAGATCGTTTTGACGGCCTACTATTGCTTGTGGGTTATTACTTAACCCTTGGGCCATTTCGATGGCACTCGATTGGGTCAACGCGGTGACACTCGTTTTGTTATGGAACATTACTTGTTCACCGGGCCATTCGATGGCCCGCGATGGTGCCAACTCGGTGGGCACACGATCGGCTCGGCGACCTTCGTTTATTGGTAGGACATTGCTTGCCCCTTAGGCCATTCGATGGCCTGCGCTTGTGCCAACTCGGTGGCACTCGAGGTAGGTCGCTCGGCGGCCTTCATTAGTTTGTGGGACGTTGCTTGTCCTTTAGGCCATTCGATGGTCTGTGGTTGTGCCAACTCGGTGGCACTTGACGTAGGTCAACGCAGTGACCTCCCGGTCGCTCTTCTGCCACGGTCAGGACGAGCGACCAGACATACATTCGCCTGAAATAGTAAAGTATACACTTGATTTTTAAAGGTCAGGCCTCAGTAAAAAACCCAGTGGGAAAAAGAGCGCATGCCCGTCTTTCATTGATAGATTGCTGATTACACTTAGTCATAATAAAAATCATCACCGACCTCAGGGTCGCTGTCGGGGTCGTACCGAGCATCCAGATCGGCAAGATTAACTTGTTGCGCTTCCCCGAGATCTTGAGGAGCTGAGGTGATCGCTTGTTCATCACAGATATCTTGATGCAGGTAGTGGCTTCTTTTGGCCGCCTCCATGTCGGCCATCAGAGTCACCACTTTGTCGTCTTTCCCATAGAATTTAATCTTCAAATGGGTAGTAGAGGCAACGACCTCTAGTTTCCCAAGAGTCGGACGACCAATGATGCAATGATAACACGATTTGATTGGGAGAACCAGGAACGTCGTCCTGACCGTCCTATACGAGGTACTTCCGTTCGTGTCATCTCCAAAAGTTACCAAAAGATCGAGCGTTCCCAAGGGATAGGTAGTCGCTCCGTTGAACCCCGTCAAAGGGGTTGGGTCGGCTTGAGGAACGATCTCACTGCGATCCACGTTTAGCTTGTCAATAAGCTCTTCAAACATGATATCGGCCGAGCTACCTTGGTCGACCAATATTCTTCTAACTTCCGTGTTTCCCATGACTGCGGAGATTACCAAAGGAACATAGTTGTTAACTCTCCCGTCCAACAGATCGTCATCACCAAAAGAAATGGGCGGCCTATTCGAGGCCGGCCGAGGAGCTGAAGTCGTTCCAACCATGAGGATATCGTTCCACTTCTTTTTGGTGGCCTTGTTGGATTCTCTTCGGTCTAGGGGATTCCCACCATGGATCACCATGGCGACCTTACGGCCTCTAGCCTGCCGTGTATCTCTATCGTCCTCAGATACGTCTTTCTCCGGGGTTGGGTCGCGTTGCGATTACGATAGCCTTTCCCTATTCTCGAGCCGGTCCTCCAAATTTTTGTCTTGAGGTCGCTCGTTCTCTTCAAATTTCTTACATACTTGGCCAACTTACCCTTCGGATAAGATATTCGATATCGTCCTTGAGCCATGCAATCGCGTTGGTGTCATGTCCTTTGCTCTTGTGATATCGATGTATTTCTTGGTGAACCGTCCCCCCTTTTTGAGCACAAGGGGGTCGGGCCTCTTTACACCCACAAACTCATTATTCTGACATTCCATATAAATTTGCGCGATTGGTGTGTTTAGACGAGTACGCTGCTCGTATCTCTTCGTTTGATAGTCCGGCCTACTATCTTGCCCCCTGGCCGCCTACTCGATCTTCTCTAGAGCGGCGCGCACCCCCTTCTTGCGGCCAGAGTTTCTTCGTAGGCCATGTGATCATTGGCCCGCCTTAAGAACATGCTGAGGTCCTGATAGTGATTCAGGGTGAACTCTTCTGCGAATCTATGGTCCGGTCTAATACCACGTTTGAGGTATTTCAGCTTGTCCTTATCGGATAGGTCGCAGATCGTCTCGGCCTCAGTGTTGAACCGGTCGATATACTACCTTAGCGTTTCATTGTCTCCTTGAACGACCGTGTCCAAGTGCTCCTCGTACCGATACTGGCAACAGTTGGCTGTATAATGGGCTAAGAAGATTCTTATTAGGCCTTCCCACGAGGAGATGGTGTTGGGACGTAGCGACTCACACCATTTTAGTGCCCGGCCATCCAACGACTGAGGAAAGAGTCTGCATTTCATGGTCGACCCCAACTCCCTATAGCTGCAATAGTTGTTGAAGTATCTGTTATGCTTATCCGGATCTCCACGGCCATCAAATTTGTTCAGATTGGGCGGCTTCCTTAAGTCTCTTGGAATGCGGTAGCGCCTGATCTCTCTCGTGAATGGTCCATGGCCGTTCGGGATGTCACTCGACCCAAAGGGATGCATGGTGAGGCACGCCTCGTTGCCCGTCACTCCATATAATCCGCCAGCGATAGGTTGACCGAAAGGTGGCAGTTGAGGAGGGTGTCTTCCGGGTCGCTCGCTGTTCTCCCTTCTCGGTCGCTGCGAGACGTCTCTGATTCCTCCGTTTCGATAGTCTTCAAACTCATCACGCGAATCCCAAGATCTACTTCTCGATCGCTGGGAACCGGATGACTCGCAGGAGGAGTACCTGGTAGGCGACCGACCGGATTCAGGATGGTAGCTGGAATCTTCGTATCCATAATCATAAGAGTGGGAACGGCGTCTGCGCACGTTCCTGCTTGGGGGCGACCTGTGTGCCCTGGTTCGTCGTGCCGGGGATCGGTGAGAAATACTTCCCCGGTGAGTGACGCTCCTTCGAGGAGGCGTTCGGCGTCTACGTGATGGACGACCTAGAGCAGAGGCTTCTCCGCCTACCGCTCGCTGGCGGACCGGAATTGATCCTCTTTCATAACGGGAGATCAACTCGTCTCTATCTGCGATGAGCTGATTCTTGTTCCGCAGTACCTGATAAACGGCCTGAGTGATGTGTTCTGGCAAAGGCTCTGCAATCCCTGCCTTGGCCAGCTCGGCTGGTATCGGTTGTTGGACCGGTTGGATCACCGGCCTGTGGCCTCCCTGCACTGATGGTTCTTGGCGAGGGTTCCCTTGTGATTCGTGAACGGTAATGGGTACTCCCGAGGTTTGCTGCTGAGGATGCTGCTGCCCGGAGGGGTTTAGTCGAGATGAGGCCCGCGTCTGGGGCCGGTCGCGTGGAGCCATAGATGAAGTAGGATAGCGCTCGGGCCTCCTACTATGGTCGCCAAATGATCGTACCTTGATCACCAAGTGTAGATGTCGTTCGTTGCTCCTTCGTCCGGTCGTTGATGAGGAATAAGGACCGGTCTTGAGAGCACCTCAGGTGGTACCTGCAAAGACACTCCGACGCTCTAGTCAGAGGTGTGCTAGCGAGCGAGGTATTACTGGGTAGGAAAACGTACCTGAAGCCACTGGCAGAAGTGGTATTTATGCTATTGGGATGGAGCGTCCTGACCGAAATATGCGCAACGACCGGGAGCGAAGTTTGCGCCGCAAGGCAGGGCACCTGGCGCGTCTGGGCCTGTGCGAGTGGGAATGGGCCGCTGATCCCTTTCAGTTGGCACCTCTTGGTGTTGTTGATACACCCCCGAACAATATCCAAATTTAATGAAGAGAAGTTTTTGAATTAGCTGGAAAAGAGTACGATTGAAGAGATGAAGGAACATAGCGACATTTAATAAATCTTACCGACGTGATTTATGTTTTATGATGTTGATATTTATGAGTTGAAGATTTAATATCTTTGCTACGATGAATTTCGTAGTGGATGAAGGCGATTGGTGGTACTACGCCGGTAAGTGCAACAAGAAAGTCTACCCAAACTCTAACATGTAGTACTTTCGGTGAGAAGTGTGATCGTCACGTTGTTTCTGTTACTCCAATGTTTGTTTTGATTGTCCTAAGGGTTTAATAGATGTTTAATTACTTAATTTATCTTGGTTATTTACCGACAATTATAATAATACTTCACAAATTAGGTATTTGCTCAAGCTACGAATAATTGTTATTTACCTGCAGCAATGAAATTATACTCAATGACTACAATTAAGGGAAATTTTAACTTAATTCTAGCATGGAGATACTTTTTTTTTGAAGCCAGCATGGAGATACTTGACTAAATTAAACAAACATGATATAGCAAAAGTGGTAGTGCTCCTAACCATTTGGTCAAGAGTTCGACCTCTAGTCGGTGCGTATAAAAAAATACCTAGTGGGATAGGTCAACCCTTTAAATTGATCTCAATACCTCATAAGATTAGCTAGTCTACGTTGTTGCCTGTAGGGGGATACTTTGGTTTATCCAAGGGAAAAATACACTCACCTCTCTTAAGTTTTGGTCAAATGTCCCTTATTTTTCCTTCTTGCGACATTAACACCCCTTTCGAAGTTAACACCGTTTGTGTTTGCGACTTCCGTTAAGAAACCATGTGATCTCTCTCTGCTCTGCACTTTTAATTTCATCAAAAATTGGAACTCAAGTCTTTCTAATTAGCACCCTTCTCCTTCCCCCTTTTGCTCAGATCGAATGCGCTCTCTCTGCTCAGCACTTTTTCAGACTTTAAAATTTTAATCAATCAGAGAGCATGAATGAGGAGAAAGATGAAGAAAATCATGCGCGACTAATTTTCATTCTAAAACCGAATAGAGCACCAATAGTATTAAATTGAGGGGAGGTTATTGTCCAGAGGAAACTAGAGATGAGGTGTGACATTCAGCTAGACTTCAGGGGAGGTGAGTGTAATTTCCCTTTTATCCAACAAAAAAAGAATTAACCTACATTCTTTTACCATTGTTGACTATTCATGGAGTGTCCAAGCGTTTTCAATGAACAATAATCTCCAATTGTGCTTAGAGGAAAATTTCACACCAACTACAAGTTATCACGGCGGGAATTGAACCGGTGATCATCAAGTCAATCACCTGCCATTAGGCCAAACTGCTTGGTTAATCTCTATTAGTTTGTAGTTTGCCATTTTAGTAATATTATTACTGCATTATTTTACAAAATTAATATGTTTAAACTAAAAAAATTGAATAAATAGGGTTGAATATTAAATATATTAGACATCTAATTATTCAGTCTTATAAAATTAACATTTATTTAATTATTAAGTTATAAAGAAGGACCAAATTAATGAGTCATGACAGTACTACTATAAACTTCTGGCCCCATTGTATTTCCATTTTCATTTATATAATAATTAAAAAGATGGGGACAGCTTATGCTAAAGGACAAAAATAAGGAACTTCTAAATAACCTCACATGCAATTAGCTTAGTTGTCGCAATTTTGCAGCGGAGAAAATACTACATTATTAAGAATGAAACGTGAGAAAGCTCATACTTTGGCAAAAACGTTCAATGAGATGTAGGATACAGCTCAGAATTAGAACAATACGTTTTTTTTTATTTTTTTTTTATTTTTTACGATATTAGAACAATATGCTTGATTTCCCTATTTATATACAATATATCTCCCCCAGTTTGGTGGGTTGGCGTCAGGACTTTTCACTGCTTTTAATTTTTGGGTTTTTTCTTTTGTACCCCCACCCCATCCCCATAAACCCCCACCCACACTGATTTATTTATTATTGTTCCCATGTGGACATACAATGAAGGACGAGTCTCTCGCACTACAATAAAAATATATCTACCTCCATAAATAATACTTTTAGTGACAGTTAGGGGTCGTCTTTGCGGGTTTGTTAGGATAAAATTTGATCAAATTTGTTGTCCGAATCAATTATAATTACTTAGTTTGAGTTTTATATTTTTTATCCAAAATCTAAATCAAACCAATTCGATATTGGATGGGTTGGTTCGGATTGGACTCACACACTACAATAGATTTAAGGATGAGTAGCGTTTTTTTTTGCCAATCAGTAGCGCTTTCAAGCACTACTTAACTTGGCGCTACTGAAGCAAGTCCCCCAACAGGAGCGCTTCATAAACACTACTCACTAATAGGCATGGGTAGCGTTTCGGGAAAAAGCGTTACGCATCATTTTAGCGCATTTTGGGCATGGATAGCGCTTTTCAGTGAAAGCGCTATTCATTTCCAAAAGACACTAACACCATAGGTAGCATTTTATATTAGAAAGTGATATTATCAAACTTAAAGACCAGCTACAGAGAACCCTCAACCTACCTAGCCAAAATATTAACTGGGATGAAGTACAACTGCTTAGGAAATCTATTGACCAATTGTGGAAACAAGAAGAAGCTTATTGGAGTCAAAGGTGAAGGGTGAAGTGGCTACAATGTGGTGATTAAAACTCTAAATTCTTTCACGCATCTACTATACAGAGAAGGAGCAGTAACAGGCTAGAGCGCATCAAAGATCTTCAAGGAAATTGGCTAGAAGGAAAGTCCCAAATTATGACAAGTATCCTAAAATTTTATTCTAACTTATACTCTTCTAAACCTATCTCTCAAGTGCAGGAAGCTATGGAATGTATTCCTAATTTAGTTACAGAGGAAATGAACTCAAAACTTATGGCTCCTATATCAATGCAAGAAGTAGAGAAAGCTACCTTCTTTATGGGGGCACAAAAAGCCCCTAGCCCAGATGGTTTTAATGGATTATTCTTCCAGAAACACTGGATATTCTAAAGGAGGATATCACTACTCTAGTTAAGGATTTCTTTGAAAATGGTAACTTAGAGGCTGATCTCATTGCTACAATAGTGGCTCTTGTCCCTAAAGTCCCCATGCCCGAGTATCTCGCTCAACTAAGACCTGTTAGTTACTGTATTATCTTTATAAGATAATTTCTAAGATTATAGTTAATAGACTTAAGCCTTATATGAATGGATTGGTTTCTCCTCAACAAAGTGCTTTTGCGGCTGGGGGGAGGTTAATTCAAGATAACCTAGTTGTAGCCCATGAGACTTTCCACTTCCTTAAAACTAAAGGTAGAGGTTATGGGAGAGGGCTTGCTCTTAAGCTTGACATGAACATGGCATATGATAGGCTTGAACGGGGTTTCTTGGAGGTCGTTTTAGCTAAATATGGCTTTTGCACTACTTGTATTAGTAGGGTCATGAATTTGGTTACCTCTGTTTCTTATACTTACCAAGTGAATGGATTTAAAATTAGGAAAATCTTACCCACCAGGGGTCTTAGACAGGGGGATCCTATTTCCCCATACTTAATCATCCTTTCATTTAATGTTCTCTCTAGGAATATCACAAGGGCTGCTTCTGAAGGTGACTTCTAGGGACTTAAATTGGTTGCTAATGCTCCTAACTTATCACATCTATTCTTTGCAGATGATGCTCTAGTATTCTCTAATGAATCACCAGAAGGTTTGGCTACTCTAACCACTATTCTCAATACTTTCACTAGTGCCTCAGGTCAAAGGATCAATCTAACCAAGTCAGGTATCATCTTTGGGGTCTCTACTCCTAACTATGTGAAAGACAGAATCACAAATGTTAGTATTCCGGTTTGGACTTCTCCAGGTCACTACTTGGGCATACCTGCAGAATGGGGGAGATCTAAAGTGCAGAACTTACAATGGATTTTTGAGAAGGTTATGTCTAGGGTGGAGGGGTGTAAAGGTAACTTACTGAGTCCTACAGGGAAAGAAACATTAATAAAAGCTATTATCCAAGCCATTCCATCCTACATTATGTCTATTGTACAACTACCTAAAACCTTTTGTCATAAATTGACTTCTGTAGCTATTAGGTTCTGGTGGAGTAAGGCTGGAAACAAGGGTAGCATTCATTGGAAGAGGAAGGATATTTTAAGCACTCCTAAGAGGTTAGGGGAATGGGCTTTAAAGACATCAACTTAATGAATACTGCTCTCCTTACCAAGCAAGCAAGGAGAATCAACCAAGATCCGAATTCTTACTAGGCTACTACTCTAAAAGGTATTTATTTTCCAAATTCAAACTTTTGGAATGCTACTAATAGAAATAGAAGCTCATGGGTTTGGATGAGTATGCTAGCAAGAAGGGACTTGATTAAGGAAGAGGGCAGATGGAATATTGGTGCAGCCTCTAATCTCTCTATCCGTGATGACAAATGGATTACTTCTGGAGACAAGGCTATCCTTAAGCCTAATGTTAATGTCACTAATCTTAGGGAATTGGTAAGTCCTGATATGACTTGGAATTTACATGATATTAGACACTGTTTATCTCCTAAATCTTCTATTCGTGCTATCCAAATACCTATTTCTTGGTCTAATCCTAATGACTCTCTTTACGGGCCTCATACAATGGATGGTTGTTACTCAGTTAAATCTGGATACCAATCTCTTCTGGCTAACAGGCTCCCTAATAATAATCAAGCCTCTACCCCTAATTCTACTCCTAATGACTGCTGGAATAGTATTTGGGGGGCTAGTGTGCCTCAAAAGGTGAAGCACTTTGCTCGGAGAGCTTGCCACAATGCTCTCCCCACTATAGAAAATCTCACTAGAAGGAAACTTTCTAGAGATGATTTGTGCCCAATTTGCAAAGAACAACCATAAACAGTTGAGCATTTGGTGTGGGATCCGATCGCTCCCCCTCCAACTATCTACAATGTGAATAACTTTCCAAATTGGTTGACATTTCTTCATAACACTTGGAGAACAAATTCTTTAGATACTAATTTCTTAATGGCTCTATTCTTACAGGTGGTATGGCAAATATGGAAAGCAATAAATTAGTGTGTCTTTAGTTCTAAGAATCCTAACCCTACTGCTACTATTGTCATGGCAAACACACAAACAGTAGAATACATTCAAGTAAACAACAAGCACATAACAACAAATCAAGTCTATCCTACAACACAACAACCTCGGAGGTGGCAAAAACCAAGGCAATGGTTTGTAAAAATAAACACAGGTGCAACATTTTCCCAAGATACAGGCAATGGTGCCTTTGCCATTGATAGCAGAGACCACAATGGTGATCTTCTTACCATGAAAGCGGCTAGATTGTTTGCTTCTTCTCCAATTGCTGCTGAAGCACAAAGCCGGAGAGAAGCGTTGAAATTGGCTTGAGCTATTCAGATCCAGAATATCATAGTGGAATCAGATAGCCTTCGTCTTGTTAATGCATGCAATGGAAAAACACAAAGTCGTAAGATTCAAAGCTTAATCGATGACATCACAAAGATGAAATTAGGGTTTCGACATTGTGAGATTACCTGGGTGAATCGAGACTCGAATAGTGTGGCTCATGAGCTTGCTGCACTTTGTGCTCAAAGAAAGTTCGCCGGCAATTGGTCGATGTACCCTCTGATGTCTCTACGACGACTTGTAGATCGAGATCGTCTTTCGTCTTCACTCAACCCTCACGCTACCCCGTTCTACCCTCGTTTAATTATGCCTGATTCTGCTATTTTTGCATGATTGGAGTTCATTTCTGTTCGATCTTGAACTCGGGAGTATGCCTTGTTCGAAGAGTAGAATGGATTCCACTCGGAGCTTGTCTCTAGTTCTCGGAACTGGGACGAAGTCCTCGGTCGTCTGAGCGCGCTTGCGGCCCACGTCGGGTGGGGGTGTACTTGCAAACACTCTGATGCCTAAGTCAATGAGAGAATAGGCGAGAGTTGCAAGAATGAGAGCTTCCCTGGATCGGGAGCCCTGCACCTCTATTTATAGACGTGGGCGCTCGGTCTTGGCCGTTGGATTTGATGGTGCGATCTTTGCCGTCGGCCTCGTGTGTCCGAGCAGGGTGTGCCGTGCTAGGTGTTCTTGGCGTAACTGGACCATGCTTGTGCGAAGATATTGGGCCTAGCCCAATGTGCAAATGGGGCCTCTTGGCCTAGACCGGAACAGTGGCCCCCCAAGTCGAGGCCGAGTGAGCGTTTAGGTCGGAGTCGGCTTGTTAGTCGGCGGGCATTTGACCTGATTCGTCGCGTTGACCGTGAGTCTCTGGGAAACGAGGCTTCTAGTCCTGATTAAGGCACGCTTCCTAAAGGCGGCGTTGATTGGACGTATTGTATCGATGTGTCGTTTCGGTTCCCGAGGCTCGAGCAATATATATCTTCAGGTGCTTAGCCGCTTACTTACTAGTTGTCACCTGTAATTTCGAGAGCAGAGCGAAGCGATTCTCAATTGGTACGAGCAATCCTTCGGACACCGTATGAGATCACTTTTATTTAACTCGCGTGGAGGCTTCTTCCTTTCCGATCTTCCGAGTTCGTCGATAACCCAAATTTTTCTAGAACCTACCGAAGATGTCTTCTTCGTCTCTTGACGTTGCTGGAGGTAGCCGAGTGCGATCGACTACCGAGGGCTTGAACGAAGAGGAAACCAACTAGATTTCCTCGAGTATTTATGCCACTGTGGCCCGGCTTGTTAAGGACAAGCCTTTGGCTTATTATCAGAGATTCATTGATGCCCCCAAGGGCCAAAACTAGAAGTTGAAGGACGCCGAGCACCTCCCAATCTGTACTGCCTTTGCAATAGATACACTCGGGTTTTTCTTTCATGGGAAGACCCTCGACTTGATGGGAATTCAGATTCCTTTGTCCGGCTTTCAATAAGCAGTGTTGAACTATCTTCGCTTGGCTCCGAGTCAACTGGTGCTGAACGGCTGGGGTTTCCTCAAGACTTTTGAGATTTTGATGGCGCATCTGAAGCGTAAGCCTTCCGTCCGAGTTTTCTTCGCCTTTACTCGCATCACTCGGTTGCCCAAGAAGAACGAGAAAGGTTTCCATGCTCATGTTGGTTTCCGGGGGATAACTAATGAGGTTATCTTCACGCCGGTGACCGATTCCAATAAGGGGTACAAAAGTCAGTACTTCTATGCGCTGGCCGCTAATCGGCCTCCAAGGAAGCCATTACGAGCTCGCATACACGGAAAGGCGGAGTATGTTCGAACTTTCCTTCAACTGGTCCACGCCCATTTCGGTCCCGAGGTGGGATCGTATGATGTTGACCACGCCTCCGCCCTGGGACGACGCTATTTCATACACAACCTTCTCTTCCACTGGGCGGAGAACTTAAGATCTCTGGGAAAGAAGTTCCCTGCAGGGAAATTATTGAAGCGGCCTCGGAGTCGGCAGAGAAACTAAAGAACACCCTCGGTAAGCTTGCTTCAACCGTTTGGGGCCATCTTGTTTTGTGTTTGGCTTGCTGACTTATCTTTTTCTTTCTCTTTTGTAGACGAGCTGGCCCAAGGGGTTGATCTTAACCGACCTCTCAAACCTTTTGTCTTACGCTCGTGTGACGCAAAAGCTAAAGGCAAGAAGAAGCGCCGAGAAGGAGTTGTCCTTGTGGAGCCTGCCCGGAAGAGGCCGGCATTCATCCTGCCCGAAGACATTGAGGTACCCTCGAGAGTCAAGCTGGAAGCTTGCGGCCGGGCTGCTGAGGTCGGAGAGTCCCTTTGGAATGCCGTTAAGAAGTAACACTTGGACGCGCAGATCGGCTGGTATAAGGCCAAGCTCAGGAAATTTGACAATCAGAGCCTCTGGGACGAAGGGGACCTACTGGACCAGAAGGACATGTTGCAATGTGTTCGGGATGTTCTGATTCCGATTTGCACCAGCTCGAGAGTCAAGTTGAGAGCTACCAGCAAGAAGCCGGGGAGCATGACGCCCTGGTTGCCGAGCTAGAGGAGATCAAGGCCGGGGTGGAGCAGTGCCGACGGCGGACTCAGGTTTCCGAGGCTTCGGTAGCTGAGAAGGAGGCCGAGGAGGCTGAATTGAGATGCCGCTCGGAAGGTTTCATCCGAACCGGGTTTGAGCGCTGCCGAGCTCAAGTTGAGGTCTTTGATCCCGAACTACCGAAGGATGCGTTGAGCTT
Source organism: Oxytropis ochrocephala (assembly GCA_020916435.1). Classification (NCBI taxonomy): domain Eukaryota; kingdom Viridiplantae; phylum Streptophyta; class Magnoliopsida; order Fabales; family Fabaceae; genus Oxytropis; species Oxytropis ochrocephala. The sequence continues at coordinate 58,619,440 of CM037090.1, read as the reverse complement.
GGGGCATGTGGTCTATGCAGGCAAAATTGTAAAGCCTTCCGGTGAGACTTCCTTGGATGAGGCCGAGGTGATCTATTCTCCCTTGTAGAGGTTAGTCGTGGAGGAAGATACAAGTGAAGATTCCCGAAGTGAAGAGGATTCATCAGAGGAATCTTCATCAACAAGGGAAAATGACATGTAACTTCTTTTATTCTCGTTAGTCCGGCATATATACCCGGTTGTAATAGAATTAATAGAAATTAAATGAATTTGGCCAACCTTGTTTTGTTATGATGCGTCCTTAGTGCGTCTCTGTTAACCGTTCTGACCTCGAGCGTGAGGGTCGTTTTTCGGTGTGAGGTTTTTTAACGAGAGAGCGAGGACTGCGAATCATAGAAAAATAGGATAAAGTAGTTTGCGATAGTTACCTCGGGGGTGTGATCCATTCGCCGTCGGGGCTCTCCGACGGAACATGGTTCTGACATCGGAGAGTTCTTCTTACCGGGATCGTCAACAGACTTTGGTTTCAACCTGGATGCGGTGAACCGGGAAGTGAAAAGCTTGGCGAGTTGCTTCCAAGATGAGATGGATGCCGTCGGCAAGTCTCTAAACCATTTTGATGCACTTTTCTTCAGGGTGAGGGGAAAGTGTTTGTAGCGAACCTCTTCGGGGGCACCCCTATAGTCTAGAACCCTGTTGAATTCCTCCACATGGTTGTCGGGGTCGGACTTCCCGTCGTAGGTCCCCAGTGGAGGTGGTTTTTCCCAAGCCTTGGGAATTTAGTAGTTTTGGATTTTGGAGACGAAGTCACTCCCAGTGGAGTTCTTTCCCTTGTCCTTACATTTGGATTTGCGGACCTTCCTTCTCGGGGAAGGACTTCTAGAGGAGGATGAATCCGACGAAGAATTCCCACTGCTAGATTCGGAGTCGGAGTCGGAATCAGAGGGAGATGGAGGTGTTGGAGGCCTACCTCGGCGTCTCTCTCTAACCACAGCGAATCGTAAGCGGGACATCGCGGTAATGCGTATCGTTGCCGAGATGCCACGGTTGGAGGGGAACCAGGATGGCTTGTCAGGCCGAATACGGAGGGTAAGCGCATGTGCCAAAGCAGCTAGCTCAAGTCGGCATTGTTCCTGTTGAACGAGGTCTTGACTTCTTCTCTCGAGGACGTCCAACTACTAGCTGACAGCCTGAAGTGTCGGGGCCGGATCGAGCTGTTGGATTTGAGGGGGAAGAGGCGGTCTTGGTGTCGTAGAAGTTCCTTCAAGGGGCAGAGTTTGAACATGCCCTTTTGGAGTCCTGCTCGAGTTGAACCAGGCGTAAGTAGTTGCGCGTCGGGGCTCGAGACCGCCCGAGTGGAAGGGCGCTGCCGTGGTGGAATTCTTTTGTCTTGTTATCGAGAGGACCTTGTTAATCGGAAAGAGCGGGATCGAGCGAGAATACGTAGAAGCACTCCCACTGTGGTCGCCACTGTTCGATCTTGAACTCGGGAGTATACCTTGTTCGAAGAGTAGAATGGATTCCGCTTCCACGAAGCTTGTCTCTAGTTCTCGGAACTGGGACGAAGTCCTCGGTCGTCCGAGCGCGCTTGCGGCCCACGTCGGGTGGGGTGTACCTGCAAACACTCTGATGCCTAAGTTAGTGAGAGAATAGGCGAAAGTTGCAAGAATGAGAGCGTCACTGGATCGGGAGCCCTGCACCTCTATTTATAGACGTGGGCGCTCGGTCTTGGCCGTTGGATTTGATCGTGCGATCTTGGCCGTCGACCTCGTGTGTCCGAGCGGGGTGTGTCGTGCTAGGTGTTCTTGGCGTAACTAGGCCATGCTTGTGCAAAGATATTGGGCCTGTCCCAATGTGCAAATGGGACCTCTTGGCCTAGACCGGAACAATTTCATCGTCTCTCTCCTGCATGATCGAGCTTTCTCAATTAGGGTTGTTGATTGGTGCGTGGTGGAGAGCGAAACAAAGTATTCGTTCCATTTTAGTGAAAGCTTGTTTAAGTGGAATGTGTGGGTTGTTTTGTTGGTCTTCGCTGCATCTGTTGGACCAATTTCCAGGTCAATCTATGGGCTTGGCTGGTTAATGCATGGAAGTTTTTTGTTTGCCTCACACATTCACTAATGGACCTCAATGTGGAATTTGCTGCAGCCCTTTTAATTAGTGAACTTATATCTACTCATTTGGCTTTTATTTGGCTTCTATTTGGCTTTTATTTGGTTTGTAATTTAGTTGGAACCCTATTCTGGACATGGGTCCAAACTATCCCTCTACTTGTGTGTGTAATATTTGTGACCTTTGCCCATCATCTATGGAAATATTACACAGTTTGACCGAGAAAAAAAAAGGAGGAGATGATTTTTACCGATGGAAGGAAATGTTTAATTATTTTTGATGAATTGTTTATTTGTATTTATTTTAATTAATACATACGGTTTTTTAACTTCTTAAGTTAAACATCTAGTTAATTCTTATATTCTTCTAAAAATACAATTTTTTTACAACAATTACCAAATTAAATAATGAGGATCATTTTTATTTAATCTATGTAACAAGTTTTTTTTTTGGAATAATGATAACAATGGAATAAAAAGATCATAAGTTGTTCCATTCTGTTCACTTCACAAATAGAATGGTAACTTCATTCCGCTCTTTTATAAAATATCCAAACAATGGACTGAAAACTTCGTTTCATTCCACTCCACCTTAGACTTGACATTTGTGGTATTTCTTCACGTAGTTAAAGCAGTTAGTTTCCATAGACAACCAGTAATTGTCCACCCTCGATATTTTTCTCGCCATGGTATGCCCATTGGCATGAGTTCCGAAGGAACCTCATGGACATATTGCATAATTCTTTCTGCTTATTCTTTTGTTACACATCTGAAGAAGACCATATCAGGATTCCTTTTATAGAGAACCTTCCCGTTTAAGAAGAACCCCATTGATAATCTCCTTAACAAAGCCATTGATTGGTAATCACACCGCATTATGTTGATCATCTAGAAATTTTCATTTTATTGATCGTCTAGATATTTCCTTCTTCGAAAAAATCCATTATGTCTTCATCTTGAAAGTCACACTGCATTGATTGGTAATCCTCAATGGGTCGGTGTGCCATGTAGTATTTGCTTGTGAGTGCGGGTTTTTAGCATATATACTTGATCGGATCCATTTTAGATATCAACCATGTCGTGTGGCTTAGCATATACTTCCTTAGTCGATGTGCAGCCCAGGCTAAAGCACTATGTTCTTTCCAACAATGAGTATCTCTTCTTGCAATCTATGAACTTCTTGCTTAAGTAGTAGATAGAATGTTCTTTCTTTTCAGATTCATCATGTTTCCCTAGCACACAACCCTTTAATTTGTCTAGAACTGTTAAGTACATGATGAGTTGTCTGCCCAACACAGATGGTATCTGAATCGGTGGATCCTGGAGGTAACTCTTGATTTTCTCGAAAGCCTCTTGGCAAGTGTCATTCCACTTAGTTTCTTAGTATTTGCACAACAACTTGAAGATAGGCTAACAGGTAGTTCAATCTTTCTAAGAATCCGCAAACTTCTTTTTTAGTACTCGGTGCTGGCAATTCCAGTATCGCTCGTACCTTGGCTAGATCCACTTCTATTCCCCTTTGAGTGACTATGAACCGCAACATCTTTTGTGATCATACACTGAAAGTGAATTTAGCGGGGTTTAATCCGAGTTTGAACTTCCTTTGACGTTCAAAAAGTTTTCACATATTAACAACATGTTCGCCTCCAGTATTGGACTTTGCGATCATGTCATCCACATAAACCTCTATTTCCTTAAGCATCATATCATGAAACAACGCCACCATCCCCCTCTGGTATTTTGCACCAACATTATTCAACCCAAATGGCATTACCTTGTAGCAGAAAGTTCCCCATAAAGTAATGAATGCGGTTTTCTCCATGCCTTCAGGGGTCATCTGAATTTGGTTGTACCCATAATATTCGTCCATGAAGGAGAAGAAAGAGTGTTGTGTTGTGCTATCTACCAGGACATCAATGTGTGGCAAGGGGAAGTCATCTTTAGAGATGGCTCTGTACAAGTATCGATAATCAACATCCGAACTTTCCCATCCTTTTTTGGGACTAGGACAATGTTGGTCACCCATTGAGGGTATTTTGCCACTGCCAAGAACCCAACATCAAATTTTTTTCTTAACCTCATCTTTGATTTTGAAAGACATGTGTGGCTTCCTCCTACTCTATTTTTGTTTCACCGGTGGGCATTCAGGCTTTAATGGTAACTTATGTTCGACTATGTTCGTGTCCAGTTTAGAATGTCTTGGCATGTCCATGTGAAAGCATCGGCATAGTCAAACAAGAGCCTAACCAAATTCTCCCGTTCACTTTCGTTCATTGTGGTGCCAATTTTAACCTCTTTATTGTCTTCTTCTGTAGCCAAATTAATTATTTCAATTGATTCCTTGCGGGGTTTGAAATTGATGAAATAAAAAAGGATAAAAGGAAAATCAAGGCGGACAAATGAGAAAAGAAATGAAAAGAAAAGGTGATTGAAATTTACTGGAGAATTCAAAGTGCTATTTTATTGATATATGTATGCCCTTATGAAATGTCCTAGGGCCTTGGGCAGACCCATAGGATTTGCATTACAAAAAAATTACTTTGAACTAAAAATCACAAGAAACTCGACAATATTCCAATTCTTGAGTTCTTCATTTGAAGGACAGGGGCTACAAGGTTGATGACATCGTCTTCAACATTTTGATCACCTTCAATAGTCGCAATCCTCTTCTCTTTCTTTTCTCTAGCAACCCTTCTTTTTCCGGTGCGATCAGACTAGTATCCCATCCCAAACTTGCCTCTCTTTTCAAGCAGCTCTATTGGTGTCAAAATCCTCTGTCCTATTTTTCCCAAACCACCTCAAGCTCGGTACCCTTTGCCCAACATGACTTTAGCAATCATCGAGAGAAACCTTAGACAATTTTGGTTTTGGTATTGGGATTCCATCCCCTACAAAGATGCTATTTGCAATTTCCAATGCACGAAAGGAAGTCTCGCATAAAACTCTTGTGAGACTCGATATAGCAAGCGTAAGACGCTTCACTAGGATCTCTTATTTCCTAGAAACAACTACCCGACTTGTTGTTTACTATGAATTTTAAACTACGGTGCAAGGAGGAGGGAGCGACCCTACGGTATGGATCCATGGCCTTCCCAAAAGACAAATATAGGATGAAGAAATATCCATTACTTGAAAGACCACCACGAAGATTTCGGGACCTCTACAAGTAACTCCATTTCTCCGATGACCTCCCTCTTTGATCCGTCGAAGGCCTTGACTATTACAGAGCTAGGCCTCTTGTACGATCCATCCAAAGATAATTTTTCTAGGGTTGATTTGGGCAAGACATTCAAAGATGACCCGCTTTCGACGAGTACTCGAGCAAAAGAGTATTCCCCACATTTTTTGGATATGTGTAAGGCCCTCTCTTCGACTGGGATCTCATCATTAGTGAAAGTGAGATAGTTACTTGCGACGAGATTGCCCACAATCCCATCAAACTGACCAACTGTGATGTCATGGGTGACATGAGCCTCATTCCATACTTTCATTATTGTTGCTTTATGGGCTTCAGATTTGAGAAATAGTGATAACAAAGATATCTTGGTGGGGGTATGGTTCATTTGGTCCTCCCGATATGAATCAAGTGTGCTTTGATGACACATGATAGGATCTTTTGGTATTTTTTATTTTCTATCCTTGTGGCCTTCATCCAAGCTCCATGTGGGCTCACATCACTGTTGCGCCCCGAAAAATCCGGTTTGGGACTTTTCAGTTTGACAACGTTTGAAAATCAGTAGAGCCGCCACCAATATTTTATTTTAGGAAAACATTGAAAAAAACCTTTTTGAAAGCGGGTGGTCTTTCGAAAACTTAGAGATGTAGGTTCGGGGGTCGGTTGCGCATGGGGAAGGTATTAGCACCCCACGCGCCCTTTCTACCGAAAGGGAACCATTAATTTGATGTGGTTTTGAAATGTTTGATTTGAAATACATTGTTCTATTTATTTTTCTTTTCTTTTTGAGAAATCACTTTATTGAAAACGAGAAAAAGGGATGTTTTGGTATCTTTGAAAAGCGGAACAAAACAAAGATTTTTGAAAAGCGTGCTTTTGACGACAGAACCCGGTCCTACGTACCTCATTTGGTGAGGATCAAAGCAACGTAGTTCTTATTATTTTTATGGGTTTTTAAAGGTATGCTTGACGGGACATGAACCCGGTCCCACGCACTTCACCGGTGAGGATCAAAGCAACGTAGTTCTCGTGGTTTTTAAAGGTATGCTTGACGGGACGTGAACCCGGTCCCACGCACCTCATCGGGCCGAGGATCAAAGCAACGTAGTTCTCGCTTTGCGTGTGAAAACGGCTTTGTGATTTTTGAAAGTGCTTTTGGAGTTTTTGAAATAAGACTCGAGTGTTCGCGAACACCAAACAAGCAAAGGCTTCGAGTGGCATTCGGTATTAACTCGAAAGAAAAGAGAGTTGGAACTGGTAATCAAACAAGCAATGGCTTCGAGTGATTACAAGCGACAACGTCGTATTATTCTTTTGAAAATAGTTTTGAAAAAGGTGGTGAGCTAATAGCTCGTGTTATTTTGGAAGTTTGAATTAGTTGTTTTTTGTTGTTGTTTATTTAATGTGTGGGAGCTTTCATGATAGTCAAACAAGCAAAGGCTTCGAGTGACTATCACTAATAACTCCTCATTAACGATCAAACAAGCAACGGCTTCGAGTGATGGTTAATGATTTATTTAGGAAAATGCCTTAAGTTTATTTGAGAAAAAACATGGGATTTCAAGCTTGAAAAGAAATGTAACATTTCAAATCATTTTTCAAGTCAAAACCAAAACAACCATTGGAACACAAGGGAGGCAATCATAAGAGTATTCACAAGTTGCTATGAACAATTGAATGCGCAATGATGCAAGCATATGAGTGCAAGAGTATGCAATTATGGAATGCAAAGTACAACATTATTGAATGCGAGAACAATTTAAAAAGAGTGCATGACATAGTGCTAATGAGTGCATGAACATGTGAATATGCAATTTAGAAATGAACATGAACTTCAAATCACCATTTATTCATGAAATGCAAGCAAACAACATAGGTTAAACTTTTGGTAAGGATTCACATGATCAAGCAAAGAGATGCATAAAAGTCACATGAACCCTAATTTTCTTCTAATATGCAAAGCAAAACAACCTTGAAACAATCTTTATTTTCACAAGACTTGGTAACAATTATTTTTGTGGTTCAAGTATATCAACTAAGCACATAATGGACTACAAGGCCGAAGCCTATTGTAGCTCAAACCCCATTTATTTCATGCAAGAATACAAAGAATGAACAAAACAACCAATCCCTAAAAGCTAGCATGAAACCGAGGGCCTATTTGCCCAAAAATCATCAAATTCTTTCATCAAAATTTGCTTAATCACATAAATAAACATGCATACATGATAAACAATAAAAACAAACTAAAACCCCAAAATTGGAGCCCAAACCGAAACCATATTCACAAAAATCCAAGTCTAAAACATCAAGATTCAACAACAAGCATGGTTCACAAAATTAGCACAATTAATCAAGCATTAATCAACTTCAAATCATTTAATGAACAAGAATATTCAAAGGATCATGGATTAGGCTCAAAGTTGAAGCAAAAAGAAAAGGGAAACATGTTTTCATTTGGGTAAAAATCGCATGACCAAAATAGCAAATCAAAAGAATAAAACCTAATCAACACATAATCACAAGAACAATTTATTTAGTGGGTGATGGACCAGCTCTCACCCACAACAGCCCCTAATCTACATTATATGATATTATGAGATGCAAATATAAGTTGAAAAATGGTTTTAATGCAAGAAAGTGAATGAAGATGCAAAGGATTTGATGTATACCTTGGTTTCAAGCTAAATAAGAGTAGGAATGAAGATTAAGAGCAATAAAACACCAACAATCCTCAAGAACTAGCAAGAACAGCTCCAACACCTTGAAGAAACAACCCCTTTGATAATGTAAAAATGGAATCAAGGATAAAAGGAAGAAGATATATGAATGTAGAGTGTGTTTGAGGTGATTTGGTGAAGGAAAGTTGAAAAGAAAGTGGAAGAGGAGGAGGGAGTGATTTCGGCCAAGAGAGGGAGGAGAGGAGGAAGAGTGTTAGCTAGGGTAAAAATGAGAGTGTGTGTGTGTGAGGTCTCCTATTTTTGGGTTTTATATGAAGTGAAAATTTAAGGGTATTTGTGATAATGCATCTCTTGTAAACCACTAGGATTTGAGAAAGAAATTGAATCAATGGTCAAGATGCATTATCACATGGATTAAGGGCAATAAAATGAAGAGAGAGAGGGCTGGGTGTGCAGCATAAGGAGGGTGGTGAAGGATAAGCTCATTGACAAAAATGTATTTTTCCATAAAGCTTATTACCACAAGTGCCATTTTGGTTCAAATGAAGGGTGAAGATTGTTTTTCACACTTGAATGAATGGCCATGATTTAATACAATTTGCAAACAATAAAAATAAATGGAAATGGGGTGATTATGGGCTGTTATTTCGCAGCAAGGAGTGTGAGAGAGTGAGTGGAATTGCAAATTGTACTTTTGTTCTTATCCTTAATTCAAAAGAGTGTAGAATATTCCCTTCTAGATCATTCTTCCTAATTCATGCCATTTTGGGCCATATCCTATGATTCAATGATTGGGCTCTGAATTTTATGATCTCACCAATCCCAAAATTGATTTATTTACCCCACCTCAAAGGAAAAGACCATTTTACCCTTCTATCCAAAAACTAGGTTTTAGGCACCAAGGTTTAATATTTATGCCCAAAAATATTCACAATGGAGCACAAATATTCCTTAAATAAATCATTGATGATTATTCAAGGATTTGGGACAAAAAACTGTTTTTAGTGTGAAATGACCAAAATGCCCTTTCACTCTAAAAACCCTAGTTTTTGCCTGAAACACATTTCCACTTCAAAAATGATTTTTCTCCCTAGGAATGACCTCTAGTACCTCAAAAATGCATGTTGAATGACTTGTCCTAAGCAATTGGCCTTTATTTGCAAAATGACCAAAATACCCTTTTGCCATGAAAAACTCTAATTTGTCTAAAAAATGCATTCTAACTCCAAAAATGATTTTGGAAGCTTTGAAATGACTTTAGAAACCTAAATGCAATGCATGATGCTTTTTTTCCTTTTAATTTAATTATTTTTTGGGGAAAATTAGGGTTTTGACCTAAGCCGGACAAAATTGGGGTATGACAGCTGCCCCTCTTTATTTGGATTTTATCAAGAAATATGAATCGCGCAAGACATATTTCGAAGATAAAATAGAAATAAAGAATTCAGAAATTATACCTATTTTGTCTACTTAGGGAAAAACCCGAATTTTCCTTCTTTTTTGTTTTCTAATTTTTTTTCATCCGATTTTTCTTTTTGGGTGAATGAATGCCAGCCAAAAACGACTGTAATGAATGAAGTGCCAACCCTCAGGCGGCAAAAACAAGAAGTAAATTGGTGCCAACCTCGGGTGGCATAACAAAGCAAGAAATAAAGCGATAAATAAAGCGAAGAAAGAAGGTACCGATCCTCCGATAAGCCTACACCGCGCGGGAAGAAGGTAATAAAGAGTGCGGTGAAGAAGGAGCGCTCGTCGCTCCAAGGAACGCCTGGGTTACGAAGGAGCATTTGCGGCTCTGAAGGAACACTTGGGCTCAAGGAGCACTTGCGCTCTCAAGGAGTTCTTGGGCTCTGAAGGAGTGCTTGCGACTCTGAAGGAGTTCTTGGGCTCTGAAGGAGTGCTTTGCGCTCTGAAGGAGTACTTGGACTCTGAAGGAGTGCTTGCGGCTCAAGGAGTACTTGGGCTCTGAAGGAGTGCTTGCGGCTCTGAAGGAGTACTTGGGCTCTGAAGGAACACTTGGGCTCGAAAGTGGCCTATTCGAGCGGCTCGAGGTTCAATATCCGGTTGTGGGGACCGATACATTTTACCTTGATGGACTTACGCTATGCTTTAAATCGGCTACGGCTAGTCCAAAGACGCGAAGTTCGGGGCCGATCCGTCACGCTCCGTGATGACTTGGCGAAATGAAGGACGCGAGGTCTGAGGGGCCGATCCGTCATGCTCTGTGATGACTTGGCGAGATGAAGGTCGAGTTCAAAGTCATTTATTTGGACTGTTGATTTGAACTAAACTGAAGGACTCCGGGGTCTGATGATTCGTCGGTGCTCGATAACGACGGGATCTGAAGGGACGCCTTGGTCCTGAAGGGATGCACGGGTCCTGAAGGGATTTGCAAATCCTGTTGATTGACTGATTGAGATGACCGCTGCTGGCGTATTGAGGTGAGGTACCCGCGGCTCGAATATGAGGTGAAGTCTGCTTTTGAAGGGACGCTCAGGTCCTGAAGGGATTCACGAATCTTGTTGATCTTCTTTAGCCAGTCTGTGCTTCTGCACCGATCCAGGGTGCCTTCTCAGGTTAGCGGACCTTTCTTCTGCTTCCTCTAATTGGTGATCAGTGTCGTCGCACTGATCCAGGGTGTCTGCTCTGGCTAGCGGACTTTCCTTTTCACCGATGGGTGATCAATGTCGTTGACCGATCCGTGGTGTCCGCTCGGGCTAGCGGACCTTTCTTTTCGCTTCCTCGATTGGTGATCAACGCCGTTTGCGATCTGCAGAGTGTCCTTTCGAGCTAGCGGACTATTCTTCGCCTTTTCTCGACCGGTGGTCAATGTCGTTGTAATCGATCCGTGGTGTCTACTCGGCTAGCGGACCTTTCTTACGCTTCCTCCGATTGGTGATCGATGTCGTTGTAATCGATCCGTGGTGTCCGCTCAAAGCTAGCGGACCTTTCTTTCGCTTCTCTCGATTGGTGATCGGTGCCATTGTCTCGATCTAGGGTGATTGCTCGCCGCGGTCTTTTCTTGAGAACCTTCCGGCGGTCAATGCCACTACACCGCTTTAGGGGTCCGCTCTGGAATAGTAGGACTCTTCTTAAACTTTCTCGATAATGTGTACCGCACATGTTAGCAGATGCAAATGCATGGTGCATGGGATGAGGATGCATGTTATGCAAGGGCATGTTATGCGCAGAACATGTTATGCGAGCGCATGCAATGCTATGATTTTGGTGTGATGAATGCAATGAGATGCTATTCTTGATTTTCTTTGGTCGACTTTCTTTTTCTCGATCGTTTGTTTTTTCGCTTTTTGACAAAGGCTTATTCTTTTCTTCGTTCAACCGACTCCGATACTCCCGGCACAAGATCGAGAGGCCGATGGAAACCGCAGGGCTCATGGATCGGACACAAGTTTGCTTTATGATTCGCCATCCGGAATGGTTTGTGAGTGCAACCTTCTTTGTAAGATTAACTTCCTTTGGTCAGCTTTCTTTTTTCTGACTGTTTGTTTTCCCTTTTGCTCTCTTGCTCTCTTGCCCCGTTGGCTTATCTTCTTCTTTGGTTCACCAATCCGCAACACTCATGGCACGACCGAGGAATATATTGGACTCATGGGGCTCATGGCCAGTGCGGTGGGCTTTAACTTTGTCGTTCAAGCAATCGTGGGCTTAATCACTCTCTCTTGCATGACTAACTGGTTTTGGGGAATTGCCTCTTTCCGTGACCTTTAAGAATTTCAATGATTTGTAATGCTCTATGATGTATGCACATGTTTTACAGTTCAGGATCACCATCATCATAAAACGTTTATTTTGAGCAGAAAAAGCAGAAACTAATCAACAAACAGACATGAGAAAGTTTGAGCTTTATTGATGTAGAAATCGGTCGCACAGAAAGTTACGCCGACTGTTCAATGCATTTGAAAGTTTAAACTGCAAAAAGACACGAAAAAGGAAAGAAGGCGATTTCGATCGATCGTCTGCGTCAGGAAGTGCTAAACATTTATGTCCTTGACCTTGATCACTCCCCTCATTCAAGTTTTTCGGGGAAGTTGTATGCCTTTCTTTACTTTTCATGCTCAAGTTTTCTGACCCTAATTTTTGCCTGGATCGCCCTTTGCGGGTTTTCAATCCACCGGGTCGCTCTGATTTTGCCTAGGTCGCCCTTTCGGGTTTTCAACCTAGCGAGCTAATTCTTACTTGGCTTTTCTTTCTCTTTTTTCGTCTATTTCTTTTAGGCATAATACTTCTTCACTTGATCGGAATTGACTGGGTTCTTGAGATCTTCACCGTCCATGTTGGTGAGTATCAATGCTCCTCCAGAAAAGGCTTACTTGACTACATACGGGCCGTCATGAGTAGGTGTCCACTTCCCTCGGGGATCAGTCTGGATAGGCAAGATCTTCTTAAGCACCAAATCACCTTGCTTGAATTCATGGGGTCGGACTTTCTTGTCAAAAGCCGCTCTCATTCTCTGTTGGTACAACCGCCCTTGACACAAGGCTGCAATTCTTTTTTCTTCAATGAGGTTTAGCTGATCCAGACGGGCTTGAACCCATTCTGCTTCTTCTAACTTGGTTTCCATCAAGACCCGCAGGGAGGGTATCTCAACCTCAATAGGGAGGACTGCTTCCGACCCATATACCGGAGAGAAAGGATTTGCCCCAGTTGAAATGCGTACTGAAGTTCGGTAGCCATGCAAAGCAAAGGGAAGCATCTCATGCCAATCCTTGTAGGTTACCACCATCTTTTGCACAATCTTCTTGATGTTCTTGTTGGCTGCTTTGACTGCCCCATTCATCTTCGAGGCGTAAGGAGAAGAATTATGATTTGGATTTTGAACTCGCACACGTGTCCTTCATCATTTCTTTGTTCAAGTTCTTTGCAATTATCGATGATGATCTTGTTTGGAAGACCATAACGGCAAAGAGATCTTTCTTCACAAATTTGGCAACCACTGAACTGGTTGTACTGGAGTATAAGGCAGCTTCAACCCACTTGGTGATCTCTAAAACTTTGCCTTGATATAATTGTAACTTGAATGAATCTTGGAGTGCAAGCCTTTTGATTTTCTTCCCCCTTTTTTTGTTTTTTTTTTTTTTTTTTTTTCGAGAGATTTTTTTTTTCTGGACAAACATATTTAAATAAATAAACTTATTTGTCCTAAAGCTAAAACTCTGAGAAAACAAAAGCAATCGATCATTGATCGGAACGGATTTTTGGAGATTGTGGGTTTTTGTGGAGGAAGGATAATTGGGTTTAATGAAGTGCTTGAAGCTAATGGTAGGATGATTTTTTATTCGGCGTTATCGACGTCGATGATTTATGATGGTTATTTGGCTTGATGAGGTGTTTGGAAGTTTTATTCTCGGCTAAGGGTTGGTGGAGGCGGGATGCCGAGGTGCTAAGGGTTGGTGGAGGCGGGATGCCGAGGTCAAAGGAAGTATTTGCGGTTTATTGAGACAATGATCTCTTGTGTTTTGGGTAACGTGTATCACTCACCACTTACATTTCTTTTTGTATTTTTGGGATTTTCATTCTTAAATCCCTTCCGCTTTTTTTCTTTTTTGATTTCTTTTTTTTTTTTTTTTTTTTTGATTTTTCTTTGACTCAGGTGAGCTGATAAAGATGCACCTTTTTTGATGTTTCTTTGTTTGATTATTTTCTGACCAGCTTTCTTTTTTCTGGTCATTTGTTTTTTTTGTGTTTCTCTTTTTTTTTTTTTTGAAGGGGAAAAATCATCTTTGGGACTAGCACGATTCAGATCTCTGTAGTCAACGCACATTCTGACCTGCCCGTCCTTCTTCGGGATCGGGACAATATTGGCAACCCACTGTGGGTACTTGGCCACTGCTAGGAACCCTACATCAAATTGCTTCTCCACTTCGTCTCTGATTTTGAGGGACATCTCAGGCTTCATCCTTCTCAACTTCTGTTTTACAGGCAGACATTCAGGCTTGACTGGTAGCTTGTGTACCACAATGTCGGTGTTCGACCCAGGCACATCTTGATAGGACCATGCAAATACATCCACATAATCATGCAACATATGAACCAACTTCATGCGATGTTCGTCATTCATGGCGGTACCCACTTTGACCTCTTTCTTGTTCTCAGCTGTATCCAAGTTGATCACTTTAGTAGATTCCCTGTGGGGCTCGATGACCCTTTCTTCTTGTTTTATTAACCTCATGAGTTCTGGAGGAGTTTCCCAGTCTTCCTCAACATCCCCTCACTTTGATCGATGGGGTGATCAAAGTCAAAATATGGATTTGCTAGCATCGTTATTTTGAGAGACAATTCTTTGTGATTCGCGCTTTTTGCCGGGTTAAAAATCGAGAATGAAAAGCGAAACAAACAAGCAAACAATAATAAAGCAGAAAAAGGACACATGAAATGAAGAGAAATGATTTTTATTGATGGAAATTCAAAAACAACGTTTTTATTGATGATGATGATTCTAAAAATAAAAACATGCGTGTTCCCTAACAACTTGTCCTATGGCCTTCGGGCAGAGCCACGTGGTTGCATTACAACTAATTACTTTGAGTTAAAAGGTCACGGAAATCGCAGACTTCTCAATTCTTCACCTCTTTTCTCGCAAGACAAATGACGAACCGCACTGCACCCACCTTCTTCGGTTTGAGATCCACCACACGGATGGCAACAACTTGGTTGTGATTAAGCAAACCGGCACTCACGAAGCTCTGGCGGATGTCACGCATGAGAATGCTCTGGGGCGTGGATCTTGGCCTTTGACTCACCCAACCATCCGCCACTTCTTTCCTCCGCCACTTTCCTTCTTTTGGCTAGACTTGGGTTGTATCCCAACCCGCAACGGTCCTTGTTCCTTTTAGCCGGGGCGGGCAGGCGCAAGAATTCCTTGTCCAGATTTTCCCAAGCCGACTCCAACCTTATACCCTTGATCCATCATGATTTTAGCAATCTTTCTTATTACTTGCCCATTAACATCTTCTATGGCATTAGAGGTTGGCTTCTCGCGTCCGGCAATGGGTTTGCGATTATGCTCGAACCATTTTGCTTGAATGAAATCCAATTGGCATCGATTAGGTCTTGCACCACACGCTTGAAGGCTTTACACTCTCTCCAAGTATGACCAACCCCGTTTTCATGGAAGCTGCAGTAGCATTAGCATTGTAACCCTCGGGAAATGGCGGTGAGCGGGCTTCATTGAGCAGTCTTGACTAAGTTCTTGGAAATTAAGTAATCAAACAACTCGGTATATGTCATTGGTATTGGATCAAAAGCGGTTCGCGTTTCGTGATCGATAACCCTGAGCCTTGTGATCAAGCATCGTAATGTGACTCACCGGACGTCCCGTTCCTCTGTATTTGTCCACCTTGGGAGCTTTGAATTTTGGTGGCAAAACCAAATCTGGGACCAAACACAGCTCACAGGCCTCCTTGGTTCTGACACCTGCACCCTCCATTGCCCTTACTCTTTCTTCGAGTGCACGAATTGGGTCATTTGGCTGCGACCCCTCAAACATGTTCCCTTGGGGGTGACTTCCCATACCGTAATAATACCATCCGGGCTGAGGAGCATTATGAGGTGGTGCCACTAGCCCCAGAGTAGGACTAAGTGTAGTAGGAGAACTAAAAATCTGGATCTGCGGTCCTCCAGCAGCTCCTACAGGCACGACGGGAGTGACTTGATTGGGCGCATTCACACCGGTAGGAATAGATCCAACAGTTCGCGGCGTGGACCCAGCAGGCATACCCCAAGGACATCTTTGTGGAGTGTACTGATTTGACACATTCATTTCAAGGTGATCGACCGGATCCGGTGGGCGCAAGCGTAGGCGTTTCGCGTCATTGAAGGAGGAACAAAAGAGGTGACACCAACTGGACCCACTACGGCGACGGCTTCAACAGCTGGCCCATTCTTTAGACTTTGTAGCATGACCATCATCTCATGCATCTGGGCTTCCATTGCCCCCACCTTATCCTTAAGCACGGTTCTCCTGAGCCAGCTGCTCAGGATTCAAAATTTGCACGCCCAAGTCTTCATGCTCTGGATTACTCTCAGTTTCAATCTGCGGATACTCTTGCGGATTGGCCATCAGCTTGGCTTGTAGTCGGGTGAAGTATCGGTGACGGAGAACCAGCGTGCCTTTTCTGTTTGTTTAGACATTTATTGCATGAGAATGCATGAATGGATATATGAATGTATGTACAATGTTTGCTTGATGCCGAGAACCACGGGATGCCTTATCTTGTCATAAGCGCAAAACTTTTTCTTTGATTTAGGAAGTGAAGTAAATGAGGAATCGAAATAGCAAATCAACATACTTCATAACTGGGAAGCGAGAAGTAAATCAAGCCTTGCTATTTGATTCCATTCTGATGCGACTATGACAAGACGGTACATTATTCAGTGGTCCCCGGCAAGCAAATGCAAATGAAATGCAATATGAATGCAAATATTTACAACATTTAGCTTTAATGAATGCAGCATGATGCGATTATGATGTGAATGATGCATGTAGAGATGATAAAAGCGATGCATATGGACGGAAGTTCAAAAATTTAGGAGACACACTACGTGCCGCCTCACGCAGTGGTTTATTGGAAAGAATGAAAATATTTTTGTATTTTCTTGGAAAGTTTTTGAAAAAGCTCCTTTTTGAGGAAGACATGCCCTAAATTACCATGCAGCACACAATTCGTATGCCCTCGTGTCCTACAAAGGTGGGAATCCTAAGTTCTAGGGCAACTTCAAAGGTTCCTCCCATGTAGTTCTAATTCACACCCTCACAATGGCTACCGAAGCTATAGAATCCTCATGCCGACACCCACAAATGTAGAATGCTACCAAGTGTGAGGCGTCATGAGAAAGCGCATCTCGGTTGAGACTTTCGTGAGTATCAGATGACAAAGGTCTTGAATGACGATCACTAATCGCCTCCACTCTCCTAAGTGTTTGTTGGATCGGGTATAGGAGCCCACTCATAGAACATAAATCATAAGGTGTGAAAGTGTGTGATTGAGGACATACTTCCTAGAATCTAACCAACCCCACCTGCAAGGAAAGCCAGAACAGTCCAGATAAAAAGTCGTCTACCCTAGGGTTCAACATGCATACATCATTACAATATACAAACCATTCTGATAAGTCCACAGTGATTACACGCATCACTTACCTCAAGAAAGGGAGCTAAGAAGAGGGGATCATGGGAATTGAGGAATGCATGCATAAGCACAACCACAAGCATACAAAAGAAGAGAAAAAGAAAAGGAAGAGATAGAACATAATTTTTCAAATCAAACAATTTAAACCACATCAAATTAATTAGGCTTCGACCTCATCTCTCTTTAGATAAATAAATAAAGAAAGAAAGTCCCCGAGTGGAGTCGCCGGTATTGCGCTTAGAAAAATCCGGTTTGGGACTTTTCGGTTTGACAACGTTTGAAAATCGATAGAGCGCCACCAATATTTTATTTTAGGAAAACATTGAAAAAACCTTTTTGAAAGCGGGTGGTCTTTGAAAACTTAGAGATGTAGGTTAGGGGGTCGGTTATGCATGGGAAGGTATTAGCACCACGCGCGCCCTTTCTACCGAAAGGAACCATTAATTTGATGTGGTTTTGAAATGTTTGATTTGAAATACATTGTTCTATTTATTTTTCTTTTCTTTTTTGAGAAATCACTTTATTGAAAACGAGAAAAAGGGATGTTTTTGGTATCTTTGAAAAGCGGAACAAAACAAAGATTTTTGAAAAGCGTGCTTGACGGGACAGGAACCCGGTCCTACGTACCTCTCTTTGGTGAGGATCAAAGCAACGTAGTTCTTATTATTTTTATGGGTTTTTAAAGGTATGCTGACGGGACATGAACCAGGTCCCCACGTACCCTCACCGGTGAGGATCAAAGCAACGTAGTTCTCGTGTTTTTAAAGGTATGCTTGACGGGACGTGAACCCGGCCCTACGTACCCTCATCGTTTGAGGATCAAAGCAACGTAGTTCTCGGTTTTGCGCGTGTGAAAGCGGCTTTGTGATTTTTGAAAGTGCTTTTGGAGTTTTTGAAATAAGACTCGAGTGTTCGCGAACACCAAACAAGCAAAGGCTTCGAGTGGCATTCGGTATTAACTCGAAAGAAAAGAGAGTTGGAACGGTAATCAAACAAGCAATGGCTTCGAGTGATTACAAGCGACAACGTCGTATTATTCTTTTGAAAATAGTTTTGAAAAAGGTGGTGAGCTAATAGCTCGTGTTATTTTGGAAGTTTGAATTAGTTGTTTTTTGTTGTTGTTTATTTAATGTGTGGGAGCTTTCATGATAGTCAAACAAGCAAAGGCTTCGAGTGACTATCACTAATAACTCCTCATTAACGATCAAACAAGCAACGGCTTCGAGTGATGGTTAATGATTTATTTAGGAAAATGCCTTAAGTTTATTTGAGAAAAAACATGGGATTTCAAGCTTGAAAAGAAATGTAACATTTCAAATCATTTTTCAAGTCAAAACCAAAACAACCATTGGAACACAAGGGAGGCAATCATAAGAGTATTCACAAGTTGCTATGAACAATTGAATGCGCAATGATGCAAGCATATGAGTGCAAGAGTATGCAATTATGGAATGCAAAGTACAACATTATTGAATGCGAGAACAATTTAAAAAGAGTGCATGACATAGTGCTAATGAGTGCATGAACATGTGAATATGCAATTTAGAAATGAACATGAACTTCAAATCACCATTTATTCATGAAATGCAAGCAAACAACATAGGTTAAACTTTTGGTAAGGATTCACATGATCAAGCAAAGAGATGCATAAAAGTCACATGAACCCTAATTTTCTTCTAATATGCAAAGCAAAACAACCTTGAAACAATCTTTATTTTCACAAGACTTGGTAACAATTATTTTTGTGGTTCAAGTATATCAACTAAGCACATAATGGACTACAAGGCGAAGCCTATTGTAGCTCAAACCCCATTTATTTCATGCAAGAATACAAAGAATGAACAAAACAACCAATCCCTAAAAGCTAGCATGAAACCGAGGGCCTATTTGCCCAAAAATCATCAAATTCTTTCATCAAAATTTGCTTAATCACATAAATAAACATGCATACATGATAAACAATAAAAACAAACTAAAACCCCCAAAATTGGAGCCCAAACCGAAACCATATTCACAAAAATCCAAGTCTAAAACATCAAGATTCAACAACAAGCATGGTTCACAAAATTAGCACAATTAATCAAGCATTAATCAACTTCAAATCATTTAATGAACAAGAATATTCAAAGGATCATGGATTAGGCTCAAAGTTGAAGCAAAAAAGAAAAGGGAAACATGTTTTCATTTGGGTAAAAATCGCATGACCAAAATAGCAAATCAAAAGAATAAAACCTAATCAACACATAATCACAAGAACAATTTATTTAGTGGGTGATGGACCAGCTCTCACCCACAACAGCCCCTAATCTACATTATATGATATTATGAGATGCAAATATAAGTTGAAAAATGGTTTTAATGCAAGAAAGTGAATGAAGATGCAAAGGATTTGATGTATACCTTGGTTTCAAGCTAAATAAGAGTAGGAATGAAGATTAAGAGCAATAAAACACCAACAATCCTCAAGAACTAGCAAGAACAGCTCCAACACCTTGAAGAAACAACCCCTTTGATAATGTAAAAATGGAATCAAGGATAAAAGGAAGAAGATATATGAATGTAGAGTGTGTTTGAGGTGATTTGGTGAAGGAAAGTTGAAAAGAAAGTGGAAGAGGAGGAGGGAGTGATTTCGGCCAAGAGAGGGAGGAGAGGAGGAAGAGTGTTAGCTAGGGTAAAAAATGAGAGTGTGTGTGTGTGAGGTCTCCTATTGTTGGGTTTTATATGAAGTGAAAATTTAAGGGTATTTGTGACAATGCATCTCTTGTAAACCACTAGGATTTGAGAAAGAAATTGAATCAATGGTCAAGATGCATTATCACATGGATTAAGGGCAATAAAATGAAGAGAGAGAGGGCTGGGTGTGCAGCATAAGGAGGGTGGTGAAGGATAAGCTCATTGACAAAAATGTATTTTTCCATAAAGCTTATTACACAAGTGCCATTTTGGTTCAAATGAAGGGTGAAGATTGTTTTTCACACTTGAATGAATGGCCATGATTTAATACAATTTGCAAACAATAAAAATAAATGGAAATGGGGTGATTATGGGCTGTTATTTCGCAGCAAGGAGTGTGAGAGAGTGAGTGGAATTGCAAATTGTACTTTTGTTCTTATCCTTAATTCAAAAGAGTGTAGAATATTCCCTTCTAGATCATTCTTCCTAATTCATGCCATTTTGGGCCATATCCTATGATTCAATGATTGGGCTCTGAATTTTATGATCTCACCAATCCCAAAATTGATTTATTTACCCCACCTCAAAGGAAAAGACCATTTTACCCTTCTATCCAAAAACTAGGTTTTTAGGCACCAAGGTTTAATATTTATGCCCAAAAATATTCACAATGGAGCACAAATATTCCTTAAATAAATCATTGATGATTATTCAAGGATTTGGGACAAAAAACTGTTTTTAGTGTGAAATGACCAAAATGCCCTTTCACTCTAAAAACCCTAGTTTTTGCCTGAAACACATTTCCACTTCAAAAATGATTTTTCTCCCTAGGAATGACCTCTAGTACCTCAAAAATGCATGTTGAATGACTTGTCCTAAGCAATTGGCCTTTATTTGCAAAATGACCAAAATACCCTTTTGCCATGAAAAACTCTAATTTGTCTAAAAAATGCATTCTAACTCCAAAAATGATTTTGGAAGCTTTGAAATGACTTTAGAAACCTAAATGCAATGCATGATGCTTTTTTTCCTTTTAATTTAATTATTTTTTGGGGAAAATTAGGGTTTTGACCTAAGCCGGACAAAATTGGGGTATGACAATCACCACCACCCTGTACTCACTCTGTCATATAAGCTTCAAGAATTCACAAGCATCTTGTTCAGATAACACCTTTTCGCTCGCGTTTTTGTGAGCAAGTTCCCCCTCTTTGCCTTTTTCTTTACGGGCCTTTTCTTCTTCTTTCGACTTTCCCCCACCAAGTTCTTCAGGGTTATAGATGTTCCCACTCAAGTCAACCCACTAACTACTGATATATTAGTGATGTCAGGACCATTTGGGAGATCTTTCACATGAACCTTCTCATTATAGTTCCTTGATACTACATTGACATCCTTATAAGGAAAAGGAGCTGACACCTGAATAGTTATTGCTTTAGGTCTAGCAAAAGGTATCTTTGAATCCTTGTTGTAACAGATTTCTAGTGGCTTTCGGGAATCCATGTTCTTTTCATTGTTCGACTGAATCGTTGACACATTCCTTCCCTTTTTGAGAAGACCCACTTTTATTACATGTCGGTCCAACAAATCTTGGAGGATTTTTTTTAACATCTCGTACTTCCCAACACAGTGAGGGTAATCACATGAATCTTTCATAGTGCATTCTTTCTCAATGATTCTGAAGTGATATAGTCACATTAACTCTATTTTATATAGAGTTATTCATCCATTTAAACTTACATTATTGTTTATTTTTAAGTACATTAATATATAAATATAGATTATTTAGTAAGAAACAACATTTTAAGGATTTAAATAGATTAGGAAAATGAATTAGGCAAAATGCACATATCTTGTTAGGTTTGATGTTTTGTTCAGTGCAGCTACTTCAGGAGTGTCCACACTGCCTACACTAGGAGTGCCCACACTGCCTACACCTGCTAAACCAACACTTTGCGCCAAAACATCCAAGGACCAATTTGATGCTTCCACACTTGATATGTGACGTCATGCCTAGTCATATGGAGCAGAGCCACTTGCAGAATTCGGCGACCACGATCAAAAACAATTTGAGAAGCTCACTCACTCAAGGACATGTGGCACTTCTTTATTGGACCACCCCATGTGAGCTTCATGCAAAGCGACCAACTTGAGCAACTTTCTTGATGGGAAGTCTGCAACTAACCATGGTTACTGATCTCAGTTGATCTTTCGCACCAAAGGAAACCCTCCAAAGGAGGAAAGCTCACTTGCCTATAAATACAAGCCATACCTTCACTTGCAAATCATCCTTCATCCAATTCTAAAAGGATCACTTAGTTTATTTGTATTCATAGCTTAGGTTTAGTTTTTATTTAAGTTTCTTAAGAGAGGAAGGTAAGGAGGTGCTTGACAACCACTCCCTTCACTTCTACTTGGAGGAAACTTGTGTAAGGAAATAATCTTGTACTTCAACTTGGGAAACTCATGCAAAAGATCTCTTATTTGTGTAAACTCTATCCTTTTGAGTTCTTTTGTTATATTACTCATTTGATTATGCTAATTGCAGATTCTTTCTATTATATTATGAGTAATATGAGCTAAATTCCTTTAGTTGAGATGTTGTAGCCTTGTAATGAACTTCTACGTAAGTAAATGTGGTCTATGTAGTGTATGCATTTTAACTCTTGTGTAATACTTCTTTCAAAACTTATTCTGGAATTGATCACTTTAGAATAGGTAGACTTGTAGCAGCAGACATGGGTTACATTTATGAAATCAAGAGTTAATAAGAATGAGAGTTTGTAACAACATCTTTTGTTAAACTAGCTTTAATAAGGAATTGCTTGTTAAAACCGTGTTAAGTCCTAGACTTAGGATAACATAGTTCTTAGGGTTATACAATTGGGAGCTTAAGAGACAGGAGTGAACCTATTTAGCATGCCTAGACATAGGAAGCTTGTAATGAAACTCTAAAGAAATTGGTGAAAGTCACACACTATTGCTGTTGCATCCAAAGGTGTACCCACACTCGCATACTCCACTAAAACACTTAGAAGTGATTTACTTGGTAAAAACATCTCAACTACTTTATCTCACTGATTCCTTACACACATTTATTGTTTATATTGTTTTTATAACTTTGAATACTCCAACCAACTATGAATAGTGTAGACACACTAAGTGTACACTCTGAACTATACCAAGCTTTACATAATCCTTGTGGGTTCGACCTTTTCTTATCATTATATTACTTGTGTGACTATGTATACTTGCATACTATTTTCCACACCAAGTTTTTTGCGCCGCTGCCGGGGATTATAGTAAAATTTTGTTGTATAGAATGTTAATTTAGTGTTTTATTATATTACTACTGGTATTCTATTTTCTGTGCAGAAACACTTAGTGTAGATACACTCAGTGCAGAAGCACTAGTATATGCCCAGAAATTGAACATCAGAATTTGATTGTGATCCAGAAATTGAAAGAAGATTTAGGAGATTGCTAAGACATCAAAGACAACAAAGCTGCAGAGATATGTCTCACCACAGTGAAGATGCCTCAGTAAGAGGAGGACTTAATTCTCAACAACAACAACCTGAAGGTGAAGAAGATCACATGCAACAATTCATTCAAATGGGACCAATAGGTATGATAAATGATAGGGATAGGCCTATGAGGGATTATGCCCAATATGACCAGTAACATATACAAACTAGCATTGCTAGACCTCGTATTGATGCTGCTCATTTTGAATTTAAACCTATGATGTTTCAAATGTTGCAAACAACTGGTCAATTTGGTGGATCTCCACATGAGGATCCCCATGAGCATTTAAAACAATTCATAGAAGTTTGTAGTAACTTTATCATTCCTGGTATTAGTGAGGATGCATTTAGACTTAAGTTATTTCCATATTCAATGAAAGATAGGGCTAAATCATGGTTAAACTCTTTGGAGCCCAATTCTATTCATACATGGAATGAACTAGTGAAAAATTCTTAAGTAAATATTTTCCTCCGATTAATGCTAGGATGAGACACGATATTACATCTTTTAGGCAAAAGAATTTGAATCATTGTTTGAAGCATGGGAAAGATGGAAAGAGCTTTTAAGAAAATGTCCACATCATGGTTTACCTGTCATTATACAAATGGAAACTTTTTACAATGGTCTAGAACCCCAAACTAGAGTGATGCTTGATGCATCAGCTGGTGGTGTTCTTTTGAATATGTCTTATAATGAAGCATGTGATCTCATTGATAAAATTGCTACAAATGGTTCTAGTTGGCCTACTGAGAGGGTGAGTGTCCAAAAGAAAACCTCTGGGGTACATGAGATTAATTACATATCAGCCTTATCTGCTCAAGTAGCCTCTTTAACTAACATGATCAAACAGTTCACTAGTGCACCTACATCTAGTGTATATACACCTAAGGAAAACACTACAGCAGCCATAGAACAAGCCCCTCCAGGAACTACAAGTTGTGTCTATTGTGGGGGAGGCCATCTATATGAAGAGTGTCTTAGCAACCCTGTCTCTGTCAATTATGTAGGTTACAATAGGAATAACAACCCTTACTCTAATACCTACAATCCAGGTTGGAAAAACCACCCAAATTTCAGGTGGAACAATTCCAATGCACCTGCACCAAGTGCACTTGCACCAGCTACACCTCCTAGATTCCAACCTCAAAACCAACAAAGACCAAACCCACCTGCCAATGATAATTCTCTAGAAGGATTGCTTAGATCTTTCATTAGTGAAACTAGAACTGCTAGGCAAGCACAAGATGCATCAATTAAGAACCTAGAGAACCAAGTGGGGCAATTAGCAACTGCTTTGTATCAAAGACCAACAAGTACTTTGCCATCAAACACATAAGCTTCCACCTCACAAAGGCAAGGAAAGGAACAAGTAAAATCCATCTCTTTGAGAAGTGGCAAGGATTTAATAGAACCATATGAGTTGGAAGGTGCACAGAGAAGGGAAAAAAATAATAAAAATGAAAAAAAAAATTCAAGATGTAAAGAACACTGATGGATCTGCATCTCATGAAAATGCAACTCCAAGGTTAGTTCCTGAATACCCTCCTCCTCCTTTTCCCCAAAGATTGAAAAAAGAACATGACGAGAAGCAATTCAGTAAATTTTTAGATGTTTTAAAAGAGTTGCATATCAATGTTCTCTTGATTGAAGCACTTCAACAAATGCCTAATTATGCTAAATTCATGAAAGATGTGCTTTCTAAAAGAAGAAGACTAGGGGAATTTGAAACTGTTGTCATGTCAAAAGAATGTAGTATGATTTTGCAAAATAAAATTCCAAGGAAGCTAAAAGATCCAGGTAGCTTTACAATTCCTTTCTCAATAGGTAAGTTCTATACAGGAAGAGCATTGTGTGATTTAGGTGCAAGCATCAATTTGATGCCTAAATCGATTTTCACAAAGCTAGGAATTGGAAATGCTAAACCTACCACTTTGACACTGTCTCTTGCAGATAGATCAATAGCATATCCAGAAGGAATTATTGAGGATATATTAGTACGAGTTGAAAAATTTGTGTTTCCTGCAGATTTTGTTATCCTTGATTTCATTGCAGATGAAGAAGTACCTGTCGTACTTGGAAGACCATTCTTGGCAACAGGAAAAACACTGATAAATGTGCAGAAAGGAGAGCTAACCATGAGAGTAAATGATCAAGAGGTTAAATTCAATGTCTTGAATGCTTTGAAGTATCCTACAGAGGAGAGCGAAGAGTGTTCAACAATTTCTCTTGACCATTTGGTGGAAAAGTGATCGTACCTTGACCAATGAAGTGTTGAAGTTGTTGTATGTTGACTAGGCGGTCGTTGAGTATGAGAAAGGACCGGTCTTGGCTTCACGAGCACCTCGGGTGATACCGCAAAGACACTCGACGATCAAGTGAGTGGTCGCTCGGGGCGGCAACAAAATGTAAGAGAACGCACACGATGCCATGTGCGAATGGCGTATATATCTTTGTAGAGTCCGACCGCTTTTTCGAAAAATTTCGGCGGTTGCGAGAAGTGCGCTCAAGCGATGGACTTGGGCGGTTTGTCTTTGATATGGCCGACGCCCAAATCTTTGTTCGAACCTCTCGGGTTTCTTGATACACCGGAGCGGTTGCCCCCAAGCCTGGGTCGCTTAAGAGCGGCCGAGGCTTGGCTGCGCCCCCGGTGGCGACGCTTGATGAACTTTCAGATAGTGAAACTGTCATGGCCGCTCGCTCCTGATGGGACGGACACGGCCGCCTGCCAACTGCCGGCCGTGCTGACACGACGGTTGGACTTTTCGCTGCCATTTATGATGCGACGTTTGGTGATCTCGAGGTCATTCAATGACAGCTCTTAGCGAGAAGGCGAAACGTTGCGACGTTTCGTCTCCCGGACCCTTCGACGCCTTGGGCTTGCGCTATAAATACCCCTTCAGTTGGAACTATTCTTTACGTTTCCCCGAATTGATCTGCCGCCGACCGACTTTTCTGCCGTCGACTTGCAATTTGAAGCGAATCCTTTCGTTCGAGCACTACCGTCTTCCCGACCGATCTCCAACATTTTTAAGGTATGAGTCGATTCTTTCCTTGAACTAAATTTCAGTAGTTTTTCTTTTGGTTGCAAAATTCCACGCCTTGTGATAGGGGGTGTCAGGTTCGGGGACGACCAGGTCGCCCCCTCTCATGAGTGCACTGCTCGACCGACCTCAGTCGATCCCCTAATCGCAGGTGTTATATGCCACGATTGAAACAAACCGCTCGTATTCCCGGGAAGCAACCACAGTCTTTGGCTGCAATCATGACGAGGCCATCCGAGGCCGGTACTCACGAGGAAAATTCTACCTCGTCTTCGAGCGACTCAAGCTCTAGCTCTTCCAGCAATTCTAGTTCGAGTTCCAGCTCTCCCAGTAGGGGGTCGATCAGCTTGGGCAATTCCGATCCCACATCGGCCAAATCCAACAGTAACCCATGGGAGCCTCCACCACCACCATCTTCCCCGGTTTGCAACGTCGGGGAAGACGAGGAGGTAGATAAAGAGGGCGATGAAGCCGCAGTGCCGTCGTGTCGTGGACGAGGTAATGGTCGACGCCGAGGAAGATTGGGCTGCCGAGGATGACCGAGCCGAGGTAGCTGTTGAGGAGGTTGTCGCACGTTCTGTTGCAAGCTCCTCCGGTCGAGGAGTAAATGTTGAGGCAGAATCATTGGGAGGAGGGACGTTTCTGCGGATTTGGCTCGGGGTGAGTCCGACATGTCGTGGGTGTGCGAAACCCTTCGCTCCAACAGAGTATAATCACGATCGCCGGCCATCGGCGGCGCGCGAGCTGCAATTACACTTCAGACGCTTACCGGGCTGGAGGGTGAGAGGTATGAAGGACGGAGAAGACATTGCGACTTACTCTGAAAACCTTAAGTTCACGATGCATCGGATCGTGTTCGAGAGGATGAACATCGTTCCACCCTTTACCGGAGTTCGGTAGCGGCGACGTCCTACGCTACATTGGGGTCGTTGATAACTCATATTTATATGAGTTATTTATACTCATTCAAAGAATAAATCACGCAAGTTCTCTAGCAATACAAGGTTAATTTAATTAGTTTTATGTTAGTTTCTTAGTTCTTAGTAGTTAGAGGATAAATTGATAAATCTGTGCATTTTGGCACCAAGTGGTGCCCTTGAGAGCGTTTTGATGCTTCTTGTGCTTGTGCAGGGAGAGTGCTGAACGTGACCACGTCCCTCACCACGTCTATAGAAGAGCAGCAGAGCAAGGGTGAAAGATCTCAATTTTGGCGCGCTAGCAATGATGGTCAAAGATATAAAAAGTCAGAAGATCTTCTATTCCCCATGTGCTGACACGGAAGAAACACTGTAGCACTGAACAGTGTCAGGCAGAAGAGAAAAAACAGACTTGGTAGGTGGGCAAGTGACATCAGCAACACGTGAGCAAGGAGGCTATTTAATGAAGACTCAACTCTCTCTCAAAACACACACGAACACGCAAACACACTCACTCTCATACTTCACTCTCCCATTCATCATCTACCTTCATCCATTTTCAGAAAGTGCTTGAAGAAGATCCGAAGCAGGACTTACGCTTTTTACTTTTACGAACTTTCATTTTATTTTCTCGCATAACTCACTATTTGTGAGGCTCGGGACGTTATAACGTCTATACAACATCGGCGATGCATCTTTGAAGAGCTACTTAGGTGTATCTTTTGCACTTAGTTTCTTTTCGTTATGTATGGTATTTGGATTCTAAATCCTTATCATTCTCAGAAAGATGCTCAAAGCATGAGCTAAACACTTTGTAGTTGGGTTGTTGTTTTGTTGTAATGAATTTCTAGTTAAATGCTATAAAGTATTGAGCGTTTACATGTTTTAAATCTTTGTGTAATAATATTTCCAAACTTGTTTTGAGGTTGGCCTCTTAAAATAGGTAGATTCATAGAAGTACGGACATGGTCTATGAAAAGAACTCAAAGATTTATATGAACGAAAAGGTGCACTAAAGACATTTAGGCATTTTTATCTAAGTCTAGACATAGAATGGATAATAGTTCATAGAACATTGCTGTGGGTGCTTAAAATACAGGAGTGGGCCTATTTAGAACCTAGACATAGGACCTCTTATACTTGAAACTCGGCGTTTTGTCTTTGAAAAGCACTGGCTCTTTTTGCAAGCAGCGTTCGGGCGTGGTAACGTCTATACAAAATAGCATTTGTGCGTAATAACGTGTAAGCGTTATAACGTCGACTAGAAAGGATTTATTTCTGAGCAACAACTCAACTCATCTCTCATCCATATTCAGAACCAACATTTGTTTACTAGATTTATTTATCTTCTTAGCATTAAGATCAACCATTATTGCCGATTTGTTACTTGAATATCTTGTGTTTTGAAACGTGAACTTTGAGAGCAAACCAATCCTCGTCGCGAACGATCTCGTACTTAAATCCACTTTATTACTTATACGGCGTGTATACTTGCACTATATTTGCGAATACCACATGAACGCAACAAGTTTTGGCGCCAGTTGTCAAAGGGATTGAAGTTAACTTTTATTGTTCAAAAGTATTAAAACACAAGTTGAAAGAATTTTTCTTGTGTTGTTTGTTGTTTACGTGTGAACAGTAGGCGTTACTGGCGTATTCTTAGTTCCAACTCAAGCTCTAGTTCAATCGAACCAAGGAGTGAATCTGCGCTGAGTTTGATCGAACACGAAAGAACTTTTCGGGGAACTAAGGAGACAACAAAGGTTAAGAATGAGGCAACAACAACAAAGCAACAACACCCAACCATGTCCGATCATAACACTTTGGTTCTAGAGGTGGACATACACCAAGAGGAGGTAGAGGACATGGTTGTGGACCACAAACTCATACTGAGACAATAGTTGTTGATGATGAACAACGGCAAAGGCAAAGAACTCATCAATGCGGGACCACAAGATATGGTCAATGGACAGGACAAGCCTATGCGTGACTATGCTGCGTGCTTAACCCCGCTCATCTACAAACAGCATTGCAAGATCAACCCTTCATACTTGGTCATTTTGAGTTCAAGCCAATGATGTTCGGATCTTTTGCAAAGCTGCGCAGGGCAATTTGGAGGTTTCCTCAAGAAGATCCATATTCTCACCTAAGACAATTTACGGATGTGTGCGTAATTTTATCATCCCTGGAGTCTCAGAAGATGCTTTCAGATTAAAGCTTTTCCCATATTCTCTTAAGGATAAGGCCAAAAGTTGGTTGAACTCCTTGGAGACAAATTCAATTCACACTTGGGATTAGCTAGCAGAGAAGTTCCTTGCAAAATACTTCCCTCCTAACAAAAATGCTAAGTTGAGAAATGATATCACTTCCTTCAAACAAAGGGAAGGGGAATCATTATTTGAGGCATGGGAAAGGTGGAAGGAATTATTGAGAATGTGCCCACACCATGGCATTCCTGTGGTGATCCAAATGGAGACTTTCTATAATGGTCTAGATCATCCTACTAGGTTGATACTTGATGCTTCATCAGGTGGTGTCATTCTAAATATGTCCTTTTCTGAGGCATGCAAGCTTATTGATGACATAGCCACCCATAACTCTCATTGGCCATCTGATAGATTTACTCTCGGAAAGAAGGTAGGTGTCCATGAAATAAGTGAAATGCTTGCGCTCTTTTCTGCTCAAGTGTCTACCTTGACCAACATGATCAAAACTTTGAGTACACCAAACGTGGCCACGTCAAAAGCTGCATCTGCTGCAGTTAGATTGAACCTACCCACTCTGGGGGAGTAGTGTGTGTCTATTGTGAAGAAGCGCATGTTTACGAAGAGTATCCCTACAACCCTCAGTCTGTAAACTTTGTATCTCAGAACAAAGGAAGCGGTCCCTATTCCAACTCCTACAATTCAAATTGGAGAAATCATCCAAATTTCAGTTGGAGAAACAACAATGCACTGAATACTAGCAATACTGCTCCTACAATACCTCCAGGATTTCCTCCTCCACAACAACAACAGAGGCAGTATGTGCAGAATAACAACAATAGCAACTTGGAGGCCATGATGAAAAGCTTCATAAGTGATTGTAAGACAACTCTGCAAACTCATGAGTCGTCAATCAAAACTCTGGAAAATCAAATTGGGCAGATAGCTTCAGCTCTCACTCAAAGACAGAATGAATCTCTCCCTTCTACCACTGAAACACCATCATCATCATCTAACCCTTATGGTAATAATGGGGTGAATGGACAGGTAAATGCAATTTCTTTAAGAAGTGGTACTGAATATCCTGAACCAACTATGCCTGTGGAGGAAGAAGTACCAGAGAAGGAGAAAGAGGTGCCAGAGAAAGAGAAAAAGAAAGGGAAGGAGGTAAGCACAAGTAGTGAGAAACAGAAGGAAACTCCAGACAAGTAGTCAACTTTCTTGTTAGCAAGATTGTGCCTGTAGGCTTCAACTATCAACAGAAGAAGAGGTTCTTCCACACTATAAAGCAATATTTCTGGGATGAACCCTACTTGTACAAATTATGCCCAGATCAGTTACTAAGAAGGTGTCTAGCTGAGGAAGAACAACTCCATGTGCTGCAACAATGTCACTCAGCACCTTATGGTGGACATTTTGGAGGTACAAGAACAGTTGCAAAGGTCCTACAATCAGGCTACTATTGGCCTACTCTCTTCAAGGATGCCCATGAGTTGGTAAGGAGCTGTGACAAGTGCCAAAGGACAGGAAATATATCAAGCAAGCAGGAAATGCCACTCACAAACATTCTGGAAGTTGAGTTGTTTGATGTGTGGGGAATGGATTTCATGGGACCATTTCCTATGTCTCATGGAAATCTATACATTCTAGTAGCTGTGGATTATGTGTCAAAGTGGGTTGAAGGCGTGGCATTACCCAACAATGAAGCCAAATCGATTAGCAAGTTCCTTAAAAGAATATATTTACAAGGTTTGGTACTCCAAGAGCCATAATCGATGATGAAGGCTCTCATTTCGCAACAAGCTAATTGAGAACTGTTGGCT
The DNA here is from genome assembly GCA_020916435.1 of Oxytropis ochrocephala. Classification (NCBI taxonomy): domain Eukaryota; kingdom Viridiplantae; phylum Streptophyta; class Magnoliopsida; order Fabales; family Fabaceae; genus Oxytropis; species Oxytropis ochrocephala. Next base: position 58,588,162 of record CM037090.1, on the reverse strand, counting down.
AAGTATGGAGTTAAACACAGAGTACTCTGACTTATCACCCACAAACCGGTGGACAAGCGAGAGATATCAAGCAGAGAAATCAAAAGAATACTGGAGAAAATGGTTGGTCCCAACATAAAGGAATGGTCATTGCACTTAGATGATGCATTGTGGGCTTACTGAGCAAACATACAAAACACCATTGGGCATGTCCCCTTACAAGCTAGTCTATGGTAAAGCTTGTCACCTACCAATTGAGCTCCAACATAAGGCCTATTGGGCATTAAACAATTAAACTTGGATCATGCAAGGGTTTGGTGAAGCAAGGTTCTTTGCAATTAAATGAGCTAGAAGAGTTCGGACATCATGCCTATGAAAACTCAAGCCAATATACAAGGAAAAGACCAAGAAATGGCATGACCAAAGAATCCAAAGAGAGAGGCGTGAGAAGGACAACAGTATTGCTATTCAATTCAAATTTGAAGTTGTTCCTAGGAAAGTTAAAGTCAAGGTGGTCGAGGACCTTTCAAATTAATGAAAATCTATCCTCATGGTGCTTTGTGGACTTATTTGATGAAAAGACCAACACCATATTCGAAGTTAATGGTCAACGTGTAAAGCAATATCATGGAGAGCATGTGGAAAGGACAAGATCCAAATGTCCTTCAACAATTCTTGAATTAAAAGGGCAAAAGTCTGGCTGAAAACTCTTAAAGCAAGCGCTCTTGGGAGGCAACCCAATGATTTTTGATTAACCAACAATTTTTGTGTCTTTTTAATTTTTATTTTGCAGGAATAAAGGTTGAAGAAAGGAGAAAGTAAAAAGGTTGTAGGCGTCGTAGCGTCTCATTATACACTAGAAGTGGGCACGTCTGCGATCGAGCGATTTAAATTAAGTCAAAGGCGTAAGTGATGACGTGTCAAAAATGATTTCCCTCTGCAACACGAACGTGGTAACTGACCACGACGTCATCTCCCTTCCCTAACTTGTCTAATCAACGATTACTTTTCTCCATTACTCCACTCCACCATTTCTCAACTCCCCATAACCACTTCCCCATAAAATCTAGCCGGTTACCATTATCACACTACCTGCAACCTAGCTCTAATCTCTCGCTCTTTCTGAAACCACAACCTTCCTCTTTCTTCCTCAGAAAACCTAAATTTCAAAAATCCCCCATTCCCTTCCAAGCAATTCCTGCGTTACCACCATGACAAAACTCAAGCAATCCGCTGCCAAATCCTCTGGAAAGGGGAAAAATGTTGACCTAAGCTCATCCTCATTTTATTCCGAAACACCCAACCCATCCAAAAGAAAGCCTTGCTTCCAGAGAGGGGTTTCAGCCTTGAAAGCCCCAATCCTGATTTCCTTACAACCGTCGCGGCGTTAGGTTGGCAAAAGTTCATTGTACACCGAAAGGAGTACATTGCTACACTGGTTCACGATTTCTACAAAGGAATCATGGAGAGACCTGAAGGAGAGCCTTCCCATCGTGTCAAAGTGCGAGGAGAAGAAGTAAAATTTGGGGTCGAGTGATCAATGACTACTTTGGGCTAGGGTACTATGGAAAGGCTGTGGAGACCAAGCAAAAGAATTATGGATTGGGTGAAATGGAAGCAATCAAGGAAAGGATTTGTGTTGAAGGTCTTTGTGTGGGAGCGAAGTGGTGAGCATGAAGTGAATTCAAAATTTTGAAGAGGTATTTGTGTGATGAAGCCAATACTTGGTTTCATTTCATAAGGCAACGCCTAATACCTACCTCCCACACCTCTGGGTAGACAATTGGAGAGGGTGATTGTGATTGATGCAATCATGTCAAATAACAAGGTTGAAGTTGGTAAGTTGATCAACCGTGAGCTTAACAAATGGAAGAATAGGAAAGATGGATATTTGTATTTCCCCTGCATGATTACTGATTTGTGCATGGAGGCTGGGGTGGAAATTGAAGCTTCAGAGCTAAGGGAACAACCTCAAGGCCCCTTCTCAACAAAGTTCAAGCCTAGGGTGAAAACTGCAGGAACTTCAAGTTCTGTAGATGCGCAGACGTTGCAACGTCTGGAGGAGCAGCAGAACACCTTGGCAAAATTTGTCAAAGAACAATTTGAATGGCAGAAGAAGGTGTTTGCCCAAATGTCTAAAGGAAAGAAGGTAATTGAGGAGCCTGTGTTGCCTGAATGGATGCAGGAAGAGAATGAAGATGATGTTCCCCTATCAACAATTCAAAGAAGAGCCGTGAAGAAAGAAAGGGCCAAAAGAGCAAGAAGCCCACCAAAAGAAGGAGTCCAAACAAAAAAGCGAGAAGAAGGTAAGTAGCGAAGAAGAATTTAATTCTACGACTTAGATGATATTAGTGATGTTGATGCGGATGAGTCAAGGAAGGTGAGCATGGAGATAATCAGTGAGGAGGAGGAAGAGGAAAGTCCTGAGGAAAAAGGAAGTTCGAGTGAGAGGCAGTAAGTGAATCCCCAACAAACCAAACAATCAAAGAGCCAACCAAAACAAAATCCAAAACAGCTAGCCCTAAACCACCATCCCCACAAGCCACACAACCACCATCTTCACCACAACAACCATCCACCCATAACCAGAACACTCCCAATACTCCACAATCCAAAGCCCAAGACCAACCAATACCACAACCACCCCCACCCCAACCTGAACCTGAAAAACAACCATCACCCCAGCAAATGCAAGAACCAGACGTGGCGACGTCTGATGCAACCAACATAGGAAGCAACCCAAATTCCCAACCCATTTCCCCACCCAAGAAAACATGAGTGAAAAGTGCACTCAAGCATAATCCCTTTGGAAGGAAGAAGAGACAAGAGCTAGCTGCTGAAACCAAAGAAGCCCAAGTGAGTGGTGAGAAAGAGCAAGTTGAAGCCCCCACAACAAAAAGGCAAAAGCTTCCAGTGAAGAGAAAAGGCCGGAGTGCTTCAGGAAAGCCTTCCACTGCTACTAGTGCAGCCTTCATTGCTGCTAGTGGTTCTGCAGAAGCCCTTCCTGCCATCGCTGAAGAAGGACCTACAGACGTGATAACGTCTGCTTTGAAAAAAAGAGGTCGCGACCAAGCTTGAAGAATTGCAAGTGATGAAAGAGCATGAAGCTGCGATGGAAAGGTAAAGCGAGGCAATGGAAGAGGCCACTCGAAGTTGGCGAGCACTTATTGAAGCAAGCCCGGAGAAAGTTCGCGACATTGGTGGATCATCACGGACGCGTGGCAGCGTCTAAAGAGCGCAGAGGTGGAAAAAGCCGGATGAACCCCAACGAAGCAATGAATGTCAATCTCTTTGAATTAGCAATGAAAATGTGGGAGGAAGCCAAAAGAGAATTCTTTGAAGCTTCAAGTCTTTGCTGGGTGCAAGCCCAAAAGAAAAAGGATGCGATGAAACAACAACAACAACTACCACAACCGAACAAGGAGGAGTGAAAGTGAAGAAGGAGAAGAAGGACAGGAAGAAAGGAGAAGGTTAGTCAGGAATTCCCACGGGACATGCAGGCGGGGCTCAGTGCAGTCTTTGCAAACAAGTAAGTTCCCCTTTAATTTTTAGCAGTAGTTTAATTTTTAATTTTTAGTTCTTCTAGTTTTTATTGCTCTGTTTGATTGTCCCTCCCCTATTTTTTTAAAAAAAAAAAAAAACACAGATTTTCATCATTGAAACTGTGAGGACACTGCTAATCTTTAAGTGTGGGGAGGGGGGAGAATCCCTATGTTTAAGTTTTTGTTTTGTGCAAACATGAAAATCAAATGCAAAAGTAGTTTATGTTCTTACTCTGTCAAAGCATTGAAAATAATTCTCTTTGGGCTAAAGCTAGTAATGAATGTGTGTGTGTGAGTAGCTAATGCATGATTAGATGAAAAGAATTGATTGCTGCTCCTACACAAACTCTGTTTTAAGGAAGAATCTAGCTAGCTAGGGAATATTTTATGCTGAAGTTAGTTTTGGTGAACTATGGTGAGAGTAAAACTTGATTAAAAACCTAGAATAGCAGTAGAAGCTAAGTTTGGGGGTGAATCGGGTTATACAAGGGTGGGTGCAAAGGCGCATGAGGATAGTTAGTGCGGTGTAAGCGCGAGTGCAGCGTTGTAACGTCTACCCGTAACGTTATAACGTATGCCGTGTGTGTTGTGTTATGTGTTCAAACGTTACAACGTCTCACCCATAAACGTTGTAACGTCTACTCCAAAAAGACTAAAAAGAGTGTGTTGCTACAAATAAGTGGAAAATCCACATGTATTCTGTGTTCACTGTAATACCTTGAAGCAAAGGCTGAGCACTCCAAATAAAAAAAAAAAGAGAGAAGAGAAAACAGAACTCCAAAATGGAGCAAATTAAGGAGAATGCTCAATAATGAGGGGGTTACAGTCTTTTGCGCGTGTGAGTCAGAAAATTAGTTGCACTAACTTAGTCCTAGCACCCAATAAAGACCCTTTGTCATGCTTCAAATGAACCCTAAATTCTTGTGTGAAAATGTTAGCCTATTCTTTGTTTTGAAAAATGTTTTTGCTGTCACCAAATGAAAACCATTCTTTCACAGGCTAAAGTAGTTTCTGAACTAGCGAGAGAAGGAATTAATACAGAGATCACACACTCACTTGAGCAGTAATGAATCTGTAATTTAACTATGCATTGGTGTGTGAGTGTGTGGAGAATTAGCCCCTTGAGAATGAATTTTTGATCTGTTGGTTGAGTAGAATATAACCTGCTAGTGTAGTTGATTTCATGTATTTCTATTAGTTGTGTTTTGTCGTGATTGCTTGAGGACAAGCAATGATTTAAGTTTGGGGGTGTGATAACTCATATTTATATGAGTTATTTATACTCATTCAAAGAATAAATCACGCAAGTTCTCTAGCAATACAAGGTTAATTTAATTAGTTTTATGTTAGTTTCTTAGTTCTTAGTAGTTAGAGGATAAATTGATAAATCTGTGCATTTTGGCACCAAGTGGAGCCCTTGAGGCGTTTTGATGCTTCTTGTGTGCTTGTGGGGAGAGTGTTGAAGCGTGACCACGTCCTCACCACGTCTATAGAAGAGCAGCAGAGCAAGGGTGAAAGATCTCAATTTTTGGCGCTAGCAATGATGGTCAAAGATATAAAAAGTCGGAAGATCTTCTATTCCCCATGTCTTGACACGGAAGAAACAACGTAGTAGCGAGCGATTGTCGGGCAAAAGAGAAAAAAGCAGACTTGGTAGGTGGGCAAGTGACAACAACAACACGTGAGCAAGGAGGCTATTTAATGAAGACTCAACTCTCTCAAAACACACACGAACACGCATGAAACACACTCACTCTCATACTTCACTCTCCCATTCATCATCTACCTTCATCCATTTTTGAAAGTGCTTGAAGAAGATGCGGAAGCAGGACTTACGCTTTTACTTTTACGAACTTTCATTTTATTTTTCGCATAACTCACTCTTTGTGAGGCTCGGGCGTTATAGCGTCTATACAGCGTGCATCTTTGAAGAGCTACTTAGGTGTATCTTTTGCACTTAGTTTCTTTTCTGTTATGTATGGTATTTGGATTCTAAATCCTTATCATTCTGTAAAGATGCTCAGCATGAGCTAAACACTTTGTAGTTGGGTTGTTGTTTTGTTGTAATGAATTTCTAGTTAAATGCTATAAGGTATTGGCGTTTACATGTTTTAAATCTTTGTGTAATAATATTTCCAAACTTGTTTTGAGGTTGGCCTCTTAAAATAGGTAGATTCATAAATGCACAGGACATGGTCTATGAAAAGAACTCAAAGATTTATATGAGCGAAAAGGTGCACTAAAGACATTTAGGCATTTTTATCTAAGTCTAGACATAGAACGGATAATAGTTCATAGAAGATTCTTTGTGGGTGCTTAAAATACAGGAGTGGGCCTATTTAGAACCTAGACATAGGACCTCTTATACTTGAAACTCGGCGTTTTGTCTTTGAAAAGCACGACTCTTTTACTGCAGCGTTCGGGCGTGGTAAGCGTCTATACAAAATAGCATTTATGCGTAATAGCGTGTAAGCGTTATAACGTCGACTAGAAACGATTTATTTACATGCAACAACTCAATTCATCTCTCTTCCATATTCACAACCAACATTTGTTTACTAGATTTATTTATCTTCTTAGCATTAAGATCAACCATTATTGCCGATTTGTTACTTGAACCTTTATTACTTATGCAGCGTGTATACTTGCACTATATTTGCGAATACCACCACGAGCATATGATCGCCCCATCACAGTTGCATCCGAACGCATGGCGTTCTTTAAACTTTTGAAATGCCGACTTCGGCTCGGTAGGCCGGTTTCGATGCAATTGTTTTTCACCATTTTTGAGCTGAGCTGGCTAAGAGAGAAAGCCAACAAGGAGAAGAGTGAGCAGGTTTCCTTCAAGACCCAAAAAACTCAACATCGGTACTTTAAGGCGTTCCAAGAATCACTGGGCGCTGCCTGGAAGAGCCAGTATTTTTGGATCGTCCCGACCAAGGATGCCGGCAGAGCTATAGCAGAGACCAATCCTGATGGGACGGTCGGTGAGCCTTTCTTCCCAATCATGTGGAGCGAGGCTCACTTTTCAGAGGCACTGGCGATTACATCTATTCCACAAGGACTTGGAGTGCGACCGACACGGAAACCTGCATATGATCAAGGCGTTATCGAGTCTGATGCCCCCAGATTCTAAAGGCGACATACCTTGCCGTCCTTTCACTCTGTTGGTGGGCCGTGCTCTGGAGGCCGAAATTGGTTTGATTTCAAACTTATCTTTTTATTTTGGCTGTTGATCGTTCCTTCTAACCGTTAACTTGTTCTATTTTGCAGGAAGAATGGCAGGAAAGTCTTGGGCCGAGATTGAAAAGGTGTTGAAACCCTCTTCCATTCAGTGCCTCTCGGCGCGCCTCAAAGCGTGGTCGATTTTGAAGGGCCATCGAAGGTGCATGAGACCCCAAGAGCCAAGGAAAAAAGACCGGCTTCCAAAGTCCGGTCCCCACGCCGGGACACCCGTTCTCCCAAGCGGGGCAAGTTTGTGAGCGAGTCGCGATTTTCACGATGTCGATGTTCTGTCCTCTCACTCGAGGGTTTGGGGCTGACTGACTTTGAACGGTTCAAGAAGGACCCCATGGCCGTTTGCGCTTCTTTGTGCATGGGCATCGGCAAAGCTATGCAGGAGTTGTCGAACGAAGCTCAAGGTATTTTAACTTTCTAACCTCTCTTGCTTCCGCTCGCAATCGATCGACCGACTTAACCTTTAAATACTTTTTATGCAGATGCTCGGGCTGAGAAGGACACCGCTTGGCGACCTTGAGGATGTGAAGAAAAGAGGCGGAGAAAGCGATTAAGTCTAAGAAGGAAGCGTTGCGTGGCCGACGGCGCCGGGCCAAGTTAGCCAAGAGGAATAAAGAACTTGCTGCTCAAGTAAAGAGCTTGAAGGACGACGCCGAAGCCCTGGAGAAGGAGAAGGCCGCCCTAGAAGAGAAGAGCGCTGGGCTGGAGGCTCAAGTGTAGACGATAGCCGGTCTTGCTAAGGGTGCAGCGATCGAACAGTTTCAGAACGCTCTTGATTAAGTGCGGGCGCTGAACGGGGATCTATGCATCAATTTTGATGACAATGTGATAAAGCCCGAGAACTATGTGGAGAGCGACGGATCGTGCTCACGAGGAATTGATGAGCGGTAACACTGTTCGCCCTCGCTCGATCATATTTGAAGCCCGCTTGGGAGCGGAGTAAATTTTGTAATCCTCTGACTAGCCTTTGGGCATAAAAATTTCATTGACCTGCCTTCGAGCAGTGTGATATTTGGGCGCTCGGCTTCGACTGGGCGTCCTTGGTTTGTAACGACAATTTGATTTTTCTTTGTTCAATTTATCTTTTCCTTTAATGCTTGTTTGTTTGGATTCAATCATCTTGTCCATTTACGTTTTTCTTCGTTTACGATTTTATTTAAGTCGTCAACGGGCCGCTGCGTAGGGGCCTTGCGAGGCTCTCGTTCTGGGTCGATCGACGACCAATTTGTGTCTTTTCGAAAACATTCGTGACAGACCGCTCGGTTGTGCTTGTCAGTGGGTTGTTTACCCCATAAACGACGAAGGTGCCCACTCGGTGGTGCTAGGTCGACTCGGCGACCCTCATTTGGGCCATTTCGATGGCACTCGGCGTAGATCGTTTCGTCGACCTACAATTACTTGTGGGTTACTACTTAACCCTTTGGCCATTTCGATGGCGCTCGATTGGGCCATTTCGATGGCACTCGATTGTGGGCTGTTTCGACGGCACTCGATTGTGGGCCGTTTCGACGGCACTCGATGTAGATCGTTTCGACGACCTACTATTGCTCGTGGGTTGTTACTCAACCCTTGGGCCATTTTGATGGCACCTTGCGTTCGTTCGAAAATTCTTCGGTCGCTCTTCTGCCATGGGCATGTTGAGCGACCGGGCATACATTCTTGCGAGAGAATAAAGTGCAAAGCAGGTTTAAAAGGTCAGGCCTCGAAAAAACCCGATGGGGGAAAAAGCGCTGCTGTCTTTCATTTATTGATCAGTCGTTCATTACATTCAAACATAGTATTTTCTGAGTTTGTCAGCGTTCCATGTTCTGGGGATAGTCGCCCCTTCCATAGTTTCCAGCTCGTATGCCCCCTTGCCGGTCTTCTTAACGACCTGATATGGACCTTCCCAATTTGGTGCTAACTTTCCCTGACGGGCATTCTTGTTTCCGACATCTGCACGTCTCAGAACGGACTGGCCGATCGAGAAATCCCTCTTCTGAACACGAGTGTTGTACCTAGCTGCAACCTTCTGCTTGATCAATTGTTCTCTAAGTGATGCTTGGGTGCGCAGTTCTTTGATTAGATCCAACTCTTCCCGTATAGCTCGGTCGTTATCGGCTGCTGTGGGGGGATTCGAAGTTGTCCAATTTAGCTCGCCCATCTCTATGGGTATAACAGCATCAGTTCCATACACAAGTCTGAAGGGCGACTCCCCGGTCGATGAATGAGGGGTCGTCCTATATGCCCAAAGAACAGACTGCAACTCTTCGACCCAGTTCCCTTTTGCTTCATCAAGTCTCCTTTTCAAACCACGCAGGATAACTCTGTTAGCCGCTTCAGCTTGGCCGTTTGTCTGTGCATGCTCGACCGAGGTGAAACGCTGTTTCACCCCCAAGTCGACCAACATTTCTCTGAATCTTTTGTCTGCGAACTGGGTACCATTATGCGTTATCAATTCTTTGTGGAACTCCCAAAGCGAGCAAACACACTGCCGTGAAGAACTTGCTCACTTTAGCCGCGTGATAGTTGCTAGAGGCTCGGCCTCAATCCACTTTGTGAAATAATCTACGCCACGATCAAGAACTTGAAGGCGGCACGGGAGCAGGTGGAAAGGGGCCTAGCAGATCCATGCCCCACCAGGCGAACGGCCAAGGTGATACAAGGCTTTGCAATTCTGAGGAGGGTGCAACATGGACGTCAGCATGCACTTGGCATTTTTTGCATTTCTGGACTAGCTTCTTGGCATCTTCATCCATGGTCGGCCAGTAATAACCGGCCCTGAGAGCTTTCTTCGCTATAGATCGTGCACCTTGATGGCTTCCACAAACACCCTCATGAATGTCTCTCAACACATTGTCGGCCGACCGGCCGAAGCGAAAGGCACCTCAGCAGTGGAGATGAGAATCCTCTTCGATACAATATTTTTCCTTCTATCACTGAATATTTGGTCGCCCTTAACCTGACCAACTTCGCCTGCTTTTGGTCGCTCGGTTCTTCTCCTCCAACAATGTATTGTAGGATGGGGCGATCAATCACTACCTTGATCAACACACGTAAGCGACCAAAGGTTGGCTTGGCGAGTCGACACGCTCGCCGATTCAAGGTCTCTGAATTAAGCCACGTGATTTCGGGGCTTTTGGTACTTGCGGCTTTGAGAGCGCGCGCTCGAGCGTTACGAGTCGAGCACATGTTTTACCTCTGCCCGGTCGAGCTGTTTGAGGAGCTCCCTTACTCTGGCCAAATAACTCTTGAGTACTTCGTCTTTAGCATCGTACAATTCTTTGATTTGAGAAACGACTAGCAAGGAGTCTGAATGTAGTTCCACACGATCGACATTGAAATCTCTGGCGAGCTGCAGACCGGCAATGCACGCCTCATACTCGGCTTGGTTGTTCGACGTGTGGAAGGCAAAGGTCAAGGATACCTCCACAGCAAGGCCTTCTGAATTTTCTATATCAGGCCTGCTCCACTGCCTTTACTGTTGAACGACCCATCTACGTGCAAGGTCCAGGTCGTTGCTGGTTGGTCTTCTGGAAGTGGAGTCATTTCGGCTATAAAGTCGGCCAACACCTGTGCTTTGGCAGCCGATCTGGATTCGAACTTAATCCCAAATTCGCTGAGTTCTACCGCCCACTTTATCATTCTTCCCGCCAGGTCTGGCCGATGGAGGACTTGTCTTATTGGTTGGTCGGTCCTTACCACGACCTGATGGGCTATGAAATAGGGTCTCAATCTTCGGCCGGCCACCAAGAGTGCAAGAGCAAACTTTTCTATTTTTTGATATCTCTGCTCGGGCCCTTGCAATACCTTGCTGATGAAGTAGACCGGGCTCTGCTTCAGGTCGTTCTCCCTGACTAACACAGCGCTCAAAACCTCTTCCGTTATTGCTAAGTATAGATACAGCGTTTCGCCCGGCAACGGCTTAGTCATGATCGGTGGATTAGTCAGAGCTTCTTTCAATTCATCCAACGCCATTGGCATTGGTCGGTCCACTCAAAGTCCGAATTTTTTTCTTGAGTCTCGAACAAAGGAGGCGACTTGCAAAGTCGCTTTAGGTATGAACTGGATAAAGGCAGTAACCATGCCGTTTAGTTGTTGTATTTATTTTTTGGTGGTGGGCGGCCTCATCTCGGCGACCGCCCTACACTTCTCAGGATTGGCTTCTATGCCTCTTTCTGTCAGGTGAAAGCCCAAAAATTTGCCGGCCCTCACACCAAAAGTACACTTTTCTGGATTTAGCCTAAGCGAATTCTTTCTGGCTTCTTCGAAGACCTTTCTTAGGTCGCTGACATGGTCTGGGTCGGTCATACTTTTAATGATCATGTCATCTAAATAGACTTCAGATATCCGACCGAGTTGCTTCCTGAAGATCTTGTTCATCATATGCTGGTAGGTCGCCCCAGCGTTCTTCAGGCCGAACGACATTACCTTATATTGAAAGTTGCCACGATCTGTCATGAAGGCTGTCTTGTGTCGATCAGGAGGGTACATCGTAATCTGATTGTAGCCCGAGTATGCATCTAGGAAAGATAATAACTTATAGCGAGGCGCCATCGACCGACTTTGTCGATGTTGGGCCTGAAAGGCATCCGCCGGGCATGCCTTGTTTAGGTCGGTGTAGTCTACACACATGCGCCACTTGCCATTCTTCTTCTTCACCAGCACGACATTAGATAACCATGTCGTGTCCTCGATGAAGTTAGCCTTCACCAGGTCCTCAACGGCCTTTGCTGCGGCTTGAGATTTTTCCTCACTCTGAGTTCGCCTTCTCTGGGCGACCGACTTAACTCCTTCATCGACCGAAAGTTGATGGCAAGCAATTTCTATGAGAATACCAGGCATGTCTGATGCCTGCCATGCGAACAGGTCAGCGTAGTCCCTTAGACATTGTACAAGGTCTTACTTCACTTGCTCAGGTAGGTCGCTACCTAGCTTTACCGTCTTCACTGGGTTGTCGCCCAACTGCACATCTGTCAATTCCCCATGAGGCTCTGGTCTTTTTAACCTGTTCTTTAGCTCTCGGGCTAAGTTGTCATCGTTGTCCTCTGGGTCGCTTATCACGGATCATAACGGCGTCGGATCAGCGAGATTAACAGTGACCTCACCGGTGCTTTGGCGCTTGGACCACGGTCTACCCGTCACAAATTTCTTGATATAGGTAGTGGCTTCGCCTTGCTGCCTCTAGGTCGACCGCTAGGGTAACTACCTGGTCATCCTTACTGTAAAACTTCATTTTCAAATGCACCGTTGACGCAACGGCCTCTAACTTGCCCAAGGTCGGCCTACCAATAATACACCGTAGCAAGATTTGATGGGGAGTACAAGGAGCGTCGTCCGGGCGAAGTCTGTACAAAGTGCTTTCTCGATGCTCGTCACCAAATGTGACCAAGAGTTCGATCGTCCCCAATGGATAGGTGGTCGCTCCATTGAAGCCCGTTAGTGGAGTAGGATCGGCCTGCGGAATTATTTCACTTCGATCCACCTTTAGCTTGTCGATCAACTCCTCAAACATGATGTCGGCCGAGCTTCCTTGGTCGACCAGAATTCTTTGAACCTCTGTGTTGGCCATAACTGCCCTGACCACCAATGGAACGCCATTTGTTTGGCACGCCATCAGCAGTCTTCATCCCCAAAAGAAATGGGACGGTCTATTCGAGACCGGTCCGCTTTGAAGTCGATGCAACCATTAGAAGTTCGTCCCACTTTCTTTTTGTGGCTTTGTTGGACTCCCTACGATCCAACGGGTTTCCACCGTGAATTACCATAGCGACATTGCGGCCTTTTGATTGCCGAGTATCTCGATCTTCGGATCGATCTTTATCTTGGGCGGCCGTTATGACTAGGGCGCCCTTCCCTCTATCATGATCGGGTACTCATGTCTTCTCTTGAGGTCACTCGTTCTCCTCAGACCTCACATACTTACCCAACTTACCTTTTGAATAAGGTCTTCAATGTCGTCTTTAAAGGGCCATACGATCGTTGGTGTCATGCCCTTTGCTCTTGTGATAGCGGCGGTACCTCTTAGTCGGTCGTGCCCTTCTTCGAGCACGAGAGGTCGGGCCGCTTCACTCCACGAACTCATTATTACGGCACTCGCTATAGATTTGTGCAATAGATGTGTTCAAAGCGAGTCACGATGTTCAAATTTCTTGTCTCTAAAGTCCGGCCGGTTGTCTGGCGACCTTCATGCCCTTTGGGCGGCTTTATTACTCGCTCTTCTTTGGGGCCTTGCGGGCGCCGCTTCTTGCGGCCAAGGTTTCTTCATATGCCATATGATCATTGGCCCTTCTTTGGAAGAAATTGAGGTCCTGATAGTGATTCAAGGTGAATTCTTCTACGAACCTATGGTCCGGTCGAATACCACGCTTGAGGTATTTCAGCTTGTCCTTGTCGGACAGGTCACGAACAGTCTCGGCCTTAGTGTTGAATCGGTCGATGTACTGTCTTAGCGTCTCATTTTCTCCTTGAACGACCGTGTCCAAGTGCTCCTCATACCGGTACTGGCAACGGTTGGCTGTATAGTGGGCTAAGAAGCTTCTGATCAAGTCTTCCCATGAGGAGATAGTGTTGGGACGAAGTGATTCCCACCGTTCTAACGCTCGGCCGTCCAACGACTGAGGGAAAAGTCGGCATTTCATGGTCGATCCTAACTCTCTGTAACTGCAATAGTTATTAAAATACCGGATGTGCTTATCCGGATCTCCACGGCCGTCGAACTTATTTAGATTGGGCGGCTTTCTCAGGTCTCTTGGAATTCTGTAGCGCCTAATCTCTCTGGTAAACGGACCGTGGCCGTTCTGGATGTCGTTCGACCCAAAGGGTTGCATAGCGAGGCATGCCTTGTTGCCGAGCATCCCATAGAATCCTCGAGTTGGCCGATAGGTGGAAATTGGTGGCCTTACGGGTCGCTCGGCGTGACCTTCTTGGTCGCTGCGAGACGTCCCTAATTCTCCCATCGCGATAATCTTCAAGTTCTTCACGAGAATCCCAGGACCTACTTCTCGACCGACGCGAACCGGATGACTCGTTAGAGGAGTATCTAGTGGGCGATCGGCCGGTATCAGGACGGTAGTTGGAATCCTGTTATTCATCATAAGAAAGGGAACGGCGTCTGCGCGCGTTCCTACTTGAGGTGACCTATGTGCCACGATTCGGACGTCTTGGGAGGCCGGTGGGTGTTACTCTCCGGCGAGAAAGGCTCCGCCGAGGAGGAGCGGTGCCGCTGCGGCGTCTGCGTGGAAGGAGAGAAGGTTCTCCGTCTTCGCGACTTATTTGGCGGTCGGAATCGACCCTCTTTCATAACGAGAGATCAACTCGTCTCTGTCTGCGATGAGCTGGTTCTTGCTTTGTAGAATTTGCAGGACGGCCTGAGTGATATGCTCGGGCAATGGTTCTTCAATGCCTGCCTCAATCAGCTCGGCCGACAATTGGGGAGCGGGCGGATGCACCTGATCTAGAATCGGTCCGCGACCCTGCACCGAGGGTTCTTGGCGCGGATTTCCTTGAGACTCATGGATAGTGACGGCTACGCCCTCCGGGGTCTGCTGTTGAGGATGTTGCCCGGAGGGGTTGAGTTGAGATGAGGCCCGCGTCTGGGGCCGGTCGAGTGGAGCCATGGATGGAGTAGGATAGCGCTCGGGCCTCCCACTGTGGTCGCCAATTGATCGTACCTTGACCAATGAAGTGTTGAAGTTGTTGTCTGTTGACTAGGCCGGTCGTTGAGTATGAGAAATGACCGGTCTTGGCTTCACACTGAGCACCTCGGGTGATACCTGCAAAGACACTCCGACGATCAAGTGAGTGGTCGCTCGGGCAGGCAACACAAGCTAAGAGAACGTACCTGATGCCATGTGCGAATGGCGTATATATACTGTAGAGTCCGACCGTTTTGCGAAAATTTCGGCCGGTTGCGAGAAGTGCGCTCCAAGCGATGGACTTGGGCCGGTTTGTGCTGATATGGGCCGACGGCCCAAATGCTGTTCGAACCTCTCGGGTTTGCTGATACACCCCGGAACAAAAAGCAATTCCAAAAGCAGTATGATCACCTTGCCAATGCACTAGCACTTGATGCAGCTGCACTGCCTGCAGAAGAATTTATTGAAGAAAGCATTCTGCCAAAGGAAGAAGCTACACCTAAGGTATGGGCTAGAACTTATGAACCTCTTAATTTAGAAGATCCCAATCTTAAAAAGAATTTACCTTCTGTAGAACAACCTCCTAAGCTAGAATTAAAAGAATTGCCTAAGCATTTGAAATATGTTTTTCTAGGTGAACATAATACACTTCCTGTAATCATAGCTTCTGATCTATCATTAGAGCAAGAGCTAGATTTAATTAACACCTTGAAAAGACATAAAAAAGCTATAGGTTGGCAAATGGCAGATATTAAAGGGATTAGCCCCTCCATATGCATGCATAGGATAATTTTAGAAGAAAATTCTAAAAATAGCATAGAAAGGCAAAGAAGACTAAATCCCATCATGAAAGAGGTTGTTAAGAAAGAAATAATAAAATGGCTAGATGCTGGTATTATCTACCCTATTTCAGATAGTTCATGGGTTAGTCCTGTGCAATGTGTTCCTAAGAAGGGAGGAGTAACAGTAATAGCTAATGAAAATAATGAATTAATCCCTACAAGAACTGTAACATGGTGGAGAATTTGTATGGATTATAGAAAACTCAATAAGGCCACCAAGAAAGATCATTTCCCTTTACCATTTATAGATCAAATGTTAGATAGGTTAGCAGGACTAGAGTTCTATTGCTTCTTAGATGGTTATTCAGGATACAATCAAATAGCAATTGAACTTGAGGATCAACAGAAAACTTCCTTGTAAGCAAAATTGTACCAAGTGACATGAACTACCAACAGAAAAGGAGATTATTCCATATAGTCAAACAATACTATTAGGATGATCATTATCTCTACAAAATGTGTCCAGATCAAATCATGAGAAAGTGCATTCCTGAAGAAGAACATCAATCAGTGCTCATGCATTGTCATGCTACACCATATGGAGGTCACTTTGGAAGTCAAAGAACAGAAACAAAGGTACTTCAATCAGGTTATTTTTGGCCTACTCTATTTAAAGATGCTAATTATATAGTTAAAACCTGTGATAAATGTCAAAGAAGTGGTAATATATCAGATAGACATGAAATGCCTAGGACTAATATTCTAGAAATAGAACTTTTTGATGTCTGGGGCATGGATTTCATGGGTCCTTTTCCACTTTCTTTTGGCAATGAGTACATCTTAGTAGCTGTAGACTATGTGTCCAAATGGGTTGAGGCTGTAGCACTTCCAAATAATGATGCCAAATCAGTTTGTAAATTTCTTCAAAAAAATATTTTTTTCAAGGTTTGGTACTCCAAGAGCAATCATCAATGATGAAGGTTCACATTTTTGCAATAAACTCATTGAAAATCTTCTTGCAAAATATGGAATAAAACACAAGATTGCTACTGCCTATCATCCACAAACTAGTGGACAAGCTGAACTTTCAAATAGGGAAATAAAAAGAATGCTTGAGAGAATGGTTGGACCAAATAGGAAAGATTGGTCCTTACACTTAGATGAAGCATTATAGGCATATAGAACTGCATTTAAAACTCCATTAGGTATGTCCCCCTATAGGTTAGTTTATGGCAAAGCATGTCATCTCCCTGTTGAATTAGAGAACAAGTCATATTGGGCTATTAAAAAGATAAATTGTGATCTCAAAAAGGCAGGAGAACAAAGGTTTTTAGAGCTTAATGAATTAGAGGAATTTAGGCAATTCTCTTATGAGAATGCAGAAATTTATAAAGCAAAAACCAAAGAATGGCATGACAGAAAAATCCAAAGGAGAGAACTTAACGAGGGAGGAATGGTTCTATTATATAATTCTAGGTTGAAGTTATTTTATGGAAAATTGAGATCAAGATGGTCAGGACCATTTCAACTAGTCAAAATCTACCCCCATGGTGCAGTTGATTTGTATGATGCAGCCACTGATACCACTTTTAAAGTCAATGGCCAAAGAGTGAAAATGTATTATGGAGAGCAAGTGGTGAGAGAGAAGGTCACCACTAATTTTGAAAATCTCTAATGCAAAGAGATAGTCAGGCTGAAAGACTCTTAAAACAAGCGCTTGAGGGAGGCAACCCATCATTTTAAATAGTGAATGCTATTATTTTGTGCAATTTGATGTTTTGTGTGTTTTGTAGAAAAACAGGACAACAGAGTAGCCAGTGTAGCCACATTTGATGCAGCCACACTGCCCACACTGATGTTCATATCTTAGCAATGTGAAGAAAAGACTTGGATGAAAATGTTCACTTGCCAGCTCATCAAATTAGTGGGAAAACTCTGATTAGGGGCTAGAGTAAGATGTTTTAAGCCTAAACACTACACGTGTCGCCTTGCATGTCACTGCTCTCCACCTAACGGCTAGTTTTCCAACTAACCTTCCCACTAACTCATCCTTCATCTCATACAAACCGCTCACATTCTCACAAAGTTAATCCTTTCATTCTCTCTCACAAAACCGATCAATTCTCTTCTATTTAGAACAAAACTCATTTTCAACCTCTCACCCAAAATCAATTCAAAAAATTCCCAAAACTACAATCAATCAAAAATGGTGAAAAAGCAATCCGCAACCAAAGCATCAGGGAAAGTAGCCAGTGCAGGAACACCAACATGATCAAAGAAGTCAAAAGCAACTGCATCAATGGATGTGATTCCTGGGTGCGAACACTTTTGGAACATGAAGTTCTTACCAAAAATGGGTTTCAACTTTGCAAAGGCTCATCACTCATTCCTCTCCACAGTCAACAATCTACATTGGGAGAGATTTGTGCAAACCATAGCCTACTACTTAGAGCAATTAGTTCGTGAGTTCTACTCTGGAATTCAGAACACAAGAGGAGGGACCATTTTCTACTCAATGGTCAGAGGTAAGAAAGTCTTCTTTGATCCTGCTAGGATAAATAAACATTATGATTTAAGTTACACTGGAAGAAACAAATGGCAAAGATCAAAGATAGAGTAGCAATAGAAGGGTCTCAATGGGAAAAATTCACAAACATTGAGTTTAAGAATAGGACTGGTGATTTGGTGGCACTTCTTTATTGGACCACCCCATGTGAGCTTCATGCAAAGCGACCAACTTGAGCAACTTGCTTGATGGGAAGTCTGCAACTAACCATGGTTACTGATCTCAGTTGATATTTCGCGGCAAAGGAAACCCTCCAAAGGAGGAAAGCTCACTTGCCTATAAATACAAGCCATACCTTCACTTACAAATCATCCTTCATCCAATTCTAAAAGGATCACTTAGTTTATTTGTATTCATAGCTTAGGTTTAGTTTTTATTTAAGTTTCTGAAGAGAGGGAAGGTAAGAAGGTGCTTGACAACCACTCCCTTCACTTCTACTTGGAGGAAACTTGTGTAAGGAAATCATCTTCTACTTCGACTTGGGCTCATGCAAAAGATCTCCTATTTGTGTAAACTCTATTCTTTTGAGTTCTTTTGTTATATTACTCATTTGATTATGCTCTTTGCAGATTCTTTCTATTATATTATGAGTAATATGAGCTAAATTCCTTTAGTTGAGATGTTGTAGCCTTGTAATGAACTTCTAAGTAAATAAATGTGGTCTATGTAGTGTATGCATTTTAACTCTTGTGTAATACTTTTTTCAAAACTTATTCTGGAATTGATCACTTTAGAATAGGTAGACTTGTAGCAGCAGACATGGGTTACATTTATGAAATCAAGAGTTAATAAGAATGAGAGTTTGTAACAACATCTTTTGTTAAACTAGCTTTAATAAGGAATTGCTTGTTAAAACCGTGTTAAGTCCTAGACATAGGATAACATAGTTCTTTGGGTGATACAGTGGGAGCTTAAGAGACAGGAGTGAACCTATTTAGAATGCCTAGACATAGGAAGCTTGTAATGAAACTCTAAAGAAAGTGACTGAAAGGCACACACTATTGCGGCTGCATCCAGTGTACCCACACTGCATACTCCACTAAAACACTTAGAAGTGATTTACTTAGTAAAAACATCTCAACTACTTTATCTCACTGATTCCTTACACACATTTATTGTTTATATTGTTTTTATAACTTTGAACACTCCAACCAACTGGGAATAGTGTAGACACACTAAGTGTACACTCTGAACTATACAAAGCTTTACATAATCCCTGTGGGTTCGACCTTTTCTTATCATTATATTACTTGTGTGACTATGTATATGTTGTGCGAAAAGGTGATGTGCAAGTATACACAATCGCAACAAGTAATATAATGATAAGTAAAGATCGTTCCCACGAGGATTGTTGAGTTTACTTCTATATTTAAATTAGTAATTTAGCCAATGAGTAACACAAATAACAATAAAAATTTGTCAACAAGTATTGTGATTAACATAAATGTAAATAAGCAAGTAAAGATGGATGGTAAGTAAAAATTCAGAATGAGAGTAGTTGGAATGCTCTTTGCTAAGTAAATTCCCAGAAGTAAAGCGTTATAACGTCACACGCTATAGCGTCAAGCATTTGTCGCAATTGATTTTGTGCTTTTAGATCATCGACGCCGTGGTTTCATTACAAGAAGCCTATGTCTAAGTTCTAAATAAGTTCACCTGTATAATAAAGAACCCACGACTTTTGCCTATGAACTATTGCATTTCTATGTCTAGATTTAGCAAAAGTTGGTTAAATGTCTTTAAACAACCTTTCATTCATATCAATCTTTGAGTTCGATTCATGGACCATGTGCGTACCCATGAATATACCCATTTTAGTGATCAATTCTAAAACAAGTTTGGAAGAATTAACATACAAAGATTGAAGCGCAAAACATTAAGCGTTAATAACGAAATACTAAAGATTCATTACAAAGCTCAAAGCAATCCAACTACAAGAGAATCGGCTCATGATGAGCAACAACACAAGAAATACTGACATAAAAGTGTTACCTAAAGCCATAAACCGAAATCACAAAGAGATGGAAAACACTCCAAATGATGGCAGCTCCTGTGCCGCTACAACGTCACTCACAGAATCGCTTTGCCGTTATAGCGTCCCTCATAGTACTGCAGAATTTATACTATTTATTGTGAAAATGGAGTTTGGACGAAAATGGAGTGCAAGAGAGTTATTTCTTACTCTCCTCTCATCTGAACCAGCAACTCCAACATGAAGAAGATGAAGTTTTAGACTTCATTATAAAGAAAATATCTTCCAAAAAGGTTGAAAAGCCATCCCACCAACTATACCAACTATTTTTATCCTCCATTACAAAATAGACCAAGTGTCCTATAAAGTACAAAGTTGGTGGCTCCTGCAGGAACTGTTCTGATCTGCTCTCAGTGATTTGACATCTTTGCAAAAGCGCTTTTTTGTTTTCTCTCTCATCAGCTGCAGAATCCAACGTATAACGTCTGATGCTATAACGCCTGATGCTATAACACTGAACAAACACATTAAAAATAACAAGAAAGCACCAAAAGTGCCAATTTGTCACATAATCAGTTCCTAACCCTCTTTTACACTAAACAACATATATTTACTTAATTAAACAATAATATTACTTAAGAACTTGCATTAATTTAAGTAATAAGAGCATAAATAACTCATATAAATATGAGTTATCCGTATACTTGCATACTATTTTCCACACCAATAGCTCATCATGAATGACTTCCAAAGGCGTGCTGATGTCCTCCACCCTTTTAACTAAAGGCTAGTTTTCAAAATTGTCAATAGCATTGACAGTGGACTTCCCATTCCTCGGTAAAGGATTAGTGGCCATGTTTGGACCATTCTCTTTGAAAAACAGCCATTTGGATTCGATCAAGTCCTCTGTAACAAATATTTCAGTGCTTTGCTTTTTTCTATTTAATGCCCAATTTCCCCTGAATGAAATTCAAATGTGGCCTTTGTGTTGTAACCCCTTGGGGTTACTGGTTACAGTTGAACTGTGAGCAATTTTACCATTTTGCATTCCACTTTCCAACATTTCCTCTATAACGACCGTGTCAGAGAAGCTCAATGATACACTCCCAATCAATCTGTCATAAAAGGGAGATTGTAGAGTGTCCATAAACATCGATACCATTTCTTTCTCAAATTTGGGTTGGTGCCACTTGTCGCTAACCCTCCAACGTTGGGCATATTCTTTGAGGATTCATTGTCTCTTTTACCATGTTCTGCATTTGTGCCCTATTAGGAGCCATATCAATGTTGTATTTATACTATTCAACACCGAATATGAGTTCTCTCTAGTTTGCATATACTAGCTTGAATTTGTCTTAGCTAAAACTATATTGGTAATAGTGGATGAGCAACTTATCATCATGTGCAAATGCAGCCATCTTTCTATAGTACATAGTCAAATGACTTCATTTGGGTAGTCACTCCCTGTATTTATCGAAGTCGGGCACCTTAAACTTGGGGGGAATGACCACATTAGGGACGAGGCACAGGTCGTATGCGTCCCTTACCCCGATGTTGGATCCTTCAACTACCCTTAGATGTTCTTCAAGTATCTATAATTTATCTTTGGACTGAGGGTTCTTTATAAGGTACTTGTGGGGAGCCCTCTCATATCGTAGTAAGGATGGATCATTGAAACACCGATAGGGTCGCATTTGGGATATGCAAATGAGAAAGGTTTCAGAGGTTGGATACATGAGCCTGAAGACTTGCCATTGTTGGCGAGGTATAACCGAGTGGGAGCCCTTGTTGCGCAACACCAAAACTCGGGATTTGAACCCGTGGCTCTCCCATGTTGGTGTCATTCCTATTGTCGCAACTTGGTTTTGTGTCGCAGATCCTTAAGGACCATCCTATGAGGTGGCATTTGCTATCGGAGGCGTGTAACCATATGGGAGGCCATAGGGTGGCCATTCCATAGCTTGGGTATTGGATTTCATAGCCATGGGGATGAGGAGGAGGATGAGCAACTTGGTTTTCAATGTTCCCACCTAGGACGTCTTTGTCTGTGTTTCTCTTCCCTAGAGCCCACATTGTCTTTAGGATTTTGCAACCATCTACTCTTTTTATTTGGTCAATTTCGTTTCCTAATCTCTTGATTGCCTTGGTTTTGATTGTCACGATTCTCTACCATATTTTTAGCTTGGGACCGAGTCGAGTAGCGATGTTGGCGAACCTACTTGTCTTTTACTTTGTTGATGGAATACATATTATGAGTGTGTGAATATGAATGTACATGTTCATGAGTTCTATGCTTTGAGCCACAAATCGTAAGTATATCATATTTCGTCATAAGTACATAAACAAATGTTTCAAATATTAAGACAATGATAAAAGGGATCGATAATCAAAACCTACCAAATTTCATTGATGGGAAAATTCAAACTAGAAGGAAAAGTACAATGTTTTTTAAATTTCACTCAAATACATATAGCTTTCATCATTCCACTCTTCTCTCTTTTCTTTTTATTTGTGTAACCAGACTTTCTCTCTAAGTTTAACAGATCAATATCTTGCAAAATTCCTCGAACTCAAAGACTTTGGCTGGGGTATTTAATAGGTGGATCAATGCATCAACCTTCTTTAAATGTTTCGAGACATCTATGACATATTGGTTGGCTAGCCATGCTAACATTGAGAACTTGTCCTTCTAGTACAAGCCTTCATTCTTCAGCTCAATGAAAACTTTGTGGTTCTTTACCTTGTCAACTAGCCTAGAAAAGCGACTCTCCTAGTAGGCGCTTTCAACCTTCAGTTGGTGGTAAACCGCGTATTGGTATTCAATGTGGTTCCTCAGTTCATCGGATTTTTTCTTGTTCTCCTCTCAAGGTTTGTTGGTATTCTCTAAGTATTTCTTCTATTGTCTCTTTATGATCTTACCTAATTATCTTCACTTGATCCTCAAAATTAGCTACTACTATACGAGATTTGCGCTTTGATCTTTCCAACAAACTTTGTGTGGTTTTTTCGGCAATCGTCGATTTTTCCCACATTTCCCTCCACTTCTGTGCATCACCCATGGCTTTGTTTATTTTCAAGTAACATCGCTTCAACTCTTCTTTTGCGTCCTTTAGGTACATTTGCACACCTTTTTTGCTCTCTTCTTATATCTTAAGCCTCTTGTTGCTACTTTCAATGGCCCTCACCTTTAGCGTATTTTCTTCCTTCAAGCTTTGGTTTTCTAGAAGGATTTTTTCCAACTCCGTTTGGAGGCCTTTCTTTTCCTCCTCAGATTTTGATTGCGCGATTTTGGAGTTCCTCCAACTCTTCACTTTAGGGAGGGTAGGTTCGAGTGTTTCTTCCTCAACCCGAATTGCGCTTTGGTAAGGCAAGCGGGTATTTTTTATCCTTCTTTGGAGCCATTGGCGAAAGGTGGTTTCCTTATCGCCACTCTTCTTTGTAAATTTTGACCCTTTCTGAACTACTCTATCCCACGCTTGAGAGACGTTTCTGAGCATGCACATATTTATGGTTTTCCCCATAGGGTACCCAAGCTTTCCCAAAGTTAGAGTTAGGTTGTAGTTTATTCATTCTCTAGTCCACATGAGTGGTACATTTTGGAATGTTCCACACTGATAAATCACTTCTAGCATCTTTTGCCAACATGGGTACCAACAGACCTTGTACTCATTGAGATTTGTCAACACTTGCATCCATTAATGAGTGTTCATGAACTTCACATCGCACCATTTAGAGTTTCGATTGAGCATGCAACTTTTTCTTTATTGATGAAGGTGTGAGTGAAAAGCCAAACATAAAGCACAGGTAAGCAGCAAGATATTTGTGCATATTCTTCCAAAGTAGGGGACAATTGAGACATTTTGATGGTAAAGCATCTCAGGGAAGAGTCATAATTTTGGCTCAGGACATCAATTGCCTTTGTTTGCACTTCCAATTTAAGTAGCATGATGATTTTCCCATAGGTTCTATCGAAGAATCTGCTTTCGATGCTTGTTAACAAACCCGCACACTCCTAAAACTCCCATGATCAGGCTATTTCACAATGGGGTAGCTCATAGTTTGACTTGTTTTGCTACTTGATTCCTGTTGTGGAAATTAATGTGCAAGTGTACACAGTCCAACAAGTAGTAATAGTGATAAGAAGTTCGTCCCCACGAGGATTTTTTGCTTAATAAACGCTTAATTGGGTTAGCAAATTAGTGAGTAAAAATAAAGTAAAGAAATAAGTTTTTGAAACATTAATTAACAAGTTGAAAGTAAAAAAGATAAAGAAATCAGAGATGAGTATAAGTTGGGATGCTTGTACTAAGTAAATTCATTAAAATGCATTAATGTTATGTCTGATGTTGCATCATTAGGTGTTGCAGCAATAGTTTGTACTTTTCACTTTCTTTACACTAGGGATTCACTACAATAGCTTATGTCTAAGCCCTAAATAAGTTCACCTTAGACTGCGTAAGCACATGCAGTATTCACCTTATTGGATTTGCCCTCCTATGTCTATGGTTTAAGCAAAGATTAATTAAATGTCTTTAATTAATCACTACCCATATTATCTTTTGAGATCTATTCATAAACCTTTTCAGAATTTATAAATGCTACTTAAAATTAGTTGGTCACTCCTAATTCAAGATGGAATTATTAACTCACAAAAGATAAATGCGTAAACATCAAACATACTTCATTAAATGCACTAAAACTTCATTACAAAGATATTAGCATCCCAATTAATAGTGATTAGCTCATAATGAGCGAATAGTACAAGAAAAAAACTTAAACATAAATGCTAAAGTCATAACTCAAAATACAAGAGAGAAATTATACTAAAAGAAGGAAACAGAAGGTAAACTCCAAGTGTTGAAACATGTAGGTACAAAATTAGCTCGCAAAAATAGAAATCCCTCAAGTAAGTTCAAACGGAATTGTTGCAACAATACTCTTAGCAATAATGTTCTTTTTGTTTTTAGATAGACAAAGTCGTTAGAAATTAGTATGTTAGTTGTTGTTAGAGGAGAGGAGAGCGGGTTCGAACCCCGCACGCCTACATTTTTCCACCAATGATATCCCTTTCTCCAAGTGTTGAAACATGGAGAAAAACTATTTCTATACTTTCTCCTTTTGACCAAGCGTAAGAAATGAGGAAGATAGGCTAACAAAGCGCAAAAGTAGCGCATTCAACTTTCTCTCCCATCTGACGCAAAATGCATTGCAGCAACACCTATTGCTGCAGCACTGAAATGCACACATTAAAACCACAAGAGAGGCACCAATGTGCCAAATATGACCAAACCAGGAATATGACCTACACATTTCTAAAACATGATATTTACAACACAAAATAAGAAATTAAATAAGAACTCGCAATGATTTGAGCATGAAAATCTTTTAATAACTCTTAAAGAGTTACCAATCCCATATAGTCTTGTTTTAATGCTTAGGACGGAATTTTTCCAGCTTTTACAATTTCCGGCAAACACAAATGAAAATGAAGAGAATGCATATGAGGACTTATTGTCATGTCATTTTTGGAAATAATGATTTTGTATGATGAATAAAAATAATGATGTCGCCTCACGTGCATGCAAATAAAAGAAAGAAACATGAAAAGGTTTTTGGTAATTTTATTTTTGAGAAAACATTAACTATGCTGATGCAAAGAGTAAGTATAATGGCCTTGTGTCCTAGGCAGGTTATGTCTAAATTGGGGATTCTATACATATCATGGTCTAGGGACACTTTTGTGATCATTCTTTCGAGTGGCTCTAATCACTTCCTCACAAAGGTCACCAGAGCAAAATTCCCCTTCATGATCTTAACCAAAACGATAAGATTGAATAGAGCAAAAGAAATATTTACAAATAAATAAAATAGAAAAGCGAATATGAAAAGAGGGTAAAAGAAAATATTAAATTAAGAAATAAATTACACATTTAATTAAATTTGGTCTGACTCTCTGAAATGTACACAATGAAGTTGCAAGCTGTAGCGAATGAAAAATCTGTGGAAGGACTTTTCAAAGTTTAATGAATCCACCACCAAAGTTTAGTTTCAAGGGCAAACGTTGATAAATCCCTTTGGGTTGGATAAGATTCTTTACAGACCCGATTTGGGTCGGGAGTAGATTATGTGTGGAGAAATTATTAGCACCCCACGATATCCTTCCTAAAGAACGTTACCTTTTAATTAAATTGTGCAAACAAATGTTAATTTGAAAATATATTTATTTTAGCCAATTATAAAAACAAATTGAAAAGGACTTAGCAATATCTTTTAATTTTTGTGATTTTTTTAGAATAAAAATGGGAGTACTTTAAAAAAGACTTAAAAAAGGTTTTATTATTAGTGTAACTTACAAAGGTGAGCTCCGATCTGATCCTAGTATCTCCTACTAGAGAATCAAACGATACATAGTTCTTGAATAGAAAATATTTGCGTGTTTGATATTTCTTACTTTATTATTTATTCGTAAAAATGATTGTTGATGAGTACAGAAAACAAAAATGGGGTGTGTTGTGATGTATAAAGCAGAGGGGTGTAGTTAGCAAACAACTTTGATTTTTGTCTTTGGGCTTTTTGAAAACTCATAGCCTGCGAACTCAAGGACCTTGAGTAGGGGAAGTACATCATTTTAAAAGTGGGGGTGCAACTATGAATCTTATTTGTTTTTAAAAATTAAATTAAAATAAATATCAAAAATGAATGATATATAAGGCAAAACTCTAACCTTGTGGAACCCTAATCTCCTTCACTCTAAGGGGCCACACTCTACACTTTAAGAGAGAGAAAGAGATGGAGAAAGGAGAGAGAAAGAAAGACGGGAAGGGTAAGAGAGAGGGTGCGACGTGAAAAGTTGGGAAGACCATGCCGGACAAGCTCCGTCATCCAACGATGGCGACGGACAAGTGCGTGACGATGCGAAGTAGGAGCACGCGAAGGTCCACCTGTCGGCGACGGCCACCACCGCCGGTGGTGGCTAAAATTCAGGTTCGGTTTCTAGTTTTTTCCATACCTTCTCTTCGTTTTTGTTAAATTTCATGAAGAGGAGTAACTAATTTAAATGAAATAATATTGGATATAAATTTTTTGTTAAAATCAAGGTGATATTATTTTATTTTTTTGCTACATGGATATGCAAGATGATGCAATTTGAATAAAATAGACAAATAAAAAATATGATATTTTTTTGCTACATCGATATGCAAGATGGTGCAATGATAATGGGGCGAATATGAATATAATTAATGATTTCATTTTATTATGAATGCATGGTGATTTTTTGTTATTTTATTTTCTAGTTAAAAGACTGACTATGTTAATGCAACGCGGATAATATAATCAAATAAAATGCCCCTTGTATCCTAAATAGGTCGAACCTAGATTAAAAATTGTATACCCTAGCAGTCTAAGGATTACTTTGTGCATGTTCTTCCGGGTGACTCTAATCACTTCATCAGAAAGGTCTCCAGAACTAAAGTCGTTCTCGTGATATGTTCCACAATGATAAATGAGTACCTACAATGAAAGAGTGCACTCTGGATGAGATTCTCGTGATAGTCATACAGAAATCCAGAATGACTATCACTAATAATCTCCACTCGTCCTAAATTTAACACAGACCTGGGTATTGGGTCCCACTCAAAAGTGTGTGCAAATGTGTAAGTGATGTGTGTGACACGGGCAAAATTCCTAAACTACCCAATATACAAAAGAAATACAAATACAAGAGAAAAATAAAGTGTTCTACCCTAACATTCAATAGAGAAAAAGTACTATTTACAAATAAATAAAATAAGTAAGTGAATATGAAAATGAAGTAAAACAAAATATTAAATAAACAATAAATTACACATCTAATTGACTTTGGTTTGACCCTCTGAAATGTCCCTAGTGAAGTTTTCATCTATTGCAAATGAAAAATCCGGGAAAAGAATATTTGAAGTTTAATGAAGCCGCCATTAATGAAGTTTAAGGGTAAACGTTCATAAATCTCTTTGGGTTGGAAAAGAGTCATTACAGATTCAATTTGGGTTCGAGAGTCGATTATACATGAGTAACGTATTAGCACCCCACTACATTCTTCCTAAAGAAAGTTACATTTTAGTTAATTTGTGAAACAATTGTTAATTTGAAAATATTTCTATTGTAGCCTATCTGAAAAGGACTTAGCAATATCTATTTAGTTTTGTGATTTTTTTAGAATAAAAATGGGAGAACTTTAGAAAAGACTTAAAAAGATTTTTTATACATGGTAGTGCTGACGCGGAGATGGTGATAGGGCATGTTAGTGATGGCACAACTATCCAATGATATATTGACATGTGGCATTGACGTCATTGTTGTCGTCACTGTTTGCCACATCACCTTTTTTGAAATTAACAACATGAGCCTAACTAGATGTGTTTTGTTTTTGCATATACTAAAACTTTATGAATTAGAGGGATGAAACTGGATCAACTTGATATTTAATATATTTTAACAGTAATTAAATTTTCATATATACTTCCCCCGGACTCGTATATAAGCAAGAAACAATTTTTTGGATTCATTGAAAAACTGATGTACCTGGTCCAAATACATCACCTTTTCAATGAATTTAAAAAATTGTCTGTTGCTTATATACGAGTTCAGAGGGAGTATGTTGGTAGACTACGTATAACGGTATAAGCACATTGATATTCCGTTTAATTTCTGGGTATTCCGGTGGGTGCCGATCCCAGAAGGAGACACACTTGGGCACCAATCATTGATAAGGTGAGAAAGAGACTTTCATCGTGGAGCGGCCGTTTTTTATCTATTGGGGACAGAGTGACTCTTATAAACTCTATCCTCAATAGCATCTCCCTTTATATGTTCTCTTTCTTCAAGGTGCCAAAAGATTGTCATCCAAGAGCTTATAAGATCCAGAGGGATTTCTTATGGGGGGGTAACAGAGCGGGTCGTCCTGTTTATTGGGTGTCTTGGGATAAAGTTTGTAGACCTAAGAAGGATGGTGGTTTGGGGGTAAAAAATCTTAAAGCGTTTATGGCTCTTTTGTGTAAGTGGAAATGGAGGTGCATCAATGATCTCAATGCTAGTTGGAGGCCGCTTTTATCTCACCGATATGGTGATCTGAGGTCTATTTTCACGAGGGTTGTCTCCTTTAGATGTGGCACAAAGGACTCGCTATGGTGGAGAGATTTACTTCTTTTGGAAGATGGCACGCCACAGTGGCTCTAATCACTTCCTTTTGGTCGCATAACTGGGCTAGTGCTAATACTTTTCAGGACTTGTTCCCTAGTCTCTACTGTTGCGTTCGTGTGGTATTCGCAAATATAGTGCAAGTATACACGTCGTACAAGTAATAAAGTGAATATAAGTAAGAGATCGTTCCCACGAGGATTGGTTGTACTTTCAAAGTTCAAGTCTTAAAAACACAAGTGAAACAAGTAACAAATCGGCACTAAAAGTTGGTGTTAAAACTAGGAACATAAATAAAACAAGTAAATAAGATAGTGGTTGTGAATATGGATGAGAATGAGTTGGATTGTTGCATGCAAGTAAATCCTCTCTAGTCAGACGTTATAACGTTTACACGTTATTACATACAAATGTTATTTCGTATAGAGGCGTTACCACGCCCGAACGGCTGTTGTAAAAGAGTCGTGCTTTTCAAAGACAAAATGTCAGAGCTTCAAGTACTAGAATGTCCTATGTCTAGGTTCTAAGTAGGCCTGCTCCTATATTTTAAGCACCCACAGCAATGTTCTATGAACTATTATCCGTTCTATGTCTAGACTTAGATAAAAATGACTAAATGTCTTTAGTGCACCTTTTCGTTCATATAAATCTTTGAGTTCTTTTCATAGACCATGTCTGTACCTATGAATCTACCTATTTTAAGAGTCCAACCTCAAAACAAGTTTGGAAATATTATCATGCAAAGATTTAACACATGTAAGCGTCAATACTTCATAACATTTAACTAGAAATTCATTACATGCAAAACAACAACCCAACTACAAAATGTTTAGCTCATGCTGAGCATCTTTACAGAAAGATAAGGAGTTAAAATCCAAATACCAAACATAGAGGAAAAGATACTGAGTGCAACAAATACGCCCAAGTAACTTTCCTGCATGCAGTCTGTAGAGACGTTACAACATCTGAGCTTCACAGTAGTGGTTATGACTGGAAATGGAGTTGAGTAGAGTTCAAAAACCGAAGTTCGTGTCCGAACTTCGTTTTGAGAACTCTTTTCGAACAATGGAGGAAGGTAGATGATGAATGTATGGGTGGTATGATGCGTGTGTGTGTGTATTTTTTTAGAGAGAGACAAGTCTTCAATTAAATAGCCAAATGGGTCACATGTTGCTTGATGTCATTTGCCCACCTACCAAGCTTTGTTTGTACTTACGAATCCGACAGCATGCGATTGCTACGGTCGTCATCCTTGTCAGCACATGGGGAATAGAAGATCTTCTGACTTTCTGAATCTTTAACCATCATTGCTAGTGCGCCATAAGCGAGATATTTCACTCTTGCTCTGCTGCCCTTCTACAGAGGCGTGGTGAGGGCGTTGCGACGTTCGGCTTTTTCTCGCACAAACACAAGAAGCATCAAAATGCTCACAAAGGCACCAATTGGTGCCAAAATGCACAGTAACTAGTAATTTAGCCCCTAGCTAACTAAGAAACGATAAACTAACGGAAAACTAATAGAAACAACCTATTATTGCTAGAGAACTTGCATGATTTATCTTTGAATAAGTATAAATAACTCATATAAATATGAGTTATCACACCCCAAACTTAAATCATTGCTTGTCCTCAAGCAATCAAGACGCAAAACAAAATTAACAGAATTGCATGAAATCAACTACACCAAAGAAAGTTGCATTCTACTCAATCATTTGATCAAAAATTATTCTCAAAGGGCTAATTCTCTACACACTCACGCACCAATGCACAATTAAATTCTAGATTCATTATCGCCCAAAGTGAGTGTGTGACCTCTGCATTAATTCCATTCCTAGCTAGGGTTGAAGCTATTCTAGCCTATGAAAGAGTGGTTCCATTTGGTGAGAGCAAAACATCTTTCAAAACAAAGAGTAGGCTAACATTTTCACATAAGAAATGAGGTTAATTTAAAGCATGACAAAGGGTCTTAATTGGGTGCTAGGACTAGATTAGTGCAACTATTTTTCCGACTCACACACGCAAATATTTATGCAACCCCTCATTCTTGGCGACTTCCTTTGATTCATTCCACTTGGAAATTTTTTTTTCTTTTTTTTTTTTTTATTTTTTTATTTCATATATTGGGTTGCCGAAGATTTGTTTAGTGGTATTGCGACAAAACACAAAGCACTTGTGGATTTTCCACTTATTTACAACAACACACTCTTTTTGGTCTTTTTGGAGTTAGACGTTATAACGTTTGAAACACAAAACACAACACACACGGCATACGTTATAACGTTACGGGTAGACGTTACAACGTTGCACTCACACTACACCTGCACTAACCATCTTACAGTCTTTGCACCCAGCCTTAGTACGACCTGATATAACCCCAAACTTAGCTTCTACTGCTACTCCAAGTTTTTAATCAAGCTTTACAATCACCAAAGTCAATCAAAACTAGCTTCAGCATAAAATATTCCCTAGCTAACTAGATCTTTCCTTAAAGCAGAGTTTGTGTGGAAGCAGCAATCAATTCCATTCATCTAAACATGCATCAGCTACTCACACATACACATTCATCACTAGATTTAGCCCAAAGAGAATTATTTTCAATGCTTAACAGAGTGAGAACACAAACTGATTTTGCATTTGATTTCATGCTTGTACAAAACAGAAACAAAAACTTAGAACATTGGAATTCTCCCCCCACACTTAGAGTTAGCGTTGTCCTCACCGCTTAATGATAAAAAGCTTTTTTGTTTTTTTTTATATGGGGAGGAACAATCAAAGCGAGAACAATGCACAAACAAACAACTACTATCTTCTAACCATCCAACGTTGAAACAGACGTTATCACGTTGGACAGTTGTTTATTCTTACTAAAATTAAAAACTAAAATTACTCTACTGCTAAAAGGGCTAAATTACTTGTTCAAAGCACCAAACCTGAGCCTTCCACTCTGCCGAGTGGGGATGCCTGATAACTCATATTTATATGAGTTATTTATGCCTCTAATCATTAAATTAAGTAAGTTCTCAAGTAATATTAGTATAGTATTTATTGCATTTCTGTTTATATTAGGTGAGGAAAGGCTAAACATTGCTTTGCTATGAAATTGGCACGTTTGGTGCCCTTGTGATTGTTTTGATGTATTTTGTGAAGTAGTGCAGTGTTTAGCGCTATAGCGTCTAACGCTATAGCGTCAAGAAGGCAGATCAGCTGAGCATCTAAAGGAAAAGTGCAATTTTGGCGCCAAGCTCATTAATCCATGTTCCATATCTTGTGTCCACTCGTGCTTGCTTGGCGACATGTGCGATTTTATTGGATTTGTGTGGACACTTGTCATTGCATGAGTAAAGGAATAGTGGAGTTGGTGAAAAAGCAAACATCACCTTTATTGACTTTTGAGAAGATTTGTACCTCATGCTAGATATACTAGATATGCTGATTTCCTCCCTTTTTACCTTAGGATTTTGAGAGTAAGAGAGAGTATTGGTAGAGAGAGAGAACGTGACATTTCTTCTTCTCCATTGATACACTTTTGAAGCTTTTGCATTTTGATTTCTTTTGTAATTTCTGTGTTTCTCACGGTGTAAGGCTGATGATGTACCATCTCTGCGTGGATGATTAGGAGACTTCAAGCTTGTATCTTTTGCACTTGTATTTTCCTTCTTACCTACGGTAATGCAAGTATTTGTATTTGTGTTATTTTGATGATGCTCAACATGAGCTAAACTCTTTGAGTTGGGTTGCTATAAGCTTGTAATGAACCTTTAATATTACGTATATAATTTCTCACGTTTTGTGTTTTAATCCTTGTGTTATAATTCTTTCAATCTTGTTTTATATTTGGCCACGTAAAACAAGAACTTTTGTGGATTCAGACATGAACCATAGAAAGAACTCAAGGGTTAATATAAGCGAGAAGGTTAGTTAAAGACATTTAGCCAATTTTTGCTTCCTCTAGACATAGAAGTTGCAATAGTTTATAAAGCTTAAGCTGTGGGATCTTGAATATACAGGGGTGAACTTATTTAGAACCTAGACATAGGTATCTTGTAATGAAACCCTGGCGCTAGTGACTGAAAGGCACAAAATATTTGCAACAGCGCTTAACGCTATAGCGTGTGACGTTATAGCGTCTTGTTTCTGGGAATTTACGTAGTGAAAGCAATCCAACTTATTTCTCTCATATTTTAACTCACTGTTAACTTGTTACTTTAACAATCTTTGTTCAACTGAAACTTTGTTACTCAAACTATTTGCTACTTGTTCCTCTAAGTGTAATTCCTTTTTAAACTCTAAAATTAATACCAATCCCTGTGGAGACGAACTCTACTTATCAGTATATTACTTGTTGCGATTGTGTACACTTGCACAACTACTTTTCGCACAACAAGTCTTTGCCTTTGGGACAGCCGAGCTCTTGTTTCGGGAAACTACAGCTTTACAACGTATTTACACTGAACTTCTAAGTCACTGACCACCCTAAGACCTTTGTACCTAACCTTTATATAGCCCAAACACCCCCAAACTTTGCTTCAAAAACTCTTCAAGTTTTTAGTCAAGCCTTGATGTCACCTTGGTTAACCCGGGACTAACCTAAGCATCGGATAGTCCTAGGCTAACTAAGTTTTTCCTTAAACACGAGAGATTTTTATGTGTGGGA
Source organism: Oxytropis ochrocephala (assembly GCA_020916435.1). Lineage (NCBI taxonomy): Eukaryota > Viridiplantae > Streptophyta > Magnoliopsida > Fabales > Fabaceae > Oxytropis > Oxytropis ochrocephala. The sequence goes on along the minus strand of CM037090.1, from coordinate 58,554,638 downwards.
GCAATAATAAACAAAGATTTTTTCTAAAAGCATGGGCTCTCTTACTCACTCACACAATCATCACTAAAATTAGCCCAAAGAGAATGCATTCAATGATTATGCTTAAAAATGAAACACATGAAACAGAACATTGATAACTTTAGGTCCTCCCCCCACAACAAAAGTGAGCAGTGTCCTCACTGCTCTAATGGACTAGGGAGAGGCCTAAGACAAAACAGAAACAAGATAAAACAAGTCTTGAAACATTTGTGAAGCGCAAGACAGACGCTATAGCGCTTCACAATTTATTTGAACATACAACACAACTAGAAACTACTACAGCACAATGGGAAAATCATTTTTTTATTAGACCAGACCTGGTCCTTGAACTGACACGAGTTGGTTGAGGAGGCTTTGCAGCCTTTTTCTTCTTCTTCTCTTCCTTCTGGCCTTCCTCAGGCGCTATAGCATCAGACACTATAAGCGGCGCGCATCGGGGCTTCTTTCTTTAGCGGCCTTCATCTCTGCTAACTTGCTAGCAGCTTCAGCTTCTTGATCAGATACCTCCTTTTCAGTTTCTTGTGCTTCTGGCTGCACACTTTCTTGATCATCTTCCTCAATCACAGCAAGCTTTGCTCCTGGGCTCTTTCTGGCAGATGCATATGTTGGCCTCTTTGTTGCCACGTGCTTCTCCTTCGAATCACGGCTTGGTGTGCGGATGGCACTGGGCCTTGCACTACCTTCCTTGGAGGGCTGTCAGCCATGGCCTGAGCTTCTTCTTCAGAACCTGCAAGAATATTAGCCTTTGATTGAGGGCTCCTTTGGGCTCTTTGCTTAAGCCTAGGAGATTTTGTTGTACTCGACACGGATGATGATGGACTTTTACATGCTTGCAGCGCTATAGCATCGACGCTATAGCAGCGTGATTCTTCAGCAGCAGATTTTGGGGATTGGGTACATTGTGGTGATGCGGTGGTGGACTTGGTTCTTTTCTTGCTATGGGAGATTGGACAGGTAGTTCTGGTTGTGCTGGCTCATTTAGATTTGGTGGTTGCTGTGTAGGTGGGGGTGATGTTTCTTTTGTTGGGATGGGTGGAGGATGGTCTTTGCAGATTGGGGTGTTTCAGAATAGTTTGATCTTGGGTCATTTGTTGGTGAATGTATTTGTGGTGAAGGTGGTCTAGTGGGGCTAGGTGTGGGATCGCAGCAATTCCTCATATTCTTCACTCTCTGATCCTTCCTCCTTTTCTCGTACTCTTCTCACGATTTCTCCTCACTTTCAGAATCTTCCTCTTCCTCGAGTCATTTACTTCCTTCATCGACATCCCTCGTCTCTCTTCATCTTCTTCACCGAGTTCCTCCAAATCTTGGTGTTTAAGGATTCTTCATCGCTCACCTTTGTTTTCTTTTTAGCAGGACTCCTTCCCTTCTTCAAGGCAGGGCTCCTTGGTCTCTTTTTGAGTGCCTCATCAGAGGCCTTTTTACTTATCCTTTCTTCATGTTGAGGTGGCTCCTTCACACCTTCTTCCTCAATCAACCACTGGAAACACAGGGGTTCCAATAATTCCTTTCCCTGGACAACTTCTCCATGACAGCCTTTTCCCACTCAAACTTTGCCTTCACAAACTTGCACAAGGCTTGTTGGTTCTTTTTCAAGCCCGATTAAGCGCTATAGCATCGGACGCTTATAAGCGCTAGCACTTCTTTGCCTGGGCTTGAACACAGCAGGAATATCTCCTTGAGGAGTTCTCCTCTCATCACGAATCTCAATTTCTACCTCAGCCTGCTTACACAACTCAGTAATTAAACACGGAAAATAAAGATTACCATCAGTCTTCAGTCTGCTTTTCTCAATCCCCCTTGCAATGATCTTGCCCACATCAATGCTCTCTCCTTCCAAAATAGCATCCAGCACTATTAACCTGTCCTTCTCCACATTGGTTGTGTGGGAAGTAGGCATGAGTGAATGCTCGATAAAAGTAAACCACATGGCGACCTCATCCACGTAAATGCTTTCTTCACCTTAAATTCAGATCCAAACCTTTCCCACGTAGCTTCCTCCACACAGATCCTCTTCTTGACCTCCTCCATTTCGTCACAGCCCCATGTATCAAGCTTTTTCTCCAATGCTTTCCCAGAATAACCTAGCTTGAAGTGTTCATTGATGGCACTTGGACTGAAATCAACCATTTCACCCCTAACCATGGAATAGGTTTGGGGCTTTCCCTTTGGAGGAGGAATACCTTTGTAAAATTCTCGCACCAATGGCACCACATATTCCCTCTCGTGCTTGATGAATTTCTGCCACCCTAGCGCTATAACAATGAGACGTGAAACACATCGGGGGCTTTTTCTCGTTTTAAAACCCCTTTCGCGATGAAATTCATCTTCGAAGAACGCAGCAGATCGTCTTTTGGGTCTATAGCTCTAGAGGGCTGGGTTACGAGATCTTGGTCTTTCTCTGGGGTTTTCAATTGAATGTTTCTTCACCATTTTGAGATTTTTGAAGAGATGAAAGTGATTTGTGAATTTCTCGAACTGGAATGCGAGATCGGTTGAGAGAGAAAAGGAATGAAGTTATGGCGAGGATGGGGTTAGGGAAGAAGAAGAAGAATCAACGGTTAGAAGGAAAGAAAGATAGGGGAGTGGTTGAGTGAGAGGTTATTGGGAATTGAATGAGGTGACCGTTGTTGATGGGGCGGAGTGACTGAAGTGATTGGGGCTGTCACACGTGGGCGCATAGGGTGAAGCGAGTTGAAGTGTCTGAGTAGCGCGTGCCACGTCATTTATAACGAGCCCCATACTTTGAAATAAAAATGTTTCTTCCTGCCAGCTACCACCTCTTGACGCTATAGCGTCAATATCACACTTTGGGTCTTCAATTTTCCAAATTCCTCAACACAAAAATTTTCCTCCTGCACAATAAAAATAAAAATAATAGAAATGTTAATTCAAATCTTGGGGTGCCTCCCAAGAGCGCTTGTTTTAAGAGTCTTCAGCCTGATTTCTTCATTTGATGTTAGGGATCTTGAAGATCAATTGAGGTCTTGGCCCTCATCACAGTGTCACCATGGTACTGTTTTACTCTCTGTCCATTCACCTTGAAAGTGGTGTTGGTTGCTTGATCATATAAATCCACAGCGCCATGAGGGTAGACCTTGACTAATTTAAAAGGGCCAGACCACCTGGATTTGAGCTTGCCAGGAAACAATTTTAATCTTGAATTAAAAAGAAGTACTTGCCCTCCTTCCATCAGCTCTCTATTCTGGATCTTCTTATCATGCCACACTTTGGTTTTCTCTTTGTAGATAGCTGAGCTTTCATAGGCAGCATGCCTAATCTCTTCAAGCTCATTCAACTGAAGTAATCTTTCCCTGCCAGCTCTATCATACTCAAAGTTGAGCTTTTTGATGGCCCAATGAGCTTTGTGGTGTAGCTCAATAGGGAGGTGGCAAGCTTTCCCAAACACAAGCCTATAGGGAGACATCCCCAAAGGTGTCTTGAAGGCTGTCCTGTAAGCCCATAATGCATCATCCAGATGGATTGACCAATCCTTTCTTGAAGGTCCCACCATCTTTTCAAGCATCCTCTTGATCTCTCTATTGGACAATTCAGCTTGCCCATTTGTTTGTGGGTGGTATGCAGTGGCAATTTTATGCCTCACTCCATATTTTCCCAATAGAGACTCAATCAACTTGTTACAGAAGTGAGAACCCTCATCACTGATAATTGCTCTTGGTGTACCATATCTGGTGAATATGTTCTTCTAAAGGAACTTGCTAACTGACTTGGCATCATTGTTGGGGAGAGCCACAGCTTCAACCCATTTGGAAACATAATCCACAGCCACCAGTATGTACAAATACCCATGAGAAGGAGGAAAGGGACCCATGAAATCCATGCCCCACACATCAAAGAGTTCAATCTCTAAAATGTTGGTTAAGGGCATTTCATGCTTGTTTGAAATGTTCCCAGTCCTTTGACACTTTGCATGCCTCTTTACCAATTCCACGAGCATCCTTGAATAATGTAGGCCAGTAATACCCACATTGTAGCACCTTTGCAGCTGTTCTAGTTCCTCCAAAGTGTCCACCACATGGTGAAGCATGACAATGCTCTAACACTTGAGGTTGTTCTTCTTCTGCAAGGCACCTTCTTATCACTTGATCTTGACACTTCTTGTAGAGAAAAGGTTCATCCCAATAATAATCCTTCACTACATGGAAAACCTTTTTCTCTCGTTGATAATTCAGATCTGCAGCACAGTGCGCTTACCAAGTTATTCACAATGTCCGCAAACCACGGAGCAAGTATCTTGAGACGCTTATAGCGTGCGGCGTTATAGCGAAGAACCGCTATAGCGTTACACTTTTGCACGAACATGTCAACAATTTCTCATCCGGGAAGATTTCTTTAATTGCACCCGTGATGTACCCGCACCTTCAAGCCTAGATAAATGGTCGTGACACTGGTTCTCCACCCCTTCTTATCACAAATTTCCAAGTCAAATTCTTGGAGGAGGAGAACCCATCTTATCACCTTGGTTTTGCATCTTTCTTAGAGATCAAGTACTTGATGGCAGAGTGGTCAGTAAAAACAATAACTTTTGTGCCCACCAAAGCACGATCCGAATTTATCAAATGCAAACACCACGACCCAATAGCTCTTTTTACGTGTGATGGTGTAATTTAATTGTGCTTCTACAAGTGTTTTGCTTGCATAATATATAGAATGAAAGATTTTGTCATACCTTTGACCAAGCACAGCTCCCACAAAGATAGTCACTTGCATCACATATCACTCAAAAGGTTTCCTCCAATCGGGAGTGACAATACTTGAGTCTGATGACTAATGCTTTCTTTAATTTCGAAATGCCTCAAGACAGGCTTCATCAAAATTGAATGTGATGTCATGTTGAAGGAGTTGACATAGAGGCTTTGAGATCTTTGAGAAGTCTTTAATGAATCTCTGTAGAAACCAAAGATGCCCAAGGAAACTTCTTATACCTTTGACACTTGAGGGGGTGGCAATTTTTCAATAACTTCAATCTTGGCCCTATCCACCTCTAAGCCTTTCTTGGAGATCCTATGCCCTAGCACAATTCCTTCTTGCACCATGAAGTGACATTTCTCCCAATTAAGCACAAGATTTGTTTCTTCACACCTTATCAGTATCTCCTCCAAGTTGTCCAAACACTTCAGAAAACTATCCCCAAACACAGAGAAGTCATCCATAAAAACCTCCATAGATTTTTGGTGAAATCAGAGAATATGGACATCATACATCTCTGGAAAGTTGCAGGGGCATTACACAATCCAAAGGGCATTCTTCTAAAAGCAAATGTGCCATAGGGACATGTGAATGTGGTCTTTTGTTGGTCTTCAGGAACTATTGCTATTTGATTATAGCCGAGTAGCCATCAAGAAAGCGATAATAGTCCTTACCAAAGAAGTCCGTCCAACATTTGGTCAATAAAAGGGAGAGGAAAGTGGTCTTTCTTTGTGGCCTTGTTCAATTTCCTATAGTCCATGCAGATCCTCCAACGATCCACGCATTCTTGTGGGAATTAACTCATTCTTGTCATTTGTGATCACGGTGACACCACCTTTCTTGGGAACACACTTGCGCATGTGGCTCACCCATGCACTTGTCAGAAATAGGATATACAATCCCTGCATCTAACCACTTGAGGATTTCCTTCTTCACCACTTCCTTCATTATGGGATTAAGCCTTCTTTGTCCTTCAATTCTATGTTTAGCATTTTCTTCCAACACAATCCTGTGCATGCAGATTGTAGGACTTATCCCATGTATATCAGACATTTGCCAACCTATTGCCTTCTTGTGCCTTTTCAGAGTTGCAATGAGCTCCACCTCTTGGTTTTGATCCAAACTAGCAGAAATGATGACAGGTAGAGTCTCATTTTTCCCCAAATATGCATACTTCAGGTGCTTGGGTAATTCTTTCAACTCTAGATCAGGAGGTTGAATAATAGAAGGCACACTCTTCTTGAGGTTTGAGTTTTCTTGCTCTAGTGACTCATATCTCCTAGCCCACACCTCATTCACAGTTTGTTTGTCTATTGGAACCTCCTCTTCTTCCAACAATTCATGTTCATCAGTATTGTTAAGCACCTTTCCCAAGTGGTTGTTAGTTTTCTGAAAATGTTTTTGCACCACTTGGTCAAGAGAAACCACAAAGGAACACTCTTCAGTATTTACATCTGGAAGCTTTAATGCATTCAAAACATTGATCTTAACTTCTTGATCATTGACTCTCATTGTCAATTCCCCTTTTTGTACATCAATGAGTGTCTTCCCTGTAGCCAAAAAGGGTCTACCTAAAATGATAGGTACCTCTGCATCTGCTTCAAAATCTAGAATAACAAAGTCAACAGGAAAAACAAATTTATCTACTTTAATTAATACATCCTCCAATATTCCCTCAGGATAGGCAAGTGACCTATCGCCTAAGCGGGAGGCTTGAGAGAAATAGGTCCGCAGTTCCTATACCCAATTGTGTGTAAATGGACTTGGGCATTAAGTTAATACTTGCCCCAAGTCACATAAAGCACGACAGAATAAAAATTTCCAATGGAAGCAGGTATTGTGAAACTACCGTGGTCCTTTAATTTTTCTGGGAGTTTATTTTGCATCAACATCTTTGCATTCCTCGATCATTGCCACGCTTTCAAATTCTCCCAACCTTCTTTTCTTTGTCAAAACATCTTTCATAAATTTGGCATAGTTGGGCATTTGTTGTAATGCCTCAACTAGAGGAACATTAATGTGCAATTGTTTTAACACCTCAAGGAATTTATTAAATTGTTTGTCCTCATGTGCCTTTTTTAACCTTTGAGGGTAAGGGGGAGCAGGATATTCAGGCACCAATTTAGGTTCAGGTGTTCTGTTTGCATTTGACGCTATAGCGTCAGGTGCTATAACGTCTGAAAAATTCTTTTCATTTTCAGCAACACTTGACTCTAAATTCTTGGTTGCAGTAGTTACCTCTTTACCACTTCTGGTGGTTATTGCTTTCACATGCTCCTTGCCTGGTGCATGAGATGGAGAAGGTTCAGTAGTAGATGGGAGTCCACCATTACGCTTTGCGTGAGAAGCGGATGCAATCTGTCCCACTTGATTTTCCGAGTTTTGATTGATGCTTCATGAGTCTGCATTGTTGTTTTACAATCACCGATGAATGACCTTAGCAGAGACTCCATTGAGTTATCCATAGCGGGGGAGCAGGAGCATTACGTCTTGGAGGTAGTTGTTGTTGTCTTGGAAAACACGGGGAATAGCAGGAGCATTTGTGCTTGTGTTAGCATTATTTCCTCCCCCCCATCTGAAGTTAGGATGGTTCTTCCAACCAGGGTTGTATGTATTGGAATAAGGGTTGTTACCCCTATTGTAACCCACATAGTTGACAGAAGCAGGGTTTGTTGTACATTCTTCATACAGATGCGCCCCCCCACAGTATACACAACTGGCTTCTCCAGGAGGAGCTTGTTCAATTGCTGCTGCAGTTGTCTTTTCAGGCGCTATAGCATCAGACGCTATAGCGTTGGCAGTGTTCAACTCCTTTATCATGTTTGTTAGAGTGGCCACTTGGGCTGAGAGAGCAGAAACCTCACTCACTTCATGAACCCCAGCTACTTTCCTTGTAGAATTCAGCCTTTCAGTAGGCCATGAAGAACTGTTAATGGCAATGCGCTCTATGAGCTCACAAGCGTCATTATATGATGAGTTCAGAATTACACCTCCAGATGAGGCATCCAACATGGACCTATGATCAGTGCATTCTAATGCACTCGTTATAGCTTTTCACTTGGTGATTTAATTGTTCTCTGTACCTAATTTTTTAGTCTTAGCACGTTTCTAGACTTTGGGTCTTATTGGAGCAGTATAGCAATTTATTGTTTAATTCTTATTTTTTATTGCATATTGACCCTGGTCTACTCGGCAGACCATAACTTTGGCTAAGATTATCCGATTGAGGCGTGCAAGCATGCGTTGGAAAGCTAAGGAACAGAGCTACAAATCTTCTGTTGAACGCGAAACCCAATTCGGAAGTTTCGAAGGCCAAAACGGCAAAATACCAAAGCAGTTTAATGTAAAACGGGTTTCAGGCCAGATATTAGTTTGTTAACGGGCTTTTATCCAAGAACCCATTAAGGGATTAGGTTTTTCGTTGTAGTCTTATAGACTTGGCTGGAGCAGCCGTCTTTTACCATCTTACGCATTATCATACACTTTACCAAACTTTTTGGCCTAACCTCCATGGAAGCCTAACCCCCTAGATCGATTCATCGGTGAAAGGTGTCATTTGATAACGGATTTTGAGGTTCGGTGCTTGAATGTTTAACATTATTTTGTCTTAGTTTCTGAATTCATCTCTATCAATTTCGTTTCACTCTTAATTGTTGCAATTTCTGATTTTCGTGTTACGCTTGATTTACTCGTATTCAGTTTTTGCAAAACGCGATTCGTTTGTGTACGCGCTTGCTTGTATGCAATATGTTTCGTACCTTTTGATTATTTAAATTATTTGATTGCTTAAATTATTTGATTTAAATAGAAATTGATAGAGAGGATTGGTATGGATTTTGTTATGATAATGGTTATGCTTTAAGCGGGCGCTTGTCCACTTTCAGAATCGATTGAACACTCTGTTTTGACGCTTGCTTTAAAACAGTGAATTCTCATAAACTAATTGACGCTTGTTTTAGTTAGTTTATACCAATCAAGATTCAGAAATCATTAGAGACGTTATCCTTTTGAACCTATGATGAATCCAAGAAGCACACCCCAAAACCGGTGAATTGATTGTTCTCGTGAATTGATTTTCTTTATAAACTGAATTTGTTTTCCACAAAACCCCCTTTTATTGTTATTTGATCGTTCTTGATTTTGGTAATCTTAGCTTTAGAGGTCCTTGTGAGACGACCAAGGTTAACTTACCTTGTTACTATATTTTACACTTTTCATTATTTTGACCCGCGTACGACCGCCGATCAAATTGGCGCCGTTGCCGGGGATCTCTAATTAGGGATTTCCAACTTCAGGACTCCACTAACATTACTAACATTTTAGTTTTGTTCTTGCTGTATTTCCAGGTCTTATTACAGGTAGTAGGCGTTGAGACTGTTGATTTGTGGGAATTGTAGGTGGAAAAAAACGGTTTTTGAAAGATCTCGTCAGATTGTTTCCAAACCACCGCAGAAAAATCAGAAAAAAGTCGAGGATCAGGACTCCCTTAGTTTTACTAAGGGAAAACAGGCTCGAAATCGCAAATTCCGCCGTTTTCTATTTTTAATTAATTGTTTTAAATTTTCATATCTCCGAAAAAATCCAAAAAAATTTGCATATCCCTCTTTTGATTTAATTAGATTTTTAGCAGTGATTTTAAATTTTTTAGATCAGATTTGATTCGTTTTTTATTTTCTGCATCCATTTTAGCTTTAGGACATAGTTGGTATTTCTAGAATTATTGTATTTTCTCACTTTTTGTTGCATATGGTGCATGAGCGGAGTCTATCTATCGTTAACTTGCATCCCTTTGACCTCGAAATTGAGAGAACATTGCATCATAGACTTAGGGAACATATAGAGGATATTGGTAGTGATTGTGATAGCATCTTTAGCCATAATCTCTTTAAACTTGATTCGATTTTGATTACATTAACATGGTGGTAGAACTCTTAGGGAACTTCTTTGACTGATGTTACTTACAACGCTCTATGTATTAATTATCCCGATGTTCTTTGTTCCTTTTGAATTGAAATGGTTTAATACACTTGTTGCCAAAGTTTAATGGTCTTGCAGGTGAGGATCCTCACAAACATCTCAAGGAGTTCCATATTGTGTGCTCAACCATGAAACCCCAAGGATCCAGAGGAGCACATAAAGTTGAGGGCCTTCCCCTTCTCACTCCAAGATGCAGCCAAAGATTGGTTGTATTACCTCCAACCAGGTTCTGTTGAAAATTGGAATGACTTGAAAAAGTTGTTCCTAGAGAAGTTCTTTCCTGCATCCAGAGTTGCTTCAATCAGAAAAGAGATATGTGGTATCAGGCAAAACTCCACTGAGTCTTTACATGAATACTGGGAGAGATTTAAGAAATTGTGTGCAAGCTGCCCTCATCACCAAATCTCTGAGCAACTACTCATCCAATATTTCTACGAGGGTTTATTACCCATGGACAGAAATATTATGGATGCTGCTAGTGGAGGTGCACTTGTAGATAAGACCCCAGCAGATGCAAGAGCTTTAATAGAGAATATGTCCATTAACTCCCAACAATTCACAACTAGAAGCAACTCTACACTTCTAGCAAGAGGAGTAAAAGAGATACAAGGCCACTCGATCATAAGAGCTTAGAAAGCAGGTTGGATGAACTCACAATTTTGGTAAAAAATTGGCAACAGTCGACAACAAAGGTTTCATGGTATTTGCACCTCTCTATCGAGCACCCCACGATTCTTGTCCTACGTTGCAAGAGGATCCCAATGCCGATACCCCTCAAGCATATGCGCACTAATATATTTAACCCTCAAGCCAATGTTGACTTGTCATCCAATAGATACCACCCGAACTGGAGAAACCATCCTAACCTTAGATGGGGAAATTCAGCTGCACAACAACAACAGCCCAGGCCTGAACCTTCATTGGAGGATCTAGTTAAGCAGATGGCTGCCCAGAATCTCCAATTTCAACAAAGAACAGATGCTTCAATTCAGAATTTGCAGACACAAATAGGACAAATGGCTACCACAATTAATCAGATGCAAGCCCGAGGGTCAAACCAACTGCCGGCTCAAGCTGTAGTCAATCCAAATGCACCAACCCCCAATGTTAGTGTTATTACTTTGAGATCTGGAAAGGCTGTTGACACTCCAAAGGTGTCCGAAACTGCTGTTTTTAAAAATAGAAAAGCACTGAACTCGTTGATGATGAAGAGTACATACCACCACTCCCTTTCCTCAAAGAGCAAAGAATGACTAAAAACAAATTGAGGCGGAAAGGGATGAGGAGATCTTGGATACTTTTAGGAAAGTGGAAATCAATATTCCCCTTCTTGAGGCAATTAAGCAGATTCCAAAATATGCTAGATTTCTAAAGGAGTTGTGCACACACAAGAGAAAGAGAAGACTAAAAGGAATTGAAAAAGTCAACGTGGGGTATAATGTTTCGCCTCATGTTTCCCATGCCCTTAAATGCAAGGATCCGGGAACTTTCTCCATTCCATGCACCATAGGCAACATTCGGTTTGATGATGCCATGTTAGATCTTGGAGCTTCAATCAATGTAATGCCCACATCTATTTTTAACTCTCTTGCTCTTGGACCTTTGCAGAAATGTGTTACCATCCAAACTAGCAAATAGAAGCAATGCTCGACCCATGGACTAGTTGAGGATGTTCTTGTTAAAGTTAATGATTTGATTTTCCTACTGATTTTTACATTCTAGACATGGAGGAAGAAACTAAGTCTAGCAGAGTCACCCATCATTTTAGGAGACCATTCTTGAGGACCGCCAAAACCAAAATTGATGTACATGCGGGGACTCTTTCCATGGAATTTGGTGATACAACTGAAAAATTTAGTATCTTTAATGCTAAGAAACACCCCATGGAAGAGCATTCCCTTTGTAAAATTGAATTGTTTGATGTTTTGGTTGATACTTTTCTGAGTTGACACACCTCCTATAGGCGATGTTGTGGATGTAGCTACTGCTTCTTTGCCATTGAGCAACCCATTATTTTAGAGCTTGAACCACTCTCTAGAAAAGTTAATCATGCATATTCGAGAGGGAGTGGGAAGCTTATTGTTACTAATGTAGCTGGTCTTAAATTTGAACAGAAGAGAAGCCTCCAATCCTAAGGAAACATAGGAGCAACATTGGGTTAACCTTGGTGGGCATTCCCGCCAAGAAAGTGTGGAAAGCTAAACATGATAAGATGATTGCCAAAAAGGAGTTCTATATTGGGCATAGAGTTTTATGGTTTAGACCCACTTTGAAAATTATGGTTGGGAAACATCGATCCAAGTGGATTGGTCCTTTTGTTATTACTAACATGTTTTCCTCATGGTGTAGTGGAAATGAAAAGTGAGGCAACAAACAAAGTTTTCAAAGTCATGAAAACGCCTCAAGTTATTCCATGAGAGTTCCGCTACGGAAGATGCAACCATAGAAGAACTCTCACTAGAAAATCCCACCTACACCGCAAATTGACCGGGAGTCCTCCTCCTTACTCTTATTTTATGCTTATTGTTTTCATTGAGGACAATGTATGACTTAAGTGTGGGGGGTGTCTTTTAGTAGCTTAGTAGTTTTTATTTTCTTTTAATTTTTGGTTTGTTTTTCTGTTTTATTTGTTTTAAAACTAAAAAAAAAAATTGGCATGTTTTTCCATGAGTTCTTTGTTTGTAGAAGTTGTGAGTGATTTTGACTTTTCTAGGACCATGGGTGATTTGACATGATTTGATTGATTTCTTGTTGCTCTTGGTATAATAAGTTGGGTATGATCACTAAATACTGCATCATCTGTGGTAGTCATTGTCCCTGGTGAGAATTGAGCCGTTTTATGGATGGACTACACTTTACCATTCTCTGCTTTCTTGTGTGTGACTCACTCATGTTTGTTAGTTACTCTAGAACTTGACTCGATTCTTGTTGAAACACTTGTTCACATGCATGTTTGAAATGATCTAGGCAACTCTGTTTTTCTTAGCTACTAGCCAAATAAGCCTACCCTGAATTTATCCCTTTGTGTAAGCCCCTCTGAGCCTTTTTATCCCATTCTTTGTTTTATAGCTCATTACAAGCCTAAAAGAGAAAAACAATGATATTACCCAATCTTAGAGGGTGAAGGAGCTTTGATTTGAAAATTGTCATATCCATAAGTGTGGGGGTGTCCAAATTGTGTAATTGTGGTTCTCACTTGGGTTGATTCTTGGGTTCTCAATGGAAAGTTTGGCAAGTACATTTGTATAGAAAAATACTCCTCAAAAGGAAAAAAATGAAAAAGGAAAAAAAAAGAAAAAAAAAAGAATAGAAAAAAAAAGAAAAAAATTGGAAAGTGTATATATCTTTTTATTTTTGTATCAAGGAGAGTGAATGTTGTGTAGAAAGAGTTATGGAGAGAAGTCTCAAAATAGATAAGCTTGTCATATCTTGTTCAAATTGGACCCTCTCATGCTCACCTTACAATTGATTTTCATTGCTTCTTTGCCCTCTTTGATTCTTTTTAGCTTAGTTCCCCCTTAGGATTATTCCACCTTGACCTTGGCCCCATTACAACCCTTATAAAGACCTTTTGATCTTATGTGCATGTGTTCTTAAGTGTGGATGTTAGAAGCTTGTCAAGCATATGGTAGTGCTAACTTTCATTGATGTGCTTATTATATATATGAGAGTAAACACAAGCCTAGACACTTGAGTGATTGAGAGCATTACTTATATAAATCCTGTGAGGACTCATCACTTATGATTCACTCGTTGGTGCTCTATCCTCTTTTTCTTACCTTGATTGCAATTAAGTGCTATCTCTGAATGTCATTCTCCTTGAATCTTAGGAAAAGCATCTCTCTTATGACTTTGCATTCATTGGGTTCATTGGGAATTCATGTTTTGCTTTAATGTCTTGTTTTTTGTGTTTTGCTTGAGTGCAAAAGCTTAAGTGTGGGGAATTTGATCGAGTGCATTCTAATGCACTCGTTATAGCTTTTCACTTGGTGATTTAATTGTTCTCTGTACCTAATTTTTAGTCTTAGCACGTTTCTAGACTTTGGGTCTTATTGGAGCAAAGATAGCAATTTATTGTTTAATTCTTATTTTTATTGCATATTGACCTGGTCTACTCTGCAGACCATAACTTTGGCTAAGATTATCCGATTGAGGCGTGCAAGCATGCGTTGGAAAGCTAAGGAACAGAGCTACAAATCTTCTGTTGAATGCGAAACCCAATTCGGAAGTTTCGAAGGCCAAAACGGCAAAATACCAAAGCAGTTTAATGTAAAACGGGTTTCGTGCGGATATTAGTTTGTTAACGGGCTTTTATCCAAGAACCCATTAAGGGATTAGGTTTTTCGTTGTAGTCTTATAGACTTGGCTGGAGCAGCCGTCTTTTACCATCTTACGCATTATCATACACTTTACCAAACTTTTGGCCTAACCTCCATGGAAGCCTAACCCCTAGATCGATTCATCGGTGAAAGGGTGTCATTTGATAACGGATTTTGAGGTTCGGTGCTTGAATGTTTAACATTATTTTGTCTTAGTTTCTGAATTCATCTCTATCAATTTCGTTTCACTCTTAATTGTTGCAATTTTCGATTTTCGTGTTACGCTTGATTTACTCGTATTCGCTTTTTGCAAAACGCGATTCGTTTGTGTATGCGCGCTTGCTTGTATGCAATATGTTTCGTACCTTTTGATTATTTAAATTATTTGATTGCTTAAATTATTTGATTTAAATAGAAATTGATAGAGAGGATTGGTATGGATTTTGTTATGATAATGGTTATGCTTTAAAGCGGCGCTTGTCCACTTTCGTAACCGATTGAACACTCTGTTTTGACGCTTGCTTTAAAACAGTGAATTCTCATAAACTAATTGACGCTTGTTTTAGTTAGTTTATACCAATCAAGATTCAGAAATCATTAGAGACGTTATCCTTTTGAACCTATGATGAATCCAAGAAGCACACCCCAAAACCGGTGAATTGATTGTTCTCGTGAATTGATTTTCTTTATAAACTGAATTTGTTTTCCACAAAACCCCCTTTTATTGTTATTTGATCGTTCTTGATTTTGGTAATCTTAGCTTTAGAGGTCCTTGTGAGACGACCAAGGTTAACTTACCTTGTTACTATATTTTACACTTTTCATTATTTTGACCCGCGTACGACCGCTGATCAACCTAGTAGGTGCCTCTAGCCCATTATAAAAAGTCTCCATTTGAATTACTATAGGAATTCCATGATGTGCCTCTAAGCAACTCCTTCCACCTTTCCCAAGCCTCATGTAATGATTCACCATCTTTTTGCTTGAAGGATGTGATGTCATTCCTCATCCTTGCATTTTTGTTTGGTGGGAAATATTTCTCCAGAAACTTCTTTGTCATATCTTCCCAAGTTGTGATAGAATTGGACTCCAAGGAGTTCAACCAAGCTTTTGCTCTGTCTTTTAAAGAATAAGGAACAGTTTCAAACCGAAAGCATCCTCACTCACCCCAGGATAATGAAATTACTTGCACACTTCAAGGAAGTTTCTCGGATGAGCAAAAGGATCTTCTTGAGAAGAACCTCCAAATTGTCCGATTGTTTGGAGCATTTGGAACATCATAGGCTTGAACTCAAAGTGGGTAGCGATCACCACAGCCTAGTGATGCTTGTTTCCATGGAATGTGGATCAAACACAAACATAATCTCTCATTGGCACCTGTCTCTGTCATTCACCATTTGATCAGTCCTTGATTAATGAATTTGTCTGCATACGGTATTCATTATCAACTTCGTATGGGTAAAAGGACCTTGCCTTCCACCCCTTGGCATTATTCCTCCTATTTGTGAGGGAGTTCTTCCCCCAATTGTGCCTCTACCAGTCTGATGAGAGTGTTCAGACATAGTTGGTCTGAGTTGGTGTAACCTTTGTTGGCGTCTTAGCCTTCTGAATCTTCTCTCTGGTTCAGGATCAAACTCAAAAGTGGGTGGTTCGATGCGGGCATACGCTATAACGTCAAACGCTATAGCACTTCCTGTAACACACCACAGAAAATTGCCAAGGTAAAACCTCCCTAAGGATGTAATAATTTCTAAACAATAAAAATTAAATGCAATCCCCGGCAACGGCGCCAAAAACTTGTTGTGCGAAAAGTAGTTGTGCAAGTGTACACAATCGCAACAAGTAATATACTGATAAGTAGAGTTCGTCTCCACATGGATTGGTATTAATTTTAGAGTTTAAAAAGGAATTACACTTAGAGGAACAAGTAGCAAATAGTTTGAGTAACAAAGTTTCAGTTGAACAAAGATTGTTAAAGTAACAAGTTAACAGTTGTTGCGCCCGAAAAAGTCCCCGAGGGAGAACCTTCCTCGTTTACAACTTTTCTAAAAAAGAAATCTTTCAATGAAGCCGCCACTAACATTTATTAAGGAAAATATTAGGAAAACCTTTTGGAAAGCAATTGGTCTTTCGAAAACTCTGAGATGTAGGTTTGGAATTCGGTTAGGTGTGGGGAAGGTATTAGCACCCCACACCTCCTTTCTACCGAAAGGGAACCATTAATTCGATGTGTGGTTTTGAAATGTTTGATTTGAAATGAATCGTTCTACTTCTTTTCTTTTCCTTTTTATTTGAAAGAGTTTTTTAGAAAACAAGAGAGAAAGAAATCTTTTTGGGATCTTTGAAAAGTGAAACTAAACTTAGATTTTTTAAAAGAGTGCTTGACGGGATATGACCCGCTCCTACGTACCCTCAATGAGATGAGGGATCAAAGCTACGTAGTTCTTGGTTCTTAATCTTGAGAAAATCAGTGTTTTGTCTTTATCTTATCTTTGGGTTTTTGGAAATATGACTCAAGCGTTCATGAATACCAAACAAGCAATGGCTTCGAGTGGTGTTCATTATTAACTTGAAAGAAAAGTGTTGGAACCGGTAATCAATCGAGCAATTACTCAAGTGATCACTAGTTGCAACGTTTTATTATCTTTTTTGAAATGATTTTGGAAAAGGATGAATCATAGTGATGATTACCACTAATGACTCATATTATTTTTTAGGAAAATTGAATTAGGTTTTTGTTGTTTAATTAATGTGTGGGAGCTTTCATAATAGTCAAACAAGCAAAGGCTTCGAGTGACTATCACTAATAACTCCTCATTAACGATCAAACAAGCAATGGCTTCGAGTGATGGCTAATGATTTGTTTATGAAAAAGATGCCTTAGGGTTTTTATTAGAAAACATTTGAATTTGGACTTGAAAAGAAAGTAGAACATTTACAAATCTTTTTTATTCTAAACCAAGACGCAACAATGAAAGCATAGGCAAAACAAACATGAAGAATATTTACAAGTTGCCATGAACAAATGAATACATGATTAAACAAACACATGAGTGTATAAGCATGCAATTGGAGAATACAAGGCATAACATTATTTGAATGCATAATTAAATGCATGAGCATACAAGAGTGGAAAGTAATGCATGGCATTATTGAATGCATGAGTATTTGATTAATGAATGCATGGACATGTGAGGATGCATGGTTATTTAATTATGAATGGACATGTGAGAATGCAAGAAGTATAAACAAGTAAGGATGCATGAGGTACTAACAAGTGAGAGTGCAAATGAATATGCAAGAGATATGAATATATGAAAGGGCATGAAGGTTAAAACAAGAGAGTATGCAAGAGATACAAGCAAATGAGAATGCAAGAGAGTGAATGAGGTTTTATTTAAGTGTAAGAATGTGAGAGTGTGTCATAAAAAGTGGTAAGAATTTAGTTACCTTATTCTTAGGAAATGGTGAAATGTTTTGGTGTTTTTAGAGTCTTAGGAAAAAGTGGTAAAAAGTATTTTTGGGTTGATTTTGTAAACTAGAAAATGTTTTGGTCTTTTTGTAATTTAAGAAAGGTAAAAAGTAAAGGTAAATTATTAATGAAATGGTAACTTATTTAAGTGAAGGTGATGAATTATTTAAGTGAAGGTAAATGTTTTTACTATTTAGTAACACTTAGGTGAATGGAAAAAACTAAAAGGTAAAAAGTGAAAAACACAATTCACAACAATTAATTTACCAAACAAGATCAAACAACAAATTTGAGTAAGTAAATTGGTCACAAAAATGGCTTCATGGCCGAACCTACATATACACAATAATGCTCAACTTCAACAAATTTCTTGCAACCAAATCACCTCATTAGACACACATACATAAACCCTAAGATCTACACATGTATATCACACTCAAACAAGCATCATTTCATTATTTATTCAACTCACAAAATCAAAGAAAATAAAAGATGATGAAACCCTAATTTAGGGACCCAAACCCGAAACCTCAACCTCATAAATCAAACCAAATCTCAACTTGCAAGTTATGACATGAACAATGGGATGCATATCTCATGTGGAAATTTTTATTCATGCAAAAATGACAAAATGTGTATGAAAAATGCAAGAACAATATGATGAAACACAAGAAACCTCTCCTCAGGCCAGGGTTCACTTCAAGCACCCAAGGCTCCCAAAGTCCTTGACATAGTGCTTGAAATGAACCCTCTAAGCCTCTTAGAGAGGAAATAGGAGTAGAAGGGTGATTTACATGCTAGTAGTAAAAAAATGCAAGAGATTAGGATATTTACCTCAAGATCAAAACTACACAAGAATAGATGAATGAAGATCAAGAACAAGTCAACAATAATCTTCACAAAAACACCAACAATGTCACGCAAATTTGAAGAAAGGAAGCTCCTTTATGGTGTAAAAATGGAACTAAGGGTGGAAGGAGGATGATATATGAATATGAAGTAGGTTTAAGGTGATTTGGTGGATGAAACTTGAAAAATGGATGGAAGGGAATGAGGGAGAGGGTTCGGCCTAGAGAGGAGGAAGAGAGGAGAAGTCTTTGTTCTAGGTTAGCAAAAATGAGAGTAATAGCCAAAAGATCCATGAGGTGAGGAAATGGGAAGTATTTATAGGGGTTTTTAGGTTTAAGGGTATTTTAGTCTTCTCATCTTTGATGGGCTCTAGGATTTGATTTTATTTTTGAATGGATGGCTAGGATTATTAGTCACATGGATTAGGGGTATTTAGAAAACACAAGTGTGTGAGGAGGTGGGGTGAAGGTGGCGCATGCATGAACAAAAAAGAAGGGAAAAATTGTGAACAAAAATCTAATTTTGGAATGGTGATTCATATGGGGAAGGATCTAGAATAGGGTTAAGGGTATTATGGTGAGGGAATGTTATCAAAAGGGAAAGATGACATTTGTTGGTGGAGAGGTTAGTGTAAGTGTGTGGAATAATTTACCAAAATGGGCAAAAGTGAAGATAAGATCAAATCAAAACTTGGTGAATAAGAAAAGAAGTGTGTAGAAGAATTTTGAGAGAGAGAGAGGGGGTATGTGGCGCATGATCAGCTGATCATGGAGGGAGAAAAAATAAAAAAATGTTTGTTTTTGGTATTTTGTCTTATTGAGGACACTTCCTATTTTTGATTTTGAAATTTGAATTTTTGGACATGTAAAATGGGAATGCACCTATTGAAAATGTGTTACATGTTTTGGGCACCATAAAATAGCCTCCCCAATTATTCTAGACAAACAAAAGTTGTCTTTTAATAATAGGGGAATTTTTAATGGTCTTTAGCATTTTTATGCAATAAAAATAGGAAAATGCATTTTAATTATTTTTGGCTAAGATATTCTCTCTAAAAATTGTACAAAAATTATCTTGGATAAAAGAAAAATGTACTTTTGGTATGTGCATACTTTTGACGAGAAAATTATCCTGTTGCGAAAAATGACCAAAATGCCCCTTACCCTAAAAAATCCTAGTTCGTCCAAAAAGTACATTTCAACTTCAAAAAAGATTTTAAAAACTTTGAAATGACTTTTAGGACCCTAAATGCAATGCATGATGCTTTTTCTTTTATTTATTTATTTTTTTGGGGAAAATTAGGGTTTTACCCTAAGCCGGACAAAATTGGGGTATGACAGCTGCCCCTCTTTATTTGGATTTTATCGAGAAATATGAATCGCGCAAGACATATTTCGAAGATAAAATAGAAATAAAGAATTCAGAAATCATGCCAATTTTGTCCATTTGGGGAAACTCGGGTTTCCTTCTCTCTCTCTCTTTTTTTTTTTTTTTGTTTTTTTTTTTTGACAGAAAAGATAAAAGGGGTACCTGGCGTGCTTAAAGCAGCAAATGGGCACTTGGCGTGCAAAAAGCGGTAAAATGCCCAGGTTGCCTAAAACCTGTAATCCTTAAACGAACTCTTGGCGAATCCGAGTTTGCACGCGCTTGGAGGAGCATGTTTCTGAAATCTACGGTCTTTCGAGCGGCCGGGGATCGTTATCGACTCGAATCGATATACTGAGATCAATCTACGGCGCCCATTGTATCTTAGGTCGATACAACTATTCGCTGCGCCTCGCATGGGGTGCGGTCCATCGCGTTGCTCGTACACGATGTGAGACCTCTCTTTTGCACACTTGGGTGCTCTCTTTTCTTCTTTGCGCGCACTGGGCGCGCTTCTTTGTTTCTTTTCTTTTGTTTTTTTTTCTTGCGCTTGGGCGCTCTATTTCTCTTCTCTTTTTTTGTTTTCTCTCTTTTTCTCTTTGTTTCTCTTGCGCTTGGCAGGCGCTCTCTCTTTACTCTCTTCTCTTTTTCCTTTTCTTTTCTTTTCTTTTTTGAATTCTCAACTCTGGGAAACATTTTCTTGAATCTGTAGGCGAGCATATAATCTCTATAAGTCCAAGTGAGCATATAATCTCTATAAATCAAGGCGAGCATATAATCTCTATAAGTGCAAGCGAGCATATAATCTCTATAAGATGTGAGATCTCTCTTTTTGCGCACTTGGGCGCTCTCTTCTCTTTTTGCGCTTGGGCTCTTTCTCTTTTTTGCGCGCAGGCGCTCTTGCTTCTTTGCGCGCTTGGGCTCTCTTTTTTTCTTCTTTTGCGCTTGGGCGCTTTTTTTCTTCTCTTTGCGCTTGGGCGCTCTCTCTTTCTTTTCTTTTTCTTTTCTTCTCTTTCTCTTTTTCTCTTTTTTTTTCTCTTCTCTAGACTCTTTTTCTTTCTTTTCTTCTTTCTTCTCTGGACTCTTTTTTCTTTTCTGGACTCTTTTTTTCTTTGGACTCTTTTCCTTTTCTTTTCTTTTCTCCTCTCTTCTCTAGACTCTTTTTTCTTTTCTTTTCTCTCTCTCTCTCTTCTCTGGACTCTTTTTTTCTTTTCTTTTCTTTTCTCTCTCTCTTTCTCTCTTTTCTTTTCTCTAAACTCTTTCTCTTTCTTTTTTGTTTCTCTCTTTTTTCCCTTTCTTTTCTCTAAACTCTCTCTCTTTTTCTTTTTCTCGCTTCTCTTTTCTCCTTTTTTCTGCTTTCTCTTTCTTTTCTCCTCTCTCCTGAACTCTTCCTCTTGCCTCTTTCTTTCCTCTGAACTCTTTCCCTTTTCCTTTTTCTCTTCCTTTCTTTTTTCTCTTTTTTTTTCTCTAAACTCTTAACTAGGGAAGCGCTTTCTAGAAACTGAAGGCGAGCATTAACACCGAGGTGTTTATCCTCTCCCACTTATTTGCAGCTGAAAAGAAAGAACCAATGCATGCAATGCAAATGCCATGATTGTTATTTTCTTTTCCTTTTTCTTATGAAGAATGTAATGCAAATGCCCAAATTTCTCTTTTCTTTATTTTCTATGTCTGATGAGTGCATGGTTTTATGCTTGATGAATGTAATGCATGACTTTATTTGTTCAGGTATGCTAATGCAAAATTTCTGGTGTTTGATAATATGTAATGCTCTTGTGTCTTGATGAGATGGCAGATGACATGCAATGGAAAACTTTTCCTTTTTTGCCTTTTTTCTATGAAATGTCTAATGCAAAATGTGATGCTCTAATGATGAATGACATGCAATGATCTTATTTTTTCCTTTTTATGAAGGGCGAACATTAATATGATGCCAATGCAATGAAAAGATTCCTGCTTTTTATTATTTTCCTCTATGAAATGCAAGTATTAATATGGCGCAACTGACGTGGACCATTTTTTTGTTATGTGATGAATGCACAAAATGCAAATGTAATGTTTTGATGCATATCTTTGTAATGAATAGATTGCAATGCCTAGATTCATGAGGCAAACCGCTAGTCGCTCTTTATTTAAGTTTTACCAAGAAATACAGATATCTATATGATGCAAATGCAATGCAAAGACGGGTTATGCGAATGCATGTGATGCGATGATCTTAGTGGAATGCTGGATGGTATGTTTTGATTTTCTTCTTCTATTGCTTTTTCTCTTTTTTTTTGTTTTTGGCTGAGAGTCAACACTTTAAGCCTACCAGATTATAACCTAGTCCCTAAGGATGAAGGCGAGCACCGAAGCCCTAAAAGATACAACCTAATCCCTAAGGATCGAGGCGCGCAGCACCAAGCCCTAAAAGATACAACCTAATCCCTAAGGATCAAGGCGAGCACTGAAGCCCTAAAAGATACAACCTAATCCCTAAGGATCAAGGCGAGCACTGAAGCCCTAAAAGATACAACCTAATCCCTAAGGATCCAGGCGAGCACTGAAGCCCTAGAAACGGTCAACTTTGGGTGACCCTCATGCGCCAAGATAACTGGTTAAAGAACTTTTCTATATTTTGCTATGTGAGGATGCAAATGTAATGCTTTAATGCATGATGTGACATGAATTTTTGGTTTTGATGAACATTTTTGTAATGATGAGACACGAGACTGTGGATGCAAAAAGTGAAGTTGAATCCTGATCATTCTTTCTGAAAAAGCTAATTTTGATTTAAACCCCGGTGTTCTCAAGGTTTTTATTTACAAGCAAGCTCGTTTATGCTTTCTCTTTATTTCCATGATGACTGAATTTTGGATACCATGTAATTAACTTGTGCTCTCTCTCTTTGAAGCATTTGTCTAGTAAGCATGCATAGAGGTGCAAATGTGAATGAATGAGTCAGTCAACTTGGAATGGACATTTATGGCAAGTGAAGGAATGACAGACATGGTTATTGCCAAAGCTCATGAGTGCCCCAATTCAGGTCTTTGATGAGTGAATAGCTTGCCCTCGTCTCAGTGGTGACAACAACTAGGGGTGTAGAAGATAATGAATTGGGAATGCTTCGCTTTCGAAATGAAGGGTGAAGAAAAAGAGATTTGGTCTCAACCCATAAAGTTTGATGTTGCCCCGGGCCATAACAAGGACAAAAGCGCTCCAATTCAAAGCTTTTGGTAACTATGAATGAACGACTTGCCCCTGTTTGGAGGTATTGACAACTGGAGTGACATGGGATGGGCAATTGAACAGACTTTCCCAAGACCAGGGTGGGCGGGTGGTGAAGAGAATGCCCCAACTTTTGGATCTAAGTTGTGTTCTCAAGTGCCAACCTTTGGTTCTCTACTAATGCCTTGACCTTTGGTATGAAAGAAGCCTCACTTGGTGACCACTAAACCTTGTTTCACCGCAGCCTTGATCAAGCGTTTGAAGTGTGCCTTTCTTTTCCGTTAGCTTTCTTTTTCTAACTGCTTGTTTTTATTCCTCATTTCTTTTTCCCGAGGGTTTATTTTCTTGATCAACTTTCTTTTTCTCGATCGTTTGTTTTTTCTTTTGAGCAAACACATTGTAGACGAGATAAACTTAGTTGTCCTAAGATTTAAAATTTGAGAAAACAACAAAGAATCATCATTGATCGGAATGGACCGGAATTGTTGTGTTTTGTGGAGGAAGGATGATTGGGCTTAATGAAGCGCTTGGGGTTGATGGGGAGGATGGGTCTTATTCGGCGTTATCTGTTGATCGATGATTTATGATAGTTATTTGGCTTGATGAGGTGTTTGGAAGTTTTATTTCGCCAAAGGTTTGTGGAGGCGTGATGCCGAGGTCAAAAGGAAGTGTTTACGGTTTATGGAAGGAGGGTGTATGGGAATGATGAAATATTTGAAGGTTTATTGAGACAAGGATCTCTCGCATTTTGTGGTAACATGTATCACTCACCACTTATATTTCTTTTGTATTTCCTTTTGTTTTGGGATTTTCATTTTGAATCCCTTTTTTTTTTTTTCTCTTTTGTTTTTGTTTCTTTTTTTTTCTTCTCTTTCTTTTTTTTTTTTGCTTTTCCTTCTTTGACTTGGGTGAGCTGATAAAAAGTGATGCACCTTTTTTGATATTTGAGGTGATCCTTGTCTAGGTGATTCTTTGGATTTTGGTTTTTCCGGGCTTAAGGTAGGTAGGAAAGGGACTTTCGGGATTTTGGGTTCTTGTGGTATGGGAGATGGCCATACTTCATTTCAAATTCGATTGCTTATTTCTTTTTTTGTAAAACATACAACAGCTCACCTATCTATATGTGTTTGCTCCTTTCTTCGCATTTTTTTATATGCCCTAATTTTTGCCTGGATCGCTCTTTGCGAGTTTTCAATCCACCGGGCGCTCTTTTTTTTGCCTAGGCCGCCCTTTGCGGGTTTTCAACCTAGCGAGCTTATTTTATCTTGTTTATTAGATTATTTTTTGAAAGACTTGCACTGAGGGAATATGATATTAACAAGGGGAAATTAGTGATCACAGCACTTGCCCCAGACATGGAGGACTTAAAGTGCTAGTGAGAATGAACCAAAAAGGTCAAGTATGCACCGATGGGAGAGAACATGCACTTTATGGGTGGACGGGGCGGAGTTAGACTTGGATGGGGAATGATGATGAATGAAGGAAATTGACTGACTCCAACAAGAGAAATCAGACGTGACATGCATGCTTACTAGAAGAACGCTTCACTGAGGAGAGTTAACATTGGCCAAAACATGATATAAAAACTTTTTTTTTTTTTTTTGAACTATTTCAGTCTTTTATTATGGAATGGATGAGATGCAATGCTCTTTTTGAAAAACTGAGTGCCTTGGAACACCTTGAGTTTGCAAATAAATAGGAGTGAGCTTATCTAAAAGATTATTTTGTAAAAGCGCCTCGTCTCTCATCACAACCCTTTTTATTGTATGCAATGTATGGATGAAAACATGATGAAAAGGCAAGGAAAATGACCACTTGGGAATTGGAATTGTTCTAAAAGGTTTTTTTTTGAGTGTTTTGATGCAAGATGAAAAATGAAATTCCTAGGCATGCAAGAATGATATTTTCAAAATGGTTTTTATTCTTTAAAGGCAAGACGAGATATGAAATGTCGATGCCCTCTTTTTCCTTTTTGTAAAAACGATGACGTGAGGCAACCAATTATCGTTACTCTGAGTAACTTGCATGAAACAATGAGTGGATCATGACGCAATATACTGAAATGCTTCAACATTTGGTTAACTCAAACTTATTCTCTTATTTGAAAACAAACCTCACTTGATAGGGTCAAAGTGCTCGATGTCGTAGAGTAACATCTCAAATTTGTGGTGCACAAACAAATTTGAGATATTACCCTTCGTCATTCAAAGGTGCACTTTTACTCATTGAGCTTTTACATGAAGAGCTTTTCTATTTTTCTTTGTTTAGAGAAGATGCATGCATTGGAAATTTTTCATTTTTTTATTTTTAGTTTTGGAACATGATTTTGAAAATTATTTGGAGATGCAAATGATTTATTGGAAAAGAAAGGTTTTAAAAAAATGTGCTTGACGGGGTATGACCCGCTCCTACGTATCCCCATTGTAATGAGGAATCAAAGCGTACGTAGTTCTACTGTGTCTTTTTTTGAAATAATGCTTATGCATGAATGCCATGTTTTGGATGAACTTGGCGAGGAGCTTTTTCCTCTTTTTGATTATAAATGAAATGCTTATGCTATGAAGATGATAATTGTTTTTCATTTTATGCAATGAAGTGGAACGCAAGATGAATGATTTTTTCAAAATTGAAACTTTATTTAATGCAAATGATGCAATGATGTAATGATGCCATGATGCAAGATGCCCCCTTTTTTTTTTGAAAATCTTTCTTTTTTTTTTTTTTTTTTAGGAAAGACATGTCTAAACTACAATGCAACACACAATTTATATGTCCTCGTGTCCTACAAAGGTGGGAATCCTAAGTTCTAGGGCAACTTCAAAGGTTCCTTCCATGTAGTTCTAATTCACATCCTCACAATGGCTACCAGAGCTAGAGAATCCTCATGCCGACATCCACAAATGTAGAGAACTACCAAGTGTGAAGCGCCATGAGAAAGCGCACTGGTTGAGACTTTCATGAGTGTCGATGCACGAAGGTCTCGAATGACACCACTAATCGTCTCCACTCTCCTAGGTGTTTGTTGGATCCGGGTATAGGAGCCCACTCATAACATACAAAATGTAAGGTGTGAAAGTGTGTGATTGAGGACATACTTTCTAAAATCTACCCTCCCACCTGCAAGGAAAAACAGAACATCACCTGCATGAAGCAAACAGTAATATGTCGTCTACCCTAAGGTTTAGCATCACTTCAAAACAAATGAAATAACCTAAGGTGTCATCAACAACCATATATAGCTTACCTCAAGAAAGGGAGCAGAGAAGAAGGGGTTATAATGGATGGGGGAATGCATGCATAATTATAAGCATATAAAGAAAGAAAAGGAAAAAGGTAAGGAAATGAAGAAGTAGAACGAAAAATAATTCAAATTAAACACTTTGAACCACACATCGGATTAATTAGGCTTGACCCACTTTTTTTTTTTTTTTTTTTTTTTAAATGGAGTCGCCACTGCTATGCGCCTAAAAGTCCCCAAAGGAGAACCTTCCTCGTTTACAACTTTTCTAAAAAAGAAATCTTTCAATGAAGCCGCCACTAACATTTATTAAGGAAAATATTAGGAAAACCTTTTGGAAAGCAATTGGTCTTTCGAAAACTCTGAGATGTAGGTTCGGGGGTCGGTTAGGTGTGGGGAAGGTATTAGCACCCCACACCTCCTTTCTACCGAAAGGGAACCATTAATTCGATGTGTGGTTTTGAAATGTTTGATTTGAAATGAATCGTTCTACTTCTTTTCTTTTCCTTTTTATTTGAAAGAGTTTTTAGAAAACAAGAGAGAAAGAAATCTTTTGGGATCTTTGAAAAGTGAAACTAAACTTAGATTTTTAAAAAGAGTGCTTGACGGGATATGACCCGCTCCTACGTACCCTCAATGAGATGAGGATCAAAGCTACGTAGTTCTTGGTTCTTAATCTTGAGAAAATCTGTGTTTTGTCTTTATCTTATCTTTGGGTTTTTGGAAATATGACTCAAGCGCTCATGAATACCAAACAAGCAATGGCTTCGAGTGGCGTTCATTATTAACTTGAAAGAAAAGTGTTGGAACCGGTAATCAATCGAGCAATTACTCAAGTGATCACTAGTTGCAACGCGTTTTATTATCTTTTTTGAAATGATTTTGGAAAAGGATGAATCATAGTGATGATTACCACTAATGACTCATATTATTTTTTAGGAAAATTGAATTAGGTTTTTGTTGTTTAATTAATGTGTGGGAGCTTTCATAATAGTCAAACAAGCAAAGGCTTCGAGTGACTATCACTAATAACTCCTCATTAACGATCAAACAAGCAATGGCTTCGAGTGATGGCTAATGATTTGTTTATGAAAAAGATGCCTTAGGGTTTTTATTAGAAAACATTTGAATTTGGACTTGAAAAGAAAGTAGAACATTTACAAATCTTTTTTATTCTAAACCAAGACGCAACAATGAAAGCATAGACAAAACAAACATGAAGAATATTTACAAGTTGCCATGAACAAATGAATACATGATTAAACAAACACATGAGTGTATAAGCATGCAATTGGAGAATACAAGGCATAACATTATTTGAATGCATAATTAAATGCATGAGCATACAAGAGTGGAAAGTAATGCATGGCATTATTGAATGCATGAGTATTTGATTAATGAATGCATGGACATGTGAGGATGCATGGTTATTTAATTATGAATGGACATGTGAGAATGCAAGAAGTATAAACAAGTAAGGATGCATGAGGTACTAACAAGTGAGAGTGCAAATGAATATGCAAGAGATATGAATATATGAAAGGGCATGAAGGTTAAAACAAGAGAGTATGCAAGAGATACAAGCAAATGAGAATGCAAGAGAGTGAATGAGGTTTTATTTAAGTGTAAGAATGTGAGAGTGTGTCATAAAAAGTGGTAAGAATTTAGTTACCTTATTCTTAGGAAATGGTGAAATGTTTTGGTGTTTTTAGAGTCTTAGGAAAAAGTGGTAAAAAGTATTTTTGGGTTGATTTTGTAAACTAGAAAATGTTTTGGTCTTTTTGTAATTTAAGAAAGGTAAAAAGTAAAGGTAAATTATTAATGAAATGGTAACTTATTTAAGTGAAGGTGATGAATTATTTAAGTGAAGGTAAATGTTTTTACTATTTAGTAACACTTAGGTGAATGGAAAAAACTAAAAGGTAAAAAGTGAAAAACACAATTCACAACAATTAATTTACCAAACAAGATCAAACAACAAATTTGAGTAAGTAAATTGGTCACAAAAATGGCTTCATGGCCGAACCTACATATACACAATAATGCTCAACTTCAACAAATTTCTTGCAACCAAATCACCTCATTAGACACACATACATAAACCCTAAGATCTACACATGTATATCACACTCAAACAAGCATCATTTCATTATTTATTCAACTCACAAAATCAAAGAAAATAAAAGATGATGAAACCTAATTTAGGGACCCAAACCGAAACCTCAACCTCATAAATCAAACCAAATCTCAACTTGCAAGTTATGACATGAACAATGGGATGCATATCTCATGTGGAAATTTTTATTCATGCAAAAATGACAAAATGTGTATGAAAAATGCAAGAACAATATGATGAAACACAAGAAACCTCTCCTCAAGGCCAAGGGTTCACTTCAAGCACCCAAGGCTCCCAAAGTCCTTGACATAGTGCTTGAAATGAACCCTCTAAGCCTCTTAGAGAGGAAAGAGGAGTAGAAGGGTGATTTACATGCTAGTAGTAAAAAAATGCAAGAGATTAGGATATTTACCTCAAGATCAAAACTACACAAGAATAGATGAATGAAGATCAAGAACAAGTCAACAATAATCTTCACAAAAACACCAACAATGTCACACAAACTTGAAGAAAGGAAGCTCCTTTATTGTGTAAAAATGGAACTAAGGGTGGAAGGAGGATGATATATGAATATGAAGTAGGTTTAAGGTGATTTGGTGGATGAAACTTGAAAAATGGATGGAAGGGAATGAGGGAGAGGGTTCGGCCTAGAGAGGAGGAAGAGAGGAGAAGTCTTTGTTCTAGGTTAGCAAAAATGAGAGTAATAGCCAAAAGATCCATGAGGTGAGGAAATGGGAAGTATTTATAGGGGTTTTTAGGTTTAAGGGTATTTTAGTCTTCTCATCTTTGATGGGCTCTAGGATTTGATTTTATTTTTGAATGGATGGCTAGGATTATTAGTCACATGGATTAGGGGTATTTAGAAAACACAAGTGTGTGAGGAGGTGGGGTGAAGGTGGCGCATGCATGAACAAAAAGAAGGGAAAAATTGTGAACAAAAATCTAATTTTGGAATGGTGATTCATATGGGAAGGATCTAGAATAGGGTTAAGGGTATTATGGTGAGGGAATGTTATCAAAAGGGAAAGATGACATTTGTTGGTGGAGAGGTTAGTGTAAGTGTGTGGAATAATTTACCAAAATGGGCAAAAGTGAAGATAAGATCAAATCAAAACTTGGTGAATAAGAAAAGAAGTGTGTAGAAGAATTTTGAGAGAGAGAGAGGGGGTATGTGGCGCATGATCAGCTGATCATGGAGGGAGAAAAATAAAAAAAATGCTTGTTTTTGGTATTTTGTCTTATTGAGGACACTTCCTATTTTTTGATTTTGAAATTTGAATTTTTGGACATGTAAAATGGGAATGCACCTATTGAAAATGTGTTACATGTTTTTGGACACCATAAAATAGCCTCCCCAATTATTCTAGACAAACAAAAGTTGTCTTTTAATAATTGGGGAATTTTTAATGGTCTTTTAGCATTTTTTATGCAATAAAAAATAGGGAAAATGCATTTTAATTATTTTGGGCTAAGATATTCTCTCTAAAAATTGTACAAAAATTATCTTGGATAAAAGAAAAATGTACTTTTGGTATGTGCATACTTTTGACGAGAAAATTATCCTGTTGCAAAAAATGACCAAAATGCCCCTTACCCTAAAAAATCCTAGTTCGTCCAAAAAGTGCATTTCAACTTCAAAAAAGATTTTAAAAACTTTGAAATGACTTTTAGGACCCTAAATGCAATGCATGATGCTTTTTCTTTTATTTATTTATTTTTTTGGGGAAAATTAGGGTTTTACCCTAAGCCGGACAAAATTGGGGTATGACAACAGTGAGTTAAAATATGAGAGAAATAAGTTGGATTGCTTTCACTACGTAAATTCCCGAAACAAGACGCTATAACGTCACACGCTATAGCGTTAAGCTGCTGTTGCAAATATTTTGTGCCTTTCGATCCACTAGCGCTGTGGTTTCATTACAAGATACCTATGTCTAGGTTCTAAATAAGTTCACCCCTGTATATTCAAGATCCCACAGCTTAAGCTTTATAAACTATTGCAACTTCTATGTCTAGAGGAAGCAAAAATTGGCTAAATGTCTTTAACCAACCTTCTCGTTTATATTAACCCTTGAGTTCTTTCTATGGTTCATGTCTGAATCCACAGAAGTTCTTGTTTTACGTGGCCAAATATAAAACAAGATTGAAAGAATTATAACACAAGGATTAAAACACAAAACGTGAGAAATTATATACGTAATATTAAAGGTTCATTACAAGCTTATAGCAACCCAACTCAAAGAGTTTAGCTCATGTTGAGCATCATCAAAATAACACAAATACAAATACTTGCATTACCGTAGGTAAGAAGGAAAATACAAGTGCAAAAGATACAAGCTTGAAGTCTCCTAATCATCCACGCAGAGATGGTACATCATCAGCCTTACACCGTGAGAAACACAGAAATTACAAAAGAAATCAAAATGCAAAAGTTTCAAAAGTGTATCAATGGAGAAGAAGAAATGTCACGTTCTCTCTCTCTACCAATACTCTCTCTTACTCTCAAAATCCTAAGGTAAAAAGGGAGGAAATCAGCATATCTAGTATATCTAGCATGAGGTACAAATCTTCTCAAAAGTCAATAAAGGTGATGTTTGCTTTTTCACCAACTCCACTATTCCTTTACTCATGCAATGACAAGTGTCCACACAAATCCAATAAAATCCGCACATGTCAGCAAGCACAGTGGACACAAGATATGGAACATGGATTAATGAGCTTGGCGCCAAAATTGCACTTTTCCTTTAGATGCTCAGCTGATCTGCCTTCTTGACGCTATAGCGTTAGACGCTATAGCGCTAAACACTGCACTACTTCACAAAATACATCAAAACAATCACAAGGGCACCAAACGTGCCAATTTCATAGCAAAGCAGTGTTTAGCCTTTCCTCACCTAATATAAACAGAAATGCAATAAATACTATACTAATATTACTTGAGAACTTACTTAATTTAATGATTAGAGGCATAAATAACTCATATAAATATGAGTTATCAATGCCTGCTTGACCTGTCACCTTCTTCTTTTTCATTTAAACCTTGCCCAGACAACAGACGTGCCAACGTCTAGTGTACACTGAGACGTTATAACGTCTACCACCTTTTACTTTCTCCTTTCTTCAGCCTTCATTCCTACAAAACAAAAATTAAAAGACACAAAGAGTGTTGGTTAATCAAAAATCATTGGGTTGCCTCCCAAGAGCGCTTGCTTTAAGAGTCTTCAGCCAGACTTCCTCTTTAGTGTTAGAGGTCTTGAAGCTAGGTGGAGACTTTGTCCCTCACCACATGTGCTCCACAGTATTTCTTCACCCTTTCATCATTGATCTTCAGTGTGGAACAAATGGTTTCTTCAAACAGATTCACTATCTTGTTAGGAGACACCTTCACCAACTTGAAAGGTCTTGATCGCCTAGATTTGAGCTTCTTAGGTAAAGATTTAAGCCTTGAAGTGGATGATAAAACTTGTCCCCATTCAATGAGCTTTCTTCTCTGAACTGTTTTGGTGAATTTTGGTGGTTTGGTGGTAATTGGCCGAGGTGAAGATTGCGGACTTAGGTTTTTCTTAGCCTTCTGCTTGCGTCTTGGTGAATTACCAACTGCAACTGCCTCTTCATTTGGAACCAACTGCTTAGAAGACGTTACAACAGCAGATGTTATAACGTCATTAGTTCCCCTTTCTTTTTGCCGAGGTTGTTGTAATGGTTCTTTTTCTGGTTCAGGTTGAGTGGGGGGTGGTTGTGGAATGGGTTGGTCTTGTGGTTTAGATTGTGGTGTTTTGGGGGTATTTTGGTCATGAGAGGATGGTTCTTTAGGTGAGGGTTGGGGTTGTTTGGCTTTTGGTGATGGTGGTTTGGGCTTGGCTGCTTTGGATTGTTTTTGAACCACATGGTCAGCGGCAACCACATAAGAACATTCTTCCGTGTGAGGCTCACGGATACTTGAGTGCGTTGAGAACATTGAACTTGACTTCTTGGTCATTGACTCTCATGATCAATTCTCCTTTACGCACATCAATGATTGTCCTTCCAGTAGCTAGGAATGGTCTCCCCAGAATGATAGGAACTTCTTTATCTGCATCAAAATCTAAAATAACAAAATCCACTTTGGAAACACAAACTTGTCAACTTTAATCAAAACATCTTCTAATATGCCCTCGGGATATACTCTACTCTTATCGGCTAAAGTGAGACTTAAAGAAGTAGGTCCGCGGTTCCTATACCAAGTTTATCATATATGGATTTGGGCATCAAGTTGATACTTGCTCCCAAGTCACATAAAGCTTTGCCAATGTAAAAATCTCCAATGGAGCATGGTATAGTAAAGCGCCGGGATCCTTGAGTTTTCTAGGAGTTTATTCTCGCATAATTAAGCTACATTCTTGATTAAAGCAACGATTTGAACTCCCCTAGCCTTCTTCTCTTGGTGATGATGTCCTTGGGAACTTGGCATAGTTTGGCATCTGTGTAGAGAGCTTCTACCAAAGGAAGGTTGATGTGTAGCTTCTTGAGCATCTCCATGAACTTCTTTGAATTGCTTGTCTTCATGAGCTTTCTTTAGTCTTTGAGGGTAGGGTGGAGGAGGATATTCGGTACAAGCTTGGGTACAGTCTTGATTCTGGTTCAAAACTAGACGTTGTAACGTCGGCTTTGACATCACAATATCCGGAATATTCTTCTCTTTTTCTCCACTTTTGTTTTTCTCCTTCCCTTCTCTTTTTCCTTCTCTCGGCACCTCATTTTCCTTAGGCATAGTTGGTTCGGGATACTCGGTGCCACTTCTCAATGAGATAGCATTTACTGTGCATTCACCACATTGTTACCATTTGGATCGGATGATGATGGTGTTTGAGTAGTAGATGGGAGAGATCCATTCTCGCCTTTGAGTGAGAGTGAAAGCTATCTCGCCCAATTTGGTTTTCGAGTTTTGATTGAAGACTCATGAGTTTGCAAAGTTGTCTTACAATCACTTATGAAGTTTTTCATCATGGCCTCCAAGTTGCTATTATTGTTGTTATTCGCACATACCGCCTCTCTGTTGTTATTCTTGTAGTTGAGGAGGAAATCATGTGTTCAGGATACAAAGTTTACAGATCGAGTGGGTTCAGCAATTTGCAGTGATCTGTCTTTTGAGGCGTGGCCACGCTTTGGAGTGCTCATGGTTTTGATCATGTTGGTCAGGGTAGCAACCTGAGCAGAAAGAGCAGTTATTTCATGGACACCAGCTCTCTTTCCAGGAGTAAATCTATCAGATGGCCAATGTGAGTTATGGGTGGCTATGTCATCAATAAGCTTGCATGCCTCGAGAGAAAGACATGTTCGTAATGACATCACCGATGAAGCATCAAGTATCAACCTAGTAGGCTGATCTAGACCATTGTAGAAAGTCTCCATTTGAATCACCACGGGAATGCCATGGTGTGGGCACATTCTCAGTAATTCCTTCCACCTTTCCCAAGCCTCAAATAGTGATTCCCCTTCCCTTTGTTTGAAGGAAGTGATATCATTTCTCAGCTTAGCATTTTTGTTGGGAGGAAGTATTTTTCAAGAAACTTCACCTAGCTCATCCCAAGTGTGAATTGAATTTGGTTCCAAGGAGTTTAACCAACTTTTGGCCTTATCCTTAAGAGAATATGGGAAGAGCTTCAATCGAAAGCATCCTCCGAGACTCAGGATAATAAAATTGCTACACACATCAAAAAATTGCCTTAGGTGTGCATAAGGATCTTCTTGAGGAAAACCCCAAATTGCCCTGCGGTTTAAAGCATTTGGAACATCATTGGCTTGAATTCAAAGTGACCAGTATGAAGGGTTGGTCTTGCAATGCCTGTTTGTAGATGAGCGAGGATTAAGCACAAAGATAATCACGCATAGGCTGCCCCCTGTCATTGACCATGTCTTGTGGTCCCGCATTGATGAGTTCTTTGCCTTTGCAGTGTTCATCATCAACAACTATTGTTTCGTATGAGTTTGTGGTCCACGACCATGTCCTCTACCTCCTCTTGGTGTATGTCCACCTCTAGAACCAAAGTGTTATGATCGGACATGGTTGGGTGTTATTCTTTGTTGTTGTTGCCTCCTTCTTAACCTTTGTCGTCTCCTTAGTTGTGCGAAAGTTCTTTCGAGTTCGGATCAAACTCAGTGTAGACTCACTCCTTGGCTCGGCTTGAACTAGAGCTTGCGTTGGAACTAAGCATATACTGTAACGCGTCTACTGTTCAAACACGAAACAACAAACAACACAAGAAAATTCTTTCAACTTGTGTTCTAATACTTTTGAACAATAAAAGTTACTACAATCCCTAACTAACTGGCGCCAAAAACTTGTTTGCGTTCGTGTGGTATTCGCAAATATAGTGCAAGTATACACGTCGTACAAGTAATAAAGTGAATATAAGTAAGAGATCGTTCCCACGAGGATTGGTTGTACTTTCAAAGTTCAAGTCTTAAAAACACAAGTGAAACAAGTAACAAATCGGCACTAAAAGTTGGTGTTAAAACTAGGAACATAAATAAAACAAGTAAATAAGATAGTGGTTGTGAATATGGATGAGAATGAGTTGGATTGTTGCATGCAAGTAAATCCTCTCTAGTCAGACGTTATAACGTTTACACGTTATTACATACAAATGTTATTCTGTATAGACGTTACCACGTCTGAACGCTGTTGCAAAAGAGCTGTGCTTTTCAGACAAAACGTCAGAGCTTCAAGTACTAGAATGTCCTATGTCTAGGTTCTAAGTAGGCTGCTCTCGTATTTTAAGCACCCACAGCAATGTTCTATGAACTATTATCCGTTCTATGTCTAGACTTAGATAAAAATGCCTAAATGTCTTTAGTGCACCTTTTCGTTCATATAAATCTTTGAGTTCTTTTCATAGACCATGTCTGTACCTATGAATCTACCTATTTTAAGAGGCCAACCTCAAAACAAGTTTGGAAATATTATCATGCAAAGATTTAAAACATGTAAGCGTCAATACTTCATAACATTTAACTAGAAATTCATTACATGCAAAACAACAACCCAACTACAAAATGTTTAGCTCATGCCGAGCATCTTTCTGAGAAAGATAAGGAGTTAAAATCCAAATACCAAACATAGAGGAAAAGATCTCGAGTGCAACAGATACGCCTAAGTAACTTTCCCGCATGCGATCTGTAGAGACGTTACAACGTCCGAGCTTCACGATGAGTGGTTATGGACTGGAAATGGAGTTGAGTAGAGTTCAAAACCGAAGTGCGTGTCCGTAACTTCGTTTTGAGAACTCTTTCTGAACAATGGAGGAAGGTAGATGATGAATGTATGGACTGGTATGATGCAGGTGTGTGTATGTTTTTTTTAGAGAGAGACAAGTCTTCAATTAAATAGCCAAATGGGTCACATGTTGGTGATGTCATTTGCCCACCTACCAAGCTTTGTTTGTATACGAATCGACATCAGATAAAGGTGCTACTGATAGGCGTCATCCTTGTCAAGACACATGGGAATAGAAGATCTTCCGACTTTACGAATCTTTAACCATCATTGCTAGTGCGCCATAACTGAGATATTTCACTCTTGCTCTGCTGCCCTTCTACAGACGTGGTGAGGGACGTTGCGACGTTCGGCTTTTTACTGCACAAACACAAGAAGCATCAAAATGCTCACAAAGGCACCAATTTGTGCCAAAATGCACAGAACTAGTAATTTAGCCCCTAGCTAACTAAGAAACAGTAAACTAACGGAAAACTAATAGAAACAACCTATTATTGCTAGAGAACTTGCATGATTTATCTTTGAATAAGTATAAATAACTTATAAATATGAGTTATCATCTACCATTTGGAAAAGTTTAAAACTGGTTGTATTAGGGAGCATGGGTATTGGGTTAATACTACTTGGCATTGGAATCTCGTTTGGGACCGTGTTTTGATGGCGGAGGAGAGGGCAAACTCTAATATGTTGTTTGACATTTTAAACTCTATTCAACCCGAAGAGTCCGAGCATGATAAATGGCAGTGGAGACTTGATAAGTACTAAGTCTTTACGGTCAAATCCTGTTATATTTTGATGATGAACCTTTGGCACAATGATGAGTTGGATAGCGACATTTAGAGCTGGCAAAATGGGTCGGGCTTGCCGGGCGGGGCCGGGCTAGCCCGCAAAAACATAGGGCTTGGGCCGAAGAAATTGAGCCCATTTTTACACCCGGGCTTTTTAGCCCGATCCTAAAAAGCACGAGCCTGTGCCGGGCTAGCCCGCTCGAGCCATGGGTAGCCCGCAGGCCCGTGATTAAAGCAAAAAATGGTAAGCCAAAGTCATGAGTCACACGTCTCCTCGTTTCCCAATTCTCACCAATTCTCACCAATTTGATTAATTCTCACCAATTCCCCAAATTGATTAATTCTCACCAATTCCCCAAATTAATTCATTCCCCAAATTAATTCATTCCTTCCTAATTCCTATCCTCCAATTTCATTCATCACTATTCAGCTTCAGACCTTCAGTCTTCTTATCTTCTATACGTCCTCTCTCTCTCTTCTTCGTTTAGCACTTTAGCTTCAGACCTTCAGTTTATCAATTGCTTAGCACTAATTTATATCCTTTGCATTCTTCTATCATTTGATTCTTTATTTTGTAGGAGTTTGAAGAACATGAAAGCCAAAGTGTTACCAATACCGGAATATCTGAACTTGATGCTTATTTTTCCGAGCCAAGGCTTCCTCCATGTGAGGGTTTTAATATCTTAGCTTACTGGAAGGAAAGAAGTCGTAGATGTCCTGATCTTGCAAAGATGGCTTTTGATATATTGAGTATTCCAATAACTACAAAGTATGGCGTCGAATCCGCTTTTAGCATTGGCTCGAGAGTTTTAAACAAGTATAGAAGCTCTTTGAAAGATGATCTGTTTCAAGTCCTTTTGTGCACCCGTAGTTGGTTGCATGGTTTTGTAGGTAAACTTTTTCTTCTAGAATAGCAATTTAAAATTAAACAACTTATTCATATTGCAACTTATTGTCTATTCATTTTCTTTCTAGCATATGATAATGAAGAAGAAGAAGAAGAAGAAGATGATGAAAGCATCACCTTGAAGAGATGTAAAACTTTCTCAAGAAGCCTCAAATTCACATGAGCCATGATTGCACCAATCGATTCTGCGCTCTTTGAAAGATGATCTTTGTATTTTAATGTTTTTGCAATTGATTGTTTTGGCATTTTAAGTTTACCTTCAGCTGATTGTTTCTGCTGCTGCATTTTTGGGATTTTTGCAGCTGATTGCACCCCAGTAGTATGGTTTTGGCATTTTAAGTTTACTACGGTGATTGTTTCTCACTGCTTTGCATTTTTGGGATTTTTGCGGTGATTGTACAATAGTATTGGTACCCGATTTTTAATGTTTCTTCTGAACTAGAAGTATTGGTTCTCGCCATACTTCTTGAATATGGGATTCGATTCGTTCTAGGATGTGGCAACATAATATTAATAGTATGCGGGAAGATTTGGTTATTGCCATTCATTCATGAAGATGTTAACAATGTTTACTTTGTCCTAAGATTATAACTAATGGAAAGTACAATTTTGTGTGCATAGAGCAATTACTAATCCAGAGGATTGAGTTTTATTTAGTGATTGTAATTTATTAATCAACATAGAGTAGCGAATTATAATATGTAACAGATTATTCATGGCTAATCCAATTGTTGGATTTTATAATGTTAATACTCACATAAAATATGATTTTAGTAAAAATCAATAGTGTTAAAAGATTGAAATTGAAAAGTGATGATAAATGATTAATTGTATTCAATTTTTATCGATTCATTGTGTTATAGAAATAGAAAAAATTGGCGCACAATGCGGGCTAGTTCGAAAAGCCCGTAGCCCGCATAGGGTGGGCTTGGGCTGAAAAGGTTGAGCCGAATTGACATCCGGGCTTTTTAGCCCGGACCGCAGAAGCCCGAGCCCGATGCGGGCCAGCCCGATGTGGGCCGGGTAGCCCGTTTTGCCAGCTCTAGTGACATTCAAAGCGCTTTAGATGACATGTGGCAGCTTTCGGTTCCTACTAAGGTGGGGGTGTTCGGTTGGAGATTGTTGTTGGGAAAGCTCCCAACACAGGATGCTCTTATTTCTAAGGGTATCACATCGACCCTCATGGGTCGAAATGTCCCTTTTGTTTTGAGCATGATGAGACTATTTTTCAGTTATTTTTCTTATGCAGGTGCTCTCGTTCAGTTTGGTCCTCTATTCACAATTGGATGGGAGAGTGCTCATGGATTCTCTTGTTGGAGTGGCGCATTTTAGGGCTCATGGCATGAGGTTGGAATCCAAGAAGGCTGGTAGATTGAATTATCTTTTGTGGATGGCAGACACTTGGTGCCTCTGGATTCATCGAAATCACATTCTATTTAAGGACCAAGTCTTCAATTCTCAAATAGTAGTCAATCATGTTAAATCTATATCTTGGAGTTGGTTCATTTGCATTGAAGGTCGCAACTCAGATTTGAAAATTTCTGACTGGTGGGGAAATCCTATTGTTTGTATGAATTCGATATAGTTTGGTCTTTTGTCTCATTCTTCCTGGGGTACTCTTTCCTCCATGGGCCTTTTTCCCATGGAGTTTTGGCCCTAAGAGGTTTTAATGAGGCCTCTTATATCTGTACCGGTTGGGGTGCCCGTTTGCATCTCCTTTTATAAAAATTTTGCTTATAAAAAAAAACATTGATATTGGACCAACGGTTCTAATGTCTTTCTTCAAAAATTAATTGAGGGATGTCTAGGATTAAAAAAACCTTATCTTCAAAACAACATGGACGATGGAATCAATAAATATTATGGTTGCATGATTTAATTTGATAGCTGTAAAAACAAAACTGTGTAGCCATAAATTCTAAATGAAAAAGGAGATAATATTTGTGTCTAATCCATACTCATCAATTGCATTTATTGCATAATATCGGTTTTCCTGCAAATCAATTTATAGTACCCAAAATTAGATTCATTCAAAAATTGGAGGTATGTTTACTCGGCGCAGATACTCACAAGTACTTGTAGGACAATTTCAGAGACAGCGTGACACATACAATATAATAATAAATACAATAATTAGTATTATCTTTTTGTTTGTGTCACCTTCTCTCCGAAATTATTGCAAAAGTACTTGTGAGATCCAAAATCATGTTTACTTACCTCTTGGCAGTGGCGGGTTTTTCAACAATTTTTTAATATTATTTCTGCAAATTCGTACTGATTATACATGGTTATCTTTTGATGTGAAATTTAATAAATTAATTAAATGTGAAGGGTACTAATCAACCGCTAATCTAAACTATCTAAAATTATGAAACATCAGTCTTATGTATGGCGTGATGTAATTGGAATAAATAAAAGAACAATGTATGGCCCTGGACTATATTTGGCTACAGTGTTGAGACCTTACTTACTACGGTTCAAGCTTATATCTGAGTAGGTGTATAGACAAGAGCTCAATAAACTCTAAAATTAGATAAAAGAAGTGAGAATTGAAAGAGATAAACTTCGAGTTGAAGTGGAAAATACCAGGAAAATATGTGAGCAAAATAACAAGATGTTAAAACTATTGATGAAAATGATGAAGTTTTAAAAACCTCCATTTAATGAAGAGTTGGATGACGAAGATGATGAAGAGACCGATGTAGAGGGACAAAGTGATGAAGAGAGTTAAACATTTGATGTATTTTGTTATGACTTAAAAATTACTATATTATGTAGGATTTAGTCTAAAATGATAGTTATGGTTTTTTACCAAGTACTATTTGTGCAGAAAAGACATTTAGTATCGATTATTTGGTAGATTAAGCATCGGTTATTTAACCGATGCTAAATATTTCTATTAGCATCAGGTGTTTAAATAAACGATGCTAAAGGGTGTTCCATGATTGTTTTTAATTTGCTGTCCAAAAATGACATTTAGTATCAATTGTTTAAACAACCGATGCTAAATGTTCTGAAAAATGACACTTAAACAACTGTTTTTGCAAGTTCTATTTGATTCCCATATCTCCTACAATTTTAAAACTTATTTAAATAGTAACAATGTGCCACGTAGCAACCATTCATTGTTTCAATGATATGGCATGTCAGTGCCATGTGGCAGTGTTGACGTGGATGTGGTGACGACGCATGTTACTACCACATGGAACAACAATCCAATAATATGTTTTTTTTAATAGCAAAATATTATATATTATATTGGTGTTTAAAAGGACACCCAAAACCCCGTATACAAGAACATCGTTTGCCCCCAAACAATGCCCGAAAACAACAAGGAACTCTACAATATCTCACAAGATACCAATGAGGACAAGAACAATAAACAAATCACAAAAGGGTTTTTTTTTTGTACCCCCACCTCATCCCCATAAACCCCCACCCACACTGAAAACCCCAAAATGCCCTTCTGAAAACGTATTTTTTTTTACAATTTTTTGACCAATCGTATATACACCTGGGGGGGTATATATACGACCCTATGCATTTAGGCATCGTATATACACCTCCAAGGCGTATATACGATTGGTCAACCCCCACCTTAATCGTATATACGCCTTGGGAGGTGTATATACGATGCCTAAAATATAAGTCGTATATATACCCCCTCGTGTGTATATCGACCCCCATTGTATTTTTTAAAATTTTTTAAGTCAAATAAAAATTATATAAGTCACGAAAATAGGTTTTGTGTGTAGTTCGTTAAAGCGTGGCGATGTTATACGTCGAACGAATAATTTTAGGCTAAAAAATCGGTTTTCGGGCAACATACTCCGATCGTAA
Organism: Oxytropis ochrocephala; assembly: GCA_020916435.1. Lineage (NCBI taxonomy): Eukaryota > Viridiplantae > Streptophyta > Magnoliopsida > Fabales > Fabaceae > Oxytropis > Oxytropis ochrocephala. The sequence continues at coordinate 58,513,553 of CM037090.1, read as the reverse complement.
TGAAACCACAACCATTAAATCTGAAAAAAATCAAGAATCAAGACTCCCCTAGAAGGGACTTCTTACGGGATTACGGCCTCAAAATCCCAAATTCCATCGTTTACTATTTTTTACGATTTTTTTAATTTTCATAGTCTCCAAAAATCTTAAAAAATTTGTATAGCCCGATTTTCGTTTTGTTAGATTTTTAGTGGTGTTTTTATAATTTTTGGAGTAGTTTTGACTATTTAACGAATTTTTAGTAGCCTTTTAGTAATAAAAATTAAAACAAATTATTAAAAAAAATAAAAAGTGCATCGTATATACCCCTTTGAGTACGTATATACGATTAGACAAAAAATAGCCATCGTATATACGTACCCAAAGGGGTATATACGACGATTTTTTTTTTAAAAAAAAATTAAGTTTCAAAGGGCATTTTGGGGTTTTTGGTATTGGGTGGGGGTGGGAGGGGATGGGGTGGGGGTCCAAAAAAAAAGGCTTAATTACAGTTTTGGTCCCCCTATTTTCACTAACTCACGATTTTGGTCCCCCAAGAATTTTTTTCACGAATTTGGTCCCCCTGTTTTCACTAGTTCACGATTTTAGTCCCCCAAGAATTTTTCTCACGAATTTAGTCCCCCTATTTTCGCCAATTCACGATTTTAGTCCCCCTATTTTTCCAATTTTTAAAATCAAAGTCTCCCTTAAGGAAAACTAGGGGGACTAAAATCGTGAGTTTGCGAAAATTAGGGGACTAAAATCGTGAGTTGGTGAAAATAGGGGGACTAAATTTGTGAGAAAAATTCTTGGGGGACTAAAATCGTGAGTTACTGAAAATAGGGGGACTAAATTCGTGAAAAAAATTCTTAGGGGATCAAAATTGTGAGTTAGTGAAAATAGGGGGACCAAAACTGTAATTAAGCCAAAAATAAAACCCATCACAAAAGTATCAAAACTGCCACCCAAGTAGCAAAGATGTGGGCCAATTCTACTCAAAGTTTTGTCATGCTTGAAGAGTTACCTTATTTTAGAAAGAGAGAGATAAGTTCCTAGGGTATGTCCGCTAGGTTTGGTTACCTTTGGGTTTTGTTAGTTTTTTAACCAGTGGGTTATTTTACTATGGAAAGTTTATCTATTGGATTTCATGTGTTGTCAAATTATAAGCTAACTCAAAAGGAGATATTTGTTTGTATCTAATAGACGTTTCCTTGTACTGTTGGTTTATTATTTCCATCATGTTTCCTTTGTCCGTCTAGTTCATTGATTGTGTGAAGTGATTTCGGTCTTCTACCTCTTCTATGGTGGGTGTGCATCAGTTATTACAAATATAGTGATATCATACAAACATCTGATCTTGAGAGCATAAGTTCTGATTGTAGTAGTTCTGTCTTGAGTCTAGGAGTTTTAAGTTTTAAAATCAAAAGAGCAAAAGAGCATTTACAAGAGCTAAAGAGCAACTGTCTAGATGTTAAAAGAGCTAAAGAGCATGTTTCTTGTGTCAAAAGAGCTAAAAAGCGGTTTGTTTTTGCTAACTCTCTGTTGGTTAGTAGTGTCAGTTTGAATTGTGTCTTCTTCTTAGTTTCCTGGTTCTGTGGTCTGGTTTTTTCCTTGTGTTAAGCATCTCTTGCTGGTGTTGTTGTTGGCTGACTTGTGCTGCTTCATGGCTTCTTCATCTTACTGTGACAACCATACGGGGGAGAACCCTGAGGTTTTAGAGGAACCTCTCCTTCCTGAAACACAAAGTGAAGATCTGTTGTTAAATAGATCCCTTGTTGGGTATATCTATAGTGATAAACATATGAATGTTAAAGCTGTAAAGGAAATTTTGGCTAAAGCTTGAAATATCTTTCTGGGGTTACATATTTCAGAGTTAGGTCAAAATAAATTTCTGTTTAATTTCACAAAAGTGGAGGATGCTGAAGAGGTTATGAGAAAAGCTCCATGGTTTGTATTGAATAACCTGTTGTGTCTTCAACACTGGAGTCCTAAAGTATCTTGTGAAGCTATTATGTTTAACAAATCCCCGTTTTGGATTCAAATCCATAATCTGCCTCTAGAAAATATGAATATATCAAATGCTACTACTATCTTGAGTAAAGTTGGTAATGTTATTGAGTTAGAGAGTCCATTTGTAGAGGGTAGGATTCTCAGAAATTTTATTAGAGGAAGAGTATCTTTACCTCTAGATAAACAACTGCCTACTGGATGTTGGATACCTAGAGGTGTGTTACCTAGAATTTGGGTTAAGTACAAATATGAAAGGTTGCAAGCTCTCTGCTATAAGTGTGGTAAAGTGGGTCATGAGTTTAAGTCTTGTATTTATCCTCTGGCTACAATTCCTGGCAGGCCGGGGAATCCAAAATATGGCCCTTGGAGGAGTGTATCTGCTCCTAGATCAATGAGTTTCTTAGGGAGAGAACTTATGAAGAAACCTGATACTATTGCTAATACATCTAGTCATATACAGGGGGATGATAGCTCTATGTCTGGCAGTAATGAAAGTGAGGAGGAAAATATGAGAAAGCATTATCATGATATTAATGTGAGAATGGGAAATCACTCTGTTGAAGAGAGACCTTACCCTACCCCTATTCCCACCCCAGTTATTCATCATGATTCAACTAATCACCCTCTTCAAGGTAATATTAGTCTAGTTAGAACTTATGTGGCTGGGTGTATTGTTGACATTAATAATAGCCACAAGACTAATAGTAAGCTACCCCATGTAGAAGTCTACAAGACCATAAACAAAAATAGCCCAAACACAATCCCAATCCCAAACACAAATCATAGCCCTGCTTCTAACCAAACAGAACTTAATGTACCCTTCACTATACCCTCTATCAATCTTTCTACTCAGGAAGAAATGTCTAATTCCACCCACATACCTCCCTTTCAAAACCAACCTGTTTTGGCTAATACTGAGTGGAGGGATCCTCAAAAAGAAGGCAAAATTATAGAGTATACAGTGGATCTAACTTCTGATGAAGATGATGACGAAGCTTCTAAGGAGTCAACTCAGATTGGTGTTGAAGAGGAGGATGCTCTGTCTATGTGTATGGGAGTTGGAATGAGCCTGAAAAAGAGAACCAATGTTAGTTTATTAAGAAAAGAAAAGGGGAAAGGAAAAAAGGAATATAAGAAACTTAAATTTATTACTGAAGGTAAGGGAGAGGGTCTGGTGGAGATCCCTGATAATCCTTTTGGGAGTTTCTGTATAGGATCTTATGTTTCTAAGGCAAAGGAGGCGTGCCAAAGCAAGCCCCCTAAGTCATTATGACTATAATTAGCTGGAATTGTCGTGGTTTGGCGGCTACCACGACAAGTAGAGAGCTTCAGGACCTCTTGAAGGGTCAAAAGCCGACTATTCTGTTCCTTATGGAAACTAGAGCCCAAAAGGAGCGTGTGGAAAGAATGAATAGGAAGCTTAAATTCAAAAATATGTTTTGTGTCCCTGCTTTAGGTACTGCTGGTGGCCTTGCTTTGTTTTGGAATAATTCCTATGATATACAAATTTTGGATTCTTGCAGGAACTACATCCATACTGGTGTGAAGGAAAAGAAAACAGGGCATGTGTTTGAGATGACTTTTGTTTATGGAAATCCTCTTTTTAGTCAGAGGAGACACTTATGGGGTAAGCTTTCTAACTTAAACCCTCTAAGTGGGGGACCTTGGTGTTGTGTGGGGGATTTTAATGAAATGATCTCTGCTAATGAGAAGGATGGCTCTCTTCCTGTTGCTCCTATTAGAATGACTTTGTTTAGAGAATTCTTGAATTCTAATGGCCTTATGGATATGGATCTAAAGGGGAGTAAATTTACTTGGTCTAGCAACCCTAGGGATGATATTGTTACATTTCAAAGAATAGACAAAATTATTATGAACTGGGGGTGGAGAGTTATTTTCCCTCATGCTGTGGGGATTGCTCTTCCTATTGTTTCTTCAGACCACTCTCCTTTAGTTCTTCACCCTTGTCCTCCTGAGAGGAGACCTATTTATTTTAGATATGAGAATTTTTGGGAAGAACATGCTGATTGTGGTCAAGTTGTTGTTGATGGGTGGAAGTCTTCTAATACTACTGACTCTGGGTGGGAGGTGTTTATTGCTAAAGCAAAGAATTGTAAGAGATCTCTTTCCACTTGGCATAAGAACACGTTTAAGAATGCTTCTCTTGAGATTACTAAGTTAAAAGTTCATCTTCAGAAGCTTCTGAATGGTACTAACCCTTCTAGTAAATGGTCTGACATTCAGGAAATTAGGAAAAGGATTGAGGTTCTTTGGACACAAGAAGAATTGTATTGGGGTCAAAGGTCTAGAGTTCAGTGGCTGCATAATGGGGATAAAAATTCTAAATTATTTCATGCTTCTACTGTTCAAAGGAGAGATAGATATACTCTCTATAGATTGAAGGATGCTAATGGGGTTTGGGTGGAAGGCCATTCAGGTGTGCTGAAAGCTGTGGTAGAGTACTTTAAGGATATTTATTGTGCTTCTACCCCAGTTATTGATCCTGAATGTTTATCTGTGGTACCTAGTGCTGTTTCTGCTGAGGCTAATGTGGCTCTCATGGCTCCTGTGTCTTTATTAGAAGTTGAGAGAGCTGTGTTTTCTTTGGGTGCTCAGAAAGCTCCTGGACCTGATGGCCTTAATGGGCTATTCTACCAGAAAAATTGGAGCACAATTAAACTAGATGTTTTAGCTGCAGTGTTGGAATTTTTCCAAACTGGTGCTATAGGTTTCACTGTCAATGACACCATTGTTGCTCTTGTTCCTAAAGTGCAACACCCTGAGGCTATTTCTCAGCTTAGGCCTATCAGTTGTTGTAACTTCATCTACAAAATTATTTCTAAGATTATGGTTAAAAGATTGAAACCATTTCTTAATTCTCTCATCTCTCCCCAACAGAGTGCTTTTGTGGGGTGTGGGGAGACTTATCCAGGACAACCTTGTAGTTGCCCAAGAGGCTTTTCACTTTCTAAAAAAGAAATCTAAAGCTAAGAGTCAAGCCTTTGCTATTAAGTTAGACATGAATAAAGCGTATGACAGGGTTGATTGGTCTTTCCTTAAAGCAGTTCTTCTTGCTTTTGGTTTCTGTGAGGGGTGGGTGAGTCTAGTGTTGTCTCTTGTTTCTTCTGTAAGGTACCAGTTTCAGGTTAATGGCTCTAGAAGTGTCTCTGTTTATCCTTCTAAAGGTCTTAGGCAAGGAGATCCTCTTTCTCCTTATCTTTTCATTCTGGTGTTTGATGTGCTCTCAAGATTGATATCTCACTACTCATCTATTGGTCTGATTGAGGGATTGAAACTAGCTCCTAGAGCTCCTTTACTAACCCATTTGTTTTTTGCAGATGATGCCATTATTTTTGGCAAGGCTGTTCTTAAAGAAGTTTATCAAGTGGTGAAAATTCTAAACTTATTTACTGCTGCATCAGGTCAAGTGATTAACCTGCAGAAATCTGGTTTGGTGTGTGTGGGGGTGGTGTTTCTCCTGTGGTTGAACAAGCTCTGTCTTTTGTGCTCCATATTCATGTTTGGGATTCTCCAGATAAATATTTGGGAATCCCAGCAGAGTGGGGTAGGTCAAAGAGCATGGCTCTTCAATGGATTAAAGAAAGAGTGCTTAATAAGTTGGAGGGGTGGAAGGAGCATTTTCTGTCCCAATCTGGTAAAGAGGTGTTGATTAAAGTTGTCGTGCAAGCTATCCCTTCCTATGTCATGACTATGGTGAGATTGCCAAAAAATTTTTGTCAATTTCTGCTGTTGCTAATTTCTGGTGGAGCTCTAAAGTGAGAAAAAGAGGTATGCATTGGAAGACTCGGGATACTATGTGTAGTCCCAAGAATAAAAGTGGCTTAGGTTTCAAAGACTTTGCTAATCAAAACTCAGCTATCCTCTCTAAGCAAGCCTGGAGATATTCTCAAAATCCTAATGCTTATTGAGAACTCATTCTTAGAGGTATTTATTGTGAGAGATCTGAGTTTTGGCAAGTGAAACCTAAGGCTGGGATATCTTGGGTCTGGAGGAGTATGCTTCATGGGAGGGATCTTCTTCTGAAGAATGGGAGATGGAATATTTGTAGTGGGGAGAGGATTAACATCTCAAATGATAGTTGGATTGCTTCGGGGGTTAAAGCTATGGTAGTGCAAGGCTGTCAAGCTTCTAGTGTGAGTGACTTGATTGATCAAGGCTCTCACAAGTGGGATATTGATAAGTTGAGATTATGTTTGGAGCCTATATCTGCAATTGAGGCAGTTAAAACTCCAATTGGGAGGTCTAGTACTGAGGATTCTCTATTCTGGCCTCTAACAGTGGATGGGTGTTATAGTGTCAAGTCAGGGTATTTATGCATCAATGAGGGGGGGAAAATTAGTAGGGGGCCCCTCATCTTCTTATTCTCATTCTGAGGTTTCTTGGAAATCTATATGGAGTGCTTTGGTGCCTGAAAGGGTCAAAGAGTTTGTGTGGAGGATAAAACATAATGCTCTGTTTACTAAGCTTAACCTTAAGATAAGGAAATTGTCTAATGATTCATCTTGTCCTGTTTGTAAGAAGGAGGAAGAGTCTCTAGAGCATCTTTTCCCCTTATGCCCGTGGACTTCCCCTCTTTGGTTTGGGTTGCAGTTATGTCAGGTACCTACTATTTCTAATGTTTCTTCTATTTGTATCTGGTTGGATAATTTTATCAATAAAATTACCAACAATGAGCTTAATGCTAAGGAGAATTTTGCAAAGGTTCTTATCTCTCTTTGGAGTATCTGGAAAGCTAGAAATAGTAAAGTGTTTGAGGATATTAATCCGAAACCTATTGATGTCCTATTCTCTATTAACAAGGTTTATATTGAGGTTTCTACTGCTAACTTTAGTTTGGGTCCCAGAAATAACCTCTCTACCAACCATTCAAGTTCAGTAGCTAGGTGGACCCCCCCTATGAAGGAGTTTGTGAAGTTTAATGTAGATGCTAATTTTGTGGTGAGTACAGGTAGAGCATGTTCAGGAATAATAGGAAGGGATGAGTATGGTACCTTTGTTTCTGGTTCGTGCTCCAAATTCTTTGCTGCTTCTGCTCTTATGGCTGAAACCCTTGCCCTGCGTGAGGCTGTGACAACTGCTTCGAATCTCCTCATCAGTAATATCGTCGTTGAATCCGATTGCTTGATAGCGATTCAAGCTTGCAATAGATCGAGAGTTAGAAAGGAAATTGAACATATTGTGGCGGATATTCATAGTTTAATTGCAAATTTTACCTCGTTGAGCTTCAATTGGGTGAAAAGAGATGCTAATTCGGCCGCTGATATGATTGCAAGACTTGGAGCAACTGATCGCCTTCCTTCAGATTGGATCTTCCAAATTCCTCAATCGATTCGAAAGATCATCACATTCGATGCTAGAGGAGTAGTTGATTAGAGTTTCTGGGTTGGATTTGATAGAAGGGTGGTTGTGGTTCTGGTGTATTCGTAGGGTAGGGTTTGACTAATGTTTAGAGAGAAACCTTGTATTTTATCTCTCGTTGATTTGTAGTGGTTGAGGTTTTCGGTTGGGCCGGGTTGAGTTTATTTTGGTGGGTTGTGACCCGCTTGTAAGTTTGTTCTTGTATCTGGTTCCGGTAGGGCTTTGCCCATTATAATCCGTTCCTGTTGTTCAAAAAAAAAAGATCTTCCAACTCACCCCATCGGAGGTCATTGGTGATGTCATATCTTTTGCCAAATCACATTTTTTGAACAAAAATTTAACGCATGGACCTAACTAGACACATTTTCTTTTTGCAGAGATTAAACTAAAACTTTTAAATTACATGGATAAAACTAGATCAACTGGATATCTACACATTTATTTAAACCATAATTTTTTTTGACCAAATTTAAACCATAATTAAATTTTCATTTATATGTTGGTTGACAAGGTATAACTAAGCACATTGCTATTGGATATTTATTAATCCCTCCGTTTCATATTAATTGTCGTTTTTGGGATTTACACATATTACGAAAAAGATGTAAAATGAAAAAAGAGAAGACTAATATTAACTAATAATAGAGTGAGTGTTGGAGAGAATGTGCAAAAGAGAGTATTGCTAGCATTTCTCTTAACCTAACGAGAAATGCTAGCAACACTCTCTTTAACACGCACTTTTTGATTGGCTAAACTTATATAGGTCCCACCACTTTGAAAATGGAATCCATTAATTTAGTGAGACCCACATGAATATTAACTAATAATAGAGTGAGTGTTGGAGAGAATGTGCAAAAGAGAGTATTGCTAGCATTTCTCTTAACCTAACGAGAAATGCTAGCAACACTCTCTTTTGCACACTCTCTTTAACACTCACTTTTTGATTGGCTAAACTTATATAGGTCCCACCACTTTGAAAATGGAATCCATTAATTTAGTGAGACCCACATGAATATTAACTAATAATAGAGTGAGTGTTGGAGAGAATGTGCAAAAGAGAGTATTGCTAGCATTTCTCTTAACCTAACGAGAAATGCTAGCAACACTCTCTTTTGCACACTCTCTTTAACACTCACTTTTTGATTGGCTAAACTTATATAGGTCCCACCACTTTGAAAATGGAATCCATTAATTTAGTGAGACCCACATGAATATTAACTAATAATAGAGTGAGTGTTGGAGAGAATGTGCAAAAGAGAGTATTGCTAGCATTTCTCTTAACCTTATTAGTAATTGTGTATTCACGATTATCATAAATGCAAATTGGATGATAATGTTTTGGAAGTGATGCTCATTGTATTAATTATATAATAATTTTGGTAAAAGTTTAATTAAAATTAAAAAGTTATTATTATTTGAAACAATATTTTTAGTAAGTGTGTCACAATTAATTTGAAAGGGAATAAGTATTTTATAATGTCTTTATTCAGAAATTAATTGAGGGATGTTTTTTGTCAAAAAAAATCATAAAAAATAAAATAATAAAAGAAAAACCTTATCTTCAAAACAGCGTGGACCATGGAATCAATAAATATTATGATTGCGTAATTTAACTCTATAGCTATAAAAAATAACAATTTGGCCATATATTCTAACAGTATAAATGAAAAATGAGATAATATTTGTGTTCATGCTGATCATCAATTGCATTTATTGCATAATATTATTGGTTTCCCTAAATATCAATAGGTACCCAAAATTATTGTAAAAAAAAGTACCTAAAGTTAGTAACTCAGGGCCAATTTTGACCAAATTAGAGGGGGACTTTGATTTTACAAATTGGGAAAATAGGGAGACTAAATTCGTGAAAAAAATTCTTTAGAGACTAAAATCGTGAGTTGGTAAAAATTGGAGGACTAAATTCATGAGTTGGTGAAAATAGAAGGACCAAAAATGCAATTAAGCCTAATAATAAAGATATAATTGATATCTCTACTCCAGTTTTGGTAGTTGCCGTGACAGCTAGATTTTCCTTCATTTAATTTTTGTGCTCCTACCATTGTTTGGATTCATGTTTTTGTTCTTGATGATGAAATTAGTTAATGAATCCACCAAGAAACAACCTCTTATTTAATGTACCTTAACTAAAAATTTGTAAGTAACTAAAATTAGATTCATGCATCAAGTCGGAGGGACATGACATGACTGAAAGTTTTTTTATAGGCAAATGTTAGTGGGAGTGGGGAATGTTAGTTTTCGGGATTTGAACTCGGGATCTCCTTCTTGCAATTTTTACAACTCCTTCATGTTCTTTAGCTCGCAAACTGAACTATCTTCTTGGGACGACAGGACTGAAAGTGATAGGTAGTACTATATATTTTCACATAGTGGAAATATGCATCAATTCAAAATACACTTGAGTTGAGTAAATTAACCTGCAATGGCTATACTTGATTATATTGGTCTACTTATAGTCATTCTTTTGTTCATGTTCTTCAACATTTGGAAACCTAATAGAGATAAAATTATCCCCAATTGGCCAGTAATAGGTATGCTACCTACAATTTTACGCAATTTGTCAAATTTCCATGATCATGTCACCTTAATTTTGAAACATCATGGAGGCACTCTTCGGTTTGAAGGACCATGGTTCTCAAACATGGACTTCATCATCACTAGTGATCCACTGAATGTGCACCACATCACAAGCAAGAATTTTAGCAATTATGGGAAAGGGTCTAATCTTCATGAAATTTTTGAAGTTTTTGGAGGTGGTATTTTTAATACAGATTTTCATGAATGGAAACAGGAGAGGGCAATGCTTCATTCATTACTGAAGAGGAAAAGCTTTGTTATCCTTCTCCAACAGACCATTCAAAAGAAGTTGGAGAATTTCCTACTACCATTTCTTGATCAAGCATCAAAAGTAGGAGCACAAGTAGATTTACAAGATATCTTTGAGAGGTATACCTTTGACACCACCTGCACTGTTCTATTTGGATTTGATCCTAATTGTCTTCCTCGCAACTTCGTCGATAAGCTCTCTCAGATAGCTTATGGAAAAGCCTTACACTTGATCGAAGAGGTGATAGTGTATAGGCACATAATTCCTAGATGGTTATGGAAACTCCAAAAATGGCTCGAAATTGGTCAAGAGAAGAAGTTCAAGGTAGCACAAGAAAATATTAATTCTTTCTTGCATGATCGTATAACATATTTGAAAAATGAAGAGCCAAGATGCAACAATAACACTGAAGAAGTGGACATAGTAAGAACACTAATGATGATGGAAGGAGTTAGAAAAGATGACAATTATATTAGAGACACAGTTTTCAACCTCTTAGCAGCAGGAAATGGAACAATTAGTGTTGGTCTCACTTGGTTGTTTTGGCTTGTTTCAACACATCCTATTGTGGAAGCTAAAATTCTCCAAGAAATCAAAGATAATAATTGGACTATAACTTCAAGTGTAGAAGAGCTTGATAAGCTAGTGTACCTACATGGAGCAATATGTGAAGTCTTAAGGCTTTATCCTCCTGCACCTTTTGAACACATATGTGCAGTTAAATCTGATATACTTCCTAGTGGAGACCATGTTGCTCCAAATACAAAGATAGCATACTTTTTGTATTCAATGGGAAGGATGGAACAAATATGGGGTGAAGAGTGCATGGAATTTAAGCCTGAGAGATGGATTTCAGAGAGAGGACATATTGTACATGTGCCATCATATAAGTTTATAGCTTTTAATGCAGGGCCTAGAAGTTGTCTTGGTAAAAACATTAGTTTTGTTCAAATGAAGATGGTTGCAGCTTCCATACTTTGTCAGTTTCACATACAGATGGTGGAAGGTCATCCAGTAATTCCAAGGGTTTCTGCACTTCTTAGCATGAAACATGGTTTGAAGGTCAAAGTAACTAAAAGATTATGCATATGACATATAGAAGCAAAGATGCTATGTTCATGTAACATACTCCTTCGGTAATAGATTATAAGCAAAAGTGAGTCAATGAAAGTTGATGTAATTGCTCTGGTATTTGGAACAAATATATAGACATTGTTGATTCACTTTTGCTCATAATGTGTTACATAGGGAGTATTTGTGATTTCTGATTTGCGGGTCACAGTTAAATAATGTTGTTGTGTGATTAGTGTGTGTCATCGGTACAATGATGTATGTCATGAGTGTCTTAAATTGTGATGCAATGATATTTCTATTCAAATTTAAATATAAGTTCTACAAGTTCGAGTAAGGAAAATATGTTAAATAAATAAAAGACTTAATTAAATTTTTATTCCTCCTATTTTGTGAAATCTACGATTTTGGTCAATCTATTTTTATTTTCAATGAATTTGGTCCCCACACTTTTTTAACTGCACTCTTGGTTCTCCAAAGATAATGAAATTCTCACTTTTGATTCCCATGTTTGTAGAATCAATAACTTTTGGGAACTGAAAGTGCCAAAAATCCACAATATGGAGGAGCAAAAGTGCAATTTAAAAACTTGAAGACCAAATTTTGTGACGCTAGTTCCCTCAGCTTTCCCCTACCACTAATAAATAAAATTTAAAAACCCAAAATTATGTGTTATTACCTTGTCCTACTATGACGCTAGTTCCCTCTTTCCTTACTGCTGGTCTCATTGATGGCCTCATCGGAAAGTTCTTTAAACTAGAATACTCACACACCTATGTTTTGCTTTCTTCGTTAAATAGAAGACCATTTGAAAGAAATAACTTGTGTGAGGGACTTGCAGTTTGCCTGGCGTCGTTTTGTGTTATCAACATAGTAGGGGATGCTCGCGCACAGGCTACGACGGAGCGTTGCAGAGGGTTACCCATTGCATGGCCTCATCGAGATGACTTCTCAAATAATGCGTGTTGCACAATTAAAGGGTTTGATGTGATGGCCATGAGTGCAAAATGAGGCCTAATCTTGTACAAATAATTTTTTACATGCTATAAGTGTTAGATGATAAAAGCTATGGAATCTTTGCTATCTGAAAAGATTTGTACCATGATGTATTGTCAATGGTGTTATGTGGATTGTTGGCGAAGTCATTCCAAATCCTTCTAGCATTACCTTTGGGTGATATTTTATCAAAATGCAGGGTGCGAGAAGCAATTGGAGGCCACTTGAGCAAGCCCAACCCACAGAAGGAAGGATCCACTTAAACAACCAAAAAATACCTCACGCAGGTTGCTGCGGCACCCGGACCCGGTGTTGTTGATAAACACACGAATCCTTGAACGACCCGATTGCTTTGAACAAAACCTAATTTCTCTCTCTCTCTCTCTATTGACTTTCTTTCTTCTTCTCTCTCATTCTCTAAGAATCACTCTGCTAGGGTTTCAAAATATCCTTGATTGATTTTGCAAATTGAAATGCAAAATAAACTCAAATCATTCACTAGTAACTCGTATAAGCTTCATAATGAAAATCCCCTTTGTTTTTTTCACAGTTTAAAGACTGAATTTTTCAAACCCTAACTTTGTCTAACCTTCTCTCTTTGTTCGTAGGAAGATGATAGTGAAAAATGCTTCAACAACCCTTCGAAAGGTTCGTATTGATTTCTTTTGACTTTGCTTTAATTCCTTTCTTTACTTTCCAACGTTTGGTTAGATTCAAAAGCCCTAATTTCTGAATCTTGTTCTTTACAGGTTGAAGTTGCAGAGAACTTGCTGTGGAACACTCAATCGAAGGTAAAAACAGTGTTTCTTGTGATTTTTAACTTCGTTATAGTTTTGTTGATCAAAATCCTAACTCAAACTTGTTTTGGTTCTGTTGCATGTACCTAACCTAGTTCTTGGACGTGTTGAACATCTTCACCACTTGTGAGATCACAACCACAAGCTGCACGATAGGTAACACACCCTCTACTACTTCCTCTTTTCTTAATTCCTCACTTTTCTCACTGTTTGAACAAACCCTAACCTTAGTTTTTTCAATTTCTATACGAAGAATAAACTCAAATGAAAGACCTAGCGAAATTCAAGAACACAGCGAGTAACTTTTACTAGAAAATGTAAATGTAGACTATAGATTTTTATTACATTTAACTGTAAATGTCTGTACATAGAGCTCAGTACATATAGATACTGAGATAGGGTTATTAGAAAACTTTTCTACCAACTTGAACTGTATGTGTTGGATTGTTTTGTTTGTTACTTATAGCAAACCTTTTTTTAACCTAATTTAATATTCCAATGGCTATCTTAGAAAGAGTCGTTGCAGCTAATGAGAATAGTTTAGGATTTTGTTTAAACTCCAACAACTACCTCCTTAAGGGGCTTTTTTTGGAGACTTTTTCCATCACCGACCAGTGTCAGCACAAGAATATTGAAGATGTTGCCACTTGGGTTGGAGACTCTTCTGGCGTAACTTGTAGGTGAGGTATGTTTGTATGGGAGGGGGACTTACCACGCTCCCTTTTAGATATGATGGCTTCTATATCTCACGTTTGATCAAAGAGAGATGGATCTGAATTATTGAATCAAGCAAGGCCTACTCAGTGCGATCAACTAATTCCCTTTTGATCGATCACCACTCATGTACTTGAATACAATTTTATTGGTTGAATCAATTGATTACAATGGAGACCTAATAGCTTTTTGTCAATCTAGTATATAGTCTAAGTGTCTGGTTCTGTGTTTGCTCTACGTTTTCCTTCGTCCTTGAGATATGGCCCTACTTCTCGAGTAACTTCTTGGGCAGTTTCTCGGCACTTTTCCTTTGATCATGGGACTTTGATACTCTTAATGGGTCGTAGCAATAGTCTTTGGGCTTGGAGTCCTTTTGGGTCGATTGGAGCATTTGGGCCTAAAAATCTATGACGGTCCACAGTCCCCCAATTACGAGTTCCAAGAAGAGAGAAGCACTTCAAGCCCCTTCTGTTACTGTTTTTGGGTGCTTGGGTTTTCACGCTAATCCTCTTCGCTTCAGAATCTTGCCGAGTAGCTGAGAAAAAAGAGTGTTCAAGGATCAAAGGGAAAATGGTACCTTTGCTTGGCATAAATTTTCTTTGCTCGAAGTGAAAGGTAACATCACGATTTCAGGGCGAAGGGATGCCTCGAGTGACTCGTAAGGGGACAAGATTTTTAAGACTGTCACTTAAAGAGATGTGAGAAGAGAGAAAAATGAGGTTAGATGACGTTTCAGTAGAGAACATGTGCATTTAACAGCGCATGGAGAAGCCTAGTGGTGCAACCCTTGAGGGTTCAAGCCTGATTTATAAAGTTTTCAAATTGCTTCGTGTTTGTCTATTGTTGCCACCTTCTATTGCATCATCTACCACCACATTAATTACAAGGTGTGCGAAGTGAAGTTTTTCATTTTTCAGTTTATAAGTGAAGGTAATAATCTTTCCTACATCTTTCTTTTATTTTTATTCTTGTAAGTAGTTGTAGGCTATGATTAATATATGGGAGTTGGATGAGGGAAGCAATGATAATGAAGAGGTCTCGTCCCGTTACGAGGTTGTCTAAAGGCATTTGAGGAAAGAAAGTCTAGGCTAAGGGGAAGTGGGAAGGTAGGGGCCATATGCCCCCCTGAGTGAAGTGATAAGATTTTCTAGTAGTTCTACTAGGTCTTCTAGTGAGGTCAATGAAGAAAAGGACAACACTTCCTCTTAATTCTAAGAAATCATTGAAGTGGGGGGACCACATCGTTTACTCCTTGAGTGTGCAAGCTTGAGAGCCTTGAACGTTACGCCTACACAGTTGCATCCTAACAGCTGGGGGTTTATTAGAGTGTTTGAAATCCTTTTAGGGGTATGCAAATGATTGCCTCAGTGGGAGTGTCCTTGGCTTTTTTCAAGGTTAAAGGGGGTGATAATGGTTCTTGGGTATCCCTCTACAGTCAAAACAATAGAAGAATTCTAACTCACTACTGCTCTTCATATAAGTATTTTAAGACAAAATTCTTTTGAGTCAGGGGTAGTAATACGTATCCAGAATTCTTCATTGAACTAAACAGTGATTACAAGTTTTCCCTCTACTGGGAGGCCGGGCCCTTTTCCATATCCGACATCAATGGGGATACCCTTCTCGAGGCTTTAAAGAAGGATACTAGGTTTCTGGAGGGATTCAAACCTTTAAGCTGTAGGAACTCATAAACAATGAGAATGAATACCGGGCCTTGTATGAGATTTTACGTGAGTTGTCACATATCGCTTTACTATACCATGTTGTGTCTTCTTTGCAGTGAGGATGGCCCCCTAAAGGACAAGGATGTGAGGAGATATTTCAAAAAGGCAAAAGACACGAGGGAAGCTCAGGGGATCGTCGATGCTTCTTCTCATCAATGCCAGTTGGAGGTGAGGACCAAGAAGAAGGGGAACTCCGAGTTGGTAGGAACAACTCTTATCCATGCCATTCTTATCAAGACCGTGGGGATTGTGGACGCACACGCCAAGTTTTCCAACATTTTAGGAAATAGCAAGGATACGGCCTCTGCGAGTGATCCTCCGTTTACGGATCATTCGAACCAAATCTTGAGACCTCAATTCGAGCGACGTTTGAACTCACATGTGAATATTTGGATAAGATAAAGAAAATGGTATTATACAAATGGCAAGTGTTGAACAGAGAGGAATCGAAGCAACAAACTTTATCATCGTTTGTTGTGACATGTGCTTATGTGCTCGTTGTTGCTAAGGAGATTCAAGGAGTTGAAAGAGAAAGACACAAGTTTAGTTTTGCGTTCCAGGTGGTTTGTAGGGCAAGGTTACAGCCTCAAATTCCAAATAACTATTTTAGGAATTGTGTGTGGGCGCATCATCTTGATACGCAACCACTAGACTTCATAGAGGAAGAATGTCTCTTTAAAATTTCTAAAAGCATTTGCGAGAAGATAAAAAGGGAATTTTTGTAGGAGTGGGGGAAGTGAGTGCTAAATATAGATTATGTTGGGGAAAACCGCACACGTCAACTGATTAACCCACACACCCATAGATCTATGATGGAATATGGATAAACATACAACAAGAAAAGATTAGAAAACACACAAATAATTTACGTCGTTTGACACCTCTGGCCTACGTCCACGGAAACACATCAACATAATTCATTCATAATCTCAAACATGGTTACAACAATTTGTAACCCACCCCAATATGTGTATCACCCTACAATACTCTCTCACTCTAAGAGTTACAAGGAATGATTACACTCACATCTCACACAAGATAACCAACACTCTCCTCTCACTAGGATATGGTTGGAGATCCTTCACCTCTCTACACGATCACCCAAAAGGGGATGCCTCATCTCTCCATATGAGCACCCTAGGTGGGGATATTTCACTCTCCTTATCATCACCCCTGGTGGGGATGTCTTCACCTCTTCACAAGTATCTCTATTTATAGGAGAGAGTATGACTTCCATTCATGTATGTAACATAGTGGGTATTAATTATCCAACATTTCCAAGAAACTTTACTTCCAGAATTCTTCAAAATTCTAGATACACCTTTTCATATCTTCAAACGTGTCTCTTGAATTTTCTCCACTATTAATATTAGTTATTGGAAATTCTAATTGATTTTCCCAACAAATTGTATCCAAGTCAAGGAATTGAACTAATGGTAGTTTCGATGTCAAATCGATTTGGTGTTTATGATTCTGATTTTGGTTACGGAAGGCCAGCCATGGTGGAGATCGATAGTGTTTGTTGATACAAGTTTCACCATTACTTTGGCTGAGAGTAGGATGGGAGAGGCGGGGTTGAAGTTGGCATTGTTCTCGATACACGTGTGATGGATCTCTTTACCATTGTATTTCCTGAAGGACTATCTAGTAATTGATTGATTATTGAGAAATATTTCAGTTTTTATTTCGAGTGATATATTAGCATGTTTAGTTGAATAGGTCGATTTCTAATAATATCAATAATCATAATTGTTTACAGTTAGAAATTGATGCATCTTCTACGAAAATTCATTTACACTATTTTTTGTATAAACTAGGTATCCTTTGCGTGCAACTGCAGAGACTAATCCCTCGAGCCATGTAGCACCAAATGGGCGACAAAACTCTCCCTTAAAAGATTTAACATCTTTGCATGCCAAAATTCATTTACACTATGCTATAATACTATAAATCATATATATATATATATATATATATATATATATATATATATATATATATATATATATATATATATATATATATATATATATATATATATATAAAATCTCCAACTATCGATCCTCTGGTATCAAAGCCGGATGGTGGAAGTAGGAATGTAGTTATTAACTTTGAACTGTTGGTTACTTATCTGGGTTATGCTTTGCAGTTAACTTTACTTTGTTCATAATCATATAAGTGCCACTTCTGGATATTAATTCAAAATACCCATTTATAATGGTGTAATGAATTAAGTATTATTTATCTATGTTTATATTTTACAGATATTTCCTTTTGTTCTTAAGTCAATTAATTAAGCATTCTGTTATGTATTCAAAGATTTGAATTACTTATTTATATGACCATATTATTCTGCATATGGAAGTTGATGATCATAAACTTTTTATAAAACTTTTTTAAAATAAAGCTTCTTTAACTCTTAAAACAAGAAGGATTCCAGTGAAGAATATATGGATCCCACTAACGAGCGTTATAACGTGAAACCAGCCCCGATGACTTATAAACCTGGTTACCTTACCCACCTGCTGGGATGATGTATTCTTATTTTATCCTTGTTTAAAGGGGAAGATTTACGAAAATTAGTTTGTTTCTGATCATCTAACGGAAGTATTATTAAAGGAGTATTTGGTTATATTTTTATAATTCTATTTGAATATATCTCAGTGTTTGCTTTGCCTATTGACTTAATCATAAAAGGATCACACTCTGAAGTATAAATCAGAAAATAATTCTTTTATCCAAGTTTTAATATCCTATTATTTGGCCTTATACTGAAACCAAGTGAAGGTAAACCTTGGTTCATATGTTAATACCTATATTTCTGCAGAAACCAAGTGAAGGCGATGATGCTTACGGGTGAGGAAATTATTTGTTTTTATAAAAATGTTTAAAGCCCTCTCCTCACGTTTTTCTTGCAAAGCATCATCATCATCTTCTCTAAGTGAGAATCAATCAAATCAATCTTTTTCAAACAAAATCTTCAAAGAGGAAATTCATTTTGAAGATATCAATCAGGATTTTGATAATTGGGAGATCCCTAGAATATCTCATAAGGATCTTTACAAAAATCAAAAATCTTTCTTCTCCAGATCTGACTTTATAGTTAGAACTGTGAAACAAAAAATCATACTCAAAACAGATGATGAAGAATTTCATCTTCTCTCTGAAAAGAGTATGAAAGATCACAAAGCTAAGAACTTCAACTACCTACATATTGGAAGTGTCCTGGTAGGTATGAAGCCTCTTACCAGAGAATCTCTTAACGTAGCAGTTTTACTCTGCTTAAGAGATGCTCGCCATAATCAGTTCCATGATTCCTTACTAGGAACTGTGGAAACTAGCCTTATCCATGGCCCAATCTTTTTCAATTGTTTCCCAGACTTAACTGTAAGTTTGGATGATAAGAACATCCTTGATGTTCTCTATCTCAATGTCAAGTGTCATGGTTTTGACATGAAAGAAGGATCTGTCCCTATCGCCTTGATATACAGAGTTCATTACAAAGTTATGAACTCAATCAGATCCAATTTCTTAAAAACCAAATGTCAGAAATCAGGAGAAACTATCTTATTTCTCACTGATCAATCTAAGGCTAATATCATGGTGCCTAAAACCATACAATGGAGGGACATAACACTCCCAGAAACCTGGACCCTAGATAGAGTTGCCCCTGTTGCACCTAGGCTAACACCAGAATTCCAGGATGTTATCCAGCACCAATCTGGAAGAGTTGACCTTGTTTTCAACAGAAGCAACTCCTTCACAACCCCCAGATCACTTAGATCTGAAGAGGATTACAAAACGGCTATGTCTAGAAGGTCATTCTCCAGAAGATCCTTCTCTGTAGCCAGAGAATCCCCCAAACCTCATATAGGAACCTCTCATGACGGTTCTACAATCCATTTACAGGGATTTGAATCCACAACCCCTGTAAAGACCTCCTACCAAAAGGAGGATGAAGACCATAGGTCTATCCAATCGCCAACCTACTCATCCCTTAGTGCACCTTTTGATGATGTCTGAGTTCATCATTGATAAGGAATCCCTAAGGAAAGAATTCTATTCTGAGGAAAGGTCTCCTCAAAGAGAACGGTTCTTCCTGCATTTTTAGGGAAACAAACGAAGGACAATCCAAGAGAAATTCTATGAATTCCTCAACAAGATCAAAGACAATATCCCTTTCTTTGACTGGTTTCAAGATTATGCCACCAAAGAAGGTATCAATTATCCTTTCCAAACTTTCTTAGCTGATGAAAGACAGGATATCCCTGTAGCATCTGCTAATGAACTCAAAGAGATCCTAGAAAAAAATAGGTATCTTCAAGCTTTAGGTATTCCTACCCAGATAAAGAAACCTATTGCCAATCCTATTCTTCAACAATCCAGTGATAACGAAGAACTTTTAATCAGGATCAAAGAGGAACTAGACAAACTTAAGTCCAGGACCTTTGGCAACCCTTTACCTAAGAGCAATAGCTCTATTAACATGGTAAACAAATCATCCTCTAATGAGGATAATCCTACTAGCCCTGAGGCTAGGATGATCTGCTTCAAATGTGGCATTCTTGGTCATATTGCCAGAAAGTGCCCCAATCAGCCCCAACCTGGCTACAAACCAAAAATCTACAAGAGGAAACAGACCAAGAAACCTGATATCCTTGATAGCCAATTCTCAAGTAATTGCTGTATTTGCAATAAGCCTAAGAATCTGACTACCAACCAAGCATCCAAAAGACAGGCCAAAAAGCTTGATAGGAAAAAAGCTATTTGTGTCACTTGTGGCGAAACAGGTCACAGAAATCAAACTTGTAGGATCATAAGATGGCTTAAAGCTTTTAAGATTGATCCTGTTGTCAAGAACAATATTAGAGTTATCTGCAGGGATAACAAGCCCAGTAGATACAATAGGATCTTAGGAGAGTTTAGAACTCTTAATAATCCTAATTCAAAGACTCTTTGGTGGGATTTCTTTGGACCAATTCCAGAAATCTTACCTAATGAAGTCCAGGAAGGATTTCAAATATTTTCAAAAAGGTTCAACAAAGAGTTGAACAATTACCCAATCTTTTTAAACTTCTCTACCACCTTTTCGCTATCATGGATAGTTTCATGGCAGTACAAAACTGGTAGATTTCACTATCCAAAGACTTTATTGTCTTTGTACAAACAAACCTTTGTCAAATGGTGGCCTCGTTTTGATGCTTCAATGGCATCATCAATAGGTGTGACCAATTGGTTCAAAGGCAATCCTAAGGCTTTGCAAGTGGCTGATCCAGACACCTGCAAATTCCTCAATCAAAAGGCCAGAATTACTGCAGCTCTTGCAGGTTCTACCTCTCAAGAAGATGTTCTGAAAAAACTCCAGAATATTGTTCTTCTTCTTCAGGACCAAGCTGGGGACAAAGATGCCCCCTCATCTTCAAAAAACAGTAAGAGGAAACAGGTTCAGGCCTCGTCTTCTTCTCCCTCTCCAAAAGATCCTTTTGAAGAGGACTGTGTTGATTATTATTCTCCTGACGATCTATGTTGATCTTCAAAGAGAATTTTAATTTTAATCATTTTTCAAACTTGTCCTTAAAACAAGACAATTGTACTACTTTTAGTAGGAAAAACTGTTTGATCATCCACCCTGGATCATGGTGATAGTAGTACCAGTAATGGTATGAAAAACTGTTCCATCACCACCCTTGAACATGGTGATTGTAGTGTCAGCAATGGCATGAAAAACTGTTCAAAAAACCGGATCTATCTGGAGCCTTTTTTAGTGTTACAATCTTTTTTTTGTTTTCACACCAGAAAATTTTGAATAACATTTTCTTATTTTATATTCTTAACTATTTATTTTATTAATCTTTGAACAAGGGAGGTATTGAAATATGACCATTTTCAAAAAATGGTTTTTAAGTGTTATAAAAAATTCATATTTTTTTTCATTTAAAAACTGGTTTTTAAGTGTTATAAAAAGTTCATATTTTTTATCATTTAAAAACTGGGTTTTAAACAATTCACCTTTATTCTTATTTATTTATGAATTTTTGAGAAAGAGGTGAGATTCAGGGTTTATGAATTTCACCTCTTTTGAAAGAATGTTTATTACTATTTGTTATTCTATTAGTACTATTAGTACTATTTGTTATTCTATTCAACCTCTTAGACTGTTGTATTAATCTTTGAAATATCAAGGGAGGTGTTGAAATATGACCATTTTCCAAAAATGGTTTTTAAGTGTTATAAAAAATTCATATTTTTTATCATTTAAAAACTGGTTTTTAAGTGTTATAAAAAATTCACTCTTGAATATGGTGATTGTAGTGTCAGCAATGGCATGAAAAACTGTTCAAAAACCACCCTTGAACATGGTGATTGTAGTGCCAGTAGAGGCATGAAAAACTGTTCTAATTTTATTTGTTTTAATTAACAATTTTTCAATATTGCTTAGCTTTGCTTTTCAGGAATTGTTGAGTCATAAATCTCCAACTATTGATCATGCATGCGCATGAACATCACCATTTTCTAATGGACAATCATGACAAGCACTTAGGCATCTTGACAAAGCCTAGTGGACAAACTTCAGTGGACCCCTTGTCTTCCACTATCAGAAGGTGACAAGCTTGAATAATGGAATCCAATACCCATTATTGCGCAAGTATCCCCACCATTTTGCTGAACCAGTCAGAATTCTTTGGATTCTCAACAGTTCAGGTCAATCGGTGCACAGTGCAAGTCACTTAAGTGTACAGTTCCGGTTTAGTAACCGGTTACTATTTGTCTTTCAATCTATATAAGTGTGCTTAGGCAAGTGTTAGAGACACACTCAGATAACACTTCAGAATACACTTCTCTTACATCTCTACTTCTCTCCCTAAGTTCTAGTGAGAAGCCAGAACACTTGTAAGCCTCAATCATCTTCTTCTTCAATCTTCAATCTTGTAACTCATAGATAGTTCTTGAACTATCTCAATCATGGAAGGCTTTGCCTCCTAATTTATGTTATATACTTGTCTTTAACTTCTGCACTCTCTTTTATTTATTTTTGTTGCATTCCGATGCTACCTACTTCCCTTCTGTCTCTTTAATTTAATCTAACTTCTGCTTTCGATCCCCTCTTGAACCTGCAAGAGCTGCAGTAATTTTGGCCTAAGTGCTTGTCATGATTGTCCATTAGAAAATGGTGATGGTCATGCACATGCATGATCAATAGTTGGAGATTTTACTAACAAAATCTATTATGTCTTATTTCAGGGTTACGATCGATATGTCCACCAGGGCTTCCTCCTCGAGAGGAAGAGGACGAGGAAAGGGGAAAGATAAAATCGACCCCAATCCCCTAGCAATCATTACAGGGCCTTCCACCCTTAACCAACCTGGAAATCAATCAGGGTCTTCTTCCCAGAAAGCCCAAAACAAACAAACTAAGAAGGACTATGCCTTCCCAATCCAAACTCTCCTTGCCTTTCAAGAACAAGGACTTAAAGCTTTTAAGATTGATCCTGTTGTCAAGAACAATATTAGAGTTATCTGCAGGGATAACAAGCCCAGTAGATACAATAGGATCCTGTTGTCAGAAAATCATGAATGATATTTTCAATGATCATTCAAAATTTGCCATTGTCTATATTGATGATGTGTTAATCTACTCACAATCTTTTGATCAACACATCAAGCACATCAACACCTTTATTTCTATCATAAAGAAAAATGGTCTTGCTGAGTCCAAATCAATAATCAGTTTGTTTCAAACTAAGATTAGGTTTCTTTCAAACATTATCAAGGAAATAATAGAAAGTCTATTCAGGAAGAATTCTATAAATTCCTTGAAAATGTCAAATTCAATATTCCTTTCTTTGATTGGTTTCATGCGTATACCATTAAGAAGAATATCAATTATCCCTTCCAGGATGACTTGGTTGGTAGAAAAACTTTAGATGTCATCACCGTATGGCATTTAAAAGATGGCCAAAAGGTTCAATCTGAACTGCCTCCAAAAACCTCTTTTGCGCTTAATAGCCACAATTAATCCACCCCTGTCATGGCCTCTCCCTTCAAAACCAAAGTAGATGGAGAACCCATAACAGCCAGAGATATTAAAGATCGAAGGACAATCCAAGAGAAATTCTATGAATTCCTCAACAAGATCAAAGACAATATCCCTTTCTTTGACTGGTTTCTAGATTATGCCACCAAAGAAGGTATCAATTATCCTTTCCAAACTTTCTTAGCTGATGAAAGACAGGATATCCCTGTAGCATCTGCTAATGAACTCAAAGAGATCCTAGAAAAAAATAGGTATCTTCAAGCTTTAGGTATTCCTACCCAGATAGAGAAACCTATTGTCAATCCTGTTCTTCAACAATCCAGTGATAATGAAGAACTTTTAATCAGGATCAAAGAGGAACTAGACAAACTTAAGACTAGGACCCTTGACAACCCTTTACCTAAGAGCAATAGCTCTATTAACATGGTAAACAAATCATCTTCATATATATATATATATATATATACTGTCCTCTTCTTTTATCTGGATTTGCCAAAAACCAGACTTCATGTCAAATTTTGAAAATATTTTTGTGTCATGAAGACGTTTGAGAAGGTCCTTTTTATTGGGAATAGGATACCTAATCCAACAAAGAGCTTGATTGAGAGGTTTGTAATTGATAACAAGCCTGAGAGTTCCTCTTTCTATTTCTGCTTGTTTGTTAACATAAAAAGCAGAGCAAGACCAATGACTCTTAGTTTTGCGAATAAGACCCTTTTTTAAGAGATCATCTACTTCCTTTTGGCAAACCAGAAGAAGATCTTGATTCATTTGAATGGGCCTAGCTTTAGTGGGAATTTGCCTATCTTGGAAATCCTTTTCATAAGGAAGTTCCACTATATGACGTTTCCTTTCCCAGAAAGCATTAGGTAGATCAGAACAAATAGTAGATTGTATTTGTTCGAAAAGACCTTTTATTTTTAATTGATTCTCATTTCTGAGTAATTGATAATCAATATTTCTAAAATTAATTTCATCTTTCAGAAAATTGATTTGATTTTCCTTATAGGAGATTGGGTTTAAGTTTCTGATAAAAGGTTTTCTCAAAACCTTAAAAATGATTGGTTGTCCCAAGTGCTGGGCTATTATACCTTCTTCAGTAATTTAAAAAGGAAAGAATGATCTTATGAACGGAGTTCCTAAGATTACTTGGTTTTTCAAATTTTTAACCAAAAGAAACGAGGTATATATATATATATATATATATATATATATATATATATATATATATATGTGTGTATGTATTTGGTTAAAGGCTAAAAGTTGTAAGATGCATGAGTATTGTTGGTGTGGAAATCTGTCTTATCTATATAAGTCATCAAACGACACATAAATTATAGTAGTTTGAACTGCATGAGCTGTAAAGCTCAAAAATCTTAGAAATACCTACTCAAAAAGCAAATAATAATTATAATAATAATAATAATAATAGTAGAGGATTAAATCTCTCGTCAAGTGCAATCATAAAAAATTTCCCCCGAGTCTTTCTTAAACTTTTTTTAATTCACAATAATAGGGAAAGAAATACTCTCAAGGGTAACACAATTTTGCACAACTAATTAGCGGTAACATTTTCCGAAAGGATGTCGTAGAGTGCTAATATCTGTTCCACACAAAATCAAATTTTGTAGGCAAGACCTGAACTACATAGCAGACTCACTAGTGGCTTTGTAGGTATAAGGATGAACTCAATAATGATGTACCTCTCTGGAAATAAACGAGTTCATGGTTGTTGAACCTTTAGTCTTTCTGTTCTTTGATTTTTATAGGCCTAATGGTGATGGTACTTGTCATACCCCAATTTTGTCCGGCTTAGGTCAAAACCCTAATTTTCCATAAAAAATAAATAAATTGAAGAGTGAAGAGCATTATACATTGCATTTTGGGTCCTAGAAGTCATTCCAAGGTTCTTGAAATCATTTTTAGGGTTGAAATGCACTTTTTGGGCAAATTAGGGTTTTAGGGTCAAAAAGGGTATTTTGGTCATTTCACAGCAAAAAACGATTTTCCATCACAAATCACTGGACAATTGTCAGAGGAATTATTTGAGGAAAAATGTGGTTAATTATAATTTTTTATGCGCATGAATGTTAATTGTTTGCATAAAAATTCAAATTTCAAGGTAAGGGTAAAATGGGAATTTCCTTCAAGGAGAGGTATCAAATCAATTTTAGGAGTGGTGATATCATGAAATTTTGGGCCCATTGATTGATTCCTAAGATGAAGCCCAAAAGTTTTATGGAATAATCAAGAAAAAATAATCAAAAAGGAAGAGATAATGTTGTTGTGCATGGGGACAAATAAGATAATTGCCAACTTGCAAAAGTTGGCAAATTTCCCTTTTCCATTTCAAAACCATCAGCTCTCTCCCCATTTCCCTCTCCATTTTGTGTTTTCTCTCCACCCTCAATCCATGTGATAAGTGATCTCAACCCTTCATTCAAAATCAAAGTGCAATCCTAGAGCACCTCCCAAGAACAATGACCAAAATAACCCTTTTGCTTGGTGCCCAAGTTCCATTATTTATTTCATTTTATATTCAGCTGAATATTAATTCCCTTTTATTGCTTGATTACCATTTTAACCCTAGCTCTTCACCAATTCTATAAATACCCTATCATTTTCATACACCACTACCTTTTGCTCATTCTCTCCTACACTAAACCTAGCACACAACTCTCTCCTCTCCTTCCCTCTCCTTGGCCGTCAGCCCTCTCCTCCTCCTCCATCCATCTTTTTGTTTTCCTCCACCCAAACACCATCAATCCATCTCCTTTCCATTCCTCTCTCACATACTACCTCCATCCTTCACTAAAACTAAAGAACCATCATCACTTGGGTATCTTCTTCATTTGTGTTCTTGCTCTCCTTTTCTTCATAATCTAGCTTGGTCTAAGGTATACTCTAAAAACCATAGCATTGTCTCCAACATTTTTGCATCAAAAAACACACTTTTTCTTTCATTCATTTCGCATACTCTCATAAAAATGTTGTTGCACCCGAAAAATCCGGTTTGGGTTTCTCGATGTACAACGTGGAAAAATTATGAAGCCGCCACCAATATTTTAATTTTAAGACCAAAACATTGAAAAAAGGTCTTTTGAAATAAGGCGGATGGTCTTTGAAAACTAGAGATATGGGTTCTGGGGCTCTGATTACGTATGGGGAAGGTGTTAGCACCCCACGCGCGTCCTCTCACCGAGAGGAACCTTTAATTAAGTGTGTGGTTTTGAGTGTTGATTTGGAAAATACTTAAATTTGCCTCTTTATTGAAAAAAAAGATGAAAAGACTTAATGAAATTTTTTATTTTTGGCGCTTGACGAGAGTTAGCCTCTCGCTCCTACGTATCTCCCAGTGCGATGGAGAATTCAAAGCTACGTAGTTCTTGTTGTTATGAAAAAGGTTTTCGTTTTTTATCTTTTTACTGAGTTTTCGAAATAAGACGAGTATTCGGCGAATGATTAAACTAACAGGTTATGGGTAACCACCGCTAAGTACTCTTGAAAATGAGAGTCACTACCACTGGTCAGACGAACAAAGGTCCTGATTGACTGTTAGTAGCATCTCGTTTTTATTTGTTCTTTTGAAAATGGTTTTTTGAAAGAAAGGATTGATTGGCACGAATGATCAAACTAACGGAGGTTATGGGTGATCAACGCTTTATTGTTCTTTTGGGAAAAGACATTGCCACCAATGGCTAGACGAACAGAGGTTCTGATTAGCCACTAGTGCCAATGGGTTTGAAAACGATTATTTTTGTTTGTTTGATGAAAATGACTTTTATTTGTTGTTCTTGACGAGAACGTGGCTCGCTCCTACGTATCCCAAATGGGAATCAAAGCGACGTAGTTCTATGTCTTGAAAAAGGTTTGTGTTTTTTATCTTTTTAGAGTTTTTCGCAAAAGGGGTTGAGCGTTCGCGGTGACCAAACAACAACGGTTTAGAGTGGCCACACTACTAACTCTTTTTGAAAATAGGATCGTCACTAACAATCAAACGGCAACGGCGCGAGTGACTATTGATGACAACCGGTTTTTATTTCGATTATTGAAAGGGTTTTCGCAATTGAAGAGGAGCGTTTGTGAAGACCAAACAACACCGGTTTAGAGTGGCCACACTACTAGCTCCCACGGGAATGAGATTATCACCTACAATTAAACGGCAACGGCGCGAGTGATCATCAGTGACAATTAGTTTTGATTTTGATGTTTGAAAGGATTTGTTTTTTGAAAAGTGTTTTCGTTGGTTTGAATTGGAGAGAACGTCGTGATAAAAGGAATTCGCAATTGGATTGAGCGTTCGCGATGACCAAACAACAACGGTTTAGAGTGGTCATACTACTAACTCTTTTGAAAATGAAATTATCATTAACGACCAAACGGCAACGGCGCGAGTGATCATTAATGATAATCGGTTTTGTTTTAGGTTCAAGTATTCGAATGAGGTAACTTGGAATGACTATTTTGAAAACGAATATTGAACATGATATGAGCGAGAGTGGATTTAGGTAGCCATATTTATACCTTAAGTGTTTATTCCTAGTTTAAAAAATTACACAAACCATCATAATAGCGATAACAAATAATAAGCAAAAAGAGATGCTATTAGATGACAACATGAGGTAAATAGTAATGATTATAATAGTAATAACAATAAATAATAACCAAAGCAAAAAAAAAGAAATAAATAAATGAAAAGAGGTGGGTGCTGAACAGAGATAAAGAGAGTGTGACTAGCATTTTTTTAAAAACGTGGGGTTTACGGGTTAGTAATATCTGGGGTGTTATTAACAATCAGATAAAAAAAGCTTAAGAAATAAATGGAGGCCCATACCCAGCCCGTAACCATTCAACCCAGTTGCCAAAATAAGTAAAAAAAAACCCTAAGTCACCCCTATCCCCACCAGCCGCTCCATCCCCTTTCTCAATCTAGAGAGAGCCAGATCGAGAGAGAGAGAGAGTCAGATCGAAAGAGAGAGAGAGAGAGAGAGAGAGCGAACTAGAGAGAAGGAGGAAGACGAGGGTACCGCGAGGGAGGGAGGTGCGGAGCGTTCGGGCGAGCGGCGACGGTGGAGGCGCGGTGGTGGTTTCAGCTGGAAGTGGTGGTGGTTGCGGCGGCGCGCGACGGAGAGAGAGAGATACGAAACCGAGAGATAGAGGGAGAGAGAGAAACGAGCGAACGGAGGAAAGAAGCTGGCGGTGCTAGCGTGGTTCACCGGCGATGGCGGAGGCGTGGTGGTGACGGTGGCGGCGCGCGGTTGTTTCTGATGGGTTTCTTGCTCTCAAATGGTTGTTGTTGGCTTGAGGTGGAGGTGAGAATGGTTTTTTGATTGCTGTTGTTATTCTTCCTCTTGCTATATTTTTTGTGTTTTCAGTCTTGCTTCTCCCCCTCCTATTCTAACCTCTTCATCTTCTCTTCCTTTTGGTTCTGCTCTATTTCTTTATGCTGACGTTTTGTGGGTTTTTTTTGCTTGCTGTGAGTGTATTCTCAGTTGTGTGTGTTGTTGTTCTTTGGTTGCTGTTTGTGTTTTTGGTTCTCAGTTTTTAGTTCTCTGTGTGTGGTGTTTTTCTGGTTGCTGTTCTTTTCTTTTCGTCTGTGTTGAAGCTTAATTTATAGAAGGCTTTCTCTTGAATGTTGTTGTGTGTTGTCCATTTTTGATTCAGCTTCTCTGTTATGTATTTTTTAAGGTGTTTCACGTTTTGGTGCTTGACTGTTTCTGAGCAAATTTTCCTCCTCCCAAGCCACTTTTGTATTCACAAAAATAGACTTGTTTGACTGTTATCTGTTTGCCTAATCTCTTCCCTTTGTGTATGTGTGCAGAGAAAAGAATTTACAAGGAAAAAGAGGCCTTCTATTTGGAGCTTTGGTGCTACTGCATATTGGATTTTTCTGTTTGTCATGTTGACTGTTGCTATTGTCCCTCTCTCCCACCTGCTGTGCGTAGACAACAAGCTCTATAGCTGCTGCCTCTCAAAATTTTTATTCCTTTCTCTTTTATTTTTATTGTTATTGTTATCTATTGGTCAAACAAGTAAACAAAAATATGAAATGTATTAGTACATTATTCAATGGATATGAATGTGGTCTTACCTCTTCTTTTTTTCTTTTAATAATAATAATAATACGGTAAATAAAAGATACGCCGCCTCGTACCTAAGTAAACACGCATCCAAGCAAAACACGCGCACTTAGTTAGAAGCAAAACGTACGTGCGATTAGGACTAACATCATATACAGTAAAGAAAAAAAATGCGCAAACACATCAACAATAAGGTGTTACAAGATCACTAGGAATGAAGCGCGTACACAGTCAAGAATAATGCGCGTATGCCTCGCCATATATTTTTGAGCTTTTTTTTAAAACGAGAAAAACACCCCTTAAAATTGGGTGTTTACACAAAAAGTATATTTTTTGTTTTTTTATAAATTAGTCGGACAAAATTGGGGTATTACAAATGTGATTTGCTAGTTGTTGTTGGTGAGAGGAGCCTTAAACACTATGGACAAGCACTTAGGGAGGCTTGGGTGTTTAAGGTGCCTCTCACCCTTGAATAAATTGATTCATGTTGTTTTGTGTTGATTTTATATCTTGTTGAGAAATAAAATTGTTGTTTCATGTGTTATTTAGTTCGCATATTATGTTAGAATTGGCTTTAATGAGATTTTGTTGTTCTTTGTTTGATGATGTCTAATCTTGCTGTTAGTATTTCATTTTAGTGTTAAATGTTATTTTAGTTGTTGATGATAGGCAAGTTGATTCTCACTAGTGCCTAGTGCACTTTTCTCAAAGTGAGAGGATTGCTCTATGTGATTCAACCTAGTTTTTGTGTTTATTTAAATCCTTTTTTAGTTTGCTTATTGTTAGTTGTTGATGATAGGCAAGTCGATTCTCATGACTAGTGCCTAGTGCACTTTTATCAAAGTGAGAGGATTGCTC
The DNA here is from genome assembly GCA_020916435.1 of Oxytropis ochrocephala. NCBI lineage: Eukaryota > Viridiplantae > Streptophyta > Magnoliopsida > Fabales > Fabaceae > Oxytropis > Oxytropis ochrocephala. The sequence goes on along the minus strand of CM037090.1, from coordinate 58,483,065 downwards.
TATGTGATTCAACCTAGTTTTTGTGTTTGTTTAAATCTTGTTTTAGTTTGCTTATTGTTAGTTGTTGATGATAGGCAAGTTGATTCTCACTAGTGCCTAGTGCACTTTTCTCAAAGTGAGAGGATTGCTCTATGTGATTCAACCTAGTTTTTGTGTTTGTTTAAATCTTGTTTTAGTTTGCTTATTGTTAGTTGTTGATGATAGGCAAGTTGATTCTCACTAGTGCCTAGTGCACTTTTCTCAAAGTGAGAGGATTGCTCTATGTGATTCAACCTAGTTTTTGTGTTTATTTAAATCTTGTTTTAGGTTGCTTATTGTGATTTGTTGATGATAGGCAAGTTGATTCTCACTTGTGGCTTGGGCACTTTGATTCAAGTGAGAAGATTGCCCTATGTGATTCAATTTAGTTTGTGTGTTTAGTTAATCTTTGTATTTTAATTTGCTTGTTGTTAGTGGTTGATGATCTAGCAATATGATTCCCACTAGTGCCTAGTGCACCTTGATCTAAGTGGTGAAGATTGCTAGAAAGGACTCAATTTAGTTTATGTGTTCACTTGTCCTTGTGTTTGAGTTTACTTATTGTTAGTTGTTGATGATAGGCAAGTTGATTCTCACTAGTGCCTAGTGCACTTTTCTCAAAGTGAGAAGATTGCTCTATGTGATTAAACTTGGTTTTAGTGTTTATTTACTTGCTCTTGTATTCTAGTTTTATTATTGTCCATTGTTGATGATAAATCATATGATTCCCACTTATGCCTAGTGCATCATGTTTTAAAGTGGTGGAGATGATTTTAGATGATTCAACCTTCCCCTTTTAATTTCTTAGTGAATAACAAATGAGATTGTATGTTTAGGGTTTAGGGTTCGTGAGGTATTGCAAAGGATAGGCTTACCTTAGCCTTGATGCAATTCCTCTTTGTTCATGTTATTAAGAAATCGTTGCTCACATGTCATTAGTTTAATTAAGATCATTCTTTGCCAATGATCATACTTGAGGCTACTCTTTTGAATTCATTTGTGCCTACAACTTCCTTGTCTACTCTCATGCGGTATCATCAATACTTAGATAGGTCCATTCCTTACATTGCATCTTCCACTAGATGTGCATTTAGATTCCCTTGCGTTTTGTAGAAGTGTTTGAGTATGGTCCTCGCCTAGCATCTTCCATTAGATGTGCATTTAGGTTCAATCTTGCTTACTCTTGCATTTTTGCTTAATGCCCAATTCAAGTTCCTTCTTTGCCTATTTATGTGTTGTGGTCTAATATGTGTAGTCTAGGCTAATATTTGCTCAAGAATTCAAATGAGATTAGTTACAAGTTATGTCCATGTTGTTGCTTGCCTAAAGATTTGATTTCAATGATTGTGCCATGCTTGAATCTCCAAATCTTCTTGCATTCATTGTTTTCTTTTCTAAATAGCTTAGCATGAAAATGGTGACTAGTGACAATCGCCCATAACCTTTGTTACTTTGATTATCATGAACGCTTTCAATTTCAAAAGATATTTTCCTAAGCATCAAAAGTTATGGCAAGTTGTTAGTGATGACCACCCATAACCTTTGTTAGTTTGGTCATCATGAAGGCTTTCATTTTTCAAAAGAGATTTTTACATGCATTTAAGTGAGTTTTTAGTAATGATCATCCATAACCTTTGTTAGTTTGATCATTATGAACGCCCTTCACTTTTCAAAACCAAAGCAAAAAGACTTTCACTTTCAAGGCTCATTAGAATTACGTCGCTTTGATTCCCATTTGGGATACGTAGGAGCGAGCCACGTTCTCGTCAAGCGTAACAAATAAAAATCCTTTTCGCAACCATAAACATTAGCATTTTTCATAACAAAAAAGGATCATTTTTAAACCCATTGTTGCTAGTGGCTAATCAGAACCTTTGTTCGTCTAGCCATTGGTGGCAATGTCTTTCTCCAAAGAACAATAAGGGATGGTCACCCATAACTTTGGTTAGTTTGATCATTCGTGCCAATTAATTTCTTTCGAAAACCATTTTCAAAAGATCAAATAAAATACGAGTCGCTACTAACGGTCAATCAGAACCTTTGTTCGTCTGACTAGTGGCGGTGACTCCCATTTTTCAAGAGTACTTAGCGGTGATTACCCATAACCTTTGTTAGTTTAATCATTATTTGAATATTCGCCCTATTTCAAAACTCACTAAAAGATAAAAACAAAAACCTTTTCATGACAACCAAGAACTACGTAGCTTTGAATTCTCCATCGAACCAGGAGATACGTAGGAGCGAGAGGCCAACTCTCGTCAAGCGCCAAAAATAGAAATTTTCATTAAGTTTTCCCACTCCTCTTCAAACAAGAAATAAATAGGCAAATCTAGGTATTTTTCAAATCAAACGTTAAAACCACACACTTAGTTAGAGGTTCCCTTTCGGTAGAAAGGACGTGTGAAACATCCCAGACTGCTTCCAGAAGTGTCGACTGTAACACCCCCTTCTATAATCTACTATTTTAATAAATGAAATTCAGAGTTTTCAAAAACCTTTCCGCGCACCTCAAAGAGAGTGCTACATTTCATCAAAACATCACAGAATAATATTTAAAACCCAAACGCATCTAGTGCGTGAAATATGTATCATAGCCAAGTGGGTTAAACCCTCAAAACCTGTTTAGAGTTTACAATAATCCAGAAAATAGTTTCATAGCACAGCGGAAATGAAACCAAGTTTATCATACTCACTACATAATCCAATTCAGTCTAATGCATAAAATAAAAGGACAACACTACAGCCCCCGTCCCTGGTGTTACTAATCAGAGCTGGCACAAACGACCCAAGAAAGAATGAACACCTTCACTCAGTATCACCTGCACGTTGCCACGAGAGCAGGCAACATAAAAGTAGTAGGGTGAGTCTCTTTACATAAATAATAACAAGTAGGATAAGTATTGTATTAGGAAAGCAACTAGCAACACCAATCCACAACAATTAAGGTATTTATCATTTACTTGCAACACCAAGAAATAATAGTAATGGATCAATTAAGCATCACCAAGATTTACCTAAGAAAGCATGAGGATATGCATGTATGCAATATGTGTAACACACCGGAAATAATTTAATGAAAGTATTTAATTGAATTATTGATTTTATTGGAAATGTGATTAAATTAATTAAAATGATGGGTGTGGTTCAGGAAGTGGAACGAGTATTGGGAGTAATGTTGGCAACTCGGGGGTGGTGAAGAATGGCCCAGGAAGCCCAAGCCCAATAGCTTAGGCGCTCCTGAGGCTCCTGAAGCTAAGGGGGTTAGGGTTGGCGCCTCACTCCTTGCATCAAAGAAAGAAAACAAAACTTGAGAGAGTGAGAAGAGAGAGAGCGTACGACGCTGAGAAGAAGAGGAAGGAAGGAATCGTCTCAAGTTTTCGTTAGGTAAGAGCTCTCAATCATTCATTATCGTTTTCTCTCCTTTTCCTAATGATGTAGCCTTTAATCTCTAATTCCCGTGGTGTTGATGTTTTCATTGATCAAAGAGGAGGAAATTGCGAATTATCAAGGGAGAAGGAGAAGCTTGTTCGATTGAGTTGCTGTGGTTTTGTGTACGTGCTCTTATTCATCTTCCCGGAGCGTTCATATTCAAGGTAAGGGTGAGTGTTTCGTTTGGCATAATCGGATATATACATATAGATATATGGGGTTTGATGAAATTGGGATTGATTTGTATGTGGTTGATTTGATTGTCTCTAGATGATGTATGTAATAGTGAGTTTAAAGAATCGATGGTTTTCCTCAAAAAAAAATGAAACTTGGAAATCGATTCTGGGCTCTAAATAGAAGCCAGAAATCTATTTCCTTCTTTAAAAACAAAGCTAGAAATCGATTCATTCCTTTAGAAAATGAAGGCAAGAATCGATTTCCCCCTTTAGTAATGAAAGCAAGGAATCGATTCATTCCATTTGAAATGAAGGCAAGAATCGATTTCCCTCTTCAAAATAGAAGCAAGGAATCGATTCCTCTCTTTAGAAATGAAGCATGGAATCGATTTTCCTCTTTAAAAATGAGAGCTATGAATCGATTCCTCTTTTGAAAACAAGTAGCTATGAATCGATTCCTCTTTTGAAAGTCTTAGGTGTGGTTGTAGTCCCGATGGAGTTGTTTTGGTTCTTTAAGTCTGTGTTGTGGTCCTTGAGTCTTGGTTTGGTCCTTTAAGTGATGTTTTGGTTCCTAATGTGCAGTTGCTGAAAAATACTGCTGTTTTCCCACTGTAAAAATGTATTACTTTATAATTGTCAATTCGTTTACTATGATGTTAACTCAAACTTAAATTATGATGTTTCCACTATTAAGAATGTGGTGTTCCTCTTTTTCCCAACGAGGTGTCTAAGCTTAAAGATGAGGTGTTTTCCGAATTGAAACGTGACGATTCTTAACAAAAAAATTTGTGATCTTTGTGTTTATATAAATGAGTCTCGGTGAAATGTTATACTACTAGTGTGCTAATTGACTATGGCTAGATTGTGGTTTACCACTAAGGTCGTAATTTCTTTCTTTCGTGTATTTACAAGGGCATCACTAAGAGTCTTGCAAAGGTGGCCAATGCTCATTGCAAGTAGTATCGATTACTGAGTAATCCCATAGTCAATCAGTTCACTATTTTATAACACACTAAGCTAAAAGACAATGAAATATATACATATATATATATATATATATATATATATATATATATATATGATCAATAATGATGAGAAAAAGTATGACTCGTGATGATGTTGCTATATGATTTTGATGAATATGACGAGTTCACTCTATGAGTGATTATGATGATGTGATATATATATGATTTTGATGACTATGATTTAATACACTCTACGAGTGTTTTATGATGGTGATGATGAGTACTCGGTGAGTGTTTGATGAATTGCACATGTGTTCACAGAGTCTCATGGCATGTGCATACTATGACGAATAGGCTTGGCCTCTTATGACGAATAGGCTTGGCCTCTTATTATGACGCAGTATGGTACCATCATGCATATGCCCGCGTGTGGGTTGCATTTTCATACATAATCATGATCGTGAATTGTTCTTTGTTTGTGATTGGAGTGGTGTTGCGTGATTATTATGTGGTGATGATGATGATACCGTGTGATTGCACTCGCTCTCATTTCTCTATTATGTATCTGATTATGTTTTATTGAAATTCTCACCCCTTTTGCTTGGAATGTTGCTCCATTGTGGCAACGCTACAGGTAACCGCGAATGAAGATCTAGTTTGCTTTCTTTTGATAGCCGTCGGGAGTCCATGCGTGTGTCGCTCGACGATACAGTAGCACCTAGGGGCGTAGTGGAGTTTAATAACTTAATTTAATTGAGGGACTATTTGTTTAATGATTGTAACGATGATGTGAAATGGATTTTTTTTAGGGATCATTATTTCTATTCCGCTGTGATGTGATTGAGGAAGTTTAATTTTTATGACGTTGGTTTGTTGCGCCAACTTTAATGAGTGCAATTGATGAGTATTCTTCCGTCGATGTGGCATTTACGTTTCTATCCAATTAAATTAATATTTTTGAGAAATGGAATTACTCTGATATATGACGTGTGAATTAAGGGTAGAATAGGGGTGTTACAATATGCATGTGGATCCATCATCCTCGCTTTGGCCGAAGCCCTCGTCACTTTGGCCGAAGCCCTCTTTGGCCGAAGCCCACATCGTCGCTGAATATGCATGATTTATGTGACACCATGACAATGCATCACAACACAATAAATTTATCACAACAATCATTAATTCACCACTTAATCATCTCCACAACACAACTCGTCGCTTTGGCCGAAGCCTACCCGTCGCTTGCTCTATCACCACAACACAACTCGCCGCTGTCGCCGGGCCTCACCCGCCGCTTACTCATCACCACAACACCCCACACCTCATTTATTAAATTAAATCTCACACCAAGAATTAAACCTCACCTAAGGACCAAATCACCTCTTAAGGACCCTTTCAACACCTAAGGACCATTTTAATACACCCAAAATTAATTTAGTACCTAAGGAATTATTTGACACATTATGATTAATTTGGTACTTAGGAAATTATTTTGACATTTAGGATTAATTAGACACTAAGGGACTATTTTGTCACACCAAGGATTAATTTAATACTTAGGGACTATTTTGTCACACCAAGGATTAATTTAATACTTAGGGGCTATTTTGTCACACCAAGGATTAATTTGATACTTAGGGACTAAAAACATCACTTAGACTCCATTAGGCACAACTAGGCGCCAAGGGGCAGCCATTTTGGCGCCCCACACCGTGCCCATTCTCAGCCACGCGACGCGACGCACAAGACATCGCATCGCGCGCACATAGGCGCACAATGGCGCCACATTTGGCGCCTGTGCCACTCACTCTCACGCACATTCAAGAACCACGCACACCGGGCGCCAAGTTCCCAATGAATCGGCGCCCGCACTCGCCACCCAAACACACGACACACTGGCGCCATTTTGCCTAGCAAATGGCGCTTCCCTTTCAAAGAATAGCCCAACCGTGCATGAGACTGCAAAACCAGCGCCATTTCATGTGAATTTGGCGCCCCTTGAACACACCTAACCAAAACAACCCAACCACATTTTCATCCAACAATTCAATTCTCAATTTAATAACACTCATCTAGGAAATTAATCAACATCATTTAATTCACACCTTCTCATAATTCTTCACATTGAAGCATTTAAACAAACACATGGCATGCATATTCTACAACACCTTTATTCCATACATCAAGCATCATAGTGACATCAATTTAAACATCAAATACCACACACATATAAGATTAACATAAAATTCACACAAACAAACCTCCCGGTGTTATTCCACACACAACACATATCATACAAATTATTATAGATGTAAGTGAGAATCCCCTAACCTCAAAATTGAAGAATTCTAGTGTTCCCTCCTTCACAACTTGAAGAACCATTAAAACTAGCTTCTCCTAAACTTTGAGCTCCAAACCCCATCAATGGTAAAAGGAAAATGAAAGGGAATTAGTGTAGGAAACTTACACTAAATGATAGAGGAAGGAAAATGTGAAAGATTGGTACCAAGAACACTTACCCAAGCAAGAAAATTATTTTTCCCTTCCCCCTCAAGCAAATCAGCTGCAAGCACCCTTCTTCAACAGACCCCTCCTTTCTTTTTCTTTTACTTTGTTCTAAATGAGGCTAAAAACCCTACCCCTAGTTATGTATTGACTTTGGGCCTATTTAGTGGGCTTGGGCCCTTTATTTGCACCTCTTAGATTCTTACATACATCCTCCCTATGTAATTAAAATACTCTCCACTTAACTAAAATACTCACCATTTATTTACCACAACTCACTCCTTAACTAAATTAATTACCTAGCCTATATTTATTTTAATATACACAACTAAAATAATACTTGATTAAATTAGTCCAATAATCACTTAATTAAATTAGTTAAACAATCACCTAATTAAATTAGTTAAATAACTCACCTAATTAAATTAGTTAAATAACTCACCTAATTAATTTTTGGGGTGTTATATCGACTGCCCCCACGAACCAACACAAGTCTTTTCAGCATGCTTTGTCCTCACTTGCATGCTTTCCGGGGTCGACGAGGGCGGGGAGTGATCGTCGCTGCCCAAAAAGGTGGCATGGCAAAGAGCGGCTCCTGGCAGCTTCAAAGCGAAGGGGCACGTGAATGAACCGAATACGCATCAGAATGAGAGGGATCCTGAGGCTGTGCAGGTATGGGACTGTACAGTTGAAGGAAGGCTTAAAAAGAATTGATTTGGACTACCTATAACAACAAGGTACATCTTGTTTCGGGATCTCATCCCATAAGAACTCCATAGTTAAGCGTGCTTGGCTTGGAGTAGTAGTGGGATAGGTGACCTTCTGGGAAGTTTTCCGGAAAGCATGCAAGTGAGGACAAAACATGCTGAAAAGACTCGTGTTGGTTCGTGGGGGCAGTCAACAGTTCTAGAAGCAGTCTGGGATGTTACAACGTGTGCAATGCTAGTACCTTCCTCACACGTAATCGACCTCCGAACCTATATCTCTAGTTTTCAAAAGACCATCCGCCTTGTTCAAAAGACATTTTTTCAATGTTTTGGTCTTAAAATTAAAATATTGGTGGCGGCTTTAAAATTTTTCCACGTTGTACACTGAGAAACCCAAACCGGATTTTTCGTGGTGCAACAGTACTGTGGCGTGGAATGCCATGATGAATTAATACTTTTAAATTAATTAGTCGTTTTTAAATTTGGGAAATAGTTTATTTTAATGATTTTAAAATTAATTTTAGGAATATATATTGATTAATTTATTAAATATATTTGTTTTATTTTGTGCGGACTAATTGTTTTAATATGTTGACAATATAAAAATGTAGAGATTTACTTACTTATTGTACAAAAGGTGTCCATTAATTGTGGTGCACAACTCACAACACATGGGAAAAGAAAGATGGATATTCCAAGGTCTTGGAATTTATTCATTGGACCTTGATACATGCACATTCAACCTTGAAGAATGAATTGGAAGTTTCTAGACCTTATTGGAATTATGGAAAATTAAATAGGTAGATTTCACAAAGTGGGTGAATGTACCTATACATGAATGGAAGCCATATTCTCTCGTATAAATAGTGAGACTTATGACAAGTTATGGGATCCCCTTTTGTGTAATCATATGAAGAGTTGAGATAATACATCCAAGTGAAGAAATCCTAAGAGACTAGAGAGATTTTGTATTCCTCTTTGAGCGAAAAAGAGAGTTTCATCAAGAGAAAATTTGTATATGATCCGAGAGGGTGAGATTCACAGAGAGATCCTCAGCGATTGAGAGAAATACTTTGTAAGCCTACTTTTATAGTGGAGATATTTTAACTAGACTATGTTCTGTGGTTTTCCCAACAGGGTTTTTCACATAAAACTCAAGTGTCATTCTTCTGCTCTACTCTTTTATTTTACGTTTCCACATAGTGCCCATTTTAAGTTCACAGAGGAGAGAATAGGTACCTCTATTTCCCAACAGTGGTATCATAGCTATTGGTTTGAAAAGTCATTGTCATGTGCAACTCAAGATGGAAGGAACATTCACTCATGATGGAGGCATGTTCAAGCTAACTATCACTATTCCTATTGGAAGCCGATGGTTAAGGTTTGACTCCTTGTATCGAAAGTCTTCCTAGCAATATGGAGACTAGGTGGCGTGTCCCGTTGATGAAAATGAGCTCACGGCGGTGCAAGTATATGTGGATGAAAATGCTTTTGTTTGAGGGGGAGTGTATCCCCATATGAATGGATGGGTGACTCACACTTGAGGGGGAGATTATTGTGTATCATGTGTGAGGTATAAGTCTCACATTAAGATGGAAGACAAAGAGAAATGGTTGCAAGCCATGGAAAAAAAGATTAGTCCTTAAAGGAGAATCAGATGTATGATCTGATAGAATTGCCAACCAAGAATGTTGAAGATTGTTGCCAAGGTGCCAGTGTAGTGGTGACCCATATTAATTCTGGAAGGAGAAGATTTGTTGGAATTCCCTACATTAGTTATGGTGCACAAGTCACAATGCATGGGAAAAGGAGGATGAATATTCCAGGGTCTTGAAGTTTATTCCTTGGACCTTGAGACTTGCACATTCAACCTTCAAGAATGAATTGGGAATTTCTAGACCTTAATGGAATTATTGAAAAATAAATTAGTGGGTGAATGTACCTATACATGAATGGAAACCATATTCTCTCCTATAAATAGTGAGAATTATGACAAGTTACGACATCCCCTTTTGGTTGATCATATGAAGAGTTGAGATAATACATCAAAGTGAATTTAATCCAACGAGACTAGAGAGCTTTTGTATTCCTCTTTGAGAGAAAAAGAGAGTTTCATCGAGAGAAAATTTGTATACCATCCAAAAGGGTGAGATTCATAGAGAGATCCTCATGAACCGGGAGAAATAATTTGTAATCCTACTTTTATAATGGAGATTTTTTAATTGGACTAGGTCCTGTGGTTTTTCCCGAGAGGCTTTTCCACGTAAAAATTTGGGTGTCATTCTTCTTCTCTACTCTTTTATTTTACGCTCTGCATAGTGCCCACTTTTCCGTTCACAGAGGAAGGAATAGTGATAACTCTTATTTATAAGAGTTATTAATGTTCTTTTAGCTTGAATCATTTCAAGTTCTCAAGTAAGAATGTGTTTAAATGGTGTAAATTGTGTTATTTATTGAAGGTTTAGTTCTGGTCTGGAGTCATTTGGCACTTTGGGGCCCCATTTGTGCGTTTATGTGTGTGATCTTTATGCTGCAGCATTAGGTGCCACATCATTGCATTCCTGCGGTAGATGAGAGAGAAAGAAAAAGGCGTTGATTTCAGCGCATGGCAGCTGGCAGATATAGAGGCGCACATACCTGTGGGCACCAGCACAGATAATACAAAATATTACCCTTTTTGATGGGCACAATGTACTTTTGGGCGAACTATTGGACAATGGGCGCCTCTCTTTTAGGGTTTTGTTGGATCATGTACCCTAGTTCTATTTAAGGCAACCCTTCCTCTTCATTTACTATGCTGGTCTAAGAGGAGAAAAGTATAGAAATAGGTTTTCCTCCATTTTTGTACCAAACTACCTTTAAACACCAAAGTGGAAATACGAACGCTAGGAAGAATGTCGCAGCATTGCAGGAGCTGACATACTTGAAGATTTTCATAGTTTTGGGAATCTTCAGCATCTGCAACATCGCAAGCCACTGTTCTTGGAGCTAATCCTCAGACTACCTCTTCTTTGTATATTTCTCTCTTGTATTTTTCAGTTTATTGAATTTAACATTTATGTTTGAGTTGTATTTCTTGTGTTTTTCCTAATTATGGGCTAATCTCTTTTATTTGGGATGCTTTGATCTATGTAATGAAGTATTAGTATTTTTAATGAAGTGTGTTTGATGTTCTAGCATTTTATCCCTTGCGTAACAATATTTCTATCTTGATTTAGAAATGGCCAACTAAATTTGAGTAGCATTTTTGAATTTTGAAAAGGTTCATAAATTAATTGCAAGGGATAATATGGATAGTGGGTGTTAAAGTAGTACTATAGCCGACACTTGCTCAGTTTTTTTTAAAACAATTAAAATAAAAAACTGATTATATTGCAAGGGTCAAGTGACGAATAGGCCGACGCTACTGACGCTTCTAGTGTGGGAGTCGCGGCCCACGCTACCCTGTAGGCAGCTAAAAACTTGATTTTCTTGTAGCATCTCCTTTTCTTAAACACTAGACATAGGAGGAAAAATTCCATAGGGTGCACTGTGGGTGAATACTAGCCTAGGGTGAACCTATTTAGGGCTTAAGCATAAGCCCTTATAACAAAACCCTAGATAAAGTATCTGAAAAGTACACACATGATGCTACAGCACCCAATGCTGCAACATCTGACACAACATTAATATACTTTGATGAAATTACATAGTGAAAATGCATTCCGACTTATTCTCTAATTTGATTTTCACAATCTTTTATATTTACTGTTGTTAATTGAAATGATGGTTCCTAAAACTTGTTTTTATTTTTTGTTTTACATCATTAATTTGTTAATCAAATTAAACACTTATTGAACTCAAATCCTCATGGAAACGAATTTTACATGTCACTTTACTACTTATTGGACTGTGTATACTTGTACATCATTTTACACAAAAAATAGATATCGCTATTTCCCAACACTATTCTAGAGAGAAAGTGTCATTTTTTTCTAATAAACATAAAAATGGCTAATAAAAATATACCCCTTAGGTAGTATCCAACGGATACCTACTTATTATGTACGGAACAAAAACACCATTACTTATAGCACGGTATTTAAGTTGTATTTATAAAAAAAAAAAAAAATTGACAACTATTCATAAAAATATTTGATTATAGCGCAATGAATGTAAAGAATATCAAAGAAGAATTTGGCAAAAATTGGAATTCTCATCAATGAATCAACAAAATCAGTTTTTTTTTTGGTCAAGTTGTACTGATTACCATAGATATGGGCAAGGCCCCAACCAAATACAACACACAAAGAACAGATGCCCCAAAAAGAACCAATACAAACAAAGGAACTAATAGGGGAGCATCAAAAGTAATAATACACGGAGCAAATAACAACAACTAAACCCAAAGCCCAACAAGAGCAGGATGTAGCCAGCGGCCCAAAACCACTACCCACTAAGACGAAAACAAAACGTCAATGCACAAGACAAACAACAAACCAAAGACACGATGAGAAAGAACTTCAATAAAATTGGGCTTTACAAAATACAATAGAGGCCCAACTACTATTTACACCTGACTTATTACAAGATACAACTAACAAGCCTTCCCTTAAACCAAAGGCTAGCTCAAGCATTTGGTTTAGACATGAATTCTTCAAATTCAGTCATAGAGAGACACCCAGAAACCTCCTAAGGTTAACAAAAACTTCATTCTTCATTGGTTTGGTCATAATGTCAGCAAGCTGGTCTTGTGAGGGGCAGAATACCAGCTCCAATTTTTCTTCTCTTTGCACATGTGTCTTAGGAAGTGAAAACGAATATCAATGTGCTTACTACAACCATGTAGGACAGGGCTTTTAGACAACTTGATGGTGGAGCTATTGTCACATTGAACTGTGAGACAATCCTTCTGCTTTAGGTCCAAATCAACAAAAATTTGTTTCAGCCAAATGCCTTGGTAGATGCAGTGTGCAGTCGCCACGAATTATGCCTCGATTGTGGAGAGAGTCACAATAGGTTGCTTCTTTGATGACCAAAAGACAACAACAATACTTAGCAAGTACACAAACCCAAAGGTGCTCTTCCTATCTTCCAAATCCTCAAAATAATCACTGTCACAATAGACTATGAGTTGCTTTCCTGTTGTTTTCTGTACAGCAAGCCCATTTCAGCAGTTCCTTTCAAATATCTCAAGATTCTTTTGATGGCAATGAGGTGTTTCTCAGTCGGTCTTATCATAAATATACTAATAAGACTCATTGAGAAGGTGAGATCAGGCATTTATGTATTGTGATACATCAAGCTCCCTACCCTTTTCTTGAAGACAATCACATCTACTTGAACTTCACCTTCATTTCTGGAAATTTTACTTCCTGCCACTATTGGATTCCCCACAGGCTTGCACTCAGTCATCCCAAATCTATCTCGGATGCCTTTAGCAAACTTCTGTTGGGTTATAAAGATGAAGCCAGCATCTTGCAGCACTTCAACACCAAGAAAATGTCTCATTTTCCCAAATCAGTCATAGCAAATTCCCTTTTCATGGATCTTTTAAACTCTTCAACCATGGAAATGTCACTGCCAGTTACAATTAAATCATCCACATACAAGCTTATGATTATTAAGTTTCTGTTAGCATCTCTTTTGGTGAACAAAGTGTGCTCATAAGCACATTTCTTGAAGCCTTCCTTGTTGAAGTAGGACTCAATCTTACTATACCAAGCCCTAGGTGTTTGTTTCAAACCATATAGGACTTTCTTATGCCTATAAACTTTGTTTTCATGTCCTTGCACCTCATATCCTTTAGGTTGTTAAACATGTACTGGTTCTTCCAATTCTCCATAGAGAAAGACACTTTTCACATCAAGCTGGTAAATGCACCAGCCTTTGTGAACAACAACAGCAAGAATACACATAATGATATCTGTTATACCCCAATTTTGTCTGTGCCTTTTTGTATATCACAACACTTTTTCTTTTTTTAGTTCACGTGTAGCTTATAGGTCTCAAAACCGATTAGCGCACACGTGCCTAGGTTATCTAATTTCCTTTCTAGTACACTTAGTTAATTAAGACTTATTCATACAACTTGGGTCTATGTTGGTAGTTCACGTGATTGGGCCTGATTTTAGTTGTTTATTACTAATTGGGCTTAATCTTATGTTTCACTCGATTGGGTCTGGTTCTAATTTTGTTTACTAATTGGGTTTGGCCCAATTTAGTTTTTTGTTAATGTAGTCAAAAAAATAGAATAAATAAATCATCCAAAATATTAAAAAATCAGAATTTAATTAATTACAAGTTTGTCCATTGTCCAAAAGTCCAAAAATAGAAAATATAATATTAAAATCCGAAAATAAACAAAAAAATACAAAAATATAGCTTCAGCCCAAGTAGCAGTTGGGCTTGGGTCTTCATGCACTCCTAAACCCTAATCTTCTTCCCCAAGCATCAAATCCAGATCTGAGAAGAAACAAGGCAAATCGATGTAAATCAAACATTAATTGCAAAACCTGGTTTTCTAAAATAAATAGACAAGTACCACACCTAGCTACTGGAGCAAAGACCTCGGAGTAATCTATGCCATGTTCTTGGGAATAGCCCTTTGCCACCAACCTAGCTTTATATTTCTCCACCTTCCCTACCTCATTGAACTTTGTTCTATAGATCCACTTCACACCAAAAACTTTTCCACCTTGAGGAAGATTCTCAAACTCACACGTGTTGTTTCTCTCAATGGAAGCCATTTCACTATCCATTGCTTTCCCCCATTTCTCTTCTTTCACAGCCTGCTCATAGGTATTGAGATCACTTTCATCACACACCATCATGTTATAGAGTACCTCTCCATCATAATCGTCTTCCTCACAGATATTATTATCAGTCACAGCATAGCCCATGAAGTAGTCTTTGTGCCAATTGGGATTGTTGATGGTTCTGCCTCTATTTGTTTTTACAGTAATATCATGATTAAGATCCTGTTCACTATTTTTAGCATCCTCACAGTCATGATTCTGTTCATTCATTGCAGTACCAATAACTGCAGTATTAGTTCCACTGCTACTGGCTTCACCTACATCAGCAGCCTCCCCATTTGGTTTAGTAGCCTCAGTTTCACTATCATCAACAATCTCAGTAACAACTTCCTTTCCTTTATCAGTTTTCTTCTCTTCCCATGTCTCTTGCTCAACAAATATTACATCTCTACTGATCATAATTATTTTGGTAGCACTGTCAAAGATTCTATATGCTTTAGACTCCTCACTCACACCCAAAAAAATGCATTTGAAGTTTTTATCATCAAGTTTCTTTCTACTCACATCAGCATTATGCATATATGCAACACACCCAAAGACTCTAAAGTGTTTTACAGAAGGTTTTAAACTAGACTAGGCTTCCTCGGGAGTGAGATCTTGGACTGATATGGTAGGACACCTATTAAGAACATAAAAGGCCCATTCAACTGGCTCGGGCCAGAAAGTTTTTTGGATTTTAGCTTCAGTTAATAGGCTTCTAACAATGTTCATCACAGTCCTATTCTTTCTTTTAGCCACACCATTTTGTTGTGGTGTGTATGCAGCTGTCAATTGTCTCCTAATACAATTTTCTTCACAGTATTAGTTAAATTCACTAGAATTAAATTCACCCCCTCTATCTGCTCTTAGACAAATAATAGTGCACTGAGACTCTTTCTCAACCATCATCCTAAACTTCTTAAAAGTATCCAGGGCAGCAGATTTTTCAGACAAAAAATAAACCCAACCCTTTCTACTATAGTCATCTATGAAGGAGATGAAGTACATTTTCCCTCCATTGGATTGTGAATTGATGGGACCACAAATATCTGAGTGAACTGATTCAAGTCTCTAGGAAGCCCTCCAGTTGCTGTGCTTTGAGATTTTCTGCATGTTTTGCTTGCCAACTTGGCCCTCTGTGCATACTCTGTCAGTCTCCTCAATGCTAGGTAAGCCCTTCACCATATTTTTTTGCACAAGCAGCCTGAAGCCTTTGTAACTCAAGTGACCAAAGCGCCTATGCCATAACTCAACCAAATTAGTGGAACTCACCTTCAAACAGGCTATATCAATTGATATTGCCACTATGGCAAACATTTTGTTGTTAGCCATGTTTGAGGTGATGATTAAGTTATTTTCCTTATGGTAAATTTTGCATTTGTTATCCTCAAAAATAACCTTCAGACCTTTCTCTTGCAGCTGACCAATACTCAACAAATTGTCTTTTAGGTTTGGCACATAATAGACCCCTGTAATGACTTGTATCCTTCCTTGAATCTTTAGCCTCACATTGCCCTTTCCTTTGACCTCAATTCTTCTCTTGTCTCCTAACTTGACAGTTTCTTTGAATGTCTCATCAAATTCAAAGAACCATTGTCTTACTCCACACATATGTTTGCTGCACTCGAAGTCAAGAGACCATATTATCTCTTTCACTGCTTCTTGAAACTCAGTCTGAGCCATGAGCAACATTTCCTCTTCTTCATCAAAATCGGCATAGTTTGCTACATTTCCTTCATAACTAGGACACTCATATTGATAGTGCACTCAATCCATTAATGATAGCAGTGAATCTGCCAAACATTTCATCAATGGTTTCTTCTTCTGACATTTTGAACATTTCAAATTCATGGATGAGCATTCCTTTCTTAGCTTCTTTGATTTGATCTGTTCCTTCATGAGCTGTTTGTAGTGTATCCCATATTTCTTTTGCACTTTCTTTTCCCACAATCTTGTCATATTCTGCTCTTCCCAAAGCACATGTGAGATAGTACTTGGCTTTGGAGTTTTGCAGCACTTTGTGTTTTTCCTTTGTTGTCCAATCAACTTTTGGCTTTGGAATCCTTGTATTTGGAACAAGACCAGCTATTGTTGGAGTGAATGGTCCATTCTCAACAATGTCCCAAATATCAGCGTCTTGAGATTCAAGGAACAACTTCATTTGATTTTTCCAATAGTAGTAGTGTTCTTCATTGAACCCAGGTGGCATGTTAGATGAGGCACCTTCTGGCAAGAAGGTAACCGAGTTTTCTTTTGTCATGACTTCTTCCAAGATCTTTTCTTCTTTCACTGTTAAGTGAGCTAAACCCCAGAGGTCTAGCTCTGATACCAATTGAAGTCACCAGTGTCACAAGGAAGGGGGGTTGGAATTGTGACCCTTAAATTTTCCTGAAATAAAAGAACTTTGATTCACAAGTGTACTTGAGAATCAGGAGAGTGAGTGTTATGTGTTATACAGAAACAATCCTCTTAATGAATTAGATGAGTCAATAAGGATGATTAAATAGTCTTCACAGTTATGTAGAACTGAGAAGGATCATTCAAAACTTCTTCACTCTTCTCACAGTTGCTTCCCAATTGTTTTAAGTAGAATCTTATTGTGAAAGATATATTGAGTTTGTAAACCATTTGTTGAGAAACTCTTGTTCTAGTTGTAGCTGAGAAGGGTCAAAATTAAGTCTTCTCAGGTTTTCAAACCTCTCCTCAAGAGGAGTTTTTCTCAAACTGTAAACTAAGTACTTAAAGCAGTAAATAACACATGGATTTTTAGTGGTTCACCCAACAATAACATGGGCTACTCCACTCCTCACACCTAGTGAGATTTTCCACTATTTTCCAAATAGTTTACACCCTTTCACACTTCATACAAGTTGAAAGCTCTTGGTAGTTTTATTCTCATAGCTCTACCTACTGTATATTCCACTAATAGACATCTCCAAAGCTATTAGACTGCTTTTAACACAAAATCAATCACTTCTCAAGTCCTATAGCAACACATGCTACTTGAGAAGGTTCCCTATTCAAAGTTCTTTGATTACAAGGGTTTTGGGATTACTTAGAGCTTGGTTGACATAAATAGGATATACATGAATGATTTACAACACAAGACTTAATACATACTCAGAGAAAGATGAATCCCTTCTGGTTTAAAAGTAGCTGAGTATGGAAGAGAGAAAACTTGAATGTGTGAGAAGGTTGATAGCTCAAAGTTTAATTCACTCTCTTGAAGATCAATGAAGACCAGAGTTTTTGTTATATAGAGTTGTTGTAGCCCTTTAACTCCTGGTCCAAGAAATAGAGTCGTTGCATCAACAGCTAGCCGTTTGGAGCCATTGGAAAGACGCTCCTGTGTTGTCATTTTCAGCACTGCAGAACACAACTGTCATCACCCTTCTCACAGTGACCCTTCTCACTGTGACTCTTCTCATGACTTGTTAAGTTGAAGATGATGCTTCTTAAGATGAATCTTCTCATGTTGATGCAGTACTTTAAGGATGATGACTCTTCTTGTCATGACCCTTCTCAAGTCCACGACTCTTCTTAACATGATTCATATGATCATGACCCTTCTTAGGATCATGACTCTTCTTAGCTTGATATTGCATTTCATCTTCTTCAATTTTCTTTGTCATGACTCTTCTCATGCTTGATATTCTTAGATAATCTTCTCATATTGCCATTTCACAAGATGAATCTTCTCAAGCTGTAATTCTTTCAAGATTTCCAAGTGGTTCTTGACTTCATCCTTTATGCTTGAAAAGCTTCCTTTCTAGTAGTAGTGTAGGCAATGTTTCTTTTCTATTTTCTCTTATAATTGATGCTTCTCATAAGCAGATATCTTGTTGAGAATGATTTGAAGTCCTGTTCTTATAAATCACTCAACAAGAGCATTAGTAATACATATGATCAGAAACCATAAGCTTCTCATCCTTGAGGTTTGTTGAACATCAAAACATTACAAGGGATTTTTCCTCAACAATCTCTCCTTTTTGATGTTTGACAAACTCAACTGAGATGGATTAAGTTTTACGATTTTGTTTGAATTTCTTAAGGCATTTGTTCTTTTTACTCCCCCTGAATTTATGCTTGTTAGTTTGATGTTTCAAGTTAAGTCCAATATACATAAATTAGAATATATCACACAAGAAAATATAATCAAGAACATTCATTTCACTTCATCAAAAAATCATTGGCATGATTACATTTCATATATGTTCTTGTGGCCTAGAAATTGAACAAACAAACATTGAGAAGATCACTTCTCACAAAAGGTGCCTAATTGCACAGATATTAACTAATACAAAGCATAACAAAATATCCTAAGACCATAAACTTAATCTAGACTCTTCTCCCCCTTTTGTCACACATCAGAAAGGTCGAGGAAGAAAGAGGAAAAGATTAAGAATGCTACTTAGATGGGGAAGACCCATCTGAGGAGGAGGAAGTAGTAGGTCCAGGAACATCAGGGACCTAGGTTGTAAATTGATTGGTAAACCCTTGCTGCAAAACCCAATTTCTATAGCTCCCATCCCTAGCAGCTTGAGCCATTTAGCCTTGTTGAATGATTGCTTGCCCTTGAAGCACATTCTTCAATAGGTCCTTCATTCTCTTCATCATTTTCTCCATCTTAGACATCCTCATTTCCAATAGGGCAGAATAGCTGGGTGTTTCAGTAGATGCTTTGACAGTGTCAGTAGCAGTACCCTTCTCAAGAGATGTTTTCTCCTTGGCAGAGCTAGAAGGTTCTCCTAAAGCAGCAAAAGTTGAATCAAGAGATCCAAACTGTGATGGCAAGAGATCCTAAAGCAGAAGGTTCCATAAATTCATGTCAGGTTTCTTCCTTTTTGTCCCTTGAGAAGCTTTTTCCTTTGTGTCATCTTTCTTCTCAGCCTTTGGTTCCTTCTTTACACTCTT
Source organism: Oxytropis ochrocephala (assembly GCA_020916435.1). Lineage (NCBI taxonomy): Eukaryota > Viridiplantae > Streptophyta > Magnoliopsida > Fabales > Fabaceae > Oxytropis > Oxytropis ochrocephala. The sequence continues at coordinate 58,463,578 of CM037090.1, read as the reverse complement.
CTGACTTGCTATCTTTTCCTTTCCCTTACCAGATTCCTTCTTAGATGAGGGTTGAGGTTGTTCTGCAACCTTCTCAAAAACAACGGTTTGCTCTGTTGCTAGAGAGGAAACCTTCTCATCCTTCTCCAAGTCTATTGGAGCATTAGGATCAGTTCCAGAAGTGTTTTTAGAAGCAGTTTGTAGAATGATTCGTGAAGATTTCTTGGATCATGCTTCATTTTTGCAAGACGCGAGTTTAGAGGTTTTACGTTACAAACGAGTTGAGGAGGACCAAGAAGAATGAAGTTGGGGATTCTATGAATAGATTCGTGTGAGGAATCAGAGTAGGTTGACGTGGGTTGTGGGTTGTTTGAGCGTGTCATTCGAAGAAGAAGAGAGAGGAGAGGTGTTCACATTCAACGGTTGAGTGCGTGAATGAGGAAGGAAGGAAGTGTTTTTATTAACTTCCAAACGGTTAATGCCCAATGGTTACAACATCATTTGACTAATGTGTGTAACATTTTAATAGGATTTAATGAAATGACATGTTACTACTAAGGGAAGAGCCGTTAAACGGCTAGTAACCTATTTTTGATCTTTTCTTAAATAAACTATTTTAAGGCAAAAGGCATAAAAGAGAATATACTGTTTAAAGACATTAATCTACCTATATTTAAGTAATAAACAAACATGTCAATCAACCTAAAAAAGAACAAACAAAAATCTTTTTGGAATTTTTTTATTTTTACTGTCATATAAGAACTCATGACCCTTCTCAAACATGAGAAGATTGGGAAATGACCCTTCTCAGGATTGAGAAGGTTGGTGGTCATAACCCTTCTCATTTGAGGGGTTTTCAATGATATGCAACATGCTTTTAATATAACTAAAATTCTCTTCTAGAAGATCTTTAGTGAAAATGACAGCTAGTTGATGTTTGGTGTCAACAAAAACAAGTTCTTTATCTTTCTTTTGCACATGATCTCTAATGAAGTGATGTTTAATGTCAATGTGCTTAGACCTTGAGTGTTGGATAGGATTTTTAGACAAGTTTATCGCACTAGTATTATCACAGAAGATAAGAATACCTGGATAGCTTAGAGAGTAATCTTCAAGTTGATTTTTTATCCATAGTATTTGAGAGCAACATCCTGCTGCAGAGACATATTCTGCTTCTGTGGTTGACAAGGCAATTGTGTTTTGCTTTCTGCGCGACCATGAGATAAGTGATTCTCCAAGAAGTTGGCATGAACCACTGGTGCTTTTTCTTTCTACTTTGTCTCCAGCATAGTCAGCATCACAGTACCCAATTTAGTCAAAATGGGTTCTTTTCTTGTACCACAAGCCTGTGTTTGGTGTTCCAACAAGGTATCTAAAGATTCTCTTTACAGCACATAGATGAGATTCCATGGGAGCAGATTGAAATCTTGCACACAACCCAACTGAGAAAACTATATATGGTCTACTTGCAGTGAGATATAATAGAGAACCTATCATACCTCTATAGTCCTTCTCAGACACAGATTTACCTTTTTCATTCTTCTCAATACTTGCAGAAGGGTGCATAGGGGTTTCCATAGCTTTTGCATCACTCATTTTGTACTTCTTAAGCAGATCTTTGATATATTTTTCTTGAGAAATAAAGATCCTATTCTTAAGTTGTTTTATTTGCAAACCAAGAAAATATCTTAGTTCACCCATGAGGCTCATCTCAAACTCACTCATCATGAGCTTTCCAAATTCATTACATAGCTTTTCATTTGTGGCTCCAAAGATGATGTCATCAACATATATTTGTACAATAAGTAATTCATCTTTCAGAGATATTCTAAAAAGAGTGACATCAATTTTTCCTCTTGAGAAGCCATTTTTAAGAAGAAAGGTACTTAGTCTTTCATACCAAGCTCTAGGAGCTTGCTTAAGACCATACAGTGCGTTAGTTAATTTGAAAACATGATTTGGATGTTTCTCATCAACAAAACTAGGAGGTTGATGCACATAAACTTCCTCATTTAGAAAACCATTTAGAAAAGCACTTTTGACATCCATTTGAAAAAGTTTGAAATCTTTGTGAGCAGGATAAGCAAGAAGAATTCTAATAGCTTCTAATCTAGAAACAGGAGCAAAGGTTTCATCATAGTCAATACCTTCCTGTTGATTGTAACCTTGAGCCACTAACCTTGCTTTATTTCGAACCACCTTACCATTTTCATCCATTTTGTTTTTGAACACCCACTTAGTACCAATAACAGATTGATGTGAGGGAGAAGGCACTAAGTTCCATACCTCATTCTTCTCAAATTGAGCAAGCTCTTCTTGCATTGCTTCAATCCAAGATATATAAAAAATTGCTTCATTTATGTTCTTAGGTTCTATTTGAGATATAAGAGCACTTTGAGATGTTTCTTTTCTAAAGGAGCTTCTTGTTCTTACTGGTTCAGATGTTTCTCCAATTATTTGATCTTGAGGATGATGAGAGACTAGTATCCAACTTCTAGGTAGGTCTGAAGCTTGAGTAGGTTGCTCATTTGGTGTAGGGCTGAAAAGGGTTGTTTGTTGAATTTTCTTCAACTTTCTCATTTGTATTACTACCCTTCTTGCATGTTTCTTCTGCGGTAATTTCATCATATTCTTCTCTAATAGAACTGTTAGTATCCATAAACATAACATGCATGCTTTCTTCTACATCTTTAGTCCTAAGATTGAAAACTCTATATGTTTTTGAGGTAAGTGAATATCCTAAGAAGAGTGCAGGATCAGATTTGGCATCAAATTTTCCTAGATTGTCTTTGTTGTTCAAAACATAGCAATCACTACCAAACACATGAAAATATGAGATGATAGGTTTCTTTCCTTTCCATAGTTCATATGAGGTTTTGTTTAAAATTTTTTCTAATTGTTGCTTTATTCAAAACATAACAAGCAGTGTTGACTGCCTCTGCCCAGAAGTATTTTTCTATTTTTGAATCATTGAGCAATGTTCTAGCCATTTCTTGCAATGTTCTATTTTTTCTTTCAACCACACCATTCTGTTGAGGAGTTCTTGGACACGAGAAGTTGTGAGACACACCATTCTCTTCAAGAAAGGTTTTAAATAAAGCATTTTCAAATTCTCCTCCATGGTCACTTCTAATTGCAACAATGTTAAAACCTTTCTCATTTTGAACTTTCTTGAAAAAGGTTTTAAAACTTTCAAAAGCTTCATCTTTGTGTTTAAGAAAAATCACCCAAGTGAACCTAGAGTAATCATCAATAATAACAAAACCATATATTTTTCCACTAAGACTAGCATGTTTGGTTGGACCAAAAAGATCCATATGCAAAAGTTCCAAAGGTCTTTTAGTTGAAATCATGTTAATAGGTTTGAAAGATGACTTGACATGCTTTCCTTGAATGCATGCCTCACATGATTTATCCTTCTCATATTTGATCTTTGGGAGTCCTCTGACCAAATCTAGTTTGGATAGTTTTGAAAGAGTTTTCATGCTTATATGACCAAATCTCCTATGCCACATCCACTTATCATCTTCCTTAGACATTAGACACATTTGATCAGGAAGGTCATCTAGACATATGCTATATAGGTTATTAGTTCTATGACCAGTGAAAATAGTTTTACCAGACTCTAAACTATTTATTTTGCATACATCAGATTTAAAAGTCACTTCATGTCTAGAATCACATAACTGACTTACACTAAGTAAGTTATGTTTGATTCCTTTCACAAATTGAACATTTTGAATCTGAGCAGAGTTTATTTTACCTACAATACCTATTCCTTTGATGTAGCCTTTGTCATTGTTGCCAAACATGACAAGTCCTCCATCAAAGCTCTCCATGGAGAGAAATTTATCCTTATCCCCTATCATATGCCTTGAGCATCCACTGTCTAGGAACCACAGCTTCTTTCTTGATGCTAAGAGGCATACCTGCATTTGTTTTTGACAATGATTTAGGTACCCATTTGTCTTTGGGTCCTTGAGGGTTAGTTTTCACATGTATGGGATGTTTATAATATGATTTACAAGCAGAAGCATAATGTCCAGTTTGTTTGCATTTAGAGCATTTGTTCCTGGGTCTTCTTTGACCCTTCTTGGACAATTGGTTTTGCTCAGAAGGTGTTAAACTCTTCTGAGAAGCTTCAAGTTGTTGTGCACAAATCATAAGCTCATTTGTCAAATTACTAACTTGTTTTCTAAGATTTTCATTTTCCTTTTCAAGTTCCAAGTCAGAAGTGATGATTGAAATTTCTGGTACTTTCGAACTGAGGAGTTGAAATTGTTTTGATAGTTTGAGATGGGATGATTGAAGTGTGGAAATTGTTTTTCCCATTCTTTCATTTTGTATTTTTAACTCCTCATTTTCCTTTTTGAAAATTCCTATTTGTTCTTTGAAAACCATGCATTTTCTAGATAGAATATCAGAATCATATAACAAGCTATCAAAGGAGGATTCAATTTCTTTGCATGTTTCACATTTAAGGAGTTCAGAATTTTGTACCTCTTCTTGTTGTTCAGTTCCTGCCATGAGACATAGATTAGCAAACTCCTCTTCTTACTCACTTGATGATTCTTCTGAGTCATCCCAAGTAGCTAACAGAACTTTCTTTTGGGGTGAGAACTTTCTTGGCCCCCTTTTGAGCAATGGACAATCTTGTTTCATGTGGCCAGGCTTTTTACATTCAAAGCATGTGAACTTTGATTTGTCTCCTTTGAATGTATCTCATTTGAATTGATTTCTTCCTCTTCTTTTGTTATTTAGCCATCTGTTGATTCTTTTAGATATCAATGCAAGCTCTTCTCCTTCTGTATCCTCACCACTTTGTTGCTCATCATCACTTTCTTGAGAGGCTTTGAGTGCAGCTCCTTTTCCTTTGTGAGAAGGGTTGCTTTCTTCTTTATGAGAGACTTTGAGAGCCATTGTCTTACTCTTTGGATGTAGTTCCTCCATGAGCTCTTGCTCATGAATCTTGAGAGATCCAAGAATGATCAATGTCTAATTCAGACAAAGTTTTGGCTTCTTCTATAGCTATTTTCTTAGGCCTCCATGCCTTTGGAAGGAATTTTAGCAATTTGCTAACCTTCTCAGCATTTGGGTAAGTTTTCCCAAGTGCAGACAATCCATTAATGATAGCAGTGAATCTGCCAAACATTTCATCAATGGTTTCTTCTTCTAACATTTTGAACATTTCAAATTCATGGATGAGCATTCCTTTCTTAGCTTCTTTGATTTGATCTGTTCCTTCATGAGTTGTTTGTAGTGTATCCCATATTTCTTTTGCACTTTCTTTTCCCACAATCTTGTCATATTCTGCTCTTCCCAAAGCACATGTGAGATAGTACTTGGCTTTGGAGTTTTGCAGCACTTTGTGTTTTTCCCCTGTTGTCCAATCAGCTTTTGGCTTTGGAATCCTTGTATTTGGAACAGGACCAGCTATTGTTGGAGTAAATGGTCCATTCTCAACAATGTCCCTGTAGCGACCGAAAAATCCGGGAATGGATTCTTTGAAGTTCGAAAGGAAGCCGCCACCAAATTTTAGTTTAAGGGCAAATTCGGAAAATCCCTTTTAGTTTTAGGATAAGGCAAGTTTAAAGGTTCGGGAGTCGTTATGCGCGGGGAAGGTATTAGCACCCCACGACATCCTTCGTCTAATTATTTATGGTTTATTAATATTTACCCTTTTTATTTATAGTGAAAAAGACTTAATTAAACTTTTAATTTTTAGTGCTTGACAAGAGTGGACTCTTGCTCCTACGTACCTCCAGATGCAATGGAGGAATCAAAGCTACTGAACTGTACAGCTCATTGGTCCTAGGATGATGACTAACCCGGTTGTACAACCGACTTAGTCTTTTATTTGATTTTTGAAGAAATAAACTAATTTGTGCATAAAAAAAGACAAAAGCGATAATTAATAAAGACTAGGCTAAAAATAAATAAATAACTATATACATAAATAAATATGAATAGATATATAAATAAACAATAAATAAATAAATAAATAAATAGATTATATTATAAATAAATGATAAATAAATATGTACATAAAAATAAACAAAATAAATACAAAACTAACCTGGACTCGACGAGTGCCGAACCGGACTAAGCAATCTGACCAGGTCAATCACGATCCGGACTCCTATCTGGTCCATTTTGACCCCAAGACCGTAGGAACCGCTTTGAGAATCGAAAAGCCGACTCAAAACGTCCAAATGATCAAAGACGGGTTTGTAGTGAAATGAGCCGCGAACGCTTTGCCCCAAAAGATCACTTAACCCGCCAATGATCCCCCCTCCCTAATACTTGAGTACATAGAAACGTTTGTTGCACATACACTACTTAATAAATAAAAAATATTACAATGATATAAGAACTCGGACAAAATTGGGGTATAACAGTTGCCCCTCTTTATTTATATTTTACAAATTTTTTTTAGTAGAAATAGAAATAAAGATAGAATAGACGCCAATTTTGTCCGTTTAGAGGGGAAATAGAGGTTTGAGAATAATAGGGAGCGGTTAACACTTGGCGATTAACCGCGAACAAAATGAAGGATCACTCGGGATCCGAAGGAGCACTAAGGCTCAAAGCCCACTCGAGGTCCGAAGGAGCACTAAGGCTCTGAAGGACCCGACCGCAGTGGTCGAAGGAGCACTAAGGCTCACGAAGGACCACTCAGGTCCGGAAGGCCGCCTAGGCCTTATTTGAAGGATCATCGTGGTCGAAGGAGCGCAACTAGTTACGGTACTAGTTAAAGCGATGCGAGGGGCCTTTATATTCGAAAGCGCCATGATGGGTCAAGATCGGTCTAGAATCGATATGTTGACCATGAAGGACGCCCATTGTGTCTTAGGCCGACACAACTAGTCCGAAGGACCGCGCGGGTGCGAAGGTCCGCCGGGCTCGACTCGACGTTGCGACTGGGCCACTTAGGGCACTGAAGGAGCGTAGTGCTCTGAAGGACCACTCGGGGTCTGAGGGATCAACTTGGTGATCTGTGATATGATATGAGATTAACGCTTAAAGTGCTGATATTAGAGGAACAAAACATAGGGAACGACACTTATCGTGTTTATCCGGGCACACCTAACAAATGCATCTTCCCGAGGAGGAAAAACTTTCTTCCTTTGGCAAAGCAATTAATGGTGCAGCGCGCGACGCAATGATTGGTATCTGGTGGAATGATTTTTTCTCTTTTTTTTTTTTTTTGCTTTTTTGCTTGTTACGTAATAAATGCATGAAATGCAAATGTGAATATGATGCAAATGAAATGATTGAATGCTAATGCCATGGTGCATGCATGATGCGATGATATGATATGATATGAGTGATTGGGTGCAAAACATTTTTTTTTTGTAATGATGATGCGAGACTTTGGATGCGAGAAGCATGGGTGAATATTGATCATTCTTTGGGAAAATTAGTTTTGATTCAAACTTCGGCATTCTCAAGGTCATTATCTCTGTGCATCGATATGCAAAAGTACTTGACCGTATTTGCAAGCTCGCTTATTTTTCCTTCCATTATGATGCCCCTTGATGATCGAAATTTATGTCCACAAAGTTACCTAAGTGAATTTTTAGCATCACATGATCAACTTGTGTTCTCTCTCTCTGAAGCTTTGTTTAGTAAAGACATATGTTAGTGCAAGTATGAACGCAGTCGATTAACTTGGGGTTCTAAAGGCCTAGGGTGAGGATATTTGTGGCACATGAAGGGGTGAATGAGTGATCTGGTCTTTGTCAAGGTCATCAAAGGTAGGTTTTCCCAAGCCAAGAAATGCGGGGATCGCCCAATTTAGATTTGATGACGGTGAGTGAATACCTTGCCCCTGTCTAGTGGTGACAAGCTAGGGGTGTAGAAGATGATGAACTGGGAATGCATTGGCTTTGGAATGAAAGGCGGAAAGCAAGAGACTTTGTCTCAACCCATAGAGTTTGGCGATGCCCCATTTATGGTAAGGACAAGATTGCCCTTGTTAGAGTAAAGCAGCGTTTTAGGGTAATGAGTTGAGAAATTGCCCCGGTATTTTTGTGGATATGAATATGACAAGGGATGAGGTGAGTGTAGGCGGATTTCTCCAAGTAAAGGGTGAAGGATTGCCCCACTTGGTAATGGGATTTCAAATGGTTGTTTTAGTGAGGTTGTGAAAGGTGTGAGTTAGGGCTATGGGTTTTTGAGTTGGTCCGGTATGTATGTTTAGACTGGGCGTGGTGTGGGATGGACGTTGGACACATTTCCCCAAGCTTAAGTGGAACAAATGGTGAAAGGATTTCCCCACTTTGGGATCTAGGTGACGATCCTAGCATAAACCTTTTGGTTATCTTTAGAATGACTCTCAGACTATGATAGTCTTGAGTTTGCTATGATGAAAACTGCACTTGGTGATCGCTAACCCTTGCCTTTATATCAATGGAACGTGATTGAACCTTTGGAGTGCAAGCCCTTTTTGATTTCTTTATTTTGAGTTTTTTTTTTGAGATACATTTTTTTTTGAGCAAACATATTGTAAATAAATAAATTTATTTGTCCTAAGATTAAAACTTTGAGAAAACAAAAGCAATCGGTCATTGATCAAAATGAACTCTATAGGGTTGTAACGTGGCCGATGGTTTAGTGATTTATGAGGGAAATGATAATTGGGCTCAAAGTAGTGTTTGGGGATTGATGGGATGGATGATTTTTTATTGAGCAGTATGATTTGGCTAATGGTTAATGGTTTGTGAAAGAAGGGGTTATTAGGCTCAATGAAGTGTTTGATGATTGATGGGACAAATGATTTGGTGATGTAACTTGGCCAACAGGTGATGATTTATGAAGGAAATGGTTGTTAGGCTCAAAGGAGTGTTTGAGGTTTTATTGAGACAGTAATTGATGTGTCTCATGGTAGGATGGACTTGTTTAGGATTGTAATGTGGCTAAGGGTTTATGGAGGGTAAGATATTGAGGCCAAAAGAAGTGTTTGAGGTTTATTTTAGACAAGGATCTCTTTATGCTTTAATAGTGTGAAGCAATGACTCACGACTTGTACTACTTTTGTCTTTTTGTTTTTCTAATTTGTTTTTTTGGGATTTTTAATCCACTTTTTGACTTCACTCTTTTGTGCTTTTTGTTTCTTTTTGGTGAGTGAGTGATAATGATGATGCACCATTTTTTGATGCAGAATCGATCATTGTCTAGGGTGATTGAGAGATTTTTAGGATTTTTGGCTTAAGGTGGGTGGTAAGGGATTTTTGAGGATATGGAAAGATGGTTCAACTTCATTTCAAATCATGATTGCTTGTTTTCTCAAAAAATAATTTAAAGACGATAATTTACTTATTTTATATACTTGCTCTTTTTTCTTTATTTCTCCTTTTTTGTGTGCCCTAATTTTTGCTTAGGCCGCTCTTACGAGTTTTCAACCTAACGGGCCTTTTTGATTTTTTTGTAAAGGACTTGCACCAAGGGAATACAATGTTGACAAGGTATTTTGGAGATCATAAATTTTCCCCAGTGTGAGGGTCTCAAGTGTTATTTCAATAGTGAGAACAAACCAAAAAGTCGACTAGTTAGGGGAGTATGTACTTTATGGTGGTCGTGGTGGAATAAGACTTGGACGGGGGATGATGACAATGTAGGGACATTAACTGACTCAAACAAGAATAAGACACATGTGACACACAAATCACTACACGAATGCTTCATAGAGAGTTAACATCAGTTTTAACATGAAAGAAATTTTTGGTGGACCATTTCGTTCATTCATCATGGGGTGGATGAAATACAACGCTTTGTTGAAAAAAATGTGTGAACGAGCTGTTAATTTGAAAAAAATTGAGTGTCATGAAACACCTTGAGCTCACAACTAAGTATGGCTAAATTTCCCAAAGAAGAATGATTTATTTCTCACAAACGCCTCATCTCTCATCAAAGTTTTTTTTGAATAAGAATTATGCTCACTTTTTGATGCATGTAAGTATGTGAATGAATGAATGTACATGAAATGAGAATGCGAATGAATGAAATGTGCATGATATGAGAATGAGAGTGAATGAATATGAAAGTGTGGTTTATCTATCCCGTCAGGGAATTATAAGCTTTTTATTTGGAGAGTAAAGTACAAAGTTTGATTTTGACTTTAGCATGCATGGCTTCTCTCCAAAATAAAGTTTTTAACTCCCCTGGCGGTCATAAAATGCATGCAACATAAGATGTTTATTTCATTTATTTTTGTAGTGCAAAGAAAAAGAAAAATGCATGTGGTATATTTTCTAAAAATGTAGTAAATAATGGTTTTTGGTTTTTTGATTTTTTTTTTGATAAAAGACGGTATGCATAAATATTTGTTTGAATGCAAGAGTATGAAGCTCCTTTGTGACCCTAAAAGGTATCTTACTGAGTGGGTCTAAGGTTTCTTTTATAGTGCCTCACAAGGGTAGTTCTAAAGAATCCTACACAAGGTTCCTAGAGCCAAGGACCCAGTCAAGAATATCGACCCCAACAATAGGCAAGCTATTAGAAGGGATAGCATCCTCAAAAGGAATCAAACTCTAGGTGAGATTTTCGTGACCACCCAACGAGACACACGTCCCCGAGCCATCACTACACAATCTCGTTTTAACTTAGGTTTGCACTCAAGTCGGGTAGAGGACCTTTTCTCTGTGTGTGTGATGTGTAGAGGTGAAGTGTGTGTAGGAGCGGTTTAAAATAAACCCAAAGTCTGCAAACAAAACAAACATTCATACAAATATCGTCTTCTATCCTATGGTTTATATATCACATAAAAATAAAACATGCAAAAATAAATAAATAAATAAATAAATATAAGGAAGGGTAAAAATTAAATCCTACAACTAATTAGACTAGGTTTTGACTCTCTAAAATGTTAAGTCCCAAAGTGAAGTCGCCGGTTTGTAGCGACCAAGAAAAATCCGGAATGGATTCTTCAAGTTCGAAAGGAAGCCGCCACCAAATTTTAGTTTAAGGGCAAATTCAGAAAATCCCTTTTAGTTTTAGGATAAGGCAAGTTTAAAGGTTCGGAGAGTCGTTATGCGTGGGGAAGGTATTAGCACCCCTACGACATCATTAAATCTAATTATTTATGGTTTATTAATATTTACCCTTTTATTTATAGTGAAAAAGACTTAATTAAATTTTTAATCTTTAGTGCTTGACAAGAGTGAACTCTTGCTCCTACGCACCTCCGCATGCAATGGAGGAATCAAAGCTACGTAGTTCTTCCTCAAAAAGGTTTGTTGGTTGGTGTTTTTTTAGTGTAGGGGTCCTAGGACTCCTTGAACTCTGACTCATCGATTCTAGGGACGACTAACCCGATTGTACAACCGACTTAGTCCCCTACTTTCGAAAGTATTTTTGAGGTTTTTTGAAAGAAGTTTGTTTGATGTGAGGTGAGTTGGTTTTAGAATAGGTATTCTAGAACTCCCAACTGCATGACTCATTAGTTCTAGAACGCTGACTAACCCTAGGTTGTACAACCGACTTAGTCCCCTATTTTTAGGCAAAGTGATTTATTTATTTACTTATAAGTTTTTAGGATTATCGAATCTGCATGTACTCATTGGTCCTAGGATGATGACTAACCGGTTGTACAACCGACTTAGTCTTTTATTTGATTTTTGAAGAAATAAACTAATTTGTGCATAAAAAAAGACAAAAGCGATAATTAATAAAGACTAGGCTAAAAAAATAAATAAATAACTATATACATAAATAAATATGAATAGATATATAAATAAACAATAAACAAATAAATAAATAAATAGATTATATTATAAATAAATGATAAATAAATATGTACATAAAAATAAACAAAATAAATACAAAACTAACCTGGACTCGACGAGTGCCGAACCGGATCGAGCAATCGACTGAGTCAATCACGAACCGGACTCCTATCTCGGTCCATTTTGACCCCAAGACCGCAGGAACCGCTTTGAGAATAGAAAAGCCGATTCAAAACGTCCAAATGATCAAATACGGGTTTGTAGTGAAATGAGCCGCGAACGCTTTGACCCAAAAGATCACTTAACCCGCCAATGATCCCCCTCCCTAATCTTCACCTCTCAACCCCTTTTATATCCAATTGCTAGGGAGCTCTTGTTTCTTGTGAGCAATGTGGGACTAAAACAAGGTAGAGAAAGCAATTCCCCTTTAAAACACAATTCCCGTTTTTCTCAAACCTGTCACCGTAAAATTGCGATTCCGGATTCGTTAACCGTTTGATCGTCTTTCTTTTTTGACAGTAGGTTCGTGAGACATATATCTACGCTTTCACCGTTCGGATCGTTGAAACGAGGTCTTATCAGAGAGAAATTGCCTTCGCAATAGCTGCAGTTTTTGGTCCGTTTTTCTCAAACCTCTCATCGTAAAAGTGTGATTCCGGATTCGTTAACCGTCGGATCGTCTTCATTTTTTGACAGTAGGTTCGTGAGACATATATCTCCACTTTCACCGTTCGGATCGTCGAAAAGAGGTCCGAGGAGAGAGAAATTGCCTTCGCAATAGAGCTGCAGATTTGGGTATTTCATCTTTTTGTTCTTATTTTGTAAGCTCTTATGCTTTGCTTCACTTGCTTTTTCAATTACTCAAAGAGGGTCAAAAGAAAATAACATGTGGGATGATTGACCAAGAATCAAATCATGCATCTTCATATTAATTGTGGTTGATATGCACAAGCTACTTATCTTTTACTTGAGTACATAGAAACGTTTGTTGCACATACACTACTTAATAAAAAAAAATATTACAATGATATAAGAACTCGGACAAAATTGGGGTATAACAGTCCCAAATATCAGTGTCTTGAGATTCAAGGAACAACTTCATTTGATTTTTCCAATAGTAGTAGTGTTCTCCATTGAACCCAAGTGGCCTGTTAGATGAGGCACCTTCTGGCAAGAAGGTAACCGAGTTTGCTTTTGTCATGACTTCTTCCAAGATCTTTTCCTCTTTCACTGTTAAGTGAGCTAAACCCCAGAGGTCTAGCTCTGATACCAATTGAAGTCACCAGTGTCACAAGGAAGGGGGGTTGGAATTGTGACCCTTTTAAATTTTCCAGAAATAAAAGAACTTTGATTCACAAGTGTACTTGAGAATCAGGAGAGTGAGTGTTATGTGTTATACAGAAACAATCCTCTTAATGAATTAGATGAGTCAAGAAGGATGAATAAATAGTCTTCACAGTTGTGTAGAACTGAGAAGGATCATTCAAAACTTCTTCACTCTTCTCACAGTTGCTTCCCAATTGTTTTAAGTAGAATCTTATTGTGAAAGATATATTGAGTTTGTAAACCACTTGTTGCGAAACTCTTGTTCTATTGTGAAATGGAGAAGGTCAAATTAACTCTTTCGGGTTTTCAAAACCTCTCCTCACGAGGAGTTTTTCTCAAACTGTAAACTAAGTACTTAAAGCAGTAAATAACACATGGATTTATAGTGGTTCACCCAACAATAACATGGGCTACTCCACTCCTCACACCTAGTGAAATTTTCCACTATTTTCCAAATAGTTTACACCCTTTCACACTTCATACAAGTTGAAAGCTCTTGGTAGTTTTATTCTCACAGCTCTACCTACTGTATATTCCACTAATAGACTTCTCCAAAGCTATTAGACTGCTTTTTACACAAAAGCACTCACTTCTCAAGTCCTATAGCAACACATGCTACTTGAGAAGGTTCCCTATTCAAGGTTCTTTGATTACAATGGTTTTGGGATTACTTAGAGATTGATTGACATAAATAGGATATACATGAATGATTTACAACACAAGACTTAATACATACTCAGAGAAAGATGAATCCCTTATGGTTTAAAATTAGCTGAGTATGGAAGAGAGAAAACTTGAATGTGTGAGAAGGTTGATAGCTCAAAGTTTAATTCACTCTCTTGAACTCCTGGTCCAAGAAATAGAGCCATTGCATCAACAACTAGCCGTTTGGTGCCGTTGGAATGACGCTCCTGTGCTGTCATTTTCAGCACTGCAGAACACAACTGTCATCACTCTTCTCACAGTGACCCTTCTCACTGTGACTCTTCTCATGACTTGTTAAGTTGAAGATGATGCTTCTCAAGATGAATCTTCTCATGTTGATGCAGTACTTATGATGACTCTTCTTGTCATGACCCTTCTCAGGTCCATGACTCTTCTTAACATGATTCATATGATCATGACCCTTCTTGGGATCATGACTCTTCTTAGCTTGATATTGCATTTCATATTCTTCAATTTTCTTTGTCATGACTCTTCTCATGCTTGATCTTCTTAGATATTCTGCTCATATTGTCATTTCACAAGATGAATCTTCTCAAGCAGAATTCTTCCAAGATTTCCAAGTGGTTCTTGATTTCAATCCTTTATGCTTGAAAAGCTTCCTTTCTAGTAGTAGTGTAGGCAATGTTTCTTTTCTGTTTTCTCTTAGAATTGATGCTTCTCATAAGCAGATATCTTGTTGAGAATGATTTGAAGTCCTGTTCTTATAAATCACTCAACAAGAGCATTAGTAATACATATGATCAGAAACCTTAAGCTTCTCATCCTTGAGGTTTGTTGAACATCAAAACATTACTAGGGATTTTGCTACAACAACCTTGAGGGCTTTTTCCTCTATACCATTCTCTGTTCTTCAACTAGAATACTACTTTGTAACTCACCTATTGTCATAGTTTCAACATTGTTGGCTTGTGCAATGGGGCACACCACATAGTTGAATTTAGGAACCATAGACCTCATAACCTTCTCTTCAACAACAGTTTGTGTAATGGTTTCACCTAGACTTTTCATTCTATTGACAATAGAGAGAGTTCTTGAAAAGTAGTCACTTACCGATTCTCCATCTTTCATCTTCAGGACCTCAAATTCGCTTCTCAAGGTCTGCAATTGATCACGCTTCACGTTGCTTGAGCCTCAGTGTTTCTGTCTGAGTGATTCCCAGATGTCCTTTGCAGTATCATGCATCAAGATTGTCTCCAAAACGCTTTTATCAATCGCTTGATACAAGTAATTCTTGGCCTTTGGGTCTTTCAATCGTACTTCATTTGCAGCTTTCTTCAATTCTGGTGTAGAATCAGTAGCTAGGGTTGGCACCCCCTTCTCAACAACTTCCCAATACTCCTTTGATCGAAGAAGATTCTCCATTAGTAACAATCAGTGATCATAGTGCCCATCTAGCTTCAGAATTGCTGCTTGATACTGCACTTGCAACTTGGGCCACTTGAATAGCAACTTGACTTTGATGTCATCAATGACATCAGCAAATTGCTGGTGCATTTTAGTCTGTCACGAATGTTGGAGCAATTGACTGCCAGTAATGCTGGAGCAATGGTTGTTGGTGCAATGCCCCTACTGCTGGAATGACTATTGTAGGAGCAGTGAGCAGTCATTGCTGGGGCAATGACTGTTGTGCCTATTGCAGGGGCAATGATTGCTCTAACATTGAACAAACACATTAAAATACAAAATGAGGCACCAAAAGTGCCAAATGATCAAAAATCAGTTCCTAACCCTCCTTTACTCTCAGCAACACATATTAACTACTTTAACAACAATATTATTTAAAAACTCACATTGATTTGAGTCTAGATCATATAGATAACTCTATATAAATAAGAGTTATCATTAAGGCGGCTCAGAAGGCAATAGAGGGTGTTATACCCCAATTTTGTCCGAGTTCTTTTTAATAGTTTTTAATTTGGACTTTTTCAACCATTTTATTTTGGACTTTTTCTGAAAATTACAAAAAATAGTAGTTTTTTTGCATATTTTCGGGTGTTAGTTTTTAGCTACTATTCAAAGGAAATTTCTCTCTCCTTGGACCTCGTTTCTACGATCTAAACGGTGAAAGTGAAGAAATATTTCCCACGAACCCGCTGTAAAAAAATGAAGACGATCTGACGGTTAACGTACTCGGAATCGCACTTTTACGATGAGAGGTTTGAGAACCCTAACGGGCCGATCGCTTCGGTTCGGCTTCTCGCACTCGAGTCCAAAGTTAGTTTTGTATTTATTTATTTTGTTTATTTTTATGTACATATTTATTTATCATTTATTCATAATATAAAAAATATAAAGTCAGTTGTACAATCGGGTTAGTCATCATCCTAGGACCAATGAGCTGTACAGTTCAGTAATCCTAAAAACTTATAAAAATATAAAAAAATTATTTTTCCTAAAAAATAGGGGACTAAGTCGGTTGTACAACCAAGGTTAGTCAATGTTCTAGAACTAATGAGTCAGACAGATTCAGAGTTCTAGAATACCTATTCTAAAACCAACTCACCTCACATCAAACAAACTTCTTTCATAACACCTCAAAAAAAAATACTTTAAAAAAGTAGGGGACTAAGTCGGTTGTACAATCGGGTTAATGAGCGTCCTAGGAATCAGTGAGCTGTACAGTTCAAGGAGTCCTAGGACCCCTACACTAAAAACCACCAACCAACAAACCTTTTTTCAGGAAGAACTACGTAGCTTTGATTCCTCCATTGCATCCGGAGGTACGTAGGAGCGAGAGTTCACTCTTGTCGAGCACTAAAAATTAAAAAATTAATTAGGTCTTTTTCTTTATAAATAAAAGGGTAATTATTAATAAATCGTAATTAATTAGACAACGGATGTCGTGGGGTGCTAATACCTTCCCCACGCATAACAACTCTCGAACCCTAAACTTGTCTTGTCCTAAACCTAAAGGGATTTTCCGAATTTGCCCTTAATTTAAAATTTGGTGGCGGCTTCCTATGAACCTTTCGAAGAATCCTATTCTTGGATTTTTCGGTCGCTACAGCTGGCGACTTCATTGGGGACTTAACTTTTTAGAGAGTCAAAACCTAGTCTAATTAGTTATACATTATTAATATTTTACCCTTCCCTTATTTATTTATTTTGTGCATATTATGTGATATATAAACCCTAGGATAGAAGACAATATTTGTGTATATATGTTTGTTTGTCTTTTTGCAGCTTTTGGGTTGTTTTTAAATTGTTCCTACACACACTTCACAATTACACTTCTACACACACATGTGAGAAAAGTCCTCTACCCGAACTCGAGTGCAAACCTAAGTTAGAACGAGATTGCGTAGTGATGGCCTGCGGGACGTACGTCTCGTTGGGTGGTCATGAAAATATCACCTAGAGTTTGATTCCTTTTAAGGATGCTATCCCTTCTAATAGCTTGCCTATTGTTGGGGTCAGTATTCTTGACTGGGGTCCTTGGCTCTAGGGACCATGTGTAGGATTCTTTAGAACCATCCTTGTGAGGTTCACTATAAAAGAAACCTTAGACCCACTCCATAGGATACCTTCCTAGGGTCACAAAGGAGCTTCATACCATCTTTTATCAACAAAAAAAAAATCAAAAAATCAAAAAACAAAAAAAAAATTTATGCCTCATGCATTTTTCCTTTTCTTTGCAATAAAAAAATCCCATGTCGCATGTATTTTTATAACCGTCTGAGAATTAAAAGTTTTATTTTGGAGAGAAGCCATGCATGCTAAAGTCAAAGTCAAACTTTGTACTTTACTCTCCAAACGTAAAATTTATAATTCTCCGGCGCGATAAATAAAATCATATATTATCATTTCATGCACGTACATTATCATTCGCATTTCACATACATTCATTCGCATTTCATGCACATTCATTCATTGCATACTTACATCATGCATTAAAAAAAGGACATTATAAATTTTAGAGAAAAACTATGATGAGAGATGAGACGTTCTTGTTACTCTTCTTTGGAAAAGTTTAGTCTTACTTAGTTGCAAGCTCAAGGTGTTTCAAGGCACTCAGTTTTTTAAATTAGTAGCTCGTTCACATTTTTTCTAACAAAGTGTTGTATCCCATGATGAATGACCGAAATGGTCTGTCAAAAATTTCTTTCATGTTTTAACTAATGTTAACTCTCTACGAAGCATTTGTATAGTAACTTGTGCGTAACATGTGTCTTCATTCTTGTTT
Organism: Oxytropis ochrocephala; assembly: GCA_020916435.1. Lineage (NCBI taxonomy): Eukaryota > Viridiplantae > Streptophyta > Magnoliopsida > Fabales > Fabaceae > Oxytropis > Oxytropis ochrocephala. Next base: position 58,445,638 of record CM037090.1, on the reverse strand, counting down.
GAGTCAGTTAATTTCCTTACCTTGTCATCACCCCCGTCCAAGTCTAATCCCATCCCGACCACCCTAAAGTACATACTCCCCTACCTAGTCAACTTTTTGGTTTGTTCTTAACGATGAAATAACACTTTAGGTCCTCCATACTGGGGCAAATTTGGGATCTCTAAAATACCTTGTCAACATTGTATTCCCTTGGTGCAAGTCCTTTACAAAATAAAATAAAATCAAAAGAAGCTCGTTAGGTTGAAAACTCATAAGAGCAGCCTAAGCAAAAATTAAAGCATGAAAAGAAATAAAGAAAAAGAGCAAATATATAAAAGTAAATAAATTATTGTCCTTAAGTTTATTTTTGAGAAAACGAGCAATCATGTTTTGAAATGAAGTTTGACCATCTTCCCATATCCTCAAGAAATCCTTTGCCACCCACCTTAAGCTAAAGTCTAAAGAAACTTTCAATCACCCTAGACAAGGATCAATTCCACATCAAAAATGGTGTATCATTTTTATCAAGTCACTCAGCTCGAAAGAAAGAAAAATAAAAATAGAAAAAAAAAGTGAAATCAAAAAAGAGGATCGAAAAACCATGAAAAAGCAAAAGTGGTACAATTATGAGCTGATACTTCTTACCATTAAACGCATAAGAAATCTTTGTCTGAAATAAACCCTCAAGCACTTCCTTCGGCCCCAATATCCTATCCTCCATTAACCCTTGGCCACATTACACCCCTAAACAGATCCATTCTACCATGTGGCATATAAGAGGTTCTTATCTCAATAAAACCTCAAACACCTCATTGAGCCTAATAACCCCTTTCATAAACCATTAACCATTAGCCAAATCATACCGCTCAATAAAAAATCATTTGTCCCATCAATCCCCAAACATTACTCGAGCCCAATTATCATTTCCTCATAAATCACTAACCACACCACATTAGAACCCTCTAGAGTTCATTCCGATCAATGACTGATTGCTTTCGTTTTCTCAAAGTTTTAATTTTAGGACAAATAAGTTTATTTATGTACAATATGTTTGCCTAAAAAAAAGAATATATCTCAAAAAAAAAATCAAAAATCAAAGAGGGCTTGCACCCCAAAGATTCATTCAAGTTCCATTGACATAAACACAAGGCTTAGTTATCACCAAGTGCAGTTTTCATCATAGCAAACTCAAGACTATCATAGTCTGAGAGTCATTCTAAAGATAACCAAAAGTTTATACTAGGATCGTCACCTATATCCTATAGCGGGGCATCCCTTTCACCATCTATTCCATTTGAACTTGGGAAAATTTGTACAGTGTCATACCACACCCAGCCTATTGCCATACCAGACAAACTCCAAAAACCCATAACCCTAACTTCGTCACCTTTTCCAATCTCACAAAAGGCAACCATTCGAAATACCATTCCAAGTGGGCAACCCTGTCACTCTTCACTCCACCTACAAATGGGGACATTCACCGTACGCCCATCTCATCTTCGTTATACTCCCATCCATAAAACCATACCAGGGCAATTTCTCAACTCATTACCCTAAGGGCTGCTACTCTAGTCAGGGCAATCTTGTCCTTACATAAATGGGGCAACACTAAACTCTATGGGTTGAGACAAAATTTCTCGCTTCCAAAATCAGTGCATTCCCCAATTCATCATCTTCTACACCCCTAGCTTGTCACCACTAGACGGGGGCAAGTTATGCACTCACCGTCATCAAATCTAAATTGGGGACAAACCCTACATTCCTTGGCTTGAAAACCTACCTTTCATGACCTTGACAAAGATCATCCAGTCATTCACCCCTTCATGTGCCACAAATGTCCTCACCCTAAGCCTTTAGAACCCTAAGTTAATCGACTCATTCATCTATACTTGCACTAACATACGCGTCTTTACTAAGCAAAGCATCAGAGAGAGAAAACACAAGTGGATCACGTGATGCTAAAAATCCACTTAGGTAACTTTGTGGGCATAAACTTCGGTCATCATGGGGCATCATAATAGAAGAAAAATAAGCGAGCCTGCAAATACGGTCAAGTACTTTTTCATATATCAATGTAAATCAGAGATAACGGCCTTGAGATTAGAAGTTTGAATCAAAACTAATTTTTCCAAAGAATGATCAATATTCACCCCTACTTCTCGCATCTCATCATTAAAAAAAATGTTTTTGTATCCCAGCCACCATATCATATCATCACCTCATGCACCATAGCATTTGCACCCGAGCATTTCATTTGCATCATATTCACATTTGGCATTCATCATTTTTCAAAAAAAAAAACAAAAAAAGCAAAAAGCAATAAGCAAAAAGAGAAAAGAGAAAAGTCATTCCACATCCTACCAGATACCAACGATTGCTTGCACCATTAATTGCTTCATCAACGTAGACTAGTTTTCCCCTTCTCAGTAGATGCATTCGTTAGATGTGCTCGGATAAACACATAAAGTGTAGTCCCTATAGACCCCAAGTGGTCCTTCAAAGCAGTGCCCTAAGTTTTGCATTGATCTCATATCATATCACAGATCACCAGGTTGATCTCTATAGACCCCAAGTGGTCCTTCAAAGCAGTGCCCTAAGTGGCCCAGGTCGCAACGTCGGAGTCAAGCCCGACGGACCTTCGCAAACCCCGCGTGGTCCTTCAGACTAGTTGTGTCAGCCTAAGACACAATGGACGTCCTTCATGGTCAACATATCAGTTCTAGACCTGATCTTGACCCATCATGGCCGCTCGAGTATAAAGGCCCCTATAGACCGTTTAACTAGTATCGTAGCTAGTTGCGCTCCTTCGGACCACGATGGTCCTTCAAATAAGGCCTAGGCAGCCTTCCGGACTTTAGTGGTCCTTCAGAGCCTTAGTGCTCCTTTAAGGCCCCAAGTGGCCCTTCAGAGCCTTAGTGCTCCTTCAGATCCCGAGCGATCCTTCATTTTGTTCTCGGTTAATGCGCCAAGTGTTAATCGTTCCTCCTCCATTCTCAAACCCTTCGCTTCCTCTTAAACGGACAAAATTGACGTCTATTCTATCTTTATTTCTATTTTCACTACGAAAATTTGAATACACTTCACCTTTTCTAGTAAAATATAAATAAAGAGGGGCAGTTGTTATACCCCAATTTTGTCTGAGTTCTAATAAATAGTAGTTTTCATCTAAGAAACTTTCTAGAAGTGTGCAGTAACTTCATTATCCCAGGGGTGAGTGAGGATGCTTTTAGGCTGAAACTGTTCCCTTATTCTTTAAAAGTCAGAGCTAAAGCTTGGTTGAACTCCTTGGAGTCCAACTCTATCACAACTTGGGAAGATATGACGAAGAAGTTTCTGGAGAAGTATTTCCCACCAAACAAGAATGCTAGGATGAGGAATGACATCACATCCTTCAAGCAAAAAGAGGGTGAAACATTACATGAGGCTTGGGAGAGATGGAAGGAATTGCTTAGGAAATGTCCACATCATGGAATTCCTATAGTAATTCAAATGGAGACTTTCTATAATGGGCTAGAGGCACCTACTAGATCTATGTTAGATGCCTCATCCGGAGGTGTAATTCGAACTCATCATATAATGAAGCTTGTGAGCTCATAGAGCGCATTGCCCTTTAACAGCTTCTTTATGGCCTCTTCAAAGGTTGAATTCTACAAGGAAGGTACTGGGGTTCATGAAGTAAATGAGGTTTTCGCTCTTTCAGCCCAAGTGGCCACTCTGACAAACATGATAAAGGAGTTAAATACCGCCAATGCTATAGCGTCTGATGCTATAGCGCCTAAAGATTCAACTGCAGCTGCAATTGAACAAGCTCCTCCTGGAGAAGCTAGTTTGTGTATACCGTGGGAGCTCACCTTTATGAAGAATGCACAACAAATCGCATTCAATTATGTGGTTACAACAAGGGTAACAACCCTTATTCCAATACATACAACCCTAGTTGGAGAAACCATCCTAACTTCGGATGGGGAGGAAATAATGCTCAAACAAGCACAAATGCTCCCGCTATTCCCCGTGTTTTCCAAGACAACAACAATCTCAAAGACGTAATGCTCCTCGCTCCTACTATGGATAACTCAATGGAGTCTGCTAAGGTCATTCATCGGTGATTGCAAAACAACTATGCGCACTCATGAAGCATCCATCAAAACTCTGGAAAATCAAGTGGGACAGATTGCATCTGCTCTCACTCAAAGGCAGAATGGTGGACTTCCATCTACTACTGAACCTTCATCATCTCATGCGCCAGGCAAGGAGCATGTGAAAGCAATAACCACCAGAAGTGGTAAGGAGCTAAGTACTACACCCAAGAATTTAGAGTCAAGTGTTGCTGAAAATGATAAAAAAAATTCTGACGCTATAGAGCCTGACATTATAGCGTCAAATGCAAACAGAACACCGAACCTAAATTGGTGCACGAATATCCGCTCCACCCTACCCTCAAAGATTAAAAAGGCACATGAGGACAAACAATTCAATAAATTCCTTGAGGTGTTAAAACAATTGCACATTAATGTTCCTCTAGTTGAGGCATTACAACAAATGCCCAACTATGCCAAATTTATGAAAGATGTTTTGACAAAGAAAAGAAGGTTGGGAGAATTTGAAACTGTGGCAATGACTGGGGAATGTAGTATGTTGATGCAAAATAAACTCCCGTAAAATTAAAGGACCCCGGTAGTTTCACAATACCTGCTCCATTGGAAACTTTTATTCGTCGTGCCTTATGTGACTTGGGGCAAGTATTAACTTAATGCCCAAGTCCATTTACACACAATTGGGTATAAAACCGCGAGCCTATACGTAAGCCTTGACTAGCCGATAGGTCACTTGCCTATCCCGAGGGAATACCTTTGGAGGATGTTTTAATTAAAGTTGATAAATTTGTTTTTCCCGTTGACTTTGTTATCTTAGATTTTGAAGCGGATGCGCAGGTACCTATCATTCTCGGGTAGACCATTTCGCTACAGGGAAGACACTAATTGATGTACAAAAAGGAGAATTGACAATGAGAGTTAATGATCAAGAAGTTAAGATCAATGTTTCAATGCATTAAAGCTTCCAGATGTCAATATCGAAGAGTGCTCCTTTGTGGTTTTTCTTGACCAAGTGGTGCAAAACATTTTCAAAAAACTAACAACCACTTGGGAAAGATATTTAACAATCTTGATGAACTTGAATTGTTGAGAGAAGAGGAATTTCAAGGAGAAAAACAAGTCATGAAGGAGGTTTGGGCTAGGAGATATGAGTCACTGAGCAAGAGAACTCAAACCTAAAGAAGAGTGTGCCTCCATTATCCAACCACGATCTAGAAAGTGAAGGAATTACCCAAGCACCAAGTATGCATACTTGGGGAAAATGAGACTCTACCTGTCATCATTTAATCTAGTCCGAATCAAGACCAAGAGGTGGAGCTCATTGCAACTCAAGAGACACAAGAAGGCAATAGGGTGGCAAATGTCCGACATACATGGGATAAGTCCTACAACTGCATGCATAGGATCGTTTTGGAGGAAAATGCCAAACATAGCATTGAAGGACAAAGAAGGCTTAATCCCATAATGAAGGAGGTAGTAAAGAAGGAAATCCTCAAGTGGTTAGATGCAGGAATTGTGTATCCTATTTCTGATAGTGCATGGGTGAGCCCCATGCAAAGTGTGTTCCCAAGAAAGGTGGTGTAAGCGTGGTCACAAATGACAAAAATGAATTAATTCCCACAAGAACAAAGTGGATCGGGTGGAGGATTTGTATGGACTATAGGAAATTGAACAAGGCCACAAAGAAGGACCATTTCCTCTCCTTTTATTGACCAAATGTTGGACAAACTTCTTTGGTAAGGACTATTATCGCTTTCTTGATGGCTACTCTGGCTACAACCAAATAGCAATTGTCCCTGAAGACCAACAAAAGACCACGTTCACATGTCCTTATGGCACTTTTGCTTTTAGAAGAATGCCATTTGGATTGTGCAATGCCCCTGCAACTTTCCAGAGATGTATGATGTCCATATTCTCTGATTTCATTGAAAAATCTATGGAGGTTTTTATGGATGATTTTTCTGTGTTTGGAAATAGTTTTCAGATATGTTTGAACAACTTGGAAGAAATACTGATAAGGTGTGAAGAAACAAACCTTGTGCTTAATTGGGAAAAGTGTCACTTCATGGTGCAAGAAGGAATTGTACTAGGGCATAGGATTTCCAGGAAAGGATTAGAGGTGGATAGGGCCAAGATTGAAGTGATTGAGAAATTGCCACCCCCCTCAAGTGTCAAAGGTATAAGAAGTTTCCTTGGGCATGCTGGTTTCTATAGGAGATTCATTAAAGATTTCTCAAAGATCTCAAAGCCTCTATGCCAACTCCTTCAGCATGACACCACATTCAATTTTGATGAAGCCTGTCTTGAAGCATTTCAGAAATTAAAGACAAAGATTAGTCAACAGATTCATTATTGTTACTCCCGATTGGAGTAAACCTTTTGAGTTAATGTGTGATGCAAGCGACTATCTTTGTGGGGAGCTGTGGCTTGGCCGCAGGTATGACAAAATTTTTCATTCTATATATTATGCAAGCAAAACACTTGTAGAAGCACAATTAAATTACACTGTCACAGAAAAAGAGCTATTAGCTGTGGTGTTTGCATTTGACAAATTCAGATCGTACTTGGTGGGCACAAAAGTTATTGTTTTTACAGATCACTCAGCCATCAAGTACTTGATCTCTAAGAAAGATGCAAAACCAAGGCTAATTAGATGGGTTCTCCTCCTCCAAGAATTTGACTTGGAAATTCGTGATAAGAATGGGGTGGAGAACCGGAGTCACGATCATTTATCTAGGCTTGAAGGTGCAGGTACATCACAGGGTGAAATTAAAGAAATCTTTCCAGATGAGAAATTGTTGACAGTATCTCTGCAAAAGTGTAACGCTATAGCGGCTGACGCTATAACGCAAGACGCTATAGCGGCTGATGCTACAGCTCCGTGGTTTGCAGACATTGTGAATAACTTGGTGAGTAGAATTGTGCCTGCAGATCTAAGCTATCAACAGAGAAAAAGGTTTTTCCATATAGTAAAGGAGTACTATTGGGATGAACCTTTCTTTACAAAAAATGTCAAGTTCAAGTGATAAGAAGATGCCTTGCAGAAGAAGAACAACCTCAAGTGTTAGAGCATTGTCATGCCTCACCATGTGGTGGACACTTTGGAGGAACCAGAACAGCTACAAAGGTGCTACAATGTGGGTATTACTGGCCTACATTATTCAAATATGCTCAGGAATTGGTGAAGAACTGTGAAAAGTGTCAAAGGACAGGAAACATCTCAAACAAGCATGAAATGCCCTTAACCAACATTCTAGAGATTGAACTCTTTGATGTGTGGGGCATGGACTTCATGGGACCCTTTCCTCCTTCTCATGGGAAAATTTGTACATATTGGTGGCTGTGGATTATGTTTCAAAATGGGTTGAAGCTGTGGCTCTCCCAAATAATGATGCCAAGTTAGTTAGCAAGTTCCTTCAGAAGAATATATTCACCAGATATGGGACACCTAGAGCTATTATCAGTGATGAGGGTTCTCACTTCTGCAACAAGTTGATTGAATCTCTCTTGGGAAAATATGGAGTGAGGCATAAAATTGCCACTGCTACCACCCACAAACAAATGGGCAAGTGAATTGTCCAATAGAGATCAAGAGGATGCTTGAAAATATGGTGGGACCTTCAAGAAAGGATTGGTCAATTCATCCGGATGATGCATTATGGGCTTACAGATGACCTTCAAAACACCTTTGGGAATGTCTCCCTATAGACTTGTGTTTGGGAAAGCTTGCCACCTCCTATTGAATTACAACACAAAGCTCATTGGGCCATCAAAAAGCTCAACTTTGAGTTTGATAGGGCTGGTCAGGCAAGGCTATTGCAGTTGAATGAGCTTGAAGAGATTAGGCATGCTGCCTATGAAAGTTCAGCAATTTACAAGGAGAAAACCAAGGTGTGGCATGACAAGAAGATCAGAATAGAGAAACTGATTGAAGGAGGCCAAGTGCTTCTTTTTAATTCAAGGCTAAAATTGTTTCCTGGCAAGCTTAAGTCTAGATGGTCTGGACCTTTCAAATTGGTCAAAGTTTACCCTCATGGTGCTGTGGATCTATATGATCAAGCAACCAACACTACTTTTAAAGTGAATGGTCAAAGAGTCAAGCAGTACCATGGTGACAATGTGATGAGGAACAAGACCTCAATTGATCTTCAAGATCCCTAACATCAAAAGAAGAAGTCTGGCTGAAGACTCTTAAAGCAAGCGCTCTTGGGAGGCACCCCAAAGGTTTCACTAATCAACATTTCTTTTATTTTTATTTTTATTTTTATTTTATTGTGCAGGAGGAAAAATTATTGTGTTGAGGAAGTTGGAAATTCAAGGCCTAGTGTGTGACATTGACGCTATAGCGTCAAGATGTGGTAGCTGACACCAGAAATTTTTTTTAATTTCAAAGAATGGGACGATTATCAATGACGTGGCGTGCGTGCTCTGTTTCTTTCAACTGCTGCACCCTATTCACCCACGTGTGACAACCCCCATCACTACAATCACTCCGCCCCCATCAACAAACGGTCATTTCATTACTTCATTCAATTCCCAATAACCACTCCCTTCCCTTAACACTTTCTACCCGTTGTTCCTTCTTCTTCTCTAACCTCCTTTGTTCCATAACTCCTATTCCTTCTCTCTCTGCAACTAATTTTCCATTCCATCCCAAAACTTCACAAATCCCTTTCATTTTATCAAAAATCCCTAAAAATGGTGAAGAAACACTCAGTTGAAAAACCACCTAGAAGGACCAAAGCATCAGAACCAAGTCCCTTAAAGCCCCTGGACCCAAAGAATGATCCTGCGCGTTACTGGAAAATGAATTTCATAGCGGAGAGGGGTTTCAAAACAGAAAAAGCCCCCGATGTGTTCACGCTCACCGTTACAGACGTTAGGATGGCAAAAGTTCATCAAGACCAGGGGAATTTGTGGTACCAAAGTGGTAAGGGAGTTTTACAAGGTATTCCTCCTCCAAAGGAGGGAAAGCCCCAAACCTATTCCATGGTTGGGGTGAGATGGTGGATTTCGGTCAAGTGCAATCAATGAGCACTTCAAGTTAGGCTATTCTCGAAAGGCGTTGGAGAAGAAGCTAGATACTGGGGTCGTGATGAAATGGAAGAAGTAAAGAAGAGAATCTGTGTGGAAGAAGCAACTTGGGAAAGATTTGGGTGAGAATTTGATCGCACCTTGACCAATGAAGTGTTGAAGTGTTGATTGATTCGCCTACATGGCCGGCCGTTGAATGGGTGAAAGGACCTGGCCCCGGCTTCACGCGTTGAACACCTCGGGTGGTACCGCAAAGACACTCCGACGATCTAGTGAGAGGTCGTCGCTCGCAGATAGCACAAGGTTAGAGAACGTGCACGATGCCATATGCGAATGGCGATATATATACCGCGAGGTCCGACCGTTAGCGAGATTTTCGCCGCGGCGAATTGCGCTCCAAGCAGCGTGTTTGGGCCGATCGAGTTGGGCCGGGCCGCAGTCCAATTGCTATTCGCGTTCTCGTATTGGCCGATACACCCAGAACAATTGCCCCCAAGCCTAGGTCGCAAGAGCGGCCGAGGCTTGAATCGATGCCCCAGGAGTGGTTATTTTGACGAAACGCGCGCGCCGTTCGCTTCTCTCGCAGGGCGGTGTCGACCGCTTGTCAACCATCGGCCGTCAAGGTTGTGACGGTTGGTATTTATCGACATTTACGACATGACGTTTGGTGTTTCCGAGGCAGTCCCGAGACAACCATTGGTGAGAAGACGAAAGCGTTGTGACTCTTCGTATCCCGGCCCCTTCGCGCGAGATCCGCACTATAAATAGTCCTTCATCGAGTTCATTTCTCACACTTCCAAGAATTTGCTCGCCAACGACCGACTCATCCGTCGCCGACTTGCATCCGAAGTCGATTCTCGTCTACTAGCGACCGATCCACTACATCCGCAGCGAGGTATGAATCGATCTCTCCTTTACCTTTTAAGCTTGAGTTTTTTCTTGAAAGCACTTCGTGCTTTTCCACGCCTCGTGATAGGAGTATCGTGTCGAGGATGGCCACCGCCTCTCTCATGAGTGCTTTGCTCGATCGACCTGACTCGATCCCTTTATCACAGTGTTTGTGTATGCCACGGACGAAGTTAACTGTTCGTATTCGAAAACCGCCCCAGTCTTTCGCCACATACATGTCGAGGCCGGGCGAGTCCAAGTCGTCTTCGGGCGACAAAGATTCTAGCTCTTCAAGCGCTTCCTCGCAAAGACGGGCTCGAGTTCTCGTTCTTCCGGTCGGGGATCGGCCAGCTCCAAGAGTAGGTTCTGTGTCCGTCCATTCTCGCCGAAGCGGCCGAAAGCAACTCTCCACCGCCCGAGGGACGTTGTATCCCGAGTGGAGAGGAGAAGAAGAGGACGCCGACGTGATTATTATTGATGATGACGAGCGCAAAAAGTGTCGCCCCGCCGTGGACGAGGAGATGGTGGAGGCCGAGGCGCCGAGACGAAGAAGTCCAAGGAGAAGAGGTGATTCAGCCCGAAGTCGATATTTCTGGTCTGGAAGTCAACATAGGAGGGTCGAACGAAGGGTCGGCCGAAGTCCAAGCCGATGTAGCTCGAGATATATCTGACATGTCTTGGGTGTCGGAAACTCTTCGCCTAACAGAGCATTCTTACCGCGTCGGCCACGATGCTTTGCCCGATCTACGAGCCGCGCTTGAAGACTCACCGTTTGGAGGATAAGAGGCATGAAGGAGGCGAAGATATCGCGACTTATTCTCCCAACTTCAAGTTCACGATGTATCGGCTCGTGTTCGAGAAGATGAAGATTACCCTCCTTTTTACCGAATTCCAACGCGACGCCCCGCGCCATATTGGGGTCGCCTTCACAGCTTCATCCAAACGCATGGGCGTTTTAAAGACTTTTGAGGTGCACGACTGACCAAAGCTGGCGGCCGGTCTCGATGATGCTTTTCTTTGCTATCTTTGGTGGTGGCTCTGCAGAGAAGGCCAACAAGGAGAAGAGGAGAAAGTCTCCTTCAAGATGCAGAAGACCCACCACCGATTTTTCAAGGCATTCCAGAGTCGTTGGGAGCGGCACCGAAAAGCCGAGATTTTGGATTGTTCCAATCAAGAGGCGGCAAGGCCGCTTCGAGGTTCAATCGGACGGATGCTAGGTCCCCTTATTTCCCAATCATGTGGAATGAGGCTCATTTCTTCAGCGGTAGGCGACTACATCTATACTGATGAAAGACTTGGGGCGAGGCCGACACGGAGACTCGGAGATGATAAAGTCGTTGGCGAGTATGATGCGCCCGAGATCCCTGGCGGCGACATACCTTGCCGACCACTTTGTCTTGTACGGGAAGGCCAAGACACGGAGGCCGAGATTGGTTCGCTTTTTGAACTTTTTCTTTATATTTTTGCCGTCGATCTTGTCAATCTTTTATTCTAACTCATAGCTCGTTATTTTGCGAGAAAGAATGGCCGCAAAAATCGGGACTCGCCGCCTGGCCCCAAGCTCGAAGGAGGGCCAAGAGATTTGATGGTTCTCGGTCGGGGATAACCCCGAATCTTCCTCAAAGGTCCCCAAACTCCTAAGAGCCAAAGGAAGAAGCCGGTCGGCAAGCCTCTGGCCGCTTCTCCCAAAGTGCCGATCACTCACCCAAGCGGGCCAAGCGTGATTGTCGGGTCCCCCCCGCGACGGAGGAGATTCCTGTCATTTCGCCGAAAGCTTGGGTACGGCCGATCCGGGAACAAGATGTAGAAGAAACCCATGGCGTTCGCGCTTTCTCTCGCATGGGGTCGAAAGTCATGGCGAGTGGTGGCCGAATCGATGGTAATTTTATTTTTAGTCTTGTACTCTTCGCCTCATCTTTGTTCGACCGACTAACAACCCGCACGACTGAATTTTGCAGAAAAGACAAGGCTTTAGCCGAGGCGCAGCTAAAATATGACAAGCTCGCCGATCGAAGAAGGAGGCCCTCAAACGAGGGGAGGATGGCCGGCCAAGCCGGGCAAAGAGGAACAAGGAGCTCTTCGCTCGGTCGCTACTTTGAAGGCCGATCTTGATGCTACGCCAAGAGAGAGGTCAGGCTCGGGCGCCGATAAGGCCGAGCTAGAGGAACGATCCGAAAGGTGGCGGGCAGCCGGCCAGAGGCTGCAATTGAGCGATTTTACAATGCTCTCGGCAAAGTGCGGGTATTGAATACCGATCCGCAGATCAATTTTGATGACAAGATGATCAAGCCCACGCACTATGTCGATAACAACAAGATCATGTTGCTGCGCAGGTCGACGAGCAAGGCAATGTCGTTCGCCCGCCACCATTCTCTTTTTAAAGCCGCTGCGAGCGGTGTAACTTTTGTAATCGTTTAACTTGCCTTCGCCCAACAATTTCTCCCGCTTTCGCGCGCTGATTCGTGGGCGTGGGCGCTCGGCCGCAAGGCGTCGTGTTTGTAATGACAATTTATTTCTTGTTTAATTACGCTGCTCAAATTTATATTGCTATGTCTGCGCATTTTGGATTTATTCGCCTCATTCATTTAGAATCGTGGGCGCTCGGTCGTCGCTTCGTGCTACTTCGCCGATAGCGCTCGTTTATGGTCGCTTTTCTTTGCGCGCTTTGTATGTTTATTTTCTCTAAGTCTTGAGTTTTAAGACCGTTCGGTCGTCGTCGCGCTTTATTTCGAAAGCATCCATTCTTTGATAAGTTTTAATATCCCAACGGGCCTCGATCGCTTCGGCGACCTTCAATCGAGCCCCTTCGATGGCATTTGAGGTAGGTCGCCGACGGCCATCGCGATGGGTTATCACTTAACCCTTGGGCCATTTTCGATGGCACTCGATGTAGATCGCTTCGACGACCTAGCGTTGTTGGGCCATTTTCGATGGCGCTCGTTTGGGACCATTTCGATGGTCGCCGATTTGGATCGTTTCGACGATCTAAGGTTTCGCGGTTTTAACCTCGGGCCATTTCGATGGCACTCGATTGGGACCATTTCGATGGTCGCCGATTTGGATCGTTTCGACGATCTAATCAACTTTGATAAATCTTTGATCGCTCCTTTGCCACGCGCAATCTTGAGCGACCGGTCATACATTCTTGCGAGAAGGTAAGTAACACATCAAATTTCTAAAGGTCAGGCCACTTGGTCGCTTTCTTTGTAGAATTTCATTTTTAGATGCACCGCCGATGTAACGGCCTCTAGCTTACCCAAAGTCGGCCTACCAATAATACATTGATAGCAGGATTTGAGGGGGAGTACAAGGAACGCCGTCCCCGACCGCCCCGCATGCAGTACTATCCCGGTGTCGTCACCAAATGTGACTAGCACTCGATCGTTCCCAATGGGTAGGTGGTCGCCCATTGAAACTCTTGTTAGAGGGTAGGCTCGGCACGGGAATTATCTCGCTCCGATCAACCTTTATCTTGTCGATCAAGTCTTCAAACATGATATCACCGAGCTACCTTGATCGACTGTAATTCTCTCGCACCTCTGTGTTTGCCATGACACTCGATTACCAATGGAACATAATTGTTTGGCTCGCCATCGTGCGTGTCGCTATCTCCGAAAGAGATGGGGGTGCATTCGAGACCGGTGGATCGTTGATGTTGAACCGACCATCGAGAGCTCGCCCCACTTCTTTTTGGTGGCTTTGTTTGATTCTCTACGGTCCAAAAGGGTTGCCACCGTGGATGACCATAGCAACGCTGCGACCTGCGGGTCGCGGGGCTTCTCGATCTTGGTCGGTCTTTCTCTTGGACGCTTGAAACAACTAGGCGCGCTCTTCCTCCGTCAGATCGGTTTCTTTCTGCTTCTCTTGAGGTCGGTCGCCTTCCTTTGACCTCACATACTTTCCCAACTTGCCTTTCGAATAAGCTCTTCAATATCATCTTTGAGGCTATCTGATCGTTAGTATCGTGCCCCTTACTCTTGTGGTAACGGCAGTATCTTTTGGTCGGTCGTGCCCCCTTCTTGAGCACGAGCGGACGGCCTTTCTTGCTGCCAGGGTTTCTTCATACTGCATGTGGACGTTGGCCCTTGTTAGGAAGTGGCTGAGATCCTGGTAATGATTCAATGTAAATTCTTCGACGAACCGGTGGTCCGGTCGAATTCCACGCTTCAGATATTTCAACTTGTCCTTGTCTGACAAGTCACGGACGGACTCGGCCTCGGTGTTAAACCGGTCGATATACTGCCTCAGCGTCTCATTATCTCCTTGAACAACAGAGTCCAAGTATTCTTCATACCGATATTGGCAGCGGTTTGCAGTGTAGTGAGACAGGAATATTCTGATCAGGTCGTCCCATGAGGAGATGGAATTGGGTCGCAGAGACTCCCACCATTCCAATGCTCGGCCGTCCAGAGACTGGGGAAAGAGCCTGCATTTCATGGTCGGTCCCAATTCCCTATAGCAGCAGTAATTATTGAAGTAACGGAGATGCTTGTCTGGATCCCCTCGGCCGTCAAACCTGTTGAGATTGGGCGGCTTGCGGAGGTCTCTCGGAATTTTGTAACGCCTGATCTCCCTGGAGAACGGGCCGTGTTCATTCTGAATGCCGTTCGACCCAAAGGGTTGCATTGCGAGGCATGCCTCGTTGCCCGGCATTCCATAAAATCCTCCGGACGGGCCAGTTGGTGGAAGTGGAGGAGGTCTTCTGGGTCGCTCGCTTTGGCCTCTCCTTGGCCGATCTAAACGCCCCTAATTCTTCCATCTCGTAATCTTCCATTTCTTCTCGAGAATCCCAAGATCCGCGCTCGACCGACGCGTGACCGGACGACTCATTGGAGGAGTACCGGTAAGCGAGCGACCGTGTCGGACGGTAGCTAGAATCTTCATAATCATAGGACATCGAGCGGCGCTCTACGCCGTTCTCGCAGGGGCGATCTGTGTGCCTCGCGCTTCTTCTTGGGAGAGCGATGGGTAGTAGTTCTCTCGGCGAGAGATGCTCGCCTTCGAGGAGGCGGTGTCTTCGCCGGTCGGCGACGAAGCGTATGTTCTCCGTCTTCGCCTGGGCGGCCCGGAATCGAACTCTCTCTCGATCGAGAGATGAGCGCATCTCGCCCTGCGATCACTTGATTTTTGTTTTGCGGGAGTTGCAAAACGGCTTGAGTTACATGATCGGTAGGGGTTCTCGAATGCCCGCTTCAACGGCTCGGGCGGCAAATCTCCGTGAACGGCCGGTTGGATCTGTTGGAGGGCAGTCCGCGATCGATTGTGCACATCGACGGTTCTTGTCGCGGAAGTCTCGGGACTCGTGGGATCGTGGACGCCACGCCCGGTTCGCCGCCGATTCTGCCGGAGGATTGAGTCGAGAAGTGGCCGCGCTCGGGCCGGCCTCGTGGAGCCATGAAGGGGTAGGATAGCGCACGGGCCTCCCATTGTGGTCGCCAATTGATCGTACCTTGACCAATGAAGAGTTGAAGTGTTGATTGATTCGTCTATGGGCCGGTCGTTGAATGGGTGAAAGGACCGGTCCTCGCTTCACGCGTTGAACACCTCGGGTGGTACCGCAAAGACACTCGACGATCTAGTGAGAGGTCGCCGCAGATAGCACAAGGTTAGAGAACGTACCTGATGCCATATGCGAATGGCGTATATATACTGCGAGGTCCGACCGTTAGCGAGATTTTCGGCCGGCGAGAATTGCGCTCCAAGCAGCGTGTTTGGGGCCGATCGAGTTGGGCTGGGCCGCAGGTCCAATTGCCGCTGGCGCTTCGTATTCTTGATACACCCAGAACAATTCAAGGTGAAGAAGGCATTCTGGTGGATGAGGTCGCTATGTGGTTCACCTTTATCGTGCACTCACTCATGCCCACATCTCACACAACCAATGTGGAGAAGGACTGATTAATTGTGCTGGATGCTATATTGGAGGGTGAAAGCATTGATGTGGGAAAGATTATTGCAAGGGAGATTGAAAAGAGCATAATGAAAACTGACGGTAATCTCTATTTCCCATGTTTAATTACTGAATTATGTAAGCAGGCTGAAGTGGAGATTGAAATTCGTGATGAAAAAAGAACTCCTCAAGGAGACATCCCTGATGTGTTCAAACCCAGGCAAAGAAGTGCTAGCGCTATAGCGGCTGATGCTATAGCGCTTAACCAGTTGAAGAAGAGCCAGCAAGCACTATGCAAGTTTGTAAAGGCCAAATTTGAGTGGGAGAAAGCTGTTATGGAAAAGTTGTCCAGGGGAAGGAATTAATGGAACCTCCTGTGTTCCCAGAATGGTTGATTGAAGAAGAAGGTGTGCAGGAGCCACCTCAAGAAGAAGAAAGGGTCACTAAAAAGACCTCTGCAGATGCACTCAAGAAGAGAGCAAGGAGCCCTGCCCTGAAGAAAGTGAAGAGTCCTGCTAAGAAAAAGATAAAGGTGAGCAGTGAGGAGTCTCTCGAATCATCAAGATTTGGAGGAGCTCAGTGAGGAAGATGAAGAGGAAACAAGGAGGCTAATGAAGGAGGTGAATGATTCTGAGGAGGAAGAAGAGTCTGAGTCTGAGGAGAAATCTGGTGAGGAGAGCCCAGAAAAAGAGGAAGGATCAGAAAGTGAGGAATATGAGGAAATGCATGCTGACCCCACACCTAGCCCTACCAGACCACCTTCACCACAAATGCCTTCCCCACAAGCCCAAGACCAAGTCATTCCTGAAACCCCCCAATCTGAAACCACCATCCCTCCACCTATCCCAACCAAAGAAAACTCACCCCCACCATCACAACAAGCACCAACTGTAACTGAGCCAGCACAAACAGAACCACCTGTCCAATCCCCATTTCCCATAAAAGAGCCAAGTCCACCAGCCCCACCACCACAACAACATATTCCCCAGAATCTTACTGTTGATTCTGCTAGCGCTATAGCGGCTGATGCTATAGCGCTTCAAAGACGTAAAAGCCCGGCCTCATCTACGTGTCCAAAGGCAACAAAATCTCCTAGGCTTAAGCAAAAAGCCCAAAGGAGCCCACAATCAAAAGCTAACATTATTGCAGGTTCAGAAGAAGAAGCCCAGGCTATGGTTGATAGCCCTCCCAAGGAAGTGGCTCAAGGCCCATTGCCATCTGGCACACCAAGCCGTGGCTTGAAGGAGAAGCATGTTGCCATGAAGAGGCCAACATACGCGTCTGCAAGAAGGAGCCCAGGAGCTAAGCTTGCTGTGATTGAGGAAGATGAGCAAGGAAGGGTGCACTCAGAAGGCCAAGGACCTGAAAAGGAGGTGTCTGACCAAGAGAAAGAAGCTGCTAGCAAGTTAGCAGAAATGAAGGCCTCTAAAGAAATACAAGCCCCAGTGGTAGCGCTTATAGCGTCTCGATGCTATAGCGCTACCGATCAAGGCGAAAGAAAGAAGAAAAAGAAGAAAAAAAGGCCGCAAAGCCCGCCAGCCCAAGTCAGATCGATTGCAAGGACTGTGTCCGGTCTAATCAAGAAATAATTTCATTATCCTGCTGTAGTAGTTTAGTTGTTGTGTACTTTTCAATAAATTGTGAAGCGCTATAGTGTCTGTCTTGCGCTTCACAAATGTTATAAGACTTGTTTCTATTTTGTTTTTGTGTTTGTCTTAGGCCTCTTCCTAGTTCATTAGAGCAGTGAGGACACTGCTCACTTTTGTTGTGGGGGGAGGACCTAAAGTTATCAGTGTTTCCTCGATCCGCCGCCAGCCAATAAGAGACAGAAGAGAGAGCTCACCCGACAAAGCGGATAAGACAAATCAAAATAGCTAGGTTCCTTAATTCCTCGGAAGCGGAATCATTGTAATTTTGCTAAGCAAACGAATTGGTCGGCAATTCAGCTTCGAGTAGTGCCTTGCTTGGTCGGTTCGAATCCGGCCAAGTCCTAGGGTAGGGACGCACGTAACAGACGTTCGTATGAACTAGAACCTGGAGTGACAAGTCGGCTCCAAAGAAGCACGAGCCAAAGGTCTTGGTTGAAACTTTGCACCTGTGGACACCAGCTAACGTAGGTGACCCTTCACTAGATTTGCTTGAAGGCTCCCCTTTACCTTTGGTAGGCATTCCCCCTATCTCACCAAATGTTGGGACGAGCGGTGTTTAACCCTCTAACACCAGAGGCATCCTCCATTCATATCGATTTGGGTTTTTCTGCACCATATTTTGATCCGCCTCTTCTTCGATCGGAATTCCCAACAAATCCTTGACTCCTCGAATACAATGGGATTTCACACACTGCAAATCTTTCACTCTACCTCCTCTTATTAACACCATAGAATGTTCCTGCGAATTATGACATTCGCCGGAATGTGAGCAAATATATCATGTCGAGGATTAGTCGCTAAAGGTATCTATCCAAAGAAGAGATCCTTTAGATTCAACGTCAACCATGCTCCAAATTTCGGATCGTTGGTGAAGAACATTATGAAATCTGCGCAAAGAGTTAAAGAAACTTTACAACGTTACAAAGAATAGGTTTTCATTGGCTATGATATTTAGTGCCGATCAGGGATACTCCGGCGGCGACTAGGTCGACCCATGAGAGGAGGCGAGAAAAGGCCAACTATTCGCCGGAAGTAGATCGGTCTTTGGCTTTGACGGCCTATACACCAATGGTCCTTGATCCGCTCTTAGTTGTCCGCAAGGGTAGTTGAGTTCTCCCTGCTGAGGTTGGTTAAAGAGCGTGCAAGAGTTTTTCCTCTTATTTGTTCTTAGCTAGGGGCAAGGCGGTTCATTCATGGAAATCTGTGCATATTCTACTCGTGTTATAAACTCTCTGTCTTTTCGTCACAACAAGGCGATGCGACCGATCAATCTGTCCGATTGCAAACTCGTGCTAGAAAGAAGATTTCTCTAAAGGGTTTTTCGTAGTTTACACTTTTTCAAATTCAAAAAAGCAATTTGAAACTAGATAGTTTCGACTTCAATCTAGGAATGAAAAAACATTTTGATTCATTCGAATACCTCATTTAAGAATCGTTTTGGATCCGATTTGAAAGAATCAATAGAAAAATAAAATCGCTTCTTATATACCGATACGGCTCGGTTATTGATAGATTGAATAGATCCGACGGTTCGTGAAATCTCTCTTCCGATTCCAAATAGTGGTGTAACATGTATCCCCTGCTATTAGGGCCCCGAATAGATGCAATAAACCAAAAGTGGGTTTTTGTTCAATAAGGAAATCTTATTGGAATTGTCAAGTTCATCCTTCGTAACCATATTACATCATGGATCGGATGAAATAGGATGAATTGAGACAGTCTTTTGTAAATACATAGTGTTTCGTTTTTAAACTATAAGCATTGAATATACTCTCTTTGGGCTAGTTTTAGTGATGATTGTGTGAGTGAGTAAAGTGAGCCATGCTTTTAGATAAAATCTTTGGTTATTATTGCTCCTACACATAAAAATCTCTGTGCTTAAGGAAAAACTTAGTTAGCCTAGGACTATCTGATGCTTAGGTTAGTCCTGGTTAACCAAGGTGACAGCAAAACTTGACTAAAAACTTGAAGAGCTTTAGAAGCTAAGTTTGGGGGTGTTCAGATTTCATTAAGGCTAGGTACAAAAGTCTTAGGGTGGCTAGTGACGAAGAAAGTCATTGTAAATTAAGAGTATATAGGTTTAAAGGCTGTAACTGCCTGAAACAAAAGCTGGGTTGTTCCAAAAAGGCCTCATTGTATATAAATAATAAAAAAAAAAGTGCCAAAGGAACTCAGTAATGAGGGGGTTACAGTCTGTAAAGTTGTCAATTTCTGTTCTGCCGCTATAGCATCAAACGCTATAGCGTCTTTGTTTAGTCAATAGGGTAGAACGCTAGCCACAGCTGAAGTGTCTAATCAAGCCCTTTGTCATGTCCAAATCCTCAAATCAGTGTGAAAATGTTAGTCTAGTCAGTGTTTTGAAAGAAATTTTGGTGTCACCAAAAGAAGGCCACTCTTCCCAAGGCTAAGAAAAATCTGAATCTAGCTAGGAATTGAGATAAGTCAGAGATCACACACACACACTATTGAGCGATAAGAATAGCTTAGAAGTTGATTAAAATGCATTGGTGTGTTGGTGTGAGTGTGAATCTGAATTAATAGCCCTTGAGAATGTATTTGAATGATTGTGTTTAGAAGTGAAGAATTGATCAGTGATGAGTGTGTCAGGTATAAGTGTCGAAGATGTTTTGTCTTTGCAAGTGTCATTACTTGGGGACAAGCAATGGTTTAAGTTTGGGGTGTGATAACTCATATTTATATGAGTTATTTATACCTTTAATCTTTAAATTAAGTAAGTTCTCAAGTAATAATAGTATAGTATTTATTTCATTCTCAAGTAGTATTAGGAAAGAAAGGGGTAAACACTGCTTTGCTATGAAATTGGCACATTTGGTGCCCGTGTGAATGTTTTGATGTATTTTGTGAGTATTGCAGTGTTTAGCGCTATAGCGTCTAGAAGGTAGATCAGCTGAGCATCTAAAGTAAAAGTACAATTTTGGCGCCAAGCTCCTTAATCTAGACTCCATATCTTGTGTCCACTGTGCTTGCTGACATGCCCGGATTTTATTGGATATTTGTGGACACTTGGCATCGCATGAGTATGGAATAGTGGAGTTGGTGAAAAAGCAAACATCAACTTTATTGACTTTTGAGAGGACATGCATGACATGCTAGGGGTACTACATTACCCTCTGATTTTCTAGAAAAAAGGAGAGTGTGGGAATTAGAGAGAGAGTATTGGTAGAGAGATAGAACTTGACATCTTCTTCTTCTCCATTGATACATTTTGAAGCTTTTGGATTTTATTTTCTTCTTTGTAATTTTCTACCCTTTCTCACGGTGTAAAGCTGCTGCTTTTGTATCATCACTACGTGAATGATTAGGAGGCATCAAGATTGTATCTTTTGCACTTGTGCTTTCCTTCTTACCTACGGTAATGCAAGTATGTTTATTTGTGTTATTTTGATGATGCTCAACATGAGCTAAACTCCTTGAGTTGGGTTGCTAGAGCTTGTAATGAACCTTTGATATTATGTATATAACTTTGCACGTTTTGTGTGTTTAATCCTTGTATTGTAATTCTTCCAAACTTGTTTTATATTTGGCCACGTAAAACAAGTACCTCTGTGGATTCAGACATGAACCATAGAAAGACTTCAAGGATTAATATGAACGATAAGGTTGGTTAAAGACATTTAATCAATTTTTGCTTCCTCTAGACATAGAAGTGCAATAGTTCATAAAGCTTAAGCTGTGGGATCTTGCATATACAGGGGTGAACTTATTTAGAACCTAGACATAGACATCTTGTAATGAAACCACAGCGCTAGTGGACCTGAAAGGCACAAAACACTTGCAATAAAGCGCTTAACACTATAGCGTGTGACGTTATAGCGCCTTATTTCGGGAAGTTACTTAGTGAAAGCAATCCAACTTATTTCTCTCATATTTTAAATTACTTTTTAACTTGTTACTTTAAACAATCTCTGTTCAACTGAACTGTTGCTACTTAAATATTTGCTACTTGTTCCACTAAGTGTAATTCATTTTTAAACTCTAAAATTAATACCAATTCCTGTGGAGACGAACTCTACTTATCAATATATTACTTGTTGCGATTGTGTACACTTGCACATCACCTTTTCGCACAACACTTCCTATGAACCTTTCGAAGAATCCTATTCTTGGATTTTTCGGTCGCTACAGAGGGTAAGGCCAAGAATGTTGAGAAAATGCTTAAAGATTCTTGAAGATTTTGAGGGCGTCATCTCAAGTCTGGGCAAGGAGGTGGGCGAGCTGAAAGTTTCTCTCTGGCGAACCTCCTCCATCTCTCGCTGGTTGAACCCATGCCCTTCTCCCTCTCGCTTCTGGTTTCGCATCTTCCATTTCGTCCTCTCTCTTTCTTCTCTCTTCGATTTGTTTCTCTCTCAGTTAGAAGCAAAAATTTCGCTCCCTCTCTTAAAAACTGAAGCTGCGGCACAGCTAGGTGAGAAAAGGAGGAGATACATTTACGGTTCCATCTAACACTTCCCTTTTATATCTCACCTAATATTATTTTCATTTTTTTTCTTTAATTTTAACTTAATTTAACTAAATTCAAAATACTAAATGTTCCCCTTTTATAACGGTATAACCCCCTCGTAAGGAACATATTTATTAACAAAGGGGAACATATTTGTTAAAAAAGGGGAACATATTTATTAAAAAAATGGTTTTATTAGTGCAATTGAAAGAGGTGAACTCTCTTCTCTTTCAATTGCACTAATAAAACCATTTTTTTAAAGTTTTCTTCTAAATTATTTTTCTTTACCATTTCTCAAAAAGATAACCAAAACAACTAACTATTTATCAAGTCTTTTATTTAATTTTAATTTGCAAAAAATGGTAAAATTCAATATAATTTAAATTAACTATTCTTACAGAATTAATTAAGAGGTAGCCTTCTTTGAGAAGGATGTTGTGGGCTGCTAATACCTTCCCCGCACATAAAAGACTCATGAACCTAAACCTAGCCCTTATCCTAAATCAAAGGGATTTTCCGAATTTGCACTTAAGTTAAAATTTGGTGGCGGCTTCATTTCAAATTTTGAAGAATCCTCGCTCAGATTTTTCGGTCGCTACAAATTGTATCTTATATAAAAATAAAACAAGCATCAAATTACATATTTGTCGTCTTCTGAGATTGTTGTGAAATTCTCCTATTATCGTGTGTTGCTGAATCATGTTATTTACAATTTTCTGAAAGTACCAAAACTATAATTTTTTTCGCAAACAGCATATAATTTTTTCAAAAAAAAATAATTTTACTGTCCACAACATTTTCCCCGTGCACAGCATGGGAATGGTCTAGTTATTTAGAAAAGAAATGCTAGCAACATTCTCTTTGATACCATGTTGGAAATGTGATCGATCAACTAATTTATTGGGACCCAAATAAATTTCACACAATCATAAAATGCGTGTTGGTAAAAGCATCTCCAATGGTGGTACTTATAGAGTATTTAAGTGGTACCTATTAGGTAGTACCATTGTCGGAAAAAATAATTTTACTGTCCACAACTTTTTCCCCGTGCACAACACGGAAATGGTCTAGTTATTAGAAAAGGAATGCTAGCAACATTCTCTTTGATACCACGTTGGAAATGTGATCGATCAACTAATTTATTGGGACCCAAATAAATTTCACACAATCATAAAATGCGTGTTGGTAAGAGCATCTCCAATGGTGGTACTTATAGAGTATTTAAGTGGTACCTATTAGGTAGTACCATTGTCGGAAAAAAAAGTGAATACTTGTTAAGCATGAGTTCTTATCTCCAATGGTGGTACTTATAAAGTGAATACTTGTAAGTGCTAGGTTGAAGGAGTTGGAGTACTTATTAAGTAGTAACATTAAAAATATAAAAGTTTGATGTGTGAACGTGGACTCACTTAGATACCCAAATATCGAGATTTCCATTGAAATTGCCATTCAACATGTGGAGCAATATTCAGAATTGGTTGCTAAGAAACAAGCTTTTGAAGGCATAATTCAGACACGTAGTACTTACTATTTTTGGAGACAAATGTGTGGACAACTAGAATTTTGTGTAAAGAGTGACGAGGGGAAATTGTTGTTGGGAATGGGAAATTGTTGTTGGGAATAGAAATTACAAAGGTGTCACAGAGGCTTGCGGGCAGTTGAATAGCTTTTTGTGAGTGGCTCAAATTGAAAACATAAATATACAAGAGTGACATACAAATTTGCAACGTATCTTTGGACCCCTAGCTTTTTTTATCAGCGGTAGGCTTAGATGACTTTTAATAGTGTTTGGTCTCTTATTTTTTGGCTATTGCTTTTCCCACACCCCCTCCTACTCTTTCACACCCCTTAACAAATTTTATTCCAAAAATAACTTCGCGTGAAACACTGAGTTCAAGTGTTTAAAGATTGTTCGAACGACCTTGTTCGAACACGTTCGAATGACCTCGTTCGAACAGGTGAAATTACGCACAAGAGGGTGTGAAGTCAATACACTCGAACGATGTCGTTTGAACGAGTTCGAACAAGGTCATGCGAACAGGTTCGCATGACCTCACTCGAACAGGTGAAAAACGCCCAAAGAGAGTGTGAAGTTAAGATTTAACACACACGAACGATATCATTCGAACCTGTTCGAAGGCCCGTGTTCGAACAGGTGAAATTTCGTGAAAAAAAAGAGGTTTTGTCTGGCCTTTTGGTCTTTTCACACCCTTGTGGGGTGTGTTTGGAGTAGAAGGGGGCGTGGGAAAAGCAATAGCCTATTTTTTTCATAGCTGCAGTTTTTAATGACTTTAAATAGTGCTTGGACGGCATATAAAATGTCGGGTTTTATTTTTCTCACCCCCCTCAACATCAATCTCACCCCCATATTTCCAAAAAACCCAATACTACCCCTGCCTTTTAAAAAAAAAATTAAAATTTTCGGAATAACATCAAAATAAGGTAATTTCGGTTCAAAAAAAATTAAAATTTCGGAATTACCTCTAAAAAAGGTAATTTTCGGAGTATAAAATGTGGTTTCATTACGATCAGAGTATGTTGTCCGAAAACCGATTTTTTAGCCTAAATTATTCGTTCGAAATAAAAAAATTGTAATTTTTTGATTACCTCGTAAATAGGTAATTCCGGTTCATTAAATCAGAACGGAATTACCTCATTTCGAGGTAATTCAAAATCTTTTCGAAATTACCTTTTTTATAGGTAATTCAAATTTTTAATTTTTTTTGAACCGGAATTACCTTTAAAAAAGGTAATTCCGAAATTTTTAATTTTTAATTTTTAAAAAAAATCAGGGGTAAAAACAGAAAGAAATGGATTTATGGGGGTGAGATTGATGTTGAGGGGGGTGCGAAAAATAAAACCCTAAAATGTCTAATAAACACTATTGAAAGATATGAAGTGCTATTAACAGCTATGAGAAATTAAAATTAAAATTAAAATTAATGAAAAAAATGAGAAACGAAAAGTAGGTCAATAGTTTTTTAGGGGTGAGGATCCTCTCCATTTCTTAAAAGAAATGAATGGTTCATTACCTAAGTTTTGGGTGTATAAAATATATAAATTCCTAATATATATCTTCTATTTTAGGATCCTCGCCAGTTGTAGTCTTTAATGACTTTTAATAGTGCTTGGACGCCATATAAAAGGTCAATAAATGCTATTGAGAGATATGAAGTGTCATTAAAGCTTATGAATGATTAAAATTGATGGAAAAACATTGAGAAACGAAAAGTAGGTGAAAAGTTTTTGAGAGACTAAAAACAAAAAAATCCCAAATTTTATGAGAACTACAAACATATTTAACCATTTATTTAAAGCATGGACCGGCTACGCATCTGGTTGTGGGTGGTAGTTTATGATACGATTAATGTTGGTAGGCTCCGATTGGAAATGGTATGCTGCTAATTCTACGGCTATTGAAAACAAAGAAAAGTAACCAATAGAGAAGATTAAGAGACAAATTATTAAAAATTAAGAGATATTTTTGTTTGATTTGCAAATTACGAGATGGTGTAGATGAAATTGGGGATCTTCTAGGGTTTGAAAACATTCTAAATTGTGGCCTCTTAATGGAAGATAATCTCCCAAGCGCAGACTGCTGGTGTGTCTTACGTCTCTATGCGCTGTCGGTAAACAGCCACACTCGCAAGACGCTTCCCAAACTGCGCAAACCTACCATACAAAACCAATATCCTGGATCAAGAACCTACGCCGATATATTGTGACCCGCGCGCGGCAGTATATGGATCCCAATCACGTGAAGACAATCACCAGGCATATTCTTATGCGTGAAGCGCACACGCCCGCGATGCAAAGGGGTCGGCGCGATGCGACCTTAAATCAGAAAATTCTTGTTGATGCTTTTACCAATGAACTTTCAGGTAAGCCGAATTCTAGTAATGTCGGTACTGCAAATTCTTTTGCACAAATTTTTTAAAAATATGGGTTTGTCTTTTTTGACACTCATGTTGATGTTTTACCGAAACCGTGTCTCAAAGGAGACATTTTAGCAATTTAAATATGTGAAGAAGAATACCATGCTGGTATTGATGACTGTAACAATATTTAACACGGGAGACTTATTTTATCTAAGGGGGGATAAACCTTACCAAATCAAGGATTTGTGATCCCGTATTTCGAATATTTGGAATCTTACTTTCAAATGGTCCATGGTCTCTCTTGGAAAGTGATTCTTTGAGTTTAGTTTCTCTGTTGTGGATGATCTTAGACGAGTATGGGCTTATGGATCCTATATCCTAAGTCTTGGGGTGTTGCAACTTTCGGCATGGACACCATACTTTGATTTGTTTTTAATAAAAAAATGACTATTCAATGTTGGGTTAGGCTAGATGGTCTTTCACGTGAATATTGGAGGCCAAAAAATTTGTTTGAGGTTAGTGGCAGTTTAGGTGTCCCTATGGTTTTGGATGCAGCCACTGCTATTCTTACAGTTTTGGTCACTTTGCTAGAGTCTTGATTGATATTGACTTAACAGCTAATATACATGATCAGTTACTAGTCAAAAAAGAGAGTGATATGCTTTTCTCATCAATGTGGAGTATGAACATGTTCCTTTGTTTTATAAATCTTATCAATGTATTGGCCATTCACTCCAAAACTGTAAGAATAGCAATAGGTCTGATCAGGTTGTCGGCAACTCTGAAGTGGCTCTAGAGAAGTTTTAAGGCACTAAGGAGGCACTGTGAAAGGTGAATCCTCAACTTGTTGTCGAATATGTTGATAAGAAGAATAAAAGGAAAAGCAATGGTCATGGAGCAACATGTCAAACAAGTGACTAATTTGGACGTTTCCCCGTCCAAAACATACGAATCTAGAATTCCACAAGATACGAGTGTGGTCATTTCAGTAGAAGAAGATAATGATTCTAATCGTTTTAAGGGTATTAATAACATTGTTATATCACATGAAGAGATGGACGAAAACCCAAACCCTTTTCTTGGTGTGGTAAAAAATATTTTCTCCTATAGGTAATGCGGCACAAACAAATTCTTTGACTCTACCGGTTACGCTTTGTGTCCCTCTTGAGAAAGTGAATACTTACAATTTGGACGAACTGGAGGCTCCTTCCTCAACAAATAAATATTCAAATCAACATTTACAATATGTAGATTCATCCTCCACTCAACCTCCTACTACAAGGCTAGATTCACAAAATGTCTTAGGGTCTGACGCTACGACTAGCCTAGTTGTAGCAGATGGCATGAGAATTTTAGAAAAACTTTTGGGTGATGTGTTAGATGATGATGCTGATGGTAATTATGAACTAGTTGTGTCTAAGTCTCAAAAGACAAAAGGGCTAGATTGGCTAAATGCCTCAGAGTCCGCTGCTACTCCTAATCCAGTAGTAGCATCTGGCATGAGAATCTTAAGAAAGCTCTGGGGTGAAGCGTCGGATGATGTTTGTGATCCTGTGGCTACCGATACCTAAGGAACTGTTGCATAATATGATAATTTCGAATCGGTTGTGTCCAAGACCCAAAAGAAGAAATTGCGGAAAAAAAAGAAATTGATCGTTGGATATAATACTCGCTCATGGGAAAATTCCATCTCTGTCTCCTTTTGATCTGGTTTTGTATTTTAGTCCTTTAAACTTCACTATAATTGTCTTTAGGATGATTTGTTTTAGGAAGTCTTCAAGTTAGGGTCCTCTTTTATTGCATTGACTTTATTTTCTATTCTTGCCAAGGGTATTGGTCTAGTCCCCCTTGGTCTCTCTTATGTCTTCTTTCTTTTTTATTTTTTTAATAAATTAGGGGGAAGTACTCTTTTTTCTTCTTGATGTTTTTTAACATCAGAAGGTTTTAATATTGTTTTTTTCATTCTATTTGCCACATTATTATTTTTTGTCTCAAACAGACAATGTATAAGACTAATATAATAACAATTAAGCGTAAAAACTCTAACACTAATAAACTCAAGTAAGACAACACTAAACTAAAATCTCAATTAATTAATATTCTACAACTAAAGTATTCTAATAAAAGTCCCTTTCTCTCTTTGCTGTTTTTTCTGCTTTGGCCCACGGCACTGGGCCAAGGAAGACTTGAGTCTCATTTGGCTCTCAGTCCTATGGCTTCTATGGGATATGCGTAATGGGTGTATTTTCTTTACAAAAACACCAGATAGTGAGTCTTTGATGTGTAGGGTGAAATTCCTTTCCTGGCGATGGTAAAAAAAAAGTGGACTTTGAAACAAACAAAAATAAAAATTTGTGATGGATGGGAATATTCAATCTTCTAGAGAAATTTTCATAGAAGTTACACTCGAGTATAAAAGAGTACTAGCATCCATCCCACTTTTTATAGGCACACTTTGTAAAGGATACAGATACACTTTAGCTGAAATACAATGTGTTTGCTTCAATATCTTCGTTGATTGTTGTGAAATTCTCCTATTAGTGTGTTGATGAATCATGTTATATACAATTTTCTGAAACTACCAAAACTATAATTATTTTCGAAAACATCGTATAATTGTTTCAAAAAAGAATACTTTTATTGTCCATTTTCCCCGTGCACTGCACGGGAATGGTCTAGCAACATTCTTTTTGATACCACGTTGGAAATGTGATTGATCAACTAATATATTGGGATCCAAATAAATTTCACACAATCATAAAACTAGTGTTGGTAAGAGCATCTCCAATGGTGGTATTTATAGAGTATTTAAGTGGTACCTATTAGGTAATACTATTGTCGGAAAAAAGTGAATACTTGTTAAACATGAGTTCAAATTGAAAACATAAACATACAAGAGTGACAAGTGTTTTTTAATCCAAAAAAAATGAGTTTTTTAGTGGCATAAAAATTCGCAACGTATTTTTGGACCCTAGCTTTTTTCATCAGCGGTAGGCTTTTAATTGACTTTTAATAGTGTTTGGTCCCTTATTTTTTTCATAGCTGCAGTTTTTAATGACTTTAAATAGTGTTTGGACGGCATATAAAATGTCTAATAAACACTATTAAAAGATATGAAGTGCTATTAAAAGCTATGAGAAATTAAAATTAAAATTGATGAAAAAAACGAGAAACGAAAAGTAGGTCAATAAATTTTTAGGGGTGAGGATCCTCTCCATTTCTTAAAAGAAATGGATGGTTCATTACCTAAGTTTTGGGTGTATAAAATATATAAATTTCTAATATATATCTTCTATTTTAGGAATGTGTGTATTAATACATTTAAAATTAGGTAATGAACCTCTTCATTTCTTTTGAGAATTTGATAGGATCTCAACCCATTTTTCAGAGACTAAAAAAACCCAAATTTTATGGAAACAAAAAACAAATTTAACCGTTTATTTATTGTTTGAACTGGCAGCACATTTGGTTGTGGGTTCGCGATACGATTAATGTTGGTAGGCTCCGATTGGAAATGATATGCTGCTAATTCTACTAGTATTGAAAATTAAGGAAAGTAACCAATTGAGAAGATTAAGAGACAAGTTATTGAAAATTAAGAGATATTTTTGTTCGATTGGCCAATTCTCAAATTGTCTCAAAAACACTAGTATAAGACTAATATTTTTCTTCTTACTATGTATAAGACTAATATAGTAAGAAGCATACAAATTCTAAAACTGAAAAACTCAATTAAAACAACACTAAAATAAAAGCTCAATTAACTAAAGTTCTAGAAGGAAACTATTATTGTTCACGACCATACCGAGCATCACCACAGAGCCGCGATATCAAAGGCTGAACATGAGGGACTAAGATTCGAAAGAGCCGTTCATGCTCGGCCTAGTCTTCTGCAGTCGGTCCCCACTTGGGGTATTCGGTCTATCTATCCTACCGCGACATTCCTTTGTAACTGTCACTTCTATTGTGTAACGGATACTTTAATTATGTAACGGTCGGTAGTTAATGGCCATGAATGATTGTATACTATATATTTTTCGCTTGAGGCTAATGAAAGGGTTGAGCAATTTTCCTATCTACGCGAGATTGTTCATTGTGTTCTTGATTATCTCCTCTCCAGAAATAGTTGAGAACATTGGCGCCCACCGTGGGGCCTGGTAAAACTTTTCCTACGTCCCACTCTACCAATCTTCATACTGTTCATTGTCACTAGCATTATGGTGACCACGAGAAACACAGGCAATGGTGGTGCTTCGTCTAGCACTGGGGATCCCAGGATTGAGCAAACGCTGCACTGCTCAAACACCGCAAGCCCGTAACGCGCACCAAGCTCGTCAGAATGAGGAGCAGGCCATCCGTGCTCAAGCTTTGGAAGCGAGGGAAGTGCAGCTACAAGCCCAGCTTACTGAAATGAGACACTTCGCCCAGGTGATCGATGCAACCAGAACTCCTTTGCGAGCGTTTCAACCATTCTCTGCCGCTATCCAAGCCGCCGGCTTCCCACGCTTCGTGGAGCCATCCATTGCCACGTATGATGGCAATCGAGATCCCCTTAGCCATGTTGACGCGTTCCAAACGCAAATGATGATCAGTGGTGGAACCGATGCTATCAGTTGCAAAATGTTTGCCGGAACCTTAGCTGATGTAGCATTAAAATGGTTCAAGGGACTACCAGAGCGCTCGGTCACGAGCTTTGAAAACCTGGCCAGCCGTTTTGTGCAACAATTCTCGGCAAATAAAAAGAAGCGAATGCTAGCCGAGGACATGTTTGATGTGCGCCAAGAGCCAGGAGAATCTCTAAAAGTCTACTTGGAGCGTTTCAACAAGTCGACGGTCCTGGTAGATGATCCTGATGAGCGATTTTTTGTAAAGGCATTCATGAAGGGCATTCGCAATGGAACCTTTAGTGAAGCCCTTTCCCTATGGAAACCGAGGACTATGGATGATATTAGAGTCCGGGCAGAGAAGCACATCAACGCAGATGACGTTGCCCTCGGGAAGGATGAGAAGGACACGCAAGCACCGCCTAGACGCGTGATCTCACCGAGACGTTCTCCACCTGTCCGGCATGCACCCTATGATCGGCGTGACAGAGGCACGCATGCAAAATCAAAAGGGCGACGCACCCATCCTCCAAACGCAGAAATAGCTTTCACACCTCTGAAAACAAGGCCGTCGGTGATCCTAGATGAAGGACTTCACGAAGGGTTGATACGCCGACCGTCACCTTTCGTTGGCGTAATGGGTAAGAGTACAGGTTCTTATTGCAGGTACCACCGGACAGAGGGACATGACACAGACAATTGCTGGACTCTTAAGCAGCAGATTGAGCAGCTCATCCAGCGCGGTCAACTTAAAAAATATGTCAAAACAGGAGGTGAAGATGGGAAACCGAAGGCGGTGGCTCCCCCAAAGCCGACGACCCAGCAATCAAATGCGCAAGCCAAGAGAGGTGAACAAGGCAAGCGCGGCGAGCACGAAACAGCAGAAAAAGGAAGAGTTAACACAATATCTGGAGGATTCTCTGGAGTAGGAGCCACATCCTCATCTCGTAGAAGATATGCGAGATCTATCATATCGGATTCCTCCGCGGAAACCACTTATGCTGTAACTGATGCGGAATACCCCGCAATTTCTTTTGATGCGTAGGATTTTGAAGGTGTACGGCCCCACTCAAATGATCTGATTGTAATCTCTATCACCACCAGCGGTTATTCAATAGCTCGGGTGCTGGTAGATGGAGGTAGCTCAGCTAACGTCATGTACTGGTCATGCTTTGAGGGCTTAAAATTACCGGTGGAGGCACTAAAGAGCTATCCTGGAACTTTGGTTGGATTTTCTGGTGAGCAGGTTGAAGTCCGCGGGTACATGGACCTTAGGACAACTTTCGGCGAAGGGGAATCGGCGAAGACTGTAACTCTGAGGTATATGATCGTTGATGCAGATTCGTCATACAACATAATAGTGGGAAGGCCAACACTTAATGATTTGATGGCGGTAGTTTCTTATCCCCATCTGTGTTTGAAATATCCTCTTCCTAGTGGTAAGGTAGGCGTGGTAAGAGGTGACCAAGTTGTTGCAAGGAAGTGTTACGCAGAAAGTGCGAAAGTGAAGGCGGTTCAAAGGAGGGCCGGGCAAGGGGTTAGTTCCAATTGCAGTTTTCTAGACTTAGACCCTCGGTTATACGACCCGGCAAAGGAGGAGCAAAGGTTGAAACCGGTAGATAGTTTGAAAGAGGTGGTGATAGGACCGGCCCAGCATCAGAAAACAAGGATTGGTACCAGTCTTACGGTTGAACTTGAGGATCAGTTGGTTAAGTTCCTTTCCAGCCACACTCACATATTTGCATGGTCCCCTCAGGATATGCCAGGTATTGATCCTAACTTTATTTGTCATCGGTTATCATTGAACCCGTCTATGGTACCTGTAGCCCAGAGAAAGAGGAAACAGGCGGTGAGAAAATCGAGGCCATACTGGGAGGAAACAAAGAAGCTAGTAGCCGCACAATTCATAAAGGAGGTCAAGTATCCAACGTGGTTGGCTAATCCGGTGATGGTCAAGAAATCCAACGGGAAATGGCGAATGTGTGTAGACAACACAGATCTTAACAAAGCATGTCCCAAGGATCCTTATCCTTTGCCGAGTATTGATGGGCTGGTGGACGGAGCTTCTGGTTATAAGCTCCTGAGCTTCATGGATGCATACTCCGGTTATAACCAAATCAAAATGAGTCCAGAAGACGAAGAGAAAACAGCATTCATGACTGCCAGATACAACTATTGTTACCGTGTAATGCCTTTCTTTTGAAAAATGCAAAGTGCTACATATCGTCTCTAATGGATAGAGTCTTTGAGGCGGAGATTAGGAAATCTATTGAAGTATATGTGGATGATATGGTGGTTAAGTCGGAAACCGAGGAATCTCACCTAGCGAACCTCCAAAAAACTTTTCTACTACTGGAAATGCATGAATTGCGGTTAAATCCTGACAAGTGTTCTTTCGGAGTTCAAGCGGGGGAATTCTTAGGTTACGTGTTGACTTACAGAGGAATAGAGGCCAACCTGGCCAAGTGCCGAGCTATTAGAGAAACCCGAAGTCCAACAAATGCAAAGGAGGTCCAAATTTTAGCGGGCCGGATAGTGGAACTCTCAAGATTCCTAGGTCAAGCAGCTGACAAAATACGACCTATGTTTCAATTGTTAAGGAAGAATGCCCAGTTCCAATGGTCGGCAGAGTGCGAAGAAGCATTGGAGGTGATAAAGGCATACCTAGCCGCGCCACCAATTCTAACCCCCCTACACCAGGGGCCGTTTTGTTATTATATTTGTCTGTTACAGAGCATGCAGGAAGTGCAGTCTTAGTTGAAGAAAGAGCCAAAGAGCAATGCCCTATTTACTATATCAGCCGAATGTGGAGAGGTCCCGAGCAAAGATACCAAAAGATTGAGAAGGTAGCCTATGCAGTCATCCTCGCGGCCAGGAAACTTCGGCAGTACTTAATGAGCCACACAATAATTGTCAAGACAGATTTGCCTATTCGCCAAATACTTTCCAAGCCAGACATTGCTGGAAGAATGGTGGCATGGTCGGTCGAGTTGTCGGAATATGATATCAACTACCAACCCAGGGGAGCAATTAAGGCGCAAGCCTTAGCAAATTTTGTGGTAGAGATAGCAGGGGATGAGCCGACGATCAGATCCCATTCCGAGTATTTCTGGACTCTATCGGTTGATGGATCGTCTAACCTGAGAGGCAGCGGAGCCGGGGTCACATTGGAGGGGCCTGACAATGTACTCATAGAGCGATCCATCGCGGTTTGGCTTCAAGGCGCAGAATAATCAAGAGAATACGAGGCCTTAATTGCTGGAATGAACTTGGCAATAGACATCGGAGTGAAGCACCTCAAAGTTCGCAGCGATTCTCTGCTAGTCACCGGCCAGGTCACAGGGGCGTTCAGTACCAAAGACGAGCTACTCACCAAATATTTGTCTTAGGTACAAGAGCTAAAACTCAAATTTATTTCCCTTGAACTAACACATGTTCCTAGAGAACAAAATAGCAGGGCCGACATATTAGCAAAGCTGGCAAGCACTTAAAAACCTGGTAATAACCATTCAGTAATACAAGAAATGATAACCCAACCCAGCATCAATCAAATCCAAGTCTTCTCGACCGAGATTGACCCTGATTGCTGGATGACCAAGATTCTTGCTTATCTGCAGGGTGAAGAACTGAATGTGCCGGATGATGAGAAAAGAAAACTAGTGAGAATGGCTACTAATTACACGATGATCGAGTCAGAGCTGTACAAAAGAGGTTTCTCTATGTCGCTCCTTAAATGTGTCACAAGCAGCAAAGCACAGGAAATACTCAAGGAGGTGCATGAAGGAGTGTGCAAGAGCCATGTTGGAGGCCAAGCATTAGCTTCAAAGATAGTGCGAGCAGGATATTACTGGCCCACAATGAAGAAGGATGCAGTTGACTATGTCCGCCGATGTCACAAATGTCAGATGCATGCAAAAATTCCAAAAGCCCCCCCAACCAATCTGCAATCAGTCTCCTCGGCTTGGCCATTCGCCGTATGGGGCGTCGACATCCTCGGTCCATTTCCACCGGCACCGGGTCAAGTAAAATTCTTGTTGGTGGCTGTCGACTATTTTACAAAATGGATAGAGGCGGAGCCAATGGCCACCATATCAGCAGAAAGGGTAAAGAAGTTCTATTGGAAGAGAATCATATGCCGATTTGGGATTCCTGCAACCATTGTAACCGACAACGGAACGCAATTCGCCTCTGAATCGGTGGCTGAGCTCTGCAACACTTAGAATATCTACCAAGCATTTACCTCGGTAGAGCACCCTCAGAACAATGGGCAGGCAGAGGCTGCTAACAAGGTGGTATTGGCCGGTTTGAAGAAGAGGTTGGAAGACTCTAAGGGAAATTGGGTCGAGGAATTGCCTTTAGTGTTGTGGTCTTACAATACTACACCGCAGTCTTCGACGGGGGAAACTCCTTTCCGACTGACATATGGCAGCGATGCGCTCATACCGGTGGAAATACTGGAACTTAGTCCAAGGAGAATATTGACTACTACAGTACCTGATCCAACAGCACTTCGAGTCAACCTGGATCTGCTCGAGGAAACCCGAGAAATGGCTAAGGTTAAGGAGGAGGCAGCTAAACGGTACAATTCCAAAGTGAAAGGGAGGACATTCAAAGCAGGTGATCTAGTCTTGCGCCGAACCACAAGAGTAGGGGCTATTGGCAAATTGTCTCCTGACTGGGAGGGTCCATTCAGAATCAAAGCTGTGCTCGGCCAAGGTGCGTTCAAACTGGAAAAGCTCAACGGGGGAAATATCCCGAGATCATGGATGCCACTAACCTTCGGTTCTACTATAGCTGAAGATGATGAAACCCTCGTTTTTCCCAACAGGGCCGAGGAAGAACAACTGATTCTCTATTTCTTCTTTTGTATCATCAATAAAGTGTATTTTTGTAGGGAGCCTTATAGCTTCCCAAATGTACTGCCATTTATTGAATAAAGAGAATCGAAGATTACAAATATGTTTGAAATGTCAAATCTATTTGCAATAATAAATTTATACAAGCAATACGTGAATGCGTCGGAAAAACAAAGTCCTGAAATGGCAAGGACCGAGTAGTTGGCTCGATGTTGACCCCGGGCACCGAAGACAAAAGGACCTACCAAGTTTGGTCCGGCCCGACGAGTTTGTAATTTCTCGAGGCAACTTCACGTGACTATGAAGCGGTTCGCTGAAAAGTCAGCCGCAGAGACATGGGAAGAAACCCTCTTTGTTAGGCATGGCAACAAAACCCGAACCCGCGGGTACCCACCCGACCCGACCCGAGTTTGACGGGGAATACCCGCTTTGACCGGGGACGGGGACGGGTTCGGGGATGTCGATACCCACCCGGACCCCGCCCGAAACTCGTTCAACAACACATTAACTATTTATTTCATTTTATTTTATGCATATATATTCATTGATTTTGTTTCATAATTTTGTTTATTTTAAGTTTTGATCTATTTTGAAAAGAAAAGTCTATTTTAATATTTTTAACTTTATTTTATCATTGTATAATAGCTATTATTTTATTAAATTAATTTTCGTAAATATAATTTTTTTTTTTTTTTTTTTTGCATAAGTTAGTGACTTTAAGCTTGGTACCCATGGGGGAACCCGACCCCGCTTGGGACGGGGATGGGGGATATAAAACCCGACCCCGCTAGAGGTAGGGGCGGGGACGGAGGATGCAAATCCGGCCCCGACCCGCCCCGTTGCCATGCCTACTCTTTGTATAGCAACACACCGACCTGACTCGCTGAAAAGCAAGTCGAGGGATCGCGTTTGCTCAAGAAATCAACGAGTTTCTGACAAAGAGGACCAAAAACAAGACCGCGGTAGATGCGAAAGCATCCCGCGGCATAAAACCGGATGATCTTTCACGTAACCTCCCCCTCTTGCATAGCACAGGGGGGGAAGCATAAACCCAGCGGTGCAAATCGCGTGGAAGAAAAATAGAGCCAAAGGAAGCAATAAAGACAAGTCGTTTGGTGAGAACACAAGGCGAGCATACGTCGTACCACTATATTTCAAAGTATAGACGAACAGGTTCGCAAGTTACCGCGGAATAAAGGTCGCTTATATTATCAAAACAAAAGGTAAAGTACCAAAATACATAAAGCTTCAAAATACTTGAATTACAAATTGCAGGTCATCAAAGTCTAAATGAAAGCAAATCAAACATGGGGACCCTCGAAGTGAGTCTTCTCAGAATCATCGGCCACCTCTCCATCACCACCAACAGCCACAGCCCCATCAGGCGATAAATCATTCAATACCCTATCTAAACTTTCCAGGGTCCAGGGGACGGTAGTTTTGTTTCCCTCGACTCCGGTGGCAGGGGGCGAGGGTTGGTTATCAGGCATAGGAGCCACAATTTGGCCGTCGACCACAATGTTGTCAGGATCAAATAATTGAGGATCCTGGGCAGGAAAATGCACTTGAGCTTGAGCAAGAGCCAAGTAAAACCCGCGGTCAAATTCTGTCACCACCTAGGAAGCATAATCGGCCGCTTCCCCCTTTGCTTTCTTCAGGTCGTTGTACGCCGCGATCAGCTTTTCCTTGTAGCCAGACAATTCCTGCTCTTTGGCCGCCGAGTCCTTCTTCAATTGCTCGTTGGCCTCAGACAAGCTCTTGATTTTCAAATCCATTATTTTCTTGTTGTTCTCATACTTCTTCAAGTCCTCTTCCAGAGACTTTTTCTCTTGCTGACAGGTACTCAGGTCCTTCTCCACAAACTTCAGCCGGTCTTCATGACTACTTCCTTCAGCCATCAATTCCCCGTAAGCACTCTCGAAATGATGAGCAAGCATAGAAGTCCAAAGACTATAAGTCTTGATGGCTACCAAACTCTGCCGCGGCCCCATCTTCTGCACCCGCTCCACATCACCAGGAAGGGAAACCTGATTAAGGGCCTTTATCAGTGGATACCGCACATCCCAGGCAGTCTTCATGGAGCCACTTGTCGTCCCATCCTTTACCCTCTTTACCTCCAAAACTTTCTGCCAGGATGCATCTTCCATGTCCTCAACGTCATTCGGAGTATTGGATTCAAATGATTTAGACTTACCCTTTGCCGAAAATTTGGAGGCGGGGATCACGTACGGACTTTGGTTTTTTAAGGGGAGGTAGCTGAGGAGTCCGGTGGGAACTGGATTTCCTTTTCTCTTTTGGCAGAGCAAGATCTTTGGCGGAGTCTTCGCGATATCAACATCGGTGTTATACCCTTTGCTTTCGTTTTGCTCTTCACGAATCCAGGCGTCTATCCTCCAC
Organism: Oxytropis ochrocephala; assembly: GCA_020916435.1. Classification (NCBI taxonomy): domain Eukaryota; kingdom Viridiplantae; phylum Streptophyta; class Magnoliopsida; order Fabales; family Fabaceae; genus Oxytropis; species Oxytropis ochrocephala. Next base: position 58,407,910 of record CM037090.1, on the reverse strand, counting down.
GCTCGGCGTCGACATACCAAGAGTCCCGCAGAGAAAAGCACCAAATATAAGATTAAATCATGAAACCTCGTTATGGAATAGAATGCACAAAGTCAAAGTATTTACTTAGGTATGTTATAAGTCCAGCAGAGTCGTCAACTTTCTGTATGATTTGGGACGCCCAGGGGTGATTACCCGATTGAACGTATGACCAAATCCGGTCCACATCCTCCTGATCACCCGGGGATAAACTACACCTCTCAATTGTAAATTTGTTGTTTGGGTTCTGGGTCCAATAAAGGGGGAAATACTCGGTATTATTCTCATCAACTAACAAAAAGGGATCGCGAGGTCCGGCTTCCAGCCGAAAGAAGCTATCTTTGAAAGACTTATAACTACTTTTATACACCTTCATGAAGGGCCTACGAGTGTGGTTTCCTAAAGATACCCAGCGAGGAGGATCCTTAACCGAGGAACGTACAAAGTGAAGAAATTTCTCGGCAGAAACCGACATATTCAGACATTCGCACATGATTTCAAAGGCCCGAACGTAAGCCCAAGTGATCGTACCTTGACCAATGAAGTGTTGAAGTTGTTGTGCATTGATTAATTTTGGTCGTTGAGAGTATGAAAGGACCGGTCTTGGCTTCACGCTGAGTACCTCGGGTGTTACCTGCAAAGACACTCCGACGCTCAAGTAAGTGGTCGCTCAGGCAGATAACCCAAGGTAAGAGAACGTACCTGATGCCATGTGTGAATGGCGTATATATACTGTAGTGTCCGACCGTTTTGCGAAAATTTTGGCCGGTTGCGAGAAGTGCGCTCCAAGCGACGAGCTTGTGCCGGTTGTGTTGTGATGGGCCGGCGGCCCAAATGTTATTCGAACCTTTCGGTTTTGCTGATGCACCCCGGAACAGTTGCCCCCCAAGCCTAGGTCGCTTAAGAGCGGGCTGAGGCTTGAATCGCTGCCCCCAAGGGTTATGTTGTTTGAAGAAAATTCAGTGGAACGGTCACGGCCGCTCGTTCTCAATGGGACGGTCTCAGCCGTGGTGACGTGACGGTTGGCCTTCGCTGATATTTATGATGTGACGTTTGGTGTTCTCGAGGTCATTCAATGACAACCTTAAAGAGGGAGGTGAAGCGTCGCGACGTTTCGTCTCCCGGTCCCTTTGTCGCCTTGGGCCTGCGCTATAAATACCCCTTCAGTTGGAACTATTCCTTACGTTTCCCTGAATTGCTCTGCCGCCAACCGACCTTTCTGACGCCGACTTGCAATCTTGAAACGAATCCTTTCGTTCGAGCGCTGTAGTCTTCTCGACCGATCTCCAACATTTTTAAGGTATGAGTCGGTTCCTTTCTTGAATTAAATTTCAGTAGTTTTTCTTTCGATTGCAAAATTCCACGCCTGGTGATAGGGGGTGTCAGGTCCGGGGACGACCAGGTCGCCCCCTCTCACGAGTGCACTGCTCGACCGACCTTACTCGATCCCCTTATCGCAGGTGTTATATGCCCCGGGTGAAACAAACCGCTCGAATTCCCGGGAAGCAACCACAGTCTTTGGCTGCGATCATGACGAGGCCATCCGAGGCCGGTACTCACGAGGACAGTTCTTCCTCGTCTTCGAGCGACTCAAGCTCTAGCTCCTCCAGCCATTCTGATTCGAGCTCCAGCTCTCCCAATAGGGGTTCGATCAGCTTGGGCAGTTCTGACCCTAAGCCTTCCAACTCCGAGAGTAACTCATGGGAGCCTCCACCACCGCCCTCTTCCCCGGCCTGCAACGCAGGGGAAGATGAGGATATAGATATCGAGGGAGATGCAGAAAGTGTCGTCCATGCCGGGGACGAGGTAATAGTCGAGGCCGGCGAAGATCGAGCCGCTGAGGGTAATCGGGCTGAAGCAGCTGTCGAAGAGATCGTCGCTCGTTCTGCGGTAAGCTCCTCCGGTCGAGGGGTAAATATTAATGTGGAACCAGTGGAAGGAGAAGGCGTTCTGCCGGATCTGGCTCGGGACCGGTTTGACATGTCGTGGGTATCTGAAACCCTTCGCTCCAACAGGAGTATCATCACAGTCGGCCACTGGGCGCTTCCCGAGTTGCAGTTACACTTCAGACACTTACCGGGCTGGCGGGTGAGAGGTATGAAGGAGGGAGAAGACATTGCAACTTATTCTGATAACCTTAAGTTCACGATGCATCGGATCAAGTTCGAGAGGATGAATATCGTTCCACCCTTCTCCGAGTTTCAACGCGACGTCCTGCGTTATATTGGGGTCGCTCCTTCCCAGCTGCATCCGAACGCATGGGCGTTCTTGAAGACCTTTGAGGTGCTGCTGACCAAGCTCGGTCGGCCAGTTTCAATTCAATTGTTTTTCACAATCTTCGAGCTGAGCTGGCTCAGGGAGAAGGCGAACAAGGAGAAGAGGGAGCATGTCTCCATTAAGACTCAGAAGACCCAACATCGGTACTTCAAAGCGTTCCAAGAGTTGTTGGGCGTTGCCTGGAAGAGCCATTATTTTTGGATCGTCCCGACCAAAGAAGCGGGCAAAGCTATAGCTGAGATCCAACCTGACGGGATGCTCGGAGAACCTTATTTCCCCATCATGTGGAATGAGGCTCACTTCTTTAGAAGGCCCGACGACTATATATATTCCACTAAGGACTTGAGTGCGGCTGACTTGGAGTCTCTGCACATGATCAAAACTTTGGCGAGCATGATGCCCCTAGATCCTAAGGGCGATCGACCTTGTCGGCCTTTTACGCTGCTCGTGGGTCGAGCTCTAGAAGCTGGGATTGGTTTGCCTTTGAACCTTATCTTTTAATTTTGGTTATTGCCCGTTCCTTCTAACTCTTAACTCGTTGTATTTGCAGGAAGGATGGCTGGTAAATCTTGGGCCGAGATAGAAAGAGTTCTGAATCCCGCTTCCATTCCTGGTGCCTCCAGGCTGCCGCCTCGAAACGTGGTCGACCTTGAAGGACCTTCAAAGGTTCCTCAAACCCCTAAGAGCCAAGGTAAGAAATCGGCTTCCAAGGTTCGGTCGCCCCCACGCCAGGACACCCGTTCTCCTAAGCGGAGCAGAATTCTTGAACGGGTCAGCGATTTTCCTGATGTCGAAGTTTCTGCCCTCTCGCTCGAGGGTTTGGGGCTGACCGATTTTGAGCGGTTCAAGAAGGAGCCCATGGCCGTTTGCGCTTCTTTGTGCATGGGCATTTGCAAAGCTATACAAGAGTTGTTGAACGAAGCCCAAGGTATTTTAATCTTTTAGCCCGTCTTGCTTCTGTCTTCAATCGGTCGACTGACTTAACCTTTACTGCCTTTATTTGCAGGTGCTCGGGCAGAGAAGGACACTGCCTTGGCCGACCTCAATGATGCAAAGAAGAAGCTAGAAAAGGCAGTCAAGTCCAAGAAGGAAGCCCTGCAGCAGGCCGACGATGACCGGGCCAAATTGTCGAAGAGGAACAAAGAACTTGCCGCTCAAGTTAAAAATTTGAAGACCGACGTTGAAACCCTGGAGAAGGAGAAGGCCGATTGGGAGATCCAGAGGGCCGAGCTAGAGGCTCAAGTGCGGGCGATAGCCAGGCATGCTAAGAGTGCAGCGATCGAACAATTTCATAATGCTCTCAGCCAGGTGCGGGTGCTGAATTCAGATCTATCTGTTGTGCGAAAAGGTGATGTGCAAGTGTACACAATCGCAACAAGTAATATATTGATGAGTAAAGTTCGTCTCCACAGGGATTGGTATTAATTTTAGAGTTTAAAAATGAATTACACTTAGTGGAACAAGTAGCAAATAAGTGAGTAGCAACGTTTCAGTTAAACAAAGATTGTTTAAAGTAACAAGTTAAGAAGTAATTTAAGATATGGGAGAAGTAAGTTGGATTGCTTTCACTAAGTAAATTCCCAAAAATAAGACGCTATAACGTCACACGTTATAGCGTTAAGCGCTGTTGCAATTGTTTTGTGCCTTTCAGTCACTAGCGTCAGGGTTTCATTACAAGATGCCTATGTCTAGGTTCTAAATAAGTTCACCCCTGTATATTTAAGATCCCACAGCTTAAGCTTTATGAACTATTGCATTTCTATGTCTAGAGGAAGCAAAAATTGGTTAAATGTCTTTAACCAACCTTATCGTTCACATCAATCATTGAGTTCTTTCCATGGTTCATGTCTGAATCCACAGAGGTTTATTTTACGTGGCCAAATATAAAACAAGTTTGGAAGAATTATAACACAAGGATTAAAACACCAAACGTGAAAAGTTATATACGTAATATTAAAGGTTCATTACAAGTTCTAGCAACCCAACTCAAGGAGTTTAGCTCATATTGAGCATCATCAAAATAACACAAACAAACATACTTGTATTACCGTAGGTAAGAAGGAAAACACAAGTGCAAAAGATACAATCTTGATGTCTCCTAATCATCCACGCAGTGATGATACAGCATCAGCTTCACACCATTAGAAAAATAGCAGAAAATTACAAAGGAAGAAAATAAAAATAAAAAGCTTCAAAGTGTTTCAATGGAGAAGAGACTATGTCAAGTTCTCTCTCTCTCTCTCTCTAAAACTCTCTCTAACTCTCGGTCTCTCTAAAAGAAAAGGGAAGAAGGAAGATGATGTAGTCCCCTAGCATGTGGTGCATGTCTTCTCATAAGTCAATAAAGTTGATGTTTGCTTTTTCACCAACTCCACTGTTCTTCACTCATGCGATGCCAAGTGTCCACACATATCAAATAAAATCCGGGCATGTCAGCACGCACAGTGGACACGAGATACTGAGTCTAGATTAATGAGCTTGGCGCCAAAAATGCACTTTTACTTTAGATGCTCAGCTGATCTACCTTCTTGACGCTATAGCGTTAGACGCTATAGCGCTGAACACTGCAATACTCACTAAATACATCAAAACAATCATAAGGGCACCAAATGTGCCTATTTCATAGCAAAGCAGTGTTTAGCCCTTCCTTTCCTAATACTAACAGAAATATAATAAATACTATACTATTATTACTTGAGAACTCACTTAATTTAATGAATAAAGGTATAAATAACTCATATAAATATGAGTTATCACACCCCCAAACTTAAACCATTGCTTGTCCCCAAGTAATGACACTTGCAAAGACAACACATACTGACACCTATGCACAACACACATTACCTGATCAGCTCTTCATTTCTATACACAGTCATTCAAATATATTCTCAAGGGCTAATAATTCAGATTCACACTCACACCAACACACCAATGCATTTTAATCAACTTCTAAGCTTATTACTGCTCAATAGTGTGTGTGTGATCTCTAACTCATCTCAATTCCTAGCTAGATTCAGATTTTTCTTAGCCTCGGGAAGAGTGGCCTTCTTTTGGTGACACCAAAATTTCTTTCAAAACACTGACTAGACTAACATTTTCACAGACTTGGGGGATTTCAGACATGACAAAGGGCTTGATTAGACACTTCAGGCCTGTGGCTAGTGTTCCTAACCTACTGACTAAACAGAGACGCTATAGCGCTTGATGCTATAGCGGCAGTAACGTAAATTGGCAACTTTACTGCATCAGTAACCCCTCATTCATCGAGTTCCTTTGGCACTTTTTTTAAACTTGTGGCCTTTTGGAACAACCCGGCTTTTGTTTGAGCACTCTGACCTTTTACATTTACATATATATACTTGATTTTCACACTTGATTTACAATGACTTTCTTCGTCACTAGCCACCCTAAGACCTTTGTATCTAGCCTTAATGAAATCCGAGCACCCCCAAACTTAGCTTCTAAAGCTCTTCAAGTTTTTAGTCAAGTTTTGATGTCACCTTGGTTAACCAGGACTAACCTAAGCATCAGATAGTCCTAGGCTAACTAAGTTTTTCCTTAAGTGCAGAGATTTTTATGTGTAGGAGCAATAATAAACAAAGATTTTATCTAAAAGTATGGCTCTCTTTACTCACTCACACAATCATCACTAAAACTAGCCCAAAGAGAATACATTCATTGACTATGGTTAAAAACGAAACACTGATAACTTTAGGTCCTCCCCCCAAAATAAAAGTGAGCAGTGTCCTCACTTCTCTAGTGGACTAGGAAGAGGCCTAAGACAAAACACAAAACAAAATAACAACAAGTCTTATAACATTTGTGAAGCGCAAGACAGACGCTATAGCGCTTCACAATTTATTGGAGAACACACAACAACTAAAACTACTACAGCAGGATATTTAGAATTATTTCTTAATTAGACCAGACCTGGTCCTTGCACTGACACGAATTGGCTGAGCAGGCTTTGCAGCCTTTTTCTTTTTCTTTTCTTCTTTCTGTCCTTGCTCAGGCGCTATAGCATCAGACGCTATAGCGCTACCACTTGGGGCTTGCATTTCTTTAGAGGCCTTCATTTCTGCTAACTTGCTAGCAGCTTCTTTCTCTTGTTCAGACACCTCCTCTTCAGATCCTTGGCCTTCAATTTCCAACTTCCTCAACACAATAATTTCCCTCCTGCACAATAAGAACAATTAAAACAAAAATGTTGGTTAGTGAAACCTTTGGGGTGCCTCCCAAGAGCGCTTGCTTTAAGAGTCTTTAGCCAGACTTCTTCTTTTAATGTTAGGGATCTTGAAGATCAATTGAGGTCTTGTCCCTCATCACATTGTCACCATGGTACTGCTTGACTCTTTGACCATTCACTTTGAAAGTAGTGTTGGTTGCTTCATCATATAGATCCACAGCACCATGAGGGTAGACATTGACCAATTTGAAAGGTCGGACCATATCGGACTTAAGCTTGCCAGGAAACAATTTTAGCCTTGAATTAAAAAGAAGCACTTGGCCTCCCTCAATCAGTTCTCTATTCTGAATCTTTTTGTCATGCCACACCTTGGTCTTCTCCTTGTAGATTGCTGAACTTTCATAGGCAAAAGCATGCCTAATCTCTTCAAGCTCATTCAATCTGCAGAGTAGCCTTGCCCTACCAAAATTTCTATCATAATCAAAGTTGAGTTTTTATGGCCCAATGAGCTTTGTGTTTTAATTCAATAGGAGGTGGCAAGCTTTCCCAAACACAAGTCTATAGGAGACATTCCCAAAGGTGTTTTTGAAGGCTGTCCTGTAAGCCCATAATGCATCATCCAAATGGATTGACCAATCCTTTCTCGAAGGTCCCACCATCTTTTCAAGCATCCTCTTGATCTCTCTATTGGACAATTCAGCTTGCCCATTTGTTTGTGGGTGGTAAGCAGTGGCAATTTTATGCCTCACCCCATATTTTCCCAAGAGAGACTCAATCAACTTGTTGCAGAAGTGAGAACCCTCATCACTGATAATAGCTCTAGGTGTCCCATATCTGGTGAAGATGTACTTCTGAAGGAACTTGCTAACTGACTTGGCATCATTATTGGGGAGAGCCACAGCTTCAACCCATTTTGAAACATAATCCACAGCCACCAATATGTACAAATTCCCATGAGAAGGAGGAAAGGGTCCCATGAAATCCATGCCCCACACATCAAAGAGTTCAATCTCTAGAATGTTGGTTAAGGGCATTTCATGCTTGTTTGAAATGTTTCCAGTCCTTTGACACTTTTCACAGTTCTTCACCAATTCCTGAGCATCTTTGAATAAAGTAGGCCAGTAATATCCACATTGCAGCACCTTTGCAGCTGTTCTGGTTCCTCCAAAGTGTCCACCATATGGTGAGTGTAATACCCTAATTTTGTCCGTCCCTTAAGCCAATTTCAATCATGGAACTCAACTAAATCAAAATACCACTGTTTAAATTAAGTAGGCACTTATTTGTTTAAATCGTATGCGTTCTTCAATTTAACCTTCGTATTTAGGTTTAGTCGTACATAAGTAGTGTTTTTAGTTAATGAGCTCATTTCTTCTATTTGAGTCTCGTTTTAGCGTATTCGTCTAGTCCGACACGCTCGTCTTTGCGTTTGACCCGACTCTTTTCCTTATTAATCTAATCTTGTGCGGTTAATTTATTTTGAGTATATGTGTATAGTCTAAAAATGCAAAAATTCCTATTTAGTTTTATTTACAATTTAAAAGTGTTTAATAGTCCAAAATGTCAAAAAATACTATTTAATTTTTATTACAACTTAGGAGAGTCCAAATGTCCAAATGTCCAAAAATACAAAAATAATAATACAAAACATACAAAAATAAATAAATTCGAAAATGCAAAAATAGAATAGAAGCAAAGAAAGAATAAAGAACAGAATTTGGGTTCCAAAGAAATGCTCTCAAAGTCTTCTGGGCTTGGGTCCGAGACTAAAAGAGTCAAAACCCAGTCAAAGCAATTAATGACTAAACCTAAAATTTTAATATAAAAAGGATGGTCAACTTGTGAGAAGGGGACACGTTTTTCGAGGTAAAAAACAGCACCAAAAAACGATTAGGGTTTGATACTGAGACCCTAATCCCAAAAACAGTGGTTTTCTTGCTTTGAAGTTCTGAAAATTTTTCAAGGGATCCATAGCAAAGAACTACCGATCTAGAACAACGCAAAGATATCAAACATCCAAAGAACGGATCGAGACCCGTTATTTTTCCGTAACCGATCGAAACTAAGGTTGGTAATCTTTTTTCAGATCGAAAATAAATTGCATATATGTATGTTTCGCTTTTTATTCGGTGCTCTAAACATGTTAAACTGAGAAGAACAACTAAAAACTCTTAGAAACACAGTAACCAGAATAACAGAGAAAAAATTTGAAAGGGAAGAGAAATAAGAAGAGGCGGAGAAGAGGCATAGAACCGAAACAAATAAGAAAAAATAAGAAAAACCAACCTCGATTGTTGTCTTCTCCGCGACGGTGACCTCCGGTCACCTTTCTCCGCGAAACTCTCACCAAACGTCAACCAACCACCACCACCTCATCCCACCACCGTCGCAACCACCAACACCGGCGTAAACCTCGCCACCACCGCAGTCGTAAGCTCACCCCAAAACCGAACCCACCTTCGCGCCACCTCACCGAAAGCAACGCCGCCAAAGGATCACGGGCGTCGCTGCTCCCTTTCTTCTTCGGGCCGACCAACGCTCTCTCTCTCTCTCTCTCTCTCTCTTCTCCTCCGCGAATCTCTCTTCCTCTCATCCCCCCAGTTTTACGGTCTCTCTCTCTCAAACCCCCCCTCACAAGCGCAAAATGAAGGAGAAGGAATAAATGGGTTCCTTAAACCTAAAAGCCCATTTTATGCTTGATTTACCATTTTTTTTTATTTATTTATTTAATTTCGATTTCAAAATTTTACAAGCTACACCCAGTAATTCAAGCGCACGCCTCTCCTCACTTAAGCCTGGGCCAGCATACTGGCTTCCATATGCGAACCGGGCTTGCTTGATTACACCCCCCTCGCTTAGTTATACCACTCCCAAGTAACTAATAACACCCCATTTTACAATTTTCACCTTTTTCTCGTTTTAATTCTTTTTCAACTCGAATAATTTCTCAATAAATCAAAAACTTTGTTAATGGTTTTGCGAAGCCCCTCGCTTGCATAATCATTAACAATGAGGAACTAGTGGTGATCACTTGGAGCCTTTGCTCAATTGATCATCACTTAACGCCTAATTTTCCTAAAAACTTTTCATTAAATCAAAAAACTTTGTTAGTGGTCCTGCGAAGCCTTTGCTTGCGTGATTATTAACAATGAGGAACTAGTGGTGATCACTTGGAGCCTTTGCTCAATTGATCATCATGAATGTCTAATTTTCCTAAAAAACTTTTCATTAAATCAAAAAACTTTGTTATTGGTCCTGCGAAGCCTTTGCTTGCATGATTATTAACAATGGGGTGCTAATGGTGGTCACTTGGAGCCTTCGCTCAATTGATCATCATGAAAGCTCAGTTTTCACAATTAAACAAAATAAAAAACCTAGAACTACGTAGCTTTGAATTCTCCATCGCACCTGGAGATACGTAGGAGCGGATCCCCTCCGTCAAGCACAACAAACCAAAAACATTTTTCCTTTCAAAAAAAAACCAAAGCGGCTAACCCTCGTCAAGCGCCGCAAATAATTTTTTTTTATTATTAAGTCTTTTCAAAAGAGGCAAATTTAAGTATTTTTCAAATCAACACACAGAACCACACATTAATTAAAGGTTCCCTTTCAGTAGAAAGGAGGTGTGGGGTGCTAATACCTTCCCCATGCCTAACCGACCCCCGAACCCAAATCTTTAAGTTTTTCAAAAGACCATCTGCCTTCCCAAAAAGGTTTTTCTTCAATATTTTCCTTATAAAAAATATTGGTGGCGACTTCATTGTTCATAAAAAAGTTGTAAACGGAGAAAACCCCTCGGGGACTTTTTCGGGCGCAACAGCTGGCGACTCCACTGGGGACTAAAAGAAAAAAAATTTCAAAAAAGAGGGTCGAGCCTAATTAATTAAATATGTGATTTGTGTGTTTGATTTGAATATCTTGTTTTGCCTCTATTTTTCTTATTTCTCATACAAGCATTGTTGCATTCATATGCATTCGCTTCTTCCTCTTCTATGATTGTTTCCCTCTTATCTTCTTTGCTTGTATGCTTAGTTCCTTCACGCATTTCCCCCCACTCTTATCATGTTCCCCCCTTCTTGGCTCCCTTTCTTGAGGTAAGCAATGCAATTGGTTGCTGTTATAACTCTAGGCTTGCTTATTTGGTATTAAACCCTAGGGTAGACAACATGTTATTTTTTGCTTTTGTCCGGGTGCTTGCGGGTTTTCATTTGCAGGTGGGGAAGGGTAGCTATTTCTAGGTGTTGTGCCCTCAACACACACTTCACACCCTATACTTGTGAGCGTTGAGTGGGGCCTAAAACCCAAGGTCTGAACAAAAACCTAGGAGAGTGGGAACGACTAGTGGATCGCCATTCGTAGACCTTTGTGCTGTATGGCTCTCATGAAAGTTCCGCCAAGAGTATGCTTTGTCATGATGCCTCACACTCGGTAGCTTTCACGATTGTGGGTGTTATCATGAGGAAAACTTTAGCTCTTGGTTGCCATTGTGAGGAAGTGATTAGAACTTACATGAGAGGATTACCCTTTTCGTTGACTTTAGACCCTAAGATTCCCACCATTCATAGGACACGGGGGCACGCTTTTGTTTGTTGCATTTAGCTTAAGCATTCCCTTTTCTCAAACTTTATTTCGAAAGTTGCACTTTTTATTTCATAAACAACTACACGAGGTGGCATGCAGTTTCGAAAATGTTCAAAGTACCACCAATCAAACCTCATTTTATTACCATTTTTCCATATCATCCACATCATTTCGCATTTACATCATTTTGCATCATTGCATTTGCATACAACAAAATCTTGAAAAATTCATCATTAGCATTCTCCATGCATTAAAGTTATAATCATACATATCGCATTGCATTGCATTCATTTATTCATTCTTGTGTTCATAAGCGTGTTCCAGTCAACGTAAAAATCGAGCAAGTGGTTAGACATCGCTATTTGACGCGTCTTCACAAGCGAGGAACATGAACAACAATCAAGGCGACGTTGATCGGGGCAATCCATTGCCACATCGTATCGTTGAAATTCCAGGATATCCAAATCCTAATGGTCAGGGTCAGCAAGGTCAGAATCAAGGAAATCAAGCCCTTCAAGCTGAGATGAAAATCATGAAAGATCAAATGGCAGAGGTCATAAGAGTGCTGAGTGCCTTAAGAAATGTTGGTACAGCTGAAGCTACTACTGCTGGGGTGGACAATCCTCCTCCCCCTCCTGGGTCGGGGATCGCTCAAGCCCTTCAAACAGTGCAATGGCCTCCCTATGGTGGTCTCCCGTTAGGCTATACACCTCCTGCTGCTGACACAAATCCTGGAGGAGATCCTCCAAGAACCGCGGGGCAAGCTCAGTCTGACGTAGTTGCAAATGAAGTTGGAACGGAGACGCCTCAAGCCCAGATCCAGATCCCAATCCCTGCTACTGCTCCAGGAACTCCGGCGGGTTTCAATTGGCCAATGACGGTCCATCCCCAAGTTCAGAGACCAATCCCTGGGAATACAATTCACTCACGTGACCCACACGTGAACCCAGCCGTAATGTTGATGAATAATCCTCATTACGGTGTGAATGGCTTCCCTCAGAATTACCCTACTGAAACCAGAAGTCAGTATCAGATGCTAGAGGAAGAAATCAATGAAGACGTAACCGTAGTGCCTATAAAAGAGGGATGTTGGGATACCCTAGGGGAGCCCGGTGGAAAGTTTGACTACTTAGTCAGATATGATGCTCCTGCGAGTGCTCAAATCCGTTTGGAAGACATCCAGCCTACAGGATGGGATGAGGAAGATGAGCAACACAACCAAGTGGTTGTCAACATGGCAAAAGAGGGATGTTGGGATACCCTAGGGGAGCCCAGTGGAAAGTTCGACATCGGGTCGATATGATGTTCCCGAGCGCCAAATCCGATTGGAAGACATCCAAAACCTACGAGGATGGGATGAGGAAGATGAGCAACACAACCACGTTGCTGCCATCATAGATAGTTCTGAGTCTGAAGAGGGTGGGACGAGCCTGGTTCGTCGGTGAAGAATTAAAGAATTGGAAGGCTGCTGATTCTCCTGTGACTTTTAATTTAAAGTAATTAGTTGTAATGCAACCACGTGGCTCGCCCAAGGCCATAGGACCAGCTTGTTAGGGGCACACATGTTTTATTTTCGTAATCATTATCATCAATAAGAACGTTGTTTTGAACTTCCATCAATAAAAATCATTTCTCCATATTTCATGTGTCCTCTTTCTGTTTTATTATTGTTTGCTTGTTTGTTTCGCTTCTCATTCTCGCTTTTTCGCAAGAAAAGCGAGAACCACAAAGAATTGTCTCTCGAAAATAACAAAGTGCCAACAATCCCTATTACGACTTTGATCATCCAATTAACCAAACTGAAGGGGATGTTGATGAAAACTGGGAAACTCCTCCGGAATTAATGAGGTTAGTAGAGCAAGAAGAAAAGATCATTCAACCTCATGGGAGTCGATTGAGACCGCGTCAACCTAGGTGTAAGAAGATAAAGAGAAGTTAAGGTCTGCATCGCCTTGGAAGATGGGGAACGCAAAAAGTTAACCCAGCTCTTGCATGATTATGCTGACGTCTTTGCATGGTCGTACAGAGATATCTCGGGGTTAGGTACCGACATTGTTGAACACAAGTTGTCAGTCAAGCCGAGTGCCCACCACCAAGCGAGAAATTAAGAAGAATGAAGCCGAAATGTCACCAAAATCCGGATGAGGTAAAGAAGCGATTTGATGCAGATTCCTAGCAGCGCCAAGTACCACGATGGGTTGCCAATATTGTCCCGGGGTTCCCAAGAAGGATGGGAAGGTCGAGTGTCCGTCGACTACGAGAGATCTGAATCGTGCTAGTCCCAAAGATGATTTTCTCCTTCAAAAAAAAAAAAAAAAAAAAAATATAAAATATAAAAAAAGAAAGGAAGAGGAAAATATATAGGAGTAAATAAATTATTGTCCTTGAGTTAATTTTTGAGAAAACGAGCAATCGTGATTTGAAATAAAGTTCACCATCTTCCCATATTCTCGAAAAAAACTGTATACCCATTGTAAGCCAAAAAAATCCAAAATCACCCTAGACAAGGATCACCTCAAATATCAAAAAAGATGCATCACTTTTTATCAAGCTCACCCGAGTCAAAAAAAAAAAAAAAAATAAATAAAATAAAATCAAAGAAAAAAATCAAAGAAAAGAAAAAAGAAAAAAGGGATTTAAAAATGAAAATCCCAAAAATACAAAAGAAATGTAAGTGGTGAGCTGATGCACGTTACCACAAAACACAAGAGATCCTTGTCTCAATAAACTGCAAATACTTCCCTTTGACCTCGGCATCCCGCCCTCCACCAACCCTTAGCCAGGAATAAAACTCATCAAGCCAAATAACCATCATAAATCACCAAACGTCAGCCAACGCCGAATAAAAATCATCCTACCATTAGCTTCAAGCACTTCATTAAACCCAATCATCATTCCTCCACAAAAACACACAATCTCCAAAAATCTATTCCGATCAATGATCGATTGCTTTTGTTTTCTCAGAGTTTTAGCTTTAGGACAAATAAGTTTATTTACTTAAATATGTTTGACCAAAAAAATTAAAAATTAAAAAATAAAAAAAATCTAAAAAAAAAAGGGAGGAAGAAAAATCAAAAAGCTGGCACTCCAAGATTCATTCAAGTTACAATTATATCAAGGCAAAGTTTTAGAGATCACCAAGTGGGTTGAAGCTGCCTCATATTCAAGTATAACCAGTCCAGTGGTTGCCAAGTTTGTCAAGAAAAACTGACCTGCCGAATTACGGTCTTCCCAACAAAATCATCATCGATAATGGCAAAGAACTTGAATGCAGAATGATGAAGGACCTATGTGCTAAGTTCAAGATTCAGCATCACAATTCATCCCCGTACCGTCCCAAGATGAACGGGGCAGTTGAGGCAGCCAACAAAAACATCAAGAAGATAGTGCAGAAAATGGTGGTAACCTACAAAGATCGCACAAAATGCTTCCTTTCGCTTTGCATGGCTATCGCACCTCGGTCGCGCATACATCGATCGGGCAACCCCTACTCACCGGTTTACGGCCGGAGGCGATCCTCCCCATTGAAGTTGAAATACCATCTCTCGCACGTGTTAATGGAGGCGTAACTTGATGAAGCGAATGGGTTCATCCGTCTTGACCAGCTTGAACCTCATTGACGCAGAAACGGGTGGCGCAATGTGTCATGGGCGGTTGTACCAACAGAGGATGATAAGGGCTTTTGACAAAAGAGTCCGTCCTCGTGAATTTCAAGAAGGAGACCTTGCACTCAAGCGAGATCTTGCCAATACTGAGGCGGACCCTCGAGGGCAAATGGGCTCCCAAATATGAAGGACCTTATGTGGTGAAGAAGGCATTCTCGGGAGGAGCTCTAATCCGGCAAACATGGACTGAGATGAGATTCCAAATCCAAAGTGAACTCGGATGTGGTCAAGAAGTATTGTGCCTAGAAAAATAAACAAAAAAGAGAAAGATAAGCCAAGAAAAATCAGCTCGCTAGGTTGAAAACCCACAAAGGGCGGCCTAGGCAAAATCAGAGCGACCGGTGGATCGAAAACCCGCAAAAAGGCTTATCTGTGCAAAAATTAGGGTCGAAAACTTGGGCTCGAGAAAAGGAAAGGCAATCAAGACTCCCAAAGGTTTGGATAAGAGGGTGATCAGAGTTATGAGTATGGGCGTAAGGCACCAAGTATACTTGAGAGATGAAATCACGAGATCTGTTCCTTTCTCTTGTGTTTTCTCGATTTAAAAGAAAGATTGTAATGCACTTTCAATTGGCGTGACTTTCTGCACGCCCAATTTCCATATCAATAAAAGTCAAACTTTTCTTTCATATATGTGATTTTCGTGTTCTCGCTTTCACCTATTCTCGCTTTCTTTCAAAATAATAACTTTTATGATTGATGAAATTGATTTGCAAAACATGTGCACATTCAAGAGCATTACAGGATCATTACGAAATCTTTGAAAAACACAGAAAGAAATGATTTCCCAAGTGAGTAAAGTTGCAAAAAAAAAGAGACAAAACAGCATAACAAATCGTCGCAATCCTCACGTGATCATCGTCCCAGGACAGCCTCCGTCCGGCAGATGGATTTAACCAGCAAAAAGTGCCAAAGGAAAAAGCAAATAAGCAGAAAAAAGAAAGCTGCTTGAAGAAAACAAATAGAATAAAAAAATCATAGAAGATTTTAACACAAAAGAACACAACATCTTCATATCATTCATCATTCTCATGTCATCCATACCATTCATCACTCCATGGCATCAAACAAGAGTGCATTACACTTTCAAATTCGCATCTCGTAAGAGCGAAAGAATAATCAAACAAGAGAAACATCCCACCAAAATCAATCATTGCATCCATGTGCACCCAAATACCCAAGTGCATGCATTTCATGCACCATCCAAGAGAAAAGTTACTTGGACGAGAGTCCCAAAAATCCCATTTTTAGAAAATCACCATCGGCCACAGAGTTCAGTAAACTCCATCAAAGACAGAGTTCGTGAACTCCATCAAGACAGAGTTCGTAAACTCCATCAAAGACGAGTTCGTAAACTCCATCAAGACGAGTTCGTAAACTCCATCAACCCAGAGTTAGTGAACTCCTTCAGAGTTAGTGAACTCCTTCCACAGATCACAACATCGCGTATGCGAGCACGCGATGGATCCATCGACCGTTAAGTCCTTCGGATTAGTTGTGCCCGGCCTAAGGCACGGCGTAAATCCATTGATCAAATCGATTCCGGACGATGTTGATCGGCCGCTCAAAAGGCCACCCCGAGTTCGTGAACTCCATCAATCCGAGTTCAGAACTCCGTCAACCGAGTTAGTAAACTCCCACGAGTTAGTGAACTCCTTCCACAGATCACAACATCGCCGCGTGCGAGCACGCGATGGATCCATCGACCGTTAAGTCCTTCGGATTAGTTGTGTCACCTAAGGCACAGCAGAATCCATTGATCAAATCGATTCGGACTTGATGTTGATCGGCCGCTCGAAAAGGCCACCCGCAGCTCGGACTCGACAAGAGTCCGTTAAAAGGTTTTAGGCGACCTCCGAATTCCCAATTTACCGCTTTTTCCCAATTTATTGCTTTCCGTTAATGCGACAAGTGTTAACCCCCCTCTCTCAAAAAGAAAATAACAAAAAGATTTGAGTTTTTCAAACGAACAAAATTAGTATTATTTCTATATCTTTATTTCCACTTCACCAACAAATATGAAAAGGCCAATTCATATTTTTTGGCGAAATGTGAAATAAAGAGAGGCAACAGAATAATACCCTAATTTTTTGTCCGTCCCTTAAGCCAATTTCAATCATGGAACTCAACTAAATCAAAATACCACCGCTTTGTTTAAATTAAGTAGGCACGCATTTGCTTAAATCGTATGCGTTCTTCAATTTAACCTTCGTATTTAGGTTTAGTCGCGTACATAAGTAGTGTTTTTAGTTAATGAGCTCATTTCTTCTATTTGAGTCTCGTTTTAGCGTATTCGTCTAGTCGACGACACGCTCGTCTTTGCGTTTGACCCGACTCTTTTCCTTATTAATCTAATCTTGTGCAAGTTAATTTATTTTGAGTATATGTGTATAGTCTAAAAATGCAAAAAATTCCTATTTAGTTTTATTTACAATTTAAAAGTGTTTAATAGTCCAAAATGTCAAAAAAATACTATTTAATTTTTATTACAACTTAGGAGAGTCCAAATGTCCAAATGTCCAAAAAATACAAAAAATAATAATACAAAACATACAAAAATAAATAAATTCGAAAATGCAAAAATAGAATAGAAAGAAAGAATAAAGAATAGAGTTGGGTTCCAAAGAAGAATGCTCTCCAAGTCTTTGGCTTGGGTCGGACACTGAAAAGAGTCAAAACCCAGTCAAAGCAATTAATGACTAAACCTAAAATTTTAATATAAAAAGGATGGTCAACAGCAGCAGAAGGGGACACGTTTTTCGAGGTAAAAAACAGCACCAAAAAACGATTAGGGTTTGATACTGAGACCCTAATCCCAAAAACAGTGGTTTTCTTGCTTTGAAGTTCTGAAAATTTTTCAAGGGATCCATAGCAGCAACTACCAGTCTAGAACAACAGCAGTATATCAAACATCCAGCAACAGATCGAGACCCGTTATTTTTCCAGCAACTACCAGGTTGGTAATCTTTTTCTCAGATCTGAAAATAAATTGCATATATGTATGTTTCGTTTTATTGATTGCTCTAAACATGTTAAACTGAGAAGAACAACTAAAAACTCTTAGAAACACAGTAACCAGAATAACAGAGAAAAAATTTGAAAGGGAAGAGAAATAAGAAGAGGCAGAGAAGAGGCATAGAACCGAAACAAATAAGAAAAAAATAAGAAAAACCAACCTCTGATTGTTGTCTTCTCCGGCGACGGTGACCCTCCGGTCACCTTCTCCGGCGAAACTCTCACCGAAACGTCAACCAACCACCACCACCTCATCCCACCACCGTCGCAACCACCAACACCAGCGTAAACCTCGCCACCACCGTCGTAAGCTCACCCCCAAAACCGAACCCACCTTCGCGCCACCCTCACCGAAAGCAACGCCGGCCAAAGGACGGCCGGACGTCGCTGCTCCCTTTCTTCTTCGGGCCGACCAACGCTCTCTCTCTCTCTCTCTCTCTCTCTCTCTTTCTCCCTCCGCGAATCTCTCTTCCTCTCATCCCCAGATTTTCTGGTCCTCTCTCTCTCAAACCCCCTCCCTGCGGCGCAAATGAAGGAGAAGGAATAAATGGGTTCCTTAAACCTAAAAGCCCATTTTATGCTTCGGTTACCATTATTTTTTTTATTTATTTATTTAATTCTGATTTCAAAATTTTACAAGCTACACCCCAGTAATTCAAGCGCACGCCCCTCCCTCACTTAAGCCCAGTTTCGCATACTGGGCTTCCATATGCGAACTGGGCTTGCTGATTACACCCCCTGCTTAGTTATACCACTCCCAGTAACTAATAACACCCCCATTTTACAATTTTCACCTTTTTCTCGTTTTAATTCTTTTTCAACTCGAATAATTTCTCAATAAATCAAAAACTTTGTTAATGGTTTTGCGAAGCCTCTGCTTGCATAATCATTAACAATGAGGAACTAGTGGTGATCACTTGGAGCCTTTGCTCAATTGATCATCACGAACGCCTAATTTTCCTAAAAAACTTTTCATTAAATCAAAAAACTTTGTTAGTGGTCCTGCGAAGCCTTTGCTTGCGTGATTATTAACAATGAGGAACTAGTGGTGATCACTTGGAGCCTTTGCTCAATTGATCATCATGAATGTCTAATTTTCCTAAAAAACTTTTCATTAAATCAAAAAACTTTGTTATTGGTCCCGAAGCCTTTGCTTGCATGATTATTAACAATGGGGTGCTAATGGTGGTCACTTGGAGCCTTCGCTCAATTGATCATCATGAAAGCTCAGTTTTCACAATTAAACAAAATAAAAAACCTAGAACTACGTAGCTTTGAATTCTCCATCGCACCTGGAGATACGTAGGAGCGGATCCCCTCCGTCAAGCACAACAAACCAAAAACATTTTTCCTTTCAAAAAAACCAAAGCGCTAACCTCGCAAGCAGCGCGCAAATAATTTTTTTTATTATTCTTTTCAAAAGAGGCAAATTTAAGTATTTTTCAAATCAACACACGTAACCACACATTAATTAAAGGTTCCTTTCAGTAGAAAGGAGGTGTGGGGTGCTAATACCTTCCCCATGCCTAACCGAGGCCCCAGAACCCAAATCTTTAAGTTTTTCAAAAGACCATCCGCCTTCCCAAAAAGGTTTTTCTTCAATATTTTCCTTATAAAAATATTGGTGGCGACTTCATTGTTCATAAAAAGTTGTAAACGGAGAAACCCCTCGGGGACTTTTGCGCAATAGCGGTGGCGACTCCACTGGGACTAAAAGAAAAAATTTCAAAAAGAGGGTCGAGCCTAATTAATTAAATATGTGATTTGTGTGTTTGATTTGAATATCTTGTTTTGCCTCTATTTTTCTTATTTCTCATACAAGCATTGTTGCATTCATATGCATTCGCTTCTTCCTCTTCTATGATTGTTTCCCTCTTATCTTCTTTGCTTGTATGCTTAGTTCCTTCACGCATTTCCCCCCACTCTTATCATGTTCCCCCCTTCTTGGCTCCCTTTCTTGAGGTAAGCAATGCAATTGGTTGCTGTTATAACTCTAGGCTTGCTTATTTGGTATTAAACCCTAGGGTAGACAACATGTTATTTTTTGCTTTTGTCTGGACTGTTCTGGGTTTTCATTTGCAGGTGGGGAAGGGTAGCTATTTCTAGGTGTTGTGCCCTCAACACACACTTCACACCCTATACTTGTGAGCGTTGAGTGGGGCCTAAAACCCAAGGTCTGAACAAAAACCTAGGAGAGTGGGAACGACTAGTGACTGCCATTCGTAGACCTTTGTCTGTATGGCTCTCATGAAAGTTCCGCCCAAGAGTATGCTTTGTCATGATGCCTCACACTCGGTAGCTTTCTACGATTGTGGGTGTTATCATGAGGAAAACTTTAGCTCTTGGTTGCCATTGTGAGGAAGTGATTAGAACTTACATGAGAGGATTACCCTTTTCGTTGACTTTAGACCCTAAGATTCCCACCATTCATAGGACACGGGGGCACGCTTTTGTTTGTTGCATTTAGCTTAAGCATTCCCTTTTCTCAAACTTTATTTCGAAAGTTGCACTTTTTATTTCATAAACAACTACACGAGGTGGCATGCAGTTTCGAAAATGTTCAAAGTACCACCAATCAAACCTCATTTTATTACCATTTTTCCATATCATCCACATCATTTCGCATTTACATCATTTTGCATCATTGCATTTGCATACAACAAAATCTTGAAAAATTCATCATTAGCATTCTCCATGCATTAAAGTTATAATCATACATATCGCATTGCATTGCATTCATTTATTCATTCTTGTGTTCATAAGCGTGTTCCGTCAACAGAAAATCAGGCAAGCTGGTTAGACATCGCTATTTGACGCGTCTACAAGCGAGGAACATGAACAACAATCAAGGCGACGTTGATCAGGGCAATCCATTGCCACATCAGAATGTTGAAATTCCAGGATATCCAAATCCTAATGGTCAGGGTCAGCAAGGTCAGAATCAAGGAAATCAAGCCCTTCAAGCTGAGATGAAAATCATGAAAGATCAAATGGCAGAGGTCATAAGAGTGCTGAGTGCCTTAAGAAATGTTGGTACAGCTGAAGCTACTACTGCTGGGGTGGACAATCCTCCTCCCCCTCCTGGGTCGGGGATCGCTCAAGCCCTTCAAACAGTGCAATGGCCTCCCTATGGTGGTCTCCCGTTAGGCTATACACCTCCTGCTGCTGACACAAATCCTGGAGGAGATCCTCCAAGAACCGCGGGGCAAGCTCAGTCTGACGTAGTTGCAAATGAAGTTGGAACGGAGACGCCTCAAGCCCAGATCCAGATCCCAATCCCTGCTACTGCTCCAGGAACTCCGGCGGGTTTCAATTGGCCAATGACGGTCCATCCCCAAGTTCAGAGACCAATCCCTGGGAATACAATTCACTCACGTGACCCACACGTGAACCCAGCCGTAATGTTGATGAATAATCCTCATTACGGTGTGAATGGCTTCCCTCAGAATTACCCTACTGAAACCAGAAGTCAGTATCAGATGCTAGAGGAAGAAATCAATGAAGACGTAACCGTAGTGCCTATAAAAGAGGGATGTTGGGATACCCTAGGGGAGCCCGGTGGAAAGTTTGACTACTTAGTCAGATATGATGCTCCTGCGAGTGCTCAAATCCGTTTGGAAGACATCCAGCCTACAGGATGGGATGAGGAAGACGAGCAACGCAACCAAGTGGTTGTCAACATGGCAAAAGAGGGATGTTGGGATACCTTAGGGGAGCCCAGTGGAAAGTTCGACATCGGGTCGATATGATGTTCCTGAGAGCGCTCAAATCCGATTGGAAGACATCCAGCCTACAGGATGGGATGAGGAAGATGAGCAACACAACCACGTTGCTGCCATCATAGATAGTTCTGAGTCTGAAGAGGGTGGGACGAGCCTGGTTCGTCGGTGAAGAATTAAAGAATTGGAAGGCTGCTGATTCTCCTGTGACTTTTAATTTAAAGTAATTAGTTGTAATGCAACCCTGTGGCTCTGCCCAAGGCCATAGGACCAGTTGTTAGGGGCACACATGTTTTATTTTCAGAATCATTATCATCAATAAGAACGTTGTTTTTGAACTTCCATCAATAAAAATCATTTCTCCATATTTCATGTGTCCTCTTTCCTGTTTTATTATTGTTTGCTTGTTTGTTTCGCTTCTCATTCTGCTTTTTCGCTTCGGCAAAAGGCAGAACCACAGCAATTGTCTCTGAAAATAACAGTGCCAACAATCCCTATTACGACTTTGATCATCCAATTAACCAAACTGAAGGGGATGTTGATGAAAACTGGGAAACTCCTCCGGAATTAATGAGGTTAGTAGAGCAAGAAGAAAAGATCATTCAACCTCATGGGGAGTCGATTGAGACCGTCAACCTAGGTACAGAAGAAGATAAAAGAGAAGTTAAGGTCGGTACCGCCTTGGAAGATGGGGAACGCAAAAAGTTAACCCAGCTCTTGCATGATTATGCTGACGTCTTTGCATGGTCGTACAGAGATATCTCGGGGTTAAACCGAGCATTGTTGAACACAAGTTGTCGACCAAGCGCAGTGCTCACGGTCAAGCGAGAAATTAAGAAGAATGAAGCCGAAATGTCACCAAAAATCCGGATGAGGTAAAGCGGTTTGATGCAGATTCCTAGCAATGCCAAGTACCCACAGATGGGTTGCCAATATTGTCCCGATTCCCAAGAAGGATGGGAATGTCAGAGTGTCCGTCGACTACAGAGATCTGAATCGTGCTAGTCCCAAAGATGATTTTCTCCTTCAAAAACAAAAAAAAACAAAAAAACAAAAAAAATATAAAATATAAAAAAAAAGAAAGGAAGAGGGAAAATATATAGGAGTAAATAAATTATTGTCCTTGAGTTAATTTTTTGAGAAAACGAGCAATCGTGATTTGAAATAAAGTTCGACCATCTTCCCATATTCTCGAAAAAAAACTGTGCTACCCACTGTAAGCCAAAAAAAAATCCAAAAATCACCCTAG
The DNA here is from genome assembly GCA_020916435.1 of Oxytropis ochrocephala. NCBI lineage: Eukaryota > Viridiplantae > Streptophyta > Magnoliopsida > Fabales > Fabaceae > Oxytropis > Oxytropis ochrocephala. The sequence goes on along the minus strand of CM037090.1, from coordinate 58,385,200 downwards.
ACAAGGATCACCTCAAATATCAAAAAAGATGCATCACTTTTTATCAAGCTCACCCGAGTCAAAAAAAAAAAAAAAAAAAAAAAAAAAAATAAAATAAAATAAAATCAAAGAAAAAAATCAAAGAAAAGAAAAAAGAAAAAAGGGATTTAAAAATGAAAATCCCAAAAATACAAAAGAAATGTAAGTGGTGAGCTGATGCACGTTACCACAAAACACAAGAGATCCTTGTCTCAATAAACTGCAAATACTTCCCTTTGACCTCGGCATCCCGCCCTCCACCAACCCTTAGCCAGGAATAAAACTCATCAAGCCAAATAACCATCATAAATCACCAAACGTCAGCCAACGCCGAATAAAAATCATCCTACCATTAGCTTCAAGCACTTCATTAAACCCAATCATCATTCCTCCACAAAAACACACAATCTCCAAAAATCTATTCCGATCAATGATCGATTGCTTTTGTTTTCTCAGAGTTTTAGCTTTAGGACAAATAAGTTTATTTACTTAAATATGTTTGACCAAAAAATTAAAAATTAAAAATAAAAAAATCTAAAAAAAAAAAAGGAGGAAGAAAAATCAAAAAGTGGCACTCCAAGATTCATTCAAGTTACAATTATATCAAGGCAAAGTTTTAGAGATCACTAAGTGGGTTGAAGCCGCCTCATATTCAAGTATAACCAGTCCAGTGGTTGCCAAGTTTGTCAAGAAAAATCGACCTGCGTTACGGTCTTCCCAACAAAATCATCACCGATAATGGCAAAGAACTTTGAATGCAGAATGATGAAGGACCTATGTGCTAAGTTCAAGATTCAGCATCACAATTCATCCCCGTACCGTCCCAAGATGAACGAGGCAGTTGAGGCAGCCAACAAAAACATCAAGAAGATAGTGCAGAAAATGGTGGTAACCTACAAAGATCGCACAAAATGCTTCCTTTCGCTTTGCATGGCTATCGCCTCGCGGTGCGTACATCGACCGGGCAACCCCCTACCATCGGTTTACTGGTGAGGCGTCCTCCCCATTGAAGTTGAAATACCATCTCTCGCACGTGTTAATGGAGGCGAGAACTTGATGAAGCGAGAATGGGTTGATCCGTCTTGACCAGTTGAACCTCATTGACGAGAAACGGGTGGCCGTGAATGTCATCATGGACGGTTGTACCAACAGAGGATGATAAGGGCTTTTGACAAAAGAGTCCGTCCTCGTGAATTTCAAGAAGGAGACCTTGCACTCAAGCGAGATCTTGCCAATACACAGACGGACCCGTGGGCAAATGGGCTCCCAAATATGAAGGACCTTATGTGGTGAAGAAGGCATTCTCGGGAGGAGCTCTAATCTCGCAAACATGGACGGAGATGAGATTCCAAATCCAGTGAACTCAGATGTGGTCAAGAAGTATTGTGCCTAGAAAAATAAACAAAAAAAGAGAAAGATAAGCCAAGAAAAATCAGCTCGCTAGGTTGAAAACCCACAAAGGGCGGCCTAGGCAAAATCAGAGCGACCCGGTGGATCGAAAACCCGCAGCGGCGATTCGAGTGCAAAAAAATTAGGTCGAAAACTTGGGCTCGAGAAAAGGAAAGGCAATCAAGACTCCCAAAGGTTTGGATAAGAGGGTGATCGAGTTATGAGTACGGGCGGCGGGCAACGCTATTACTTGAGAGATGAAATCACGAGATCTGTTCCTTTCTCTTGTGTTTTCTCAGTTTAAAAGAAAGATTGTAATGCACTTTCAATTGGCGTGACTTTCTGCACGTCCAATTTCCATATCAATAAAAGTCAAACTTTTCTTTCATATATGTGATTTTCGTGTCTCTGCTTTCACCTATTCTGTTTCTTTCAAAATAATAACTTTTATGATTGATGAAATTGATTTGCAAAACATGTGCACATTCAAGAGCATTACAGGATCATTACGAAATCTTTGAAAAACACAGAAAGAAATGATTTCCCAAGTGAGTAAAGTTGCAAAAAAAAAAGAGACAAAACAGGCATAACAAATCAGTGCGCAATCCTCACGTGATCATCGTCCCAGGACAGCCTCCGTCCGGCAGATGGATTTAACCAGCAAAAAGTGCCAAAGGAAAAAGCAAATAAGCAGAAAAAAGAAAGCTGCTTGAAGAAAACAAATAGAATAAAAAAAAAATCATAGAAGACGGAACACAAAAGAACACAACATCTTCATATCATTCATCATTCTCATGTCATCCATACCATTCATCACTCCATGGCATCAAACAGTAGTGCATTACACTTTCAAATTCGCATCTCAGAAGAGCGAAAGAATAATCAAACAAGAGAAACATCCCACCAAAATCAATCATTGCATCCATGTGCACCCAAATACCCAAGTGCATGCATTTCATGCACCATCCAAGAGAAAAGTTACTTCGGACCCGAGAGTCCCAAAAATCCCATTTTTAGAAAATCACCATCAAGACAGAGTTCAGTAAACTCCATCAAAGACAGAGTTCAGTAAACTCCATCAAAGACAGAGTTCGTAAACTCCATCAAAGACACGAGTTCGTAAACTCCATCAAAGACGAGTTCGTAAACTCCATCAAAGACAGAGTTCGTAAACTCCATCAAAGACGAGTTCGTAAACTCCATCAACCCGAGTTAGTGAACTCCTTCAGAGTTAGTGAACTCCTTCCACAGATCACAACATCGTTATGCGAGCACGCGATGGATCCATCGACTTCGTTAAGTCGCCGGATTAGTTGTGCGGCCTAAGGCACGGCGTAAATCCATTGATCAAATCGATTCGGACCGATGTTGATCGGCCGCTCAAAAGGCCACCCCGAGTTCGTAAACTCCATCAATCCGAGTTCGTAAACTCCGCCAACCGAGTTAGTAAACTCCCACGAGTTAGTGAACTCCTTCCACAGATCACAACATCGGCGTGCGAGCACGCGCGATGGATCCATCGAACCGTTAAGTCCTTCGGATTAGTTGTGTCACCAAGGCACACGTAAATCCATTGATCAAATCGATTCGGACTTGATGTTGATCGGCCGCTCGAAAAGGCCACCCAGAGCTCGGACTCGACAAGAGTCCGTTAAAAGGTTTTAAGCGACCTCGAATTCCCAATTTACCGCTTTTTCCCAATTTATTGCTTTCCCGTTAACGCGACAAGTGTTAACCCCTCTCAAAAAAAGAAAATAACAAAAAGATTTGAGTTTTCTGAAACGAACAAAATTAGTATTATTTCTATATCTTTATTTCCACTTCACCAACAAATATGAAAAAGCCAATTCATATTTTTTGGCGAAATGTGAAATAAAGAGGGCACTGTGTAATACCCTAATTTTGTCCGTCCCTTAAGCCAATTTCAATCATGGAACTCAACTAAATCAAAATACCACTGTTTAAATTAAGTAGGCACGCTGTTTAAATCGTGCGTTCTTCAATTTAACCTTCGTATTTAGGTTTAGTCGTACATAAGTAGTGTTTTTAGTTAATGAGCTCATTTCTTCTATTTGAGTCTCGTTTTAGCGTATTCGTCTAGTCCGACACGCTCGTCTTTGCGCTTTGACCGACTCTTTTCCTTATTAATCTAATCTTGTGCAGTTAATTTATTTTGAGTATATGTGTATAGTCTAAAAATGCAAAAAATTCCTATTTAGTTTTATTTACAATTTAAAAGTGTTTAATAGTCCAAAATGTCAAAAAAATACTATTTAATTTTTATTACAACTTAGGAGAGTCCAAATGTCCAAATGTCCAAAAAATACAAAAAATAATAATACAAAACATACAAAAATAAATAAATTCGAAAATGCAAAAATAGAATAGAAAAGAAAGAATAAAGAATAGAGTGGGGTTCCAAAGAATGCTCTCCAAGTCTTTGGGCTTGGGTCCAGACCTGAAAAGAGTCAAAACCCAGTCAAAGCAATTAATGACTAAACCTAAAATTTTAATATAAAAAGGATGGTCAACAGCAGCAGAAGGGGACACGTTTTTCGAGGTAAAAAACAGCACCAAAAAACGATTAGGGTTTGATACTGAGACCCTAATCCCAAAAACAGTGGTTTTCTTGCTTTGAAGTTCTGAAAATTTTTCAAGGGATCCATAGCAGCAACTACCAGTCTAGAACAACAGCAGTATATCAAACATCCAGCAACAGATCGAGACCCGTTATTTTTCCAGAACCGATCGAAACTAAGGTTGGTAATCTTTTTTTCAGATCTGAAAATAAATTGCATATATGTATGTTTCGTTTTTATTCGGTGCTCTAAACATGTTAAACTGAGAAGAACAACTAAAAACTCTTAGAAACACAGTAACCAGAATAACAGAGAAAAAATTTGAAAGGGAAGAGAAATAAGAAGAGGCAGAGAAGAGGCATAGAACCGAAACAAATAAGAAAAAAATAAGAAAAACCAACCTCTGATTGTTGTCTTCTCCGGCGACGGTGACCCTCCGGTCACCTTCTCCGGCGAAACTCTCACCGAAACGTCAACCAACCACCACCACCTCATCCCACCACCGTCGCAACCACCAACACCAGCGTAAACCTCGCCACCACCGTCGTAAGCTCACCCCCAAAACCGAACCCACCTTCGCGCCACCCTCACCGAAAGCAACGCCGGCCAAAGGACGGCCGGACGTCGCTGCTCCCTTTCTTCTTCGGGCCGACCAACGCTCTCTCTCTCTCTCTCTCTCTCTCTCTCTCTTTCTCCCTCCGCGAATCTCTCTTCCTCTCATCCCCAGATTTTCTGGTCTCTCTCTCTCAAACCCCCTCCCTGCGGCGCAAATGAAGGAGAAGGAATAAATGGGTTCCTTAAACCTAAAAGCCCATTTTATGCTTCGGTTACCATTATTTTTTTTATTTATTTATTTAATTCTGATTTCAAAATTTTACAAGCTACACCCCAGCAATTCAAGCGCACGCCTCCTCACTTAAGCCCGGGCCGCATCTTGGGCTTCCATATGCGAACCCGGGCTTCTTGATTACACCTCGCTAGTTATACCACTCCCAAGAACTAATAACACCCCATTTTACAATTTTCACCTTTTTCTCGTTTTAATTCTTTTTCAACTCGAATAATTTCTCAATAAATCAAAAACTTTGTTAATGGTTTTCATAAGCCTCTCGCTTGCATAATCATTAACAATGAGGAACTAGTGGTGATCACTTGGAGCCTTTGCTCAATTGATCATCACGAACGCCTAATTTTCCTAAAAACTTTTCATTAAATCAAAAACTTTGTTAGTGGTCCCGCGAAGCCTTTGCTTTGCGTGATTATTAACAATGAGGAACTAGTGGTGATCACTTGGAGCCTTTGCTCAATTGATCATCATGAATGTCTAATTTTCCTAAAAACTTTTCATTAAATCAAAAACTTTGTTATTGGTCTGCGAAGCCTTTGCTTGCATGATTATTAACAATGGGGTGCTAATGGTGGTCACTTGGAGCCTTCGCTCAATTGATCATCATGAAAGCTCAGTTTTCACAATTAAACAAAATAAAAAACCTAGAACTACGTAGCTTTGAATTCTCCATCGCACCTGGAGATACGTAGGAGCGGATCCCCTCCGTCAAGCACAACAAACCAAAAACATTTTTCCTTTCAAAAAAAAACCAAAGCGGCTAACCCTCGTCAAGCGCCGCAAATAATTTTTTTTTATTATTAAGTCTTTTCAAAAGAGGCAAATTTAAGTATTTTTCAAATCAACACACGAACCACACATTAATTAAAGGTTCCTTTCGTAGAAAGGAGGTGTGGGGTGCTAATACCTTCCCATGCCTAACCGAATTCTCAACCCAAATCTTTAAGTTTTTCAAAAGACCATCTGCCTTCCCAAAAAGGTTTTTCTTCAATATTTTCCTTATAAAAAATATTGGTGGCGACTTCATTGTTCATAAAAAAGTTGTAAACGGAGAAAACCCCTCGGGGACTTTTTTGGGCGCAACAGTGAGGCATGACAATGCTCTAACACTTGAGGTTGTTCTTCTTCTGCAAGGCATCTTCTTATCACTTGATCTTGACATTTTTTGTAAAGAAAAGGTTCATCCCAATGTACTCCTTCACTATATGGAAAAACCTTTTTCTCTGTTGATAGTTTAGATCTGCAGGCACAATTCTACTCACCAAGTTATTCACAATGTCTGCAAACCACAGATCAGTAGCATCAGCCGCTATAGTGTCTTGCGTTATAGCGGCAGCCGCTATAGCGCTACACTTTTGCAGAGATACTGTTAACAATTTCTCATCTGGAAAGATTTCTCTAATTTCACCCTGTGATGTACCTGCACCTTCAAGCCTAGATAAATGATTAGCAACCTGGTTCTCCACCCCCTTCTTATCACGAATTTCCAAGTCAAATTCTTGGAGGAGGAGAACCCATCTAATTAGCCTTGGTTTTGCATCTTTCTTAGAGATCAAGTACTTGATGGCTGAGTGATCTGTAAAAACAATAACTTTTGTGCCCACCAAGTACGATCTGAATTTGTCAAATGCAAACACCACAGCCAATAGCTCTTTTTCTGTGACAGTGTAATTTAATTGTGCTTCTACAAGTGTTTTGCTTGCATAATATATAGAGTGAAAAAATTTGTCATACCTCTGGCCAAGCACAGCTCCCACAGCATAATCACTTGCATCACACATCAACTCAAAAGGTTTACTCCAATCAGGAGTCACAATAACAAAGTGATGACTAATGCTTTCTTTAATTTCTGAAATGCTTCAAAGCGAGCCTCATCAAAATTGAATGTGGTGTCATGTTGAAGGAGTTGGCATAGAGGCTTTGAGATCTTTGAGAAATCTTTAATGAATCTCCTATAGAAACCAGCATGCCCAAGGAAACTTCTTATACCTTTGACATTTGAGGGGGGTGGCAATTTCTCAATCACTTCAATCTTGGCCCTATCCACCTCTAAGCCTTTCTTGGAAACCCTATGCCCTAGTACAATTCCTTCCTGCATCATAAAGTGACACTTTTCCCAATTAAGCACAAGGTTTGTTTCTTCACACCTTATCAGTATTTCTTCCAAGTTGTCCAAACATATCTGAAAACTATCCCCAAACACAGAGAAATCATCCATAAAAACCTCCATAGATTTTTCAATGAAATCAGAGAATATGGACATCATACATCTCTGGAAAGTTGCAGGGGCATTGCACAGTCCAAATGGCATTCTTCTAAAAGCAAATGTGCCATAAGGACATGTGAATGTGGTCTTTTGTTGGTCTTCAGGGACAATTGCTATTTGATTATAGCCAGAATAGCCATCAAGAAAGCAGTAATAGTCCTTACCAGCAAGTCTGTCCAGCATTTGATCAATAAAAGGGAGAGGGAAATGGTCCTTCTTTGTGGCCTTGTTCAATTTCCTATAGTCCATACAAATCCTCCAGCCCGTCACTGTTCTTGTGGGAATTAATTCATTTTTGTCATTTGTGACCACAGTTACACCACCTTTCTTGGGCACACACTGCACAGGGCTCACCCATGCACTGTCAGAAATAGGATACACAATTCCTGCATCTAACCACTTGAGGATTTCCTTCTTTACTACCTCATTCATTATGGGATTAAGCCTTCTCTATCCTTCAATGCTATGTTTGGCATTGTCCTCCAAAACAATTCTATGCATGCAGATTGTGGGACTTATCCCATGTATGTCAGACATTTGCCAACCTATTGCCTTCTTGTGTCTCTTCAGAGTTGAAATGAGCTCCACCTCTTGGTCTTGATCCAGACTAGAAGAAATGATGACAGGTAGAGTCTCATTTTCCCCCAAGTATGCATACTTGAGGTGCTTGGGCAATTCCTTCAGCTCTAGATCAGGTGGTTGGATAATGGAAGGCACACTCTTCTTTAGGTTTGAGTTCTCTTGCTCAAGTGACTCATATCTCCTAGCCCAAACCTCCTTCACGACTGGTTTTTCTACTTGAATCTCCTCTTCTCCCAACAATTCATGTTCCTCAGTGTTTTTAAGCATCTTTCCCAAGTGGTCATTAGTTTTTTGAAAATGTTTTTGCACCACTTGGTCAAGAGAAACCACAAAGGAGCACTCTTCGGTATTGACATCTGGAAGCTTCAATGCATTCAGAACATTGATCTTAACTTCTTGATCATTAACTCTCATTGTCAATTCTCCTTTTTGTACATCAATTAGTGTCTTCCCTATAGCCAGAAAGGGTCTACCCAAAATGATAGGTACCTCTGTATCTGCTTCAAAATTTAAAATAACAAAGTCAACAGGAAAGACAAATTTATCAACTTTAATTAAAACATCCTCCAGTATTCCCTCAGGATAGGCAAGTGACCTCATCGCCTAGTGAAGGCTTACGAAGTAGGCACTGGCGGTTCCTATACCCAATTGTGTGTAAATGGACTTGGGCATTAAGTTAATACTCGCCCCCAAGTCACATAAAGCACGACCAGAATAAAAGTCTCCAATGGAGCAGGGTATTGTGAAACTACCAGGGTCCTTGCCACAGTTTCAAATTCTCCCAACCTTCTTTTCTTTGTTAAAACATCTTTCATGAATTTGGCATAGTTGGGCATTTGTTGTAATGCCTCAACTAGAGGAACATTAATGTGCAATTGCTTTAACACCTCAAGGAATTTATTGAATTGTTTGTCCTCATGTGCCTTTTTAACCTTTGAGGGTAGGGTGGAGCAGATATTCGTGCACCGATTTAGGTTCAGGTGTTCTGTTTGCATTTGACGCTATAACGTCAGGTGCTATAGCGTCGGGAAAATTCTTTTCATTTTCAGCAACACTTGAATCTAAATTCTTGGGTGTAGTACTTACCTTCTTACCACTTCTGGTAGTTATTGCTTTCACATGCTCCTTGCTCGCGCATGAGATGATGAAGGTTCGAGAGAGATGGGAGTCCACCATTTTGCCTTTGTGTGAGAGCAGATGCAATCTGTCCCACTTGATTTTCCAGAGTTTTGATGGATGCTTCATGAGTCTACATAGTTGTTTTACAATCACTGATGAATGACCTTAGCAGAAACTCCATTGAGTTATCCATAGCAGGAGCAGGAGCAATCTGTCTTTGAGGTTGTTGTTGTCTTGGAAAACCTAGGGGAATAACAGGAGCATCTGTGCTTGTTTTAGCATTATTTCCTCCCCCCCCCCCCCCATCTGAAGTTAGGATGGTTCTTCCAACCAGGGTTGTATGTATTGGAATAAGGGTTGTTACCCTTGTTGTAACCCACATAATTGACAGAAGCAGGATTTGTTGGGCATTCTTCATAAAGATGAGCCCCCCCACAATATACACAACTAGCTTCTCCAGGAGGAGCTTGTTCAATTGCAGCTGCAGTTAACTCTTTAGGTGCTATAGCATCAGATGCTATAGCGTTGGCAGTATTCAACCCCTTTATGATGTTTGTCAGAGTGGCCACTTGGGCTGAGAGAGCAGAAACCTCACTCACTTCATGAACCCCAGCTACTTTCCTTGTAGAATTTAACCTTTCAGTAGGCCATGAAGATCTGTTAATGGCAATGCGCTCTATGAGCTCGCAAGCTTCATTGTATGATGAGTTAAGAATTACACCTCCAGATGAGGCGTCTAACATAGACCTAGTAGGTGCCTCTAGCCCATTATAGAAAGTCTCCATTTGAATTACTATAGGAATTCCATGATGTGGGCATTTCCTAAGCAATTCCTTCCATCTCTCCCAAGCCTCATGTAATGTCTCACCATCTTTTTGCTTGAAGGATGTGATGTCATTCCTCATCCTAGCATTCTTGTTTGGTGGGAAATACTTCTCTAGAAACTTCTTTGTCATATCTTCCCAAGTTGTGATAGAGTTGGACTCCAAGGAGTTCAACCAAGCCTTAGCTCTGTCTTTTAAAGAATAAGGGAACAAGCCAGCTGAAAGCATCCTCACTCACCCCTGGGATAATGAAGTTTCTGCACACTTCTTGAAAGTTTCTTAGATGAGCAAAAGGATCTTCTTGAGTGGAACCTCCAAATTGTCCATTTGTTTGGAGCATTTGGAACATCATAGGCTTGAACTCGAAGTGAGTAGCAATCACAACAGGCCTAGTGATGCTTGTTTCCATGGAATGTGGATCAAACACAGCATAATCTCTCATTGGCCTGTCTCTGTCATTCACCATTTGATTAGGTCCTTGATTAATGAATCTGTCTCTGTACCAGTATTCTTCATCAACTTCAGTATGGGTAAAAGGACCTTGCCTTCCACCTCTTTGACCTCTTCCTCCTATTTGTGAGGGCGTTCTTCCACCATATGAACCTCTACCAGTATGATGAGAGTGCTCAGACATAGTTGGTCTGAGTTGTTGTAGCCTTTGTTGGCGTCTTAGCCTCCGGAATCTTCTTTCTGGTTCTGGATCAAACTCGAAAGTGGGTGGTTCTGATCTGGGCATACGCTATAACGTCAAACGCTATAGCACTTCCTGTAACACACCAAAGACAAATACCAAGGTAAAACCTCCCTAAGGATGTAATAATTTCTAAACAATAAAAATTAAATGCAATCCCCGGCAACGGCGCCAAAAACTTGTTGTGTGAAAAGGTGATGTGCAAGTGTACACAATCGCAACAAGTAATATATTGATAAGTAAAGTTCGTCTCCACAGGGATTGGTATTAATTTTAGAGTTTAAAAATGAATTACACTTAGTGGAACAAGTAGCAAATAAGTGAGTAGCAACGTTTCAGTTAAACAGAGATTGTTTAAAGTAACAAGTTAAGAAGTAATTTAAGATATGGGAGAAGTAAGTTGGATTGCTTTCACTAAGTAAATTCCCAAAAATAAGACGCTATAACGTCACACGCTATAGCGTTAAGCGCTGTTGCAATTGTTTTGTGCCTTTCAGTCACTAGCGTCAGGGTTTCATTACAAGATGCCTATGTCTAGGTTCTAAATAAGTTCATCCTTGTATATTTAAGATCCCACAGCTTAAGCTTTATGAACTATTGCATTTCTATGTCTAGAGGAAGCAAAAATTGGTTAAATGTCTTTAACCAACCTTATCGTTCACATCAATCCTTGAGTTCTTTCCATGGTTCATGTCTGAATCCACAGAGGTACTTATTTTACGTGGCCAAATATAAAACAAGTTTGGAAGAATTATAACACAAGGATTAAAACACCAAACGTGAAAACTTATATACGTAATATTAAAGGTTCATTACAAGTTCTAGCAACCCAACTCAAGGAGTTTAGCTCATATTGAGCATCATCAAAATAACACAAACAAACATACTTGTATTACCGTAGGTAAGAAGGAAAACACAAGTGCAAAAGATACAATCTTGATGTCTCCTAATCATCCACGCAGTGATGATACAGCAGCAGCTTCACACCATGAGAAAAACAGCAGAAAATTACAATGGAAGAAAATAAAAATAAAAACCTTCAAAGTGTTTCAATGGAGAAGAGACTATGTCAAGTTCTCTCTCTCTCTCTCTCTAAAACTCTCTCTAACTCTCGGTCTCTCTAAAAGAAAAGGGAAGAAGGAAGATGATGTAGTCCCCTAGCATCTGGTGCATGTCTTCTCATAAGTCAATAAAGTTGATGTTTGCTTTTTCACCAACTCCACTATTCTTCACTCATGCGATGCCAAGTGTCCACACATATCAAATAAAATCTGGGCATGTCAGCACGCACAGTGGACACGAGATACTGAGTCTAGATTAATGAGCTTGGCGCCAAAAATGCACTTTTACTTTAGATGCTCAGCTGATCTACCTTCTTGACGCTATAGCGTTAGACGCTATAGCGCTGAACACTGCAATACTCACAAAATACATCAAAACAATCACAAGGGCACCAAATGTGCCTATTTCATAGCAAAGCAGTGTTTAGCCCTTCCTTTCCTAATACTAACAGAAATACAATAAATACTATACTATTATTACTTGAGAACTCACTTAATTTAATGATTAAAGGTATAAATAACTCATATAAATATGAGTTATCACTATCCATCAACTTCGAAGAAAACCTGATAAAGCCCAAGCACTACGTGGAGAATAACAAGATCATGCTGCCCGAGGAGTTTGATGACCGTGGTAATACTGGATTCGCCTCTAGCTCGGTGGCCTCTCTCTCAAGCCCGCCGCGAGTGGAGTAACTTTTGTAATACTTTGACTTGCCTTCGGGCACAACGATTTTTGAGCTGCCTTCGAGCAGTGGGATATTTGGGCGCTCGGCATCGACCGGGCGTCCCTATTTTGTAATGACATCTTTAATTTGCCCTTTATTTCTCTTGCTTGTTTGGATCTAATTATTTTGTCCGTTTACTTTTTTTTCTAAGTCTTACGAACTTTTCCGGCCGACAACGTGCCACTGCTTAGGGGCCTTACTAGGCTCTCGTTCTTGGTCGATCGACGACCAACTTGTGTTTCTTCAAAACGTTCGTTACAGATCGCTCTGCGGCACTTGTTAATGGGGCGTTGCTTACCCAATAAACAAAGATGGTACCCACTCGGTGGCACTAGGTCGGCTCGGCGGCCCTCATTTGGGCCATTTCGATGGCACTCGATTGGGCCATTTCGATGGCACTCGATTGGGCCATTTCAATGGCACTCGATTGTGGGCCGTTTCGACGACACTCGATTGTGGGCCGTTTCGACGGCACTCGATTGTGGGCCGTTTCGACGGCACTCGATGTAGGTCGTTTCGACGTCCTACTATTGCTCGCGGGTTGTTACTCAACCATTGGGCCATTTCGATGGCACCTTGCATTCGTTTGTAAATTCTTCGGTCGCTCCTCTGCCACGGGAATGTTGAGCGACCGGGCATACATTCTTGCGAGAAAGTAAAATACAGCATATTTCAAAGGTCAGGCCTCAGTAAAAAACCCAGTGGGAAAAAGAGCGTCTGCCTGTCTTTCATTAATTGATCGATCGTTCATTACATTTAAACGTAGTACTTCCTAAGTTTATCAGAGTTCCATGTTCTGGGGATAGTCGCCCCTTCCATGGTCTCTAGCTCGTATGCCCCATTGCCGGTCTTCTTAACGACCCTGTATGGACCTTCCCAATTAGGTGCTAGCTTTCCCTGGCGGGCATTCTTATTTCCAACGTCTGCCCGCCTCAGAACGAGCTGACCGATCGAGAAATCTCTCTTCTGAACACGAGCGTTGTACCTAGCTGTGACCTTCTGCTTGATCAGTTGTTCTCTAAGTGATGCTTGGGTGCGTAGTTCTTCAATAAGGTCTAACTCTTCTTGTATGGCTCGGTCGTTGTCGACTGTCGTTGGGGGATTCAAAGTTCTCCAATTTAGCTCGCCCATTTCTATGGGTATGACAACATCAGTTCCATATACAAGTCTGAAGGGCGACTCCCCGGTCGATGAATGAGGGGTCGTCCTATATGCCCAAAGAACGGACTGCAACTCTTCGACCCAGTTCCCTTTTGCTTTATCAAGTCTTCTTTTCAAACCTCGCAGGATAACTCTGTTGGCCGCTTCAGCTTGGTCGTTTGTCTGTGGGTGTTCGACCGAGGTAAAACGCTGTTTCACCCCTAAGTCGGCCAGCATTTCTCTGAATCTCTTATCAGCGAACTGGGTACCATTGTCTGTTATCAACTGCTGGGGAATCCCAAAACGGGCTAGCACACATCGGCCGAAGAACTTGCTGACCTTTGCTGATGTAATAGTTGCAAGAGGCTCGGCCTCGATCCACTTTGTAAAATAGTCGACTGCCACGATCAAAAATTTGAACTGGCCTGGAGCAGATGGAAATGGGCCTAGCAGATCCATACCCCACCAGGAAAACGGCCAAGGTGAGACTAGACTTTGCAATTCTGAAGATGGTGCAATATGGACGTCGGCATGCACTTGACATTTCTTGCATTTCGAACTAACTTCTTAGCATCTTCGCCCATGGTCGGCATTAATAATAATCGCCCCGAGGGCTTTCTTTGCTATAGATCGGGCATACGATGGCTCCCACAAACACCTTCGTGGATATCTCTTAGCACATGGTCCGCTTCGACCGACGAAAGACACCTTAGCAGTGGAGATGAGAATCCTCTTCGATACAATTTTCCTTCTATCACTGAATATTTGGTCGCCCTTAACCTCGACCAATTTCGCGCTTTTGGTCGCTTCGGTTCTTCTCCTCCAACAATGTATCGTAGAATGAGGCGATCCAATCATTCTCTTGATTAACGATAGAACGCCGAGAGATTGGCTTGGCTTCGGTCGACACACTCGCCGATTTAGAGTCTCCGAATTAGGCTTCGTGATTTCCGTGGCTTTTGGTACTTGCTAGCTTTGAGAGGATGTCACGAACATTCTCACCCTAGGACATGCTTTACCTCCCGCCTGGCCGAACTGTTTGAGGAGCTCCCTTACTCGCCAAATAACTTTTGAGCACCTCGCCTTTAGCATCGCACAATTCTTTGATTTGAGAAACGACCCGAAGAGAGTCGAATGTAGTTCCACACGATCAACATTAAAATATCCGCGAGCCGCAGATCGCTTATGCACGCCCATACTCGGCTTGGTTGTTTGATGTGTGGAAGGCAAAAGTCAAGGACACCTCCACAATGAGGCCCTCTCGAATTTTCTAATATCGCCCGCTCCATCGCTTGACTATTGGGACGACCCATCTACGCAAAGTCCGTGTTCTTTGGTTGATCATCCGAACAGGGGTCATCTCGGCTATGAAGTCGCCAACACTTGTGCTTTTTGCGCCGATCCGATTCAAACTTAATCCCAAATTCATCGAGTTCATCGCCCACTTTATCATTCTTCCCGCCAGGTCTGGCCGATGGAGGACTTGTCTTATTGGTTGATCGGTCCTTACCACGACTTGGTGGGCTATGAAATAGGGTCTTAATCTTCGGGCGGGCCCCTGCAATACCTTGCTGATGAAGTAGACCGGGTCTCGCTTCAGTCGTTTTCTCCGACTAATACTGTTATTTCAAAACCTCTTCCGTTATTGCTAAGTATAGATACAACGTTTCGCCCGACAACGGCTTAGTCATGATCGGTGGATTAGTCAGAGCTTCTTTCAATTCCTCCAACGCTCGCTGGCATTGGTCGGTCCACTCAAATTCTGAATTCTTCTTTAAGAGTCTGAACAAAGGAAGCGACTTACAGGCCGCTTTGGGTATAAATCTGGATAGGCGTACCACCATGCCATTCAGCTGTTGAATTTCTTTCTTTGTAGTGGGCGGCCTCATCTCGGTGACCGCCCTACACTTCTCAGGGTTGGCTTCTATTCCTCTTTCTGTTAGGTGAAAGCCCAAAAATTTACCGGCCCTCACACCAAAGGTGCACTTTTCTCGATTCACCTAAGTGAATTCTTTTCTCGCTTCTTCAAGACCTCTCTTAGTCGCTTCACATGGTCTGGGAGGCGGTCATACTTTTAATGATCATGTCATCTAAATAGACTTCAGATATCTGACCGAGCTGCTTCCTGAAGATCTTATTCATCATACGCTGGTAGGTCGCCCCAGCGTTCTTCAGGCCGCACTACAACATTTTGACCCTATGGCAACGCTCAAAAACTGTTGCGTAATCCCAAAAAACCGTTGTCTTTGCCTTTGGCAACGGTTTTGAAACCGTTGTAGTCGCAGGCGTTGCCTATTCTTCAGGCAACGGTTTTTCAGCAGCAAAGGCAACGCCATCACAAAACCGTTGCCTTTGATGGCACAAAGGCAACGGTTTTTGAAATACTCTATGGGAACAGTGCAAAACCGTTGCAATCAATGACAACGGTTCTGAACCGATGTCTAAGACAAAACCGTTGCCTATTCATATCATACACCACGCTTTAAAACCGTTGCCATAAGTAATAAAAAATAAAAAAAAAATTAATGAATTTGTGGATGTCCATTTCATCTATATTTTATCCATATGCAAGAGAACAAAACTAAGTGTAATATCATTCAAATTTAAAACAAAAAATTGTTAAATTACACAAACCAATAACATGTCATATTGAAACCTACTCACCCTAAATTCCTACTTTATTTTTGGTGCAAACAACCAACATATTCACAATATATTGAGGAAAAAAGCTACTTAAATATATATCTCATCAACATAAGAAGAGACTAAGTACATGCTCATCACTTGTAAAAGCCAACATATTAACCGTTTCAATTGAAGTTGTTGCTTGTCAATCATCCTTCTTTCCTTTTGAAGTTTCTGCACAAAAAATAAGAGCTCTAAGCAAAGTATCTCGGACTAAGATTTTTATGCTGACCCACTCATCTTCCTCAGCTCCAAACCCAACAAATCTGACTAGGACTTCCTTTAACAAAAGGTACAACTGTATAAGATTGGAAAATCTAGTAGGGGGGAAATCAATTTATTAAGCCAATATCAAGAAGTTCTGCAGCACAAAGCTATGAACATGTGATTGTTAACACTTACAGCTTCCCCTGTGCTAAGAAACCTGTGTGCAACAAATGTCTCAACATCATACCTGCAGCAATATCTTTGACTTAGAAAAAGAAAAGTTGTGATTCTATTACTGATTGGAATATTAATTGTAAAAAATACATGCCTTTATTTCTGCAATTAGACCAAATTGCAATTGCACAAATTTGATGATAGCAGCAAGAAAAAGTTATGAAAATCAGTCATTATTTTTTTGACACCATTCAGTTTCTTTTAAAGCCAGTGGAAAAGTACTGACAATTGACAAAACTAAATCTAAACTAATTCCACTGTAATCCTCCACATTAGGAGCCAATTAAGCGTAGTTTGACGTCGCCTGAATAAAGATATAAGTTATACACACATGAACAGCCCAACCATTGGCATATAGATAGCCTAAAACTCTTTTATAAACATCATTTTCCACAAAATGAATGGAAAAGTAGTCAGCTCAAAGTTTTCATTACAACAAAATAAACTAATTAATAAATAAGCATAGTTCTCAACATTGGGGGAACAAAATACTAATAAGAAGCTTATATCATCAATCAATCAAAATATACAATTGAGAAAAAGCAATTGCGAGAATCTCTAACCTGAGATGGAAAGATTGGCCAGCCCTGTACAAGAAAGAAATATGTGAAAGAAATGAATCAGTAAACAAGCAGTGAAGTAAACATGTCAAATAAAAAATATACATGCATAAAAATTGCATGTAGTGATGTAAGTGTAACAATACAAAACAACAGCAAAAAAGTAGAACTTCATATATATCACTATACATAAAGTTGCTATATCTGGCACAAACACATATCTAATACAGAAGAAATACACATATTTAGGGTTAGTGAAGTAGTTTACCTTCGGAGACGGCGTTGCACTGTTTGAAGACCATAAACCATGATTTGCAACTAAAACAGAACAAGCTCAACACAGATTTTCATGTAATAAGTTGCAGACCGTAAACCTTGAACACACACCATGTAAGTCACAGACCAATTCAACTCCACATTCAACAATAAAGCTTTGGTTTAACACCAATTCAACTCAATGTAGCATGTGTTTTGATCGAATGTCTAAAAACTGGGGGAAAGCATAAAGTAAATCACCTAAATTCACCTATATTACTTATGTTGTAGTAAACCATCAAACACCTTAATTAAATCAACACTAACTAAATCACACTATCAAACTAGAAGAAGCATAAACTAGTAGAACCATCAACTATCAACACTGATAATAAACCAATCTACAGTAATTATTTTTTCCAAACAATGATAATAATGTTTTCATAGATAATTTAACAAACACCTTAAAGGCATAGACAAAGAGTGATATTAGAGTCAGTTATTGTCACAATTTTTGCCTCTTTTTCTTCAAATTTGAGGTTATCAAGAACATAAGAATAGTCTAATTTGACACAACACGTACCTTTTGATTCATCAAAGCTTGAGGACAACTCCTTTGACAATTCTCCGAGCAAGTCCGGTTTGAAAGGAAGAGTTAGGACAATGTGCAGATTCTACAGAACATATTAATGAAAATTAACAAAAGCATTAAGATAAGATACAAATTCAAGCAACGTTTAGGGTTTCGAAGATTTCGTTCCACTAAAGGCCACGGCGATTGTGACGAGCAACCACGACGGCAAGCAACAACGACGGTGAGCAAAGAACAGTGACGGAGACGATATTCTCTCTTGTGTTCTTCTCATTTCTTTCTCAGTTCTGTTAGCGTTTTTGATTTGTGAGGCTAGGGTTTTGGTATTTGTGAGTGCGAGAGAGAGAGAGGGATAGAAGCTTAGAGGTTAGGGTTCGCGAGGGTGAGAGTTCAGAGAGTGAGAGATCGATTCAGAGAGAAGAGTGAGAGGGTTGAGAGATTGATTCAGAGAGGAGAGTGAGAGGGTTGAGAGAGTTTAGAGTGAGAGGATTGAGAACACAAGAGAAGGTGACGAGGAAAATGGAGGTTCAATGTGAGAGGAGTGAGAGGGTTCAGAGAGTGAGAGAGTTGAGAATGTGAGCGCTCAATTTTTTTTATTTTTTAATACTTCTTCTACGACAACGTTTCTGAGCCGTTGCCTAAAGCATAAACAAAAAACCGTTGCGATAGACTTTATGGGAACGGTTTTCAGCCGTTGTCATTGAAAAAAAAAATTAAAAAAATGAAAGGGCAACGACTTCAAAAAACCGTTGCCATTGTATCCTAAGGCAACGGTTTTTTTGAAGTTGCAATTTTGGGCGTTGCCATAGGGTCCAAATGTTGTAGTGCCGAATGGCATTACCTTGTATTGAAAATTTCCACGATCTGTCATGAAGGCAGTCTTGTGGCGATCAGGAGGGTACATCGTAATCTGATTGTAGCCCGAGTATGCATCCAGGAAAGATAGCAGTCTGTAGCCCGAGGCACCATCGACCAACTTGTCAATGTTGGGCACGGGGAAGGCATCCTTCGGGCATGCCTTGTTTAGGTCGGTGTAGTCCACGCACATACGCCACTTGCCATTCTTCTTCTTGACCAGCACGACATTGGATAACCAGGTCGTGTACTTGATTTCTTCGACGAAGTTAGCTTTTACTAGGTCCTCAACGGCCTTTGCTGCGGCTTGAGATTTTTCCTCACTTTGGGTTCGCCTTCTTTGGGCGACCGGCTTAACTCCTTCATCGACCGAAAGTTGATGGCAAGAAACCTCTATGGGAATACCGGGCATATCCGATGCCTGCCATGCAAATAGGTCAGCGTATTCCCTTAAGCATTCCACAAGTTCTTGTTTTACTTGCTCAGGTAGGTCGCTACCTAACTTCACTGTCTTCGTTGGGTCGTCACCCAATTGTACATCGGTCAGTTCACCATGAGGCTCTGGTCTTTTTAACCTGTTCTTTAGCTCTCGGGCTAAGTCATCATCATTGTCTTCTGGGTCGCTGTCTGGATCATACCGAGCATCCAGATCGGCGAGATTAACTTGGTGGCCTTCAACAATGCTTTGAATGTTTGGGCCACGGTCTACCTCATCACAAATTTCTTGATATAGGTAGTGGCTTCGCCTTTCTGCCTCTAGGTCGGCCGCTAGGGTAACTACCTGGTCATCCTTACTGTAAAACTTCATTTTTAAATGCACATGGAAGCAATGACCTCCGAACTTTCCCAAGGTCGGCCTACCAATAATACACTGGTAGCAAGATTTTATAGGAAGTACAAGGAACGTCGTTCGGACCGTCCTGTACAAGGTGCTTTCCTCATGGTCGTCACCAAATGTGACTAAAAGCTCAATTGTCCCCATGGGATAGGTGGTCGCTCCATTGAAGCCCGTTAACGGAGTAGGATCGGCCTGCGGAACTATCTCGCTTCGGTCGACCTTCAACTTATCAATCAATTCCTCGAACATAATATCGGCCGAGCTTCCTCGGTCGACCAGAATTCTTTGAACCTCTGTGTTGGCCATAACTGCTCTGATCACCAACGGAACGTAACTGTTTGGTCTGCCATCGAGCAGGTCATCATCCCCAAAAGAGATGGGTGGTCTATTTGAGACCGGCCGTTCTGCTGAAGTCGATGCAACGGTTAGAATTTCATCCCACCTCCTCTTTGTGGCTTTGTTGGAGTCTCTGCGGTCCAGTGGGTTCCCGCCATGAATCACCATAGCGACATTGCGGCCTTTTGATTTGCGAGTATCTCGATCTTCAGATCGATCTTTATCTTGGGCGGCCGTTATGACTAGGGCGCCCTTTCCTCTATCTTGATCAGGTCCTCTTGTCTTCTCTTGAGGTCGCTCGCTTTCTTCAGACCTCACATATTTACCCAATTTACCTTTCTGAATAAGGTCTTCAATGTCGTCTTTGAGGGCCATACAGTCGTTGGTGCCATGCCCTTTGCTCTTGTGGTAACGGCAGTATCTTTTGGTCGGCCGTGCCCCCTTCTTGAGCACGAGAGGATCAGGCCGCTTCACACCCACAAACTCATTATTCTGGCACTCACTGTAGATTTGTGCAATAGAAGTGTTCAGACGAGTACGATGATCAAATTTCTTGTCTCTAAAGTCGGGCCGGTTGTCTCGGCGACCTTCATGCCCTTTGGCCGGCTTATTCTGTTCTTCTTTGGGACGCGCACGGGCACCCTTTCTTGCGGCCAAGGTTTCTTCATACGCCATATGATCATTGGCCCTTCTTAGGAAGAAGCTGAGGTCTTGATAATGATTCAGCGTGAACTCTTCTACGAACCTATGGTCCGGTCGAATGCCACGTTTGAGGTATTTTAGCTTGTCCTTGTCAGATAAGTCACGAACAGTCTCGGCCTCAGTGTTGAACCAGTCGATGTACTATCTCAGCGTCTCATTATCACCTTGAACGATCGTGTCCAAGTGTTCCTCATCATATCGATCGCGCAAGCGGTTGGCGTATAATGGGCTAAGAAGATTCTGATCAAGTCTTCCCATGAGGAGATAGTGTTCGGGGGGAGTGATTCCCACCGTTCTAACGCTCGGCCGTCCAACGACTGATGGAAAAACCTGCATTTCATGGTCGACCCCAATTCTCTGTAACTGCAGTAATTATTAAAATACCGGATGTGCTTATCTGGATCACCACGACCGTCAAACTTGTTTAGATTGGGCGGCTTTCTCAGGTCTCTTGGAATTCTGTAGCGCCTGATTTCTCTAGTAAAAGGGTCGTGGCCGTTTTGAATGTCGTTCGACCCAAAGGGTTGCATAGCGAGGCACGCCTCGTTGCCCGACATTCCATAGAATCCTCCAGGTGGGCCAAATGGTGGAAGTTGCGGAGGCCTTCTGGGTCGCTCGCTGTGACCCCTTCTTGGTCGCTGCGAGACGTCCCTAATTCTTCCATCCCTATAATCTTCAAGCTCTTCACGAGAATCCCAGGATTTACTTCTCGACCGACGTGAACCGGACGACTCGTTGGAGGAGTACCTAGTGGGCGAGCGGCCGGAGTCAGGACGGTAGCTGGAGTCCTCATATTCATTATAAGATAGCGAACGGCGTCACAAGACGCGTTCTCGCTGGGGCGACCTATGTGCCCCTTATTCGTCGCACGGAGACCAGTGGGTGGTGCTCTCCCGGCGAGAAAGGCTCCTTCGAGAAGGGGAACGGTGTGCACGCGTAGGTCGGCGTGGAGCAGAAGGTTCTCCGTCTTCCGCACGCTGGCGGCCCGGAATCGACCCTCTTTCATAGCGAGAGATCGGCTCGTCTCTATCTCGCGATGACACTGTTTCTTGCTTTGCGCAGATCTGCAGAACGGCCCGAGTGGCGTGTTCTCGCAATGGTTCTTCAATACGCCTCGATCGGCTCGGTGGTAGGCGTGGTGGAGCGCACGGTCGCATTCTGCTCTAAGATCGGTCCGCGCCTCGCATGCAGGGTTCTTGGCGCGATTTCCGAGATTCATGAATAATACGCGCTACGCCCCCGGGTCTGCTGTTGAGGATGTTGCCGGAGGGTTGAGTCGAGACGAGGCCGCGCGCCTGGGCCGGTCGTGTGGAGCCATGAATGGAGTAGGATAGCGCCGCCTCCCATCGTGGTCGCCAATTGATCGTACCTTGACCAATGAAGTGTTGAAGTTGTTGTGCTGATTGATTAGGCGGCCGTTGAGTATGAGAAAGGACCGGTCTTGGCTTCACGCCTGAGTACCTCGGGTGTTACTCGCAAAGACACTCCGACGCCAAGTAAGTGGTCGCCGCAGATAACACAAGGTAAGAGAACGTGCACGATGCCGTATGCGAATGGCGATATATATACTGTAGTGTCCGACCGTTTTGCGAAAATATCGGCCGGTTGCGAGAAGTGCGCTCCAAGCGACGAGCTTGGGCCGATTGTGATGTGATGGGCCGGCGGCCCAAATGCTATTCGAACCTTTCGGTTTTGCTGATGCACCCCGGAACACAAACCATTCGGGTGAAGCTGAGTTGGAGCCACATTTAGCAATCGGAGCACTGCTCGGTAATAACCAGAGAAGGGAACTCTAACACCTAAATGTTCAAATAAGGTAGTATACATGTAAGTGTAGGGTTTTTCCTCGGCCTCAGGGCAGTCACACACTGCTTCATCCGGTTCAATTGGCTTCGCAACGGCACTGCCTTCATCAGCCGGATGACAAAGGAACGACCGAATTCGTTCCAATGATTCATCAGTCACCAATATAGAATGGGAATCCAATACCTCTAAGTCAATGCTGTCTGAATAATTGTTATGGCCTTCAACATCTTCTCCAGCCATAGAAGAATGGTACGAAATTGCCCCTGTGGAAAGAGAGGGTTCATCATCAGAGGCAAACACAGTGTTCATATTCGCACGACGCCTGTCTAATGCAATCTAAGCGGCAGCGTGAGCATTGCCCACCAATGCAGGAAGAATTGCTACACCTAATTTGGGAAGTAACCTCTCCCTCACTCTCGCTACTAATATTTATTATAGAAACCATGAATAAATTTCACAGGAAAGCTATGCAATTCACCAAAAGACAAAAGGGAAAAAGCAATAGACACTATCAGGAATGAAGGAGATAGGCGTACCTGAAGATTGTGCAATCCCTCAAAGCGTAGAGGGTGCAAGAGTTAGCGCCTCCTAACACAGCAAAAATGTCGTTTGAATAAACGGGGAAGGAAGAGAGCGAAAGTGGGGAAGTGTGATAGGCGTAAAAAATTTCAAATACATTAACCTTTCAGGTATCAATGATCAACGGCGGAGATGCGAAGCTTTTCAACTTCAACAGATAGGGTAAGGCCACGTGGCTGCCATACAACGCGACGAGTGGTTGATGCAGTTCCAGAGGATCAAGACATCATTAACAGTCATATCAAAGGTCACGTCATACAGCGCGTGTACACACATCAATAATGACGTCATACATCGCCGCGATATAGTCAGAAAGACCCTGTAAAGATAAAAGAATAACTGGAAAACGTCCCTCATAAATATGAGCACATACATATTTTCATACATATTTTCATTGATAAATTCATATTCGCTGGCATTCATAATACATGACTCACTAACATAAGTGGCCGGTCTAGGACCGAGTCCAACAAAAGCTAAAATTACAACTGCAGGTTTGACTACAGAGCAATAATCTGCGGTCACCAAACCCATGAAATCCTCACCGAGAAAGTTCAAGCATTCAACAAGGGAATTCGGCCAAGTGAATAAGCCTATGCCCAGCAGAATTTCTGTAGATTCCCCGGAAGAAGGAAGAGCCTCCGAAGAGAGGGGATCTGTACCCGGCAGAGTTTCTGTAGATCCACCGGAAGAAGCGCGCGGCAACATTTCTGTAGATCCACCGGAAGAAGCGCGCGGCAACGTTTCTGTAGATCCACCAGAAGAAGCGGCATAGCACGCCGGGGGAAGACAGGGAAATCGGCAGCGGTCTAGCGGGAGTGGTCCATGGATAAATTCCCCAACATTGGGCCTCATGGAAAATTCTCTACATTGGAGAAGGAGAAATTAACCGTTAGGCCGCGACAACCCCATCCCGTAGACAAAGCCACCTTTGGGCTCTCCACACAATCTCAAACAAAGGTCACTGGATCAAATGCAGCGACGAACATCCACAAATGCCGAAAGTCCACAACTCCCTCTTTGAGCCCTCCAACAATCTTAAAGCACTGAGGGACTTTAAGATTGTGTGCAGAGCCCAAAGGGGAAGCGGCAACCTGACAAAAACGATTCATAGACAGCAGCAATTCAAGGAAATGGAAGCAAGTAACAAACACAAAGAACTATGGCATCCTTTTATAGATAAAGAATGGGAGCCATCCTTTTATAGATAAGGAAGGGAGCAACTTATAAACAGGAACATTAATGAAGCGCACAGAAATGCTCGCAGCAGTCAAACGTAATTCCCAAGGGAGTCAAAGCATTTCTGATAGTCAAAGGCAGCAGATAACGTCAACTACAGCGTTCGGTTTCTACTCAAACACAAGAGGAGCCGGGAACCGACGAGCAGACGTATCTTGAGCGACTTCATATTCCACATTCATCGCTCGAGGGACTGTGTTCACGACCATACCGAGCATCACCACAGAGCCGCGGTATCAAAGGCTGAACATGAGGGACTAAGATTCGAAAGAGTCGTTCATGCTCGGCCTAGTCTTCTGCAGTCGGTCCCCACTTGGGGTATTCGGTCTATCTATCCTACCGCGACATTCCTTTGTAACTGTCACTTATATTGTGTAACGGATACTTTAATTATGTAACGGTCGGTAGTTAATGGCCATGAATGATTGTATACTATATATTTCGCCCAGAGAGGCTAATGAAAAGGTTGAGCAATTTTCCTATCTACGCGAGATTTTTCATTGTGTTCTTGATTATCTCCTCTCCAGAAATAGTTGAGAACAATTCTTATAAAGTTTCTTAGTATATATGTTCATGAACTAAACCGGGAGATTACTTTTTATTTAATTGTTAAAGTCGAAAGAGTTCGTGTATAGTCATACTTTTTGGCTAAATTACACTAGAGGTCTTTTAAATTATTTAATTGTAACAAGTTGGTCATTTCAATTTTTTTGTACCACTTAGATAATTTAAGTTATTTAATTGTAACAAGTTGGTCCTTTATGTTTTTTCGTACTACTTATGTCATCTAAGTTATTTAATTGTAACGATTTTGTGGTCAAAAAATGTAAGTTATTCAGGATTTAAAAGTTACAATTAAATATCTTAAAGGACCAACTTGTTACAATTAAATGGTGCTTTAAGTTATTTCAGTTGTAGTCTTTAATGACTTTTAATAGTGCTTGGTCCCTTAGTTTTTTTAAATCGGTTGTAGTCTTTAATGACTTTTAATAGTGCTTGGACGCCATATAAAAAGGTCCAATAAATGCTATTGAAAGATATGAAGTGTCATTAAAAATTATGAATGGTTAAAATTGATGGAAAAACATTGAGAAACGAAAAAGTAGGTGAAAAGTTTTTGAGAGATTAAAAACAAAAAAAAAAACCCAAATTTTGTGAGAACTACAAACATATTTAACCATTTATTTAATGCATGGATTGGCTACACATCTGGTTGTGGGTGATAGTTACGATTAATGTTGGTAGGCTCCGATTGGAAATAGTATGTTGCTAATTCTACGGCTATTGACAACAAAGGAAAGTAACCAATAGAGAAGATTAAGAGACAAATTATTGAAAATTAAGAGATATTTTTGTTTGATTTGCAAATTATGAGATGGCGCAGATGAAATATGGGCTTTGCTAGGGTTTGAAAACATTCTAAATTGTGGGCTCTTAAAGACAGACAATCTCCCATCCGCAGACTTGTTGCAGGTCCTGCGTCTCTGTGCATGCCTATCAGCGACATAGTCTAGTCACCTCGCGCACGCTTCCCAAACAGCGCAAACCTACCATACAAAACCAATCTGCTGGATCAAGAACCTGAGCCGATAGATTGAGACTCGCGCGTGGGAGTAGCTGGATCCCAATCACGTGAAGACCATCACCAGACATATTCTTATGCGTGAAGCGCACACGCCCGCAATGCAAAGGGGTCAGCGCGATGCGACCTTAAATCAGGAAATTCCTTTTGATGCTTTTACCAATGATCTTTCAGGTAAGCCGAATTCTAGTAATTTCGGTAATGCAAATTCTTTTTCACAAGTTTTAAAAAAATATGGGTCTATCTTTTTTGACACTCATGTTGATTTTTTACCGAAACCGTGTCTCAAAGGAGACGTTTTAGCAAATAAAATATGTTAAGAAGAAACTCATGCAGGTATTCATGACTATAAAAATATTTAACACGGAGGCTTATTTTATCTAAGGGGGATAAACCTTACCAAATCAAGGATTTGTGCTCCCGTATTTCGAATATTTGGAATCTTACTTTCGAATGGTCTGTGATCTCTCTTGAAAAGGGATTTTTTGAGTTTAATTTCTCTACTGTGGATGATCTTAGACGGGTATGGGCTTATGGATCCTATATACTAAGTCCTGGGGTGTTGCACCTTTCGGCATGGACACCAAACTTTGATCCATTATCAACAAAAAAAATGATTGTTCAATGTTGGGTTAGGCTACATGGTCTTTCTCGTGAATATTGGAGGCCAAAAATTTTGTTTGAGGTTAGTGGCAGTTTAGGTGTCCCTATTGTTTTGGATGCAACCACTGTGAAGAGAAGCTTTGGTCACTTTGGTAGAGTCTTGATTGATATTGACTTACCAGGTAATCTACATGATCAGTTACTTGTCGAAAGAGAGTGATATGCTTTTCTCATCAATGTGGAGTATGAACATGTTCCTTTGTTTTGTAAATCTTGTCAATGTATTGGGCATTCACTCCAAAACTGTAAGAATTGCAATAGGTCTAATCAGGTTGTCGGCAAGTCTGAAGTGGCTCTAGAGAAGTTTAAAGGCACAAAGGAGGCATTGCGAAAGGTGAATCCTCAACATGTTGTCCAATATGTTAATAAGAAGAATAAAAGGAAGGAAATGATCATGGAGCAACATGTTAAACACGTGACTAATTTGGACGTTGGCCCCTCCAAAACACACGAATCTAGAATTCCACAAGATATTGGTGTGGCTATTTCTGTAGAAGAAGATAATGATTCTAATCGTTTTAAGGGTATTAATAACATTGTTATATCACATGAAGAGATGAACGAAAACCCAAACCCTCCTCTTGGTGTGGTAAAAAATATTTTCTTCTATAGGTAATGCGGCACAAACAGATTTCTTTGACTCTACTACGATTACGTTTAGTCTCCCTCCTGAGAAAGTGAATACTCACATTTTGAACGAACATGAGGCTCCTTCCTCAACAAATAAATATTCAAATCAACAATTACATGATGTAGATTCATCCTCCACTCAACCTCCTACTACCAGACTAGATTCACAAAATGTCTTAGGGTCTGACACTACGACTAGCCTAGTGGTAGCAGATTACATGAGAATTTTAGAAAAACTTTGGGGTGATGTGTTAGATGATGATACTGATGGTAATTATGAACCAGTTGTGTCTAAGTCTCAAAATACAAAAGGACTAGATTCGCTAAATGCCTCAGAGTCCGCTGCTACTTTTAATCCAGTAGTAGTATCTGACATGAGAATCTTAAGAAAGCGTTGGGGGGGAGCGTCCGATGATGTTATACCGATACCCAAGGAACTGTTGCATACCCAAAAGAAGAAATTGCGGGAAAAAAAGGAATTGGTCGTTGGATATAATACTCGTTCAAAGGCAAGTTACATTTTTTCTCTTTTTGATCTGGTTTTGTATTTTAGTCCTTTAAACTTTACTATAACTTGTCTTTAGGATGAATTGTTTTAGGAATTCTTCAAGTTAGGGTCCTCTATTATTGGATTGATTTTATTTTCTATTCTTGCCAAGGGTATTGGTCTAATCCCCCTTGGTCTCTCTTATGTCTTCTTTCTTTTTTCTTTTTTTAATAAATTAGGGGGAAATACTCTTTTTCCTTCTTGATATTTTTTTACATCTGAAGGTTTTAATGTGGCTTTTTCCCTTCTATTTGTCAAAAAAAAAATTGTCTCGAACAGACTATGTATAAGACTAATATAATAACATTTAATCATAAAAATTCTAAGACTAAAAAGCTCAATAAGACAACACTAAAATAAAAGCTCAATTAATTAAAATTCTACAACTAAAGTATTCTAATAAAAGTCCCTTTTCTCTCTTTGCTATTTTTTGCGCCTCGGCTCACGGCGCCAAGCCAAGGAAGGCTTGAGTCTCATTTGGTTCTTAGTCGTCTTGCTTCTATGTGATATGTATAACGGGTGTATTTTATCTGCAAAAACACCAGATAGTGAGTCTGTGATGTGTAGGGTGAAATCCATTTCCTGGCGATGGTAAAAAAATTGGTCTTTCAAACAAACAAAAATAAAAAATTGTGGTCCCTTTGTCGAAATGTGATGGATGGGAATATTCAATCTTCTTGAGAAATTTTTATAGAAGCTACACTTGAGTGGAGACACATGATGACAAGATCTATGCATAGGTATGAGTATAAAAGAGTATTAACACCCATCCACTCTAATATCTGCAAAACGGAAAAAGAATCAAGACCCCAGGAACAATCTACTCTAATATCTGCAAAACGGAAAAAGAATAAAGACTTAGTGAGAGCACAATAAACAAAGTTGACAGGTAGGAGAAGCAAGGATAGCATGAACAGCTTTCGATCAAACATGACTTTTAGAAAACAAGGAAATAAAATATGGAAAACAATACAATTTTGTGCGTGTGTATATATATACACACATACGAGAAGCATAATATCTACACTTATTCAACACGTGTCATATCAAGAACATTACAAGCAACATAATCTATTTACTATGTGCACATAGGCAAAATTATCTCCTTGTTGCGACAAACAGTAATCACATGTCGTATATTATCTCTTCGTTATGGTGAACAGATCTAAAAGAACTATGAACATTTCACTCATAGGCTGCATTCTCTTTTCGTTGCAGCGACAACTAATCATATATACTATGAACATTTAGCTCATACGCTGCATTATCTCTTAGTTGCAACAAACGGTAAACACATATACTATAATCATTTAGCTCATAATAGTTGCGTTATCTATCTGTTGCAGCAAACGACACTGAGACTAAGAGCATTTAACTCATAGGCTACATTATCTATTCGTTGTGGCAAACAGTATTCCACAATAACAGAAACAACAACAACGTACGAGCCCACTATCTAATTTAGCTTCGGTTGGAACTGATGCTAAACTAAAAATAACGAAAGTCAACTATCTAATTTAGCTTCGGTTAGAGCTGACGCTAAATGGACTTCCGGCGATTGCAGAAACCGACGCCGTTCGGTCTAGTGGCACCATATTTAGTGGCAGTTTTAACCGACGATAAACCCCAATTTTGACCGACGCTATTTCTCGATTTTCTTGTAGTGAAGCTAGAGCTGGCAAAACGGGCTACCCGGCCCGCATCGGGCCGGCCCGCATCGGGCTCGGGCTTTTATAGGGCGGGCCAAAAGGCCCGGGTTAAGATTCGGGCTCAACTTTTGTGGCCCAAGCCCGGCCCTATGCGGGCCACGGGCTTTTCGGGCTAGCCCGTGTTATGCGCAACGTTAATTACAAAATTAATTTTTTTAAAAATAAAATACATGTTCAAGACTTAAAAAAATCAATGTCAATTATGTAATACCACGGTTAATGTGAATAATTTAAAGCCATTGTTTATTCAGCCATTTAGCTTCATATAGCATTATATGTTTATGCCTTTTAAGCTTGATGCCACTGTGGTATAGAAAATATATAATTAACAATTTAGAGAAAGATGAAAAGTATTGTAAAAAAATAAGAAAGATGTAAAGTGGTATAGGTTATGCAAATAGAGAGAATTTGAGCAACAATGGAGATGTAGGAATGAAATGGAGTTTATGACACTATGTTTGGGATTTAATAACCACAAAAAAGTTATGGGATCTTGACACAAAAATCATGCATAGATAAAAAAAATTGCCAAACCAAATCTTAATTTGCGGGCTTGCGGGCTACCCGTAGCCCGGCCGGGCTAGCCCGGTGCGGGCTCGGGCTTTTATGGGTAGGGCTAAAAAGCCCGGATATAAAAACGGACACAAATTTATAGGCCCAAGCCCTATGTTTTTGCGGGCTAGCCCGGCCCGGCCCGGCGGGCTCGGCCCATTTTGCCGGCTCTAAGTGAAGCAATCAAACCGGTAAAAAAATCGAAACAATATTTCCACTCTTATTTGTAGGCCAAATTTATTTAAGAAAGTATGTTGCTTCTCCCATAGAAAAATAGGTATAAAAAATGTCGCATCGTAAATTAGCTACTCACAACTGTGAATAATGAGCTAATCACTTTCATTGCCTTCAAGAGAAACCACCATAGTAACTCGCACTAAATCTGAGAAACAATACAACTATTTCAATCCTTTAGAAACTTATTAAAGTCATGCAACAAGTTAGGTGCCACTAATTTATCAAAAACCCCAATTTATTTAACTTAGGGTTCTTAAAAGAGCCCACAAGAATATGAAATTTACACTTTCTATTATTCTATACCATTACCTACTACTCAGTTATGCTAATGATCAACACTTAATTTAAGAGGTTACAGAATTTTACTGTGTGCTATGCACATAATATTAATTAGTAGGTAAAATTAGTAAAAGTTAAATTAAAAATAGAATGTAACACTTATTTTGGGACAAATAGCTTTGGTAAGTGTGACACTTATTATGGGATGGAGTGAATATGAATCTAGTGTTAGGTGCATCGCATTTAACCAAGTAGTTGAAGGCATAGGCAGATGCACGTATAACTGAGAGGGGTCATTTGCATGCCCTCCAAAATAAATAAATAAATAAATTCATTTATATCCCTATAAAAAATTGTTTTGACCCCTCAATTTAAAAGTTTGCACTTAGATCTCTAAATATATTTTATTGCGATATCACTGTATCACTTAATTTATATAGATAAATGAATGTCGAGTGACTTATATTAAGAGAAATAATGTACTCCAAATATACTCCATCTAGTCACTATTACAAGCAAAAAAGAAAAGCTTCAATTTTTTGTCTCAAAAAAAGCTTCAACTCTTGATCACTATCTACTTTTTTCATGATTAATGTTACTATTCAAAATAAACCAATTTTTTTATATTGATATTATAAATGTCAATTTAATAAATTTAATTTGAATTTTACATGAAATCTAAATATTTAATTGCATTTAATTAAATTTGTTAATCACGATTAATATAGTTATTTTTGCTTATAATAGAGACTCAAATGAGTATTCAATAGCATTCAGAGTAAATTCAATATCAAGCAATTTCATAACATGAAATCAAGTAGATTTTTTGATATTGGTGCTAATATTATTTTTAATAGGAGTATTGGTACTAATAATATTTTTTTAGGATGTGCGGCTCACCACCCTAAGGCATACATAGATCCGCCCCTGACAGCAAGAGTTGAACCAATACCCTTGTGGGGTGTCAGTCAAATCCTTATTAACTCAGTCGACTTTCATTAGCATGAAATCAAGTAGTAGATGATAATTATTTGGTGTTTAATTGATTTAATTTAATATATCAAAGATTTAATTTTATACATTTTAGCGATGCACATGTTTAAAAAAAATTTACACCGCCAAACCTGGGGTCGCGTAGGTCCGCCATACATTGTGATAAAATTGATAACTCTTTGTTGTGCTTCAATCATCTTGACTCCATTCCATGTGGAGTTATTATTATAAACTGCAGGACAATTCTCACATAAATGCACTGAATTGCTAGTACAAATACACGTGCATGTTGCGTCAAAAAAAATACACGTGCATGTTTGTGGTTGGGAGGTCAATTCATATCATTTATTTAGAAGTTATTCAAGGCAATATTATTGCCTTAAAGTGAAACTTATTTAGGTATGCCGCTCTATGGTTTTCGGGTGTGCATATCTTTAAAGGGAACATGTCACTAATTGGATTAAGAAAACGTGTCACATATTCCTAATTTTTTAGTCCTTCTTAGTAGTAATTGGGTTCGGACTTCACTTTAAGGTCTCAAGTTTGAATCTTCTCTTTTGTAAAACTCCATTGGGATTGTGTTGTTGGTTGTTGCTAGAGGCTGAGTTGTTGTCGCTGGTTTTTATACTTGTTGCCGGCTTTTCGTTGATGTTGTTTTTGTGTTTTTGTGTTTTTGTTTACTAATGTAATTGGCTTTGTTGTCATGTTCTTCTTGAAGTACTTTCTTCTTTTTAGGTCTTTTTTCAATGGGTTTTTGCTCAGAGATATTTTAACAAAGTGTCAAGTTAATTATAGGGGTTGGAGTATCCATTGTACTCCATGTATACAATCATTTGCTTATAAAAAATGCTATTAAAAGTCATAAAAGATTAAAATTCCTGGAAAAAAAACTTGAAGGACCAAAAATACTTGAAATTTTTTTAGAGACTAAAAACAAAAAACACAAACTTTATAAGGACCACAAACATATTTAACTTTTTATTAATACATATTTAACCCTTTATTTACTGAATGAGACCGGTTGCAAATCAGCTCTGGCTGAAAATGATGTGCTGCTGGTTCTACTGCTACAGAAAAATAAGGAACGTAACCAATAGAGAAAATGAAGAGACAAATTATTGAAAGCTAAAATATACTTATTTTTATTGGATTGACTAATTCTCAAATTATATAAGACTAATAAGGTTACTTTTAGGACGATAGAGCAAATCAAATCCCCCAATGGTGAATCATTAAATATGATTAGAATGTTGTATAAAAATTTATCCACAGTTGAGATTTTAATATTACTTGATTAAATCTTAACCACTTAAAGTATTTTACACAGTATCTTACGCTCAACTTTAGTGATTCACCCGTGAGAAATTTGATTTGTTCCCTCACCCTAAAAGAACCTTAGTAATAAAAAGCATGTAAAGCCTACGAATTGCTAAAGTATTTAATTAATTAAAGCCTAAAGCTAAATTTATTAAAATTCTATAACTAAAGTATTCTTCATGTAAAAAAAACAACTAAAATATTTTTTTAAAAAATAAAAATATATATTATATATAAGATGTGTCACAGTGACACCTAACAAGATAAGACAACCTACAAAGAGAACCAAAAAGCACTACGGAAAAACCAACATCCAATATCCAAAACAAATAATCCGGGTGAACCAACAAATTGAAGTATATCCACCAATAAAAATATTAAATCTTGGAAATACAATCCAACGGGTCCACATACCACTCATATGACTCGACTTAGTCTTAGTCAACTAAAGTATAAGTTCATGAGCTAGACTGAGATATTACTCTTTATTTAATTGTCGAAAAATTTCAACCAACATGATGTGACACAAATGGTAGCTATTTGAGTCCCTTAACTGTTTCGTTCTGGTTTGATCCCTGACTAGTGAGTATGGAAAAACATTTATCGGGAGAGGTTGACCCATTAAATAAATCTCTGATACCTCAAAGAATTAATCTCTGCACAGCCGCCATGGAGGATACATTAGTTTACAAAAAGAAGTTGAAACGGTTCATGTATGGCCATATTGAAGGAGCATATGTGTTGTTAGTGTGCCTATGTTGATTGGGTGGGAGCTGCAGACCGATGGAATTAAGAGAAGCGGTTTGGTCTTTTTTCTTTGCATAGCTTGAGTATCTTTGGTTTTGTATTTAGGTGTTAATTTCAATTTTTAGGTAGTAGTTGGACTTTAGCAAAGGGCATATTGAATTGTAAGTCCCTTATTGCTTTAAGTCACGCTTAAATGTTTAAATCTTATACTTGTTGGCTACTTCTTTGTGTCGTAAGTCCTTGGATCATTTCAAGTTATTGGAGCACTGTTAACCATGTTTGATGTTGTATTTGGTTGGCGCCGCCATATCTACTGTGAATCGTGACAACTTGACAAAAAAAAAAGGAGCATATATATCTTCCAGAACATAAATACAAATGGGGTCACACATAAATCGACCGACAACCATGCATGCATATGTATGATTATAAAAGAGTACTAGTACCCATCCACTTCTTCACAATCTTTGTACACACCATTGAGAACAGACACACTTAGTTAGTACTCAAATTACAATGTCCTTGCTTCAATATTTTACTTTGTTTGTTGCCATTCTCATCTCCATAATATTTATTATCCATAACTGGAGACCCAATAGAGATGCATATATCCTAAATTGGCCAATAGTTGGCATGCTACCAGCAATTTTGCATAACATGTCCAATATTCATGATTATGCAACCATAGCTTTAAAACATTATGGGGGCACTGGTAAATTTAAAGGACCTTGGTTCACAAACACAGACTTTATTGTCACCAGCGATCCCATGAATGTGCATCACACTATGAGCAAAAAGTTTGGCAACTACGGGTCTAGAGGATCTGATATTTCTGAGATTATGGATATTTTTGGAGATGGTATATTCAATTCTGAAAATTCCAATCAATGGAAACAACACAGGACACTACTACTTTCATTGCTCACAAGAAAAAGCTTTCGAATCTCACTTCAACACATCATTCAAAAGAAGGTGGAGAATTACCTACTACCATTTCTTGATCAAGTTTCAGAAGCAGGAGCACATATTGATTTACAAGATATCATTGAGAGGTTCACCTTTGACATCAACTGTACCATTATCTTTGAAATTGATCCCAACTGTCTTCCTTACAAGTTCAGTGATCAGCTCCCCGAGATAGCTTATGAAAAAGCTTTACCTATCATTGAGCAGGTGATAGGGTACAGGTACATCACTCCAAGATGGATTTGGAAGCTACTAAATTGGCTCCAAATTGGTCATGAGAAGAATTTCAATGTAGCTAAAGAAAACCTTGACCGGTTCTTGCATGATTGTATAGAACATTGCAAATGTATAGAGAAAAGCAAATCTGAAGAAGTGGATGAATCTCACTCTAATAACTTAATAAAGATGCTAATGTTAGAAGGAGTTGGAGAGGTAGAAATGAGTAACAAGTTTCTTAGAGACACTGCATTCACCCTCTTGATAGCAGGAAATAGCACAATTAGTGTATGCCTTAGTTGGTTTTTTTGGCTTGTTTCAACTCATCCAGTTGTGGAAGCTAAAATTATTCAAGAGATCAAAGATAATTGTCTAATAACACAAGAGAAACTTTGGATCCATTCAAGTGAAAAAGAGCTTTCTAAGTTAGTTTACCTACATGGAGCTATATGTGAAGCCTTGAGACTTTATCCTCCTGTTCCTTTTGAGCACAAGTTTGCATTCAAATCTGATATACTCCCTAGTGGAGACCATGTTAGTCAAAATGAAAAGATATTATTCTCTTTGTATTCAATGGGATGGATGGAACAAATATGGGGAGAGGATTGCATGGAGTTCAAGCCAGAGAGATGGATATCAGAAAGAGGAGGTATTATAAATGTGCCTTCATACAAGTTCATAGCTTTCAATACAGGGCCTAGAAGTTGTTTGGGTAAAGACATTAGCTTCATTCAAATTAAGATGGTTGCAATTTCTATATTGAGCAAGTTTCATATCCAGGTGGTGGAAGGCCATCACGTTATTCCAATTCTTTCATTGATTCTTGGTATGAAGCATGGCTTGAAAGTAAAGGTCACTAAAAGATGCATTTAATTATATAAGCATATATTAAGCTCTATGAAATTCCAAATGTATGTCATATATGGTTTGGTGTATTTCCAATTTATTATACTATTTTCTAGTTCATTGTGTTTTAAATTTAGCATAATAAGGACACTATCCGAGCAGTTGGAATTGTAATCTCATATGTGTATTTTAATTATCACTTCTTGAAGTATTATTGGAAGATTGAGCTCACTGTGCAGTAGAACCTTTGGTTTTGAATTGGGAATGTATTGAGTTTTTATCCGCATCTCTTCCTCTCTTGATGTTAATATCAAAAAATTTCAATTGTAACATGTGTGCGGAAGTTAGATTAAAACTAATATTTAATTAACGGGTGGAGATCATTTCCATTTCTTTTAAAATAAATTGATGGTCCAATCCTTAAAAATATAGTATATAAATGCATATATTTTTTAAATATGTGACATTTATTTGACATTTTTTAGCCTTAATACACTCAAAACTTTAGTAATGGACTATCAATTTCTTTTAAGAAATGGAGATGATCTCTACCTATTGGGAGATAATGGTCCTTAAAGTAGCGTACGAAAGTGAGATACTAGGCAACCTTGACTTGAATACCCTAAACCCCACCATACTATTTGTCTCTACGGCGGAAGGACATTTCAAGGTGGGGGTGGCCTAGACTGGTTCTCATATGGTGTTTATAGAAAACTAGGGAATGGGGCATCTGTCCGCTTCTGGCAATATGTTTGGCTTGTGGCAGCGTCCCTTAAGGTAGTTTTCCCAAGGCTCTT
This sequence comes from Oxytropis ochrocephala, assembly GCA_020916435.1. Taxonomy (NCBI): domain Eukaryota; kingdom Viridiplantae; phylum Streptophyta; class Magnoliopsida; order Fabales; family Fabaceae; genus Oxytropis; species Oxytropis ochrocephala. The sequence continues at coordinate 58,348,987 of CM037090.1, read as the reverse complement.
TGCAATCTCTGAGCATAAGGACGTTGTGTCCTAGAGGCTAGGGGTTTTGAGGAGGTTGGGGCGGGATGGAGGCTCTCTTGGAAGAGACAATTTTTATCCTGGGAAGAAGGGCTCCTGGTGGATCTTATGACCTTATTAGCCATAGTAGTTCTCCCCTTAGATGAGGATTAGTGGATCTGGGAGGCAGAAGATGATGGGGTATACTCTGCTAAATCTGCGTATGGCTTGCTTATCCAATGTTCCCTATCTTAATTTTGTCATTAAGCTACTCTGGAGATTTTAGCTCTCAAAAAGCAGTGGAAGAGGTCTGGCGCCTCCCAAAATTCTTGCCTTTTCTCTTTCGCAGGAATTCCGCAGCAAAATTTGCATGAAATTTTTGCAACAAACAATTCTAAAAACCATTTGTTCATTCCCAACCACACTCTTCAAACAAATAATTTTCCAAAATGCGCAAATAAAGAATGCAAATTGTCTATCAACATCCAACCTTAGGGAGACAATATATTATAAGGTTTATCCAAATAGTTGCATGAGAAAGAAATGTTCAACTCACGCAGATATCTGGATATAGATTAATTGTGTTTGGATACAAATAGCTTGTGGATCATTCCTATCGGTCACATCTCCGAGCTTGAATATCTAATGCCTCGAGACTGACAATGATGGATATCTTCCAGTAGCTTCATTCATATACTAGCGGACACAGACCATCTTTTCACATAGAGCCAATTTCGTGGATAGAAAGAGAAACCTAAAATTCAACGTCGTGCCTTCAGTTACCTTCTGCAGAACTAGTCCCTGCTCTTGTTGACAATTCCTATTTGCACTTTGTCCCTGCTCTTGTTGACAATGTGCTGCTGCACAACAAAAGAGTCAATCACAACACAATTTATGAGAAAGACTAATCATGAAATGTACTGTTATAAGATAAGAAACTATCTTTGAATATCTTGGTATTATCTTAGTTTATTTCTTAAAGATTATTTTAAAATCTGAGAGTACCTAGCATCTTAGTTGTCAAATTTGAGATTCTATGTAAGATCGGGGTGGAATAGTAAACTGTGAAATCGCAAGTAGGATCGGAAGATTCTACCGAAAAAAAAAATGTAGAATCGGGAGGGGTTACCAAAATTGTAAACTCGTAAAATCGAAAGTAGAATAGTAAATAATACTAAATTAGGGGGTGTTTTTGGAGAAAAAGGGGGTGTGTTAGAAAAATGAAGTTTGTTTATTTTAGAAAAAATTAAGCTATTGCTTTTCCCACGCCCCCTTCTACTCAAAACACACCCCACAATCGTGTGAAAAGACCAAAATGCCAGCCAAAACCTCTTTTTTTTCACGAAATTTCACCTGTTCGAACACGGGCCTTCGAACAGGTTTGAATGACATCGTTCGTGTGTGTTAAATCTTGACTTCACACTCTCTTTGGGCGTTTTTCACCTGTTCGAGTGAGGTCATGCGAACCTGTTCGAACCCGTTCGAACGACATCGTTCGAGTGTGTTAAATATTGACTTCACACCCTCATGTTGTGTAATTTCACATGTTCGAACGAGGTCATTCGAACGTGTTCGAACAAAGTCGTTCGAACAGTCTTTAAACACGTGAACTCAGCGTTTCACGCGAGGTTATTTTTGGAATAAAATTTGTTAAGGGGTGTGAAAGAGTAGGAGGGGGTGTGGGAAAAGCAATGGCCAAAAATTATTAAGTTTCATTTACACTAGTTTTGGGCCAAGCCCATTACACTAACTAATTACCCTAACTTTTGTCAAAAAAAAAACACTATTAACCCTTACTTAATACCAACCCTAGTATTGTGCATCAGCCGTAACCTTATCATTTTTATTTTCTTATTATTACTTCAGCTGTCTTCTTCATCTCTTCGATTCTACGGTGCTTAATCTCTTCGTTTATCATTTCTTCTATCTTCTTCTATTATTTCATCTCTTCCAAGGTTTCGTCTTCGTCTACCTAGATCTGGCCGGAAAACACATATCTCGCTAGAAAACTCAGATTTCGCCGAAAACAGATGCAGATATGTGAGCGGTAGTGAAGGAGAAATGGATGCAACTTAGTTCCCTAGAAATGGCGATTTGACTCTAATCGTACATTGATCATTGAAGTAGTCTGATTGTTGAATTGCTTGGCCCAGTCGTCGATAGGAGTGAAAAATCGGGTACTTAGCCGCATGCGGGTGGTACCTGCAATGACACTCTGACGCTCAAGTCAGCAGTGTGTGATAGGGCATGACCGGCCTTCACTGTGCAGGAACGGCAGTTGCTCGGACGATCTCGCGCCATTTGCGTTTGACCGCGCGCCTGGACATTCCCGGCGGCAGGGAGAACCCTGCGGTGGATCCCATGACGTCGTCCGAGAAAGCGGAACGATGAGAAAGTAAAGAACCTCCCACTGTGGTCGCCAATGTTCGATCTTGAGGGGTGTCTTCAGCAGTCCGAACTTGCTCGTAGTCCACGCCGGGTGGGGGTGTACCTATAGACACTCTGATGCCTAAGTCAGTGAGAGAATAGGCGAGAGTTGCAAGAATGAGAGCGTACCATGATTGAGAGCCCTGCAGCTCTATTTATAGACACGAGAGCTCGGTCTTGACCGTTGGATTCGATCAAGCGATCCTGGCCGTCGGCTTTGTATGCGCGAGCGGAACATGTCGTGCTTGGCGTCTTTAGGGTATTTGGGCCGCACCTGTGCTGAGATATTGGGCCTGGCCCAATGTCCAATGGGGCTTTTTGCCCAGACCGGAACAAGCTCGAACAAGTAACTTGCTGCCCATAAAGATAAACAAGCCATATCATAACATGACTAAAAAATAAGCTATATAAAAACAAAAACATTACTAACATCTGCTTCCTCAAAACCAAGAACATGACTAAAAAACAAATGCTTTTTGAAATTCAGGTTAGCAAGCTATAACAGACAAGATGCACAAACAAGATGCACAGCTCAAAAAACAATGTATAATATTGATTTTATACAATATAGCTCATTATAGTACTTGGTAAGTCTAAATTTTCTTTGTGTTTAAACTATAATGAACAATAGAAGACTCTAATGAAGTTTAAACTATAATGCTACAAATTTCTGCTACAAAGAATAATTATTCTATAATGCTACAAATTGTGTTTCATCATAGTACTCAGGGCATAAAATTCATTATCAGTAAATAGAACCAAAAGAGTGCATATTCATCCATTTTTCATTCTCTAACAAAAGCCATTTACAAAATATATAAAGAGCCAAAAGAAATATATAAAGAGCCAAAAGAAAGAAGATACAAATACAAAAGGCGTTTGCTTTTCCCACACCCCCTCCTACTCGACACAAACCATAAGGGTGTAAAAAGACCAAAAGACCAGGCAAAACCTATTTTTTTCATAAATTTTCACCTGTTCGAACATGGGCCTTCGAACAGGTTCGAACGAGGCCGTTCGAGTGTGTTAAAAATGGACAGACACCCTCTTGGGCGTTTTTCACCTGTTCGAATAGGGTCATGCGAACATGTTCGAATGAGGGGATTCGAACCAGTGCTGCAAAATGACAGATATTGGACGTCTCAGATTTCACCAACAGTTTTAATCAACGGTTTACAATCAGTCAAATGTGTCAGTTAAAGGAGTGGATGTCGTTCCCTTTGGAAAATGTGACTGAACGGATAGAATTTAAACGGCTCGGATTTGTGATCTAAAAATGAAATCAACGGCTGACATTTCACCATGCCTATTCTAAAAGGGGGTTCACATCCTCAGACCTTCTTCACCAAACCCTAATATGCTTCTTCACCAAAATCCTCAGATCTCCTGAAATGGAATGGCAATTGTGCCCAACCCAGTACTTAAACGACAAATTCCTAACGACCGCTTCATCACCATGGGATTTGTCACCACCCAAGCGAACATGGTGTTGTGTTTCGTTGTCCTAACCATGTCTTCTGCGCAGGATGAGTAAGGACATCACCTTCGCCAATCAAGAAAAAAGGTCGAGAGGAAGATTCGCCCGGAGGAGCGTGGCGTAAAGGCGTGGAGCGTATACGTTTCAAAAAGTACAATTGTAGAGATGATGGGACTTTCCAAAGATTCGGATCATGGAGATCAAAAGCGGCGACGACGTCCGCGCAATGATGGAACATCTAGCTAATGTTAGATGGGGCGACAAATCTTAGAGTCATGACGTGGACACAATACGAACTCCATAAGAGGTCATTTATCTTCCGGGCAGGACTACCAAAAACACTAGTTTATTAGTTAGTTGTTTGCTTATGTTGGTGTTATGTCTTTCGTATTTGATGTATTTCGTATTTTGTAATGACAATATCCTCGGGAAGCGGGGGAGGAGGGACGTCAACCCTGCCCCTACCCCTAGCCCTACCCCTACCTCGGGAAGGTTCACCGGCTTCTTCCCTCCTTTTGCGGTTTGAAACCGTAGGAGGTGGCCGACCGGCCCGCTCGGATGGTTGTGCTAAATTACCACCTCTGCACCTCACCATATCTGAAACAACAATGAAGAGAACCAATTAAACCAAATTAAGAGAACCAATCACAAATTGTCAAACGACTGTTCAAACGGCCACATGCGAACATGTTCGCACAACCCCGTTCGAACAAGTCAGTTTCAGATTCCAACTCACAACAGTTTGAATGAGGTCGTTCGTACGGTGTTCGCACGACCTCATTCGAACACCTTCGTTTTCATTTGTTCGAAGGGCGTCGTTGAACAATGCGGTTTCACGAAAAAACCCAAATGCCCGAAATGTGAGGAGAGGCTTACCTAGATGAAAATGAAACGATTAGAGAGTGTGAGAGGCCGCGAACAAAACCCAGAAACTCTTGAGGGTGTTAGTGGAGAAGATTGAGTGAGAGATTGGGTGAGATTGAGTTGGTTGGGAGAAGGTGAGTGAGAGGGAGAGTGAGAGAATAGGGTTCGAATGAGGGGAAGAGAGTGGGAGGAGTGAGGAGTGAAGAGGGTGTGTGGGGTTAGGGGGAATTTTTAATTGGGGGTAATTTGGGGATTTAAAAATTGAAGGGGTGTGTTTGAGTAGGAGGGGGTGTGGGAAAAGTAACAGCCATACAAAAACCTGTACTAAGCCTTACCCAAGTTATCTCAAATCAGATAAATGCTAGACCCTTTCTACACCCCCCGAAAAAATGAAACATAATATTGACAGAGCTTAATTTCAAAAATAAGCGGTTTCACTTCGTAATAATTCAGAAATAAGCAGTTTCAACATTGGCCATCATAAATGAAATTGATTATTTACCAATTAAGACACCATCCCAACTTGCCCACCATGTTCAACTGTATTAGCAACACTTGCCAAAACTCCACATATAACTCCAAGCATTACAGGCCAAGATCCATTCACAGAACCCAAAAAACAACAACACAAAGCTCCAAGACCAGTGAGTATTGGACCAGAAACTGCCAATACCTTATTTAAATTCAAAACTAATTTACTCAATCTTATGTAATCTTTCCTTATCCTTCTTTTTCAAAATCATCACAATCATTTTCATTTCCACTTCCAACTTTGAATCCCAACCATTCAATTTCCCTCTCAACAACCCTTCTTGTTTCTGATGTTTTTGTTTCCTTTGAGGCCCATTAAATTGCTGGTTTAACAATTTGAGGAAATTTTTCAAGCATTGAACCTAATAAAGGAAGTGGATAAGCTTTATCTAATGCTAAAACCTTTTCCATTGCTTCACTAACATCAACTTCAGTAACATTTCCAAAGAGAAAATTAACATCAACTTCATTATCTAATGCCACCAACTATGCCTTCAATTATGCCACATACACAATATAAAATTAACTACTATGCTGGAAAATATCAAATGACTTACTTTGAGATAGATGAATCAAGTTCTTAGTTGTTGTAGGTTGCAGTTCATGATCAACATAGACAACTAATCTCGGAAGAATTTACACAGCAATTTGAACCTACATTTTAGTGTTTCCTAAGATCTAGTTACTTCTTTTCCAGCTTAGCAGAGCCGGGAGAAGGAAGAAGAACAAAACCTATGAGAGAAGGAACAAACAACAACAAAATTAGAATCAAAACCTCAATCAAAAGAGCTATTTTATTCTTGTTGAGTAAACAAAACCTTTCAACCACCATTGTTCTTTTATAATGCTTTAAATATATGTAGAAACCATAAGATGCTACAATACAACATTAAGAAACCAAGGATAATCAAATAGCTGAAATGGAATTGTTTAGAGTCTTCACTAGACAGCAACTTGAAGTAATAAACAAAATAGAAAGATACTGAAAGAAAATTCAACAATATGCATGAGAGTACAAATCTCCAGATAAGTGACAACAATGAGCTGAAATGAAAAATTATTCATTTCTCAAACATCAAGTGAATGTCAAAAATCACATAATTCCACGAACTCAGCAAAGACAAAAATACATAATTCCATGCTTCTCAAAATCACCTTCTCTGTTGCTAGGGCATGAATACGATTTCTAACTCAATAGGAATTGGAAGGTGTTGCAGTAAAACTGCAATTTTTAACAAAAAATCAACAACCCACAATCTCTAAAAAAATAAAATCCTTAAAAAAATAAAGCAGAAAGAAACAAACCTACAGCAACAAGGGCGATGTCAGCGAACCTTGGCTATGAGTATTGTAGGTGTGAGGTTACATGAGTTGTTTGGAGATTATTTATTTTTTTGATAAGCAATTTTTTTATTAAAAGGGATGAAAACGGGAACCCTAACCGATACAAATATAAGAGGACTCATTAAAACTTTCTAGGGCCAAAACCCCATGGGAAAAATATCCAAGGAGGAAAGAGTACTCTAGGAAGAATGAGACAAAAGGTCAAATTACACCGAGTTCATACGAACAATAGGATTTTGCCACCAGTCGGAAATTTTCAAAGCTGATTTGTGACCTTAAATGCTAATGAACCAACACCAAGATATTGTTTTAACATGATTGACCGCTATTTGAGAGTTGAAGACTTGCTCCTTAAATAGAATATGATTTCTATGAATCCAAAGGAACCACGTGACTGTCATCCACAAAAGATACTTCAATCTACCAGCCTTCTTGGATTCCAGTCTGATACCATGAGCCCGAAAAAGCGCCACTCCAACAAGAGAATCCATAAGCGCACTTCACATCCACTTGTGAATAGAGGACGAGACTGAACGAGAGCACCTGCATAAAAAAATGTGAAATATAGTCTCATCCTACTCAAAACAAAAAGGACACCACGACCCATGAGGGTCTGTAATGATACCCTTAGAAATAAGAACATCCCGGGTTGGAAGTTTTCCCAACAACAATCTCCAACCGAAAACCCCCACCTTAGTGGGAATCGAAAGCTACCACATATCATCTAAGGCACTTTGAATGTCGCTATCCAATCCATCATTATGCCAAAGGTTCAACAACAGAGTATAACAAGATTTGACCGTAAACAACAAATCTATCATGCTCAGACTCTTCAGGATGAAGAGAGTTTAAAATGTCCAACAGCAAATCAGAGTCAGCCCTCTCCTCCGCCGTCAAAGCTCGACCCCAGACGAGATTACAATGCCAAGTACTATCAACCCAATACCCATGCTCCCTAATACAACCATTTTTAAACTTTTCCAGGTGGTAGAGGCTAGGAAACAAGTCCAGGAAAGTATCAGCACTATCCCACTTATGCGACCAAAAGGAGATCAAATTCCCCCTACCCACCTTAGACCTAAGACCAGAAGCAAAGGCACCTTGCCAATGAGGTGTGCCATCTTCCAAAAGTAATAAGCATCTCCACCATAACGAGTCCTTAGTACCACCTCTAGCAGAAACAACCCCTGTGAAAACAGACCTCAAATCACCATATCGGTGAGATAAAAGCAGCCGCCAACTAGCATTAAAATCATTTATGAACCTCCATTTCCATTTACTCAAAATGGCCAAACTGAACGCTTCTAGATTTTTCACCCCCAACCCACCATCCTTTTTAGGTTTACAAACTTTATCCCAAGCTACCAAACTCGCTCTGTTACCTCCCCATAAAAAGTCCCTCTAGATCTTAATAAGCTCTTGGATGATGATCTTGGGCACCTTGAAGAAAGAAAACATATAAAGAGGAATACTATTGATAATTGATAATATAGTTTATGAGAGTCACTCTACCCCCCACCCCCACCCCCACCCCCCCAATAGATAAAAAACGTCCACCTCACGATGAAAGTTTCTTTCTCACCATATCAATGATTGGTTGCCAAGTGTGTCTTCTTCTAGAATTGGCACCCACCGGAATACCCAAAAATTTAAAAGGAATAGCGGCGGTACTACAAGACAAGAAAGTTGCACCCACTTCTAAAAATTGATCGGATAGGTTGACACCATACAAACAACTTTTGTGGAAATTCACCTTCAAACCCGAAACAAGTTTGAAAATTCTGAAAATAGATTTTATACTCCATAAATTATCCCACGAGCCCTTGCCGACCAAAATAGTGTCATCTGCAAATTGAAGCAGCGAAAAACTCAAACTGTTGTTAACCTTAAACTCAGAAAATAAACCATCCTGTACCGCCTTCTGAACCATTCCCGTTAAGCCCTCAGCAACAATGAGGAAAAGGAAAGGAGATAAAGGATCCCCTTGCTTAAGACCTCTGTGAATATGAAAGTCCTCAGTAGGAGTCCCGTTGACAAGAACAAACATTGAAGAGTTATGTAAGCAAGATCTGATCCAATTAATTCAAGCTACACCAAATCCCATTCGAGCCATCATGTATTCAAGAAATCCCCAAGAAACAGAATCATAAGCCTTCTCAAAATCAACCTTAAAGAGCATGCATTCATCCTTCCTTCTTTTAGCCAGATCAACCAACACCAACACCCCATCTAATAGCTGATGCCCAGAAAGGAACACCGATTGGCAAGGAGAAATAAGCCTGAGCAGAACCTTCTTCAATCTACTGGCTAACACTTTAGCCAAAATTTTATAGATACACCTGATGATGAAAATAGGCCGATAGTCCCTTAATTCTTGAGAGTTCTCCTTTATGGGAATAAGAGCCAAAAAGGAAGCCAATATGGCTTTAGGCAACACCGCACTAACATGAAATTCCTCAAAGAAACCCATAACGTCCTCCTTCACAACCCCCAACAACTTTTTACGAAGTTGAGATTGTAACCATCAGGTCCTGGACTTTTATTCTTATAGCGACCGAAAAATTCGGGAGGATTCTTCGAAGGTTCAAAAATGAAGCCGCCACCAAAGTTTAGTTTTAGGGAAAATTGGAAAATCCCTTTTAAATGGATAAGGGATCTTGAGACCAGATTTGGGTTCGGGAGTTGTTTATGCGTGGGGAAGATATTAGCACCCCACGACATCCTACCTAAGGAAGGCTACCTTCTAATTAGTTATATTTAATGATTGTTTTACCCTTTAAAAAGGAAGAAAAAAAGAGACTTAATAGAAATTTTAGTTTTTTTGCCTTTTGACAAGAGCGAGCACCTGCTCCTACGTATCTCTAGATGCAATGGAGAATTCAAAGCTACATAGTTCTTGGTAAAAAATGTTTGTTGGTTGATGTTTTTTAATGTAGGGTTGTAGGATTACTGAGTCGTACTGCTCATTCGTCCTAGAACGATGATTAACCCAATTGTATAACTGACTTAATCCCCTATCTTTTGAGAATAAAACTTTTGAGCTTTGAAAAATTGATTTGATGTGAGGTGGTTTTATTTTAAACGATGATTATGTGGCACTGTCATTATGAATCTCCCATCAGCTGCAGGCAACTCAAGCCGAGGCCAACCTCAGCGTTCACCCTTGACTTGGGGGGCCACTGTTCCGGCCAGGGCTAAAAGTCCCCACTAATCTCTCTCTCTCTCTCTCTCTCTCTCTCAACTCCTCTCTCATTTATATTTATCTCGGTCACATACTGACCTGGGCGGCGGAGTGTCTTGCAGGTACCCCCCACCCGACGTGGATCTTCAAGTTACCTCGGACTGGCCGAGTATGAGCTCCAACCTTCAAGCTCTGTCTTCTTCACCTGAGGACTTCTCTTTCTCTATCCTGGATCACACAAAGCAAGTACCCGGACTCGGATCGTGATCAAGTCCAGTCACCGAACACTCTACAAGAGCAAATGGGACTGATAAGCTCCAAAGTTTGCTGTCTTATTGACTCCCTACTTGAGTGCAGGTTAGCGTGAATAACGTTTTTACTGTGGCCGTTTTAGGGTTCTTTTTAGTAGTGTCCTGTCTGGATGTTTTCTTTTGAATTTGAATTAGGATGTTTTCTTTTGAATTTGAATAGGGATGTTGCTGTTTTGCGAAAAGGTGTTGTGCAAGTGTACACAATCGCAACAAGTAATATAATAATAAGTAAGATTCGTCTCCACAGGGATTGGTATTAATTTTAGAGTTTAAAAAAAAGAATTACACTTTAGAGGAACAAGTAGCAAATATGTTGAGTAACAAAGTTCAGTTTAACAAAGGTTATAAAAGTAACGAGTAACGGTGAGTTAAAATATAAGAGAAATAAGTTGGATTGCTTTCACTATGTAAATTCGAGAGAAACAAGACGCTATAACGTCTCACGCTATATAGCGTTAAGCGCTATTTGCAAATATTTTGTGCCTTTCGGTCACTAGCGCCTGTGGTTTCACTACAAGATGCCTATGTCTAGGTTCTAAATAGGTTCACCCCTGTATAATCAAGATCCCACAGCTTATGCTTTATAAACTATTGCAACTTCTATGTCTAGAGGAAGCAAAAATTGATTAAATGTCTTCAACCAACCTTATCATTTATATTAATCCTTGAGTTCTCTCTATGGTTCATGTCTGAATCCACAGAGGTACTAGTTTTACGTGGCCAAATACAAAACAAGTTTGGAAGAGTTATCACACAAGGATTAAAACACAAAACGTGAGAAATTATATACGAAGCATTAATAGTTCATTACAAGCTATAGCAACCCAACTCAAAGAGTTTAGCTCATGTTGAGCCCCATCAAAATAACACAAATGAGAATACTTGCATTACCGTAAGTAAAGAGGAAATTACAAGTGCAAAAGATACACTCTTGAAGTCTCCTAATCATCCACGTGAAGATGGCTCATCATCAGCCTTACACCATGAGTACAAAGACAGAAAAATACAAAAGAAAAGTAAAATAACAAAAGCTCTAAGGGGTATCAATGGAGGGAAGAAGATGTCACACTTTCTCTCTCTACCAATACTCTCTCTAAAACTAACTAAAACTCACACTACTACCCGTGGGAAGGGGAAGGAAAAATCAGCATAAATCTTCTAGCCTTGCTAGCATGTGGTACAATCTCCTCAAAAGTCAAGAAAGGTGATAGTTGCTTTTTCACCAACTCCACTATTCTTTTCTCATGCATTGCCAAGTGTCCACACATATCCAATAAAATCCGCACATGTCAGCACGCACAGTGATCATAAGATATGGAGCTTGGTGTTGCGCCCGAAAAAGTCCCCGAGGGGTTTTTCTTCGTTTACAACGTTTTATACAATGAAGTCGCCACCAATATTTTTTATAAGGAAAATATTGAAGAAAAACCTTTTTGGGAAGGCAGGTGGTCTTTTGGAAAATCTAAAGGTTTGGGTTCGGGGGTCGGTTAGGCATGGGGAAGGTATTAGCGCCCCACACCTCCTTTCTACTGAAAGGGAACCTTTAATTAATCGTGTGGTTTTAAGTGTTGATTTGAAAAATGCTTAAATTTGCCTCTTGGTTTAATGAAAGTTTTATTTGCGGCGCTCGACGAGAGTTAGCCGCTTTAGTTTTTTTGAAGGGAAAAATGTTTTTAGTTTATTGTGCTTGACGGAGGGGATCCGCTCCTACGTATCTCCAGGTGCGATGGAGAACTCAAAGCTACGTAGTTCTAGGTTTTCGGTTTTATTTTGTTTAATTGTGAAATTGAGCTTTCGTGATGATCAATTGAGCGAAGGCTCCAAGTGACCTACCATTAGTACTCCATTGTTAATGATCATGCAAGCAAAGGCTTCGCAAGACCACTAGCAAAGTTTTTCGTTTATGAAAGTATTTAGAAAAATTAGGCATTCATGATGATCAATTGAGCAACGGCTCCAAGTGATCACCACTAGTTCCTCATTGTCAATGATTATGCAAGCAGAGGCTTCGCAAAATCATTAACAAAGTTTTTTTGATTTATTGAGAAGTATTTAGAAAAATTAGGCATTCGTGATGATCAATTGAGCAAAGGCTCCAAGTGATACCACTAGTTCCTCATTGTTAATGATTATGCAAGCAGAGGCTTCGCAAAATCATTAACAAAGTTTTTTGATTTATTGAGAAGTATTTAGAAAAATTAGGCATTCGTGAGGATCAATTGAGCAAAGGCTCCAAGTGATCACCACTAGTTCCTCATTGTTAATGATTATGCAAGCAGAGGCTTCGCAAAATCATTAACAAAGTTTTTTGATTTATTGAGAAGTATTTAGAAAAATTAGGCATTCGTGATGATCAATTGAGCAAAGGCTCCAAGTGATCACCACTAGTTCCTCATTGTTAATGATTATGCAAGCGGAGGCCCGCAAAATCATTAACAAAGTTTTTTGATTTATTGAGAAGTTATTTGAGTTGAAAAAAGAATTAAAACGAAAAGGGGTGAAAATTGCAAAGTGGGGGTGTTATTAGTTGTAGGGGTGGTGTAATCGAAGCAGGGGTGTAAACAGCAAGCCCAATTCGCGTAGGAGGGCCCAATTAACGAAATTGGGCTTAAGTGATGGGGGGTTCTGCGCATGAATCAGGGGAGTGTGGGCAATAATCTGAATATAAAAAAAATAAAAAAATAAAATAGATTTTAGGAGACACTATAAATGGGCCAACCCTAAAAACAAAACCCTAATTTTCTTCCCTCCCTTCCCTCCTTACCAGCTGCGCCGCAGCCATAAATGAGAGAGAGAGATCAGGCGAAAATTTCGCCTCCTTCCAGAGAGAGAGAGAGATTCGCGGATCTGAGGTGAGAGAGAGAGAGAACGAAGCGAGGGAGAGGGAGATCGGTGATGGTGGTTGTTTGGATCGGTTTGGGAGAGAGAAAACGAAATGAGGGAGAGAGAGAACGAAGCGAGGGAGAGAGAGGGACGGTGATGGTGGAGGTAACGACGGCTAATTCCACGGCAATGGAGTCGGTTTTGCGTTGATGGTGGGTTTCGACTTGGTTGTGAGAACGATTTGGGAGTGAGGTGGCTTCGGTTTGGGGAGGAAGCTCTGTGGTGGTGGTGGTGGGGTTAACGGTGGATCGTGGTGGAAAATGGGGGGTCTCGGAGCCAGCGGAGAGAAGACGAAGCCTCCGCGACGTCTTCTGAGTTCGGTTCCTTTCTTTTTTTTTTTACGTCTATATTATTTTTCCTACGCTTTCTCTGGTCTGGCTTCTACTCTACCACATCTTGTTCTATTTTCAAATTTTTCTTGAGCTGTGATGCTACCTCCTTGTGATTTTAATTGGATCTCCTATTTAGCTATTTTTAATTGCTTAAAACATGTTCTCGGTTTATGCAGATTTAAAATATTATCAACGACATGAAAACATCACTGAAAATAAAACTTACAAGCCTCATTAAATCTGTTTTTGTATTTTGATGATGAGAGAAAAGAAAAAACGAAAACACAGATTCATTATACTACATGAGCGTTTGAATGATTGGGATTTTGAATACCAACCTATTACTACCGCTTCTGTTATGCTCTCTAGTGTGCTTGTGATTGAACTGATATTCTGCAACTCTTGCTTTGCTTGAAGCTGCTGCTTTGTTCACCTTTCTTTTTTTCGCTCGGATCTCAAAAACAGTGTTTGTGCGATTAGGGTTTCAGTGTAAAACCCTAATCTGTTTTTTTGGTCGTTTTTTTTTTACCTTGAAATTCGTGTCCCTTGACTGATCATTGACTGCCTATTTATAGTTAAAAATTAGGTTAGGCATTTAATTACATTTGACTGGGTTTTGACTATTTTCAGTGCGGATCCAAGCCAAAGCAGACTTGAGAGAGCATTCTGCTTGGCACCCCAGATCTGCACACTTCTTCTTTCTGTTATTTTTATTTTTGTATTTTCGAATTTATTTGTTTTTGTATATTTGTATTATTATTTTTTGTATTTTTGGACATTTGGACATTTGGGACTCTTCTAAGTTGTAATAAAAATTAAATAGTATTTTTTGACATTTTTGGACTCTTAAACACTTTTAAATTATAAATAAACTAGATAGAATTTTTTTTGACCTTTTGGACTATATATATATGCTCAAAATAAATTAACTGTACAAAAAGAAAAGAATAATAATAATAAAAAGAGTCTGGTCAATCACAAAGACGAGAACGGGCCAGACTAGACGAATACGCTAAAACGAGACTCAAAATAGAGGAAATGAGCTCATTACCTAAAAACATTACTTATGTACGACTAAAACGAAGAACGCACGATTTAAACAGCGTGCCTGCTTAACTTAAACAGTGGTACTTTGATTTAGTTGAGTTCCAATTCTTGAAATTGGCTTGAGTTAAGGGACGGACAAAATTAGGGTATTACAGCTGCCCCTCTTTATTTCACATTTCGCCAAAAAATATGAATTGGCCTTTTCAAATTTGTTGGTGAAATGGAAATAAAGATATAGAAATAATACTAATTTTGTTCGTTTCAGAAAAGCTCAAATCTTTTTGTTATTTTCTTTTTGAGAGGGGGGTTAACACTTGTCGCATTAACGGGAAAGCAATAAACTGGGAAAAGCGGTAAATTGGGGAATTCGGAGGTTGCCTAAAACCTTTTAACGGACTCTTGTCGAGTCCGAGCTCTGGGGTGGCCTTTTCGAGCGGCCGATCAATATCAAGTCCGGAACTGATTTGATCAATGGATTTACGCTGTGCCTTAGGCTGACACAACTAATCCAGAAGGACTTAACGAAGTCCCGATGGATCCATCGCGCGCTCGCATCGTGCGATGTTGTGATGCGTGGAAGGAGTTCACTAACTCGTGGGAGTTCACTAACTCGGGTTGATGGAGTTTACGAACTCGGATTGATGGAGTTTACGAACTCGGGGTGGCCTTTTCGAGCGGCCGATCAACATCGGTCCGGAATCGATTTGATCAATGGATTTACGCCGCGCCTTAGGTTGACACAACTAATCCGAAGGACTTAACGGTTCGATGGATCCATCGGCGTCGCATAATGCGATGTTGTGATCTCGTGGAAGGAGTTCACTAACTCGGGTTGATGGAGTTTACGAACTCGTGGCCGATGGAGTTTACGAACTCGTGGCCGATGGAGTTTACGAACTCGCGTCTTTGATGGAGTTTACGAACTCGTGCTTTGATGGAGTTTACGAACTCTGTCTTTGATGGAGTTTACGAACTGCTGTCTTTGATGGAGTTTACGAACTCGGTTTGATGGAGTTTACGAACTCTGGTTTGATGGAGTTTACGAACTCTGGTTTGATGGAGTTTACGAACTCGTTTGATGGAGTTTACGAACTGCGGTTTGATGGAGTTTACGAACTCGGTTTGATGGAGTTTACGAACTCGGTTTGATGGAGTTTACGAACTGCAGGTTGAGGAGTTTACGAACTCCGTGTCATGGTGATTTTACGAAATTTAGATTTTTGGGACCCCCGGTCCAAAGTAACTTTTCTCTTGAATGGTACATGAAATGCATGCATATGAATGCAAGGATTGATCTTGGTGGGATGCTCTTTCTGTTTGATTATTCCTTCGCTCTTTTGAGATGCGAATTTGAAAGCGTAATGTACTGTTTGATGCCATGAGGTGATGAATGGTATGGATGATATGAGAATGATGAATGATATGAAGATGTTGTGTTCTTTGGTGTTTGCTTCTTCTTTGTATTTCATGAAATGCAAATATCAACATAATGCTTTGATGTTTGAATGCAAGTGTATGCGGTGATTGATGCTTTGATGAATGGAATGCTCCTATTATGTTTCTTTGAGGTCAACACTTTAAGCGCCTACAAGGTAACAACCTAATCCCTAGGATTAAGGCGAGCACTAAAGCCCTACATGATAACAACCTAATCCCTAAGGATCCAGGCGAGCACTAAAGCCCTACATGATAACAACCTAATCCCTAAGGATCCAGGCGAGCACTAAAGCCCTAAAAGATAACAACCTAATCCCTAAGGATGAAGGCGAGCACTAAAGCCCTAAAAGATAACAACCTAATCCCTAAGGATGAAGGCGAGCACTAAAGCCCTACATGATAACAACCTAATCCCTAAGGATCCAGGCGAGCACTAAAGCCCTACATGATAACAACCTAATCCCTAAGGATGAAGGCGAGCACTATAGCCCTACAAACGGTCAACTTTAGGCGACCCTCACACGCCAAGATAACTGGTTAAAGAATTCCCATATTTTGTTATGTGAGGATGCAAATGCAATGCTTTGATGCATGATATGACATGAATTTTTGGGTATTTAAACATTTTGATGAACATTTTGTA
Source organism: Oxytropis ochrocephala (assembly GCA_020916435.1). Lineage (NCBI taxonomy): Eukaryota > Viridiplantae > Streptophyta > Magnoliopsida > Fabales > Fabaceae > Oxytropis > Oxytropis ochrocephala. The sequence continues at coordinate 58,332,513 of CM037090.1, read as the reverse complement.
ATGATGAGACACGAGACTTGGATGCAAAAAGTGGAGGTGAATGGATCATTCTTTTGAAAAAGCTAATTTTGATTTAAACCACGGTGTTCTCAAGGTTCTTATTTACAAACAAACTCATTTATGTTTTCCTCCATTCCATGATAATTGAACTTTCAAGTAACAATCTTGTGCTTTCTCTATGAAACATTGCCCAGTGAACACACATGAATATGCAGAGGCGCTTGTGTGAGTGTTTAGGATGAATGCCAAGCTTCCCCCAATTCGGGCCTTTGGCGATCGTGAATGATTGACTTGCCCGTCATGCAGTAGTATTGGCAACCGGAGTGTGAAAGGAAGCGGAGTGAAAGAGCAAATACACAAGAACCGAGTGCCACGGTGACACCTAGTGAAAGGATGAATGGCCATGGATGGACATCGAGCAGCACTTTCCCGGACTAGGGTGGGCGGGTGGTAAAGAGAATGCCCCAACTTTTAGATCCGCGGCATTCTCGGTGCAATTCTTTGGTTCTCTACTAATGTCTTGACCTTTGGTGTGAAAGAAGCCTCACTTGGTGATCACTAAACCTTGTTTCAATGCGGCTTGAATGCGTTTGAAGTGCAAGTCTTTCTTTTCTGTCGACTTTCTTTTTCCGATTGTTTGTTTTTGCTCCTCATTTCTTTTTCCGAGGGTTTGTTTTTTCTTGATCACCTTTCTTTTTTACGATCGTTTGTTTTTCTTTTGAGCGAATACATTGTAAAAGCAGATAAACTTAGTTGTCTCCGAGATTTAAAATTTGAGAAAACAACAAAGAATCAGTCATTGATCGGAATGGACTTTTCGGGGTTGTGGTGTTTTGGTGGAAGAAGGATGATTGAAATTTGAATGAAGTGCTTAGGGCTAATGGTAGGATGATTTTTATTCGGCGTTGGTGACGATTTATGATGGTTATTTGGTTTGATGAGGTGCTCGGAAGTTTTATTCTGGCTAAGGGTTTGTGGAGAGCGAATTCGCGGTCAAAAGGAAGTGTTTGCGGTTTATGGGAGGAGGGTGTATGGAAATGATGAAGTGTTTGAAGGTTTATTGAGACAAGGATCTTGTATGCTTTGTGGTAACACGCATCACTCACCACTTACATTTCTTTGTGTTTTCCTTTGTTTTGGGATTTTCATTTTTGAATCCCCTTTTTTTCGATTTTTTTTTTTTTTTTTTTTTTTTTTTTTTTTTTTTTTGGTGAGTGATAAAAAGTGATGCTTTGCTTTTTCTTTTGATATTTGAGATGATCCTTGTCTAAGGTGATTTGAGGGTATATTTTTGAGTTTAGTTTTATTTCTTGGCTTAAGGTAGGTGGGAAAGGGATTTTTCGGGATTTTGGGTTCTTGTGGTATGGGGAGATGGCCATACTTCATTTCAAATTCGATTGCTTATTTTTAAGTAAACATGACAACAGTTCATCTATCTATATGTGTTTGCTCCTTTCTTTGCATTTGTTTTCTTTTTTTTTTTTTTTTTTTTTTTTTTTTTTATATATGCCCTAACTTTTGCTCAGACCGCTCTTTACGAGTTTTCAATCCACCGGGCGCTCTTTTTTGCCTAGGCCGCCCTTTGCGGGTTTTCAACCTAGTGAGCTTATTTTCTTGTTATTTATTATTTTCTAAAGGATTTGCACTGAAAGAATATGATATTAACAAGGGAAATTAGTGACCTCAAACTTGCCCCAGCTGCATGGAGGACTTAAAGCGTTAAAATGAGCCAAAAGTCGAATATGATAAAACAAGGGCAATGACGATCTTGAACCAAAGTGATCAAAAGGATAACTTTTATTGATGACAAGTCTTTGAAAAGGAAACTGTGCCCTTATTGAAATATCCTAAGGCCTTGGGCGAGCTGAGGATTGCATTACATAAAAATGCATGACGAAAGCACAAATGCTTGACGATAAACACCTCGATCCTCTTCAACTACTGCCATCCCTGCCTGACAGCCCTGATCTCAAAGGGTTTAGTCCTTCACTTCTCTCATCAAAGGTCAACTGTTTTGTGTCAATAAGATTTTGAACCAAGCGCTTCAAAGGATGACAATTCTCGATGAGAGTGACCAATTGCACGAATGGAATTCACAGCAGACCTTTGCATTGTATCTTCTTGGGAATGGAGGTTGGGTGGCTTCATCCCACGAGGAGAGACCAACCCATGGTTGATTAGATAATTGCACAAATCGGTGTATGACATAGGAATGGGGTTAAATCGACGTGACTTTCCTTGTCCCACTATAGCATTGATTCCTCCGTTTTTCTTTGCGGGCAAATCACTAGCATTGTTGGCGCCAGTAGGGTTGCGCAGGAATTCTTCCTCTTTTCATCCCGACTTCAAGCCTTGCCCCTACTTTGATCACATCGAGAAGCTTGAGGACCCACTTCCAACCGGACGTTCAAAAAAACAACCGGGAGAGTCTCCATGAACATAGACACTATTTCCTTCTCGACCAATGGTGGCTTCACAGGCGGCCGTATTTCTCCATCTTTGAGCATATTCCTTAAAGGACTCATGATCTTTCTTGCTCATATCTTGCTTGGTGAATCCGATCTGGAGCCATGTCTTTGTTGTATTCATACTCCTTTAAGAAAGCCTCGAGAAAGGTCCTTCCAACCTGTGGATGTCGAAAGGTCAGAATCGCATGTACCAGTCCCGAGATGCCCGGTTAGGCTATCTTTGGAAGTAGTGGATGAGCGGTTTTGTCGTCGTGATTGTATGCGGTCATCCTTGGGCGTACATGGTTACGTGTCTATTTGGGCAAATTTGGTACCACAATATTGGTCAAAGACCGGCACCTTCATCTTTGGGGAATAACCAAGTGCGGAACAAGGCATAGATCACGGGCGTCTTTAGCTTTGGTTTTGAATCCTCTATGGTTTTCAAGCGCTTTTCCAACTCATGCAACCGATCTGCGGGTTGAGAATTCTCGAATAGGTGACCTTGAGGATCACCATTCACATTGAAAAGAGAAACCTCATGTGGATCGGCGGGATGATTGACCCCAAATCCCGAATGAGGAATAGCGATCCACGCTTCAAGTGGTCCCGAGGTAGGAAGGATGGTTGCGACCCTCACGGGTTTCTGACAGCGATAGCTCGGTAGTGGCCCCATTTTTCAAAGCTTGCGGATGTCCATCATTTGGTCATCCGCATTCTTATCGCATCCATCCGCATTTCTATCACCCCGACTTTATTATTTAACGATCGATTCTCTTGGACTAGTGCTCGATTCCCTTGGACTAGCTGCTTGAGGACTTCCACAATCGGATTATCCGGACTGAATTGCGAGACTCTCAATCACTAAGTTTCCTTGATTGGTTGCCATGAATCTTGAGGCCCGAAGTTCTTTGTTGACAAACCAGTTGACCTCTTCCTTAAGACAGGACACATGACATGAGCACATGGATGAAGGAAATGACGAAGTATGTTTACTAAAGGCATGTTTCACAAAGAGTTAACACCCGATTAGACGGGATAGGAATTTTGACGAACTTCTTGATCATTTATCGAGGAATGGAGGAGATGCAAAAATTTTATTGTTCTATTTTTTTTATTTATTTTTTGAAAGAGTGACTATTTCGCAAAGCCGTCTCGTCTCTCATCAAAACTTTTATTGTATGTGAAAACATTATATATTCAAATGCGTGGAAACATGATCACTTGAAAAGTGCAATTATTCTAAGAGGTTTTTGCATTTTTGAATGATGTGAAAAAGACACTTTTTCAAAATGAAATTTTTATTTGTTATGCTTGACGGGGTGGACCCGCTCCTACGTATCCTCCTTGAGGAATCAAAGCGTACGTAGTTCTACTATGTCCCTTTTTGAAATAATGCTTATGCATGAATGCCATGTTTTGGATGAACTTGGCGAGGAGCTTTTTCCTCTTTTTGATTATAAATGAAATGCTTATGCTAAATGCAACAAACAAGGGCGTGCCCCCGTGTCCTACGAATGGTGGGAATCCTAGGGTCTAAAGTCGACGAAAGGGTAGTCCTCACATGTAGGTTCTAATCACTTCCTCACAATGGCAACCAAGAGCTAAAGTCTTTCTCATGATGACACCCACAATCGTAGAAAGCTACCGAGTGTGAGGCATCATGACAAAGCGTACTCTTGGCGGAACTTTCATGAGAGCCATACGGACAAAGGTCTACGAATGGCGGTCACTAGTCGTTCCCACTCTCCTAGGTTTTGTTCGGACCTTGGGTTTTAGGCCCCGCTCAACGCTCACAAGTATAGGGTGTGAAGTGTGTTGAGGGCACAACACCTAGAAATATCTACCCTTCCCCACCGCAAATGAAAACCCGAGCGATCTGAGAAAAAGAGTCGTCTACCTAAGGTTCAACATGCATACCTCATTTCAATATACAAATCATCCTAAGGAGCCAACAAGAATTGCCGTATTGCTTACCTCAAAGAAAGGGAGCAAAGAAGAGGAGCATGATAAGATTGGGGAATATGCATGAAGGAACTAAGCATACAAGCAAAGAAGATAGGAAGGAGACAATCATAGAAGAGGAAGAAGTGAATGCATATGAATGCAACAACGCTTGTATGAAAAAGAAGAAGAATAGAGGCAAAACAAGATATTCAAATCAAGCACACAAATCACATATTTAATTAATTAGGCTCGACCCTCTTTTGAAAAATAATTTCTTTGATGTCCCCCGGTGAAGTCGCTGCTATTGCTTGAAAAAGTCCCCAGGGGTTTTTCTTCGTTTACAACGTTTTATACAATGAAGTCGCCACCAATATTTTTTATAAGGAAAATATTGAAGAAAAACCTTTTTGGGAAGGCAGGTGGTCTTTTGGAAAATCTAAAGGTTTGGGTTCGGGGGTCGGTTAGGCATGGGGAAGGTATTAGCGCCCCACACCTCCTTTCTATCGAAAGGAACCTTTAATTAATCGTGTGGTTTTAAGTGTTGATTTGAAAAATGCTTAAATTTGCCTCTTGGTTTAATGAAAGTTTTATTTTATGTTTCGGCGAGAGTTAGCCGCTTTAGTTTTTTTTGAAGGAAAAATGTTTTTAGTTTATTGTGCTTGACGGAGGATCCGCTCCTACGTATCTCCAGGTGCGATGGAGAACTCAAAGCTACGTAGTTCTAGGTTTTCGGTTTTATTTTGTTTAATTGTGAAATTGAGCTTTCGTGATGATCAATTGAGCGAAGGCTCCAAGTGACCTACCATTAGTACTCCATTGTTAATGATCATGCAAGCAAAGGCTTCGCAAGACCACTAGCAAAGTTTTTCGTTTATGAAAGTATTTAGAAAAATTAGGCATTCATGATGATCAATTGAGCAACGGCTCCAAGTGATCACCACTAGTTCCTCATTGTCAATGATTATGCAAGCAGAGGCTTCGCAAAATCATTAACAAAGTTTTTTTGATTTATTGAGAAGTATTTAGAAAAATTAGGCATTCGTGATGATCAATTGAGCAAAGGCTCCAAGTGATACCACTAGTTCCTCATTGTTAATGATTATGCAAAAGAGGCTTCGCAAAATCATTAACAAAGTTTTTTGATTTATTGAGAAGTATTTAGAAAAATTAGGCATTCGTGAGGATCAATTGAGCAAAGGCTCCAAGTGATCACCACTAGTTCCTCATTGTTAATGATTATGCAAGCAGAGGCTTCGCAAAATCATTAACAAAGTTTTTTGATTTATTGAGAAGTATTTAGAAAAATTAGGCATTCGTGATGATCAATTGAGCAAAGGCTCCAAGTGATCACCACTAGTTCCTCATTGTTAATGATTATGCAAGCAGAGGCTTCGCAAAATCATTAACAAAGTTTTTTGATTTATTGAGAAGTTATTTGAGTTGAAAAAAAGAATTAAAACGAAAAAGGGGTGAAAATTGCAAAGTGGGGGTGTTATTAGTTGTAGGGGGGTGGTGTAACTGAACAGGGGGTGTAAACAGCAAGCCCAATTCGCGTAGGAGGGCCCAATTAACGAAATTGGGCTTAAGTGATGGGGGGTTCTGCGCATGAATCAGGGGAGTGTGGGCAATAATCTGAATATAAAAAAATAAAAATAAAATAAAATAGATTTTAGGAGACACTATAAATGGGCCAACCCTAAAAACAAAACCCTAATTTTCTTCCCTCCCTTCCCTCCTTACCAGAGCTTGCCCCCCACCCATAAATGAGAGAGAGAGATCAGGCGAAAATTTCGCCTCCTTCCAGAGAGAGAGAGAGATTCGCGGATCTGAGGTGAGAGAGAGAGAGAACGAAGCGAGGGAGAGGGAGATCGGTGATGGTGGTTGTTTGGATCGGTTTGGGAGAGAGAAAACGAAATGAGGGAGAGAGAAGAACGGCGAGGAGAGAGAGGACGGTGATGGTGGAGGTAACGACGGCTAATTCCACGGCAATGGAGTCGGTTTGCGTTGATGGTGGGTTTCAGCTTGGTTGTGAGAACGATTTGGGAGTGAGGTGGCTTCGGTTTGGGAGGGGAAGCTCTGCGGTGGTGGTGGTGGGGTTAACGGTGGATCGTGGGTGGAAAATGGGGGTCTCACGGGAGCCACGGAGAAGACGAAGCCTCGGCGACGTCTTACTGTGTTCGGTTCCCTTTTTTTTTTTTTTTACGTCTATATTATTTTTCCTACGCTTTCTGCAGTCCGGCTTCTACTCTACCACATCTTGTTCTATTTTCAAATTTTTCTTGAGTTTGTGATGCTACCTCCTTGTGATTTTAATTGGATCTCCTATTTAGCTATTTTTTAATTGCTTAAAACATGTTCTCAGTTTGTACAGGATTTAAAATATTATCAACAGCATGAAAACATCACTGAAAATAAAACTTACAAGCCTCATTAAATCTGTTTTTGTATTTTGATGATGAGAGAAAAGAAAAACGAAACACAGATTCATTATACTACATGAGCGTTTGAATGATTGGGATTTTGAATACCAACCTATTACTACCGCTCGTTATGCTCTCTAGTGTGCTTGTGATTGAACCGATATTCTCGCAACTCTTGCTTTGCTTGCTTGAACTGCTGCTTTGTTCACCTTTCTTTTTTCTTGCTCGGATCTCAAAAGCAAGTGTTTGTGCGATTAGGGTTTGATGTAAAACCCTAATCTGTTTTTTTTGGTCGCTTTTTTTTACCTTGAAATTCGTGTCCCTTGGATCGATCATTGATCGCCTATTTATAGTTAAAAATTAGGTTAGGCATTTAATTACATTTGACTGGTTTTGACTATTTCAGTGCGGATCCAAGCCCAATGACTTGAGAAGCATTCTTGGCACCCCAGATCTCTGCTTCTTTCTTTCACTTTATTATTTTTATTTTTGTATTTTCGAATTTATTTGTTTTTGTATATTTGTATTATTATTTTTTGTATTTTTGGACATTTGGACATTTGGGACTCTTCTAAGTTGTAATAAAAATTAAATAGTATTTTTTGACATTTTTGGACTCTTAAACACTTTTAAATTATAAATAAACTAGATAGAATTTTTTTTGACCTTTTGGACTATATATATATGCTCAAAATAAATTAAGCGTAAAAAGAAAAGAATAATAATAATAAAAAGAGTCCGGTCAATCACAAAGACGAGAACGGCCGGACTAGACGAATACGCTAAAACGAGACTCAAAATAGAGGAAATGAGCTCATTACCTAAAAACATTACTTATGTACGACTAAAACGAAGAACGCACGATTTAAACAGCGTGCCGGTTTAACTTAAACAGTGGTACTTTGATTTAGTTGAGTTCCAATTCTTGAAATTGGCTTGAGTTAAGGGACGGACAAAATTAGGGTATTACACTTGGATTAATGAGCTTGGCGCCAAAATTGCACTTTCCCTAAAGATGCTCAGCTGATCTGCTTACCTGACGCTATAGCGTTAGACGCTATAGCGCTAAACACTGCACTACTTCACAAAATTCATCAAAACATTCACAAGGGCACCAATTGTGCCAAATTCATAACAAAGCAGTGTTTAGCCCTTCCTTTCCTAATATTCACATAAATACACTCAATACTATACTAATATTACTTGAGAACTTACTTAATTTAATGATTAGAGGTATAAATAACTCATATAAATATGAGTTATCACACCCCCAAACTTAAACCATTGTTTGTCCTCAAGTAATGACACTTGCAAAGACAAACAAACCGACACTATTTACAAAGACACATGCTCGATCAACACTTCATTTCTAAGCATACTCACTCAAACATTTTCTCAATGGGCTAACAGATTCAGATTCACACTCACACCAACACACCAAAGCATTTATTCAACTTCTAAGCTTATTCTTGCTCAATAGTGTGTGTGTGATCTCTTGACTCATCTCAATTCCTAGCTAGATTTGGATTTCTCTTTAGCCTTGGAAAGAATGGTCTTCTTTTGGTAAAATCAAGAACTCTTTCAAAACAATGACTAGATTAACATTTTCACACAGAATGGGGATTTTCGGGCATGACAAAGGGTTTAACTAGGCACTTCAAGTCTATGGTCAGCGTTCCTAACTTATTGACTAAAGCACTCACGCTATAGCGCAGATTTATAGCGCTTTGCGCTTGGACAAAGATAACAGATTTACTAGCTGTAGCCCCCTCATTACTTGGCTCCTCAGCAATTATTATATATATATATTTTTTTTTTTTTTTTTTTTTTTTTTTTTTTACATGAGGCTTTGCCTCTTTCTTTGCCTTTGGGGACGACCTAGCTTTTGTTTTGGGTAACTCTGACTTTACAACATATTTACATTAAACTTTTAAGTCATCGACCACCCTAAGACCTTTGTACCTAACCTTTATATAGCCCAACACCCCCAAACTTATGCTTCAACAACTCCTCAAGTTTATTCAAGCCTTGATCTCACCTTGGTTAACTCAGACTAGCCTAAACCTCAGATAGTCCTTGGCTAGCTAAGTTTCTTCTTAAGCACAGAGATTTACGTGCGAGAGCAATAATAAGCAAAGATTTCTTCTAAAAGCACGGCTCTCTTACTCACTTACACCATTATCATTTCAATCATTGCCAAAGGGAACACATTCAATGACTATACCTAAAAATGAGGCACTTGAAAGAACATTTTGAAAAACATTAACAAAAACATTAACAACTAACTTTAGGTCCTCCCCACAACAAAAGTGAGCGGTGTCCTCACCGCTCTTTAAAGACTAGGAGAGGCACGAACTTAACACACAAACACTGATAATTCAAGTCTTAAAACATTTGTGAAGCGCAAAACAGACGCTATAGCGCTTCACAATTTATTCATGTTCACAAAACATTAAACTTATACAGCAGAAAATTAAATTCACTTCTTAACCAGACCAGACCTGGTTCTTGAGCTAACACGGGATGGCTGAGGAGGCTTTACAGCCTTTTTCTTCTTCTTCTTTTCCTTCTGTCCTTCCTCAGACGCTATAGCCTCAGACGCTATAGCGCTGCCACCAGGTGCTTCCTTCTCTTTTTCTGCCCTCATCTCTGCTAGCTTGCTAGCAGCCTCCTTCTCCTGCTCAGACACTTCCTTCCCAGATTGCTGTGCTTCTTGCTGCACTCTTTCTTCATCCACTTCCTCAATCACAGTCAGCTTGGCTCCTGGGCTTCTCCTTGCAGATACATAGGTTGGCCTCCTTGGTGCCACATGCTTCTCCTTCAGCTTTTTGCTTGGAGTGCCAGATGGCACTGGGCCTTGTACTACCTCCCTGGGAGGACTTTTTGCCATATCTTGAGCTTCTTCTTCACTACCCTGCAAGAAAGTTAGTCTTTATTGAGGACTTCCTTTGGGCTTTTGTTTAAGCCTAGGAGTCTTTGTTGCACTTGATACTGAAGATCTTTGGACTTGACCGAGGTTCAGCGCTTATAGCATCGAGCATTTATAGCGCTAGCATGGCCTTCTGCAGGATTTTGGGAAACAGATTGTTGTGGTGATGCAGGTGGTGGGCTTTGTTCTTTTGTTGGAATTGGGGATTGGACTGATGGTTCTTGTTGTCTTTGGCTCATTTAGGTTTGGTGCTTTTTGCAGTGAGGTGATTTTTGTTTTTCGCTCTGGTGGAGGTATGGTTGGTGCATTGTGGAGTTTCGGGAATGATTTGTTCTTGGGCTTGTGGTGAGGGTATTTGTGGTGAGGGTGGTCTTGTGGGGCTAGGAGTGGGATCAGCAGATACTTCCTCATCTTCTTCACTTTGATTCTTTTTCCTTCTCTGGGCTCTCTTCACCAGACTTTTCTTCACTTTCTGGAATCTTCATCCTCTTCAGAATCATTGACTTCTTGCATCACCCTCCTTGTCTCCTCTTCATCTTCTTCATTGAGCTCTTCTAATTCCTCGGTGTGAGGGATTCTTCACTGCTCACCTTTGCTTTCTTCTTAGCGTGGCTCTTCTTCGTGGCGGGGCTCCTAGCTCTCTTCTTGATTGGTTCTGCAGCTGACCTTCTTACTCACTTTTTCTTTTGCTTGGGGTGGCTCCTTCACACCCTCATCTTCAATTAGCCATTCTGGGAATACAGGTGGCTCCATTAACTCCTTGCCCCTTGATAATTTCTCTAACACAACCTTCTCCCATTCAAACTTAGCCTTAACAAATTTGCACAGAGTCTGTTGATTCTTCTTCAACTGATTGAGCGCTATAGCATCAGACGCTATAGCGCTAGCACTTCTCTGCCTGGGCTTGAACACAGCAGGAATATCTCCTTGGGGAATTCTCCTCTCATCACGGATTTCAATTTCAACTTCAGCCTGCTTGCATAATTCAGTAATTAAACAGGGAAAGTAGAGATTACCGTCAGTTTTGAGCCTGCTTTTCTCAATTTCTCTGGCAATGATTTTGCCCACATCTATGCTTTCACCTTCCAGAATAGCATCAAGCACTATCAACCTGTCCTTCTCCACATTTGTTGTGTGGGAAGTAGGCATGAGTGAATGCCTGATGAAAGTGAACCACATTGCAGCTTCATCCACCAGAAATGCCTTCTTGACTTTAAATTCTGAGCCAAATCTCTCCCATGTTGCCTCCTCCACGCAGATTCTTTTCTTGACCTCCTCCATCTCCTCACAGCCCCAGGAATCAAGCTTTTTCTCCAATGCCTTGCTGAATACCCTAATTTGAAGTAGTCATTGATGGAACTTGGACCAAATTCTCTGCTTCTCCTCCGACCGGAGAATAAGTTTGGGGCTTTCCCCCTTTTGGAGGAGGAATACCTCAGTAGAACTCCCTTACTAAAGGCACGACATATTCCCCTCGTGTTTGATAAACTTACGCCACCCTAACGCTATAACGGTGGATGTGAACACGTCGGGGGCCTTTTCGCTTTGAAACCCATTTCAAAGAATGAAGTTCATCTTCCAATAGCGCGCAGGATCGTCCTTTGGGTCTATGGCTCTTGAGGAACTGGGCTCAGTGGTCCTGGCCTTTTTCTAGGGCTTTTCAATGGAGTGCTTCTTCACCATTTTGGGATTTTTGAAGAAATGAAAGAAATTTGTGAATTTTGGAATTGATTGTGGGATCGGTTTGCGAGAGAAAGAAGAAATGAAGTTATGGAAGAATTGGGGTTAGGGAAAGAGAAAGAGATTCAACGGTTAGAAAGGGAGAAAGAGAAGGAGTGGTTGAGTGAGAGGTTATGGGGAATTGAATGATTTGACCGTTGTTTGATGGGTGGAGTGACCGAAGTGACTGGGGCAGTCACACGTGGGCGCATAGGACGCAGCAGTTGAAGTGCACAGGGCGCGCTTGCCACGTCATTGTAACTGTCCCATACTTAGAAATAAAAATTGATTCTTCTTGCTACTACCTCCTCTTGACGCTATAAGCGTCCATATCACACGCCAGGCCTTCAAATTCCCAACTTCCTCAACACAAAATTTTTCCTCCCGCAAAACAAAATGAAATAAAAACAATGCATCGTTAATTAAAAACCTTGGGGTGCCTCCCAAGAGCGCTTGTTTTAAGAGTCATCACCGACTTCTTCATTTGATGTTAGGGATCTTGAAGATCAATTGAGGTCTTGTCCTCATTCTGAGTTGTCACCATGGTATTGTTTTACCCTTTGCCCATTCACCTTGAAGGTGGTGTTGGTTGCTTGATCAAACAAATCCTTCGCACCATAAGGGTAGACCTTGACTAATTTAAAAGGGCGGACCACCTTGATTTCAAACTTGCCAGAAACAATTTTAATCTAGAATTGAAAAGGAGCACTTGGCCTCCTTCAATCACTCTCTGCTCGTATCTTCTGTCATGCCACATCTTTGTTTTTCTTTGTAAATGCATTTGAACTCTCATAGGCAGCATGCCTAATTTCATCAAGTTCATTTAATTGCAGTAGCCTAGCCTTACCTGCCCTATCACAATCAAAGTTGAGCTTTTTTATGGCCCAATGAGCTTTGTGTTGCAACTCAATAGGGAGGTGACATGCTTTCCCAAACACAAGTCTGTATGGAGACATTCCCAGAGGTGTCTTGAAGGTCATCATCCTGTAAGCCCATAAAGCATCATCCAGATGAATTGACCAGTCCTTTCTTGAAGGTCCCACCATTTTCTCAAGCATCCTTTTGATTTCTCTATTGGATAATTCAGCTTGCCCATTTGTTTGTGGGTGGTATGCAGTGGCAATCTTGTGCCTCACTCCATATTTTCCTAATAGAGACTCAATCAACTTGTTACAAAAGTGAGAACCCTCATCACTGATAATTGCTCTTGGTGTACCATATCTGGTGAATATGTTTTTCTGCAGAAACTTGGCGGTGACTTGGCATCATTGTTGGGAAGAGCCACGGCTTCAACCCATTTGGAAACATAATCCTGACCACGGTATATACAAATTCCCATGAGAAGGAGGAAAGGGACCCATAAAATCCATGCCCCATACATCAAAGAGTTCAATCTCTAAGATGTTGGTTAAGGGCATTTCATGCTTGTTTGAAATGTTCCCGATCCTTTGACACCTTGCACGATTCTTTACCCATTCTTGAGCATCCTTGAATAATGTGGGCGATAATACCCACATTGCAGTACCTTTTGGTGTGTTCTAGTTCCTCCAAAGTGTCCACCACATGGTGAAGCATGACAATGCTCTAACACTTGAGGTTGTTCTTCCTCTGCAAGGAACCTTCTTATAACTTGGTCTTGGCATTTCTTGTAGAGAAAAGGTTCATCCCAATAATAATCTTTCACTACATGGAAAAACCTTTTTCTTTGTTGATAATTCAGATCTGCGAGCACAATTCGCTTACCAAGTTATTTACTATGTCAAGAAACCATGGAGTTAGTGTCTTGGACGCTATAGCGTCGATGTTATAGCGGCAACCGCTATAGCGTTACATTTTTTCTTGCTCACGCCAACAACTTCTCATGCGGGAAGATTTCTTTGATCTCTCCATTGCGTACTGCATTGTCTCCTTCAAGTCTAGACAAATGGTCAAGAACTTGGTTCTCCACCCCTTTTATCATGAATTTCCAAGTCAAATTCTTGGAGGAGGAGAACCCATCTTATTAGCCTTGGTTTTGCATCTTTTTAGAGATCAAATACTTGATGGGTGAATGGTCTGTAAAAACAATTACTTTTGTGCCAACCAAGTATGATCTAAATTTATCAAAGGCAAAAACCACGACTAATAGCTCTTTTTCGAGAATGTGTAATTTAAGCGTGCTTCAATAAGTGTTTTGCTTGCATAGTAAATGGAATGAAAGATTTTATCATACCTTTGCCCAAGCACACGGCTCCCACAAAGATAGTCACTTGCATCACACATGAGCTCGAATGGTTTACTCCAATCGGGGCAACAATGATAGGTGCGATAATTAGAGCTTTCTTTAACTTCTCGGAAGGCTTCAAGGCATGCATCATCAAAGTTGAAAGTGGTGTCATCTTTGGAGGAGTTGACATAGAGGTTTTGAGATCTTTGAGAAGTCTTTAATGAATCTCTGTAGAAACCAAAGATGCCCAAGGAAACTTCGATGCCTTTGACACTTGAGGGGGTGGCAATTTTTCAATGACTTCAATCTTGGCCCTATCCACCTCCAAACCTTTCTTGGAGATCCTATGCCCTAGTACAATTCCTTCTTGCACCATGAAGTGACATTTCTCCCAATTGAGCACAAGATTTGTCTCTTCACATCTTATTAGTATCTCTTCCAAGTTATCCAAACACTTTCAAAGCTATCCCCAAACACAGAGAAGTCATCCATAAAAACCTCCATAGATTTTTCAATGAAGTCGAGAGAGAATATGGACATCATACATCTACGGAAAGTTGCGAGGGCATTACACGGTCAAAGGGCATTCTCCTAAAAGCAAATGTGCCATAAGGACATGTGAATGTGGTCTTTACTTTGGTCTTCGAGGACTATTGCTATTTGGTTATAGCCGAATAGCCATCAAGAAAGCGATAATAGTCCTTACCAAAGAAGTCTCGCCCAACATTTGGTCAATAAAGGGAAGAGGAAAATGGTCTTTCTTTGTGGCCTTGTTCAATTTCTGTAGTCCATGCAAATTCTCCAACCGATCCACTGTTCTTGTGGGAATCAACTCATTTTTGTCATTTGTGATCACGGTGACACCCACCCTTTTTGGGAACACATTGCCTGTGGCTAACCCATGCACCATCGAAATAGGATACACAATCCCTGCATCTAACCACTTGAGGATTTCCTTCTTCACTACTTTCCTTCATTATGGGATTAAGCCTTCTTTGACCTTCAATGCTATGTTTAGCATTTTCCTCTAACACAATCTGTGCATGCAGATTGTAGGACTTATCCCATGTATATCGGACATTTGCCAACCTATTGCCTTTTTGTGCCTCTTGAGTTGTAATGAGCTCCACCTCTTGTTTTTGGTTCAAACTAGCGAAATAATGACAGTAGAGTCTCATTGTCCCCAGAATATGCATACTTCAAAGTCTTTGGGTAATTCTTTCAACTCTAGATCGGTGGTTGAACAATAGAAGGAACACTCTTCTTGAGGTTTGAATTTTCTTGCTCTAGTGACTCATATCTCCTAGCCCAAACCTCATTCACAGCTTGCTTGCCTTCTTGAAATTCTTCTTCTTTCAAAAATTCATGTTCCTCAGTATTGTTTAGCACCTTTCCCAAGTGGTTGTTAGATTTTTGAAAATGTTTTTGAACCACTTGGTCAAGAGAAACCACAAAGGAACACTCTTCAGTATTGACATCTGGAAGTTTTAATGCATTCAGAACATTGATCTTCACTTCTTGATCATTAACCCTCATTGTCAATTCTCCTTTTTGAACATCTATGAGTGTCTTCCCTGTAGCCAAGAAGGGTCTACCTAAAATGATAGGTACCTCTGCATCTGCTTCAAAATCTAGAATAACAAAGTCAACAGGGGAAAAACAAATTTATCTACCTTAATTAAAACATCCTCCAAGATTCCTTCGGGATAGGCAAGTGACCTATCGCCTAACCGGAGGCTTACAGAAAATAGGCACGGCAGTTCCTATACCCAATTGAGTGTAAATGGACTTAGGCATTAAATTAATGCTTGCCCCTAAGTCACATAAAGCACGCACGAATAAAAATTTCCAATGGAACAGGTATATTGTGAAGCTACCGGTGGTCCTTTAATTTTACGGGAGTTTATTTTGCATCAACATGCTGCATTCCCGATCATTGCCACGATTTCAAATTCTCCCAACCTTCTTTTCTTTGTCAAAACATCTTTCATAAATTTGGCATAGTTGGGCATTTGTTGTAATGCCTCAACTAGAGGAACATTAATGTGCAATTGTTTTAACACCTCAAGGAATTTATTAAATTGTTTGTCCTCATGTGCCTTTTTTAACCTTTGAGGGAAAGGGGGAGCAGGATATTCAGGCACCAATTTAGGTTCAGGTGTTCTGTTTTTGCGTTTGACGCTATAGCGTCAGTGCTATAACGTCTGGAAATTTTTTTCATTTCCAAAGAACACTTGACTCTAAATTCTTAGGTGCGATTTACCTCCCTACCACTTACGGTGGTTATGGCTTTCACATGTTCCTTGCACGGTGCATGAGATGATGATGGTTCAGGTGGTAGAAGGAAGTCCACCATTCGCGCTTTGTGTGAGAAGCGGATGCAATCTGTCCCACTTGATTCTCCAGAGTCTTGATTGATGCTTCATGAGTCTGCATTGTTGTTTTACAATCACTGATGAATGACCTTAGCAGAGACTCCATTGAATTGTCCATAGGAGGAGCAGGAACATTCTGTCTTGCGCAGTTCTGTTGTTGTTGTTGTCTTGGAAAAACCGGGGAATAAGCAGAACATTTGTGCTTGTATTAGCATTACTTCCTCCCCCCCACCTGAAATTAGGATGGTTTCTCCAACCAGGGTTGTATGTATTGGAGTAAGGGTTGTTGCCCTTGTTGTACCCCACATAGTTGACAGAAGCAGGATTAGTGGTGCACTCTTCATACAAATGAGCTCCCCCACAGTATACACAACTTGCTTCTCCAGGAGGAGCTTGTTCAATTCTTTGCGCTAGATTGACCTTTCAGGCGCTATAGCATCAGACGCTATAGCGTTAGCAGTATTCAACTCCTTTATCATATTTGTCAGAGTAGCCACTTGGGCTGAGAGAGCAGAAACCTCACTCACCTCATGAACCCCAGCTACTTTCCTTGTAGAGTTTAGCCTTTCAGAGGCCATGAAGAAGCTGTTTATGGCAATGCGCTCTATAAGCTCACAAGCTTCATTGTATGATGAATTAAGGATCACACCTCCAGATGAGGCATCTAGCATAGACCTTGTAGGTGCTTCTAGTCCATTGTAGAAGGTCTCCATTTGAATTACTATAGGAATTCCATGATGTGGACATTTCCTAAGCAGTTCCTTCCATCTTTCCCAAGCCTCATGCAATGATTCACCTTCTTTTTGCTTGAAGGATGTGATGTCATTTCTCATCCTTGCATTTTTGTTTGGTGGGAAATACTTCTCCAGAAATTTCTTTGTCATATCTTCCCATGTTGTGATAGAATTGGACTCAAGGAATTCAACCAAGCCTTTGCTCTGTCTTTTAAAGAATAAGGAAACAGATTTGACTGAAAGCATCCTCACTCACACTGGAATGATGAAATTGCTGCACACTTCTAGAAAGTTTCTCGGGTGAGCAAAAGGATCTTCTTGAGTGGAACCTCCAAATTGTCGATTGTTTGGAGCATTTGGAACATCATAGGCTTGAACTCAAAATGAGCGGCCGATCCACAACAGTGCCTAGTGATACTTGTCTCCATGGGTGTGGATCAAATCTGACATAATCTCTCATTGGCCTGTCTCTGTCATTCACCATTTGATTTGGAGCTTGGTTCAAAACCTTTCTCTATACCGGTATTCATCATCGGTTTGGTATGGGTAAAAGGACCTTGCCTTCCACCTCTTTGACCTCGTCTTCCTATTTGAGAGGTGTTCTTCCACCCATTGTACCTCTAGCAGTAGGATTAGAGTGCTCGGACATAGTTGGTCCGAGTTGTTGTAGTCTTTGTTGGCGTCTTAGCCTTCCGAATCTTCTGCGGTTCGGGATCAAACTCAAAAGTGGGTGGTTACGATGCGGGCATACGCTATAGCATCGACGCTATAGCACTTCCCGTAACACACCACGAGAAAAATACCAAGGTAAAACCTCCCTAAGGATGTAATAATTTCTTAAACAATAAAAATTAAATGCAATCCCTACATGGCGCTAAAAACTTGTTTTGCGAAAAGGTGTTGTGCAAGTGTACACAATCGCAACAAGTAATATAATAATAAGTAAGATTCGTCTCCACGAGGATTGGTATTAATTTTAGAGTTTAAAAAAAGAATTACACTTTAGAGGAACAAGTAGCAAATATGTTGAGTAACAAAGTTCAGTTTAACAAAGGTTATAAAAGTAACGAGTAACGGTGAGTTAAAATATAAGAGAAATAAGTTGGATTGCTTTCACTATGTAAATTCCCGAAACAAGACGCTATAACGTCTCACGCTATAGCGTTAAGCGCTATTGCAAATATTTTGTGCCTTTCGGTCACTACTAGCGCTGTGGTTTCACTACAAGATGCCTATGTCTAGGTTCTAAATAGGTTCACCCCTGTATAATCAAGATCCCATGACTTATGCTTTATAAACTATTGCAACTTCTATGTCTAGAGGAAGCAAAAATTGATTAAATGTCTTCAACCAACCTTATCATTTATATTAATCCTTGAGTTCTCTATGGTTCATGTGCGAATCCACAGAGGTACTAGTTTTACGTGGCCAAATACAAAACAAGTTTGGAAGAGTTATCACACAAGGATTAAAACACAAAACGTGAGAAATTATATACGAAGCATTAATAGTTCATTACAAGCTATAGCAACCCAACTCAAAGAGTTTAGCTCATGTTGAGCCCCATCAAAATAACACAAATGAGAATACTTGCATTACCGTAAGTAAGAGGAAATTACAAGTGCAAAAGATACACTCTTGAAGTCTCCTAATCATCCACGTGAAGATGGCTCATCATCGACCTTACACCATGAGTACAAAGACAGAAAAATACAAAAGAAAAGTAAAATACAAAAAAGCTCTAAGTGGGTATCAATGGAGGGAAGAAGATGTCACACTTTTCTCTCTACCAATACTCTCTCTAAAACTAACTAAAACTCACACTACTACCCGTGGGAAGGGGAAGGAAAAATCAGCATAAATCTTCTAGCCTTGCTAGCATGTGGTACAATCTCCTCAAAAGTCAAGAAAGGTGATAGTTGCTTTTTCACCAACTCCACTATTCTTTTCTCATGCATTGCCAAGTGTCCACACATATCCAATAAAATCCGCACATGTCAAAGACGCACGGTGATCATAAGATATGGAGCTTGGATTAATGAGCTTGGCGCCAAAATTGCACTTTCCCTAAAGATGCTCGGTGATCTGCACACTGACGCTATAGCGTTAGACGCTTATAGCGCTAAACACCGCACTACTTCACAAAATTCATCAAAACATTCACAAGGGCACCAATTGTGCCAAATTCATAACAAAGCAGTGTTTAGCCCTTCCTTTCCTAATATTCACATAAATACACTCAATACTATACTAATATTACTTGAGAACTTACTTAATTTAATGATTAGAGGTATAAATAACTCATATAAATATGAGTTATCAGTTGCCTTGTTTGTATCATTTCCTTTATCTTTACTTGAATTGAGATGTTTTCTTTTGAATTTGAATTGAGATTGTGTCCTGTCTATCTTTACTTGTTTGTATCATTTCGTTTATCTTTCCGGTTCTCTTTTCTGTGAACCGGGTCGGATTATGTTGCCTTGTTATTTTTTGGACTTGTTGTAAGTTGAGCCCAATGCTTGTATGGTGCCTCTTATCTTGCTTGTTGGGCCCTTTGTGGTTTGTTTGGTTGGGGCTTCGCCCATTTATGGAAATCAAACATTCTAAACCAAAAAAAAAGGGTCCTTTTTTTATACACCACCTTTTACCCATCTACCCCCACTTACTTTCTTAATTCCAAAACTATCCCTCAAAAAACGTATTTTTTTAAAAAAAATAAAACCAATCCTATATTTGCATTTAAACGTATTTTAAAAAAAACGTATTTTTTTTTAAAAAATAAAACCTTTGGACTATTTTTTTAAATCGTTAGCCCGAATCGTCCGAAATTTTATTAAGCCCGAATCGCCAGAACTATTTTTTTAAATAATAGTTTTTTTGCACTTTTCAAAAATCAAATAAAAACTAATATTAACCAAACATTATAATATCTAGTTCCATAACATTGTAACATAGTAATATATGTCTAGAACTATTACAACTCACAAAAATTAAACAAGCTCCATAACATTGTAATATATTAACTATTACAACTCACTAATATATTAACCATAATTTATGACAACACGCATGCACAGCTTCTTTCAACTCGAACGAAGCTGAACTACACTATGATTCGGTTCACAGTTTTATCCGAACTGAACTGTTAGTTAACTTTTCAAACTTTTACTCGAACTGTTAGTGAACTTTTACCTGAACTTTTATCCGAACTTTTAACGAACTATTAGTGAACTTTCCGAACTTTTATCGAACTATTAGTGAACTTTCCGAACTTTTACCAAACTATTAAAATTACAGTTTATAAAACCAAAATAAATCCGAACTTTTATCGATTTTTATTTATAAATTTAACTTTTTTATTACGGAAGAAAAAGCGTTAAAACAAAGTATTTAGTTTTAAGAAAAAAACAAGCGTTTTTAGTATATTGCTTGCTTTTTGATTTGTCCTTTATTGATAGTCAAAAATTCAAAATAGCTCTCCCTTTCACGAGAAAATGTTCCCACCGCCAAGATGCATAATGCGATTGCACTCCGTGTTTTATCGTAAGCTAGCTCGATTCGATTAACTTGAGTTTAGTAACCGAACCGGGTGTTTCTGATTCGATTCATGAACCTTCTACGAAAAGCGATTCGATTCGCTAACTATAAACAATAGTTCGGATTCTATAATGATTAGTTGATTCAACGATTCGGTTCGATTCGGCAATTTCCCTATTTTGGGCTGCCATCAATGCAAGGGATCGTGTTGAGAGATTGAAGGACATGGCCTTAGTTATGAAGAAAGTTTGAATTGGTCTGATGAGGCGATTGAAGCTATAATATCCTTCCGTCATCTCTGCCCCTATGATTTGTGTAACGCCCCAAATATTCTAACTATTTATTTAATTGAGATATTAAGGTATTTTATTAGTATAGTTATATTAAAATAATAATATGGTGTTTCATTTAAATCATGGGGTGGTGTTAGTAACTAAGTAGGTGGTAAAAATGTGCCAATACACTAGAGCCCAATGATATTTTTTTTTTTTGACAGGAAAACATATCTCATTTCATTAATTGAGAGAAAACAATACATTCAGGAAGATCAAACAGTGTTAGGACATACCCCAGACACGTTTTTGCATTGCACCTATTAGCTAGGACAAAGAAGACATTGGAAATAAAATACAAGTATAGAAGAGACCATATTGGTATGACATCAAACCGACTAACTAAGAAAGAAAAGAGAGAAGGAGCGCTAGAGAGGAGGAAAATCGGCGCAAGGGAGAAGAGAAGAGGGAGAGATTGCGCAAGGGAGAAAGAAGAAGAAGGAGAGGAAGCTTGTTGCCGTGGTTCTTAGAGTTCGTGGAAGAGTTCCTTATTCGACGAATTCCGAGGTAAGGGTGGGTTCTAATATTATAATGGGTTGTATGATGGGGTGTATGTGGGAGATTAGGAACTATAATGCATGTGATGTGTTTGAATATATGATTGAATGATTCTTGCATGTATATTTGTGGTGGTTGATTTCGTTTTGGTGTTAATGACATGTGTATGATTTGATGGTGAATAGATGCATGTTAGGTGTTTGATAAAATTCCATGTTGATTTTATTGGGTGTTTGATGATGGGTAACGGGAGAAAAGTCAATAAGGTTGCTTGTTGGGTCTATAGGCGCTGCTAGGCGCCATTTTTGTGGCTATTTGGCGCCCCTGTGCGCCCAAGGTTGCCACTGGGAGCCAGTTTTCCTGTGTTTTGGCGCCCTGGGTGGCAGTGTTGCCACTGGGCGCCAGTTTGCCTGTGTTTTGGCGCCCTGTGTGGCTGTGTTGCCACTGGGCGCCAGTTTTCCTGTTTGTTGGCGCCCTGGGTGGCTGTGTTTCCACTGGGCGCCAGGTTGCTTGTGTTTTGGCGCCACTGTGTGCGTGTGTGTTTGGCATTTGGCGCGATTTTTCTGTTGTTTGGCGCTGGGCATGCTTTGTGTTGCCCCAGGCGCGATTATGTTCTTGTTTGGCGCCACAGGTGTGCTGTGTTGCCACCAGACGCCATTTTATTCTTTATTTGGCGCTAGAAGTGCTTTGTGTTGCCCTAAGCGCCGATTGTCTTCTTGTTTGGCGGCCTAGGTGTGCCTGTGTTGCCACCAGGCGCCATTTTTGTTGTTGTTTGGCGCCAAGGGGTGCTGTGTTGCCTCAGGCGCCAGTGTCTGTGCTGTTTTGCGCTCTGTGTGTCCCGGTGTTGCCACCAGGCGCCAACTATGTTGCTGTGTGGCGCCAGGGGGTGTTGTGTTGCCCCTAGGCGCTAGTTTTGTGTCTGTTTTCCCCCGGGCATACTGTTGTGTAAACTAATTGGTGTCTTAGGTGTTGGTGTGGGTTGGGAAATTGGTGTTAGTTCAGAATGCTATAATTGATGTGCTGTATTAATCACGGTGATAGACGATGGGTCAAATCTGACCACTTAATGATGATGGTGTTGTTGGGTCAAATGTGACCACTTAACGATGATGGTGTTGATGTTGCATGATGTTTGACTGTTGTTCATGGTGTCACATCCATTCATATGCATATTCCGGTGATGTATGGCTTCGGCCTTAGAGTTATGCTCAATGTTGATGATGATGCCACGAGATGGCTATTTTTCGGTGATGGTACCACACGCATATGCCCGTCGGTGTGGGTTGCATTTCATTTCCCATTCATTACATTGATGATTTCCCTTGAGTGATTGACATTGATGATGTTATTGTTAATGATGTTGTTGTTAATGATGTGGTAATTATAGTTGTCTGAACTCTAGTATACTGCTTATCATACATGCTTTTATACTGTTAGAGACTCACCCCTTCTGTTTGAATGTTACCCCCATGTGGGTAACGTGCAGGTGATAGTGAGTGAAGGCTTGTCTACCTTCGTCAGCTGAGTCGGTGTCGTCTTTGATACGTAACACTCGGGGAGGGGATGAACACTGTTTTATTAGTTGTTTTATTGCATTCTTTGATTTGAACTTAAAGTTGTGGATTTTGAAATATCTGTTATTTTTGGTGGTGTAAACTCAATTGAATGATTCCACGTTTTATTTGATTGCACGTTGTTTGGATTTTAATCGTCGAATGTGACACTCCATTGCATGCTTAGTTTTAAATTTCCGCACTCTGATTTTTAATAAAACGAACGGGTAGATTTGGGGTGTTACATTAGTGGTATCAGAGCAGTTCGGTCTGTCCGGCCAAGTTGTTCAGTCGTAGTGTCCTTATAATCAAAGTATTGCTAGATTAGTTCTAATTGTCGTTATGCTGCAGATTAGTTCTTTACTTTGTCGTTATGCTGCAGATTAGTTCTTTACTTTATATTAGGATGCAATCTTAGTATTGTACTTTGATTTTTTTTTTTTGTGTTTTGCATGGTGACCGTAGCAAAAAAACCACTGTAGACCAAAAAAAAATTATTTACCCAAATAACCCACCTTTTAGATTAAATACCAAACTAACCCACTTTTTTTTTTCCTTTGGTGAACTCGCCCCCACCCAAACCGATTTCTCCACTAAAATTTTGCAATTTTTTTTTAAAATGGTGTGGAGAACTCGCCCCCCACCAGCCCAAGTTCTCCACATGGTTTTTTAATTTTTTTATTTTCTTATATTTAATTTTATTAAAATGTAAATTAAATTAATTTAATTACAATAAATAATTAGTAAACTTATTTATAAAATAATTGGGGTAAAAAATGAAGATATTAAAAATTGCGGCAAAATCTAGGCCGTTAAATAGTTTCGGCAAGATCTAGACCATTAATTAAAATAACAGAGGTGATTGTGTGTGAGGCGTTGATTTAGGATGATCTTAACCGTTGATTTGAGGCTTTAGTGTCGGCAAAATCTAGGTCGTTAAATAGTGTCGGCAAGATCTAGACCATTAATTAAAACCTTGAATTTAATAACTCATAAAAATACAACTTCTTAATTATGAAATACAACTTCTCAAACTAATAATAGATTAAAGTATTAACGAAGAAGATGAGACCCAGTTCCACACCGTCTAGGACGGGGATTACGTTGTGGACGTTGACGCCATTGTGGTTGTTCGGGTTCTTCCTCAGTCGTGGCAGGGGGAGGTGGGCCTGGAAATAATTGGGGTTGGGGCACTGATGAAAAACTAGCACGGCCGGGCTCAGGGGCATTGATGAAAAACTAGCACGGCCGGGCTCAGGGGGAGGTGGGTATGGAAAAAGTTGGGGCACTGATGAAGAACTAGCACCGGCGGCCCTCTCTTGAAGGCTACGAGCATAAATCGCAGATTCGGGTGTACCGGCGTGGAAACCAAACAGATTAAAGAACATATCAGGGTCCTGAGATGTTGGTGTGTGTGAGATAGAGTGGCGGTGGGGCACATATTCTTCTGTCTCAGTTGCTGTTTGGTTCCTGTCTTCAGTTTGTGTCGGACGTCGATAACGATTACGGTTACGTTCTCGACGTTCAGTTTGAGTTCTTGGGGGAGGTGGTACCTGTTCTTCATCTTCTTCATCCACATCACCCACAACACACCGCAAAGACGAGGATCCCTTAGTTGTTGGTCGGCACGTAAATGTATGGCCTTGAATTTCGAAAAACGGTATTTGTATCTATCGGACTGCTTTGGTGTTCCATAGCACGGTTGACCGACAACACACTGATTTTGTCTATCATTCCATAAGTCGATCCGACCACTGTGATATCGAGCCCAATCGACATCATGATGTCCCTACATGGTGATTCTGTGCATGGCAGTCAAATCTTGTGGTTCAGCTGGTATCTCTTGGAGAAGTCGATATTGCAATTTTACTCTATCCGCCTAGTGCCACTCAACCATATGGAAACAGACCATAGCTATGTTTGTCGTCCATATGGTGGAGCCCTCATATGCGTCTGGTGGAAGTGTGAAATCTTCATAAGGCAACCACTTAAATTCTTCAGTTGTCATATGGTCGATCCTTGTTCTGTATGGAACAAGGTCTCTTGGACATCTGGTGTGGTTAAGTGGTGGATTTGCCCATCTAGTAAAAAAAAGGAACGGTTAACATAAAGATCAAATATAATTGTTAGTATTTTTAAAAAAAGTGTAAAATTTTTACCTCTTTGCTAGTGGCCAATCATATGAAAGGGTGCAAGACGGTGGTAGGAAAGGCATGCGGTACCAGGCCCAAGACTGTAACAAAAGAGTACATCCACCCATAGCCTTTCCGTGCGATGTAGATGTCGTACACAATATTCGCTATAGGTTTGTCAACATGCTGACCCCCAACTAAATTTGGATATTTCGCCGAATTTTCTCAATACGAGTAGGTATTTAATGCTGACTCTGTTTGATGTTTTGTCTGGGAGTATGTACCCCCCGATCAACAGCAACAACCAAGCCCTACAGTATTGTTTAAGAACTATCATGGAAGCCCCCTGTGGAACCTCCATAAATTCACGACGTAGCCACGTCAATAGTATACAGTTGCCATATTTTCCATTTGGTGGGACAACTTTACCCAATAATCGCTCGCATACTTCAGGCCAAGTTTTTGAGGTATTTCCAGTAATGGCATCTCCGTCAACAGAAAGCCCCAACTGCAACTGGACGTCTTGGAGAGTTATTGTGCACTCCCCTACTGGAAGATGAAACGTGTGTGTTTCTGGTCTCTAGCGTTCGATCATTGATGCCACCAAGGCTGGTTGGATTTTGAACGAGCCAATTGAAAGAATTTTACCAAACCCAGCTCTTTTTATCAAAGGTAGTATAGATTCATCTGGTGTGGGAAGTGTGAATTTGTGGTGAACATACATGGGGTCATTTTTGAGAGAGTTGGAAATGTGATTAGATTGGTTTAGTAGGGAAGACATTTTTGGATGGAGATGAAGAGAGTAATAAAGAAAGTAAAGTCGGTTGCGTGTTAGACCAAGAGATGAAAAGGCAGAGAAGAGAAGATGGTTCAGAAGGCAAGGGATTGCGGAAGGTGAAGAGGCAGAGAAGAGAAGATGGTTGAATTTTGGTCTGAATGAAGGGAATGAATATATGGGTGAATATATGGAATGAATAGACAGTTTTGGAACATGGTTTCTGCACACAGTTTTGGAACACGGTTTCAGCACACGGTTTTGGAACAATGGTATTGAAAAAGTGACATGGTTTAAGCACACGGTTTTGGAACCATGGTATTGAAAAAGTGACACGGTTTCAGCACACGGTTTTGGAAAACTTGTTTCAGCACGAGAAAGTGTATTAAATATTTTATCTTCAATCTTTAATAATGCAGTGTGCAGAGTGTACATTGTGCAGAGTGTAATACCTAGTTTTTACCTAAAAGTGTGTTAAAAATCATTTTTCAACTAAACTTAAAATGGTTTTTGACCTCAATTTTTTACCCTTATTTTGACGAATTATTTTTTTTAACCCTGAACAATGAACCCTACACAGTTCACTCTCAACGATGCACGCTACACAGTTCACTCTGCACCATGCACAGTTTAGTCTGCAGAGTGTGCATAGTGCTGAGATCTTTTTTTATTGAACGACCTAGATTTTGCCGACATTATTTAACGCCCTAGCTTTTGCCGACATTATTAAACGACCAAGATTTTTAGGGAACATTATACCTTGTAGACAAATTATAATACCTAGTTTGTAGGTGTAGAAGATAGGAATTGAAGATTGAAAGAAATTTTCACTAAGTGTAAAAAACGGTTTTTTACCTAAGTTTAGGACAAATTTTCCCACGAATTTATTTTTTTTATTAATTTTTTAGATATTATACATTGTAGACAAAGTATAATACTAAAGTGTTGTGTTGGAAAAAAAAATTAAAAATGCGTTTAATAAGTAATTGTTTTACTAAAAGTGTGTTAAAAATCATTTTTTCAACTAAACTTAAAATGGTTTTTGACCTCAATTTTTTACCATTATTTTGACTAATTATTTTTTTAACTCGAACAATGAACCCTACACGTTCACTCTCAACGATGCACGCTACGCTTCACTCGCACCATGCACGCAGTTTAGTCGCCTGATAATCTTTGAGCAGTCTACTTTGAATGTTTCAAATCGCCGGTGGAATCGTGACCGCTAAAACTGTCGGTGCAATCGTAGCCTTCAAAAGTCACGGTGCAATCTTGGCCTTCAAAACGATATCCCCTCAGTGCAATCTAAACCGTCTAAGTTTCAATAAATAGGCACTACATCTCCCACCACTAACCACACCTTTACAAATCCTCCTACTACCAACTAAAACCCAACTTCATCAATGGCTCCAACTCCAACCCCAGTTTTTATCACCGTGTTTTACAATGGTTATGTAGAAAAATCAGATACTCGGGGTTTGTTGTTTAGATGTGAAAACTACACCCTTGTCAAACTCAGCTCTAAATTCAAATTACCTCAAGTTAAAGAAGCCATCGATAATATCTCGTGACCATTCCAAAATGGTTTCTAGTATTACATATCGGTACCCCACAACACTCACAGCTGGCCATGACTTTTATGCGGGTTTCGAAATTACATCCGATGAAGAAGTTGAAATGATGATGGAGCATTACCAACAATGTAGAGGTCAAGGTATTTGTACACCAGAAATATACGCAGACTTAGTTGATGCTGCTTCAAACTATACCCAGGTAAGTGACCCCCACTCTATTCCATCTCCATCACCACACACCATCCCTTTTTCTCAACAAACATTTCAACCATACACTGATTTCATTCCACCTGTTTACCCTCACTTCAATCCTTCATCATCCCAAACGAACATGCATTATAGTCCTTCGACACCTCACCATCACTCTGCACCATCATCCTCAGAAAACCCCATTGACCTTAATACAACTAACCTCCAGAATTGAAACTAATACCCCACCGTTTAGTATGTTTGTTGGTGTCCATAATGAGGACGTTGGGGATTATAGCGATGATGAAGATGAAATTCTTCAGCGTGAAGACGCTCAGGAACCAATTCAAACTAACCCCAACATAGGTGTTGCATTCCGCGAGCCTGTCTCACACTTTCAAAACGTCACAGCTGATAGCCCAGAACCTTATGATTCAGAGTTTGGCCATCCCATGGACCGGAACCAACTTTTATCCAATGAAGACCCAAATGAACTCAAACTCAAAATGAAATTTCCCACAAAAGAAATAGCCATGGAATTCATCCAAACATATCACCTAAACAATTCTGTTGCATACCAAGTCAACAAATCTAGTACTACACTTTGGCAGGTTTCTTGTGTTCACGATACGTGTTTGTGGAGGTGTGTTGTGAGGCTCTGAGCAAAACGGTTTTGTGGGGATTACACAGTTGACTCGACCACACACATGTACAACATCCACTATTTCCCAAGATCACCTCCGGATAGCGTCTTCCTTCATATGTTCTCGTATCCTTCAACTTGTAAGGGAGGACCCAATAATATCATTGGTTGTGTTGATTGCACACATCAAGGAGCGGTTCACGTACACGAGTTCCTACAGGAAGGCTTGGATTGCTAAACAAAAAGCAATCGAAAAAGTATACGGTAATTGGGAAGACTCTTACAAGGAAGTAACCAGATGCCTAATGTGTTTCTCTCACTATATACGTGCACGATTATCGGTGGCAAGACAAACCATTCTATGAGAATGAACAACAAGTTACCAACAAAGGTGTATTCCACCGCATCTTTTGGAGTTTTGGCCCGTGCATAGAAGGCTTTAAATTCTGCAAACCAGTGGTCTCTGTTGATGGAACATGGTTGTATGGTAGGTACAAAGGGTTCTTCTTTTGGCAATCGCCTGACAAGGCGGAAGAAAGCGGCACCTTCCCAATTGCGTATGCAGTTGTCGAGGGTGAGACAGCGGAGGCTTGGTATTTCTTCCTATCTCGTTTAAGAGAGTTTGTGACACCACAGGAGGGTCTTTGTTTGATATCGGATAGACACGAGTCTATCAAAAAGCGGCTGTTAGGCGTCTAAGCGAAAGAATCGGAAACACGTCTTCTGTATTCGCCACATAGCACAGAACTTCATGAGACACTTCAAAAACACTCCTGCCAGGAAACATCTCATCAATATGGGTCAGTATCTTTGAAACTTTATTAATTTTTTATTATCTATTTTCCATTCCATAATTACCAACATCTTACTTTACTTGCTTGAAGATACTCAATGAGCGGAAAGATCAACCATTCACTACAAAAATAAAATTCTTCGGCGAACTAGGTCCTGATGGGGTGTCTTGGGTTGAAGACATTAACACAGAACAATTGTTGTTGTGGTGCGATGGAGGTTCCCGTTGGGGGCACATGACAACAAACCTTGCAGAGTGCATCAACAATGTCCTTAAGGAAGTGCGGAATCTCCGATCCATTCATTGATAGATGCAACATATTTCGGGATGAGCGAGATATTTGTCAAGCGGGAACACAGTACGAGGCGATGATGACATCCGGAACAATGTTCTCTGAAAAATTGATGAAAAACATTGCCGAAAACATTAAAGTCTCAAAAACGCATGGCGTTGCAATTCACGATTGTGCCACAGAATTGTTCAGAGTTCGGGAACTTGCACGACCACAAAGTGGTAGACTCGCTACCACATTCAGGGTCAACTTTAAACAAAACACGTGAGTGTGGGCAATTTCGGGCACTTCATTACCCTTGTTCACATGCAATTGCGGCATGCGCAAAATGCAATTTCGACCACTTGAAGTTTGTCGATCCACCCTACACAATGCATAATGTTTTCAATACTTACATTGTGGAGTTCCCACCCTTTCCAGCCCGAGACCTCATGGCTTTGATTTCAATACTATTGAACTACTGGCATGATCCAACTAAACGAAGAGATAAAAAGGGTCGTCCATAGTCTACTCGTATTCGTACAGAGATGGATCAAAGAGAAACGGGTACCCACACCAAAAGATGCGGAATTTGTAGAAATGAGGGTCACAACAAAAATAACTGCCCTAACCGCAATGTAAACTAGTCACATTTACTACTCTTTGTACTTTTTCGTATTAGTCTTTTAAATCAATTCATGTCTTTAAATCAATGTTATTTAATGTATTATTAGTTTCAGAAGTTTTATTTCATAATTAAGAAGTTGTATTTTTATCAATTATTAAATTTAAGGTTTTAATGTTAAGTCACATTTAATTAAGTTGGATCACTTATTAAATATTTTATATTCAATCTTTAATAATGCATTGTGCAGAGTGTACATTGTGCAGAGTGTACATTGTGCAGAATGTGCATTGTGCAGAGTGTACATTGTGCAGAGTGCTGCATTGTGCAAAGTGCGCATAGTGCAGAGTGTGCATGCTGCATTGTGCAGAGTGTGCATGCTGCATTGTGCAGAGTGTGCATAGTGATGAGGTATTTTTTTATTGAACGGCCTAGATTTTGCCGACATTATTTAACGCCCTAGATTTTGCCGACATTATTAAACGACCAAGATTTTGCTGACACAAT
Source organism: Oxytropis ochrocephala (assembly GCA_020916435.1). Taxonomy (NCBI): domain Eukaryota; kingdom Viridiplantae; phylum Streptophyta; class Magnoliopsida; order Fabales; family Fabaceae; genus Oxytropis; species Oxytropis ochrocephala. Next base: position 58,302,307 of record CM037090.1, on the reverse strand, counting down.
TTAACGGCCTAGATTTTGCCGACACTAAACCCTACAATCAACGGTTATGATCATCCTAAATTCACGGCTCACACACGATCACGTCTATTATAAATACATTCTCAAATTACACTAACATTAACACCACCAGCTTACCCTCAACCTACCCTTGGCTTCTGAGTCATCTTCTCTTCTCTGCTTCTTCCCCAAAAACCATCGCCCCACCCGCTAAAATGGAATGGCAGTTGTGCCAAACCCAGTACTCAAACGACAAATTCCTAACCGTCCTTCATCACAGTGGAATTGTCACCACCGACGAACATGGTGTTGTCTTTCGTTGTCCTAATCATGTCTTCTGCAGGATGAGTAAGGACATCACCTTCGCGCATGATTGAAGGAGAAGGCCGAGAGGAAGATTCGCCCGGAGGGCGTGGCGTAAAGGCGTGGAGCGTATACATTTCAAAAAGTTCAATTGTAGAGATGATGGATCGCCCATTATTCATCATGGATATCCAAAGCGGCGACGGCGTTCGCGCAATGATGGAACATCTAGCTAACGTTCCGATGGGGCGACAAATCTTAGAGTTGTACGTGGACACAATACGCACTCCAGAAGAAGTCATTCATCTTCTTCAACAAAGACCACTCGCACCACAACAACCCATACCGGAAAGACTCATTACGCACACCTGTAAAGTTGACTATCACATGACTGTCCAGTCCAGGCAACAACATGGTGTGTTGTTTCATGGTCGTAACACTAAACATTTCAGGCTTAAGAACAACATCACCTTCGCCGAATTGAAAGAAAAACTAACAGAAAATGTGCACCTAGATGGTGTGGAGCAAGAAATCACTAGTATCGTTTGTCGCTCCCCCTACATCTGTAGCGGCCCACATAATCGTATTTGGATGTGCCCCGTGCCTATCAAGAAAGACAAAGACGTTCGAGAAATGTTTGAGAAACATGAGAGCTTCCAAGGTTTGATTGAACCTTATATCGAATTGTGCGTCGAAACACAAGAATCTGCCGAATCCATCGTCCGTAGCATTATCCCTCCAGTCATCCGATGGCCACTACCTAAGAATCCATGGTAGAAGTAGAACTAGGTTGTATTATGTTTTCCTGTCGTTTCGTTTTAAATTTCCTATCCTTGTATTTTTGCAATTTGTGTTTTTCATTTCTGTTCTTATCCAATATTAAATTCTGTTCCACTTTTTAATATCTTCATTTGTACCGTAATTATTACCGTAATTACTTTATAAATAATTTTACTAATTATTCTAATTATTTAAATTAATTATTGTAATTAAATTAAATTAATTTACATTTTAATAAAATTAAATATAAGAAAATAAAAAAATAAAAAAACCATGTGGAGAACTAGTGGTGGTGGGGGGCGAGTTCTCCACACCACTTTTAAAAAAATTGCAAAATTTTAGTGGAGAAATCGGTTTGGGTGGGGGCGAGTTCACCAAAGGAAAAAAAAGTGGGTTAGTTTGGTATTTAATCTAAAAGGTGGGTTATTTGGGTAAATAATTTTTTTTTGGTCTACAGTGGTTTTTTTGCAGCTGACCGTGTGCAGACAAGAGGACTTCAATTGCTCAGTTTTAAAGTGACTTATATCAGTTTATAATTTTTCATAGTTTTTAATGCAATGATTGTCAATCTGAATTTGTCAAATATAGTTGGTGGCAAAGGATCCAAGTAAAGCAATTTCCCTATTTTGGGCTGCCATCAATGCCAGGGATCGTGTTGAGAGTGTGTTGAAGGACATGACCTTAGTTATGAAGCAGCTAAATTGGTCTGATGAGGCGATTGAAGCTATAAAATCCTTCCGTCATCTCTGCCCCTATGATTCGCAGGTGTCTTTGGACAACATCTTGGTTGAACTGTACAAGGTAAGGACTAAAGATTTCTTTTGTTTATTGCTTCTTTTCTAGCCAACTGCACTGACTGGGGAAGGATTATAGAGCCATGCGTTTAACAGCTTATGTATGCTGTTAAAGAGGTCAGGAAAGGATGATGAGGAGATTGACATGCTTCATGACAAATTGAAGCAAATTGAAGATGGTGTGACATTTGTTGGAATGACGACAAAACAAGCGAGATCTCAAGGGAAGAAAATACAAATAATTGCTGAACAAGAGATATCAAGGTGTACATTTCATCCATGCTCGTTGATTTTTTTTTGATTTAATTAATGTGTGGTTTCATTACGATCGAATAAGTTCTTCAAAACCGATTTTTAATTTTAAATTATTCGTTCGACGTATAACATCGTCACGTGTTAACGAACTACACGCTAAACCTATTTTTAAGTCTAACTTATTCATCTCTAATTTATCTTTAATAAAAATATATAATTTTAATTTTTTAAATAATTTAATTAATTTTTATTTGCTTAAAAAAACATAATAGGGTCGTATATACCTTTTTCAAATAAATATACGCCATCGTATATACCATTTGAAGTGATATATCGATTTTCTAACTTACACATCGTATATACACCCCCACAAAACGTATATACGAGTGGTCTTCTTTAACACCAATCGTATATACGTCCTAAAACATATATACGATGACAAAAATGTAAGGGTCGTATATATGTTCTTTGAACATATATACGATTGGTATTTATTTTTTTAAAAAAAAAACGTTTTCTTAGGGTTATTTTGGAGTTTCACTATTATGTGGGGTGAATAAGGTGAGGGTAAAAAAAAGACCTTATTTTTATGGCAAAATATCTCCCCAGGACACTTAATTTATTTACTTGTAACGAATAAGTCTCTTAACTTTTTTTTTTTTTTAAAACACATGTCCCTTAACTTATTTATTTGTAACGAATAGATCTTTTAACTTATTTATTTATTTATGAAAAAAGGAACTGTAATGTCCTGCGTTGTCCAACTACCAAGTCCGGAAGTAATATCGATGTTTAACTAACTAAAGATTGTAATGTAATGATTTAGAGTTGACGATAAGAAAGTCGATTCGCTTCATCATCTTTTCTGGAGTGAAGAAATACCAAAATGTCAGAGTCAAACGCCTTAGCAAATGGCTTGGCTGGTGCTGGTGGTGGAATAATTGCTCAAATATTAACTTATCCTCTTCAAACGGTACTCAATCCAAATTCTTCTTCTTCTTCTTCTTCTTCTTCTTCTTCTTCTTCTTCTCTCTCTCTCTCTCTCTCTCTAACCAATTTCATTGCAATTTGCAGGTAAATACACGCCAGCAAACTGAGAGAACGCTGAAGAGGAACAAGCAAAGTTTGCTTCCACAACCCACCAATGCAACCACTGCTCCTGCTCCTGGAATTTTTCTTCAGATCTTTCAGGTTCAAATTTATTTTGCTCATTTTATTTTGGTTGGTTGTGTTTCTAATATTTAGATTATATTTAAATTTAATTACAATTTTTTAGGTCATTGGAAATGAAGGTTGGGGTGGACTCTACAGTGGCCTCAAGCCTTCTCTTCTTGGAACTGCTGCTTCTCAGGTTATCAATTTCAACTTGCTTTCAAGTAAACCCCATAATTTCTTCTGCTTATCGGTAATTTAATCATTTGTATATAGCAAGGTTTTAAATTTTGGACAGGTCGTGGATGGTTGCATTGCATCGTAGGCCTAGTTTTGATAATCAACGTAATTGAGCACTTATAGCATAAACACTTGTATGATATTGATAAGTGTTTATTTCTCATGTATAAGAACTTATCATATAAGCATTTATCATATAAGTGCTTGTGTATAAGCTATTTCTATAACAAAAGATAAACTAAAGTCAAATTGTTTTTGTATAAGCTATAAACTATTGTCATAAGCTATTCTAGAGAGCAAGTGAAGATAAGAGGAAAACAACTTATTGACATGTCATAAGTTGTTTCCATAGTTCTCCCAAGCAGTCTCATAAGTGCTTATATAAGCCCAAATAAGTCAATCCAAACAGTCCCTTAGTATTGTGTAAAATTATGGAAATTGTGGCTATAGAAACTCCAAAAACATTGACGTTCGGACTACAAACAGTAATTTAAAACCTTGGTGTATAAGATGTAGTATTCAAGGCTTGATATCTGATATGATATGATGAACTATTCATTTTGGGCTTTAGGTGTCCATCTAAATGCTTGTTTTTTTAATGTTGTTAGGGCATTTACTACTTCGTCTATCAAGTTTTTAAGAACAAGGCTGTCGCCATTGCCGCTGCCAGAAAAGTCAAAGGACGTGGAGATGGTACTGTTGGAATGTTTGGTTGGCTCATTGTGGCTGCAATTGCTGGGTGATTATTGTTCCATCGTGCCACTTTTTTCGTTTGAAGTGTTAAATTGCATGTGGTGTTGAACTGAACCCAACTTCCATACTTGATTGATATTCTTATCGCAGTTGTTTTATTTTGCAGGTCCTTTAATGTATTGCTAACAAACCCAATATGGGTTCTAGTGACTCGTATGCAGGTGCATTCAGATATTTCCTTTCTTTTGGACTATTTTGTTTGAAGTTTTACTATTTGTAAAATGAAATTCAGGTGGATTTTAGTTTGAAAATGTGTCATGTGGTTGTAGTCTGCACAAGTAAATACATTAACAAATATAATCCACATTAAATTTTCCTGTGTGTGTGAGCATTATCATTCGTATCTTTATGTTCGACAGAAGTTCTGTTAAACATTTACAGAGAAGTTCAAACTTTTTATGTGGAAGCACCAGAATTTGGCATAAAGCCATAAGAGGGAATAATGCATAGACTCTGAATGCTTAAAACTAGCCATTGTGAATTTTCCCTGATGCTAGCTCAAACTGTGTATCCATCTTTTGGGTCCAATGTCAATTATGTGTGACATTTTATATTTTGATTGTAGACACATACTCAAGCGGAAAGGAAAGTCACGGAGGAAAAGAAAGAAGCTTTAAGGAGGGCGCAGAAAGCAGCTTAGAAGGTGCAACATTGGAAGACAAATTAGCTGAACTGAATTCTCTAAAACCTAAACCATTTGGGACTTTACATGCGGTTTGTCTCTTGATTCTTTTCTCCATTTCCTTTCATTGATTATTGTTTCTTCTTTACGTTGGTCAGGGAATGAGTGTGGATATTTGTCATTGTTCTTTTCCCTCTCCTTTATTGCTAGATTTACTAGGAACTCCTTTTGAATTTTATTATTCAAATCTCAAGAGATTTCGAATTTGGGAGAAGTTTTATCATTTCACAATTTGTAAGCTCATTGTCCATTTCATAAACAGAAAATTTGAGTTACCTCTTGCAATAACATTCATGATCTTTCATGTTGAATTTAGATTTGTTACATTGTTAGGAAAGCATAGATTAGATTACTTCTAGAATTTACATGGTACTTTTGTAAGAGTACTACACCTAAGATTGTCATGCTTCCAGTTACATGAGCACCTTTACTTGTGTTAACGCTGATATGAAATTTTGATTTGATGAAAGGTTAATGAAGTATATAGTGAAGCAGGTATATTTGGATTTTGGAAGGGTGTCATCCCTGCTCTTATTATGGTCAGCCTCATAATTTCTTTTATTGATATATTCTGTTAATATATAATATTTATATATTTGTTGTATGACTTTTGTCAAAAAATATATATATATATATATATATATATATATATATATATATATATATATATATATATATATATATATATATATTTGTTGTATGACTGGGAATTTTCACTACAGGTATGCAATCCATCAATCCAGTTTATGATTTATGAGAGTTCACTGAAGCATCTTAGGGCAAAACGCGCTGCTAAGAAGCAGGGGGATAAAAGTATAACTGCTTTGGAGGTATAGACTACTTTTAAATTCATTAAGTGGAAAGCATGGCGTAGGAGAACATTTGAATTTTTTTCATGTCACTTGTCTGTATATTTTCCTTGCTGTGTATGACAGTAAGCATCCTGTTGTCCTTAAAAAAGGTTTTCTTGGTCGGAGCATTAGCAAAACTCGGAGCAACTGTAACTACGTACCCCTTGCTAGTTGTCAAGGTAAATTCACACATAGTTTCTTAATTTTTCTTAATTATTATTTATTATTGTAGAGAAGATAAAACCTCACTGATTGATACTAAATTCATAAGTATAAGGACGTCCTTCTCAACCACACCAAAGCAGAATCCTAACATTCTTCCAGTATTGGTCAACTTCTGTATTAAATACCTTTTCATATATACAGTTCTAAAATGCTATATTTTCAATGGATTTGACTCCTATGAAGTGAGGGAGTCACTATAGAGATGAACCTAGTAGTTGAGTTGTAGTCATTAATTGAAAAATCAACTATTGAGGTTAAAACAACTAGATTGATAGTTAATTTTAGAATCAAGAACGATAACTCCTCATTTTTTCCTTCTAAATTGACCCTCCCACTTTAGAGAAGCGATGTACATCTTCAACTATCCTGATTTTGAATTAGTACATTACCTTCATTCAATACAACCATAGTTTTCTCTCTCTCCCAGTCTTGGTTGTTATAATCTGAATGCAAGTGGCTATTCAGCATGCAAATGCTTTAAGTGACTAAAGTTTGTTCTCCTACAGTGTTTCTTACAGTAATGTATCTAAATGACTGTGTTTGCGCAGTCAACACACTCTAGAACACATGCACCATATACTAGTATATGCCTGTTGATTCTTAATACTTCATGTTTCTTTCCTTGCAGTCAAGGCTTCAAGCTAAACAGGAGATTGGTGGAAGTAACTCATTAAGATACTCAGGTTTGATTGTAGATATATATGATATAACCTAATTAGCTGATAGTTTTCTTCAACTCTTCTGTAAAAGGATATTCATATACCTAATACGGTATGGGAGGACTAATTTTTTTTAATAAGGTCTAATGATCCTGATATTGCCAGTTAGGCTTTTGTTTTCCTAGGCTTTTGTTGGTTACTTGATTATGTAAGACTTTTCAGAGAACATTGGCCTGATACTAATTTCACAATATGGTTGACTGCAGTGTTGAAACTTGAAAACATTGACAATTCCCTTGAAAACCACTGAACCATTTTCTGTTTCTTTTATATCTATCTTTTTATCATTGGAAACTCTATTTCGTTTAGAGTTGTCTTGCTTTTTTCTTTTCTATCAATATACTTCCAATTTTGAAAATCCAAGTTTTGATTAGCACCAAATTTAGGGTGGACGACTTTGGTAGAAGGTTCACGTAGACCGATACTTGAAAATTGGTCTCAAACTCTGACAACGACCAAATGCTATTCTCAGAAGCAAAACAAGGTCCTCCATGTCCTAACCATTGATATGGTAATCTGATGTGTCGTTTTGACACAAAAAAGAGAAACTGATTATGAGTGAGTGCCTCAAAACTCAACTTATATTCATTTGCTCTTACTTTATGTTGAATTGGCACCGATCAGGTCACCATCTCGATTATTTTTTTATAAGCAAATGTTAGGGGGTTGGGGAATGTTAGTTTCTGGGGTTTGAACTCTGGACCTCCTTCTTGCAAATTGTAACTCCTTCGTGTCGCCCTTAATTTCATGCTAAGTGAAATTTACCTTCTTGGGACCATCATCTCAGTTGTGAGGACGAGAGTGAGCTTGTGCTTCTGGGGAGCAGTGTCAGTCTTCATCAGAGTTTGGGCTGTTTTTCAAGTACCGAACACGTGGACCACATATGACACCCTAGGACCCACCAGGTTTAGCATGATTATTCAAGAAATAAAACGATTTTTTTAACATGATATGATGAGTGTCCTTAAGACTAAGGTTACGAAACAAAATGTATGGATTTTGTTCATGTTTTGTTATTGAAATTCAACACTAGACTAGATCTGAATGATGGATCCATCCATCATAGCAGCTCTATACATACATGTTTTATTGTAAGTTATGTTGTTATGGATAGTTGCCAAAGTTTGTATTACCCATTTCTTATACAATAATAAATGCAGGTACGTTTGATGCCATACTTAAAATGATCCGTTATGAAGGATTTCCTGGCTTTTATAAAGGAATGAGCACAAAGATAGTACAAAGTGTTTTTGCTGCTTCTGTACTATTCATGGTAAAGGAGGAGCTCGTTAAGGCTTTCATGGTGCTGACAGAAAAGAGCAAAAAAGTTGTATTAAATTCAAGTAGTTGACTGGACTTTCTTCTTTTAGCTATAGAAATAATTCGTGTAATTTATGGGATATCTCTATACTGCTTTGCTTATACCTATTGGTTATAGCTATACACAGTTTGTGCTGAGGGAATGAAGAACTCTTCACCAAAATTACCAAATAATGGATAAAATAAAATAAACTCCACGTGACTAGATGAGTCATCTATACTATTAACAATTACAAATAAACTCATTAATAGCAATTTCACAATTAATAGTATTTTGAACAATTTTCTATGACACACCCCTCCATCAATTTCATCTATTTGACAATCATTAAACTTGCAATGCACACATCATTTGAAATTCATTTTTGTAAAGGACAATTAAATTTAAAATGCATAAATTACAATGAACAAATCATTTGTTCCATCATCTTCTAAATTCACAGAATTGTAGTGCCATTTGGGTTCCTCCTCCTCCTCCTCCCACTTCTTGATTTCTCAATTTTTGTTATTTTCCTTCTTGATTAATATAGAAAACCCTTTTCTTCGGTATTCATCTCAGATATTTTCTTTTTCTTTTAGAAAATTCACGGTTGAAGACGAGAAAAAAGAAGTTGAAAATAGACAATTACAGGTTAATGCAACAATGACAAGCTTTGATGCAACAATTGTAAACTCAGAATTGCAATTTGACAGTGAATCAATCATTGTTATCCTTCATTGATAGAGAATTTCCCTTTTAAAGGGTCAATTACAACTGAAATTGAACTAACAGACTGTTACCAAGAGTAACTGTTGTAATACCCTAATTTTGTCCGTCCCTTAACTCAAGCCAATTTCGAGAATTGGAACTCAACTAAATCAAAGTAGTACCTTGTTTAAGTTAAGCGACACTTATTTGTTTAAATCGTATGCGTTCTTCGTTTTAGTCGTACATAAGTAATGTTTTCGTGTAATGAGCTCATTTCTTCTATTTTGAGTCTCGTTTTAGCGTATTCGTCTAGTACAGCCCGTTCGTCTTTGTGTTTGACTGGACTCTTTTATTATTATTATTCTTTTCTTCTTATACAGTTAATTTATTTTGAGCATATATATATAGTCCAAAAGGTCAAAAAAATTCTATCTAGTTTATTTATAATTTAAAAGTGTTTAAGAGTCCAAAATGTCAAAAATACTATTTAATTTTTATTACAACTTAGAAGAGTCCCAAATGTCCAAATGTCCAAAAAATACAAAAATAATAATACAAATATACAAAAACAAATAAATTCGAAAATACAAAAATAAAAAAAATAATGTAAAGAAGTGCAGCAGTCAGAGGGTGGTGCAAAGTTTGCTCTCCAAGCTGCTGGGCTTGGATCCGGACACGAAAATATTCAAAACCAGTCAAATGTAATTAAATGCCTAACCTAATTTTTAACTATAAATGGCGGTCAATGATCGATCGAGGACACGATTTTCGAGGTAAACAACACCAAAAACAATTAGGGTTTTACATCGAGACCCTAATCCCAAAAACAGTATTTTTTAGTCCCTGAAAAAAGATTAAGCAAGTTTATCAACAGATCCAGAGTAGTCAGCAACAAACAAACCAGATCGTCCAAAGGCGAGTTGGCTTTTTCCCATTACGAGCGTTTTCTTTTTACTATGTTATTAGATTAGATCCAAATGTAGATATTTGGAGTGTTGTTTCTGTGAATTAAGTATAATGTATATAATTCAAGCTATTACTGTATGTGTTAGTTCTTATATTGTAAGTGCTAATTCTTAGAGCATAGGAAAAATGATAATCAGATCTGTTTCAAAAAATATAAAATAATACGTACATATAAGAACCAAAGAACACTAGCTAGAAGAGGAGTGAAAGAAAAATGCAAAGGAAAAAGGAGAACCATCTGTCACTTCACGGTGAGATTCGGTCGTCTTCTCCGCGGACTCACCGGCGAGACCCCATTTTCGAAAGATCCACGAACCGATCCACCTCCAACCCCCGCCGCCGCGAACCACCCCCAAAGCCAGGACCCACAGGGTGTCACAATCACCACCAACCAAGCGCACTCACACCGAATCACTCTCACGACCACAAACCGTCCCTCACCATCGCCGTGAAGCACCCCAAGCATCGTTACAAACCGAAATGCTACAACCGACCATTAAACCGAAAGCTCTGACCACCAAGAACCGAGTCAAACAACCACCCAACCACCGTCAACCACCGTCCCTCTCTCTCCCTCATTTCGTTTTCTCATCGGACCTCTCTCTCTCTCCGCAAACACCGGCGGAAATTTCGCCCAAAAATCTCTTTCTTCCTCATTTGGGAGTGGTGCAGTGCTGTGAGTGAGGAGGGGAGCAGTGGGAGTGGGTTTTTAGGGTTTTGGTTATTAGGGTTGGGCCTTATATAGTGTCTCCCTTTATTCATTTTGTTTTCATTTTATTTTTTAATACTCAGATTATTACCTACACCCCCTAATTTCACGCGTGCACCTCCCCTCACTTAAGCCCAGTTTCGCATCTTTGGGCCTCCTATCTGAACCGGGCTTCTTTTGTTTACCCCCTGTTCGGTTACACCACCCCTACGACTAATAACACCCCATTTTGCAATTTTCACCTTTTCTCGTTTTAATTTTTTTAATTCAAATAATTTCTCAATAAATCAAAAAACTTTGTTAATGGTTTTGCGAAGCCTCTGCTTGCATAATCATTAACAATGATGAACTAGTGGTGATCACTTGGAGCCTTTGCTCAATTGATCATCATGAATGCCTAATTTTTCTAAATACTTTCAATAAATCAAAAACTTTGTTAATGGTTTTGCGAAGCCTCGCTTGCATAATCATTAACAATGAGAACTAGTGGTGATCACTTGGAGCCTTTGCTCAATTGATCATCATGAATGCTGATTTTTCTAAATACTTTTCATTAAATCAAAACTTTGTTAATGGTCTTGCGAAGCCTTTGCTTGCATGATTATTAACAATGAGAACTAGTGGTGATCACTTGGAGCCTTTGCTCAATTGATCATCATGAGCGCCTAGTTTTCCTAAAAAAACTTTTCATTAAATCAAAAACTTTGTTAGTGGTTTTGCGAAGCCTCCGCTTGCATAATCATTAACAATGGGAACTAGTGGTGATCACTTGGAGCCTTTGCTCAATTGATCATCATGAGCGCCTAGTTTTCCTAAAAACTTTTCATTAAATCAAAAACTTTGTTATTGGTCTGCGAAGCCTTTGCTTGCATGATTATTAATAATGGAGTGCTAATGGTGGTCACTTGGAGCCTTCGCTCAATTGATCATCATGAAAGCTCGATTTCACGACTAAACGAAATAAAAAAACCTAGAACTACGTAGCTTTGATTTCTCCATCGCACACGGAGATACGTAGGAGCGGATCCCCTCCGTCAAGCACAATAAACTAAAAACATTTTTCCTTTCAAAAAACCCAAAGCGGCTAAATTCTCGTCAGCGCGCAAATAAAAATTAATTAAGTCTATTCGAAAGAGGCAAATTTTTAAATATTTTTCAAATCAACACTTAAAATCACACCTTTAATTAAAGGTTCCTTTCGATAGAAAGGAGATGTGGAGTGCTAATACCTTCCCCATGCCTAATAGACCCCGAACCCAAACCTCCCGGTTTTCCAAAAGACCATCTGCCTTCCCAAAAAGGTTTTTCTTCAATATTTTCCTTATAAAAAATATTGGTGGCGACTTCATTGTTTTAAAACGTTGTAAACGAAGAAAAACCCCTCGGGGACTTTTTGAGCGTATAGCGGTGGCGACTTCTTCTTTGGGGACCCTAAGAAAATCTTTTTCAAAAGAGGGTCGAGCCTAATTAATTAAATATGTGATTTGTGTGTTTGATTTGAATATCTTGTTTTGCCTCTATTCTTCTTCTTTTTCATACAAGCGTTGTTGCATTCATATGCATTCACTTCTTCCTCTTCTATGATTGTCTCCTTCCTATCTTCTTTGCTTGTATGCTTAGTTCCTTCATGCATATTCCCCAATCTTATCATGCTCCTCTTCTTTGCTCCCCTTTCTTTGAGGTAAGCAATACGGGCAATTCTTGTTGGCTCCTTAGGATGATTTGTATATTGAAATGAGGTATGCATGTTGAACCTTAGGGTAGAGCGACTCTTTTTTCAGATGCATGTGCGGGTTTTCATTTGCGGGTGGGGAAGGGTAGATATTTCTAGGTGTTGTGCCCTCAACACACTTCACACCCTATACTTGTGAGCGTTGAGCGGGGCCTAAAACCCAAGTGCGAACAAAAACCTAGGAGAGTGGGAGCGACTAGTGAGCGCCATTCGTAGACCTTTGTGCTGTATGGCTCTCATGAAAGTTCCGCCCAAGAGTGCGCTTTGTCATGATGCCTCACACACTCGGTAGTTTTTCACGATTGTGGGTGTCATCATGAGAAAGACTTTAGCTCTTGGTTGCCATTGTGAGGAAGTGATTAGAACCTACATGTGAGGACTACCCCTTTCGTCGACTTTAGACCCTAGGATTCCCACCATTAAGTAGGACACGGGGCACGCCCTTGTTTGTTGCATTTAGCATAAGCATTTCATTTATAATCAAAAAGAGGAAAAAGCTCCTCGCCAAGTTCATCAAAACATGGCATTCATGCATAAGCATTATTTCAAAAGGGACATAGTAGAACTACGTGCGCTTTGATTCCTCAAGGAGGATACGTAGGAGCGGGTCCACCCGTCAAGCATAACAAATAAAAATTTCATTTTGAAAAAGTGTCTTTTTCACATCATTCAAAAATGCAAAAACCTCTTAGAATAATTGCACTTTTCAAGTGATCATGTTTCCACGCATTTGAATATATAATGTTTTCACATACAATAAAAGTTTTGATGAGAGGCAGAGGCGGCTTTGCGAAATAGTCACTCTTTCAAAAAAAATAAATAAAAAAATAGAAAATAAAATTTTTGCATCTCCTCCATTCCTCGATAAATGGTGAAGAAGTTCGTCAAAATTCCTATCTGTCCTAAGCTGGTGTTAACTCTTTGTGAAACATGCCTTTAGTAAACATACTTCGTCATTTCCTTCATCCATGTGCTCATGTCATGTGTCCTGTCTTAAGGAAGAGGGTCAACTGGTTTGTCAACAGCAACTTCAGTCTCAAGATTCATGGCAACCAATCAAGGAAACTTAGTGATTGAGAGTCTCGGCAATTCAGTCCGGATAATCCGATTGTGGAAGTCCTCAGCGGCTAGTCCAAGGAATCGAGCACTAGTCCAAGAGAATCGATCGTTAAATAATAAAGTCGGGGTGATAGAAATGCGGATGGATGCGATAAGAATGCGGATGGTGAAATGATGGACATCGGCAAGCTTTGAAAAATGGGGCCACTCATGAGCTACTCTGCTTTGTCGTAAACCCGGGAGGGCTGCAACCATCCTTCCTACCTCGGGACCCATTGAAAGCCGTGGATTGCTATTCCTCATTCGGGATTTGGGGTCAATCATCCCCTTTGATCCACATGAGTTTTCTCTTTTCAATGTGAATGGTGATCCTCAAGGTCACTATTCGAAATTCTCAACCCAGATCGATTGCATGAGTTGGAAAAGCGCTTGAAAACCATAGAGGATTCAAAAACCAAAGCTAAAGACGCGCGTGATCTATGCCTTGTTCCGGACTTGGTTATTCCCAAAGATGAAGGTGCGGTCTTTGACCAATATTGTGGTACCGGTGCCCCGAAAATAGACACGTAACCATATGCGCTAGAAGGATGACCGCATACAATCACGGCGACAAAGCGCTCATCCACTACTTCGGTATAGCCTAGCAGGGCATCTGCGGGTGGTACATGCGATTTGCGACCTTCCGACATCCACGGTTGGAAGGACCTTTACGAGGCTTTCTTAAAGGAGTATGAATACAACAAAGACATGGCTCGGATCGGATTCAATTTGCAGATATATGAGCAAGAAAGATCATGAGTCCTTTAAGGAATATGCTCAAAGATGGAGAAATACGGCTGCCCGGTGAAGCCACCATTGGTGAGAGAAGGAAATAGTGTACATGTTCATGGAGACTCTCCCGGTTGTTTTTATGAGCGTGCGGTTGGAAGTGGGTCCTCAAGCTTCTCGGATGTGATCAAAGTAGGGGCAAGGCTTGAAGTCGGGATGAAAAGAGGAAGAATTCCTGCAACCCTCTTTGGCGCCAACAATGCTAGTGATTTGCCCGCAAAGAAAAAGCGGAGGAATCAATGCTATAGTGGGACAAGGAAAGTCACGTCGATGCGACCCCATTCCTATGTCATACACTCGATTTGTGCGACTATCTAATCAACCATGGGTTGGTCTCTCCTCGTGGGATGAAGCGGTCCAACCTCCATTCCCAAGAAGATACAATGCAAAGGCGCTTGTGAATTCCATTACGGTGCAATTGGTCACTCATCGAGAATTGTCATCCTTTGAAGCGGTTGGTTCAAAATCTTATTGACACAAAACAGTTGACCTTTGATGAGAGAAGTGAAGGACTAAACCCTTTGAGATCGTGGTACATCGAGGCGGGGATGGCGATAGTTGAAGAGGATCGAGGTGTTTATCGTCAAGCATTTGTGCTTTTCGTCATGCATTTTTATGTAATGCAATCCTGCAGCTCTGCCCGAGGCCTTAGGATATTTCAATAAGGGCACAGTTTCCTTTTAAAGACTTGTCATCAATAAAAGTTATCCTTTTCGATCACTTTGGTTCAAGATCGTCATTGCCCTGGTTTTATCATATTCGACTTTTGGCTCATTTTAACGCTTTAAGTCCTCCATGCGGTGGGCAAGTTTGAGGTCACTAATTTCCCTTGTTAATATCATATTCTTTCAGTGCAAATCCTTTAGAAAATAATAAATAACAAGAAAATAAGCTCGCTAGGTTGAAAACCCGCAAAGGGCGGCCTAGGCAAAAAAGAGCGCCCGGTGGATTGAAAACTCGTAAAGAGCGGTCCAGGCAAAAGTTAGGGCATATATAAAAAAAAAAAAAAAAAAAAAAAAAAAAAAAAAAAAAAAAAAAAACAAATGCAAAGAAAGGAGCAAACACATATAGATAGATGAACTGTTGTCATGTTTACGAAAAATAAGCAATCGGAATTTGAAATGAAGTATGGCCATCTCCCCATACCGCCACCACCCAAAATCCCAGAAAATCCCTTTCCCACCTACCTTAAGCCAAGAAATAAAACTAAACTCAAAAATATACCCTCAAATCACCTTAGACAAGGATCATCTCAAATATCAAAAGAAAAACAGTGCATCACTTTTTATCAGCTCACCCAAAAAAAAAAAAAAAAAAAAAAAAAAAAAAAAAAAAAAAAAAAAAAAAAAAAAAAGAAAAAAGAGAAAATCAGAAAAAAAGAGGGGATTCAAAAATGAAAATCCCAAAACAAAGGAAAACACAAAGAAATGTAAGTGGTGAGCTGATGCGTGTTACCACAAAGCATACAAGATCCTTGTCTCAATAAACCTTCAAACACTTCATCATTTCCAGTACACCCTCCTCCCATAAACCGCAAACACTTCCTTTGACCGTGGAATTCCGCTCTCCACAAACCCTAGCCGAGAATAAAACTTCCGAGCACCTCATCAAGCCAAATAACCATCATAAATCGTCACCAACGCCGAATAAAAATCATCCTACCATTAGCCCTAAGCACTTCATTCATTGATCATCCTTCTTCCACCAAAACACACACAACCAGAAAAGTCCATTCCGATCAATGATGATTCTTTGTTGTTTTCTCAAATTTTAAATCTCGGGACAACTAAGTTTATCACATTTACAATGTATTCGCTCAAAAGAAAAAACAAGCGATCGAGAAAAAGAAAGGTGATCAAGAAAAAACAAACCCTCGGGAAAAAGAAATGAGGAGCAAAAACAAACGATCGGAAAAAGAAAGGCGTGAGAGAAAAGAAAGACTTGCACTTCAAACGCATTCAATTTGCATTGAAACAAGGTTTAGTGATCACCAAGTGAGGCTTCTTTCACACCAAAGGTCAAGACATTAGTAGAGAACCAAAGAATTGCCTTGAGAATCTTTGCTCGGATCTAAAAGTTGGGGCATTCTCTTTACCACCCGCCCACCCTAGTCAGGGAAAATGCATTCGGTGTCCATCCATGGCCATTCATCCTTTCACTAGGTGTCGGCCGTGGCACTGGTTCTTGTGTATTTGCTCTTTCACTCCGCTTCCTTTCACACTCCGGTTGCCAATACTACCAGACAGGGGCAAGTCAATCATTCACAGTCGCCAAAGGCCTGAATTGGGGAAGCTTGGCATTCATCCTAAACACTCACCTGGCGTCTGCATATTCATGTGTGTTCAGCTGGGCAATGTTTCATAGAGAAAGCACAAGATTATTCTTGAAAGTTCAATTATCATGGAATGGAGGAAAACATAAATGAGTTTGTTTGTAAATAAGAACCTTGAGAACACGGGGTTTAAATCAAAATTAGCTTTTTCAAAAAGAATGATCGATTCACCTCCACTTTTTGCATCAAGTCTCGTGTCTCATCATTACAAAAATGTTCATCAAAAGCTGTTTAAATACCCAAAAATTCATGTCATATCATGCATCAAAGCATTGCATTTGCATCCTCACATAACAAAATATGGGAATTCTTTAACTTGATTATCTTGGCGTGTGAGGTCGCCTAAAGTTGACCGTTTGTAGGGCTATAGTGCTCGCCTTCATCCTTAGGGATTAGGTTGTTATCATGTAGGGCTTTAGTGCTCGCCTGGATCCTTCGGGATTAGGTTGTTATCATGTAGGGCTTTAGTGCTCGCCTTCATCCTTAGGGATTAGGTTGTTATCTTTTAGGGCTTTAGTGCTCGCCTTCATCCTTAGGGATTAGGTTGTTATCTTTTAGGGCTTTAGTGCTCGCCTGGATCCTTAGGGATTAGGTTGTTATCATGTAGGGCTTTAATGCTCGCCTGGATCCTTAGGGATTAGGTTGTTATCATGTAGGGCTTTAGTGCTCGCCTTAATCCTAGGGATTAGGTTGTTACCTTGTAGGCGCTTAAAGTGTTGACCCTCAGCAAAACATAATAGGAGCATTCCATTCATCAAAGCATCAATCACCGCATACACTTGCATTCAAACATCAAAGCATTATGTTGATATTTGCATTTCATGAAATACAAAGAAGAAGCAAACACCAAAGAACACAACATCTTCATATCATTCATCATTCTCATATCATCCATACCATTCATCACCTCATGGCATCAAACAGTACATTACGCTTTCAAATTCGCATCTCAAAAGAGCGAAGGAATAATCAAACAGAAAGAGCATCCCACCAAGATCAATCCTTGCATTCATATGCATGCATTTCATGTACCATTCAAGAGAAAAGTTACTTTGGACCAGGGGGTCCCAAAAATCTAAATTTCAGAAAATCACCATGACACGGAGTTCGTAAACTCCCTCAACCCAGAGTTCGTAAACTCCATCAAACCAGAGTTCGTAAACTCCATCAAACCAGAGTTCGTAAACTCCATCAACCCAGAGTTCGTAAACTCCATCAAACCAGAGTTCGTAAACTCCATCAACCCAGAGTTAGTGAACTCCTACAGAGTTAGTGAACTCCTTCCACGAGATCACAACATCATCGTATGCGAGCGCGATGGATCCATCGACCGTTAAGTCCCGGATTAGTTGTGTCGACCTAAGGCACAAGCGTAAATCCATTGATCAAATCGATTCGGACACGATGTTGATCGGCGCTCGAAAAGGCCACCCCCGAGCTCGGACTCGACAAGAGTCGTTAAAAGGTGTTTAGGCAACCTCCGAATTCCCAATTTACCGCTTTTCCCAATTTACCGCTTTTTCCAATTTATTGCTTTCTCGTTAATGCGACAAGTGTTAACCTCCTCTCTCAAAAAGAAAAATAACAAAAAGATTTGAGTTTTTTTAAACGGACAAAATTAGTATTATTTCTATATCTTTATTTCCATTTCACCAACAAATTTGAAAAGGCCAATTCATATTTTTGGCGAAATGTGAAATAAGAGAGCAGCATTGTAATACCCTAATTTTGTCCGTCCCTTAACTCAAGCCAATTTCGAGAATTGGAACTCAACTAAATCAAAGTACCACTTTGTTTAAGTTAAGCGAGCCTTATTTGTTTAAATCGTGCGTTCTTCGTTTTAGTCGTACATAAGTAATGTTTTGTGTAATGAGCTCATTTCTTCTATTTTGAGTCTCGTTTTAGCGTATTCGTCTAGTCGGCCCGTTTCGTCTTTGTGTTTGACGGGACTTTTTATTATTATTATTCTTTTCTTCTTATCTGAGTTAATTTATTTTGAGCATATATATATAGTCCAAAAGGTCAAAAAAATTCTATCTAGTTTATTTATAATTTAAAAGTGTTTAAGAGTCCAAAAATGTCAAAAAATACTATTTAATTTTTATTACAACTTAGAAGAGTCCCAAATGTCCAAATGTCCAAAAAATACAAAAAATAATAATACAAATATACAAAAACAAATAAATTCGAAAATACAAAAATAAAAAATAACAGTAAGTGTGTGAGATGCAGGGGTGCGTGAAATTTGCTCTCCAATTTCTTTGGGCTTGGATCGGACTGAAAATAGTCAAAACCCAGTCAAATGTAATTAAATGCCTAACCTAATTTTTAACTATAAATAGGCAGTCAATGATCAGTCAAGGGACACGATTTTCGAGGTAAACAACACCAAAAAACAATTAGGGTTTTACACTGAGACCCTAATCCCAAAAACAGTATTTTTTAGTTCCTGAAAAAGGATTAAGCAAGTTTATCAACAGATCCAGAGTAGTCAGCAACAAACAAACCGGATCGTCCAAAGGCCAGGTTGGCTTTTTCCCATTCTGAGGCGTTTTCTTTTTTACTATGTTATTAGATTAGATCTGAAATGTAGATATTTGGAGTGTTGTTTCTGTGAATTAAATATAATGTATATAATTCAAGCTATTACTGTATGTGTTAGTTCTTATATTGTAAGTGCTAATTCTTAGAGCATAGGAAAAATGATAATCAGATCTGTTTCAAAAAATATAAAATAATACGTACATATAAGAACCAGCAACACTAGCTAGAAGAGGAGTGAAAGAAAAATGCAAAGGAAAAAGGAGAACCATCTGTCACTTCGCCGGTGAGATTCCGGTCGTCTTCTCCGGCGGACTCACCGGCGAGACCCCCATTTTCGAGCAGTCACGAAACCGATCCACCTCCAACCCCCTGGCCGTCGCAACCACCCCCAAAACCGGACCCCTGGCTGTCACAATCACCACCAACCGAAGCGCACCTCACACCGAATCACTCTCACGACCACAAACCGTCCCTCACCATCGCCGTGAAGCACCCCAAGCATCGTTACAAACCGAAATGCTACAACCAGCCATTAAACCGAGCTACAGCCACCAAGAACCGATCCAAACAACCACCCAACCACCGTCAACCACCGTCCCTCTCTCTCCCTCATTTCGTTTTCTCATCGGACCTCTCTCTCTCTCGCAAACACCAGCGGAAATTTATTAAAAATCTCTTTCTTCCTCATTTGGGAGTGGGCTGTGTACAAGTGTGATAGGAGGAGGCAGTGGGAGTGGGTTTTTAGGGTTTTGGTTATTAGGGTTGGGCCTTATATAGTGTCTCCCTTTATTCATTTTGTTTTCATTTTATTTTTTAATACTCAGATTATTACCTACACCCCCTAATTTCACGCGTGCACCTCCCCTCACTTAAGCCCGGCCGCATACTGGGCCCTCCTATCTTGAACCGGGCTTCTTTGTTTACACCCCCTGTTGATTACACCACCCCTACGACTAATAACACCCCATTTTGCAATTTTCACCTTTTCTCGTTTTAATTCTTTTTTAATTCAAATAATTTCTCAATAAATCAAAAAACTTTGTTAATGGTTTCATGAAGCCTCTGCTTGCATAATCATTAACAATGAGGAACTAGTGGTGATCACTTGGAGCCTTTGCTCAATTGATCATCATGAATGCCTAATTTTTCTAAATACTTTCAATAAATCAAAAACTTTGTTAATGGTTTTCATGAAGCCTCTGCTTGCATAATCATTAACAATGAGGAACTAGTGGTGATCACTTGGAGCCTTTGCTCAATTGATCATCATGAATGCCCTGATTTTTCTAAATACTTTTCATTAAATCAAAACTTTGTTAATGGTCTTGCGAAGCCTTTGCTTGCATGATTATTAACAATGAGGAACTAGTGGTGATCACTTGGAGCCTTTGCTCAATTGATCATCATGAGCGCCTAGTTTTCCTAAAAAAACTTTTCATTAAATCAAAAACTTTGTTAGTGGTTTTGCGAAGCCTCTGCTTGCATAATCATTAACAATGGGGAACTAGTGGTGATCACTTGGAGCCTTTGCTCAATTGATCATCATGAGCGCCTAGTTTTCCTAAAAACTTTTCATTAAATCAAAACTTTGTTATTGGTCTGCGAAGCCTTTGCTTGCATGATTATTAATAATGGAGTGCTAATGGTGGTCACTTGGAGCCTTCGCTCAATTGATCATCATGAAAGCTCAGTTTCACGACTAAACGAAATAAAAAAACCTAGAACTACGTAGCTTTGATTTCTCCATCGCACCTGGAGATACGTAGGAGCGGATCCCCTCCGTCAAGCACAATAAACTAAAAACATTTTTCCTTTCAAAAAACCCAAAGCGGCTAATTCTCGTCAAGCGCCGCAAATAAAAATTAATTAAGTCTATTCGAAAGAGGCAAATTTTTAAATATTTTTCAAATCAACACTTAAAATCACACCTTTAATTAAAGGTTCCCTTTCAGTAGAAAGGAGATGTGGGGTGCTAATACCTTCCCCATGCCTAACCGACCCCCGAACCCAAACCTCCCGGTTTTCCAAAAGACCATCTGCCTTCCCAAAAAGGTTTTTCTTCAATATTTTCCTTATAAAAAATATTGGTGGCGACTTCATTGTTTTAAAACGTTGTAAACGAAGAAAAACCCCTCGGGGACTTTTTCGGGCGCAACAACTGTCATAACCGAATTGAAACTGAGTTTCTCTATTTACAAAATGACCCCTTAACCTTTTATTATTACAAAACAACTACTAGCTTTATTCTATATTACATTTAACATCCTCCCTTAAACTGAACCTGCTCACAAGCATTCAGTTTAATTTCGATGCAAGCAACATTCCCAGCTGCTTTCTGAATTCTTCAAAAGCTTCCAACTTGAGGGCTTTGGTCATAATGTCAGCATTCTGTTCTTCTGATGCACAGTACTTCAGTTCCAATGCTCCTTTCTTGTTGAGCTCTCTCAAGAAGTGAAAACGTACATCTATGTGTTTGCTACGTCCATGCAGCACTGGATTTCTTGAGAGCTTAATAGTTGAAGTATTATCACAGTTAATCACCATCTTGTCTTGCAGGGAAATGCCCAATCTGTACAGAATTCTGTTTAGCCAAATGCCTTGGCAAGCACATACAGCTGCAGCTATGAATTCAGCTTCTGTTGTGGACAAGGTTACTACTGGCTGCTTTCTAGAACACCAAGATATAGCTCCATTTGCAAGTAGGAACACATAGCCCGAGGTGCTTCTTCTATCATCTTGGTCACCAGCATAATCACTATCAGAATAGATTTCAAGAGCTTCTGATCCCCCTCTTTTGTACAGAATACCATATTCAACTGTCCCCTGCACATATCTCAGAATTCTTTTCACAGCTATCATATGTTTCTCCACTGGTTTCTCCATAAAACGACTCACAAAACTCACTACAAAGGCAATGTCAGGCCTGGTTGCTGTGAGGTACATTAAACTTCCAATCATCTGCTTGTACAAAGTACTATCCACTGCTTCTCCTTCATCATGCTTGGAGAGTTTAGTTCCTGCTACCATAGGGGTCTTTACAGGTTTGCTGCACTGCATTTCAAACCTTACCAGCACTTCACGAGCATATTTTTGTTGGCATATGAAGATGCCCTTACTGTTTTGGACAACTTCAATGCCTAGAAAATATCTCATCCTCCCTAAATCAGTCATGTCAAATCTCTTCTTCATACAATCCTTGAATTCTTCAAACATTTCTCTGTGATTTCCTGTGAATATAAGGTCATCAACATATAGGCTTATAATCAGACAGTTTCCATTCTTATCATGCTTGGTGAACAATGTGTGCTCATATGGACATTTCACAAAGCCTTGTTCATCAAAGTAAGATTCAATCTTACTATACCAAGCTCGTGGAGCTTGCTTCAATCCATAAAGAGCTTTTTGGAGCTTGTACACTTCATTTTCTCTCCCTTTAACAATGTAACCTTGTGGCTGATCCACATACACATCCTCCAATAAATCACCATACAGGAAAGCACTCTTCACATCTAATTGAAACACATCCCACTTTCTTAGGGCAGCCACAGCTAGAACACTCCTTATGGTATCCCAACGAGCTACCGGAGCAAATACTTCATCAAAGTCTACACCATGTACTTGAGAATACCCTTTCACTACCAATCTGGCTTTATGTTTCTCAATTTCCCCTGATTCATTCAGTTTGGTCTTATACACCCATTTTACACCTATCTTCCTTGCACCACTAGGTAGAGTAGTAAGTTTCCAAGTCTTGTTTTTCTCTATGGAGTGCATCTCAGCATCCATAGCTTTCCTCCAAACCTCATGAGGAGAGGCTTGCTCATATGTTGTGGGATCTTCAATAGGTCCAATAACTGCTAGGCTCATCAATTGGTCTGTTTCACTGCTGATTTCACTAAAGAAACTTGTTTCATAATCACCTAGCCACACAGGTGGCTTTCTTATTCTTGAGTTTGTTTCTTCTTCTTCTTGATTCTGTGATGAACCTGCTTCTACATTAGTTGGAGTCTCATTAGCTACCTCTTCCTGATTTTGCTCAACTTCAACCACCCTGTCAATTCTTTCTACTTGAATTTCACTTTCTGTACTACTATCAATTTCTGCAAACCTCCTGTCTTGTGATCCCCAACTCCATCTTTCATTTTCAGAAAAGATCACATCCCTGCTCACAATTACTTTCTTTAGAATAGGATCATATAGTCTATAAGCCTTTGATTCATTGCTTATACCTATGAAGATACATTTTCTACTTTTCTCATCTAGTTTCTTTCTCATAACAGCTGGAACATGAGCATGAGCTATGCAACCAAATATTCTAATATGATTAACAGTGGGTTTCTCATTACTCCAAGCCTCTTGTGGAGTAATATCCTTCAAGATCACTGTAGGACTTCTATTTATTAGATGGACAGCCCAATTAACAGCCTCTGGCCAGAAATTTTTTGGTATGGACTTGCCTAACAATAAACTTCTAGTCATTTCAATCAAAGTTCTATTCTTTCTTTCAGCTATACCGTTTTGTTGGGGACTATATGCAGTAGTAAGCTGTCGTTTAATGCCATTCTCAGAGCAGAAATTTTCAAATTCAGTAGAGGTAAACTCACCTCCTCTATCAGTCCTAAGACACATTATATTTCTATCACTTTCTTTTTCAACAAGAGCTTTAAACTTCTTAAAACACCCTAGTGCAGCTGACTTTTCAACTAGAAAATAGACCCAAGTTTTTCTACTATAATCATCAATAAAAGTCAACACATACCTCTTTCCTCCACAAGACTCTGGTGTAATAGGACCACAAATGTCAGAATGGATCAATTCCAGCTTGTTAGTTGCTCTCCAACCTGATGCCTTTGGGAACTCCAATCTGTGTTGCTTGCCCTTCAAGCAGACTTCACAAGTCTTGTCCAAATCATTTATTTCAGGCAGCCCCTTTACCATATTTTTCTGTGACATTTCCTTCAGACTCCTCATATTCAGATGTCCAAATCTCTAGTGCCATAACTGTGATACATCTTCCTTTTTACGTATGCAGCGGGAAGAACTTACTGCTGCGATGATGTGAATCTGGAAATAGTTTGTTCTTGGTCATCTTGGAGCATATAATCAATCCTTTCTCTGTGTGATACACTTTGCATTCATCTTGATGCAAGGAAATTGACAATTCAATGTTCTGTTGCAATTGTCCAAGACTGAATAGATTGTTCTTCAGTTTGGGTATGTAATACACATTGCTCACTACCAGAAGCATACCATTTATACGCATCTTCACAGTACCTTTCCCTTCAACTATGATCTTGGAACCATCACCAAGTTTAACAGATTCTCTGAAGGTAGTGTCCAGTAATGAAAACCACTCCTTTTGACCACACATGTGGTTACTACACCCTGAATCTAAATACCAGATCATCTCTAATACTGCCTCAATTGCAGCCATCAACAGTACTTCTTCTTCATCATCAAACTCAGCATAGTGAGCTTTCTCCTCACTATTTGGACATTCATACTGAAAATGTCCAAGCTTCTTACATCTAAAACATTCTAAAGAATCTTTATAGGATGATTTACCTCTACCTCTTCCTCTGGTGGTAGAAGCTCGTCCTCTTCCCCTTGTAGAACCTCTGCTCGTGCCTGCAATTTTCAAGACTTGTTCTTCCTCCTTCTGAGGATGCATTCTCTGTTCATGAACCAGCAAACTCCCTTGAAGTTCGTCAATCGTCATGTTCTCAACATCATTGCCTTCACAATCGGTGCAAAGAACCACATAGTTGAATTTCTCACACATGGACCTCAGAATTTTCTCCACAATTTCACTCTGATCAATCTTTGCACCGAAGATCTTCATCTTGTTGACAACAGATAGCGTTCTTGAAAGATAGTCAGCCACACGCTCATCATCTTTCATACCAAGAAGCTCAAATTCTCTCTTCGCAGCACGCAACTGAGATCTTTTCACCTTTGTCGTACCTTGAAATTTCTGTTTCATGGAATCCCAGATTGCCTTCGAAGATTCTTTGTTCAAGATTGTTTCAATAATATCTCGATCGATTGATTGAAAGAGATAGTTTCTAGCCTTCAAATCTTTCAATTTTCCTTCCTCGTGCGCCTTGGTGTTCTCCGTCGTGGTCGGTGTCGATAACGCCGGAACTCCACCCTCGACGATGGTCCAGTATTCTTTGGAGCGGAGAAGGTTCTCCATAAGCATCGCCCAGTGGTCATAGTGACCATCAAACTTGGGAATCGACGCATGCATGTAATTCCCGTTTCCATTGTTCTCCGCCATTGAAGATCTCCTTCAATCGACTGATTCACACAGGTCCCTCTCTCGTTACAGCTCTAGATACCAATTGTAAACTCAGAATTGCAATTTGACAGTGAATCAATCATTGTTATCCTTCATTGATAGAGAATTTCCCTTTTAAAGGGTCAATTACAACTGAAATTGAACTAACAGACTGTTACCAAGAGTAACTGTCATAACCGAATTGAAACTGAGTTTCTCTATTTACAAAATGACCCCTTAACCTTTTATTATTACAAAACAACTACTAGCTTTATTCTATATTACATTTAACAACAATCTCTTTTTCAACAAATTTTTCTCTAGGTCAAGTTTCAATGTTTACTAATTACAATTTTATACTTACTTTGTTCTATTTTTTTTGTTTTCTAAAGTTTCAACCTTTTTTACCTGAGTAGGCTAAGGAAGCCCCCGACTTTGAAGTAAGCATTTCTCTCTATCTCTTCCACAAACCTCAATGATCTCTATTCCTCTTCCCTTTTTCATTGTACTTTTTAGTTTCGCATGATCTATTAACTATTATTCTGTGTTATTTTTTTATATTTGTGATGTGGCATCGACAGATACATGGACTAGAAATTTCTAACTGAGCATGATATTTTCATTGATCTCTCCATGGTATTATTAAGGTCGATTCCCATTATTATACATGCTTTTTTTCTCTATGTAGTTTTTATAATGGCTTGCTTTTGCTTAAAAAGTACTCTTTTAGAAAAATTAAATTTTGCACCAAAATTGAATTTAGGTGATCCTTTTTGTTTGTTTGAAATTGAGAATTTTGAAGATGATGTGTGTGGTTGTGTCTTATATGGCTCATAGAAACATTTTTTATGCTCGTGATGATTTTTATTTTTAGTTTTGAGGCTCACGAAAGTGGTTTGGTGAGACACATTACAATTTTTTTATTTTAACCATCGATTTCTCATACGAAATATATTATAACATTTTTTATCAGAAACCTTTCAAAAAGTAAAAGTAATAATTACAAGTGTTCTATTTTACGATAATCCATAATCTATATCCTACTTGTATGTATCACCCCTGCCAGCACGGGTATACATATCATTTGAAATTTATTTTGTAAAATTTTTGTAAAACATATAAAAGATATATCTTATTACTAATCTTATTACAAAATTGACTAAAATATATTTAGATAAATATTACATAATTTGAAAAGAAATATTTAAATGAATAAAATAAATTTAAATTTATATATATATATATATATATATATATATATATATATATATATATATATATATATATTTATGTAACTATTTAGTAAAGTGAAGACACTATTCCATACATATATTGTCCTAACGCAGTTGTGATTATAATTACTATTGTTTATAATATTATTATATCTCTTATATTGAATTTTTTAGTAACTATTTAAATTGATTATCTATTAAAAATACTTATATTTTTTTATCAAAATAAAGTTTATTAAAGATCTTTATTAAAAATGTGGTTTTTAAATACTCGAATAAACCATAATTTGCAGTTTGACCAAAAAAAACCATAATTTGCAGCAAAAGAAAAAATAGAAAAGGAAAATATATGTGTTTTTAAAAACAGGGTTAGAAATATATGTGCTTCTTTAATATATGATTCAGTTAAGAGTAATTCGATAGACTAACAATGTCTGTTATAGATTAATTCTCAACATCAATACATGGGTAGATCAGTGTTTTTCACAACGTACCAGTAGCCGATTTATCTTACTATTGAATTTACACATACACTGATAGTGCTCTGTCTATATCATAGTTGCAATATCCAATAAAATACAAAGTTCATATATTGTCATTTTATCCTTCATACTATTTGAATGGTTGAATCCTATCATTTTGACAAATTAATTCATATCAGAATCATAGAAATGATCTAATTATCACTGCACAGTTATATCACTGTATATAAATACACACCAGATCACATTCCACAGCACCACATGTCATTAAACAATTGTTGAAAACTATCAGTCCCTATGGGGTCTATACAATATCCAAATGGTAAATCATTATTTGTATAACTTGTATGCATATATAATATTCCGCCAATTTAAATAAACACATATGTCATATACGTTAATGCATGATTTACCCGCATAATATTTGTTAAAAGTTATACATATATTAAAATGACCTATTATTTTAAGTACTAATTTTTGATTTAATCTATGTTTGCATTGTAAAAATTATCAATATCTGTATATAAGTTGGAAATTATGATATAAAACTATTAATGAACACTATCTTATAGTAGGAAAAATTGGTATCCTGAAAATGCTGTGATGTTGATTTTGATTATATCAGAGATGTTGATTTTGAAGTAGATGCAATTGTATTGTATCAACTAAGAGAGACATTATGAAGTGATGCTTTTGGTTGATCCATAGGTACCATATGCCTTGCCCCATTCACCTGTTGTGGCATTACATCACATAAATAATGTTACAGAAAGTGAAGTACTTTAAATATGTACTCTCAATACAGAAAACCATTTTTAAAAGTGTAATCACACAAACCTTCCAGCTGCTTCATGCAGTGTAGATAAGTTGAGCTTGATGGCCTCCTTGTATGAGTTTAATTTCAGCTCTGAAGTATTAATGTAGCATTACGTTGTTCTGAAATGGTGCAAACCAAAGAAAAACTACAACTACATGTGCATATTAAATTAACAATAATTGTAATAACCACAACGACAACGAAAATACATGTTACTTTAAAATATTTATTATGAAAAGTGAAGTTGAATGCCCCCAATGAAGAATAATTCATCCTTACAGATAATTAAAGTACCATCTCTCCCTAGTGTTAAAAAGTTTCAAAGCATCAAATTTTATGTAAAGGATGAAGGAACATGTTGATACTCTAACAAATTAGGTGGAGAAAGTAAACATAGAGATGAAATTCCGTTTACAACCTATAGAATTGAACTAACATTAGCTGATACTTCAAAGCAAGTACTTTACATTCTATTCTATGCTCTATAGTTAACTCCCAAATGAGATATAAACCATAAAATTGTCTTCAGATCTGTACCCAAGTCCCAAGCAAAAAAACCTTAAACATCCTACTCTGGATATATCTGATAAAATATAAAAATTATAATGGACTACTATTTCAAAGATGAGCAGGGGGTTCTCAAGGTTTTCTAAATTGCATAAATTAACATATTTTATGCTAGTATGATTCCAATGTTTTACTTTCCATTGAACCAAAAGACTAAAATGAACACACGAAAACAAAAACTGTCAATTATACTAATGAACATTTTTCCTTGACTTCTTTGTCGAATGTAAAGCTCAACACCGAAGAAGCAAAAAAATCACATGAAAAGTTCATACCTGTAAAGTTCACTAACCATTGTAGCCGCATCTTTCTCTAAGCTTCCTGCCCCATATGCCGCCGAACTCAAAAGTACTCATATTGTCTAATCTTTACAATATATTCTTACTAATTAAATTCCAAAACTTAGGTAAAAAGTAATCTTCATAGTTGAATAAGTTCCAAAACTGAAATAAAACAGATACAATCAAAGCATAAAATAGGATGGAGATAACAAAACATAGAACTACATAGAGTCAATGGAAAGATGAAGTGAATGGAGAACTACATACCTCTCGAGAAATGTATGACAGAAGCACATATCCATCAGTATTATTCATCCAATATGTTGTAGCTTAGCCATTTTAATACTCAACTACTCAAGTCATTAACAATAACCCACTCCTGAAAAAATACACAAAATCAAATTAGAAAATTATTCAAATGAACTGAATCAACAACAAAAACCATAATTCTGATACGATAACTCAGAATCAAGAACAAAAATCCTAACCCATAAGAAACAAACACTGGTGCATATTTGCTTGGGGCAGCTAGCATATTTGCTTGGGGTCAAATAAACTGAATCAACAACAAAAACCATAATTCTGGTAGCGCAGCTAGCATTGGAAATATTGTTAAGCTCTGGTTTGTATTCCTTCTCGTTAGCACCAACAACAAACATGGGTGCATATTTGCTTGGGGCAGAGATCACAACCTTCTTGACCCCACCCTAATCACAACCACAAATGAAGTTAAAACATGTTTTATAGTAGAAATTAATAAATCATAGAGACTATCAAAGGCAAAAACAGTAACTACACAAATTTAGTGAAATGAAAGGCACAAATTTTGCTAAAACAGACTCTATTGCAGAAATCTATAAATCAAAGGCACAAACTATACCCAAACATCAAACACACATGAAGTTAGATAAGCAAACTAAGAATGGTGATTATCTGCTCCACGAAAACAAAACATACTAACATCAAACAGATAGGGTTTAGTAACAAAACAAACACTTCATACCTGTAATCAACAGTTAGGAATTGGTGCTCAAAGTGGTGTCTTCAACAAAAACGAAACCTAATAACAGCAAAAGAAAACAAAAAAATCAGAGAACCATAACTGTAGGATTATAATAGAATGATGAGGTGGATTAAAATTGTGCTGACGTCATTATTGACATGGATGCCTAGGTGGATGCCTAGGTGGACAATCAATGGTTTATTATATTATAGATAGATAATCTATAATCTATAGCATTAATTATTCTATCCCTCAAAACTTCTATTCCACATTTTTGTTGGCATTGTACTACAAAAATGCAAATTCAAAATAACAAAAAAAAAATCTATGTTATTAACAATTACAAATAATTTTATTTATTATGTTAATACATGTCATCTCCACAAGCATTTAGCATTAATTTTATATTCCTTAAAACTTCTATTCACATTTTTTCGTTTAATCCAAAATCTCAAATACAAAATTCAAAGTATCACAATTAATGTAGACTCACAAAAGTAAATTAGAAAAAACATTTGAAAGCATAACTGATCACAAAATTATTACTCTCAAAATATTCCATTAATTATTCTAAAAAACATTAATTATGTATTCAACTCACATACATTTCCTTTTTTTTTTCATTTCACAAGTCACATACGGTTTCTAAATTTTAAGCTCAAATAATGGCATAAATACTTCAAAAACTGGAAAACGTTATATATTTTTTTAATGAATGCTTTAAATACTATTAATCACTACTTTTTGAAAAACTCATAACACGTGAAAAATCCAATATCAAACTCAGTTGATCATTATATTTAAATATTATATACAATATGGGAGATTGGGAGCTCATTTGATTATCATATTTTTGTATTCTCAATTTTTGCTCTCTACACTCAAATTTTTTTAGAAGAAGTAAGCTTTCTTCAATAATTATTTCATCCTTTTTGTCATTGTATTATCATTATCATTTGAAAGGAGAAGATCTAACCAACAGTGAATATTTGAAACAAAATTTTAAAATTCAAATAAACAAAAATGAGAAAGTTATCTTCTTTAGTTTATTATTCTTTTTTGTTTGCATATCAGAATAGAAGCAATGTATTTGATAACTGAGAGGGGCATTGTAGATGATTAAAGTGGGAGAAAATTCGTCAATGGCTTAGTTGGAAGGGCGCTGCCCAACTTTAGCATCTCAAGGAGAAAGACTATGTGCATTAGCAATGCAAACCTTGCACTAAGAGTATGCTTATTGTCCCCGAGAGATTGGGAGATAGATTTTTTTTTTTGACCAAAGAGATTGGGATAGAAATAATCAATGGTAGAAGGATAAATGCACACCATCAAGATTGGGATATAAATAATCAATGGTATTGCATTATGTTTTCATTTGTTTTTGGTTTTTCCTTCGACAATATTTTGTTGTTACAATTTTTATATGTTTAAAATAATTCCCTTAACTAAAAAAATGTGTTGTTCCAGTGAAAAAAAATAATGTGCTTGATATAAATATTAGTTCCTAATATAAATTTTATGCATGGAACAATATAAGTGCTTATAAATTCAATGACCTTTCAATTACAAATTTTTAGTTTAACAATTTGTTTAGTCAAAAAAAAATGTGTTTAGAAATTTATAATAGTTTAGGGATCTCCATAGTATCTAAACTTATTTATGTAATCAATCATCATGATATAAGGTCATTTGTACCGGAAAATATAATGGAGCATATTCGATTACAATATTTATGATATATTTAATATAATCTTTATTGCATTCTCCTTTAATATGTTATAAGAAGTGATTGATAAAAACTTATAAATAGAGATATAATTTTATTAAATTAGACACAATTTAAATGACATGATATTACTATTTAACTTACTATTGAGGTATATTTTTAATTGGATTTTTTATTAATATAATTTTAAACATAAAATTTATATTATTGCTACACACTATGTAAGTAGCATTATTTAAATATATAATTTTTATTGCACCTGATATAATATTACTATTTAGGTGAATTTTAGGGTGAGGGATCAACTATGTCCGTATTTGTGTACCAATAAATTGACTATAAGATATATTCTAAAATATTATAAATGATTGAGATTTCATATTGGTAGATATAATCTCAACCACTCATAGCATTTTCTGTTATATCATACGGCCGGCCAATTTGACTAGTACACCAGTGAGTGACTTTGATGATCCCTCACCTTATTAGACACATACTATTTTAATTTATTTTTTTTACAATCACTTACTATATACCGTGCGTATAGCACGGGCCTACGTATTATATGATTTTACTTTTTTTTGTTCTCATTATTCTTTATGAATAGAATTTTCTTATGTAACTAGATTTGTTTAAAAAGTTTGTGAATATAATCTTAAATAAAATTAATAGATTCTTATGTGTACAAAAACATTTTAGTATTATAATATAAATCATACCAATGTATTTCAATTCAATTAATGGAACCGTAAGTCAATTTCATGTTAGAAGTGCAATTTTATGTTCTAAAATCTTACAATATCATATAATTCGATTTAATTATTTATCAACCAAAACAATTTTTTTATGTTACTAAAAATCACTTAACTTTTTTTAACTTACAATATCTTTAAAATATATGCAACTCAATATAAATTTTCAAAAAACTTTTTCTCGTGCATCACACGAGTTAGGACTAGTGTTATATATTTTGAATCCCGAATCATTAAACGGCCTATTTTTATGAAAACATTTATAGAAGTACCAAATTATTTTTTTATAAATATGGTTATAGAGTTAAAAAAACAAAAAAGAGTTACAATTTTCCTATAATCTATATCTATCTATCTATACTAAATACAATCGCGAGTTTGTTCAAATTGCCAGATCACTGATCCACATCAGCGTCCATGTAATCGTCTAAAAAAACACGTCACCAATCATTAAATGACGTGTCATGTATTTTATATACTAGTCTGTATTACCCGTGCCAGCACGGGTAGACATTTCCTTGTAACTTACGATGTGTTTTTTTGACCTAAAAAGTGGCAATTGTATATTTAAAATTGTAATTTACAGGATCACACATTTTTTTATTATTACCTATTAAGTATTTTTGTTTGTAATAACGCGGTCTTAAGACAGTCTTGATAAATCTATAATTGATTGTCAATTATAACAAATGTAATGCTAATAGTAAAATAAATCAAATTATATTGTAAAAAGTTATTATGCTTCTCAAATTGAATTTTTTACCCACTCAAAAAAACATATCTATATTAAAATAATGTAGATTTTTTAGAACAATAAGATCAACAGTTAGGATACCATTATGTTAATAATAATGAAGATAAGATAGGAATACCTTGCTACACCCAATAAAAGAAAGATAGGTTTATCTTCATAAAGGGTATTTCTAGTTATTCATATAAATGGTATGGGTATTTTTGGAATTTAACAGTAAGTTGAAGTGAACTTACCCATAATTGGCTAAGGCTTAAATCCCTTAAAAAATAATTCAATTTATCATTAAGCAGAACAAATTAAAACTCTTTCAAAATTTCCCACTTTCTCAATAAGCTACATACTGGGAAGAGATGGAATCTTTTGGTTGTTGCTATAGAAAAATTTGTTCAAATGAGAATACCAACTTCACAATAAAAAATTACGGCAAACTCAATAACAGAGCTTCCATAAGAAGTGTGATAATCAAAAGAAAGGAGGGAAAGTTTAGAAAACTTCAACTCTTGAAGACATAATTGAGAGAATACTACCCATATAATCCACAGTTAGAAGTAGCAAACATCATATGCCCTTGATCTAAAGAAGTAGAAAACATTACTATGAACTCTTTGTCAAGAAGAACCCCAGTAGGTATACTTGTTGGAGTATGAGCCATGGAAAAAAGAAATTGATATTGTGCAGAATACATTAGAATGATATTGTAACGGATAAAGTATTTTTTTCAAAAAATACATCATTGTTCCATGTCATATGCCTATATGCGACATCATCATTGTTCCATATTTCAAAAAATACATCATTGTTCCATAGCTCATTGAAATAAAAAATGTCACCACACCAGCCTTAAAATAGTACTCTTTGACTAAAATAAAACAGTGAAACCTTAAGCTTGAAAACAATGTGCAGAATCTGTGAACTAAAAATGCAAACGATTTGCCAATTGCCACAATCTCTAGAGAGCAATCAAAGGACTTAGGGACTATCATCAATCCAACTCATTTGGTTCATTAGCTGGTGTCATTAACTACAATTTTGGGATACATGCCTACTTACAAAACAAATTCAAATCAAAAGTTAAAATGAAAAAGAACTTCATAATAATTAACTTAAAATTAGAGATGATAATGTGAAACGGCTCTCTCATCCTTACAAAACTGTATTAGACATTAGACATGTAAATAAAAGAAGCTAATGATAAATTTAAAATTTTGGATAGCCATCACCAAAGAGTATAAACCGTATAATATTATTTAGAAGAATGTTGGACAAATACCTTGGTGTTTCGGATAGGAGGAAATGTAATTTATTGAAGCTGGAACAACAAATTTGTATCTACAACAAATGGCAAAAACATGAGATAACATAGGATAGACATAATAAGTCAAATGGAAACTCAAAGGGAAAATAAACACAACAACACCTGAACCAAAATGAAACCCACAAACATGTGAACGACAGAGAGCATGCTGAGAGTGTACAAAATCAGAGGCAAAAACATGTTAGAAATGGTATTGCATGGAAAAGAGGACAAAATGCTAGAAGCATAGAGGCTCACATATAAATAAGATAAGAGAAAAATTTCCTCTCACTCCTGTCAATCTCTCTGCCGCAAAGCGAGCCCACCATAGTGCCACCTCTTGCCGCCGTTAGCCTCTGAGACCGCGTCTCTGGTTTACTCTCACAGCACCAGCTCCGTCACCCCTCTGTGATGTTCGTGCTCTTCAAATGTTGGGGGATGCTAAGGATTAAGTTTTGAAAGAACACTGCAGTAGAGCAAACCACAAAGTCAAGTAATCACGTTTAAACAAAGTTTAAACCTGTAAAGATTAGTATATGCAACACTAAAAAAGCGAAAGAGAATAAAATTTAATAACATCTTAACGGATTAGCCAAGAGCTCTATAAGTCAAAGCTAAAACAATTAAATGACTATTTATAAGTCAAAGCTAAAACAATGAAATGACTTAAATCTTTAAGACTTGTTAGTAGTGGAGCAACCAAATGATTCTAACTACATAAAAAGAACAAATAAGTGGGCTGTTCATGTCTAAGAAATTATACTCGCTGATTTTAAAAATGAAAGTACCATTTACTTAATCTCAATGATGTTTTGCATAAAAATTCAATGCACTTTCAAATTGTTTTACCTTTGCTGAGATGAAGCAACTTACACATTTAGAAGATGTTGTTGCTACCAATGCACACAACTATGCAAGCGAGATGAAGAAAATGCACAATAAGAAGCACGAAATTCCCCTGCCAATTCATAATTGAAATTGGTCAGGATCAATGTTGAGTCGTCCCCTTTTTCTGTGAATTTGGTGTATAATAATTCGTTGTATAATTATGCGTGGCCTGGCAAATTAAATCTAGGCAGTTTTTTTTTCCATTAATTACAAATTAGCACTTCTATTTTGTCCAGTCTACTCCAGCAAAATCATAGCCGTCCAACGATATTACAATAGAAGCTATCGTACATTGACCGTTGATATTAAACCAGCACCAACTGATACAAAATATGGACAATTTTTTCATTGA
Source organism: Oxytropis ochrocephala (assembly GCA_020916435.1). Classification (NCBI taxonomy): domain Eukaryota; kingdom Viridiplantae; phylum Streptophyta; class Magnoliopsida; order Fabales; family Fabaceae; genus Oxytropis; species Oxytropis ochrocephala. The sequence goes on along the minus strand of CM037090.1, from coordinate 58,266,950 downwards.
ATGTCCTAAATAATACTATGTAAAGAAGAAAGACAAACATTATGTGCATTCCAATTTCCACATGACGAAGAATAATGTTTGACTATATTTCCAACAATGAAAACTAACTGAATATAACAGTTACATTGAGACCCCTATATGCTTTTAACTGTCAATTAAAAGGAACAAAGAAAGATATAAAGCAATAAAGAGAATTTTGAATGGAGCTCAACACTAACAACAACAATAACAATAACATAAACAATATAAAAAGTCATCCTTTTTCACTATCTAGCAAAAACTAATCATTCGAACATTGAAATCACACGTAGCTAATGAGTCAGCCATTTACCTTGCATTTTAAATAATATATATGTAAAATTGTTAATAAAATCTCAAATCTTTGTGAAACTCAATATCTTGATGAAGGTTGAATCTGTAATGACGATAGAAGTGTCAGTTTAAAAAAAATGAGAGAAGTGCAACCTATAATTTATCATATCAATTAAAGGATCATATGAAAATTAGGACATATATACCAATACCCATGATTTATAGTTTAGTTTCAATAAAAAAACCCGTAAAATCTTAAGGACAAACAATCAACTCAAATCAAGAGGGGAAAAGAGAGAGTAAAAAAAGGGGAAAAGAGAGAAAGCGAAGAACCAAAGGGCAGGAGGCCCTATTGCCATGCTGGTAGGCCGATGGCACCCTCTCGGCGACGATCTTTCACTCTTCGTTGTTGTTAGTGATTTCCGAACCTCTTTCATTCTTCCCGCTCCTTCTCTTCATTTCCCTCTCTCCATCGTCTTCTATTTCCTGTCTCAGTGATTATAACATCCATCGAAATCTACCAAAAAATAAAATGTAGTCAGTAATTCACATAAGGGTTAATGAGAATTTGCGAAAGGGAAAATTATTAACTAATAGAATAGGAGAACAATACATAATAATGAGAATGACTATGGAAACCTTAAAGCTCATCATCAATTTCTATACTCAGTGGCCAAGAGTTATGTTCTTCAAAAATCAAAATCAGAAAAATGAAAAAGAAGGAGAATTGCTTTGATGGAGATAAAGAGAGGGCGAGAAAAAGAATCGATGGAGATAAAACCCCTTGAGTAATTGTTTTGTTTCAATTATAATCCACGCAACAAAAAAATGGAAGAATTTGAATTTAAATTCAAATAAATTAAAATCTACATTAAATAAAAATCAAAGCTATTACACCGCCAATTGAATGGTGATAATTTGGTTTAATTAGGTTGTCTCATACCTGCCAATTGTATAAATACGATTTCAGCCCTTGATCATTTGGGACACACGCACTCCATGCATCTCGTCCGTTCAAAGTGCCAATTGTATAAATGGTGTCTTTGGTGAAGAGACAGGTGGTGTGCCACGTATTTATCAGTAGATGTATGTGTCATTTTTTGATTGGTCCTACGTGGACGCTGACTTGTACAACTCGTGAATTAATATAGTTATGATGTCATCCGAATTATACAAAAAAAACGTCCATTTACAATTAACTCATACAATTAACTGCACTAATTGCTGCTTTGATTATCAAATTTGAAATTAAGTCTACAATTAATTGATATAAAAAATTACCATAATAATTTTGAAATTCAAAATTCAAAATTTGAAAAATTACCATAAGTTTAATTTTCCAATTTCAAAATTCGATAAAACATTCATTTGTACTACAAAATCATCTCTATATTTCTCATCCCACCTTCTCGGAATTCTACATCCTTTTTACAATATAAGCCCACCATAACTGATCTGTATTGGGGCTAATTAGTGCTTATTGAAAAAAAAATTGGGGACTGGTAGAAAGTTTGGGGGATCGGGGAGTTTAATTTTTTAAATAATTTTTAATGGTTTTACAAGGTTCCCAGGGGACTCCAAGGACAGGGAGGAAAATTACGTTGCGAGGATCGGGGACTGGTAGAAAGTTTGGGGGATGGGAACTAGGAGCGGAGGAGTACTCCCTGCCCTCCCCCCTCCCCAGTGTCATCCTTAATTATATCTTATTGCGTTAATATAAATATACATAAATATATGTTATATCAGTTACCTTTTCCAATTTTGTAATGTCAAGAATCTACGAAATTTACTATATACATCTCACAACTAATGCGTTTTATATATATATATATATATATATATATATATATATATATATATATATATATATATATATATATATATATATATATATATACACTACAAAAAAATAGGAATTAGCGAGAGACGTTGCGAGGAAAATTAAGTCCTCGCAAAAGCAAATATTAGCGACCGAATTAGCCAGGGAAAACGAGTCCTCGCAAAATTGGCAATTAGCGACAGACATGCGGCAATTAGCGACGGAATGTCAGTCGCTAAATGCAAGGCGCCAAACTCAAATTGAGATGCACGATTTTCAAGGCACTTAGCGACGGAAATAAACAAATCCCTCGCTAATTGGCAGATGGTTCTGACCGTTGCAGAGCCTTGGGGGATGCGCAAATTAGCGACGGAACTTCGGTCGCTAAGTCCCTCGCTAATTGACACATTTCTGGGATTGACAGTTCACTTTGCAGGATTCTGACCGTGGGAGGTGGGCTTGGGAAACGCGAGGATTAGCGAGGGATAGTCCCTCGCTAAATCCGTCGCAAACTGTCATATTTTTTTTATAATAATAATAATCTGAACCTGACAGATTCTCTCTCATTTACTCTCTTCTTCTCTTCCCTCTTGACTCTTCTCTCTTCTTCTCTTCCACTCTCTTCTTCTCTTTTCTTCTCTTCCACCACCACACCACCACCACCAAAGTAGTTACCCTCTCACTCCACTCTCTCTCCTACGAGCTTCACCCTCTCTTTCTTTCACACCACCAACACATAGCTCTCTCTTTCTTCCACACTACCACCACACCACCACCACACTACCACCACCACCATCACATAGATCTCACTCTCTTCTACGACCACCACCACCACCACCATTTACCACCACCACCACCACTCTCTTCTCCTTCTCCCTCTACGACCACCACCACCATTTACCACCACCACCACCACATAGATCTCACTCTCTTTAATTTCCCCCTTACTCTTCTCCTTCTCCTTCTCTCTCTACGACATCACCACCACCACCACCACCACACCACCACCACTCTCACTCCTCTCTCTCTCTCTTTGGAAAGTTTGTGTTGTATTTTTTGTTTTATTTAAAAATTAATAAAACATTTTATTCAACTTTTTAGAAACATGAAAATCGTTGGAGGACTTTTACTTTCTATAGCCATTGGAATGATTGAATTAATTAATGGTGCGTGTATTATTATTTTCATACGGTACTCTTACTTATCATCATAATTTGGCTTCACTTCCGTTTCATTTGTGCTATTTATATACAGGTTTCTTTTATGATATTTATACCTATTATAATATGAAGTTTTGTAACTGGTTTTGAAAAGCATGCATTAAGTTTTACCTTATTACTAGTGAATGAACAAAACATCCAACGTTCATTTCAATATCTTTAAGCATCAGTTTCGAGACAATGGTGTTAATACCATTAAAACAATTGATCTTGTTTTATTATTTTTAATTCTTTTGAACGGATGACTATTAGATGTTAAAGTAATTCTTGTACTTTATTTTCAAGTATAAAAAGAACCTACGGGTATTTTGTATTGAGATTTGAGATAGATGTGAAAGTATGAGAAAATAGATTTTCCTTTTGAAACAGTGTGTTTTTTCAATCCCTAAAAGATACTTCCCATTTTGAGAAAAGAACTAGAATTCCGAGCAGTAAAATAAAGATAAGGGGTTGTGAGTTTGGTGGTCTTCCTAGGTGCAGGGAAGATCATGTATATTTTCTGAGAATGCTGTTTTATCCTGGGGACGTCGTGGCTAGGAGAGACTGTTTGCACACTTTGGGCAGAGCCGCAAAACGTCTTAAAGAGAACGACCTAGTCCGCGACTCAGCCTATTTTGATCGTGTTCGTCAGTGTGCTTGTAAATGTTCCAACAATATTAAGACGTTCATTTTCTGCCATGTTTGCCGAGCACGATATTTTTTTGCTGATCACGACAACAAAACAGACTTATTATGGTAAATCGCTCTTGTAATTGTCTCTTAAGGTATGTCTTTGGATTATTATTTCAAGTGATTTCTGTAATTGATAAATTGTTTCTTCTGAAAAATTGCAATTGTCAATTTCACTTTGACTATATATGTCCTGAAAAATAAATTAGGAAACTCAAAATGATGAATAGAGCAACAACCAAATGAAAATGAGAATTAGTAGAAACGCCCCTCAAGAATTGTTATGACTTGTTGAATCAATGTTATTGGTGGATTCGAGGGGTCGTTGGTAGACAATGGCATCACACGTCATGTTTGCATTGATAGATTCTTTAAGGAAATTTTGTTGGTTGTTGTTGCTAGAATATGATATGTGAAATTGATGTTTACCTCTGGGAGACTATGATTTTCAATGATGTTATGCATACTCCAGAGATGAGAAGAATTTGATTCTAGTTAATTTTTAACTAAAGTTGGGTTTACCCAAACCATTTGTATAATTTGTATACCCTTATAAAGATTTCTATCTTTGCAAGGAAGAATTATGGCACTTTGAGAATGCTCAATTTGCATTGAGATGATTTATTTTTAATATTCATATTTTTATAATATTTTGATTATGAATTTTTTTAAAAAATGATTAGTTAGTAATTTTATTATACTATTATTCATGAGCTGCAACATATATATTTTATTTTGGACTAATATATCTTTTGTTTACTCTTGTATTATATATTTTTTGATGAGCTACAAGAGATTTATCTTCCAATTGATTTTATGAAAACCATATTTTGGAAGGAAAAGCTTTGAAAAAAAACTTCGTCCTGATATGAAATAAAAAGTTTAATTACTTATTTTAGTCCCCATGAAGTTAGAGATTTTTTAAGGTGTATATGGTTAAGAATGAATCTTATAGATTTTTTTATGATGAAATTTTTATTGAAATGAAGAAAGCAGATGTTACAAAAATTGTTTTTCGATTAAATGTGAAAAATAGTGGGGGCTTTATTCTTTTGTGCATTATTAATTTATTAGAACATGTGATTCTAATAATAGAAATTCAATTAGATTAATACGATGACTTTTGCTTTCTCTAATTTTTGAGAAGTTTAATATTGTGATTTCATATGTTTTGAAAATTATCAAAAGTGGTAAGTGCTTATATTATATTTTGGATAATAATATTTGCAGTATTATTTTTCTACATGTGGATGACTTACTCATTTTTAGTTTTGATATTATATTTGTGAAAAATATCAAAAAAATGTTTTGCAAAAGTTTTTTATATGAAAGATGTTGGTGAAGTAAATATAAATTACTTCTGTTGAAAACCAAACACTCTTTATGATCCTAGTGTCAAGTTGCTCAAGGCGCCTTTTTTTGTAACACCTTGGGCCTTTTTCTATCTTAGTAGAGCTTCTGCAAACAGTGTACATCATGACCTTCTCTACCCCCAGTAGAGTTTTTTGCCTTCCGTGGGAATCAAACCTTGTACCACAGGGCTCAAGTACAAGTTCAATGCATTCCCACTAGCCCAATTGGTAGTGGGAATGCATTGAACTTGTACTTGAGCCCCAGGGTACAAGGTTCGATTCCCACGGAAGGCAAAAACTCTACTTGGGGGGTAGAGAAGGTCATGATGTACACTTGTCGGTAGCCTACTAAGTAAGAAAAGGGCCAGGGTGTTACAGAAATATTTCTGGAAAAAGTTATGATGTGTTAACGTAGTAATATGTTTAAATTGCTAAATATGCTAGCACTTAGTTTTCTTATATTTAATTAATACTAGTATGTATCACCCGTGCTAGCACGGGTAACATTTTTGTAAAAGAAATAAAAATTAGATCTTAGTAATAAATTGACTAAAATATATTTAAATAAATATTTGGTTTAAATGCACTTTTGGTCCCCCTATTTTACTAAATGTGCAATTTGGATCTCCTTATTTAATTTTGAACTATTTTGGTCCCCCTTTATTACTAAATGCACAATTTTGAGCCCCCAATTTTTTTTGTGCAATTTTGGTTCCCCTATCTTCCAAATTTCTGCAATATTAACCAAATTAGAATTTTCAACTCTCAAATGTTGATGTGCTAACACTTAAACAGACATGACACTTGATTAAGCCTACTTGATATGCCTTAATTTATTTTTAAAAAATAAAAGTTTTTAATTTTGTTTTATTAAGTTTTAAAAATTAAATTATTTTTATATTTATAAAAAATAATTATTTCATATAAATAAATTAGTTTTGTATTTTATATTTTGAAATATAATTTAAAATAAATTCACTATTTTTATATTTTATATCTTCAAAAATAGGAAAAAAAGTTAATTATTTTAAGTAAATAATTTATTTTATATTTTTAATTTTAAAATATAAAAATAATATAATTATTTAAAATATATTTAATAAAATACATGAAGTGGTACGCCTATTTTAATATTTTAATTTATATTTTAAAATATAAACTATAAAAATAGTTTATTTCTTTCAAATAAGTTAATAGTTTTCTATAGTTAAATAAATATTTAACTATTTAAAAATATAAAATTAGTTTATTATTTTTTATTTAATTAATTTTTTTTCTATTTTTAAAATAAATACTTAACTATTGAAAATATAATAGTATTTTAAATAATTTAAAAATCAGCATATTTTTAAACAAATAGTTTACTATTTAAAAAAATAAAATATAAAAATAGCTTATTTATTTTATGTAATTAAATAGTTTTCTATTTTTAATAAATATTTAACTACTGAAAATATAAAATGCAAAAATAGTTTATTTATACAAAAAAACAATTGAACAATAGGGGGATCAAAATTGCACAACAACAAATATGGGTTTCAAAATTGTACATTTAGTAAAATAAAGGGACCAAAATTGCTCAAAATAAAATAGGGGGTCAAAATTGCCCAATTAGTAAATTAGGGGGCCCTAATCTGTCCAAAATAAAATAGGGGGATCAAAACTGCACATTTAATAAAATAGGGGGACCAAAAGTGCATTTAAGCCTAAATATTTTGAATGAAGGGCGGTCAGATTATTTAATATATTGGTACTTAAATCGATTCTGTTAAAATTTAGAAAGTTCAGTCAGCTAAATTGAGAGTGAGATGGTCTTAAATCCAATTTGATCAATAACTTCTAATATCTAGACATTCTGCAATAATCTAACAATAATGAAAATAAAAGTGATAGTCAGTAATCCAACTATATTATTTGATTAGTTAGAGAGTAGATACCACTTGACTTCCATTTATTACAAACTATCCCTCAAAAAATTCAAAGATTCTCATTGTGATATAATCATTGTATCATCTGAAATTGGAGCATCAAAATCCAGAAATAGTTATAGATGCTTGCTTATAGAGAAATACAACGAAAATGAAGTAAAATCCTCAGTGTCCATATTTGTGTTCATCCTATGAATATCTTTATCTACTACTGTTGAAGTTTTCTGCAAAATCTATATAAGACGAATAAGTATTCAGCCATGATAGACGAATTCCTAAACCATTTCAATATTGAATCATTCAATATGATTCAATAGATATAAAAATAGGATAAGGAGACCACTTGAAACTTAGAACTCAGAACCCTCCATGGCTGAAAAAAAAACAAAAAAACATGAAACAGAGAAAATGAAAATAAATTGGTAATTGATACAGATTCCAAATCACATGAAACAGAGAAAATAACTCATAAATCATAATTATAAAAGAGAGAATTTCAAATATTGATAGAAGATATAAAGTTGCAAATTATTATTTTTAGCTTATAAAGAATATACAAATAAGACATCTAAGTTTCTTGGATTAAGCATGGCTTAGATATGTTTGATACCTCTTCATGAAAGCAGTGGTGATTCGATTTGTTTTTCCCCGTAAAACACAAAACAATTCTTCATGAAAATAGGTGTTTAGCCGATGAGTGTGACTGTAAAATTCTAAATCTAGATGGTGTTTCTAACGAATTTTTTTTAATGAATCCGATTGTGACACTAAAAACGTATATGAAAGTGTGACTACATTACCTCGGGTTAGACACCGGTCTTCAAACAAAGCGATGACATAGTCGTATTGCGGGGAAGAAGTCATCAAGTAAGAACAGTGAAGATCCATGTTTGAGTCCTGCGAAAATGTAAAATTAGAAACACATAAATAGTCAAGTGTGATATGCGCAAGAAGTAAAGTGTAGGCCAGTACGAAGAATATAGGAAAATAATAAGAACTTAGAGAAGACCTTGGTGTATTCCTTTGAAGGAAAAATTTCTGCTACTGAAAATGATGGTTTCAGTAGAAATCCATCGTATAGAAATATCCAAATTGGACAGCAAGTGAATTTACTATTTTCCATAAGCTACTTAAATCCAAGATAATTACTAACCTGTGTATAGCTATCAATTGCAGTTTTGAAGTCCTTCTGCCTAAAAGCAGCATATCTCCCTTCTTCTTCGAGTCCAAAGTGTCATGTATCTGGTTGGTCCACATTTCGAACGAAAGCTACTTCACAGGGATATAAATTAGTGGACAATATAATCAGCAATCTACACAGAGAACAGATATATGGCAATAGATATGTGATAATACACCAAACATTTAATATTAGAGCAAAATTAATGTTGAAACCAGAGGTCTGTAAACAGAAAATAATTTAAACAATTTTACTGAAGGGAAAAATCTTAGGACTACAATGATGTGGCATTAATTAACTCTTCTAATTTTGTCTCATTTGGCATACCAGTTATAAGCATAGAGTTTCCTTTCTCTTTCCCACTAAACTAAAAGCAGTTCAATGAACCAAATGAGCTAATTATAATTGGATGTCTCAAAGAAACAACCCGATAAATTATAAGGAATAATTAAAAGCAACAACAAATAGTCTGGGGGTCAAGTGGTCAACAACAACCTTTCATTTACTCTGACATTGCATGTGACTCTAGAATCCTAGAAAAACCAGCCTTTGAGCTTTCTTTGTTAGGCCATCCTCATTCATATTATAAAGTCTAGCTATCTGTCTCAAAGTAAAATACGTGGAGCCATATATTTTTAAGACAACTCACCTCAGAATCCTTCTGTAGTGGTATTAGAGAAGTGACCAAGGACTTTGGATTAGGACGCTGTTGTGGTTCAGACTGTAAACATCGTGAGGCTAGACGAACCTATTCAGTACCTTCATCGTCTGAAAATTGTCCTTCTAAACATGAGTCAGTTAGACTCTGAAGGTTCCTATCTCTGATAAGGTCAAGGGCCTGCAAAAATAGATTAAAATGTCAGATGTACAACAAAATCAAATTGACCCTTATGCGAATAAAAAGAAATACCATAGTCAATCACAAGAGTCTCGTTTTCTAGGGAAAAAAGGAGGCAACTTAATATTCTCAATAGGCTACTTCTTCGGAATGTTAGCTAGATGTAGGGGAAGAAAGAGCAGACACTAAGCTAACACTACAAAGGAAAGAAGCTTACATGGCTTGGAGGAATATGTTTTCCACTGAGAAGGTCAAGCAAAAGGGACCCAAAGCTATAAGTTACACTCTCGGGGTAACTCTACCGAATGAACACAGAAAAGGAAGACAGGATTGGAACATCGCCATGATATATTTATAATTACAACATGAGATATTAAATGAATATCAATATAATTATTGAATGATTTGAATCATAAAGTGATTCAAGTCAGAGAATAGTGTTCTTTGTCAGTTGGAGGAGCAGAAAAGAACCATTCCACTCAAATTAAGTTCCTAATGGCATAACAGATTATATTAACCTGTTAATGAATATAAGATATATTCAAAGAAGGCCATCGTGACCGAAAGTTCTATACGAAACCTTAGATCCCAGTGAAGAAATAATAAAATGGCACTTAAAACAAACTAATGAGAAAGCCATACTACAATCACAGACGTGAAAAGAGAGGAGGAACAGAAACAACTGTTATGAGAGAGATTTTATTATTGTATCTGACAATTCAAAATCGCAGATCTCATATAACACAACCTGTAAAAAAACCGTCAGTAATAATTGTCTCTTATTAAAAAATTGATTGCTATTAATAACATTTATTTTCTTGTCTTTTGTTGTTAAAATGTGTCAGCCGAAATCCAAAGATATGCTGACCTCCGATTGTAGACCGCTGATTCCATTGTCTAATTCCATGATCAAACGGCTTGGATTAGATACCGCTGATGTGGCGTACGTGTGGAAGCTTGTTGATTACGTGGAATTGAAGTGGCTTTATTGTGTTGTGACATGGCTTTTTTGAAAAACTCTTATTTAAATATAATAAAGATTTTTATTTATGGTAACAATTTTTTACTTTAATGGGAAATACTTTAACCAAAACAATTGTTAGCGAGGGAAATTTGAATCCGCCGCTAATCTGCGCGGGACCATTCCCTTGTTAACTCTGGGTGCCACACGTCAAAATTCTGACAGCCACTTGTTCCCAAAATTCTGACGTCAAAATTGTATTAAGTACTGTTTAAGTTTTTTTAAACCTATTTTTTTATATATTTATTATCATATAATTAATGAATATTATATTATTAAATTATTATTATTATTAAGCTTCCCGAAGAGAGAGAGAGAGAGAGGAGTGAGAGTGGTGGTGGTGCTGGAGGGTGGATTCGGGAGAGAGAATGGAAAGAGTAAGAGAGAAAGAAAATGAACCCAATCCATATTATATTGTGAGTTAAATTTACAAGCCATCTCTGAATACATAAATGCTACTTACATTAGACGGCCAATCCTAATCTAAGATGGAAATATTATCATACACAAGAGAAAATGCATAATATTAAACATACTTCATTAATCACATAATAAATTCGCTACATCAGATCCAACATCTCAACTATGAGTATTTAGCTCATATTGAGCATACAAAATATGGAAAACAACTTGAACAAAAGAGTAGAAGTCATATTACAAAAATAAGGATAGAATGTATACTACTAATGAGAAACAGTAAGAGAACTCCAAAGGCAGCAAGGGAGAACTGAGCCAGCTCGTCAAAGGTAGAATCCACCAAGAAATTGTAATTCCAGTGTTGCTGCAGCAATAGTCCCAGCAATAGATCAATTTGGTAATTTGAAGTGAGGTTGCACGCAAAGAGGGGAAGCTATCTCTATACTTCCTTCTTACGTCCGAGCATACAATTGAGGAAGGAGAAATGTCCTTATATAGTGTGTAAGGCACATGGTCCTAGAAATGACCTAATGGAGGCGCATTTCCCTAGGTTAAAGGGCAATCTTGGAATATTCCTTTGAGGTCACTCAAACCCATGTGTCCTTTCTCTGACAGCTGTCCAGCACCTTCATTTCTATGTCCTTGCACACTTTCTCTCTCATCTTTCGCAAGTCAGGTTGCTACGGTAATTGGTGCTGCAACACTTAAACAAAACACATCAAAACACACAATGGGCACTAATTTGCCCAATTAAAACCATTCTATGTCTGCACAATTATTTTCATCTAAAATTCTTAATTACAAAAGAAATCATACATCATACTTGATAATTCACAAAAGATTAAGCTTAAAAGAAAAGTAATAACCATCATAAATGATAGTTATCAATGCACTAATAACTTTGGTTCCAAATTCCCTTCTCAATGGAGAGAAAATTTGGGACATCACCTTTCGGTCCTCTAGGAGATACAACTAGTACTTTGGGTTAGACTCGGAAACAATCGTTGTTCTCACATGACTCACAAAGTGATATGATTTTTTTAAAAAAAATTATTTGAAATCTTTGAACATAAAACAATTTTCCTCAACCTATCAGAGTTGACTCTATCAACTAATTAACCCAATATACTAGTATGGGTGAATCTCCATACCTCTTGAGTTGAGCCTTAAACTGAACAACCATAGAATCCTCAATCATAGAACTAGTGCAAGGACCTTTGGGGAAACTTCTAGCCAGATGAAATCCTACACGATCGAACTACCCTTTTTAAACAGAACTTTCTAAAACGTTCTCATAATAGATCGGTGACTAATCTAGGTTAAATGTAACGCCCAAAAATAATTTAATTAATTATTTAATTAAGTTATTTTAAGCACTTAGTGGGTTGATTATATTAAATTAATTATATAATATTTTGTTGTGTTAGGGAGTGGTGGAAGTATTTGAAGAGGGGTGTAAAAAGGGCCAAGTCACTTGGGCCCAATATATATAAGGCTAGGTTTAGTAGTCTTATTTCGTTTAGAAAGAAAAAGAGAAAGAGAAGAGAAGAAAGAAAGAAATCGGCGTCGTGGGAGAGAGGGAGAGAAGAAGAGGACTTCGCGAGTTGAAGGAGAAGGAAGGAGCTCGGCTTGTTGCTGCGTTTTCTTGTGTGGTGATTGAAAGGTTCTCTTCTTCATCAATTTCTAAGGTAAGGGGAGTCTCATAGTATAAAGGTTGGGTTGTATATGGGAGAGTAATCTCTATAATGCCTAGGTAGTGTTGTTGTTATGTTTGATTGATCTATGAATATATATATATATATATATATATATATATATATATATATATATATATATATATATATATATATATATATATATATATATATATATATTGTCTTTGATGATGTTGGTGATTGATCATAGTGTTTGCAATTGATGTTAATTGGTGATTTGTGAGTTGATTATAAAGGAATATAGATTGAGATAAAATGTGAAATGAATTCATTGATTAACCGAAGGCAAATACACTGTCTTATATACCAGCCTTGATCTGTAACTGAATTGTAACAAATTCACAGATGGTTGGAACTGAAACCTAGCTAGAAGGTTCTAAGAGAGAAGAGCTTCGAAAAGGAAAGTGACGAGTGAGATGAGTGAGTGAAGTGAGGTAGTGTAACCGAGGTAGTGTAACCGAAGTGAGGTAGGGTAACCGAGGTGGTGTAACCGAGGTAATTTTACCATCCCTTCTATTAGATCATGGGAAAAACCTAGAGAAAGGAAGGAAGGGGCCTGTGTGTCGAATTCTGAGGCACCAGCCGAATTCTGGGCGCCATTCGAATTCTTAGGCGTGTCGAATTCTGGGCGCCATTGTGTACTGCCCAGTGCGCCTGTGTCGAATTCTGAGTGTGTGTGTGTGTATGCCGAAGTACAGTGTAGGTGTGTCGAAGTGCAGTGTGTATGTGTGTCGAAGTGCAGAGTATGTGTGTCGAAGTGCAGCGTAAGTGTGTCGAAGTGCAGCGTAAGGGTGTCGAAGTGTCGTGTATGTGTGTCGGAATGCAGTGTATGTGTGTCGAGGTGCGGTGTAGGTGTGTCAAATATGATGAACTAAAAATGGCGATGTTGATGATTTTGATGGGTCGGGTAAGACCACCTAATTGATGATGATGTTGCGACGAATAAGGATGTTGATGATGTTGTCGTGTCATGATGCATGACATTTGTTGTTGTTGATTGTTTGCCAAGGTGCTGTACATGGTGTCTCATGCATGCCATCTGCATTATTACGACGATGTAGGCTTCGGCCTTGGAGCTATGCTCAAAGCGACGCTTGTGCCCGAGAGGCTGTTTTTACGACGATGGTACCTCATGCATATGCCCGGCGACGTGGGCTGCATTTTCATGCATGTACATAAACGATGATGAGATTATCTTCCGTTGTGCTCTATGTTGTGGCTTGTTGATGTTTTCGGTGATGGTTGTACTGTAATGTTGTTATGCTATGGTTATTATAGCTGCTAGTCTCTAGTATATTACCTATCATATACTTTTTATGCTGTTAGAGACTCACCCTTTACTGTTGAATGTTACCTTCGTGGTAACGTGCAGGTACACACTAGTGAAGGACTCCTTTTCCTTCATCCCTTTCGAGTCAGTGTCGTTTGCTCTGATACGTAGCTCCTGGGGGAAACAAACACTAGTCTAATAGCTGTCTTACTATCATAAACTGTTGTTTTATTATGTTGTCGGATTTTTATGGATTGTACGATGTTGAGATGATATGACTGCTACGTATCGTATTTTCGTTGATTGGAAAACTATGTTGTTGGTTTTTGAAAGTTCTAATTGAACACACGTTGCTTGATGTTTTAAAATGTCGATGTGTAACGCTCCAATGCACGAGTAGATTTAAATTCCGCACTCTGATAATTAAATAAACGAATGGGTAGAATTGGGGTGTTACATTAAACATTTACATTTGGATTAAGTATGGAATTGAGATAGTTGTAGCATCAAAGAAATGAGAAAATAGAAGGATCCTTTTAAGGAATCAAACAGGTGCACGAGTAGTGCTTCATGTGTTTATTCAGAAAACGAATTCTAAACTGTTTTGGGCATTCCTTTGGTCCTCCATCTTTCCGATATCCAAAAACAACACAAACAAAATTATTACAACTATCGTAATCAATTAGATCCAAACACTTGTCGTACCCATAGAACAACAAAAACATTTAACACTTAGGTAAACCAAACTTTCCCCCTTTGACATACCAACTGGGTGCCCAACCGTATAGGAATTTTACTGAATCTGAAAATCTCATTAGGAGAGTTATAACTACTAATAGTCATTTTCGAGGAATAGCCTTCCTTAAGATGCCGAAGGAATTGCCCTAATCTGGACCCTAAAGATTTAGTCTTAATCATTGGGGATCCACACATACTTCTTATGTCAATCTACGGCTATTGCCAGTGCGATGCCCACAACAAGAATTACTGGTCTTACCATTATAGAATGTGATGGCGCATGTCTCCCGGATCTTAGTATAGGTTTCAGAAAAAGGATTTATGGTCCAATTAAGCTTTAAATTTTCATCTCGAGATGTAATTTAATTTTACTATAATTTTATGGATTAATCTCGATGCAAACAAAGACTCCATCCATTTTTGGGGCATCCAATTTTTACCGAATGATCCTATTATGTTGTCATATTTATGCCGAAGCTGTACAATTCTGCGTAATGCATGCGTTATTTTTGTGGAGGGAGATCAAAATTATTTGACATTTTTTTATCTGTAACTATGCAATATTGATTAAAGTAGTAACCAGGTGAGGGGTCAGTTTGTAAATCAATTCTAGAATTGATTTGAATTAAATTTGTGATTGGAAAACTTAATTTTTTAATTTGAATTATATTTATTAATTTAGTATTTTTTAATTCGCTAAAATTGATTTGAACTAATTATTTAATTTATTAATTTGAATTGATTTGGAAAACTTATTTTATTTGGAGTTAATTTGAATTAATTTGATTTGATTGGAATTGATTTGGAAAACTTGAATTGGAAAACTTAATTGAATTGATTTGAAATATTTTTTTTTGAATTGTACGGATTTGAATTGATTCTATTTCACAAATTTATTAATTTGAACTGTACGAAATTGATTTGAAAAACTTAATTTATTAATTTGAATTAAATTTTTTAATTTATTAATTTGAATTAAATTTTTTTAATTTATAAATTTTTTAGAAATTTTTTTTAATTTAGAAATTGATTTGACATAAATGTGTCCATCGGAAATCAATTCTGAAATTTCTATTTCAAATATAGTTTGAAATTTCTATTTCAAAAACTTAACTTGCAAAATTTATTAATTTCAGAATTATTAATTCGATTTGGAAAAATTAATTTATTAATTTTTTAACTCTGTAATTTATTTGAATTAAATTTGTGGTTGGAAGTCAATTCTGGAAGAGAGGGAATTAGAGATGCCCAAAACACAACACAACACATAAGAGAGGGAATTTGAACCCATAAGAGATAACACTACTAAAAAACAAAAATTAGAGATGCCCAAAATTCACTAACTGGTTTAGAAAGGGAATTTGCGACGAGTTGTTATTCGTCACCAATTTTGGTGTCACTAAATTTTTTAGAGAGCGATTCTGATATTCCGTCTCTAATAGGGAGGAGAAATTCGTCGCTAATAGAGAGGACATTGTTCCGTCTCTAATAGCGAGAAAACAGATATGCGTCGCTAATAGTGAGGAATACACGTCGTCACTAATAGTGAGGAAAAGATTTCGTCTCTAATAGAGAGGGATACAACTCGTCACTAATAGAGAGGGATATTTTCCGTCGCTAACAGCGAGGGAACAATTTCCTCTCTAACAGTGACAGATTTCAACACATTTTTTATTTTTTTACAAATACCAATTATTTTAATTTATCTATTTCCACCTATATTTATACAAATTTCTTAAAATTACTACATGTTTCTTTATGTGAATTAAAATGACTCCACTAGGGATCGAACCCAGAATCTCTGGTTCTTAGACCAGCGCCTTATCCATTGGGCCATGGAGTCTGAAGTGATTTAGATAGGAGAAACAAGATTGACTCACAAGGAGATTGACTCACTACTAAAAACCAACAACAAAAGACTTAAATGGGCGCTTAAACGAGAGCGTCTGCCATGGTTCCCTCAGCGTTGTTAACCTACACAAAAGGTTAAGCCATTGTCAAATCCTTGTACATGGTATCAAATGTTAATATTCAACAAAAACAAGATTAACATGAAAATGGTAACATAAAGTTGAATGCACCACGTCTCAAGGTCACAGAGTGTCTCTCTAAGATAATGACATTTCAAGTGTGCAAAAGATATGAAACAAATATTGCTAATGATTAAATGCCATTGAAACAATATATTCAAAATTGTAAAGGATATACAAAATTATATCGAAGCGACGCATGAGATATTCGTGATAGTAAAGCGATTTCTTATATGTAATCAATAAAAATCTCATACACTTTTATGTAATCAATCAATTCTAGAAAAATAGACCAAAGATAGCATGGATAACACTATTATGTAATCTCATAAATGGTTCATGGCTAAGATAGCATGGAAATAACACTAAAATATAGAATATCTGAGACAATTTCATATTATCAACATAAAGATGAGAGAGAGAGATCTCAATTTTCTGGGGTAAACAATTCAAGAAGAAAACCGTATTCTATTGAGATTGGCAAGATTTTAATAAGTAAAACCCATATAGTTAGTAAAATGTAAAAAGCGAGATCATCATTCGAGAGAATCATTAAAACTACCTCTTCATAAATTTCTCAGTCAAATTTACATACACGCAGTGTGCTGAGAATACAAGCATAATGGTTCATAATGTAGACAATCTCAGATATTATAACGATGCATATGTCATACTCATACATATTCTGTTTAATAACATGAATAAAATTTACATACAGACTCGGTGATTATAGCAATTGATAACTAACTTCTATACCTGAATAGAAGATCCGATTATGGTGATGGCAGTTGGTGGACCCTTTAGCTCTCTCTCCAACCATGTCCATTGTGAATCCCCCAAAATGGTTCCACCACTTCCTATAGGATCTCTGTGGGGCCAGGTATCTAACAGTACAACCTGCCAGCACGAAAGAAAAAACCATGGTTCAATCAACAAAAAACTATATCCACCTCCCAGTTCAGAAAATGCATCCAAATGTCATAAATAAGCTCTAAGCCACTAAGGTAGATACCCAATAATGAAAAACATAGACTAATAGAGGGTAGAGGGAAGTAAGGTCCATTTCGGATGTATGTTTAAGGACTAGCCTTTGGCAAGTACGGAACGCAGCCAAGTCCCATTGACTGACCTCACAAACAAAATTTGAACCATGTTAGCAGTGAGTATTCATAGTATATTTGAAGAACTATTGTAATTTAACAAAATCCAAGCCTAAACAGAACAAAAGAGGGAAGAAAGAGAACAAAACCACTACCTTTAAAACCTCCCCACGGGGCTTGAGTGAAGCATGGTCGACAAAGAATGACCCACGACAATTCCAAATTTCTAAAAGCTCATGCAGAACAAAGCAAGACAAAACATTTAGTTGCAACAAGAATCTAATTGTTTTGTTGTTTACTGTGATAACCTAGGATCAGCTCACCTTAGTGATGCACTCACATCTTTCTAGATCATTTGATATTACAAAGAGCCTCCTAAGCCATAAATTGTGGAAGATCAGAGTATTTAACTTAGATACCAATCCACAAATGAAGGAGAAACATCAAAAAGATGAAGTTATTAATGTTAATTCGCAGAAAATCATCAACTCACATACTGCCATTTGCTAGATCAATAGCTTCTTCCTCGGTGCTAAACGTTTTTACACAGAGAACGACTCCAAATACTTCTTTCCAAATTTGCATGGAAGTAGTCACATCCGTTATGACATGATTGGTTCAATAAAGAATCCTTTCTTTAGATCTTGCCATTGAATTTAAAAATATTCAATTCTCATGGCAATTTCAGTAACTACCTAATCATCAACTGAACACAATTACAGAGAGCATAATCATACCTCTGGCGAGACCCATCACTCAAAATGGTTTGCACCTCATTTTTAGCATTTGAGATAAACTTCAATATTTTCCATCTTTGAACCATATAATATAAAAATTAGATATCACATAATCTTTGTTCAAGACAATTATACTCAATATCAACAAAATGTTTTATCATACCAGATAGAAAGCTTAACCACGTGACTATATATAATGATCAGGCGCAGATTCCTTCTTCCTAGTCATTAATCTTCAAAAAAATATATAAAACCAACCAATGATGCTTCTCGGAAGCTTTATGCTAGTCCATACTAAAAGTTCAGGTTTAATAGCATGAAAATTAGTAATCGCATGCTTATAAGTTCTGTTTTATAGCTGCACTGCTTTATAAGTTTTGTTCTATCCCTTAATGAGTATTTACTCTATTCAGATTAGTCATTGAAAATGTCTGTTGCTCTGAAAATAATGTTTCATATTTGTCATGCCATAAAGAAGAAGAAAGGACTGAAAAAAGAGGAAATCAACTAAGCACAATAGTGTAAGTAGTTTACATGCTATCAGACAGACTAGAATTACTATATGTCAACCAAAACCCCCAACTCATTTTCTTCACCAGTAATGGCATCGGTCAACACTGACCCTGCGACCAATACCAATCCTCCATTATCAAACTTCAACTACAAAACTCAATGAGAAGAACTACCTCGTTTGGCTCCAGCAAGTTGAACCGGTGCTTCGTGCACACCGGCTTCATCGTTTGGAGATTCCGCCGCAATATCTCACAGAAACAAATCATCTAAACAATAGAGAAAATCCTGCGTACGCTCAATGGGAACTCCAAGATCAGTTACTCCTATCTTGGTTGCAAGCGTCTCTTTCCGATTCCATTTTTCCAAGTGTCATTGGCTGTCGATATACCTACCAGCTTTGGGAATCAATTCATCAAACATTCCAATCAAAGACGAAAGCTCAGTCTCGTCAATTGAGAACTGAGATGCGTACGACCAAGAAAGGCAACTCCACCATTACAAAATTTCTTGCCAAGATTAAGCTTCTAACTGATTTGCTCCTTGCTATTGGTGAAACTGTGACAATGGTGTATGGAAAAACAACACTTGTGTGCAAGTATACACAGTCCAAAAACAAGTAGTAAAAAGATCGAACCCACAGAGATTGAAAAACTCACTTTTAAAATCAATATAAAGTAACAAAGTGTAAAGTAACTAAGTAACAAATAATATTGGAGTTTATGTGATCACAACTAAGTTAGAAATAAAGTAAAGTATAAGTGTTGATAATGCAAATGAGAAAAGCTAGTTGGAATGTCTTCATCAAGTAATTTACTTTTAAGTGTTTGATGCAGTATGTGATGCAGCTGCACTGAATGTTGTTGCATTAGTTATGTGCCTTTCAGTCACTTTTCTTCAGAGTTTCATTATAAGCTCCTATGTCTAGGCATGCTTTAAATAAGTTCACTCTTGCCTTTTAAGTACCCACAGTATCATCCTATGGACTATACTATCCTATGTTTAGCATGGTTTTCACAAAGTTTCCTTTATGTAAAACACTCACCCATATTAGTTCTTGATTTCTTGATTGTAAGCCATGTATGCTCTTACAAATCTACTTATTCTAAGTTATCAAGTTCAAAATAAGTTTTGAAAAGATTATCAAGCAAGAACTAAAGTACAAACATAAATACATGCATCATACTTACTTAAAAGCTCATTAAAGGATTAGAACATTCCAACTAAGAGAGGTTTAGCTAACAATAGACATTGCAAGATATATATAAACTGAATAGACCATGTTTATATAATTGAAATCACAAAAGAGAAACAACAAGATAAAAGTTATACAAGTTGAAGCCCTTTGTATGAATTCTTCTAGCAATGCACTAGCATTACTCCTTAGCACTATACAAACACTATGAAATCGAGTTAAGGAGGATTTGTCAATTCCTTCCTTTCCCTCTTATAAAATAGAAACTAACTATGTATATTGAAATTTTGATCTAACTTATGGATTGTGATATATTTCCAAATGAAGATGTGAGGTCCTTTTATAGCCTTCAAGAGAGGTGCTTCCTTCCTTCATGTTGAAGTAATCTTGAGTGGATTATAGCTGTAGTTGCTTTTCAGAGGTTGATCTTAAGTTGAAATCTTTGACTAAGTACATAGGGCGGTTCCATGTTGTATGAACATGTGTCCCTATGTTGGTGACTCTTCAAAGCTATGCCTATAGCTATGTGTGAATGGTAGGCGCCTACTATACAAGGTGGGATGGCTTCAGAGAACCAGGCATGAGGTCAGCAATTGCAAGTGGATGCACATGTAGCTAGCTGCTCATTCACCAAGTAGTGCAGATTTGATGCAGGATCAATGCAGGAGCATTTGATGCAGAAAGCATTGTAGACTGCACTGAACAAAAACATCAAACATACCACAATATATCCAAAATGGCCTAATAACAACTATAACCATTCAAATCACTCAAGTTATCATATATCACATAAAATACTATATAAACTCTTTATTATTACTTGAAAGAGAGCAATTACTAAGTTTAAACATATGAAATACTCTATATAAAATAGAGTTATCAGACAACACAAGACCAATTAGATGTGATTCTGGAAGGTTTACCCTCCGAATACGATGCGTTGACCACCGTGATAACATGCATTTCCATTTCGGGTAGGTTGTATATTTCTAGGGATGTAATTTTCAATGAACATGCATTTCCATTTCTTCATAGGCTATCTTCTACTCACAGTAATCACACACCTTCACCACAAGCATCATCACAAAACCCCCTTCATGTTATTTCCCAGCCTCCCCCTCACACTCCCACACATACACAACAACCTGCCCTCTCCCCTCAATCCTCGGCCTCACCTCACATCCCACCTCTCACTACCTCCCACCTCACGGCCTCACCTCTTGAGCCACTTACACCGGCCAGCCATCACTCTACAACTCTCCCATCCACTGCTTCATCTACCATTGATCTGGATTCCTCACCCTCTCCTTCTCCACCACCTCCACCCAATGCAAATCAACACACCATGCTTACCCTTCCAAAACAGAAAGTCTTAAGCCACCGCTATATCCTAGCCTTCACCTTACTACCACTGAACCATCTACTGTACAACAAGCCTTGGCCTCTCCATGTTGGGCTAAGGCAATGCAAGATGAATATAATGCATTGATTTCTAATAATACTTGGCAACTCACAACTTTACCTCCAGGAAAGACTCTTGTAGGTTGCAAATGGATCTTTCGAATCAAGGAGAATCCGGATGGAACAATCAATAAATACAAGGAACGCCTAGTCGCTAAAGGGTTCACTCAGAAATTTGGTTTGGACTACACGGATACCTTTGCTCCCGTTGTCAAGCCTGTCACTGTCAGGACGGTCCTATCTCTTGCTCTCACCTATGGATGGACTATTCAACAGCTGGATGTTCATAATGCGTTCCTCAATGGTACTCTTCATGATGATGTTTATATGGCTCAGCCACCGGGCTTCTCTACCAATGATAAAAGTGTTGTTTGCAAACTCACCAAGGGTATATATGGTCTCAAACAAGCCCATCGGGCTTGGTATGAGAGTCTTACCAAAACTCTCATTACATTTGGTTTCACTCATTCTCGGTGTGATCACTCCTTACTCATTTACAAACGGGGTGGTCAGTCCATATTTGTATTAATCTATGTTGATGACATCATCGTCACTGGTTCATCTCCTATACTTGTTCAGTCAGTGATCCACAAACTTAATGCTGCATTCTCTCTCAAGCATCTTGGCTCCCTTGACTATTTTCTTGGGATTGAATGTAAACATCTCCCATCCGGTGCCATTGCTCTTTCCCAATCCAAGTATATCAGGGACATTCTTCATAGGGCTGCTATGGATGACTGCAAGCCTATTGCCACCCCTCTTCCTACTAATTTGAAACTTTCTAGACAAGGCACGAACTATTTTGAGGATCCTGTCATGTATAGGAGTGTTGTTGGTGCACTTCAATATGCTACAATCACTAGACCTGAATTGGGATATGTAGTTAATAAAGTTTGTCAATTTATGGCCCAACCTCTCCAATCACATTGGACTGCAGTGAAACGCATCCTTAGATATCTTAAAGGGACTATTGACATCGGCCTCACATTTGTTCCAGCCACATCAGCATGTCCTCTCTCTATTAGGGCCTTTTGTGATGTTGACTGGGCCTCGGATATTGATGATAGGAGGTCCACATCGGGTGCTTGCGTGTTCCTTGGACCTAATTTGGTCTCATGGTGGTCTAGGAAACAAACTTTGGTGGCAAAATCTCATCTGAGAAATTTGAATACAAGCCTAGCTCTTGTGGTCTTTGAAGTTCTTTGGCTTCAATCTTTACTTCATGAATTGCAAGTTTCTCTCCCAACACCTGTGATTTATTGTGATAATCAAAGCACGGTTGCTTTGACACACAATCCAGTTCTTCATTCAAGGACCAAACACATGGAACTCGACATATTCTTTGTCCGTGAAAAGGTGTTGAACAAGTCTCTTATTGTTGAGTATATTCCTTCTCAAGCTCAAATTGTGGATGTGCTGACCAAACCTCTCTCCAACACTACAAGAAAATCGGTGATTTGCGACGGCAATTTCCGTGGCAAACGCGCAAATTTCCGTCGCAAAATAGCATTTGCCACGGATTTGCGACGGACCAAAATGGTGGCAAAAACGCTCGTCGCAAATCGTTTGCCACGGAATTTTCCGTGGCAAATGTTTCCGTCGCAAAAAGGTGATTATGTGGTTGTTTAGTTGAGCATTCAAAACCGCTAGCTGATATTTTTACAAACCATTGCAAAAAGAAAATTTCTTTTTTCATTCGAAGAAAAGAAAACTTGGAGTCATTAAGTTACCATTTAGCTGAATGAACTATGAACTGATGATTGATTTATGTTTGGCTATCTTGTGTTGAAACCCGACTCTCATGTCATTTTGTGGTTTATGCCTATTTTTAAAATGCAATGGACTCATTGTTACTATGAGTGCGTTTTGACTCACCAACTATGTTTCGCATTAACCCTTTTGATCATGACAAAAAGGGGGAGAAATATAGGATTGTCACTTTGCATTTAGATAGGGGGAGCATCAAGTAAGGGGGAGTCTAGATACATATCTTTAATATTAGCGCATTGTTTTGCTTGATGAACTAACCTCTGTCATACCCCAATTTTGTCCGGCTTAGGTCAAAACCCTAATTTTCCCAAAAATAAATAACCAGAGGAGAAGAGAGCATCATGCATTGCATTTAAGGTTCTAAAAGTCATTTCAAAGCTTCTAAAATCATTTTTTGAGTTGGAATGCACTTCTTGGACAAATTAGGGTTTTTCGGTGCAAAAGGGTATTTTGGTCATTTTGCAAATAAGGGACAATTTCTCAGGACAAATCATTCAACATGCATTTTTGAGATATTAGAGGTCATTCCTAGGGGGAAAAGTCATTTTTGAAGTAAAAATGTGCTTTGGGCAAATAACTAGGGTTTTTAGAGTGAAAGGGCATTTTGGTCATTTCACAATAAAAACGGTCTTTTGTCCCAAATCACTGAACAATCATCAATGATTTATTTGAGGAATATTTGTGCTTAATTGTGATTATTTTTTGTGCATAAATATTAAGCCTTTTGGCATAAAAATCAAATTCTTGTATAGAAGGGTAAAATGGTCTTTTCCTTTGAGGTGGGGTAAATAAATCAATTTTGGGATTGGTGAGATCATAAAATTCAGAGCCCAATCATTGAATCATGGGATATGGCCCAAAATGGCATGAATTTAGAAGAATTATCTAGAAAGGAATATTCCATATTCTTTTGAATTTTGAAAGGTCAAGTATAGTACAATAGTACAATTTGCAATTCCACTCACTCTCCCACTACCTAGCTGCGCATACTTCAGCCCCAATCCACTCCATTTTGATTTATTTTTATTGTTTGCAATTTGTGTTTAAATCTTGGCCTTCCATTCAAGTTTTGTGTGCAATCCTCACCCTTCATTTGAATCAAAATGGCACTTGTGTAATAAGCTTCATGGAAAATTACAATTTTGTAAATAGACTTATCCTTCACCACCCTCCATTAGCTGCGCACCCAGCCCTCTCTCTCCTCACTTTTGTGCCTTTTAATTACCCTCAATCCATGTGACATTGCATCTTGACCATTGATTCAAATTTTATCTCAAATCCTATTGGTTGGCAAGAAGCACATTGTCATAAATACCCTTGAGTTTGCACCCCATATAAAAACCCAAAAGCAAGAGACCAAGGGAACACACACTCTCATTTTACCCTAGCTAGCACTCTTCCTCCTCTCCTCCCTCTCTTGGCCGTAGCCTCTCCCTCACTCTCCTCCATTGTTTTCTTTGATTTCTTCCTCCTTTTTCATCTCCAAATCCATTACTACTCCATACATTTCCATCCTCTCCTATTCTAGTTCATCCTTGCATCATCAAAAGCTTGTGGTTTGAAGTTTAGCTTGGAGTTTTCCCTCAAGTTGTTCTTGATTCTATTTTGCTTTCTACTCTTTTCTAGTTGTTTCTTGAGGTAGGCCTATTTATCTCTTGCATTTTTAATTTTTAGCATGTGAATCTTTCTCCTACTCCTCTTTCCTCTCTCAAAGAGGCTTAGAGGGTTCATTGCAAACACTATGTCAAGGACATTGGGAGCCTTGGGTGTTTGAAGTGGACCCTTGGCCTTGATGAGAGGGTTCTTGTGTTTTTAACCATTTTTTTTTTTTTTGCATTTTCACACTCATCTTTTCACTTTTTCATGAATAAAGAACTTTCATACATTATATGCATCTTCTTGTTCATACCATGACTAGCAAGTTGAACTTTGTCTTGATCTAGGGGTGTAGGGATTTCGGTTTTGAACCTTAGAATCAAGGGTTTTTATTTGCTTTCTTTTCACTCCTTAATCTTATGTAAATAAATGCATGATGTGCTTGATTTGCATGATTTGATTATGAATTTAAGCATGAAAACTTGGTGTTTTTGTGCATATAGGGTTCGGCCATAGAGCCAATTTTGATGCATGTTTTGGTGCTCAAATTGTGTTGTTTGATCTTGTGTAGACAAATGCAATTGTGTTAGTGTGTTCCTTTAATTTGTAACCATTCATTTATTTTTTACCTTACCACTCATTAACATTTTACCAAAAAGTAAAAAAACATTTTAACTTTACTTTACTATCTCATTAAATAATTATCATTCACTTCATGCATGTTTACCTTACCATTCACTAACTTTTTACTAAAAGTTTTACTACTTGTCTATTTGCAAAAATGCCCAAAACATTTTCACACTTTGCATTTCATCACTTGTGCTTACATGTTCATGCATTCATATATGCCTATGCCTCTTGCATTCTCATACTCTCTTACATGTTCATGCATCCATTAATATCATGTCTTGCATTCATTATTATATGACCACGCATTCATTAATATCATGTCTTGCATTCATTATTATATGACCATGCACGCTATGTCTTGCACTCTTTTTCAATTGTTCATAGCAACTTGTGAATACTCCTTATGATTGCTTTGCTTGGGTTCTAATTGTTGTCTCGGTTTTGACTTGAAAAAGGATTTGAAATGTTCTATTTCTTTTCAAATTCAAAATTACAGGCTTTTCCAAATAAAAAAAACCCTAAGGCATTTTCCTAAACAAATCGGTAAGAATCATCACCGAAGCCGTTGCTTGTTTGATCGTTAATGAGGAGTTATTAGTGATAGTCACCAAGCCTTTGCTTGTTTGACTATTATGAAAGCTCCCGCACATTAATTAAACGATAAAAACTAATTCAAATTTCCAAAATAACATGAGCTATTAAGTGATAATCATCACTGAGGCTCACCACCCTTTTTTTCAAAACAATTTTCAAGAAAAAGAATAATACAGCGTTGTCACTTGTAATCACTCGAAGCCATTGCTTGTTTGATTACGGTTCCAACTCTCTTTTCTTTCGAGTTAATATTGAATGCCACTCAAGCCTTTGCTTGTTTGGTGTTCGCGAACACTCGAGTCTTACTTCAAAAACTCCAAAACTTAAACTCCTAAGCCGTTTTCAGACGCAAAACGAGAACTACGTAGCTTTGATCCCTCAGCCCAGTGAGGGTACGTAGGACCGGGTTCATGTCCCGTCAAGCACCCTTTTCAAAAAAATCTTTGTTTTGTTCCGCTTTACAAAGATACCAAAAACATTCCTTTTCCCCCGTTTTCAATAAAGCAATCTCTCAAAAGAAAGAAAAGAAAAGAAAAGAAGTAGAACGATGTATTTCAAATCAAACATTTCAAAACCACATCAAGTTAATGGTTCCCTTTCGGTAGAAAAGCGCGTGAAGTGCTAATACCTTCCCCATGCGCAACCGAATTTCAACCTACATCTCTATGTTTTCAAAAGACCACCCGTTTTCCAAAAAAGGTTTTTTCAATGTTTTCCTAAATAAATATTGGTGGCGGCTCTACAATTTTCACGTTGTCAAACTGAAAAGTCCAAACCGGATTTTTCGGTGCGCAACAACCTCCCACCTAAGATGAATCAAAATTTTGTCATCATCAAAAAGGGGGAGAATGTGGATATCTTGTGTTGCAGGTTAAGTTTTGATGATGAAGCATTCTAAATAAAGTGACAAAAAGGAACTCCAAGACACAACCAACTCAAGAAGAATGTTTGTGGTAAGGGTAGACGTTAGGAATTTTGGTCGTGTCTTAGGAATGAATGTAAACCGCTTTTGAGGATCGGCTCAAATCACTAACACACACAAGCAAACCTAATATATGTCTTCAATTGATAAAAGCATATCAAATAGGTTAGGCACTTGTTGAAATCGATTCATGGCTTGATTTTTCAGAGAACTTGTTTTTGGAAAGAAAGCAATCGATTCATGGCTTGTAACTTTAAAGCTAGAAATCGATTCATAGCTTGTTTAAAGCTAGAAATCGATTCATAGCTTGTTTAAAGCTAGAAATCGATTCATAGCCTATAAAGTTAAAGCTAGAAATCGATTTGCATATTGATGATTTAAAAATAAACAATCGATTCATGGCTTCTTACTTTCAAGCACTAAATCGATTCATAACTTCCCATTTTAAAGCACAAAATCGATTTATGCCTTGTTGCTTTTAAAAGAAAAATCGATTCATGGCTTTTACTTTAAAGGAAACAATCGATTCATGGCTCCTTGTTTTTAAAGATAACAATCGATTCTTGTCTTGGTTGTGTAAAGCAAACAATCGATTCTTGGCCTATTTGTTTAAAGCACACAATCGATTTTGAACCATGTTCTTATAAGCAAGCAATCGACTATCCACTTATAAAAACAATGTTAGAAATTTTCCAACGGTCATATTTTTTACAACCTCTATAAATAGAGACTTAGGGCTTCTCAAAACATACAACCTACAATTCTCAAAAAGCAGAAGCGCACATCACACACCATTGCACGTTTCACTGTTTCCATCTTTTTGAGCTGATCTCTCTCAAGGGTTAGGTTGGGAGTCTTCAAGTTGTTGTATTCACCTTCTTAGAGGTATTGCTATTCTTCTTGTAATTTGATTTTACTGTAATTGGTTTGACTTGAGAGTGGAGAATCTCTCTAGGATTTTGACTGTAACAAGGGTGGGGTATCTCTTGTATGTCAATTGGTTGTACTAGAGAGTGGGGTATCTCTCTAGGGTTTTTTATTGTAACAAGGGTGGGGTATCTCTTGTTGTAATTGTTGTTAAGGGCTCTTGCACAAGGTGGGGTATCCTAGGTGAAGAGCGCCTGAGTCTGTAAGGGTTTTAAAGCACCCGGCTTAAGCTTTGTTTTGATAGTGAAAATCTCACAAAGGGTTTGTGAGGACTGGAGTAGGTCACTAGGAGGTGGCTGAACTAGTATAAATCTCATGTGTTCTTTACTGTTTATATTTCTAATTCGTTCATTTCATAAACCTGCGCGAAAATTAATCTAAGTCATTAAAAAGGGGAAAAGTTTTTAAAGTCTCAATTCAGCCCCCCTCTTGAGACTGAAGCCACTTGGTAACACTATATAGGACACTATGGAGATGCTAGTCTAAGACACGCTAACATGAGTTAATTGCATAGCTTTGACATGGCTATATAAAAAGTTTCATCTACCCTATCTCCTCAAGAGCGTGAACACATTGATAAGAGTGGAACTTCAATTGCAGCGAACACGCCCAGTTTCAATTCCACTGCAGCAAACATGCCCAAGAGAGTTATAAAGCCTCCTGCACATTACAAAAACTAAGTTTAATTAGTTTTAAATAATTGTATTGTAACATATTATAATATAGCAATTACTAGAATTAGTAATACCCTACCAAAAGGAGCCTAAACATGAGACTTACAAAAATAAGCAATAGCATTAACTCCACACAAGTCAAAAGCAATAGCATGCATACTAATTCCTTAAAAATCACTAAAAAAAACTCATCAAATTGAATAGGGGTGAAGAACAGAAGCACTATCTCCACACAAGACAAAACTGAAAATAGAAACTGGTTATTATCTCATAATAAACAAGTCAACTCATGAGCAAAACCACTCTGATATATATGATGAAAGGGTCGCCAGTTAAGGCAATTAGAAAGATCAATTTTTAATCATAAGTACCCAACTGAAAAAGTATTTAGAATCCATTTCATATGATAAAAAAAATCTGCTGCTTGTTTAGTTATTGGTTAACAGTTATGATAGTCCAACTAAGGCAAATGCATATTCTGTGGAAAGGTTCCCAAGGCTAAGTACCACACCACCTGCCATTGCAAACATAACAGAGGGCATGCATTTAACAACTTAAGTAGATTGTTATACCAATAAATAGTAGCAACAAAACTTAGTGCATATTACCAAAATTTGAATCCACCATACACTTTCTAAACCATCATCACATAAAGTAAGTATATTTTCTTATAAGGAAGAAATGATGATAACAAGTGAAATGCAGAATACACAGAATACCTATATAACTGAGCAAGTTAGGTTAAGACGACCTCGCCTTTCCAACAATGTCAAAACCGCAGGCCATGTCCCCAAGAAGAAAAGAGCCAAGAGCATGCACCCTATAACATCTCCCTTGCTCTCCACCAAATACATTTTCAACTAATCAGTACATAAAATGCTCTTAGAAATTGAAATCAAACTCAAAAAGAGAACATGATAAGCTGAAATCAAACTCAAATTCATTAAATATGATGACCTATCATGACTGATGAAAGCCAAATTTAATTAACTGCATCCACACAAAAAAAGGAGAAATCATAGGAAAAGAGATTAATCTTTAGAGACAATTGATTTCTAATAAACATAGCAACCCCCTCCCCCATACACTTGGAAGAAAATTGGAAAAGAATTTGAGTAAAAGTAGAGTTTTGGTATGCAGACTAACTGATATGGCAATATGTCCAGTAGTACCAAAAGAAGCCTGGCCATTGTCAGGGTATGTCTCAAGCCAAGGTTATTCCAAAAATAAACAACATGGAAAGCCCTATCCACCCACCTTCTTTAGCAGCATCAGGGGTAGAAAGGATTCCTACTCCATAATGAACATGTATGCATTCAAAATCCAACATAAGAAAGCATACATGATAAGCGATTTTGAGTGCATGGTTTATGGTTTTATACATGCATTCCATAGGTGCCTTAGATGAGATAATTGCAAATCAAGGTTCAATTACTTACCATTAAGCAAAGCATGTCCAAAAGAGAAGATAAGGAATTTCATGAGAAACCTTGGCGATGGCACACTACTACTGTATAGATCAATAGGTTGCCTGCAAAATAAATAACAAAAGGATTAATACCCAAGTGTTCAGTTGATGCACTTGACTGAGGAGACACGAATTACGATGTTAATCCCTAAAACACAGCCTGAGCAGAACAGAAAGTAAGGAGGGAAAATCCAATCCTGAAAATTGTGTTGGTGGTGAAGGATTCACATGACAACAATTCATAATAATCAAAGCAAGCCAATACACAAGTTAACTTAAAAGGTGAGCATGGATTCAAATGACAGGGTCAATTAAAATTTTAATCCAAACATTTAGATAAGAAACCTGGGCAATGGAGCAATTCCAAACATAATGCAATCTTTGCAAATTCCACTTATCCAAACATTTGATCCAAAATTCACACTTCTAAAAAAGAGGACAAGATTCTCAATCAAAATAACATGTTACCTTAACGCCAATCTGCAGCTATGTTACATCGTCGATTATATCGTTTAACTTCCGAAATTCGAGCAAGTAACCATCATATATGAAATCAATTAAGATTTGTCACATGGATTGGCAACAACATAGAATATACACCATAACAGTAACTCAGGGATAGCTGATAATTATATGTAGGTTCACCTTCTCTCTTATATTTCTAACTAACATTGTAAAACTTGGCATCTCCCTTGGTTTTCTATGTTTGGAATCTACACCAAAATCATCATTATATTAGGAATCCATGATATAGCTACTACTTGCCTGAAAATTAGGCCCATGACATATCAGTTTCATTACTGTTACGGAAAATAGAAAATGCAATCTCTAGACCATGACAAGTTAATTCCAAATAAAGCATTTGCTTAATCATTTTAGCATTTTGAAATTTAAACCAAAGAAATAGAAACATAATATACACATGAAATTTTCACTTTAATGGATACTTAAAGATACTAAAACAGCAAGAAATCCAAAAAATTATATTAATCAGAGACAACCTGAAACAATCAGACAACATGATATATGCTTGCTTAATAATATCTTCACTCATACAAGACTAGGAATCCAAAAAGAATTGTGTAATCACGATTGAATTTGAAGAATTATTATCAAATTCAAAGCATAGAAATTGTGAAAAGCTAACAGCGAGAGAGAGACTACACACAAAGATGATGTCGGAAGGTCATTGCCGGAGAAGACTTGACATACAGGGGAGAAGGTCATCCCTAGCTTTGCTTCCAACTTCAGAAATCGCTTCGCTAACCTACAAGATTTGGAAATCGATTGAGAACAAAATTAATAACATGTTAATTATAAAAACGAAAACCTAATGAGGGAGAAAGAAATAAAGATCAATTGAATCACTTAAAACCTAATGATGGAGAAAGAGAATAAAATCACCTTAGCAGAAAGTAAGAGAGAAAGACCTGATAGCGATGAACTGATGGGCTTGAGATGAGGATTTCGAACTGATTTAGGAGAGCAGCTAATGGATTGAAGAGGAACTGATTTTGGAGAGGTTTTGATTTGGGAGAGCAACGATGGGAGGCTAGGTTGAGGGAGGCGCGGTGGTGGTGGTGCAGTGGAGGTTGAGGAAGGCGCGGTGGTGGTGGTGCCGTGGAGGTTGAGGGAGGCGCAGAGGTGAGGTGAGGAGAAAGAGTGTGGTAGGGTTTAGCGTGAGAGTGAGGGTGAAAGAAAGGGTCGTGAGAGTCCCTTTACTTAAATCTCGATTGAAACGTTTGCCACGGCGTTGCGACGGACTGTCCGTGGCAAATTATCAAAGTCCGTGGCAAATTATCAACGTCCGTGGCAAATCCTTACCAAACTCACCAAGGCTTTTCTCACGACAGATTCTGTGGCAAATCCGTCGCAAGTCCGTCACAAATTGGCGACAGAATCAGTTTGTGGCAAAATTTTGTGGCAAATCAGGCTTATTCTTGTAGTGCAAGAACATGTTCTGCTTCTGTCGTGACAAGCTTAGAGTGTTTCACACATCTGAGCTTGTGGGGGGAATGAAGGATAGTATAGGAAACTCACTATGTAATAATTAGCTCACTATTATTCTGTTATGTTAGTTAGTGTATTGTTAAGATTTAGTTAGAAATTGTATCACTATGTAAGCGATATTGTTAGGCAGTTAGTGGATCTGCATTTATCTAACAGATTATTCCAATCTCTATAAATGTACTCTTAACTCTATTATTCAATAAATGAAGAAATTACATAGTTTCCAAGATACTTTCTCTTTCTAATTCTACAGTGAAACCCCAGAAATGATGAACAGTAAAAAGCGAGTCAATAACAAAATCGAACCGGGAGAGGGACGAACCAGCAGAGAGGAAAACCGGAGAGAGAGAGAGGGGAAACGAACTGAAGCTTGAATTCGTTGAGAGGGACAAGCTTGAAGTCGTTGAAATCGTTGATAGATTGAAATCGTTAGAGGTGGAAGCGATTTATGATTTAGGGTTTGGAGAGGGTGGAACAATTTAGAGGGTTGAAAGATTTCGGTTTGGAGAGAGTGAGGTTGAGTGCGGTGGTGAGAGTGAGAGCGAGATCGAAAGGGTGAGGGTTTTGATCGAGAGGGTGAGATTA
Organism: Oxytropis ochrocephala; assembly: GCA_020916435.1. Lineage (NCBI taxonomy): Eukaryota > Viridiplantae > Streptophyta > Magnoliopsida > Fabales > Fabaceae > Oxytropis > Oxytropis ochrocephala. The sequence goes on along the minus strand of CM037090.1, from coordinate 58,234,262 downwards.
GAGAGGAATAAAGAAAAGTAAAAAATAAAAAGGGAGAAAGTGAGTCAGTGGGTTAACTAAAAAAAATAAATAATAAATAAAAAGAATGAGAAAGTAAAAGTTACTGGGAGGGAGGGAAGTGGAAAAAAGGAAATGAGAAAGTGAGGAATCTTTAATTCGTCTCTAAACTCTATTTTGAGAGTTTGTGACGAATTTAGAGAGAGAATCTTTAATGAGGGATATTTTTCTTCCCTACATTCGTCACAAAAATAAAATAGCAATAACTACATATTTTCCTAGCTAAATCCCTCACTAATAGTGAGGGATACTTATCCATCTCAAAAATTCCTCACTAAATATAACTTTTCTAGTAGTGTAATCGGATGGAAAAAGAGTTTTTCAATTGTGTCCTCATTGTTTTTATATTAAAGGGAATATTTTTTTATTTAAATGGAAAATATTTTAACAAAAAAATATGTTAATAGTTTTTAAAAAAGATGGATGGAAATTTAAATAAGGAAGGTTATTATGTTAGGAAAGTGATTATTTTATGGGAATCAATTTTTTTTGGTAACGGGGAACCAATTTTTATATAAATCAACATAGGATGAATATTTTCATAAAAACCAAATAATTAGATTTGTGTTAGCAATCAAATTTTTATTTTTATATGTTATACAAAACATGAAAAGCATTCAAAAGACAATGAAATTAAAGATTAAGTTATATTTAGTATGATTTTTAAATTAATTTTGAAAATTGATTCACTTTAATTTGAAATTTGAATTGAAACCTATTATAGATTATAGACTAAGTTACATCAGAGGTCCTTTTAAGTTATTTAATTGTAACAAGTTATCTTTTAATTTTTTTTCGTACCACCTAGATTCTTTAAGTTATTGTATAATAGAAAATGTGGAAGAAAAAAGGCAAAGTTGAAAAATGAAGAGAGAGAGGAAATCGAAGAGGAAAGAGGTGAGGAGAAAAAGTGAGACCCATAAACCGAAATAAAATGAATTTATTTTAAAAAACTTGTAAACGTGGGACCAATGAATAGAGTGGAAAAAAAAATTAAAAGTTAGAGAAAAATATATTTCTGGAAAAAATTATGATGTGTTAACGTAGTAATATGTTTAATTTTGTAATATGCTACCACTTTGTTTTCTTATATTTAATTAATATTGTTATTTATGGGAAATTTTTTTTATTTTAACGGGAAATACTTTAACCAAAACAATGTTAATATTTCTCTAAATATGGATGATAATTTAAATAAGGAAGGATATTATTTTAGAAAAGTGATTATTTTACGGGAAACAATTTTTATATAAATAAAGGTAGGATGGATATTTTGATTAAAACTAAAAAATTAGAGTTTTGTAGGCAATCAAATTTTTATTTTTAAATGTTTTAAATTATATTTATTATATTTTTTAAATTAATTTCGACATTTGAATTCGAACCTATTATGAATTGTATAAATTATTTTACTTGCACCATTGCTGACTATGCACGGATTGTCTCACTACTCTCAACAAAAGACTAATTGGCGCAAATAAATCTTGAATTAAAAGTTATCATATTTATATGTTGGAAAAATAATAAATGTTGATTTGTCTATATTAATGCATAGTAGACAAAAGAAAATATTTATAATTTGATAAAATTTATTTACTTAAATGTTGTATAAATATTGATATTTAAATAATAAACATTAGATTGATTTGACCGAAAATTCTTTAAGAGAAATTAAGAAAAAGTGTTGATAACACTATCGCCACAACAAATATTTTTTTATTGGATACAATTTATATAGGTCCACCAAGTTTTTATATGTGACAAACACATCCTTCAACACTCTCGTTGCACCATAAAATTATTAGGCACATTAATACCAATAAGCTTACTTTTGATGAAATTGACCTTCAATCCGAAGACGAGTTCAAAGCTCCTGAGGATAGATTTTAGACCCCAAAGGTTATTTCAAGACGTCTTCCCAATAAGAACGGTATCATCAGCAAATATTTTTTATTGGATAAAATTTATATAGGTAGACCAAGTTTTTTATTTCAATTTTAAACGATAAAGAGATAATCTGATGGAAATAGAGTTTTTATTTTAATGGAAATAATTTTTTATTTAAATGGAAAATATTTTAACCAAAAAATATGTTAATATTTTTTTAAAAGAAGGATGAAAATTTATATAAGGAAGGATATTATGTTAGAAAAGTGATTATTTTATGGGAACAATTTTTTTTGGTAAACGGGGAACCAATTTTTATACTCCCTCAGTTACACAATATAAGCAAAAGTGGGTTAACAAAAATTGATGTGTCTCGTCCAAATATGAGACCAGATACATCAACTTTTGTTGACTCACTTTTGCTTATTTTGTGAAATTTGTATTCAGACAAGAAAAAAACTTAAATGACCAACTTGTTACAATAAATAACTTAAAAAACCTCTTGTGTAATTTAGGCTAAATTATATGAATTTTTTGTTTGCACCACTACCAGCTATCCATGGATTGTATCAATATTTTTTTCAACAAAAAGACTAATCTCTGCTAATAAATCTCAAATTAAAAATTAACAAATTTATATACCCAATAGCACTTGGGTGAGATGATTTGGGTCTCTTCCAACTTAACCAATGTTCTAGGGTTCGAATCCAACCTTAAGAATGCGACAATATTAAATCTCTTGAGGAAGAGCTTTGCCGCCCTTGTGTCCTACTCGATTCGAGGATTAGTCTCTCTAGTTACGCGCAAAGGATACTAAAAAAAATTATTAGTTGGAAAAATATTTATAATTTTGCTATATTAATACATAATAGACAAGAGAAAATATTTATAATTTCGAAACATTTATTTTTGGAAATGTTGTATAAATATTTATATTAAAATATTAAATTCATTAATAAATAAATTAATTACTTTGGTCAAAAAGCAATTAAATAATTTGCTTTTGGTAAACAATCCAATATTGCTTTTTTGAAAAAATAAAATTTCGCCAAACAAATATAGAATTCCGTTTTTACCAAATTAAAAAATTCCAAATACGAAAAGTACAATTAAGACAATTTATTATTTAAAAAATCCTAATCGTACGTGTAATAAAGAGTGGCCCACGTCTATATCCGTTTGGATGCTGATCGAGTGCAGTCAAAACTGTTGTGCATTCGTGCACTCGAAAGATCGCTACCGTCTAATCTCTATCCAACGGTTTGTAATTTTAACTTTTAAATAGCTTTAAAATATTGTTAAAAACTAGATCATTAGATTAAAATTGAATGTCCACGATTAACCGGTTTCATGAATGCACATAACTACGAACGCACAAAATCAGTATCCATATCGTTTCGTTCGTTTCTAAACACCGCGACGGAACTTTTTCCCACTCTTTCTCCTCTCGACACTCCCTCTCAATTTTTCTATAAATTCAGAACCCTAAACTCTCGTTTTCCCTCTCAATCTCTCTCTGTAGAATCTCTGTGCACTGCAGTGTATGTGTTTCCTTCATCCTCTATCATTCTCTTTCTCAATTAATTTCCAACACGTTTTTCTTCTCACTTGTTTTTCACTTCGGTTATCAACTTTTATTTGCAATGTCGAATTGATTATTTTCAGGTTTGAAGTTGAAAAGATGAGTTCCCGAACTGCCAGGAGTAACCGACGGAGGAAGAATTTGGAGTTGGACCTCAATGTTGTTCCGCCCGTTGAAGCAGGACCCTCTGCTCCAGTTCCAATGATTGATGTTGAGGGCAGTGATGATGATGTCATTGAAGGTTCACCTAGGTCTTTTGAAGAGGTTCATTTACTTCTCTAAATATTAGATTTTGGTTTTTATTTTTCATTTTAAATTCAAGATTTTGATTTTTTTTATGTTGAAATGATTTGTGATATCATCATCATCATCATCATCATCATCATCATCATCATCATCATCATCATATTCCATTAAAAAAAATCATCATCATCATTAGTCTAGGCTAAAATGATCCAGTTTTTTTAACTATCATGTAAAATCAAGGTTTTGATAGTAATGTTGTAGCTGCAATAGTGGGAGCAATTTTTTAAAACTGATTAAATTAATAAGAACTGATTGATTATTACTACTGATTCAATCATTAGTGGATTCTTAAGCTTTACTAGAAATTGATCTTCATTGTTTGATTGGTATTTTTTTTTGCCTCAGGCTAGGAGAAATCGGAGGAGGACTTTGGCTGATATCAATTTGGGTAACATTCTGTGACTTTTCGGACTGAATTTTTTATTTTATTTTGTTGATGTTGTTGTTGAGATGATGACAAAAAATGGATGAACCTAATTTGTTGGATTTAACTAATTGTCTTGGTCATAAAATGAGTTTCATTTGGTATTGCAATCCAATTTCACATGTTACAATGCTGCAAAAAGCGAACATGTTTTGTTGCTTTGAAAATGTTTTGTTGCTTTGAAACACATGAAGTTGTAATTGGATTGCAATGCCCACCAAAACTATATCAGCACAGTTAGATGTTAGCAGATTATGTGATGCTTTTGTATTGGCAACATGTTTCAAATGATTGTGCTTTTATGTTCATTGTCAATGATGTTATTGTTTATAAGTGGCAATGAAAAAATGGTTTAGAGTTCTAGGTATGAGATTAAATCTTGATCCGCTGTCTATGCAAATCGTTTATTCCTCCGGTGGATCATATAATGCATGTTGTTTGAAAAACTGTTAAAAGGTTTTATTAGAAGTGAAAATCACAATCTAAGAGAATTGAAGAAGATGCAAACTAGAGGTTCAGAAACTAAGGAAACACATTGATATTGGTAATCAAAGATATAAATGCTGTATTGAATTTAATATGCAAATGAATTAACCTATCATTATTTTTTTTTTACTTTTATTTATTATGGATCCATGTTTGATGACAGTAAATCAACAATCTAGAAAGAAAGATTGCATATAAATTGTCCTTTTGCATTCATCATTCATTTTTCTCCATTGGATGCTAGTTGATAGACTCTCCATTGTGTTTCTCATATTGTGTAATTCATACTTGTTTACTGAAGTTGTCTATTTCTGATATGGTCTTTAGTATTATTCTGGTTTAAACATATCTATGTCTTCCGTGATTGTTGCAGAACGCGTCGACTACGGGTCCTGTTGATAAGATCCTTTGGGTAAGAAATCGCCAAACCCTACCACCATTTAACAATTGTGATCTTTATATAAAACTAGAGGGCATTTGTAGTTCAATGGTAGTAAATCCTTAGCTTCCCATCTCATTATTTTGTGTTGCTCTGTGGTTAATTTTCGTTTTCTTATGCTATATGAAGTTGATTAATTTCAGATGTGCACATATTAATTAATAATATGAACCTAAGGTGTCACAATATAGCATGTATTAAAATGTAAATTTTGTCAGTCATTGATGTGTAGCCACTTCCTCAAACAGATAAAACCCCCGTCGCCTGAACCTGTGCCGCCGCCTGAACCTGTGCCGCCGCCTGTCTTTACTTGCCCAATATGTATGGCTCCCTTGCAGGAGGAAATGACAACAAGGTGTGGTCATATTTTTTGCAAGAAGTGCATTAGGACTGCAATACATAGGCAAGCTAAATGCCCAACTTGCAGAAAGAAGATTACTATGAGAGAGCTAATAAGGGTGTTTCTTCCATCAGCTAATTAAAGGTATGGCCAAAATTAAAAAGTTGCCTTAAGTGTTTTTATGTCATATTGTGACTTTGTCGATGTACTCCCTCCATAACAAAATATATGCAAAAATAGGTCAACGGATTTTTGCTTATATTCTGTTACGAAGGGAGTAACATGTAGTTCTAGAAAAACTTGTCTGTACTCTAAGTGGTTGCTCGTTTGTCATATGACAGGATCGCCGTCCAAGTCTTTTTGAGGAGAACTGGGACTGGAAGAAAGTTCATTGTTGTACAACATTGGAGATTGCTGTGTCTGTTGTTTCAAACATGTTCCTTGTGGCAGATGCTTAGTTGCTATTAAGTAGCTGTTTCTCCTATTTATTTTCCATATCAATAATAGAGATATTTATAAACCAATTCGATGCTCATTTTATTTGAGCAACCATTGTCTATAAACCTCATTATTTCTTTTTTACCCATTGGTGAAAGGATGGGTATTTAATCGATGACTCTTAAATTTTGATGCAATGGATTTATGTTTGCTTATTTTATGTATGCTTCATTAGTTTGGATTCACTTGTGCTTATTGAATACTGGTTTTCTTCAACTAGTTGCAAATATGGGGTTGTGGGTCGCTTTTCGCACCCTATTTTCCTCTCTCAAAAGACCCCCATATTTGAACAAGTTGTCTTGGCTTGGCTTTGATTGATATATCTTAGAAATTCAAGCTAGAAAATGTGGCATTTCTGTTTAAGAGTCATGATGGGAAGATACATTTAAACAGAAATGCTCCTATCTCCCAAGCTACCTGACATTTTGTTTAATGACATGAAATTGTAGGAACAGTGGATAGACCAAGAGACCAATTGTGCCTAGGTACGTCACAAACTTAACCTGTTAGAAACATGCTTCTTACAATTAGAATTAGGTAGTATATGTCCAGATTTTGTGTATGTATTTTAGTAATCAGCCCCTCTCTAGGACCCCTTTATTATAATTTGTACTTTTCATGGTTTAACTAAAATCGTTAATGCATGCTTAGGAGAGTAAATTTGGGTCTTGTTTTTGGGTCTGCGAAAACGAGAGGATAATTTTGTTTTTGACCAAAGTCATAGAATAGGTTAAGGAATTAGAAATTTTGACAAACGTGTAGTATAAGTGGTAGAATAGGTTAAGGAATTAGAAATTTCGTAATAAAGTGAGTATTATATTAGATAAGTATAGGAAGAATGAAGGTAGTGTATTGTACACGAAAGATGAACACAAACATGGTGTAGTATAAGTGGTAGATGTTTCGGTTGTTTAACCATCTGATCGAGGGTTTGATCCCTAACTAGTGCGTATGGGAAAATATTTGGTGGGACATGTCAACCCTTTAAACAGATCTCAATTATTAGTCTTTGTCGTTAGTTTTAAAAAATAAAGTATTGGAGGAATGAAAGTAGTGTATTGTACCAAAAAATGAATGAATGAATGAAAGTTGTATAAGTTGAGTAGAAGCCTCTTCATTTCTTTGATGAAGGCTCCTTTAAGAAAGAGATAGACACAATCATTGTAAATAACTTCAACTTAGAGTTTTACTTATTTTAAAAAACAATTTTTTTTGATATATCAAATCCCTTATTTGTGTCTATATCTCTTAAATGTAGCTCTTCATCTCTTTTGAGAAATTGAAAGAAAGAAATGGCGAGGATATCAACTCGAATAAGTTAGACTAGAAGATAGAATTGTAGGTCTAAATTCTACGGTGTGATGAGAAAGTTTTGATGTTGTCAACGTTTGGAGGATTAAGAATGTTTAGTTCAATAAATATCATTATGACACAAGACTTCCTAGACAACTTAAATGGTTGTGTAATGATGACATTTATGGGTTATGAGGGTATGGCATAAGAGAGGCCAATTAATGTTGAAAGTAAATTGTCTTAGATTTTGGTTTGAGTTTTAATTTTATTGCATTTAATACTACTTTTAATGAAACGGGAGGAGCCTTAAAGCCAACTTATTCTACAGAAATTGATTAGAAAGCTGTGCATTATTGCAAAGTCATACTAAGAGAAGAGTAGATATAAAATAAAAAAATAAAAAATAAAACAAGTTAAAATTACTAGGGTTAATTGTTGGTATTTACAGGGTGAACAATAAATACAGTGTTTGAGAGAAAGGCTTTCAAAGGGATCTTAAGATACCTAATCTATATCTATGGGCCCGTTGGATCGACTTATTTGGGTTTATTTACTGCTATAAGCACTTATGAAACTGTTTGGGAGAGCTTATGGAAACAACTTATGATATGTTCATAATTCAAGTTAACTAATTTCCATAAGCTCATCGAGATAGCTTATGAAAACAGCTTATGGCTTATAGAAAAGTAGTTTTAATATTATTTTATTATTTCATATATAAACAGCTTATGCATAAGCACTTATACGATAAGCGCTTATGCCATAAGCTGTCAATTAAGCTGTTTATTATTTCATATCTTTATTATATACAATTGAGAGTTGACACCTCAACTCTCAATAAAGCCACACCAGCATCCGAAAAAGCCACATCAACATTCGAAAAAGCCACATCAGCATCCTAAAAAAGCCACGCGAGCAATATAAATTGACATGGCTAATCCGACGCTTGGCAACTGCTGGGAAAGTCACATATATACATCTAACGGTCCAAATTAATTAGGAAAAAACAACAGTCTTCTAACTCACATTTAGATCCAACGGTTGGTTTAATTAGTTTCCGTAGGTTGATATTGATCAACGGACCAAATTCCTTAAATTTGCGGCTGGGCATTCTCTCTCAAATAAAATTCTGCATTAAATCTAATTTACCACTGTAATAATGCCCATTAAACTTTACTCCCTCCGGACCTAATTATAAGCAAAAATACCTACTTTCACACATATTAAGGATAGTGGTTTTATGCATTTACTTTTTTCGAATTCATGGAAAAATCAAATAGATTTACTAAACTATCCTTAATTAATGGTCATCTTTTCACAACATTAATAAATTAATTTAAGGGTAGTTGTGGAAAAATAGCATTAAATATGAGTAGGTTAGTTAACATTTGCTTATATTTGAGTCCACCAAAACAACACACTTTTTTGTTTATATTTAGGTCCGGAGGGAGTACATAATATGGTGAACGGTTACAAATTTTTTTTAACCATTGATCAGTTATGTACAGTTTACTGAGAATCGATCCTAAGGCCACAATTTGTTGGTAACGGTCCACAGCAAATCATTAAACACTCATTATTCCATTTCAATTTTGTAAGGTCAGACTTTCTCTCTCATGCTATCTCTTCCGGTTATCCTCCTTCTCTCTCATGCGATTTCAGATTTCTTCCAGGTACTTCTTCCTTTCACTGTTTCTTATTTCGTGGCTACTCTCCGCCTCTTTCTCTAAGTGTATTTTTTTCTATTTACATGGTTTAGGGTTTTTAGTTTGATAGTCTTCTACTTTTTTTTATTCTCTCCCTCTATTTCTTATGGGATTTTTGTTGTTGTCTTGATTTTCTGTTTGTAGGATTTTGATCACTGATTGTTGATTTTCTGTTTTACCATTATTTTGGTTTTTTTTTTGATTGATTTGTTGAGAGGAAAATTCACAGCTCGGCATATTATGTCATTCGCTATTCTTCTACCTCTTTGACTATTTTCTTTTGTCACAAAATAAATATTTGGTGAAGAAGAATTGATGAATGGATTGGGGATTCTATCCAATTTGACAGATGTTCTACTTCAATATTGCTTAGTAGGCAAAATCTTTCTTTTTTTGACACGGGGAAATTGAAGATCCAAACATAGTATGCTTGAGGTAATTTTTTATATTTTTATTGAATGTTTAGATTATAAGTTCATCTCATTGACAAATGTGGAAGTATGTATATATTTTTCTGTATATATTGAACCTATTAATTTTGATGCTTCTAACACATCGATATATACCATTGGCTTCATTCCCCTTAATCAATCCATTGGAGCCTGAAATGTGTGTTTGTTTTCAGGAATACTGCAATCAATGGTATGTTGCTATTTGAATATGTCAGCCAGTGGTTTCTAACATCAGATAGGATTCCCCAAATCTCCTCAATCATGTACAAAATTAGACAAACATTAAAATGTGGAGAAAATACTCGAACGGTATGTTTTTGAGGCGTTGTATTACTTAGAATCTTGCGGGTCATTTTTTGGGTTTTCGTCATTTATTTACAATAAGTTTTTGTATCCAACATCTTATACCATATCTGTTTGTTGATCTGGGTAAAATTTACATATTTGGATCATGGGACTTCTCTGTGATTGTTTTTATTAATGATTTGGAGACAAACAACTTAGTATACTTACAAACTTAGTATACTCATTAGAGCGCCTAAGTGTCTGTTATTGATTGTTAATTGTGGTAATGAAAATGTGTAGGATGGTAGGCTGTTAAGGACTGTCACCACCGAAACCATAAGGCTGTTTGGGCAAACGTGTAGGACCGTAATGAAAATGTGGTAATCATACACTTGCCTAAAAGCTTGCAGAATCTAGGTTGCAATGACAATTACTGAGTTAAAGGTATCTCAATATACTTACTTGATTTGGCCAGTTTTGCCTTTTGCTCTTTTAGGAAGCTCTATCACATAGTTTCTTTTTTTGTTGTTCATTTTCATCATAGTAACTGTCTTTGTCAAGGAATTCTCTATTAGTTTGACGCTTTTATTAGCTCTCTTCTTGCTGTTTGTTCCCAATCCGCTGTGACATTATTACAGGTTTTTTTATTACATCTCCTTTTAACATTTACATCAGCTTTACTTTCAATTTGGAATTTATAATTTCGGGTTTTGTTTTTAAGGGTTTGTGTGTTTTGTTTTCATGGCCTCTTCTTTTGAGGACCTTTCATTTTTCTGAACATTTTCTATTTCCTAAAAGCTGCAATCATATAAGGTTTACTTGAATCATGTTAGCAATGATATAGCTCCTAAAATGCCATTGAAACTTTTAGCATTTAAATATAGATTCAAAAGTCACACCATTCCAAACCAGCGGTGTTTACCAAAATCCAGGGTAAACAATTACTTACTTAGGTTATGGGTATTCATGTCTTTGATAGATATTTTGCTTTTTATGTTCATATTAAATTGTCAACAAAACTATCAACATAATCGTGGCAATAAAATTTGGCCCATGATGACTATTGAACTTCGAAATTATAATAACTTTGATAGAAATAATGACAACTGATTCCATCAAGTAGGCTGCTGCAGTTGTACATAGGTGTGATGATGAATTACCTTGGTTTTATAATTGAGGTTTCACTTTTGGATCTGATTTTTATCTCAGGCTTATAAAAAGATTTTAATAAAGAAGTCAAGGCTTTGTAGGCTAGCTTTGTTAGAGAAACCAACAAAATGTTGAATGAGCAAAAGCAGTCAATGGTGAGATTTTATCTCTGGGTGCCTACATGTTATACTTTTTTGCATTGATGCATTACTTTGGCTTCATTTTCACTGCGTTTACAAGCCTTCGTAAACCATGTGTGGTATTCATTAACATTACTGACAAGTATTTTCATTTTTGGTTGAAGATCAAAGAGTTAAATACATACATTGCTATGAAAAACAGTAAGTGAAAATGTCATATTAGTTGTTGATCTTAGCCTTCATAGTAGTATTACGTGCTTTCCATTTCTTTAAGATGTCTTGGTCTTGCACGAGTTAAATTCTGGTCTTGCATTGTGCTTTCTTCAATCCATCAATCCATATTGAAGGTTCCTCTATCTTTCCATGCCCTTCGAAGCAATTTTTTTCAGCACCAATTGTTTTGAATCATTGTTGCTTACCTACTCTCCTTCTCATGTTTATCAATGTTTGTCATCATTAATATTTTCACTGAGATGTATAGAATTACAAACTATTTGAATTTGTTGTGGCCAAATATGGTTCTTTCATCAATCCCTAGGTTATTGAGGCTTTTGATTTTAATGGGCCTTTTTTTTGTCTACAAGGTCTTCACACCATGTATGAATCAATATGGAAACCATCATTTGGATTAAAAACATTTACATCAACCGTGTGGGTCACTCATTGCCACATCCAAATTCAATCATTTTTTCTTCTAATTTATGGGTTGTGTTTCTATGAGAATACTACTATCGATACATTTTTTTAGTAATGCTTAGAGATAAGTTATTTTTGCAATTTATTATATTTGAAGTCTGAGCTGCTATTAGATCAGTTTCTGTTTGGAATTTGCTGTAGAGGATTTATGCGTAGTGTTTATGAAAATTTGTAATATATGTGTTGTTGATTGTTGTGTCTTTTATAAATTGTTGGATTTGATAGTTTATATTTATTTTCCCTTCACAGATGAAAATTGATTTTTACACAAAACATTTTGCATTTTACGTGGGTATAGTCATCCTGAATTTTTTTAGATTTGTCTGCTTTCTTACATATATGTTACTGGGTTCCTCTTGAACTTGTTGTACTATTTTCACCATCTATCTATCTAAAAACATATAATTGGAGCGAGATCACAATCTATGTATAGTAACATATAATTTTATATTAATATAAAATCAATATATTTTAATAGAAAGGTAACATGTTTTTATTTTAATATAAAAGTAATATATATTAATTTTTTATTTTAATAGAAAGGCAATATATTGCTATGACCCAAAAATACTATCTCTAAATTATTTGATGGGTTTATCACCATCCTCACCACATGCATTTCAAATGGTGAATTGGAGCGACATCTGATGCCTAAAGAAACAAATTGATGGTCAAATGATGTGACAAAAAATTTGTGACCACCTAAGAATTACTCATAAATCTCGACTGGTAAATATCATATTAAAAAATCAACCTGTCGAAATCTGCCACATTTACAACTAACAATAATATTTTTTTTTATACAACCAACAATTTTGTTGGTGATGGTGAATGGTTGTATACTACCTGCAGGTGCGACAAGAAAGTTCACGCAGATGAGAATATGTACTTTTGTTAAAAGTTTAATTCTTCAGTGTTTGGTGTAAGAACCGCCATGTTCTAGCTGTTACCCCTCGCGATATTCTGCTATATTATTACACAAGCAATATGATACTAATTTTATGACATGAATTTTTTATAATTAAAATGTTCAGTTAAAATTTCATTTTTTTTTGTACATAGGTACTTGCTCCACTCTAGATCCTCTCCTTCCATCCTCCCTAAATCTTCCTCCTTCCTCTCTATCTTTTTCTTACTTTCACTCTCTCTCATCATGAAAAAATTATAAATAAATGATGAGAGAGAGTGAAAGTAAGAGAGAGAGATCGATGGAGAAGAAGGAGGGAGATGTAGGGAGGATGATGGAAGGAGAGGATCCAAGTCCGTACTTGCCCAGGCTGCGTGTTATGGACGACACAGACCACACCGTTTCTGTTGAACTCTTTGAGATTAGTTTGAACTCTTGAAATACTTCTTGACTTATTACATAATTTGAAAGGTTTAATTACTATTTGGGTCCCTAAATTATTTGAGAATTTTTAAATAAGTCCCTAAACTAAAAAAAAAAAATTAACCAGGTCCCTGAACTAATATACTTTTTCTATAAGCAAAAATTGTATTGAATAGATTACAAGGGGTACTCTAACTCATGGTACAAGTCAATATGCATTTTAAACAAAACACATGATTAATCGACCTTCAATACAAAGAACTCCTACTAAAAAAAAACCCCTACCCCATTACCAGAACCTAACATATTTCATAGACCACTCTATTACTCAACCGTATGTCAACAGCAACGTAATGTGTGGCATGTCATTCACTTAATCTCCATGTCATCAGGGTCGGAGGGTATTAGGCCCATGGGGTAGCAATGGCAACCCCATTAAATTTCAAAATTTGTTAGCCTGCATATGACATGATGATGCATGATTAATGAGTAATTAACACATAACAACTTATGAAAGTATGATTAAAAGAGAAAGAACACACGGATGAAGACATGTGAAGCTATGATAAATATCACTATGGTCATATATGGTCAAAAATAAAAAGTTATTTGATAGTTTTATATCTTTTTGTTTAAAAATTTAAAGATTAAGGATTAAGATGTATTTTAATTTTATTCCTAGCTCTACTTTTTTTATTACAAATGTATATTAGCATAAAGCACTTTTTTATAATGTCAATCATATTTTTATATATGAAAAAAAACTTAGGGTATACCTCAATACAACGAGTAGTAAAGGGTTAGTGGGGACTTAAATCCATTATCTATTACCTATTGGATATAAGTTTTGTCATGTTCCACTACACCAATCTCTTAGGGTGTGTTTGGATGGAGTAATTTTTGTGGGGAATTGAAATATTTTAGTTCAAAATCTTGAAATAAAATATTTCAGTTCCCCAAAAGATTACATTACCTCTCAAAAATACTTCATCCAATCATAGGGTTAAAGTTAACATCATTCATATTTACAAATGTTATTGAAACAGCGATAGCTCATCTAACATATGCCACGTATAAATATATACAGAATCAGCTCCAATAATTATCTTCAAAAAAAAAATCCACTCCAATCACAATTGTTCGCAATTTTAAATTTGAAGTATTTCCCTTACAATTTTAGCCCACTCAAAAATATTTGTCAATATCCGCTACTTATCACTTCATCGTTATTTAAAATAATATATTCTATTTATGAAAAATATCCCTAACTTTCCTTCATAGTGCCTCTTCGTTCCCCTCCTTTCTCTCGGAAACTACCCACATGCACTTTAAGTACCTACATGAGATGACCGAAGACTAGCGCACTAAGTTCACATTACAATAAAAAAACTTAAAGCACAAATAGTTTAGGGATGGGTTTGCATGTTAGAATACCTTTATTTTGGTAAAGAATTCATCAGGTTGTAAACTTATGGTATTGGTTTGTAGATTGGATGAAATTTTATATTTTGTTTTCTAAGAGTCATCGTTGACTATTTCTGTTTGTTTTTTGACACGGGGTTATCTCTGTCAGCAGATAGTTTTATCATGCAAGTGAAGTTGCGCAAATTATGCAGTAGTGGTTTTTGCAGAAATATATTGAGCAGTTGATGATTAATTTATATTCGTGGTACTGGTGTTATGTTAGGTAGCAGGCCGTTTTTTATTGTAATTTTCTTTGTTATTTATCAGTTACAAATTGTTAGTTAGTTTAGGGACTTATTTAAAAATTGTTAATTACTTTAGGAACCTATTTAAATAATATACTATGCCATGTCAGCATTGACGGGCCGTTGACTAACAGTAGTTTAACGGAATGACCTAATTAAAAAAAGTATATTAGTTCTGGAACCTGAGTAAAAACTTTTTTAGTTTAGAGACCTATCTAAAAATTACTAAATAGTTTAAAGACCTACAGAGTAATTAAACATATTTAAAATTCTACGAAATAATCCCCCGTTTAACATGTTCAAAGTATAATGTATACCCGTGCATCACACGGATCATACGCACTAGTGAAATTTCAATGACATGTAGAATGAGATATGACTACAAGGATAAAAAGTAGCGCAAGAGGCACTTGAAAAATATAGAGGATAGCAAAGTTATTGAATATATAGGCTTGCTATAGGTGAAGAGAAAAGGATAAGATAGTTTGACCAAGTGAAATGTTATGAGGATGAAATTCTAGAAAAGCTTTCATGGAACAATATATAGCCAAAGAGGAAGCTTATATAGGATTATATCAAAGTATATGCTCATCTCTTTGGTGGGTAGCTTCAATAAGATTATATCAAAGTTGTTGTTTGGAAGAATAGAGTTTTAGGGGAAATAATCTTTATAGGCCACATTCCTTTCGTCAAGGGGATTCCTTTGTCAAGGCAGATGATTGATAGGGTCGTACTACTAGTTGCAAGATGGAATATGGGCCCGTTTGGACTAAAAACTTAATTAAGCGCTTATAGCATAAGCACTTATCACATGTAAGTGCTTATGTATAAGCTGTTTCTATAATAAATGAGAATTAATGTTAAAATATGTTTTATAAGTCATATGCTGTTTACAAAAGCTACCTCGGAGAGCTTATGGAAATTAGTTTAAAACATCTTATGAACATGTCATAAGCTGTTTCCATAAGTTCTCTCAAATAGTTTCACAAATGCTTATGCCAGTAGATAAGTCCAATTAAGTCGATCCAAATGGGCCCTATATATCAAAGTAGCGTAGAGGAATCGTGAGAGTTTTACCACATAAAGGATTTTAATAGAGTCATTGGAGTAATTATATGAGGTAAGTATATTTACACAGTCCCTATCGAAGATCAAAATAGAGGGACATGTAGTAGATTAGTATAATTATGGATGATTAGGTTACCTGATTGAACAAGTAGGAGAGACGGTCGCTCAATCACTTTTGTCGGTAAGGAAAAAAATTGTAATCGGTGTAGTTAGGTATAGCATTAGTTGGATAGACATAGTCACAAAAAGAGACTAGTGCATTTACCATTGTATTTGACTATTTGTAGAAACTGTTTCTCAAGATTGTAGTGCTTAGATCTGTAGCTTTTGGGAGTGTAGCTTTTGGGAGTGAATTTTGACATTAAGGAACCTTGGAGATAATTGGATAAGAGGTTAGGTTCACTTTATTTCTTAGGACTTGCTAGAATTTAAAGGATGACATTCTTTTAGGGGGGAATCGCAACCCCCTCATTTTCCCCTCTCTAAGACACGACCCTTGTTTGAATGTTTGAACACACTTGATTTTGTTAATAAACTTCTTCCAATAAATAGTGTCAAGAACCCTAATATGTTTAAATACTTTTGAGGGGTAGTGAAAAACGAACTGAAAACACACTTCCATGTGCACAAGGTGCTTAGATTTATAAACTTCTTCCAATAGATAGTGTCAAGAACCCTAATATGTCATGGATCTCTTTTAACGAAAATTTCAAAGAATAACCCTCAATTATAGACTTATAAACTTCTTCCCATAAATAGTGTCTAGAACCCTTAGAGCTTTAGGTGTCATCTTCCACCATTATATCCATTTTCTACTATGTTCTCAACTAAAGAAATTATTCCTAAGGCAACTCATACCTCTTGTTCATTTTCAATTCTGTTTGGGTTTATGGGTTTTAATCCTCACGGTGAGTGTTTCACTTTTGAGAGTAGTACTGAAATGGGTGACCTTCTGGGAAATTATCGTGTTGCACCTCTTTTGACTTATCAAAAAAAAAAATCCTCACGGTGGGTTATTTGGTAATTGTAATGATAGGAACCATCAAAGGAAGGTTGAGTCAGTGACTCTAAACCCTTAGGAGCCTCGGTTTTGTGACTAGGGTATGACTAGCCTCGGTTTTGATACCGCTGAAGCATGTGTTGAAATTTCTCATATGAATTTTTCTGGTTTAGATAGATATGATATTGTCAATGCATCATCACCATAGTTGATGCTTAACCGAGAGAGAAGACGACGGTGGTCGACGTCGGAATGCACTAGCCGACTTGAACACACACGAGGCCGAGGTGATGAACCTCTAGCCGAGAAGAAACGCAAGAACGAAAAACGCGCGTAACAGTAAAACAAATATTATTGAAAAGTAGTTATTACAGTTATACCGATAGGGATTTTATATCCCTTTGATACAATGCAAAAAGACTAAAATAACCCCACAAACCGAGGTGATATTACAAACGAGTCCTACGCTTAAACCGATTGTGAAATTACCATATTTACAACACCATCCCTTAATTTCACAAATCAAAACTAAAATTACAGTAAAATGAAACTCCAGAGTTACCGATAACACCGAATCGAACATAGTTGAGATTTCAACAGCTCGGCCATTAACCTCGACGCAGTCGAAAACTCTAACACCTCGGAAATCCGAAACTTTGACACCTCGGCACTCAGTCGAACGCTTCAACGCCTAGGTCATTCCTCGCCTTCACAAACCGCTCGGCTGGCCAACGCTTTGGTGAATATATGCGCTACACCGCATTTGAGTGTTGCGAGAGCGCACTTCAAGTACCTTTTTCTCAACCTCGTTCACGCAGAAATGGAATTTGGTCTCTATGTGCTTGCTTCTCCCATGTGAAACTGGGTTCTTGGCAAGCATTATTGCCGACTTGTTATCAATCATGAGTTTAATCGGCTCCTTACTCTCAAGCTTCGGATTCTGTCATGGTGATTTAAGCCAAATAGCTTGGCATGCAGCAGCAGCACTGCTATATATTCGCCGGCGCAGGCGACAATGCGACCATCGGTTGCTTCCTCGAACACCATGAGATTGGTGCTCCAAAACACATGAAGATGTAACCCGTAGTACTCTTCCATCGACCTTATCCCCACACCAATCCGAGTCGGAGTACCCAAGTAATTTGCGGCTATTCGATCCGGTTTAGCAGAAATAACAAACCATACTTCAAAGTTCCCTTCATGTACCTTAGGATTCTAGTAGTTCTTGCGAGTAGTGTATCATTTTTGGCTTCTCCATAAACTTGCTAACAACACCAAAGAGCATAGCATATATCCAGGTCTACTATTGCACAAGTACCTTAACGAACCAACCAATTGCTTAAACAAGGTCGGATCTACACATTCTCCATCAACATCGATCGTCAGTTACGATTTACCTCTACTGGTGTTAGAACAAAGCTTGCAATCAAACATTTCAAACCTCTCAAAGACTTCTATTGCATATTTCTTACGATGTAACACTATTCCTTTAGGAGTGTAAAGGAATTCCATTCCCAGGAAGTACACAACTCTCCCGCGATCACTCATCTCAAACTCAGACATCAACCTTTCCTTCACAGAGTTCACCTCGGTTTCACGATCACTTAGGTTAGCAATATGTCATCTAAGTAGAGGCAAACTAGGATCATTTTACCTCGGCTAGATGTTTTCATATATATTCCATATTCGACACTGCACTTCTTAAATCCACAGTTTCCAAAGAAGGCATCTATTTTCTTATTCCAAGCTCTTGGAGCTTGTTTAAGGCCATATAGAGCCTTGTTCAGCTTAAACACCATTTGTTCTTTTCCTTTTATTTCGAAGCACGGTGGTTGTGTCACATAAACCTCTTCCTCTAGTGCACCATTCAAAAATGCCGACTTAACATCTAGATGTAGTATAGTCCATCCCCTACTACATGCTAGAGCTATCACTAATCTTATTGTCTCGTGTCTAGCTACAGGCGCAAATACCTCCTTGTAATCTAGACCTTCCTTCTGCAGGAATCCACGAGCCACAAGCCGAGCTTTGTGTCTTGCCACTGATCCATCGGGCTTCAGTTTCACTTTGAAGACCCACTTCACACTTATCGGTTTCTTGTTTGGAGGTAGCACAGTTAACTCCCAGGTTTTATTCCTTTCAATTGCATTCAATTCTTCAATCATTGCGACCTTTCCCTTATCTTATCTTTCATCGTCGTATGACTAAGTGGCTCGATGATCGACTACTAGTGCAAATTGCGATGAAATCACCATCATTGTCTATCAAATAAATCGCAATTAGCTCATAATCAGTGAGCCGAGGTGGTATATTTCTCTGTCTCTGTGGCCTGCCCTGTGCTGGAACTTCATCATCAGACCCAAAGTCGTCAGAATCATTCCCTTGTTGTTCAATTTCATGCAGACCAGGTACCTCTCCCTGTACTGGTACTTCACTATGATCTTCTTCAAGTATTGCACTGTCAATGTCAATCGATGTTACTGCATTTGAATTCCAATTCCACCTTTCTTGTTCTTTTACAATCACATCTCTACTAACTTCAACTTTGTTGGTTGTAGGACAATACAATTTGTAGCCACCTGTTGAATGATATGCTACAAATATCATTGGAGTACTCTTGTCATCTAACTTCCTTCTCCTAGCATCCGGTATATGCTTCTAGCATAGGGTGCCGAATACCTTCAAGTGACTTACATCAGGTTTCTCACCACTCCACATCTCCAAAGGCACCTTATTCTTCAACCTCCTTGTCGGACATCGGTTCAAAGATGTATATACTGCAGTTGCCACACCTCACCCCATAGAGTGTTTGGTAGTTGCATCTGTTTAAGCATGCATCTTACCATATCAAGTATCATCCTATTCCTCCTCTCGCCTACTCCATTGTGTTGGGGTGTATATAGGTGGCGTGACCTCATGTTCTATGCCCCGCTCGTCACAAAACTTTTGAACTCGGTGGAGTGTACTCTCCACCACCATCACTCCTTAATACTTTCACCTTGCGACCACTGCTTTTTTCTCGCATATGCCTTGAACCTTTTAAACCGATCAAAGACTTCACTTTTCTGTTTAATCAAATAAACCTGATCATTCTTGTAAACTCATCAATGAAAGTCACAAAATATTTGTTTCCACCCAAGGAAGGAACTTCAAAAGGTCCACACACATCGGAATGTACCACACCCAAGGCAAGTGTTGCTATTGGAGGTAATTCGATGCAAAGGGCAATCTAGATTGTTTACTCTTCATGCACACTTCACAAGCTACACTACTAGCGATTTACCTTTGGAATGCCGAGTACAAGCCCTTTGGATTGCAATTGACTCAAACTCGCATAATTGAGATGATCATACCTCTTGTGCCACAATGCACTCTCATCCTCACCTTTGTAAACACTCAAGCACCGAGCTTCACCGACTTCAATCTTCACTTTGAAGGTTACGTTCTTCTCAGTGGAGACTTGAAGATCATTTTCTTATTTTTATCAAACAGGGTCATCACATTATCCTCCATATTCACTGAATATCCCTTTTCTAGCAGTTGGCCAACACTCATCAAGTTGTTTTTCACCCCTGGTACATACCACACATCCTCAATCAACACTTTTGAGCCATCACTCATTTGTACTGAATGTCACCCATACCTTGGTTGTCAAGTACTCACCATCAGCACATCTGATCTTTGTTCTCTTGCTGCCATCGAAATTGATCAACCACCTTTTATTTCCAGTCAAATGATTTGAGCAGCCTGTGTCGAGGTACCACATATCTGTAATCACCCCTTCCTCATTTGTTGTCACCATCAAGATCACGGGTTCCTCATCAGAATCCCCTTGCGCTATGTTAGCTTCTTCCTTCTTTTTCTCTTTATTCGACCAGCATTCATCGGCAAAGTGGCCGAATTTATCACAATTGAAACACTGAACCTTTCTTTTATCAAAATTTCCTTTCTTGTTTGGATTCTTAGAGTTCTTTCCAGGTGGTCCTCCCTTATCACTATTATTACTGCTACTACCAGTTCCTTTCTTATTGTTCTTATCGAACCACTCTTGTTTCTTTTGTTTCCACTTATTTTCTTTCCAATTCGATTTGTTTCCACCACCTTTATTAAAGACTTGTGCTTGCAGTGCCTTTTGTTCAGTTTCAACTTGAACATCCCTATCAATTACAAGTGTTTCATGTGCTTCTAAACTAGTTTGTAATTCATCTAACTTCATTACACTAGTGTTCTTAGATTCTTTGGATTGCTACCATGATAATATCAAATTTTGGAGTTAAGGAACGAAGTACCTTTTTCACAATCATTTCTTCAGTTACTGCTTCCCCGTTCTGCTTCATTTCGTTGGTGATTGTAACCACACGCGTGATATAGTCTGCAATTCTTTCATCACTCTTCATGTTCAGATTTTCGTATTGTTTTCGTAGCGATTGCAATTTCACTTCTTTCACAAAGAGCATCTCCACCATAACTTCGAACAAGAATATCCCACGCACGCCTTCGCAGATGGTTGCCTCGAGAGATTTTTTCAAACACCTTGTGATCTACGCATTGATGAATGTAGAACAAAGCCTTTTGATCTTTCTTCCTCGTCTCCCTTTGCGCATTTCTCTGTGCCTCCGTTGCACCTTCACCTACTGGTGTGTAGCCATCTTCCACCAGTTCGCACACATCTTGCGCGCCAAAAAGAACTTTCATTTGAATCGACCACTGATTCCAATTTTTCCCGTCGAACACCGGAAGCTTCGTGTTCAATCCACCGTTACCGCCGTCCATCTTCTCTTTCACTCTGATCACTCAATCTCTCGTGTTTCCCTAACCCACGAAATCAAGAAAGGACGATTTCGTTTGATCTTGATTTGCAATCCGATGTGAATTACAAGAACAAGATCGAATGCACACACCTCACCGAAGAATCACTTCACTCGTGTTTCCCCAAGATCCCTCTAAAACGCAGCTCTAGATACCATGTCAATGCATCATCACCATAGTTGATGCTTAACCGAGAGAGAAGACGACGATGGTCGACGTCGGAATGCACTAGCCGACTTGAACACACACGAGGCCGAGGTGATGAACCTCTAGCCGAGAAGAAACGCAAGAACGAAAAACGCGCGTAACAGTAAAACGAATATTATTGAAAAGTAGCTATTACAGTTATACCGAGAGGGATTTTATATCCCTTTGATACAATGCAAAAAGACTAAAATAACCCCACAAACCGAGGTGATATTACAAACGAGTCCTACGCTTAAACCGATTGTGAAATTACCATATTTACAACAGATATTACGTCACTTTTGATTTTATGTTTGATGTGGAACAATGACTTTGGTTGAGTATGTGTTGGAGTGGTTGTTGCAAGCATAGGTTTGGTCATTTTGACTCGTGTTGAAACCATGTTGCATGTCCAGTGATATTGGCCTTGGTTAATATATAGAACTTTCCTTCTAATTTATTAGGCTAAGTTGACCCATAATTAGTTTGTATAATTCGATGGATGATGGATGGATTGTCTTTAAGCCTAGGAATGGTATGAAGGATTTAACTATAACCAGGATAATTATTGATACAAGTTATATCATATAATAGTTTTATGGAGACATAATATATAATTGTGTACCTGAGATGTTGTTGAAGGATTAGCCGTTGAAGGAAAAGCATATGAGAGCAGATTGCCCTCATTATCGTCTAGGGTTTCAGCATTAGGACTCACCGTTTGTATAATTCGATGGATTGAGTTTAAGCCTAGGAATGGTCGTAGCACTAGTGCAGAAAAGGCTTTTTGTATCGGTTGTTTTGCACTTTTAGTATCGGTTATCTGTCGATACTAATTCGACCGATACTAAATGTCTGACATTTAGTATCGGTTAAATAACCGATACTAAATGTCACTTTTAGTATCGGATTTTCAAAAAACCGATACTAAATGACGTTTTTTTGGTGATTTTTATTGCTTGAAAACGTACATTTAGTATCGGTTATTTAAATAACCGATACTAAATGTCACTTTTAGTATCGGTTATTTAAATAACCGATACTAAATGTCTTTTCAACATTGTGTTTACTCTCTAAAATTGACATTTAGTATCGGTTATTTAAAAACCGATACTAAATGTCACTTTTAGTATCGGTTATTAAAAAAAACCGATACTAAATGTCACTTTTAGTATCGGTTATTTAAAAACCGATACTAAATGTCACTTTTAGTATCGGTTATTTAAAAACCGATACTAAATGTCACTTTAACATTGTGTTTCTTGTCTAAAATCGACATTTAGTATCGGTTTTTAAATAACCGATACTAAAAGTGACATTTAGTATCGGTTATTTAAATAACCGATACTAAAAGTCTATTTTCTTAAAAAAAGGTTCTCGATTCACATTTTACCACACACACTACATATAGTAGTGTGTGGTAAAAATGAACCGAGAACCAAAACTAACATCAAACAACTAAAATTGAACATGAAATTCATAAAATGAGTCAATTAATCATTCATTCAAAAAACTATATAAGAGGAATATTCTGTTAAATACTTCAAATTCTGACCAATTCTATCGTATACCTTACAGATACTTATAAAAGCACACAAAAAAAAGAACAACTTGACAAACAGTGAGAAGTGAGAACCTCTTTTATTGTGAGAAGAAGATTTGCATCAGGGCCAATATTACAATCCACATTAGTTGATGGAGTGACTACGTTAACCAGTTTTCTCTGAATGACGCAATCCAAAGAAGAAGAGTCATACCATACAACAAAGCAGTCTGGTCAAAGGCATTAAAGAATCCGGCTACAATAGTACACTAGCTAGGACAGATCTGAAGTAAGATCTAATAGTTTAGTCAGCCAGGAAAGGAACAATTCCAAATGATAACTGTATGTCCTGCCAAGTTTACAGTCTGCAATATCAATAAGGAACTTCCTAAAAAGCTGCCTTTGTTATAATGGGTATTAAAAAATGACAAAAAAGAAAGAACTTTAGAATGCTAACCGATGAAAAAGAGACCTGGAATAATCTCTAACATGGATATAGGAAGATGTAGAATATATACATAGAAAATGTGGTTCATTTAAACTCGCCATGCACAGCAAAGTAATGAAAACATCTGCAAGAACTTGGTAAAGCTAGGTAGCCAACATAACTGCAAGCATAGGAAAACTTACAGAGCTAGGTCCTCTGGCTTTTGCTTCTTCAGATGTTTCCAACTGCTCCACTCGCCCAACCTTATATCTTCACAATGAAAAATGCTGATTAAGTCTACAATAATCTACTAGGAAACCAATATATATTTGTTATTGAGATTTTATGCATGTAGTCCAATCTATCTAGATTTAGCAATGATAATCTATACGACACACAAAACTTCATTTGCCATGCAAAAATATATAGTCATACATAATCATATCAACTATCAAATCCATTCCATTCTTACCCACGAGCAACAAGGTTTCGAACTGCATCATCAATCCCACTTTCAGATATACCAACCTGAATCAACAAGTAAAACCATTCGCATTAAGGCATAAATAGGAAAGTAGGTCAAGACTCAAGAATAAGAAAACTGTAAACTTGAAATCACCTGCCGACATTTTCCTACACCACTTAATGTTATTTTCCAATCAAGCTCCTTATGGCCAATTTCAGCATCCATTTCATAAAGCTCGTAAAACTTTCCCTGTATTGACCATTTATTTTGGCACACTATCATTAATCAAAGATTATGTAATGTATACAAAATAAATAACAAAATCATAGGATGTGAAGGATTTAAGATATTAATATTCAAAGTGCTTGATTGACTAACCACTTTAAAGAATAGCAAAACATCCATATATTTGCATTTGACACTCCAATATTGTTTCTGCGATGCTGACATTTTTTTAAAAACCTCTGGAGGTATATAAAGTGCCGTCCTGTCATATAAAGGATCATTGGGCCTTCTTCCACTGGCATCCCTGATTCGAGAAGGATCAAGCCACTCAAACTTGCTAGCCACTTCTACCTCCTTCTTGGTCATGTCCAGGGATGTTAAATCATCAAGGAACCTGACTCGTTTGCCAGAATCCCGCAAGGAAGAAAGCTTAGATGATCCATCTTCTCGACTTCGCTTTACATGAGAAGTAAGTGGCTTTGTTCCCGGAGTTTCTGGTCCAGTAATATCATCATTAGTTTCAACCAGGAGCATCTTTTCCTGGTTAGCCTTTTCTTTGAAATGTACAGCATTATCTTTCACTTTCACCACAGGTTCAAAAGCTGCTGCTTCTTTCTGCAGCCCTTTCATAGAAATAAGATTCTTTCTTCATCTGTCGATAGCATTCTCATCACTCAAGTTTTCCAATGTTATAATTTCAAATGCACCGAAAAGAGTCATATCAATGAACACAAACATGATTATCATCTAATAAAGTAGAGTAAAACGAAAGTAAGGAAATGCAGAGGTAGAAAGCCAAAGACCAAAACAGAAGCATAAGTTAACATATAAAGCTCAACAAACCAAAAGGGCTTAACATGTGGTGCTCCAAATAGACATATAAAAATGAAATAGATTAACGTTAACAACAATCAATAAAATGAAGCACTCCCTCTTTCTCTTCTCATAAGACAAAAAACTAATGAGAGGTCTTTTCAATGTATGAACCCAAAATACGAAATAAGAATAATGAATTAAGAATAAGTGCTTCATCAAGGAATATAATTAACACTATAAATTGTAGGTTTCTGTTCATCATTTAAGATGATGTTGATCACAAACATAAACCTAAAACAGGTTCTATTCCAGAAGTTAATGAATCAAAGGCAGAAACTATACCCAAACATCAAACAAACATCAAGTTAGAAAAGCAACATAACTATGAAGCTGCAAACAACACTATTGAGTCTTCAAGCTCTACTAAATGATGCTGAGGAGAAACAGATCACAAATTATGCTGTCAAACAATGGCTAGATAATCTGAGAGATGTTGTGTTTGAAGCTGATGATTTGTTAGATTAAATCAACAACGAATTCTTATATGCATATTGTTACCTGTTTCACTATAATGCATTTAACCTAGTGCATAATGTCACGTATCTGTCCACCCATTTTTTGCTATTGAACCATTTGCCATCATATTGTTACCTGTTTTGAAGGGCTTCACTATAAATGATACTCATGACAAACAACAAATTCTTATATGCATATATAATGAAAGTCTTACCCAATTCAATCCACAATCCTTGATTTTCAACACCCCCTGTCAATAAATAAACATATCCAAAGCCTATAAATTTTATGATACATGTCAAGAAACTCTTTATATTTAGGCCATTCAAAAACGTTAGGCTCAAGTTGCAATACCACTTCCTTTCTATCAGGAACTATCCTCAATAGCTTAAAGTATAGAGTAAAATACAACAAGTTTTTTTTATCAAAACTCAAAGTATAGAAATTTTGGATAAATCAACAAACTCAACAATCAAAACATAAAGTAACTGCTTTTTTTTGGTGAGAACATAAAGTAACTGTTTGTCGCTATGAAGTGATGTACCAATATGTGAAGTTTATGTTAGCAAGTAATTCTCCACACAAAAGAAGGAAAGCAGATTATAGCACATAATTGTTCTATTTTTTTGCTTAAAAACCAAATCTTATGCCAAATCTTTTATGCAGATTATAGCACATAATTGTTCTATTTCAATAATTTCCACACAAAAGAAGGAAAGCACTTCAATAATTTTAGCACTTCAATAATTGTTCTATTTCAATAGAAGGAAAGCAGATTATAGCACATAATTGTTCTATTTCAATAATTTGTTCTATTGAAATGTTTATATCTGAAATTTTATGCAGATTATAGCACTTCTCCACACAAAAGAAGGAAAGCAGATTATAGCACATAATTGTTCTATTTCAATAATTTTGCTTAAAACCAAATCTTTTATGCAGAGACAAACTAAGCTGTGTACCTCAAGTACTTCTCTATACTTCACTCCTCTTCTTGTTGATACCTGTTGCCTCCTCTTCTCCATGCTTTAGTTGTAATACAAATAAATACAATTTAAAACCCTAAAATACAATATATCGGTGTCCAAAGCCACAAAGCAAGTACAAAAAGATTAATCTTAAGTTAGACCAGAATCAACAAATGGAAGGTATGGCTAAATGCTTTTATGTCAAAATAAATAAATAATTAAATAAATAAGAAGAAGGAGAGGTATGGTCACATGTAAGAAGGAGAAATAATTAAAAAAGCAGTGAAGAATACATGAAAGGTCACGCAGGAGAATAAGAAGAAGAATACTTACTACCATGGATACACAATGAAATGAAATAAAATGATACACAAGACCATAGCAACAACGAATAACCCGGATAAATAACCCGGATAAATGATAAATGATACACTAGAGTGGAAATTTTGCCAAAATCAACAAGACCATAGCAACAATGAATTGGGTTTGAAACCATCAAAATAGCTTTATCGATTCTTAACCTATGACATAATATTCATACCTTTGATAACAATAATCGTTCGAGAGAGAGAAGAGTGAGAGGAAGTTCCGATTTGCGATTCCGATTGGGGGTTAGGTTTAGATTTCGAGAATAAGCATGCGATTTGGTGAATAAGCGAGGCGATCGAGGGTGGTGCTCGTGGAGAGAGAGGCGATCGATGGTGGTGCTCGTTGAGAGAGAGGCGACGGAGGGTGTGGTGCGCGACGGAGGGTTTGGTGCGCGACGGAGGGTGTAGTGCGAGACGGCGTGAGGAAGGGTGAGAGAGCGTTCGTGAGGAAGGGTGAGTGTGGTGAGAGTGATGAAATGTGTTTTAACCTGCAGAGAAGAAGAGATCGGCGCGCGTTTAGAAAATAAAAAAAGAGCCCTTTAGTACCGGTTGTTAATAACACCGATACTAAATGGGTTTCAAGAGAAGGAGATAACACACATTTAGTACCGGTTGTTTAAAAACCCGATACTAAATGTGTTAGAGACACACATTTAGTATCGGTTGTTTAAACAACCGATACTAAAAATAAGCGTGAAAATTGAAAACTTCAATTTAATTTCAAAATTGCCATCAGCGTCTACATTTAGTATCGGTTGTTTAAACAACCGATACTAAATGGTGCTGTCTAAAGTCATTTTTGCACTAGTGTAGAAGCAAGTGTGAACAATAGATATTAAACTCAAGATTGATTTTTGGTTAAAACTGTCTTAACCACTGTCCTACAACAATTTAGGAGTTTTAAGATGTGTACATCATGACCCCATGTACATAATCAAATTCAAATTTTAGTATTTACGAACCTCAAATCTAGTTTAGAGTAGCTCGTAATAATAGCTAGAAACGAGTATGCTTCGTAAATCGATCTTTTTGTTCTTCTCTTCACTGCAAAGGTATATATAGCAAAATTTTAGTAGAATACCTTTGTGACATAGAGTGGTTTTTTAGCTGCTAGTTATTTTCTTCTTCTTCTTCTATCAAGACGTCAAAAATATATTCCGTACAATAGCGAACACCATACAATGTAATATTTATAGATAACCAAACCACCTTTGTACACTGAGTGTAGGGATATGGATCATCTTCTTCCAATATTCCCTCCATCTCTCTCATGACTTCACTCTCTCTCATCATTATAGCTATATTTTAATCACTTCCTCTCTCTTTTCTCTCTTATAATTTTTGAAAGAGAGAGAGATGGAGGAAATAATGGATGGAGAGATAGATGCAAGCTTTTTCAGCTGCTATTTATTTTCTTTTTCTTCTATCAAGACGTCAAAAATATATTCCGTATGATAGCGACAACCGTATAATACAGTATTTATAGATTACAAAACCACATTTGTACACTGAGTGTAGGGATATGAATCCTCTCCTTCCATTATTCCCTCGATCTCTCTCCTTCCTCTTTATCTCTCTCATGACTTCAGCCTCTCTCATCATTATATCTACTTTTTAATCACTTTCTCTCTCTTTTCTCCCTTATAATTTTTGAAAGAGGGAGATGAAGGAAATAATGGATGGAGAGGATCCAAACACCTGATGTAGTGTCAAACTGTCAATAGATGCAGGCTTTGGGAAAAAGAGCAGACACAGGTATAAAATAGACCCACTCTAAGATGAACGTGAAGATGCATGCTTTACCTACAAGGGGAGACATAATATTGATCCACAAAAGTAGATGAAAAAACGCTAGGATAGCCTTAATCTCTTTTAATAATGGTTTATTGAGGATTCAAGTTTATCAATTGTTTTTTCTTTGGTCAAAGTTAATTTATCAATATCTTTTGAGATCCAACAATTATACATCATATTGACACTAGCATAAGAAACTTCCATGTGGTATAACATCCCAGGAGAGGAAGAAAGAGGAGGAAACACAAGAAGATGGAGAACAAACACACGGGAGAAAGAGGAGCAGCGGAAGGTGGGTGGACAACGGTGTCATACAGGAAGAATACAAGGCGAAATACTCAACTCAAGGCCGATGTGGCTGGGTATCTCAAGTTTCGTAGCTCGGAAAGACTTACGACTTTTTTCTTCTCGCATTTTTCGGATAATCATGGCTCTAAGGAAATGTTAAGAATTTTCAAGATGTATGGTAAAGCTGCTGAGGTGGTGATCCCTTCAAAGAGAGATAAGCTGGGAAGAAGATTTGGATTTGTTAGGTTCTGGAACGTTATGGACCCTGACAGATTGTTATCAAGCTTGATAACATTATTATTGGATCAACGAAAATATATGTCAACTATCCAAGATATTTCCGTGACCAAACCAGATCTGAATCGAAGAGTGCGAGGGCGACAAGCTTGAAGAATGATGAGCAGAGGACGGAGCACAGAGAGATTGTAAAAAAACTTGGGTTTGTAGGAAGATAAAGGATGAGGAAGTATTGAAGAGTCGATGTGATGCTAATGAGCAGGAGGTGACACCTGTTCTTCCAGATTCAAAGACTAATCACGTGGGACGAGGCCATAGACCAGAAAGCAATGGGATCAACGGTAATATGGGTAGGTCAGATGCCCGTATGGATGGTAAGCTTGATGTTCGACATGAAAGGAACCCCAGGATGAAAAAAGGAGATTACGTAAGTAGAAAGCCAACGATGAATCAAAGATGGAAATTCAAGAGGAGATGGAAGAAAAGGGGACCTGATGATCGCAAGGGCTTATTATGCTATGAGGTCAGTGAGGAAGAAGTCCAGAGGCATAGTAGAATGTATGTTGGTTACGTCAAGCAAGCGGGTACTTCTAATCGTATACAAGACTGGTTTATTATGCAAGGTGTATTTTCTGTGAAGATCACCCGTATTGGAGCAAACACAGTCTTACTGGAAGATGTCGAAGAAGGGGCGCTTGAGGACTTAGTGAATGATGAGGGTAGTGATTGGATTTACGAATGGTTTGATGACATAAGGAGATGGGAACAAGATGTAACGGACAACGAGCGCTTGGTGTGGGTGAGATGCCATGGAATTCCATCCATCCATGGGGGGAAGGTATCTGTCATTTGCTTGCCTCAACTATATGGGCTCGTACATGGATGCAGACGAGGATACGAAGAAGAAAACGTCCTATGATATTGCTAGGTTCCTGCTGAGAACAAGGCATTATGGTGTTATCAACAGAACGTTGCATGTGACTATCAATGGAAGTGTTCTCCCCATAAAGATGATGGAAGAGTGGTGTGTCCACTAGATGCTCAAATTTATCCAGGCCAACAAGAAGGGATAGAGATAACGTGATGAGTAGTGATGAAGAGAAGTCTGTTGAGTCCGGTGATGACGACAGTGATGAGGACGATAGTGATAACGATGGTCCAGGTCTATTCGTCGCAGGGGAAAAGACGACAAAGCTCAGGGAAGAAGGTGGGCAATTAGCGGAGGTAGGCAGAGGTCTTGGAATGTGTGATGCGAACGTTGGGGGTCTCAATGGAAGTAATGGAGAGTTTAATGAATCTGGTTGTAGAGATGCATGCATGGTATCGGGTGGAGAGAAAAACAATGATGATGTTGGAGAGTTGCAATGTAATGATGAGAAAGGAAACACTGAGGAGACCAATAGGAATGGTTCTATTGGCTAGCCGCTTTTGGGTTGTTGTGCAGTGGAGGAAAATGAAAAGGCTATCGTGGGGTTTGAGGTTGAATTTAATTTGGAGAATTGTGAAAGTCACTTTTCGCCACCTAACTATGTGGAAGTACCAGAAGATAGTGGACTGCATATTCATAACGTGATGAAAAATGAAAATGGGCCTTGCGTAGCTAATGGAGCGGCCCAAATGGAAAAGACCTCGGTGGAATATGATATGCCTAATGGAAATGGGCTCACTTATGAAGAGGATCTTTTATTGCCAAGTAATGAACCAAAAATAGATGGACCGTGTGAAGACAGAAAGGCCGATGATGTGGAGTAGTCTGATAAGGGGTCTAATGTGGAATCTAGCGAAAGTCCTAGTTCTCCAAATATTAGCAAAAGGCGTCAGGTTCCTTTTTCTTGTTTTGGATCGGGCCCTATCACTAGAAGCAAAGCAAGAGCAGGTGTGTTTGGTTCAATTGGTGCTTCTTTGGCGGATTAGGGGGATCGAAGGTGCTCTGTGAGGAAAAGCAAATCATACAGTGTAAACAATGTTGATGTCAGTTCGAGTATGGCTAGCTCTGCGTCTTGTTTGGGTACGAAGAAAAATTCTGGAGACTCTGATATTCAGAGATGTAACCACAGGATCTGGGAGGACTATCAACACAATAATGCCGTGAAACTATGGAATTTTGCAAAAAACAATTTGGGGGTGGTGGGTGGCGAAGATAATGGCGTATACATTATTTTGGTGAAGAATATGGAAATCAGAGACCAAGGGGTCATGTCACAGAGGGAGACCACAATCCGTGCTCAATGAAGATTATGTCCCTAAATTTGAAAGGGTGGGGGATCGCAGCAAAGAGGCGCCGGCTGCGAGAGTTCTTGTGCAATTGTTGTTTATTGCAGGAAACAAAGCGTTCGTCATTGACCGATAGGGCTATAAGGAGTTTATGGGGGCTAGGTGCTTGTGATTGGGTGGTGAAGGACTCGTCGGGGTTATCCGGGGGCTTGCTAAGCATTTGGAAGCAGGATATGTTGGAAGTTCTTTCCACTTTTAATGGTGACAGTTACCTTGGTGTTGAAGCAAAGTATAATAACAAGAGAATCTACTTGATAAACGTATACTCACCATGTAGTTTATCGGGTAAGAGGACTCTGTGGAATGACTTAATCCGGCTGAAGGAGGTAATGGAGGAGGGAGAGTGGCTAATTGGAGGAGACTTTAACGCTGTAACATCTAAGAAGGAAAAAAGAGGTTTGTCTGTAGCCTCTAGCGCCACCGAGAGGAGGGAATTTAGACAATTTATTGATGCTATGGAACATATTGATCCACCTGTGTTGGGAAAGGAATTCTCATGGTTTGGTCGGGACAGATCTAGTATGAGCAGAATTGTTAGGTTTCTTGTTAGTGCTAATTTGATGGCTGGATGGAAAATCTCTGCACAGTGGATTGGTTTAAGAGATATTTCGGATCATTGCCCTGTGTGGTTGGTATCATCCGATACAAATTGGGGCCCCAAACCCTTCAAATTCAATAATTGTTGGATGGAGCATGAGAAGTTTATAAGCTTTGTTGAGGAGGTATGGAATTCCAAGGTGATTGCAGGCAATAGCGCTTACGTAGCGAAGGAAAATTAAAACACTTGAAAGGGTGTTTGAAGAAATGGAACAAGGAGGTATTCGGTATTCTAGATCTTAATATTGATAACATTGTGAAGGAGGTAAATTTTATAGAAGACACGGCCGCGGAAGGGGGGAGCATTGATACTGAAAGAATTAAGGCCCTGAATGGTGAATTTTGGCAGCAACTCAAAAGCAAGGAGAGCATCTTAGCGCAAAAATCAAGGGTTAAATGGATCTCTGAAGGGGACTCTAATACATGATTCTTTCACATGTGCATCAAAAACAACCAGAGGAGAAATCAGATTGTCAAAATTTTGAAGAATAATGAATGGATTGAAGATCCAGAGAACATTAAGCAGTGGGCTAATGAGTTCTTTGAGCAGAAATTTCTTGAAGATAATTTTGAAAGGCCAGTACTTGATGGGATACAATTTGAGAAGATATCGGATGAGGATAATTCATTTTTATTGGCCCCATTCACGGTGGAGGAAGTTAAGGAGGTGGTGTGGGAGTGTGATGGTAACAAGAGCCCAGGCCTAGATGGTTTTAATCTCAACTTTTTTAAGTGTTGTTGGAAGATTGTGGAACCTGAAGTTATGAATTTTCTTAACGGCTTTTATGTTAATGCCACAATACCAAAGGCCATTAGTGTTTCATTCCTAGCGCTAATCCCCAAAAAGGCAAACCTGCAAGAGTTCGGTGATTATAGGCCTATTTCCCTCATTGGTAGCTTATACAAAATCCATTCTAAGGTGCTAGCTGGAAGACTTAAGAAAGTGCTTGGGAGGGTAATTTCAGATTGCCAATCGGCTTTCTTACCGAGCCGACAGATCCTAGAGGGTGTTGTGGTTGTGAATGAGATCTAGGATTTGGCAAAAAGGGAGAAGAAAAAATGCTTGGCACTTAAGGTTGACTTTGAAAAGGCGTACGATTCGGTAAATTGGGCATTCCTGGATTACATGATGCTTAGACTCGGATTCAATCCTAGATGGAGAAGCTGGATGAGGGGATGCTACACGACTTGCTCAATGTCCGTCCTTATTAATGGTAGTCCTTCTAATGAGTTTTCAGCTGCCCGTGGGATCAAACAAGGGGATCCTCTTGCCCCCTTCTTGTTTCTCATTGTTGCGGAAGGCTTGGCAGGTCTTATAAGGAAAGCGAAAGAAGGAAATTTCTTTAAGGGGTTTGCGGTGTCGGAGGAGGTTTCTATATCGTTACTACAGTTTGCGGATGACACCATGACATTTTGTGACGGGGACATGAGTAATTTGTGGTGCTTCAAGGCAATTTTGCGAAGTTTTGAGTTATGTTTGGGTCTTAAGATTAATTTGCAAAGAGTAATGTTTTTGGAATTAATATGGAGGAGAGGGGCTTACAATGTGCATCCACTTTCTTGGCATGTAATATTGGTAGAATCCCGTTCAAATTTCTCGGAGTTCCGGTTAGCGCTAACCCAAGAAGAGCGGTGACATGGGAGCCGGTGATCAAAACAATAAGAGGTAAATTATCAACTTGGAAGGGTAGGCAACTCTCTATTGGTGGTAGAGTCACTTTAATTAATTCGGTACTATCCGCTCTTCCTTTCTATTTCTTCTCTTTCTACAAAATAGTAATAGTAGCTTTCAGACCAACATCAAGATTAGCATGCTCATTAACCAGATCCTTTTGCGCCTTAGACAGACGCCCAAAAGCATTAATACCGATGGAGGTTTTAAGCAACTCATGCGTGTGTCGACCACACTTAACCGTCATACACCAACCCCCACGACGAAGAGTGCAAGTAGCTTTCAATCTAAACAGACAGTTTCTTCTTTTAGAACCGAAAACTCCAGCATCATTAGTAAACCGCCCTTGATTCTCACAACCAAAATCAATCTTCTCTCGAGAACCCCTCTTCCTAGCTTTGTCTGATCTCACTTTTTTAACCACTACACCAATACTTCTACCAACTCCTTTCGCTCACTTTTCCACATCCTCGCGTGTAGAAAATACCTACAAAATAGATAAATGTTACGTACTTAACTAATCAATTAAATATTTATAAAAAAAATTAGAATTAAAAATATATCGTATCCGTGGTAAACGCCGCTGTAGTATCGATATCGAAAGGAGCCAACTGAGATGCTGCATCTGCAGCAGGCAGGTGAATATCTGTTCCAACAAAACAAAAGTAAATTAGTTAAAAAAACCCACAATTATAACCCATCGTATATACCTCATTAACCACGTATATACGATGGCACTAATTATAACATCGTATATACGTGGCCCAAACATATATGCGATTGATTTATTCAAGCCCTCATCGTATATACGCTATATACGATGGGTAGTCAACGAAGCATATAATAATTCAATCGTATATACGTCTCAAAGGACATATATACGATGACCAATTTTCCAGGTCAACGTTCATTATTTAATGCAAACGTATATACCTTCCATTACGTATATACGATTGTAGATATGGTGGGTCCAGTCAGAGAGAATTCAATGTCAAGTCAATTTTTATAATTTATGAGAGGGGTAGTTTGGGTAATACGAAAATATGTGGGGTGGGAGGGGATGGGGTGGGGGTAAAAAAACAACCCTTAATAAAATCTTTTGCTTATAAAAATTGCCATATAAAATGAATAGAACAAACAAGCAGTTAGGCCGGCTCCTTGTGTGACCATGTGCAGTCATTGCTATTAAAAAATAGGCTTAAATATATGTTACCCCCCTGCAAATATACTCATTATCCATTTACCCCCTGTAAAAATAAAACTTTTAAAAAAGACCTTGCAAATATAAATTATTTCTAGTTACCCCCCCAACGTTAGATTTTGTTTAACAGCGTTAAGTGTATGTTGAAACACTTATTATTTGTGTGGTGGTAAATGGATAATGAACACGTATTTGTGAGGGGTAAATGGATAATGAAGATATTTGGGAGGGTAATATATATTTACGCAGGGGGGTAAATGGATAATGAACATATTTGCAGGGGGGTAACATATATATACACTTAACACTGTTAACAAAATCTAACAGCAGGGGGGTAACTAGAAATAATTTATATTTGCAAGGTCTTTTTTAAAAGTTTTATTTTGACAGGGGGGTAAATGGATAATTGGTATATTTGCAGGAGGATAACACATATTTAAGCCTAAAAAATAAGTGAGTACAAAGTCTTCTCTGCAGTCTATACTATATTACTACTATGCTATTTTGCCACCAAAAATATAGATTGATAGTCTTAGATCTGTTTAGCACTTCACTTTTTTTTTTTGGTGAAAAACAGGCCAAAAAGGCCGCGAAGATCAACTAGAACTGGATGGGCCAGAAGACCCACCCATATCCGAACAAAGCAAAAGGACCAAAAAGTCCAGAATATGTTCGAATATTACAAAATTGTCCCTGGTGTCAATACTCTTCCTGGCCAACGCATCAGCAACCGCATTAACCACACTCGAAATTCTCACCCAATTGACTCTCAAGCTTCCAAGACCAATTCTCTTGATTCTTCTACCCAGATCTGCAAGAGAAGAATTGATGTTCTCACACTCTTCTAGCATCTCAAACGCTTGGATGCAATCAGTTTCAACCACCAGATTGTTGAAACCTCTGTTACAAGCCATCGTCACACCATGAAACAAACCCCGCATCTCCGCTTCCACCACACTACATGGATCCATCTTTGAGTGAAAGCACAGACAAAATTTCCATTATGATCACGAATTACTCCGCCACACCCCGCCGAGCTACCATTATTTGATACCGAACCATCACAATTTAGCTTCCACGCTCGCTCCGGAGGAGGTTGCCACCGATCTAGCACATCTTCAGTTGAATGACAGATCACAGGCATAAGAAGGGGTTTCTTCACAATACAATCCACTATCCAACCAACTCGTTTTTGGATAGTAATTATGGATGCTTGAACAGGGGAATGTTTTTGGGAAAAGACCCGATCATTCCGATTTTTCCAAATGTTATCAAGAACAACACCAAAGGTAATTTCCCAGTATTGATCTTCATTACCTTTCTTGCTGATTTTCAAATTATCTTCAATCCAAACTTTCCAATTCTGCTCACTTGTCTTACAATAAATGTCATATTTGTATATTTCGCACATATTAATAAAATATAATGAATAAAAGAGAATAAAACTACTCATTTTCTATATTCATTTGTACATAATCAATACTGTTAGTACAATAACATAAGCTATCTGAGACATAGGAAGTCGGACTTGGTGCTCTCATATTTAATTGATCCACGTAGTGACAAACTCAATATTGGTTAGTGTGAAATTTACTCCTAAGCACGAGCGGTGATTATAGTCTTTTATAGAAAGTGTTGGGTCACTTTGTAAGTAGTCATCAATGATCCGTATCAAAAAAAAGAATATCCATTTTTTATTGTCATAGCACCTGTCACATACATCACATTTTTTATTGACTAGAATATCAAATCATGTGTTTGACGTTAAGTTGGTGTCATGTGTCAATTAGACTACCACACAACATTGTTATGTGTTACTTTCAGAATCCGTATTACGGAAGTGCTTTTTTTTTACACCCCCTCATTATCACTCCGACCCTCATAAATACCGTTTCGGACAAAAATGCCCCCAGCAATAGTGAAAATTTCGGAATTACCTTAGAGAAGAGGTAAATCCGGTAGGGGGGTTTGGGGTTTTCCGAAATTACCAAAAACTGAGGTAAATCCGGTTCACAAAATGTGAACCGGATTTACCTCAGTTTTGGATAATTCCGGAAAACCCCAAACCCCTACCGGATTTACGTGTTTTTTACGGTATTTCCGGAAAAAATTAAATTAATTAAAAACAAATTAAAATTAATTAAAGACGCGTTTTTGATGACCAAACGAAATAATACATGAAAGTTCTGAACGGAAACAACAAAACACAGCAACAAAGAAAATGAAAAGACGGTAGAAATTAGTGAGATGGTGATTGGAGACGTCGAAGGACCTCAGCAAAGGTCCTTCTGGTTTCGACATACAGCTGAATAGGACTCCGCCTCTGAAATATGTCAAAATGGTCCATCATTACTCGAACGTCATCGTTGTTCTTCATCTCTCTTCTTCTCTCTTCTCTCTTCTTCATCTTTCATTCTCTTCTTCTCTCTTCTTCATCTCTATATGATTTATCATATTTGTTCTTACTCAAGTTTGGTTATTTTCATAACACGTTATCAGCACGAAGCTCCAACATCCTAAGGTAAAATTCCTAGCTCTTGCTTTAGTTTGACATATATCTATGCAAACCTTAATTTGGACTTTGATTGTTCTTGAATAAGAAAAGTTTTTTTCTATGTTGGGCACCATCCCTTCTTTTATAAACCCAAGTATGTATTGATATGATCGAGTCTATACTAATATGCTGAAATATTATATCATATATCTTTATATATACATGTTATTATCAGTTGCTCCTTTATGTCAATACTCCTGTTTTCATAATCCTATGATCTCCCATGTTTAATCTCTCAAGTCTCACCCAATTGCTTGAGATCATTGTTGTTTTGTAGTGATCAAAGATTCTAAATTATTCTTTTAGTGATCATTGCTTTATTTTATTTTGCGATTTGGTTTGGGAATTTTTCTGCACCCTTCTACTGTTTTGGTGGTTCAGTTAATTTTTGTTATTTTAGTAGTCTATTCATTTTCCCTTCCTATTTGTTCTCTTGGTCCAGTCACTCTATTCATATACGTGTTTCAAGTAGTGGTACAGCTTAGAATTGAAATGAGTTGTTGATATTCCTTTGCTACACTAGTATGGAAATTGATTCTTTACTATCCTATTGATTATATAAATTTCTTTTCTAACATTATGCAATGTATCATGAAATCAAAGACACCTTTTGTCTCTTGGTTTTGGAAAAGTGTGGCATGTCTCTTTAGTTTATGATTGTCCTTCTTCCTATAATTTAAAATAAAAACTTTCCAAAAATAATTTTCCATTAATTCATAGTGCTTTTACATCAAAGGTATAATTTAGGAGCTATGTTACAATTTGAATTCAATTGGTAAATGAGAATTGCACAAATAATTTTTCTATATATCATTGTTTATGATATAGTTCCTGAAGAACTTAATATTTTAATATATATCCAAACATCCTTGAAGGATTGCTCATAGTATAGTTTTTCTTGATAATCATTGAAGAAGTATTGTGTTATAGTTCCTGAAGAACTAATGAATTGGTAAACTAATATCCTTATAGGATTGCATAAAGAATTGTTTTCTTTATCATTGTCTATGAAAATTTGTGATAGTTCTTGAAGAACTCAAAGAAAGAATAACTTAATAATAAAACATCCCTGCAGCATTGGTCTAAGCATGATTCTTTTTCATCATTGTTTAAAATTTGTAGTATAGTTCTTGAAGAACAATTAATTAGAAAGATCAATTTGACCTTAGTATGTTTTGAAGAAAAGGAAAAGACATGTAATTGTTTGCTCAACTAATTTGAGTAAGAGGTCATTATGTGCATTACCTTGAAAGCATATGATAAGTATTGTATGTCTATTAGAATTGATATTGGATATCACACATCATACGTTCATTCATAAAATGGTATTGAAGAACCATTCTTTAGATGTCTAAAGTTAATCACATGACCAATCTTATGAGATAAGAAGTTCTATTTTCTACTTGGGAACATGTAATTTTACTTGCTATAATTGATTCGCAAAAAGCCAACAAGTTATCACAACTCTTCCCCTTTACATTTGGTTTTTGGTTACGAACTTAAAATTTTCCATCTTAGAACTTTTGGATGTGCCACTGTGATGGGTTTTTGAAATATATATCGGATATAATATCTTGGGCCAATAATTGGAGACTTGTTTATAGTCCAGTTTGATGATTATCATTTGAAGAATTAGATTTCCCAACATTAGGGGGAGAGAATAAGCAGCTGTAAAAAAAAGAGATCAGTTGGAATGAATTATCATTATCTCATGTTGATCCTCAAACTAAACAATGTGAACTAGAAGTTCAAAAGATAATTCATTTACAAAGCTTAGCAAATTATCTACCAAATGATTAACTGATCCAAAAGGTGTGACCAAATCATATATATATATATATATATCAGCTGCTAATGATCCAATAGAATGG
The DNA here is from genome assembly GCA_020916435.1 of Oxytropis ochrocephala. Taxonomy (NCBI): domain Eukaryota; kingdom Viridiplantae; phylum Streptophyta; class Magnoliopsida; order Fabales; family Fabaceae; genus Oxytropis; species Oxytropis ochrocephala. The sequence goes on along the minus strand of CM037090.1, from coordinate 58,194,603 downwards.
ATGTCCCTGTTGGACAATATAATATTGCAAATGAGTCTCAATTGCGTCTGAAGCGTGGTAGACCAATCGGTTCCAAAGATAAAAATTCTCGAACAACAAAAGGAGCTAAAAAATGGTCCAAGTGAGGATATAGAAATTCTAAAAGAGTATTCAGACATAATTGACATTACAGTTCCAGAAGAATTAATCAGGTACCTGAAAAGTAATGAAATTAATGAGATCTCAATGAATTATGTCTAGAATGAAATTCAATGGAACCGAAACGAAGTCAACATTGACAATATTTTCACATATATTATAGCGCTAAGTTTGATAATTGATGGCGAGGATCATGAAGCAAAGTCTACTAAAAATATAGGCAAAGTGAGAATTGACCAAAATTGAAAGATGAAATTGAAGCAGAATTAAGCTCAATTTACAAAAGTTTTTGGACCTGTAGTCCAAACACCTGAAGGTGTGAAACCAGACGTGTACATATGGATTTTTGTGTGTGCAAAACAGAATGAGAATGGTGAAATTGTGATATACAAACCTCGACATGTTGCTCAAGGCTGGACAAGTACTTTTCAGTACTTAATTAGCCTTGTAGTGCATGAAGAACTCAATTTTCACAAGATGAATATTGCTACAACTTATTTGTATGACTCATTTGATAGTCATAACTATCAAAGATCCCCGAAGGATTTAATATTACAATGCACACTTTTTGGAATATCGAAATTATTACTCAAATTGAATCAATCCCTCCATGAGATAATGTAATTTGAACACATATGGTATAATCGTCTAAATTTATATTCTAAAGGAGGGATACAAAAATGACATCACCTATCCATATCCATATAGTTTTATAAAAGTATTTTTGGAAAGAATCCATATAGTTTTATAAAAGTATTTTTGGAAAGAATTTGCTATATCTGATGTCTATGTTGAGACATAAATATTATCAGAACTCTTGAAGAGCTTCCCATAAAATAAAATAAAAACTATAGACTGTTCAAACTAAGAGGTCTAGATGAATGACATCAAATTATATCTGATTGATTTTTGAGGTTGATCATGCAAGTGACATCTACTTGGAAAATCCTAGAAGGATTCAATTAAGATAAAAGGAAATATCTTTAACTAAATTCTTTTGAGAAAGAATGTCTCATATTGATCTGCAGAAATTATTTAAATTGAGTACATATGAAATATCTCAGTCCTGAAGACTATGAAAGCATGCATGCATATTACCAAATGTTATATCCATTGACATGATAATATTATATGATAATTAGTAGTAATATAGTTCATTACATACCAAAAGGCATTAGAACAAAGTGGGATGCATAGTTCATTTTTGACTATCCTAATGAATAAATCATATAATGTATGTTACACAAATTAACCATGCAGATACAAAGTATTTTTCTGATCCAGATCAAGTCAGATTACAAGTCAGCTATTATCTACATTTGGTGACACTGAAATATCTTTATGATCTATAAAACAATCTATGATTCTTGCTTCTCCATTTCATGTCCAAATGGCAACAATTCAAGGAAGATGTTTTGAAGATAATACTGATCACAAAGTTCCATTAAAAGAGGATACAATAACAAGTGACAATGGATTATATTGTTCCATACGCACTCAGGGAGAAACTCCAAATATTGAAATTCATATTCTTTACTGACGCTTCAATCAGGGGGAGAAAAACTGCACTCTTTTTCCCTTTGCCATGGTTTTGTCCCACTGGGTTTTCCTGGAAAGGTTTTTAACGAGGCAGTTCCCACTGACAGGATATTGTACTCTTTTCCTACACTAGATTTTTATCCCACTGGGTTTTTTCTAGTAAGGTTTTTAATGAGGCATATCCTGATGGACATCCAAGGGGGAGTGTTATGAATAATATTAGTGGATGTCCACTAGCTTTCCTTCTTCCTTCATTACTTCCCTTAGTAGTGCCTTTTATGGTTGTCCATTCACTTCTAATTTACACCCTATAAATAGGGCTCAATCTTATGTGTAGATACACACTTGTAATGAGAATGAATAATACTAGAATTCTATTCATCTCTCATTCTCTTCTTCTCTCTTCTTCATCTCTTTATGATTTATCATATTTGTTCTTACTCAAGTTTGGTTATTTTCATAACTGTTTCTACATTTAATATCCATTTTTCAAAACAAGGCTCCAGTTGATACAATTTTTAAAAATACTACACTGACGTACAAAAATCAGACAGAACATTTTGCCCAACTTGCAACTCAATTTTCTTTCTCATTTCTTAATGAAATTTGGTGAAACCAGTGCCTATTCCGTAGGTAATTAAGTCTACTTTCCAATGAAACAAGAATAATTCAAAACGGAGTTCAATTGAGAACACACGACCTGCAACACTGAACCTATATCCAATTTAATTCCAGAAATTTGACCTAACTTTGGAGACTCATAACTTGAGCTACACAACTCCAAATTGAACCAAACCAGTGCCAAAACAACCGGCGTTAAGTATACTTTCAAACAAAATCAGTCACATCATTTTTGGACAAACCTAACAGTCCAAATTTTAAAAAAACCGAACCTGTGTCCAGAATTGCTAAATCAGTGAGTTCGTGACCAATTCGCGGTTTTTGCGACTCAAAATTTACGAAACGAATGCAATTTCAATGATAACAGTAATCATACAGTCAACACACATAAAATAAAACCCTAAGCGAGTAAAACTCACCAATCGTGATGAAAATCACGAAATACCGAAACTTCACGAAGTTCAACCGCTCCGAAATTCCACAAACTCAAACCGAACTCGTTCCCACTCTTCCAAACAGCTCCAATTCGAAAATCAGCAGCTCCTCCCTTTTCCCTATGACCTAAATCGACCCAATCAACAACAAAATCAACACCCACAGCCCCCAACTACCTATTGAGCTTCCTACCTTCAATACAAAACTTCCAAGCCACCAAAACCTCCATTTGAGCTCCAAGCTTCAACAATGACAAATCAAAAATGGGTAGGAATTAGGGGATGAAATTTACATCATTGGAAAGAGGAAGGAAAATGGAAGAAAATGAGACAAAAGCCCCTTACCTAGTGTTGAATTGAGGGAGATCTACCCTCTTATTTCCCTTCTCCCTTCGTCTCCTTCTTCTCCTCTCTCTCTCGGGTTTCTTCTCTCTCTCTCTCTCTCTCTCTCTCTCTCTCTGTTTCTCTTTCTTTTCTTTCTCTCTCTCAATTCTTTCTTTCTTTCTTTCTTTCTTTCTCTTTCTTTCTTTTCTTTTCTTCTTTTCTCGATTTCTTTCTTTCTTTCTCTCTGTTCTTTCTTTCTTTTATTTCTCTTTTTTTTTTCTTTCTACTTTGCCCATAAAGTAGTGTGGTGGGTCAAGGGTCTAATTAGGTGGAAAGATCTAAATGCCCTTGGCTCACTAATCTCACTAATTCCATTTTTACCTCAAAACTCTCATATTCAATTCACACAATTTAATCCATAAAGCAATTTAATCCTATAATTTAATGATGACTCATTAATTTCGAGACAAACTCATTTTAAAATGTGTCTCATTATTTATTCACATAACAATCCTTTCGTTAATTTCTTAATTTGAAATTAACGAAATTAGGGATATTACAATCACCCCAACTTGGGAATTTTGTCCTCAAAATTGAACAAACATAACTTAAGAGAACAAATACGGATATCTAGTCCGCATATCGTCCTCCCATTCCCACACACCACTTTAACAATTGGAACCGTTCTCGTCCGAAACGTTTTCCCTCTACGTTCTATGATATAACTTGGATAAGGTTGAAATAACAGATTCTGTCGAAGATCATTTCAAGACTCAACGATTGACTTGGATCCTCAATTGGGATAAATGAAATACATCATGTAGATTGGACAATGTCGTAGGTAAAGCTATACAGTAAGCTACTAGCCCAATACATTCGATAATTTGGAAAGATCCAATATACCGAGGACTGAGTTTTTCTTCGTCCGCAATGCTCTACCGATAACAATGGTTGATGAAACTCTTACAATACCGGATCACCAGATTCACGTCCTAGTGGTCTACTCCTTTTGTCGGCATAATCCTTTTTGCTGACTCAGAGCTATTTCCAATTCTAGAAAACATCTTTCACAATCAGAATCCTAATCAAACGGCTGACCTTCACGAGTTAACCGAGTGAGTGGAAGAACTAATTGTGAGTATTCTCGGATAAATCTACAATAATAACCAGCTAGTCCTAATATACTCTTTACTTCGGTGACCGACGATGGTCTCTCCAAATCCAATACAGCTTCTACTTTACTGGAATCTATTGCCACAATTGGCTGGGATATCAAATGTCCCATACACTCAATACACACATCCAAAAATCTCTCTTCAAAGGTTTAACATATCACTCCTTCTCTCAGAGTACATTCAGAACAATGTGGAGATGCTGATCATGATCCACAATGGTCTTAGTGTACACCAAGATGTTGTCAGTGAAAATTTCAACAACTAGTCTAAGTACGGGTGGAAAACTCGGTTCATGTAATTCATGAATAGCGTAGGAGCATTAGTTAGACCAAAGGGCATCGCTACTCACTCGTAATGTCCATATCTAGTATGGAAAGCTGTCTTCGGAATATCTAAAGCCCTAACCTTAATCCGAAAATAGTCCGTCCTTAGACCAATTTTTGAAAACACTGCTGCACCTCGAAGCTGATTAAGCAAATCACCTATTCTTGGCAAAGGATACTTATTCCTAACCGTAACTTTGTTCAACTGGCGGTAATTCATACACGACCTCCTGTTCCCGTTTTTCTTTTCAACAAGTAACACAGGAGCACCCCAACTTGTAGTAAACTAGGGAACATTAGCTTTCGGTCTTATTAGATACAATACTATTAGAACTTCGGGTTGAACCTTTGAATATAAAATAGTTTTATTACATACCCATAGGAGTTACTTTCTTCGCTAACCTGAAATATTAACAAGGAGTATCTTCAAACCTCATGACTCAGTCTTTGAATTCAATTCCTAAATCTGAAAAGTCTCACGCAGTATGGCTTTTCAGAACCTATAAGTCAACCGACTATTCCAAAACCAACCATTCTCTTGGACCGAGTAATACTCAATCCTCAAGCATGAGGACATCTAAACGATAAGGATCTCTCGCTCGATTCATGACAACTTTCCTAGCTAAGTAAGACCTACTAGAAAACTTTTGAACTTCACTCTATCATACGATATTGTTGACTACTCTAGGCGGAAAGTTCCTATTTGGATTAATCAAAGAGTTGAGCTAGTTATTATAACATCAAAGAAATAATCAAAATAGAAGGATTCTTCCACGGAATCAAACGGGCACAAGATAATGCATCCGGCGTTGATTTTGAGAACAATTCTCACTATTTTACTCATTCCTTTGGTCCCACAATTTGCCAAACTCCACAATTCTCCAAACATAACCATAACCCCTAACATATCCATTCGGTAGGGAACATGTCTTGCCTATCGAGAAGTAAGGTGTTTAACACTTAGTTGATTCAGTCTTCCTATAGGACAACACCGCTTCCAATACTTTAAGTCATAGAAAGTTCCATCCTTGTAGTATACCTAGTATACTAGTGGAATACTTCATTGTCGTTGGCTTTTGAAAACTCCATTGACTGCTGAGGTACATAGCTACTAATGACCATTTCCAAGAAACAAACTTCTTGGAAACTACAATGGTTATCATTCTAAACTGGTGTCTAGGAATCTAATCTTAACTGCTGGAAGTTCTCTTTAAACTTCCCAAGCCTCTAATGAAGTTATGTTCTACAACCACTTAGATGAGGTAGAAGTACATTTAAGAATACAACTGAAAACAGGGTTCACAAACTACTCAGATGTGTATACATTCTCGTTAGCTTTCCAACACATCCTGGAACATAAAAATCGGTGTTCCGGATTAGAAGTTATGAATAAAACAAGTCGGAGAACTAGCGAAAATTCCTCACAGACCGAGACTGGCTTGCTCATAATCTCGAGAGTAATAATAAGGTTATTTCGGTTAACATCACCTACTAAACTCATCTCAAAAGGAACTTGGTTCAGGACCCGTGATCGGAACTAATTCGATCAACATTAGGTGATTCTGCTTGCCGATACTGAGATTGCACTACAGTTTACTAGGTCGGCTTCATAGCATTTCAAAATTTGGCTTGAGGAAAAAAGGAACATGATCAAGACTCGCAGCTATCCGAAAGGATGTCTCTAACTGCGATCTAAGCTGGGGTTTACTCTAACTATAAAGTAAGGTTATTGTAAAACAGTATTTCGGTAACTGGTAGGCCGACTAAACAACAGTCATGGTTTTAGGTGTCAACTAATCCTATCAGATCTGAAGACACTGCCACTATTATTGCCTGAAGGCTTTGCTTAACCCGCAACTCTCTAGACTACTGTAATACCCTAATTTTGTCCGTCCTTTTCAACTTAAGCCAATTTCAGTGATCCAACTCAACTAAATCGAAATACCGTTGTTTAAATTAGGCAGGCACGCGAATGATCGATATTTTCGTGCGTTCTTCAAATTAATCTTCGTATTTGGGTTAGTTGTACATAAGTAGTCATTTTTTCTCGAAATTGGGCTTGTCTTTTCAATTCAGGCTTAAGAATGCAATTCTGAATTAATTTTAGTGTTTTTAGTTAATAAGTCCATTTCTTCTATTTGGGTCTCGTTTTAGTGTGTTTCTCTAGTCCGGCCCGTTTTCGTCTTTGTAGTCGGTCTGACTCCTTTTTTTATTATTATTCTTATTTTGTGCAGTTAAGTTATTTTGAGCGTATATAATCCAAAAATGTCAAAAAAAATCCATTTAATTTTTATTACAACTTAGGAGAGTCCAAATGTCCAAATGTCAGAAAAATACAAAAAAAAAAAATAATAACACAAAATGTACAAAAATAATTAAATCCGAAAATTACATAAAAATAATAATAAACAACAGAAGGCAGCAGCAACAAATCTGGGGTTCCAGCAGCTGTTCTCCAAGTAGCCAAGACTAGACCTTTAGCATCGGTTGTATAGAAGTCACCAAGACTAGACCTTTAGCATCGGTTGTATAGATGACCGATGCTAAATGTCACAAGGAATGGACATTTAGCATCGGTTATTTAAATAACCGATGCTAATAGTATGTTTCAAGACATAAAATACACTAACGAAACGTCATTTAGCATCGGTTTTTTGAATCTGATGCTAAATGTCAGACATGTAGTATCGGTCGATTTAGCAACGACTTATAACCGATGCTAAATGTGCAAAATAATCGATGTTAAATGTCTTTTCTGCACTAGTGATGGTTCTGTAATCTTGAAAAGGTGTAGGGTGTGACCCACCACAGAAGGTAAGAAGCGTTATTGGAGATAGATAAGTCATCTGAGTTTTCGTGTGAAGTCTTTCTCCTTTTTTTGTAGGCTTGAGGGGTGTGATATGGATTAGGCTGTTGAAGGCGTGTTGGTGTTATGCGACTTTGTGGAGTGACTCTTTTTTGTTGAAAAGGTGTAGACTTAATTGAAGGTGTTTTGGTATCTTGTGGCTAAGAAGTATGGTTCTTTTGTCTTTGAAAAGGTGTAGAGGTGTGACCCATGGCAAGAGGTATGAAGCATTATTGGAGATAGCGGAGTGCCACATGAGTTTTCGTGTGAAGTCTATCTCTTTTTTTAGTAGGCTTGAGGTGTTTTTTTTTGCAAAGTGTATCCGCTTTGAAAGACGTAGAGGAATATGGCTTGAAGGAGTGACAAACAGGTGTATTCCTTGCATGAGTTGCATATTGGTTTTGCCTTAGGTGTCTTTTGTTTTGGTATAGATGGGTGTATGGTGTAGCTTTTGTTTAGTTGTTTGAATGTTTTTTGGTAGTTTTGTTGGCTCTTGGCGTAACTTTTGGGTGTTATGGTGTAGCATAGTTTAGTTTATCTGTTTGTGTTTAGGTAGTTTCGGTGCCTCAAGTTGTAGCCTACTTTGACTATAGTTTAGTTTGGTCAAGGTGTTTTGATGTACCTTTTGCCATCTTTCTTTGTAAATATGTGCTTTCATTAAAATACTCCCTACTTATCGAGAAAAAAAATCTATAAAGCATAATTACTTACCTTGAACACAAGAAAACCATGGGTTAACATGCCGAATCAGCAATCTTTGGATATCCTTAACTCTTCTCTAAAACTGTTAGGCAATAAATTGTGTTGTATTAAAGTTTGGGGACCATGATTTTTAATGGTTAATAATGAGAAAAGGAAAATGAAAATGATAGCTGGGAACATTATACGTCTCAAGACGAGTTTTTAATTTGGTACTCTTTGCACTTAACGATTATCATATTAGCTAAAGTAGAATAATAATGAATTTTTTTTATTAACTTGAAGATCATCATCTCGAACATGCCATAGCTGCTACTGTTCCAATTGATTCTATATAGAGTTTAATAAGCACTAATAACCACCTGATTACCAGGAACAACTTGAATGAAATAGTCTGAACAGAGACAGTTAACTAAGAAAATACCTTGTTGATAACAATGTATAAGATTTTTCAAATAAGATCAAAATACCTGATGGGGGGTCTGGGGGAACACCGAGAGCAACAACGAGTTATTTTTCACCCATAATCTTAAGAGTGTGTTTGGGAAGGGATTGGAGGGGAGGGCATACTTTTAAATTTTAAATTGATGAAGTTATAAAATGTCTATAAACATAAATGAAGTGTGATTAAAAATGTACATTGCTATATATCATGTTATTCTTTTAATTCATTTAATTGTTTTAAAATCTCAAATATATATTAAATTAAATATAAGCAAATAGACAAAAAAAATTCCCAAAACTCCCTCCCATGTTGGGGAGTCCGGAGGAACACCGGGAGCAACACCGAGCTATCCAATGAACCAGACCAACAAGAGACTTGGACGCCACATCTACACCCAAAACCTTAAGGCGCCAGGTATATGGGTCTCTTCTCTTATATATCCTTCATATAGCTTATTCCTAGTCAATGTGGGACTAACTACTCACACTTGAATTCTCAACATTCTCCTCCCATGTGTGAGTCACCCACACATCGCTAGCCTTGATCCAAACCAGGATCCCGCTCCCGCTCTCCCACCAAGCCAAACCATCACTACAAAAAACGGAACAGATAGCGGGGGTTATTTTACGGAGGTTTTAAGAACCTCCTCAGAATAACGTTAAAAATACGGTCCTGGGATTCTTCAGTTAAAAAGTTTTATTCAAATTTTACGGAGTTACATTTATGTTATCACAGTTATATTTTTAATGAAATTTTCAGTTTTTTAAGTAAGTGTTATGTAAGATATATGTATAATTATTAGTAATTAAATATGATAATGAGATAAGGAAAAACGAAATTCTCAATTTGCAAAAAAAAAATTATGTCTATTGTAGGAGGTTGTAACCCCCACAAAAAAATCCTATATAACCCCCTCAAAAAAACCTCCACTGATTGTGAGTGGAGGTTAGTAAAACCTCCACTAATTGTGGGGGTTAAAAACCTCTGCAGTAAAACCCCCGCTAAAAGACACGATACCAGCGTTTTCTAAAAACCCCCGTAAAACGATTGCGGCACTTGAAACTCCGGCGTTTTTTAAAACTCCCGCAGTTTACATTGCGGGGGTTTAAAACCCCCGCTAAACGACTTAAAAACCCCCGCAATTTGTTCCGTTTTTTGTAGTGCATGGCTCTGATACCATTTGTTGGGGAGCACCGGGAGCAACAACAAGTTAGCCAATGAACCAAACAACCAAGAGACTTTTGATGCCACATCTCCACCAAAAACCTTAAGGCGTCAGGTATATGGGTCCCCTCTCTTATATATTTTTCATATAGCTCAATCCTAGCCGAAGTGGTATCAGAGCCATGATTCGGCTTGGTGGGGGAACGATAGTGGATCAGGGTTTGAATTAAGTATAGTGATGTGGGTGACTCACACTTGGGAGGAGATGTTGGAAAATCAAGTGTGAGCGGTTAGTCCCACATCGACTATGAATGAGCTATATGAAGGATATATAAGAGAGGGGACCCATATACCTAATGCCTTAAGGTTTTTGGTGGAGATTTGGCGTCCAAGTCTCTTGTTGGTTCGATTCATTGGCTAATTGCTGGAGTTGATTGCAATTTGGGCATCTTGAAATAGTCCCACATTGCCTAGCTTCGTGAAGGAAGAAGTAGTTCAAGGCTATATAAAGGGGTCCAAGTTCTGCTTTACAAGTGCACCAGTCAAAAATACCTTAAGTTGTATTTGACTTTGTTTAATACTCTTGTTTTAGAGTGTTTCGAGATGTATTTAAATATTTACTTTGGAAGGTGTGGGTGTACTAGGGCCATGGGGTGTTTGAGAGAGGTCTATGTGTTGTTAAAATTTCCACATAGTCTTATTCTCTTGTTGTCTTTAGACAACGGTTCTTGGTTTTTTCTTCAGTTTGGAGTTCCACGTTAAATTCTTGTGTTCGATTGTGCACATTTTATTTTCTCTATGTTGTTTCCCCCCTAACAACTGGTATCAGAGCTTCATGTATAATGGGGTAAATTTCTTAGTATGCTCTGTGGTTGCGGCTTTGTCCGATCTTCCACATCAAAAAAGAAGTTTGATACTGTGAAAATGCTTTTTGAGAATTGTTTCTGCCTAAGGAAAGACTTAGTATTTTAGTGTGTCCATTGTGACCCACCTCTCTTTCTTGGGAACCTACTCAGTACACGATTTACAGTATGTATACAACTGACTTGGAGAAATTTGAGGGAAGAATCAATTTTGGCTTGTTGAAAATTCAAGTCAAGGATGTGTTGATACAATTAGGGTTGCATAAGGTGTTGAAAAGAAACAATTTTGGCCATGTAAAGAAAAATTGTCCAGGGGAGCAGGTCCGACAAATTGCTCCATAACTCCATAATTATGCATGGAGCACTAGTTTCACAGTTGTGCAAAGTGCGTGGTGGAAAGAAATGTTGATGGCAGATAAAACTTCTGGAAAAGTGAAACATGGAAGTTGCACCATAATTTTCTACAGGTTTTTCGACATGTGCCAAAAGAAGAAATTCTTGAAGTGGTCTAGCTTCAAGTGAGGTATACTCTTTTATGGTGGAGTATGATATTTCATTTGAACTATGATTGTTGATGTAGACAATGAAAGATGAAGATGTCTCGGGGTATCAATTACAATCAAGGTGGAGATTGTTAGAGTTGATTGCAACTTGGGCATCTTGAAATAGTCCCACATTGTGAAGGAAGAAGTAGTCCAAGGCTTTATAAAGGGGCTCAAGTTCTCATTTACAAGTGCATCAGTCAGAAATACCTTAAGTTGTATTTGACTTTGTTTTTTTTCTCTTATACTCTAGTTTTAGAGTGTTGTGAGATGTAGTTAAATTGCACTTTTGGTCATTTATCTTTGACTTTGGTTTCACTTTGGTCCTTTATCTTTTTTTTTTTCTCATTTTGGTCCCTCGTCTTCAATTTCTGGGTAATTTTGGTTATTTTTTGGTATTTTCCATCCATTAACTTAACAGACACCACGCTGCAGTTAAGTGTTGACATGACGTCTTATGTGTTAGGGGTGACTTGGAATTCATTGAGTGAAGTGGCAATGAGGGACCAAATTGAAACTAAAACACATAAAGGACCAAATTGACATAAACACAATAACTACCATCTTCATCTTCTTCGTCTAAACACCATCTGCATCATCATATATATTCTCCGGTGAGCCACCACCACCACCATCACAGATCAATCACTCTTAACTCTTAATCTCTAACCTTTCTTCCTCAAACCCAAAACTCCAATTTCTCAAACTCAATCCCTAACCATTCCCCCCCCCCCCCCCATTTTAGGTTCTCATTTTCTTAAGAATCTTGATGCAACCTTTACCACAACTGCAATTTTAGACGATGATTATGTGTTGCCCCCGCTAACAAATAGCTACATTGAATTTGGTTAAAGGTAAACATACCCTATTTGTTTGCCAATTTAATTGATGAAAGAAAGCATATTTGAAACTTGAACAGAAACCACCCTATTGATTTAATACTCACACATGGTTTTTAGTTCCTTCCTTTAGTGACAGAATCCAACACAACAACTATTTGTTAAAATAGACACTCAAGAAACAGAACTACAATTGATAACCTAAAATAGACACTCAACAACTATTCGTCAGTGTTGTTACTTTAGCTTTTTTGGTTAGCTCTTGTGGTTATTTATTGAAGAATAAGAGATTTTAATGCATAGTTGCTATTCAGTTCTGACAGACTGACAATAAATTGCAGTTCACTCACTTTATTGCATTCTTCTTGGGATTTTGGGTAGAGTTTAGGGATTAAGTTTGAAAAATTGGGAGTTTTGGGTTTGACGGAGAGAGTTAGAGATTAATGGATGGAAAATACCAAAAAAGGATCAAAATTACACAAAAGTTGAAGATGAGGGATCAAAACGAGAAAAAAAGAAGATAAATGACCAAAGTGAAACCAAAGTCAAAGATAAATGACCAAAAGCTCAATTTAGACGTAAATATTTACTTTGGAAGGTATGGGTGTACTGGGGCCATGGGGTTTTTGAGAGAGGTCAATGTGTTGTAAAAATTTTCAAAGTGTTATTCTCTTGTTGTCTTTAAACAACAGTTCGTGGCTTTTTCTCCGGTTTGTAGTTTCCACGTTGAATTCGTGTGTTCGATTGTGCGCGTAATATTTTCTCAATGTTGTTTTTCCCCCAACATCTTAAACATACTACGGCAATGACTATATGGTTCCCTTATCTTATATAACATTCATTTAGCTCATTGTTAATCAATGTGAGACTAACTACTCACACTTAAATTATTTACGATACCACCAGCTTCTAGGGATCCATTAGAAAGCTTTCTCATCAATGGCTGCTAGGGATCCATTAGAAAGCACATTACCTCTCTCATATTGTTGATTTTCAAATAAGGAATAAGGGGTCTAATTCAATGGCTATTCACAATTTCACATTCTATGAATGCCATTCTACAGAGAGATGTAGGGGTGTTCGCGGTGCGGTTTGGTTTGGTTCGGTTTGGTTTGGTTCGGTTCGCTTAAAAAAAACCAAATCAAACCAATCCAAAGCGGTGTGGATTGGTTCGGTTTAGTTCGGTTTTTGTCAACAATCAAAATCAATAGCATATTCTCTGCCAATTCTCTAAAGGCATTATCCAAGTGGCTAACAAATATTAAAATCAATAACATATACTCTTCATCATATTAATAATATAATGCTATGTCCACTCCAATTCAGTGCTGCATAAAAATAAAACCTAACAAAAGTAAACTTTCTTCATTAATTAATATGATTAATAACTTCTTCTGAGTTCATACTGTAGAATCGATTACATACAGAAGTACCAGCAGGTTTATCCAAAGGCATAATACAACATAAAGTCTATCATAATTCAACAACATAATTCAAACATAATACAATAATACAAATACATTAAAAACATAAAGTCTCTATCTTTCAAAAACATAAAGTCTCTATCATTCAACAACATAAAGTCTTTCTCCACTCTCCACTCCACTCCAGCAAGTGTCCTACAAAGCCATTCAGTAAATAAAATCAGTAACTAAAATGAACGAAGATAAAGTAATAAAATCTAACAATATTCAACAAAATTCAAGTACATACCTATACATCTAATCATCATCTGATTCAATATCTGAAAGTCCTTCATTCAATTGTGGGATCGGAGCAAGTTCTACAAGTGTATCAAATATATAAACGTTAGACAAAAACATTTATATATCATTATCTAATAATTTACAAACAGAATTGATGTACCTTCTTCCAGCTTTTCCAAGTCTTCCAAGAGCTCTTCAATATCCACCGACAAAGGGGAGGATCTTAGCCAATTTTGTGCACAAATTAAAGCTTCAACCGTTTGTGGTGTAAGAGAGCTCCTATAAGAACTAAGAACTCTACCTCAAAGAGAGAAAGCGGACTACAAGCAACAGTAGATATGGGCATAGCCAATATATCTCTAGCCATTAGACCAAGAGTAGGGTATTTACTAGAATTTACCTTCCACCAGTTCAAGATGTCAAAAATCTGGACATTTCTTCTCCCTATGCTCTGTGAGATACATATCCACTTCATTTTTCTTGAGATTCTCGATCTTTGTCCATGTCCTTCTCAAATTCATCATCAATTTGATCGGTAAGATGCAACAACATCCGATTTTTCCATTCCTGTGTAGCAATTTCAGTTTGGTTTACTTTATAGAAATCCCTATAGCTATCAAATATTTTGTATAATGTTTCTTTTACCTTTTCACACAAAGAATCAGCAACCTCTTTCTTATAACCCTTATTCAAGCCCCACCTAAGAAATGAAACTTACACCGAGGATCAAAAATCACAAAGAACAAAAACCAAGCATATTCATCTTTGCGACGCCCCCAATACTTACTATATTTAGCCTTCATCTTTTCAAACCAGTTTGCAAGTAATGGATCACTAAGTCCCATCCAATTCTTGAATGCATCCAATATAGCACAATGTTCAATGAAATATGCGGAAGATGTTACATAGGTTGAACTCGATGTAACGCCGCTGCTCTCATGGCTCGCGTGCGCTACCTCAAAGAACTTCTCTACCTCATGTAGAGTTTTTGCCTTCAGTGGGAATCGAACCTGCGTACCTCTTGTACAATTTCCAGAGATTCCCACTACCAATTGAGCTACTAGCTCAATTGGTAGTGGGAATGCGTTGGAAATGTACAAGAGGAATGAGGTTCGATTCCCACTGAAGGCAAAAACTCTACATGAGGTAGAGAAGTTCTTCGAGGTAGCGCGGCGCCATGAGAAGGCCCATGCTCCCACCCACACCTTCACTACGCCGAATTGTAAAAGAGATCGCCACCTTTAGTAGCGTTTATAAAAACGCTAGCCATTTTAATAACACGCTACACCATCATTAGTAGCGTTTTTAAAGTAAAACGCTACCTATTAGGTAACACGCTAGACGGATCCTCAGCGCTTTTACTCAAAAACGCTAGCCAATTAGAAAACACGCTAGATAGATCCTAGCGTTTTTATAAAGCGCTAGCTATTTAGAAAACACTCTAGACAGATCCCAGCGCTTGTTTTCAAAACGCTAGCCAATTAGAAAACACGCTAGATAGATCCCTAGCGTTTTTATAAAACGCTAGGTATTTAGTAAACACTCTAGACAGATCCTAGCGCTTTTATTCAAAACGCTAGGTATTTAGAAAACACGCTAGATAGATCCCTAGCGTTTTTAGAAAACGCTAGGTATGGTTAAATAATATTTTTTTGTTTCCCATTGAGCTACTTCTTTTCTCACCTAACACTCTCACCCGTAAACGCAAAATCACTCACCCGTAACGCATAAAACCCTAACACCCTAACTCAAATTAACATCATCTCTCTCAACGAAAATCATCTCTCTCATTGAACATCATCTCTCTCACTCGCACAACATTGGTGAGTTTTTTGTTCCTTGCTCTGCTTCTTGTTAGATATTAATTATGGGTTCTAGTTTAGAAATATATTAGTTTTGTCACTTGTGCACACTAGACTCTTCTTCTTCTTTTTTTTTACCACTAGCCTCTTCTTGTTAAACATAAATTAATTATTTGGAAGACTATAATATGATATAGATATAGCTTGGGAAAATAAGGAGTGGATTTGAAAAAATTTAAAAGAGGAATTTTTGTTTGTTTTTGATATGAATTGATTCTTCATTATATTCGAATTGCTTGATGGGTCATATGTTAAAGTTCTCTTCTCAGGATTTTATTATAAATATAATTTGGAAATTATGGATAGAAATTGGATGTCCGCCAATCGTGCTGTCCAAGGAGTATCTTACATTGGAGTGGATTATTTTGTGAGTGTCTTTGTTGAACGTTTAGGGACTTCTAGTGGTATGAAATGTCCTTGTTTAAGGTGTTGTTATGTAAAATCGCCATCGCAGAGGAGTTGGTACGACATTTAAAGGCGAATGGAATTGATCAAAGTTACACTTGTTGGATAATGCACGGTGAGAAAAAGGTGAATCTTCAAATATGAATGATATTAGTAAGAGATATGCGCGCCACGGTTGACAGGAACACATTCATTTGATGCGAACGAATTTGAAGAGATGGCAAAGGTGGTTGAAGAGGATCTTAATGATTGTCCTGAAATGTTTGAGAAGTTGATAAGCGATGCAGAGACACCATTGTATGCGGGTTGTAATGAATTCACAAAATTATTGGGTCGTGATCAAGTTGTATAACTTGAAAACTCGCCACGGATGGACGGATAAGAGCTTTTACCGATTTACTCTCACTTCGAAAGAAATGTTGCGAATGATAATGTGCTTCCTTCTCGGACGTATGATGCAAAGCAAATGTTGGGGTCTATTGGCTTGAACTATGAGAAGATACACGCTTGTCCGAATGATTGCATTTTATTTCGGAATGAACATGCGTTGTTAAAGTCGTGTCCTAAATGTAATGCACCGCGTATAAGAAGAAAGAGTCCGCTCCACAAAAGGTGTTGTGGTATTTTCCTATAATTCCTCGATTTAGGCGCATGTATCGTAGTTCGTAAGATGCAAAACACTTGACATGGCATGAGGATGAAAGGATTAAAGATGGTATGCTACGACACCCGCAGATTCACCGCAATGGAAAAAATCAATATTGAGTATCCTAATTTCGGGATGACCCGAGAAACCTACGCCTTGCATTGTCTGGTGATGGATTTAACCCGCACGGTATCGAGTAGCTCCCACGATACATGGCCCGTGATTTTGGCGATTTATAACTTACGTAGTGGCTTTGCATGAAACGCAAATATATGATGTTGTCTTTGTTAATTTCTCGGGCCCAAACAACCAGAAATGATATTGATGTATACTTGGCTCCTTTAATTGAAGACTTGAAGCAAATGTGGGAGACGGGGGGTAGAGGTGTATGATGGGTTCAGAGAAGAAAGTTTCACCCCGAGGGCTATGATCTTTGGCACATTAACGACTTTCCTGCATACGGCAATCTATCCAGATGCATAGAACAAGGGCGGTGTGCATGCCCTATATGTGAAGATAACACGCATTGGATGTGGTTGGAACATGGTAAGAAGAATATCTATCTTGGTCATCGTAGATTTTTGCCATCAACTCATCACTATCGATTGTGGAGAAAGGCATTTGATGGGAATACAGAAACACGTAGAGCTCCCCGCCTTTGTGGCGACAGTATTTGAAAAGGTGGAAGATTTGAACATTAAATTTGGGAAGCCTTTTGCGGGAGAGATTGCCAAGCGGGGTGGAAGAAAAAGTCGATTTTCTTTGAGTTGCCATACTGGAAGTCATTATATGTAAGGCATTTCATTGATGTGATGCATGTTGAAAAGAATGTCTTGAAAGTGTCATTGGTACCTTACTCAATATGCCGGGTAAGACTAAAGATACCATCAACTCAAGGTTGGATTTGGTTAGTATGGGTTTGAGACTGAATTGGGTCCGGTAAAGAAGGGTACACGCACATATCTACCTCCCTCATGACTCATACTCTATCTAGAAAGGAGAAGACTGTCTTTTGTGAGTTTCTTCATGGAGTTAAAGTTCCGAGAGGATACTCTTCAAATGTGGCGACTCTTGTATCGATTAAAGACCTCAAGTTAAAGTCTCTAAAGTCCCACGATTGTCATGTTCTCATGGAGAATTTGCTACCCATTGGTATACGATCCATTTTGCCTAAGAAAGTCGTCGGACCTTAACCAAACTTTGTTTATTCTTTAAGGCGATTTGTAGTAGAGTGATTGACCTGGAAAGTTGCCAACATTGCAAAGAGAAATTATTGTCACTTTGTGTGAGCTTGAGATGTATTTCCCACCTTCCTTTTTTGACATAATGATTCATCTAATAGTTCATCGGTTAGAGAGACACAATTGTGTGGCCCATGTTACATGAGATGGATGTATCCGTTTGAGCGTTACATGAAGATATTAAAAGGATATGTGAAAAATCGATCACGACTGAGGGTTGTATTGTTGAGCACTACATAGTTGAAGAGGCTATTGAGTTTTGCACGGGCTATCTATCTAGTCTTGAATATTCTCGTGGGATCGCCAAGGTCTCGTCATGCGAGGAAGGATTAGTAAAGGGATGACAGAAATAAATTAGTGATGGTATCAAGGAAAGAACTAGAGCAAGCACACTTATACGTTCTTCACAATGATAGTGAGGTTGATTCATATGTTGCCAAGCACAAGGAGATTCTTAAGAGTCAATTCGGGAAAGAAGCAAGTTTGGTTAGCAAAAGAACACAATAGGAGTTTCATAGTGTGGCTAAAACATCACATTGATGGTGAGTGTGTTTGAATCCTACTCGATTTCAAAAAGATTGAGATGGTTAGCAAAAGGTCCAAATATACATGTCTTCTCTACACAATACCTATCTAATGAACGAGTGCACTTTCTATACAAAAGAACAAGATGATCGAGTAAAATGCAAAATAGTGGGGTGACTCTTGTAGCTCATTCTATGCATGCATCCGAGTGCAAAGATAGAAATCCCATATATGCGAATATGTCTTACTTTGGCTTCATTGAACACATATGGGAGTTGGATTACAATATGTTTTGGAGCCCGTGTTCAAATGTGAATGGGTTGACAATAATCTTGGTTTCTGATTGATGAATTAGGGTTCATGCGAGTGAATTTCAACAAGTTAGGATATAAAGATGAACCTTTTATTTTAGCATCGCAAGCTCAACAAGTGTTTTATGTCACCGATCCGATTAATATCAATTGGTCTATTGTTCTATTGACTGACAAAAAATTTGTGTATAACAACGATGATGATGAAGCACCCGATGATGTTGGTGTTGAGGACGACCCGTTCTTCAGAACATCAGAACCAATAATAGGGGAAAATACTTCTATAGAGGATGTTGTATATTTTAGAAAAGATCATAATGATGGAATTTTTATTCGTCGGAAAAAAAATACCAAGACGCGAATTGCAAACAAAATTTTATCTAGGAAAAGGAAAAGGTAATATAGACTTAATGATTTCTCGTTATTTTTTATTAATAGATAATTATTATATTGTTTTTTAAATTTAACAATAACATGGATTATGTTATATTGCAGGTCAGATGGCATCACTTAGTGATCATGAGATCTAGTGGTCAAGACAGTAGTCATTTATGTTATATATGGTATAGCTTTAATTTGTAGCTACTTTTGAGTTTCATAATGTAAGTTACTTATGATGTTGTATGATTTGTAAACAAAAATATCTATTAATAGGTTGAATTTTGTGTGTATCTATATATTGCATTGTAATGATATTGGCTGAATTTTGTTGGAATGATATTTGATGAATTTTCTTTGGAAGGGGATGAATTAATAGGTTGTAATTAAAAGGAGAATAAACAAAAATAAAAAAATAATTAAAAAAATCAGTCAATAGGTAGCGTTTTAGAGTGAAAACGCTAGAAATGAAGTTAAAAAATTCATTCAATACCTAGCGTTTTAAAGTTAAAACGCTAGGAATTGTAAAGAGGAGCTAGAGGATCCCTAGCGTTTTACAGAAAACGCTAGGAATGCTAATAAAAGGTGCTATAGCATCCCTAGCGTTTTACATAAAACGCTAGGAATGCTAATAAAAGGTGCTATAGCATCCCTAGCGTTTTACATAAAACGCTAGGAATGCTAGTAAAGGTGTTCATAAAACGCTAGGAATGCTATAGCACCTTTTACTAGCATTCCTAGCGTTTTACAGAAAACGCTAGGAATGGTAAACACGCGCTAGTTGATCCCTAGCGTTTTACATAAAACGCTAGGAATGCTAGTAAAAGGTGCTATAGCATCCCTAGCGTTTTACATAAAACGCTAGGAATGCTAGTAAAAGGTGCTATAGCATCCCTAGCGTTTTTACAGAAAACGCTAGGAATGCTATAGCACCTTTTACTAGCATTCCTAGCGTTTTACAGAAAACGCTAGGAATGGTAAACACGCGCTAGTTGATCCCTAGCGTTTTATGTAAAAACGCTAGGAATGCTATTAAAATTTTTACAAGGCGCGCCCTCTCATCTCCCTCACACACTCACGTACAACCCAGAACTCATCTACCTAACTTTTCTCCACGAACAACCCAGAACTCATCTTCGTTCATCTTCGTTCATCGTACCTCTTCGTTCATCTTCGTTCATCACCGTTGCAGATTTCGTTCATCTCCACGCACAACCTGGTTACCCATTTCGTTCATCTCCACGCACAACCTGGTTACCCATTTCGTTCATCTCCACGCACATTTCTCAGGTATGGATTTTCTTTTTTCTCCTGATTGTATTGTACATAGATTGCCACTGCTTGCATGTTAGTTATAACAATGTTCTGTTATTGAACAAAAGATTTTATACTAGTGCGTACATGGCTTCTAGGTTACTCTTACTCTAGGTTTACTCTAGGTTACTTAGTGCATGTTAGTTATAACAATGTTCTGTTATTGGCATTTTGAACAAAAGATGAACTCTTGATACTAGTCTGTACATGGCTTCTAGGTTACTCTTACTCTAGGTTTACTCTAGGTTACTTAGTGCATGTTAGTTATAACAATGTTCTGTTATTGGCATTTTGAACAAAAGATGAACTCTTGATACTAGTCTGCATACATGGCTTCTAGGTTACTCTAGGTTTACTCTATGTATGTTTACTCTAGGTTACTTAGTGCATGGCTTTGATCATTACTTTGTGCATGGCTTCTTCTATATTTTGTTAAGTGTTTGTTGGTTCTAAACAATTAGAAAGCTAAAACTCACTTTGAGTCTTATTCATTTGGGTGATTGCAAGTCGGATGGCATCACATAGTGATCACGATAGTAGTCGTGGTGGTGATGGGGGTGATAGAAATACAAAGAAGTTCACTCCCGAGGAATTACATCGAAAAAGAATATCGTCAATCGGATAAGTAAAGGACACGAGAAATATAAGGTAAGTTAATTACTAATTATTAATGTTGTTCTCTACCTTTCCAAGTTATCTAATTATTTAATGATTTAATTATTTAAGGTCCGATGGAGTGTTAAAGGTTTGCCAATTGGAGACAACGGCACAAATTTAATTAGCTTTATTGGTACTAAGGTGAAGCAAATCTTTCCAATTTCAATTAAAAGTTGGAATGAGAAAGATAATCGAGTTTTGCCTAAAGCTGAAAGATGATTTTTGGGACTTAATACAGGTATATAATTTTAGACCTCTTTAATAATCTTATTTAGTGATTTTTTAGTTATATTTATTTAATCCATTTTTATGTATAACTAGAAACACTTTGATGTCGATGAGTCCCGAAGAGATTGGATCTTGAAGGAAGCGGGAAGGTTGCATAGGGCTTACAGGCGATGTGGGGAAAAAGTATTCAAACGCCCCGATGGGACCATCAGACAGAGCCTCCAAAGATTGTATGCCGGAATTATAAGTAAGGAGGAATGGACCAAATTTGTAGATATACGCACTCTGAGATCCGGATTTTCTGGTTAGTATATTAATTATTTAAGTTATATATATATTTCACAAGTAGATATCATTCATTAATGTATACTTATCTTTTAAATAGAAAAGAGCAAAGCGAATAAAGAAAGAGCTTCTAATCCCGAAAAGTACCCTTATAGAGGAGGTTCTAGTGGATATCAAATTCTCGAAGAAAGATTGGTAAGACACAATTAGTTTAATTTATTATGATTTAATGAATCTTTTAATTTACTGAGTTGATTAACAATTATTAAACTTAAATAGTTCTTTGGAAGAGGGAAAGATCCAACTCAAGAATCCCTTGATCGTACGATTGTATGGTTAGAGGCCCGACAAAACAAGGATGGGGAGATTGTGGATCCGAAAACTAAGGAGGTCAAGGACAAAATTGTAAGTATTCCAAAATTCATGTATTGTAATTGCAAGTTGGAATTTGTGTGACGACTATATTTTTTAATCCGTTACTCGATTTTTTTTGACACGTGAACATATATTTTTATTGTCGATTAAATTTCTTTGACACTTGTTTATTATTTTTATCCGTTACTCGATTTTTTTGACACGTGGACATATTTTTTATTCTCGATTAAATTTCTTTGACACTTGTTTATTATTTTTATCCGTTACTCGATTTTTTTGACACGTGGACATATTTTTTATTCTCGATTAAATTTCTTTGACACTTGTTTATTATTTTTATCCGTTACTCGATTTTTTTGACACGTGGACATATTTTTTATTGTCGATTAAATTTCACTTGACACTTGTTTATTAATTTTATCCGTTATTTATGTTTGTGCATCAACCAAAGCATATCACAATCTGTATCACAAGGAGATTTAACAGATTGTGATGGTCACCAAGATGTCCTTGCTCGTGCCTTGGGAAAGGAAGAGAGACAGGTCGGATTAGAGGTTATGGATATGGGATTCCTCCGACAACCGTGTTTGGGCCAAAGAAGAGCCAAAGCAAGGGGTGCGGGGATTGTAAAGTCATGGCGGAAAAGTATGACGAGCTATCCAAGAATGTTCTTTGTGCTAATGGAAAGAGACAGGATGTTTAAGCGACTCTTGGCACAAAGGATTGGTGCACCATCCCTGCTGCACCACCCCTGCTTTGAACCTATTGAGCTCTGCACCCCATAGCGCCCGAGATAGTTGCACCATCCCTTCAACATGTATTTAACAAAACTCGACACTGCTTTTTTGTACATATGTATTTGATAAAATTATCATGTATATTTATTTTTCTTTATAATTGATTTAGGATAAGCTGTGAATGTGAGCTATATATTGCAAACCCACATCGAAAGGTTGCAGTGGGTTTGATATGTAACCAATTGAGTGCCACATCGCACAATCAGGCCATGCACGAAAACCATTTGAGAGTTAGGGTAGACTATTCAATAGAAGGGTCCGCACCATTGCACATTCCAATTGCTAATGCGGATATATTTTATCGTGGATCAAGCACTTAGTACTTTTGTGGCATGGCTTGAACAACTTGTCGTTGTAAGTGACAATATTTTTGTTAATAATTAAATGACTATAATGTGTGTTAACTAACTAGCTAATTAATCATTTTTTAATATATACTAGGTACCCCATGTGTCCCGACCTTCCCCTTCCATGAAAGTTTCCCAACCTTCCCTTCCACTACCAAACTCTCCCGACCATCTTCTATACAAACCAGTCCAACATGTTGGTCAATTTCCCAATGATGAATTCGAACTACATCGATTCTCTAAAGGTCCACATTCAAAAAATGAAACCAGACGACTCGATTTATTTACCGCCCGATAACATTGTGGGCCGGATCGATTGGTAATGATCAACATCGAGGATATGAAAGCTATAGTTGAGATGGATTGGGCCACGCCATTGATATCGAGTATACGAGGTATGTATTAAATTATTTGTACACAATAGTTGTTTATATTAGAGTATATATTAGAGTATATATATGAGGATCTGAAAGTTGTATATATATTATTTATAGGTTTTTGTACAATCGTCTTACGGTCACTTCTCAACGGACACGTAGTATTTCTTCTTGTGTCCGGCTTGTATAGTTGTGTTTCATAAAGGTAACACAGAGGAACGCATTACGGCTAAAAAGAGTGAAGTACAAAGTTATATCCATTCACGCTTCATGGAAGCCAAACATTTGAAGGGCGACTCTTTATTTTTGGCACCACTCAATAATGGGTGAGAAATTTAGTCTTCAATCACTTGTTTAATTATTTTGAGGATTGTATTATAGTGTAAATTAATGTGTACTCATTCGTTCTTCATTTACTTGCAGGCAACATTGGGTACTCTTTGCAATAAACCCTAAGCAAAATGTTGTCTATTATCTGGATTCACTTCAAGGCCATTACAACGTCTACGAAGACTTCGTAGAATCAGTTGAGAGGTGTGTATGTGTAACCCTCTCATTTTAATTTGTATAATTTAATATATGTATTTTGTTCAACTTAACGTTATATATATATATATGTATGACGTTACAGTGCTTTGAAAGAATACTTGGGATTATCTACGAGTAAAACAAGATGGCTACCCATAGCTGTAAGCTTTTTAAGAATCATTCTTATAATTTTAATTGATTTTTGGTCATAAAATGTGACAATTAAGTTATAATCTTTTGCTTTGTAGTGTCCTAAACAACCAAATAGCAATGATTGTGGGTACTATGTTATGAGGTATATGAAAGAGATTATCACTCATGACAAAGTAACAATCCCAACCAAGGTAACTACTTAGATTTATTTTTTATATTGATATTATAATACTTACTCACATTTAATAAACATTTTAATTCTAATTTTATTTCATTTTTTTTTCAGTATTTTCCCGGCTTCAAAAACTCGAATTACTCTTTGAACAACTTACAGATAGAGGGAGTGGTGCAATTATGTTTCTAGCTTTTTGTAGCAAGTTTTGAGATTCATAATAGTTTAGTTATTATTTATGTTGTATATATTGGATTTATATTATGTTGTAAGTACTTCTTAGAATGATATATATTGGATTGGAAATATTATTTGATGAATTTTGTTGATGAATTTTGTTTGAATGATATATTGGATTGGAATGTATTTTCTGAATTTGTTGAAAAGGGAATGAATTTATAGGTTGTAATTAAAATGGAGAACAAACCAAAATAAAAAAATATTTAAAAAAATTCAGTCAATAGGTAGCGTTTTAGAGTGAAAACGCTAGAAATGAAGTTAAAAATTCATTCAATACCTAGCGTTTTATAGATAAAACGCTAGGAATTGTAAAGAGGAGCTAGAGGATCCCTAGCGTTTTTCTGTAAAAACGCTAGGAATGCTAATAAAGGTGCTATAGCATCCCTAGCGTTTTAAATAAAACGCTAGGAATGCTAATAAAGGTGCTATAGCATCCCTAGCGTTTTATATAAAGCGCTAGGAATGCTATAGCATCCCTAGCGTTTTATATAAAACGCTAGGAATGCTAGTAAAAGGTGCTATAGCATCCCTAGCGTTTTAATTTAAAAGCGCTAGGAATGGTAGTAAAAAGGAGCTATGGGATCCTAGCGTTTTTATTTAAAACGCTAGGAATGGTAGTAAAATGAGCTATGGGATCCCTAGCGTTTCTAAAACGCTAGGAATTGTAAAAGGCGTATTTGGGTCAATGGCTAGCGTTTTATATAAAACGCCACGTATGTCTAAAACACGCTGGGTAAATGGCTAGCGTTTCTTAAAACGCTACTAATGGGGTGTACGCATTAGTAGCGCCAGCTTCTCTAGCGTTTTAAAACGCTACCAATGCCCAAATAAAACGCTGACAAACCTTGTACGCTGGCGTAGTGCTTCTTAGTGATTTCAAAAAACAATTTCAAAAATTTCACAAAACAATTGGCATTTTCCCAATCCTCTAATTTTGGTATACCACTTGGCAACATCGCAAACTCAACACACTTCTCACCTAATCTCTTAAAGGTTAAGAATATGCGCACAACACCTAACATGCAAATATTCACCTTTTATGGGATGTGAATTCCAATCCTCCATTCTACCTTTTAGGTAACTTATAGCAAGATCATTAGAACTAGCATTATCAACTATGATGGAGAAAACCTTATTAATTATCCAACCCTCCAAACACTTTTCAATCTTTTTGCCAATTATCTCTCCCCTATGAGACGTAATCGGACAAAAATTAAGAATTCTTTTATGCAATTTCCAATCTTGATCAATGAAATGTGCAGTAAGAACCATATAATTAATATTTTGCACAGAAGTCCATGTATCAGTTGTTAAACAAACAGTTTGATTTGTTTTTGTAAACATGCTTCTTAACTTATGCTTCTCACTTGTGTAAAGAGTCAAACAGTCCCCTAGCAATTGTAATCCTTCCGGAATCGGGAGTCTAGGTTGTGCGACACTCATAAAATGACGAAATCCTTCATTTTCAACAAAC
Organism: Oxytropis ochrocephala; assembly: GCA_020916435.1. Taxonomy (NCBI): domain Eukaryota; kingdom Viridiplantae; phylum Streptophyta; class Magnoliopsida; order Fabales; family Fabaceae; genus Oxytropis; species Oxytropis ochrocephala. Next base: position 58,168,631 of record CM037090.1, on the reverse strand, counting down.
GAAAAAGGCAACTCATCTACAATTATCATTCTAGCTAAAGCTTGCCTACATGCATCAACATCAAAATGGACACCAACAAGTGCACTACCATTTCCTTTTCCATCCTCTTGAACACTAAGAGTGCTTTGAGTAGGATCACACAAATTTTGGGGAAACTTCTTACAACTTTTCAGCAAATGTTTTTTTAATGTAGTGGTACCATTTATATGTGAATCACATGCATAAGATGCCCCACACCAATTACATGTAGCCCGTTTATTCGAAGCATTCTTTGAAAAGTGATCCCAAACCCAAGATCTAGGCCTAGAAGGTTTTCGTTTACCTGGATCTCCATCTCCACCAATTGGATCTTCATTTGCATTTGTAGGTGCTTCTCTAGTTTTCCTCTTCTTATTAGGATTGGAACCTTCAATGGTTTCCAAATTAGTAGTTTGCGGTTCCGTTGTTGGCATGATTGAAGGGCTATTTTCATCCTACAAATGACATAAAATAGAAATTAGATAAAGTATGAATGATAATATATTCTAAATTACTATTCAAATTCATTAAATTGTTATAGGAGAGCAATTACCTGATTTTTAATCACAGAAACATTAGGGGCAGCAGGAGCAGCAACAGAGTTCACTTCGGTATCAGCGGTCATGTCTAAACGAAATCACACAAAAACAGTAGCATAAGCACATGAAATTAATACAAAATCGGTAATTCAGTATCATAAGCACACACAAAATCAATATCATAACCACAGCTATTAACAGATTATAACTTAATAATTGGTTTACAAATACCTCAAAGCAATTAAGCTTACTAATCCAATCAATTAAGATTAAAACTTAAACATGTATTCTAACTAGCAACATATTTGATACTTTGTTAGTGGGTACCAGTTGGTATTTCTTTCGTTCAAAAATCTGTATAAATCAGGTAAGTATCATAAGCACAGCAAATCGGTATAAGCACAGCAAATCAATATCTACGAAATTCCATTTTCAAAATCGGTATAAATCCAAACCTAAAGTATCATAAGCACAACAAATCAATAACAAAATTCCATTTATAAAATCAGTAACGAAATCGGTATCATAACACAAGTAAATTGAAAACTAAACTCAGAAAAACGAAATCAGTATAAATCCAAACCTGTGCGTTGCCGTTGAGTCATGGTGACGGCCTGGTGAGGGCGTGAGATGAGTGCGAGAGATGAGAGCTGGGAGAGAGAGAGATGAGCGCTGGGTGAGAGAGATGAGAGCTGGGAGAGAGAGATGAGTGTTGGGTGAGAGTGAGAGAGATGAAGCTGGGTGAGAGAGAGCGCTGCTGGGTGAGAGTGAGAGAGATGAAGCTGGGTGAGAGAGAGCGCTGCTGAGTGAGCGTCTGAGAGAGATGAGCCGTCGTAAGATGAGAGAGTGAGATAAGCTAGGGTTGCTATTTTTGGTTGGGCTGTGTTTGTTGGGTTGGGTCGTGTGTTAAAAAAGAACAATATATACGGTTTGGTTTGGTTCGGTTTCTGTTATGAGAACCGAACCGAACCGCTCGGTTCAGCAGAAAAAAACCAAACTAAACCGATTAAAAGCGGTTTTTTGCGGTTTTCGGTATAGTTTGGTTCGGTTTGCGGTGTGTCTATCTGTTTGGTTCGGTTTTGAACACCCCTAGTGAGATGTCAAGGAAACAGAGACATCTTATTTTATGATAGGATGGTGTTTTTAAAATTGCCACATCATTTTAAAAAGTATATATTTTAGAAAGTGATACTAACTGGTGGGGTGGTGAATCGATTAAAGATAAATAAAACCAAATTGGAACAGAAAATTAAAATCCACAAATAATGAATAGAAAGATATGATCAAGAAATCAAAAATCAAGATGTAAAAATGAGATAAACATTACCAAAGAAAAGGGAATTCCAAATTGAGAAATCTCTATGTAGCATATCGAAGAAGCACAAGAGAAAAGAAGTGAAGAGTGAGGGCGAGTTTCTGAGGTTGAGTTAGAGAAACTCGAGTAGTGCGTTACTTGTTTCTGATATCGAGTGGAGAGAAATTTGAGAGTTAGAGAAAATAAGTGAAGAGTGAGAACAAGTTTCGGGATGAGAGTGAGAGCGAGTAGCATGCTAGCAGAGAGTGATTTTTTTCTTAACGGAAGTAGATAGAAGCATAGAGGTGTTCGACCGAAACACTTTTCATCTGTGTCTGTAAATAAGAACCCGTCGGGTAGGTACTGTGTGCTCCAGAGTAGGGCTAAGTAGAAATTTAATTTGGTCATATGAGCACCTTTCAAGTTTCATCTGTGTCTGTAAATAAGAACCCGTCGGGTAGGTACTGTGTGCTCCAGAGTAGGGCTAACTAGAAATTTAATTTGGTCATATGAGTATCTAAATTTTATAAAAATATATCTTTGACATTATCTTTTGCTTGTAATTCTAGGTATTAAAATGATTACAGAAGACGCGTTAGAGGACAAAATTGATTGATGAAAAATATATTTAACCATCAATTTGATTAAAGAAAGACATATTCGTGGTTTTGTTTTGGAACTTCAATACATTTAATAATAACAGGAAGCCAGTAGAATTAAAACAATGACGGATATATTAAATCGGCTTTGTTTTGGAACTTCAATACATTTAGTTGATGATGAAGAAGATAAGCTTATTTGGTGGAGGAATCGATGTGGCTCTTTAAATAAAAAAAAGGAACGTAAGTAATAAATCCAATCACTTTTATTAACAAAACAAAACGTATATGAATGATAAAATATATCATTATGATTCCAACGGTTGAAACTATGACTGATATATTACATGATTTTTTTTTTTAGATTAAAAGGGGCTAACGCCTAGAGAGAACTACGCAAAAATCATTCGCGGAGTAGAGACTCCAATTACATCAGCTTCAACAAGTAATTTAACAAGGGGAGGGGGAATGTCCAGAAAGTGAGGATCGATGCTATCATAGGAACACCCCATATTGGCAAGCTCATCCGCAACTTTGTTAGCCTCATGGTAAATGTGAAAAATGCGAGCACCAGTGAAACACGTAAGAAGTTGCCTAATCCTCCGCACCAACTGTCTCCCGTCAACGCTCCCATCATCCGCTCCATTAAGGCAATTAACCACCACAGTTGAGTCCATTTGAAGCTCTATAAACTTGATCCCTTGTTGTAGAGCAAGCTTAATACATTCCAGAGCACCCCATAATTCAGCCAGATAAGCAGAATTAACAAATAAGCGCTTGGCAAAACCACCAAGCTAAGCACCTCTAGAATCACGCAGCGTCTCGCCACAACCAGCCACACACAAAGCCGATTTAACGGCACCATCAGTGTTGAGGGATACCCACCCGATCCTCGGAGGGCGCCAAGATATATTGGCCTGCTGCCTAATGCGCGAAGGGAGGTCCTGAAACACTCGACCATCAACATAAAAGCGAGCATGCTGCAAAACAACAGCAGCAGCGTTTTGAGGCCTGGTAAAATCTACATCATGCAGCTCTTTGTTGCACCAACCCCAAAGATGATGGCACCTAGTAGCCCAAACGTTGCACCAATCCAAATTTCCATCAAGCCTGGTCGTGTTGCTCAAATTTAAAACCAACCAATCCGTAATATCCAGACCATAAAAGGAAGCACGCACACCGAGGGGTAACAGAGAATTCCAAAACCGAATTGCAAGAGGGCAGTCACGAAGGACATGGATAATGGACTCAGTATCATATCTACAGTAAGTGCAATAAACGTCTCCATTACCCCAGCTACCACAGTATTCTTTTGTTGCAAGTTTGTCATGAAGAATCTGCCAAATAAAACAACGCACACGCTCCGAAACTTGAAGCTTCCACACTTTATTCCACTTGTCATTGATAAGAGAGGAATCAAAGTTGCAAATATATTTGTAAGCCAGGGTGACTGAGAACTTACCAAAACTATCGCCTGGCCAATAGCGCTCATCTGGCCCGTCATGAGGCAAAGGCGCTGGATGCCCCAAAATGTTGGGAAGGATATGCATAGGAACATGCTCATTGAGGAAGTCCACATTCCAAAAACAATGGTCCGTGACTAAATCGCACACACTCCAATCCAAAGTGTGAGGAGGAATATGCTGCACATGCTCAACTGACCGAATTTCTTCATTAATTCACTTATCTCTCCAAAAGTTAATATTAGAGCCGTTAGCGAGAGCCCACATCCCAAAAGTGCTTATATCTCCCCAACAAGTGTGAATAGCCTTCCAAAGAGAGCTATCAGTACCTTTAACTTGAATGTTGCCAGTTGACAAGAGACCTCTTCCATATTTCCCATTCAAGACTTGGTACCAAATCTTGTCAGACTCAGTTTTAAGAGCCCACACCATCTTCATTATACAAGACTTGTTCATCATGTTGAGATTACGGATCCCCAGACCTCCTAGATGCTTAGGCAAAGTCAGAGTATCCCATTTAATCAAATGCATTCACCTACTATCAACTGTGTCAGCCCATTTGAAGTCTCTTTGCAAGCGTTGGATCTCTTGCAAACAAGTTTTGGGGAGAGGAGTAGTCATCATAGAATAAACAAGAATAGCTTGGATAACAGATTTGGATAAAGTGACCCTCCCAACAAAGGAAAGGTGCTTCGCTTTCCAACCAGATAGTTTACTGCACACTTTGTCAATAAGGTATGAGAAATCACCTTTCCTAAGGCACTTCCCAAGAAGAGGGACCCCCAGATACTTCCCCATTGCTGCACAAATTTTGAAACCAGAGATCCTGGCCAGCCTGCTACGATCAATAGAAGAAACGTTCTTGGAGAAGAAGATGTGATTTTTTTCCATGCTTACCATCTGACCAGACATGTCACAAAAGGAATCAAGGGTCTTCATGACACTCTGCATATTATCTTCTGTTGCCTTAGCAAAAAGAAGCAGATCATCAGCAAACATGAGATGCGATATACTGGGTCCATTACGCCCAGCTCTCAGAGGGGTCCAAGCGCCATCCTCCACCTGCTCGACAATGAGGTGAGTCAACCTGTCCATACAAAGAACAAACAAATAAGGTGAAATAGGATCACCCTGCCGGATTCCACGCTGGGGCGCAAAGAAATCCGACCTAGTGCCATTCCACAAAATGTTAGTTTGCACGCTAGTTATGGCATGCATAAATGTTTCTGATCTTTGTGGGGATTCCAATTTCATCCAGGACCTCCTCAATAAAACTCCAACGGATTCTATCATAGGCCTTAGCCAAATCCACTTTGACCACAAAGAAACCATTTCGCCCCTTCGTTTTATTCATACTATGAAGCAACTCTTGTGAAACCACAATATTCTCATGAATACTCCGAGTGGTAATAAATCCTGTTTGAAACGGTGAGACTATGTCCGGCATGTGAGGCTTAAGACGGTTGACAATTACCTTAGTAACAACCTTGTAAGAGACATTACACAGTGAAATGGGACGAAATTGAGAAACAAATTCCGGTTTGTCAACTTTTGGAATCAGACAAATAGCCGTTAAATTAAGACGCCGAAGAGTAATTGGATCTTCCCAGACAACTTGAATAAAATCAAAAAAATCATCACCAAGAAGCTGCCAATTTGCCTGATAGAATTCGGCCTAAAAACCTTCCGGACCTGGCGCCTTCCACGCCTTCATGGAGAACACGACAGCTTCAACTTCTTCTTTGCTAATATTCTCTCCAATCTTCATTGCATCGGACTCACTGAGCCTCTTGAAACTGTATCTATGCGCATGGTGGCTAGCGCTAGTTGGTTGCCCCTGAAATAAATTTTTGAAAAAATTATTAACATGGGCTTTGATTGCAACCTCATCCTCCAACCATACCCCTCTAGTATCTCTAAGAAGATGGATTCTATTTTTTTTTCTTTCTATTAGCTGCTTTGATTTGATAGAAACGAGTGTTCCTATCACCGTCCTGAAGCCATTGAGTTCTAGATCTTTGAAACCACATTAGCTCTTCTTGGTAGAGGATATCATTCAACTCAGCTTGAAGATTCTTCTCTAGTTGAACAAGGAAAGGATTAGTATTTCCATCATGGAATTGTCTTTGAATACCACCTAGCCTTGCAAGAAGACTTCGCTTCTTCTCTCTAATACACCCAAAAGTAGTTATCTTCCAATTATTTAAATTACCAACAAGAGAAGACAATTTGTGTTCAAAGTTCCCCTCCATTCTCCACCACACCTGCAGGTCCTCCTTAAATTGAGAATGAGTTAACCAGGCACTCTCAAATCTGAACGGTCTCTCCACCCTATCCTGACCATGCCCATGCAAGCACATTAAAAGAGGATGATGATCAGAAAATTTTACCCGGGGAAGGATTCTAACATAAGCATTTGGAAAAGCCACACGCCATCAATCATTACACAAGGCTCTGTCCAATCCTCAAACAACCTGTCAACCAGACCACATCTAGGTCCTCTCCAAGTAAATTTGGAACCAACCGAACCAAGATCAATCAACTGGTATCTCTGAATTCTTTCTTTGAAGAGTTGTTGTTTACTGTAGTTTGGATTGCCACCACTTTTCCTTTCACTATCATTCTTAATGTCATTCAGGTCTCCCGCAATCAACCACTGACCCTCCATGCGCCTACTAATATCAAAGAAGGAATTCCAAAGCTCTCCACGCAAGGTATCATCTGGGATAGCATAAGTTGGAGAGAAAAACCAAGTCCATCCATCTTGCATTGTCACCGGAAAATGAAGAAATTGAAAATTGTTGGAGACTTCTAAAAGATCAACCAAATTAGTTTTCCAACCAGTAACAATTCCACCCGCAAAGCCTCTATTCTCCGCGTATGTGAAACCATCAAAACCAAGCCTCCTAAATGTATTCTTTAGGCGAGCAGGATTACAACGCGTCTCCATAATAACCAAAACTTCCGGTCAATGCATGTCAATAAATTGCTTACAATTCTGAAACAACTTCGGGCTGGCAGCGCCACGATAATTCCAAATTAGAATTTTATTTAAATTCATTAAAAACTAATATTGGAAAGACGACCAAGCCTCCATCACGAAGGACAAGAGGTATCAAAGATGAGGGGTCTTTAGGACCACCTCCATCTCCGAATCACTCACTAGGATTTCTCCTTGCTCATTAGCATCCATGAATTCCTCTGCTTCCATCATTCCCACATCGTGAGAATTATTTAGTAAAGGAGGGGTGTGAGAAGTAATAGGCCCAGGTGTGTCTGGAGGTCTAGTTGGGTGATATTGGGCTGGCCCAACCATATTAGCGAGAGTAACATTATCCATAGCTGTGTCAATAGTGTTGTTTATCACATTTTGTTTCTGATGGGTCCCAGCTGTAACACCCCAAATAATTTAATTAAGAAATTGATTAAATTGTTTAGGTGTTGCACTAATTTTAATTATATTAAATTATAATATGGTGTTTATAATTTAGTAAAATATTTTAATTGAAGGGAGTGGTGGAAGAAATGGGCCAGGGGTGTAAAAAGGGCCCAAGGTGCACTTGGCCCAATATACATATACCCAAAAGTGGAATTTTCTTTCATTTGTGAAAGAAAGAAAGAAAGTTGCGAAGGAGAGGGAGAAAAAGAGAGAGCCACGGCGCAAACCCTAGGAGAAGAGGAGGAGAAGAGCAATTTCGTGGCTTCAAGCTTGGATTATTTGCGGTGGTTTTGTTCGTGACTCGATTCCGGTGCTTTTCTACGGTTTAATTTGAGGTAAGGGGAGTCTCACTCTATAATAGAGGAGATAATGGGTATTATATGTGTCATAGGGGCTGTTTTGATAGTAATTGATGATTGCATGTTGATTGATTCTTGAATTTGATGGAATTGTTGGTAAAAATTGATTTAAGTGTGAGTTAGGGTTTTGTAATGTATGAATTGGTGATTTTGATGTTGATTGATGATTTGAACATGCAATTGGTTATTTGATTATGCAATTAGGAGTGTTAGAAGGATTATTGGGTGAATTGGTTTGGAAGATTTTGGAAAAATTGGGGTTTTGGTGTTTGGGGCGCCAAGATGCTAGGATTCTGGCGCCCTGTGTACTGTTCACGGGTGAAATTTGGAGTTTGTGCAGGAATGCTACGCTGTGGCGCCACATTCTTTGGGAAAATGGCGCCGCAATGCCTTTGTTCATGTGCAGGAAGGTGTTCTGTGCAGGTGTGTTCTGCCAGGGCGCCAAGTTGCTGGGAAAATGGCGCCCGTGTAATCGTTTGTGTCTTTGGGTGTGGGTGTGCCGCGATGTGGGCGCCAAATCGCCCCTGTGGTGCCCAGAATGGCGCTGTGTCACAGTTATGCTTGATGTCCGGGTGAGTGAGTTGCTGTCTGGGCGCCAGAATGTGGGTATTTTGGAGCCCGGTGAGTGAAACTTGTATTTCTAAACATATTTTCTCGTGCCCACTTTTGTATTCACCTGCCAAATTCATTTTTAAACATTTTGGCTCGGGTGGTTTTTGGTTTGAAGGTGCTGGGTGAGCTGGGTCAGTGGGGCGCTAAATCGTGTCTTTGCTGTGTGCCGAAATGGTGTCTTTCGGCGCCATCTTGCGCGTCTTGCGCGCAAACTTCGCGCAAGAAAGCCAAGGCTTGATCAAGATCTGCGCGCCATCTTGCGCAAGGCGTCCCTCAGCGTAACCTCGTGCGCACACCTCTCACAGGAGGACAGAAACTTTGAGAGTTAGAGCGACCTATCCGCGCGCCTTCTTGCGCGCCTCTCTTCTGCGCGCCAGTGTGTGCGCCTCCAGTGGGGATTTTTCCAAAACCTTGTGCTGTTGAATTCCTAAGTTCTTAAAATTATTTTGGTGTGTCAAAATGGTCCTAAGTGAAGAAAAGGTCCTAAATGGTGGTTTAGGTTCTGAGTAAGGCCGAGTACCCTAGAGGAGGATAGTCAGGTGGGACATAATGGTGTTAAGGATTTATAATGAGGTGATTGAGCATGCCATGGGGGCATGGGTAGGTGGGCCAAGCCGGGAGGGCTATAAAATGAGATTGATACCGAGGTAAGAGTAATTGGGTGTATTGAATTGTTTGAAATGATGTTTGTGATGTACATGGAGTCTCATGCATACATTGGCTGCGGTCGTAGTGTTTATAATATGATTTGTGAAGCTGAGGCGTAGGGGGCCTTATAAAGTGATTATGAAGCTCGCGGGCGGCGGGGCCTTGTATGATGATTGTGAAGCTCGAGGCGGCGGTGGGCCAATGGTACCACATGCATGATGACATTGCATACATTCTCATTAGTGCATGAATATTATTGGTTAATGATTGGCGTGTTTGAGTCTTTGTACACTATGCTTATATATTGCGTATTATCACCTTTATTATATAGTTCGAGACTCACCCTTTCTCGTTGTTATTTACCACGGTAGTCGTGGAGTGAGGGCTTTCCACCTTCACTACTCCCGAGTCGGTCTGCTCGTCACGTAGCACCCAGGGGTCGGGGTTTAGAGCGTTGTTGCTGTTTTGCTCCTTGTTGAGCCTTTATGTATTTGTTTTGATATTCTTTGGATTATCTTTGTTGAGATAATGATTGTTTTCATTGCATTATGTGAAACTATCATGCTATGAATTATCTTACCGTGTTACGTATCTGGTTTTGTTTAAGAGAAAGAGTGGTGACGCTCCATTTCATTGAGTATTAAATTATGTTATACTATTAGTTATTTGAATGACTATGGCTAAAGCGTGGTTCGCCACTAAGGCTAGAATTTCTTTCATTTGGTGTATTTACGAGGGCATCGAGAGCCTTGCAAAAGTGGCCAATGCACATTGCAAGTAGTATCGATTACGAGTAATCCCATAGTCAGCCAGTCCACTATTTTATAACGCACTAAACTAGAAAATGATCAGAAAAGATTTTTGTACACTCTGATTTTGATTTAAATTACCGGGTAGAAATGGGGTGTTACATTAGTGGTATCAGAGCGATTCGGTCCGTCGCCAAGTGTGTCGATCATTATAGTGTGTATGACAACTAGGTGTCTTAAAGTAATTCAGGCCCTGGTTGCTTATCTTTGCAGTGTTAGGGTGATATGGCGAGAAGGATCGATCTTCGCTTTCTTGAGGCCTTGCAAGCCATAAGCGCAGATGGTGTGGGTACCAGCAGAATGCGGAGGCCCGCAGATTTGGCTACCTTTCGAGAGAGAGAACCCTCCCACCTTCAAGGGGAGGTACAATCCGGATGGTGCACTGGCTTGGTTGAAGGAGATCGAGAGGATCTTCGGGTAATTTGGCTGTAATGATGAACAAAAAGTAAGGTATGGAACCCATACCCTATCTCGAGAGAGGCGATGATGGTGGTTGGAGACCGGTGAGAGACTAGGGGCTGCCCATGAGGAGGTTACCTAGGCTGTATTCAGGAGGGAGTTCCTAAGAAAGTATTTTCCAGAGGACGTCAGAGGACAGAAAGAGATAGAGTTTTTGGAGCCAAGCGAGGTAGTATGTCGATCCACAGAGTATCTTTGCTAGATTTGCTGACCTTGCTAAGTTCTACCCACATTACTCAGAGGCGGGGGCTGAATTCTCAAAGTGCATCAAATTTGAGAATGGTTTGAGAGTCGATATCAAGCGGTGTGAGGGTATCGAGAAGATCAGTGTTCACGATCCGGTTGATGTTGTAGGATCTATGAGGCTGATAGCAATGCCCGCTCTAGGGTCATGAGAGACCAGAGGGGGAAATTTCATCACGGAGGTAAGCCTTATGAGAAGTCTGCTGACAGAGGGAAGCAAAGGTATTCGGGTGGTAACAGGTACAATGGTGGGAACAGGCCTGCTGAGGGTAGGAGACACCATGAGGGCAAGAAGCCAAGTGGGGGAGACGCCCCATCTGATATTGTGTGTTTCAAATGTGACAAGCCAGGTCACAAGAGTTTTGACTGTAAGGTGGAAGTGCGAGAGATGTTTTAGGTGTGGAAAGAGTGGTCACATGGCATCCGGGTGTGATCGCAAGGAACCGGTATGTTTCAACCGTGGTGAAAGTGGTCACATTAGCTTCAAGTGTCCCAAGCCTAAGAAGGAAAGATCTTTGGGAGGTGTTTGCATTGGCGAGTTCGAGAGGGACCTAATGATATCCGAGGTACATGTTTCATCTCGCACTCCTTTAGTTGCTATTGTTGACACGGGTGCTACGCACTCTTTTATTGCATCTGTTTGTCTTTGAAAAGTTAAATTTAGTAATGTCTACTATGGAGAGAGGATGGTTATCGACACTCCGGCTAAGCGGTCCGTAACTACTTCTACGATGTGTGCTAGGTGTCCTCTGTCGGTCTTGGCAGAGATTTTCCGTTGATCCGATTTGTTTGCCTTTGGGTGGGTTAGATGTGATTTCGGGCATGGATTGGTTAGTAGATAACCACGTGCACATCAACCGCTCGATAAGTCTATTAGTTTTCTCCTTCGAAGAGGAAGAGTGCCTTTCTTTGTCTCACGAGCAATTGCGCAGGGTAATGAAAGAGGGTGGTCGGTTGTTTGCTTTGATGGCGTCTATGTCTGCGAGAAACAGAGCCGTGGTTGATGGGTTACTGTGGTGGTGTGTGAGTTCCCGAAGTGTTTCCGGATGAGATTCCTAGTGTGCCCCAGCAGAGGAAGTTGAGTTCGGGATTGAGCTTGTGCACAGTACTAGGCACGTGTCTATGGCACCGTCTGGATGTCGCCTTCCGAGTTGGCTGAATTGAAGAAGCGGTTAGAGGAGCTTGAGAAGAAGTTTGTGAGGCCTAGTGTATCACCATGGGGAGCTCCGGTTTTGTTGGTGAAGAAGAAGGATGGGAGTATGCGTGCGTGCGTGGACTACGCACAATTGAATAAAGTGACTATCAAGAATAAGTATCCTCTCCCGAGGATAGATGATCTAATGGATCGGTGGTGGGTGCTAAAGTGTTTAGCAAGATTGACTTGAGGTCGGGTATCACCGCATTAAGGTGAAGGATGAGGATATCCGTAAGACAAACATTCGGGACAAGGTATGGGCATTATGAGTACTCTGTAATGCCGTTTGGTGTCACCAATGCACCAGTGGGTATTTATGGAGTACATGAACCGAATTTTCCATAGCTATCCTGGATCGGTTTGTGGTAGTCTTCATTGATGATATTTTGGTGTACTCCAAATCGGAGGAAGAGCATGCGAGCACTTGAGGTTGGTGCTAGAAGTCTTGAAAGAGAGAAAGTTGTATGCCAAGTTGTCGAAGTGTGAGTTCGTTGCACGAGGTGAGCTTCTTGGGTCATATTATTTTCGGTGATGGTATTGCGGTGGATCCGGCCAAGGTTGATGCGATGTTACAGTGGGAGAGCCCAAAGTCCGCTGGCGAGATCGGGAGTTTCTTGGGGTGGGTGGGTATTACAGGAGGTTCATTGAAGGGTTCTCTAAGCTAGCCCTTCCATTGACCCGATTGACTGTAAGGGAAGGCATTTGTGTGGGATGCAAAGTGTGAAGAGAGCTTCCAAGAGCTAAAGAGGAGGTTGACCACGTCTCAGTGTTAGTGTTGCTGTGCGGAGCAACCATTTGTTGTGTCTCGTGATGCTTCCAAGATGGGTTTGGGAGGTGTTTTGATGCAGGATGGGAAGGTGGTGGCTTATGCGTCCCGACAGTTGAGGACCCATGAGAAGAACTATCCTACTCATGACTTAGAGCTGGCTGCGATTGTGTTTGTGTTGAAAATGCGGAGGCACTATCTCTATGGTACTAGATTCGAAGTGTTCGGTGATCACAAGAGTCCAAGTACTTGTTTGATCGAAGGAGTGAATATGAGACAGAGGCGTTGGTTAGATTTTGTTGAAGGACTATGATTTCGGCTTGAACTATCACCCCAAGCAAAGCTAATGTCGTGGCTGATGCTTTGAGTCGGAAGACTTTGCATATGTCGGCTATGATGGTGAGGGAGTTGGAATTGATTGAGCAATTCCGTGACTTGAGTTTGGTCTGTGAGGTGACACCTCAGAGTGTCAGATTGGGGATGCTGAGGATTGGGAACGACTTCTTGGTTAGTATCAGAGACGCCCAGAAGTTAGATGTGAAGTTGGTAGATTTGTTGGTTGCTGGTGAGCAAGCTGCAGATGGGGATTACAGGTTGGATTCCCAGGGTGTTTTGAGATTCGTGACGAGAATCGTGTTCCGATGATGTTGAGTTGAAGAAGATGATACTTGAGGAGAGTCATAGGAGTAAGTTGAGCATTCATCCAGGTGCCACTAAGATGTATCATGATCTGAAGAAACTGTTTTGGTGGCCTGGTATGAAGAGAGATGTTGCGCAGTTTGTATATGCATGCTTGACTTGCGTGGAAGTCAAAGATTGAGCACCGAAGCTGCGGGGTTGATGCAACCTTTAGAGATTCCGAGAATGGAAGTGGGACAGCATTTCCATGGACTTGTGGACTTGGGTTGCCAAATCTTTGTGAGGGGTCGACACTATTTGGGTGATTGTGGATAGGTTGACCAAGTCGCCCATTTCATTCCTATCAACATCACCTTTCTGTGCCAAAGTTGGCTAGAATTTACATTCGGTGATTGTGAAGCTTCATGGGGTCCCGAAGAGTATTGTGTCGGATAGAGATCCGCGGTTTACATCCGAAGTTTTGGGGTAGCTTGCAGGAGGCTTTGGGGTCCAAGCCGAGGTTGAGTTCGACCTTACCATCCTCGGATCGATGGTCGGCTGAGAGAGAACCATCCAGTCTTTGGAGGATCTTTTGAGAGCTTGTGTCTTGGAGCAGGAGGTGCGTGGGATACACATCTTCCATTGATTGAGTTTACGACAATAATGGCCTATCATTCGAGCATCGGAATGGCTCCTTTTGAGGCCTCAGATGGGCGGAGGTGCGAACTCCTTTGTGTTGGCATGAGTCCGGGAGAGTGTTGTCCTTGGCCCGAGTTGGTTAGGGAGACTACCGAGAAGGTGAAAATGATCCGAGAGAAGATGAAAGAGTCTCGTAGTCGTGAGAAAAGTTATCATGATAAGAGGAGGAAGGACTTGGAGTTTCAGTCGTGAGCATGTGTTCTTGAGGTCACGCCGATGGCCAGGTGTTGGGCGTGCTCTGAAGGCAAGGAAGTTAACTCCAAGGTTTATTGGACCGCACCAAATCACCGAGAGGTTGGAAAGGTTGCTTATAGGGTGGCCTTGCCACCCAATCTTTCGAACTTGCACGATGTCTTCCACGTGTCACTTTCCTAAGTATATTCGAACCGCCTCATGTGATTCACATGGATGATGTAGAAGTGCGTGAGAACCTCACCTTTGGAGACTATGCCGGTGAGGATTGAGGATAGAGAAGTGAAGGTGTTGAGAGGAAAGACATTGCCTTGGTCAAGGTAGTGTGGTTGGGAGGCTGCGGGTGAGAGTATGACTTGGGAGCTGGAAAGCAAGATGCGGAGTCCTATCCGAGTTATTTGACTCAGTGCAATTTCGAGGACGAAATCTCCTAAGTGGGGAGAGTTGTAACACCCCAAATAATTTAATTAAGAAATTGATTAAATTGTTTAGGTGTTGCACTAATTTTAATTATATTAAATTATAATATGGTGTTTATAATTTAGTAAAATATTTTAATTGAAGGGAGTGGTGGAAGAAATGGGCAGGGGGTGTAAAAAGGGCCCAAGGTGCACTTGGCCCAATATACATATACCCAAAGTGGAATTTTCTTTCATTTGTGAAAGAAAGAAAGAAAGTTGCGAAGGAGAGGAGAGAAAAGAGAGAGCCACGGCGCAAACCCTAGGAGAAGAGGAGGAGAAGAGCAATTTCGTGGCTTGAAGCTTGGATTGTTGCGGTGGTTTTGTTCGTGACTCGATTCCGGTGCTTTTCTACGGTTTAATTTGAGGTAAGGGGAGTCTCACTCTATAATAGAGGAGATAATGGGTATTATATGTGTCATAGAAATTTGTTTTGATAGTAATTGATGATTGCATGTTGATTGATTCTTGAATTTGATGGAATTGTTGGTAAAAATTGATTTAAGTGTGAGTTAGGGTTTTGTAATGTATGAATTGGTGATTTTGATGTTGATTGATGATTTGAACATGCAATTGGTTATTTGATTATGCAATTAGGAGTGTTAGAAGGATTATTGGGTGAATTGGTTTGGAAGATTTTGGAAAAATTGGGGTTTTGGTGTTTGGGGCGCCAAGATGCTAGGATCTCGCGCGCCGTGGTAATCGCATTCACGGGTGAAATTTGGAGTTTGTGCAGAATGCTCGCCGGGCGCCATTCATTTGGGAAAATGGCGCCCGCACCTTTGTTCATGTGCAGGAAGGTGTTCTGTGCGGTGTGTTACGCCAGGCGCCAAGTTTGCCGGGAAAATGGCGCCTGCAATCGCTTGTTTGTGTCTTTGGGTGTGGGTGTGCCCGATGTGAGGCGCCAAATGCCGCCTGTGGTGCCCGAGAATGGCGCTGTGTCACCGTAGCTTGATGTGCGGGTGAGTGAGTTCTTTGTCTGGGCGCGAGAATGTGGGTATTTTGGAGCCGGTGAGTGAAACTTGTATTTCTAAACATATTTTCTCGTGCCCACTTTTGTATTCACCGCCAAATTCATTTTTAAACATTTTGGCTCGGGTGGTTTTGGTTTGAAGGTCTTTGGGTGAGCTGGGTCACTGCGGGGCGCCAAGCGTGGCCGCTCGTGTTCGAAATGGTGTCTTTGCGCGCGCCATCTTGCGCGTCTTGGCGCAAACTTACGCGCAAGAAAGCCAAGGCTTGATCAAGACTGCGCGCCATCTTGCGCGCGCGTCCCTGCGCGTAACCTCGTGCGCACACCTCTCACAGGAGGACAGAAACTTTGAGAGTTAGAGCGACCTATCCGCGCGCCTTCTTGCGCGCCTCTCTTCTGCGCGCCAGTGTGTGCGCCTCCAGTGGGGATTTTTCCAAAACCTTGTGCTGTTGAATTCCTAAGTTCTTAAAATTATTTTGGTGTGTCAAAATGGTCCCTAAGTGAAGAAAAGGTCCTAAATGGTGGTTTAGGTTCCCGAGTAGAAAAGTGAGTACCCTAGAGGAGGATAGTCCGGTGGGACATAATGGTGTTAAGGATTTATAATGAGGTGATTGAGCATGCCATGGGGGGGCATGGGCCGGTGGGCCAAGCCAGGAGGGCTATAAAATGAGATTGATACCGAGGTAAGAGTAATTGGGTGTATTGAATTGTTTGAAATGATGTTTGTGATGTACATGGAGTCTCATGCATACATTGGGCTGTGGTCGTAGTGTTTATAATATGATTTGTGAAAGTTCTGAGGCGTAGGGGGCCTTATAAAGTGATTATGAAGCTGCGCGCGTCGGGGCCTTGTATGATGATTGTGAAGCTTCGAGGGCGGCGGTGGGCCAATGGTACCACATGCATGATGACATTGCATACATTCTCATTAGTGCATGAATATTATTGGTTAATGATTGGCGTGTTTGAGTGCTGTACACTATGCTTATATATTGCGTATTATCACCTTTATTATATAGTTCGAGACTCACCCTTTTCTGTTGTTATTTACCACAGGTAGTCAGGAGTGAGGGCTTTCCACCTTCACTACTCCCGAGTCGGATGCGCTCGATCACGTAGCACCAGGGGGCCGGGGTTTAGACCGTTGTTACTGCTTTTGCTCCTTGTTGAGCCTTTATGTATTTGTTTTGATATTCTTTGGATTATCTTTGTTGAGATAATGATTGTTTTCCGCTGCATTATGTGAAACTATCATGCTATGAATTATCTTCTGGTGTTACGTATCTGGTTTTGTTTAAGAGAAAGAGTGGTGACGCTCCATTTCATTGAGTATTAAATTATGTTATACTATTAGTGCGCTGAATGACTATGGCTAAAGCGTGGTTCGCCACTAAGGCTAGAATTTCTTTATTTGTTGTATTTACGAGGGCATCATCGAGAGCCTTGCAAAAGTGGCCAATGCACATTGCAAGTAGTATCGATTACTGAGTAATCCCATAGTCGGCCAGTCCACTATTTTATAACGCACTAAACTAGAAAATGATCGAGAAAAGATTTTTGTACACTCGATTTTTGATTTAAATTACCAGGGTAGAAATGGGGTGTTACATTATGACCCGAGGTCCACCATGGCCAGCCACCCAGCGCTATTACCTCACGATCTTTTCTACCCCCTTGTAGAATTTTTGCCTTAGTGGGAATCGAACCTTGTACATGGGGCTCAAATACAAGTTCAATCTACTTCCCCCTACCAATTGAGCTAGTCAATTGGTAGTGGGAAATAGATTGAACTTGTATTTGAGCCCCATGTACAAGGTTCGATTCTCACTAAGGCAAAAATTCTACAAGGGGGTAGAAAAGATCGTGAGGTAATAGCTACCTTGGGTGGCCATGCTGATGACTGAAGCTGCACCACCACTAATGGCTAGAGTAAAGTTTGCTTGTGAGCAGCGTGTGGGTCGCATGTGTTTTGTTTGTTGTATCTCGTAGGTTGACCTAATGCACAACATTATGACTGACAGCGGCTGACTGATTCGCTGGTGTTTTTGGAAGAGAATCGCGTGGGGCCCTGGACTCCTTATTGTTGACATTCTTTTCCATGTGGGGCCTATGAGAAATAACTACACTTGCACCCGATTGGTCCTTTTGCGAATTTCATGCACAACATTCTCTTCTTCGGGACCCACTTCATTATTGACATTTAATACATTAAATCTTGACCCCACCGTTGCAGCGTTTGTGTTCAACGTCGCCGGTAATACTCTCCCACCGGTCACAACCTGACCGCCTCTCTCCTTGGGTTTTTTATGCCACAGAGGCTTCTGCACTACCTTTCATGGCCCATCCTCACGAGAGACATTTCCATTGTTGTTCTTATTTCCTCCATGATTCACTGTTGTCTCTCCTCCGAGGAGAATATCGACTGCAGGACTTGTAAGCACACTGATCTTTGTGATGCCCAAATCTTCCACACGCCATACAAAGCTGAGTTCGAACATAGCAAGTAGGGGTGCGTCGAAATCAACCTCAACACAGAGTTTCACATACTTCCCGCGCCCTACCAATTGAGTTGTTTCATCCACTTTCACTGTGCGACCAATTCGATATCCCAGGAAAAACAAAAAATCTGTATGGTAATACTCTACTGGTAGCTCCGGTAATCTTACCCAGACATCAACCTTGTTAATCTCCTCCTTCTCCGGGCGAAAGTTTGGTCTCCACTCATGAACCGTGAGATAGTGATCATAAATTAGCCATGGACCTTGAGTAAGGGCACGAGTGTGATCCTCCTGGCACGAGAGATAAACAAGGAAAAATTCACAACCGAGATCAATGAGATTCATAGTGCCTTTCTGCACCCACATCTGATTTAACCTGTTCTCCAAAGCCTTAAAACCAATCCTTCTCCCCAGTAATTTAACCAGCAATCCTTGTCTCCATGGCCTACATAGACGTTCTTCAGCACTTGGAGGGATAATGATTTCTGGGCATGCATGACCACTATGTTGCTTCTCAACAATTTGTAGATTAAAAGGGTTATAGCCCAAGTCCTCATCTGCTTCCTCATCGATCCTCTCAGACTGTTCAGGTGTCTGAGACTTCCCAGCATCACCACTCCCTGCCTCGATGCCTAGCACCATCTCCTTGTATGTCTTCATGGCTGGATGCATCTCTTCCACGGGACTTACTAAATCACCATAGCTAATAGGAACCGTAGAAGTACTTGAGAAAGGATGCTCTTCTCCCTTAACCTTTTTTGTATTTCGCTCACGGAAGTCTTCTTCCTCCCTTGAGACGTCGCGATCCTCCATAGGCGGTGGCTAGAGGTTTCACGGCGAAAACCCTAGCAGAGCTACCCTAGTAGGAATCTTGTATGAATAGTGGTAATTCGCTAGAATCAAATGATTATTTCTACAGGATGCAACAATGACTGTGACACTGCATGTTGTAATTGTGACATCACAAAACAGCCACCACTCTCCGATATATTATATGATTCTAACGGATTGTAGATTATATCGTTTTAATATGACAGGTTTGACATCATTTCCCTGACCCTCGAGAGGATCAGGACGTTCGCTCTCTCTGATTGTAGATTATATCGTTGGATCTAATGCTGTTAGTTTCTCATTAAGGGATTTTGTACCCTCCTTTATTTTGTTTTATGAAAAACAAACAACCAAAAGATTAAATACTTCCTCACACTACTTTGAAAGAGCATCGCGAAACTCTACTGTATTTCTATCCCTGCTATAATAAACTCTAATTTAGCATGATATCTAATAAGTGGGTTTGACTATCCCTTATACCCGCTATAATATAACATTGTTCATAAAAAGAAATCAATCAGCCACAATACAATACCTCAAAGGGTTATAATACATTGTATATATGTTTGCCATAATGACTCAAGTTGCATATATGTGTGTTGCAATTTAAACGGGTTATCGTATATATGTTTGCCATAATGACTCAAGTTGCATACTTTAGATTAAAAATGGTAGGACATAATACATTCATGTAGTCTCATTTTTCAATTATAGACAAAACCCAACAACATAAAATAGTGTTTATATATAGTGATCTCTACTATCCAATACAATTATTTGTTGATTCAAAAGAAAATACAATTGTTTGCTGCATATGATTTAACTAAATATTTATAAGATTGTGTAATTGGGTTTAGTCTTATCATGCATGAGATGAATGACGTATGTGTCATTGACTTTGACACATGACCATACCCCAAAGGAATAAGATTTATGCCTAAAGATGGAAAATTACCTTGGAGGACAAAAACAAATTCAAAAAAAGCATGGTTATGTTAGTAGCTTGAAGAGATTCAAAAGTAAAAATTCGAGAAGGGAACGAATGGAAACTAAAGAATACAAAATCTATACTTTTTGTGATATTACTATTTTAACATGTAAATAGCAATAGTAGATAGTGGAGAATAGAGTTTTTTCCTTTGTACCACTACGTTCAAAATTCCAAATAGCAAGAGTATCAAAATATATTATGAGAGGCCCACATGATCAATGTTTTTGCCATAATAGTACTCTAAAATTTAGTAGTGACATTACATGACATTGTAACTAAAATAGAACTTCATAGTATGATCTTCATAGAAACTCATTTGTTTAAGGCCATAGATAGATTTTGTATATAGCTAGAACGACCTGTCATACTTACACTGCACAAATCATTGTTTACCCCGTTTGAATTCAATATATTGGTTCATGTTTTTTAGGGATTTGATTAGCAGCAATGTTATTAAAAGCGACCCGGTGATTGACCCGAGCTGAGTCACTGAGTCAATGGTCGAACAGAGGGGTCACTGATTGTAACCAACAGATTAAATACTTTCATGTTGTAAGTCAATATTTTTAATATAATTGAAATTTAGAAACAAATTTTAAAATGAATAAAATTACCCATATTTAATAACATTCTAGTTAATAATCTATGGAATGTGATACAAAATATTAGATGTCAAATAAATATAATATAATAACAAATATATAAGTATTAAAACACATAATAAATAGATATAAATAATAGGTAAAAAATTTTGCGATTAAAGAAGGAATAGGGTAAATAAAATGTAATACACTTTAGTACCATCAAAATGTGGTTGCTCAAATGGTCAGCGTCAAGAGCAATGCTATTAAGACCGACCCGAAGATCAACCTGGTCAAGTCACTGGGTTACAGGGTCAATGGTCGGACCGAGGGGTCACTAGTTGACCCACATGACCCGTGACATTACTAAAATCTAATAAAATTTGGCATGTTGTGAATAAATTAAAATATTACAAAGCTATGAATTTTTGTACCATACCATAAAAATAGTCAAAAACTCACTGCTCATTCATCAAAGAGAATATATATATATATATATATATATATATATATATATATATATATATATATATATATATATATATATATATATATATATATATGAGTGTAAAAATATATATTAAGTGGATTTAATTAATAGGTAAAAGGTTTTTGGTTTGAGTTTACAACGCAAATGATTTAAAATAAATGTAGTATATTATGCAACTAATAACAAACACGTTGCCAGCACACTTGGTTTCTTCTTGTGCTTAAATACCTAAGGTAGCGGGTTCGATCCTCCTCTGCTGCACTTTTTAGTAACAACAAAAATTTATTTGTGCAAGGCAGGTTGACTAAGTCAACGCTTAAGTGTATATTGCTGACGTGGATTAAATTCATGCTGAGGTAATTATTGACGTGGATGCCTAGGTGGATGCCTACATGGATGATCCATGGTTTATTATAACTAGTATGTATCACCCGTGCCAGCACGGGTATACGTACATCTCATTGTAACTTAAAATTTATAATTTTTTTTTTTGGAGAAAAATAGTCAGTTTGATATTTTAGTGTGTTATCTGACGTAAAAAATTGTTTGTACATAACGGCGAATAAACCTATTATGAATTAATATATTATAATATATAGATATGTATATGTATATATATAATTAGAAAAATGCTATTTTGACAAAAAAAAATTGACAAATCGAATAGTCATCAACCTCTAACACAATTACCCAAGTTTTTAGACAAATAGCCAACTTGCTTTTTCACAATTTTCGAGGCGTGGATGAAAAACTTGGTTAATTGACAGCTTGGCTATTTGTCTAAAAAACTTGGGTAATTAGTGTTGTAGGTTGGTGATTTGTCGATTTGTCAATTTTTTTTTTGTCAAAATAGCATTGTTGATATAATAACACCAAAGGGGTTTTGTAAAAAAAAAAACACCAAAGGGGTGGTATAGCGTTAGGTTCATCAGAATGGATTGTGAGGCTAAGATAAGAAAATAAGTAAAAAGTTTCTGACTGTTACATTTATCTTTAGTGGCTACTTTGACTGCATGAAAGTTGTTTTGTAAAATGGAGTATGTTACTGGAGAATTAAATTTAAGTAAAATGGAGTATTTTTTTTATATACTAACTGAATTATTGAAAAATGTAGTATCTTGTTGGGGGATTAATTTGTCAGAACATGTGTTTTCTTATTGGAAATTATTTGGACAATATATTTTAAGTATTTTTTTACTGTCGTAAAAATCTTTGTAAAATCATATTAACAATTTGATTAGAGTAAAAGTTTTAATAAATTCCAATTTATAAATTTAAAAATCAATGAAGTCTATTACTAATAAAAATATTGGATTTTAAAATTTGTTATTGTGTTACTAAACAATATAGTAATAAAAAGAAATATAAAATACAAAATTGATATAAGATAATGTAATTTGGGTATTTAGCTATATGAAAGGGTTCATAAACGGTTGTTCAAAAAATAAGTATTAGCAGAAAACTTAGAGCCCATTTGTTACGGTTTATTTTTTAAAAAACAAATCACTTTTTTAAAAAAATAATCACTTATGACGACATGCTATCCGTTTGTTACCGATTCTTGAAAAAATGAAAAGTTGAAATTAATCTAAAAACTGCTTCATATGAGAAGCTGTTTTGAGTAGCTTAAAAAAATCAGTTTTTTAAAAATGATTTTTTAAGTGATTGTCAGTATGTTACACAAACACAAAACAACTTCTCATGTTCTTACAAATCTCTAAATTATTTAACAACAAAAGAAGGGTTTTTAGGAAAAGAAAGGGGGTTACAAAAGGGTGTATCAGGGTTTTAATAATTTATTTAGGGGTGTTTTGGGAATTCTATGTCAGTGGATTGTTGGTTGAAGTGATATACCCCTTATATAACAATGAAAGCATTGTTTAGCAACAATGTAGCCACTAACTGAATGCACGGCTTTAAAAAATTCCTAAGTAAAAGTTACATGTACACATACCGTTTATAAGGTAGGATACCTATGTATCTGCCCAGGTTGATCGCGTTACATGTTATAATTTTTAATCAAGCCGATTTCTTCAATGTAAGTAATGTAAACCTAAAGAACAAATTTCCTAAGTTGTTGAGAGCTAATGATGAAATTTACAAGCATATACAGATTACTAACAACATTAAGTTAGGAAGTTCTAAGGAAGTATTATATGTACGGAGTTGCTGAAAAAATGAAAATCCCAAACTCAAAATTTCTCTATAATAATGCACTTTGCACCAATACTCCCTATTATTGTCATGACGACCATGTAGGCAAACCCCGTAGGAAGGTATCTCTCAGGGAAACATAATTTGTGATCAACAAATTATGGCCTAGCTTACTGTTTGAAAGTGTGTACTTAACAATTGACTATCTCTTATGACGTAGCAATCATTGAATTTTGAGATTTTTCTTTTGAGAAAGATTAATTGATGGGACCATAAAGAGGAGGCAAAAGAAAAGAATAGCATTATCTAGGGGTGTTCGCGGTGCGGTTTGGTTCGGTTTTGAGGCAAAAAGTGAACCGAACTGCAAGGTAAAATTACATGCGGTTTGGTTTGGTTCGGTTGGCTTCCTAAAATAAAACCGAACCAAACCAAACCAAACCAAACCAATGCGGTTTGGATTGGTTCGGTTGGTTCGGTTTTTTTCAAGACAAAAATAATTTAAAACGGAGTTAAAATTAACTAACATAAAAAAGGCTAACATAAATCTTTAAGAAAAAATCTTCTCAAATATATATAGTATATAAATCACTCTCTTTTAATTCTTTAAGATAATGTTTAAAAGAATTTAAATTAAATATTTTGTTGTAATTTTTAAATATAGCATAACAATATGGATTGTTTGTAAGTGAGTCAAAGAATTAATTGGATTTGGGCTGGTAAGTGAGTGAGAGTTGGATTGTATTTGCATTTGGGTTAGTAAGGAAGGTTGTAATTCAACAAGCCTTAGTGTTACTTGCGGTTTGGTTTGGTTTGGTTCGATTTCGGAAATCAAAACCGCGAACCAAACCGAACCGCGCGGTGCAATGAAAAAAAGAACCGAACTAAACTGATCAAAATCGGTTTTTTGCGGTTTTCGGTTTGGTTTGGTTCGGTTTGCGGTTTCCCTATTGGTTTGGTTCGATTTTGAACACCCCTAGCACTATCAGTATAATAGAAAGCAAGAAGGATATATAAATATCATTAGCAAATTAATTAATAATAAAGCAAATCTTACTTACATGGCTAGAATACTACTTGTCAATAACCTCAATCTAAACAACTAAGATTGTTAATCAAAAGCCCCAATGTAAGCTGTAAAAATTAGAAGAAAATGCAAAAATAACACTAAAGAATGTTAAACAATCTTTACAGTACTACAACAATAACAATAAGAACCTAAGAGCAGTATGAGGTTTTAACTTCTCACCAAACCAAAAATCAAGGCTGAACAAACTCAAAAACCTGAAACTATACAGTCGACTTAATCATGGAGGCTAATGATGAAATAAATATACAAAATATAATGCTACTCTTACAAAAAAATATACAATGTTGCTTGATCGATCTTGCAATGATCCAATCCTAATGGAATTATTACACTCAATAAAATAGTTCAAAAAATCCAGCAAGAATAATAAAATAGTTCAAAACATCCAGCAAGAATAATAATTAACAAAGTGAGTGAGTAATAAATTGTTAATTTTAAGAACCCTTTAGGATAGGAAGGCAAACCTTCCAACGGGTTTTTCCTTTTCTTTGATTGTTGAATATAATCTGCCACTGAATTTTTTAATTTATCAACATCAATTGGAATATATAATAAAGTTACTTTTTCCTTCTTCTTTAATAAGCTTGAAAATTTCCATAATTTAGTATCATCTGGGGTGCCACTGTGTTTCTATTTTTTAATTTTTTTTGACATTTCCAGCCTGTTCATCTGAAGGTATCCTCAAACATAGGAAAGGCGTCAACTTTCCCTATTAAACAATGAAAAATTAGGTAATTTCATCAGCAACAGCAAAATAAGCACATGCTTCGTGAGAAAAAATGGATTGAAGAAAATTGAAGCACCACTAACCATATCATAATAGAGAGAAGAACCAAGAGCTCTAGAGTGTTTTCGCAACTGCTCCACAACAGCCATTACCATCTCGTCTCTCACTTACAAAGAACACACATAAGTGTTGTAATTTTATTATTATAATAAATATTTCAAAAGTGGGAATAATTTATATTAAAGTAATTTTTTATTATTAAATAGAAATAGTTAGTTTTTGATTTATTCGTTTCAACATAAACTTCAAAGCTTAAACTTACCTTAAAATTTCTTTAAGTTTTATGCGTTGGTTTATAATAATTATTATTATTATAAATGTGTTTCAGTTTATAACTATCATTACAATATACGTTTCATTTCTTTGATAACCCATGAACATGATGAACGTTAGTTTTCAATTGGTTTTAATAGACATAATTTATAATAATATATATGCGGTTCATTTTTGTGGTTGTTGATGGCTAGATCATCAGTTTCAATTTGTCTCTTTATTTGTATCCGTTTTTCTTTATGACGTGAGTTTAAGTAATCAACGGATTCCTGGGAATTCATGGGTTAGGAATGAACATTCCCATGTTTGTTACAAGTTTGAAAAAAATTATTCCTTGGCATGTGGATTCCTAGGAGTGAGATAACTTCCAATAACCTCTAACATTCCCATGCAAACATTCCCATGAAAAAGGTTGGTAATAAGGATTCCCATGATGATTATGTGAAAAATTAAGAATAAAAATTTATTTAATTTCTATATCTACCTTATTCCAAGGAATGTTTAAAAATTTTTGAGAAAATATCTAGGATTATTATATCTATCATCATGTTCCTGAGAATGTTATTCCTGGGAGTAATTTTACATAACTTGAAACAAACGCCCCCTAAGTAATCAACGGATACATATGCTTATGATACATATATGCAAGTTTTTGGGAACAACCGGAGAGATAGATTGATGCGTGATTTTTTAAAACAGAAGAGAAAATTACTTCCTCTCTTTAGAAAATATTCCTGGGTTTATCTCCTGTTAGAATAAAATTATTCATTCTTGCTAGTTCTGATGCCTCTTTCGTTACTTGCGATTGAGAATGACCGGTTGTATCTCGGGGAATTTGCGCTGTAGAGGCGGATAAATTCTTCAGTACAAGTCACCAGACACCTCCGATTATTTTTCCTAACGTTTTCTGTATTCGTAGGTACTTTATTTGTTGTTATCTTATTGCGCATTTTCCTACAATAAGAGCAAACAGCAAGTGACAGTAATCAAAGACTAATAAGAAACAAATATATGTAAGAAAGCAAAGGACCCCTAATGGCCAAAAGTTTAATTTCCAATCCTAACAAATTTAGAACCTAAATCTCTAATGCCCAAACCGAGCATCCAGTAAAGCCAAAAAAGGCTATCAACCATTGCAACAAAATGAAGCCTACAACTTGCGTTAATATCAAAATCTTTTTCATCATCTATACATTGATGGATGTCATGGAACTCAATTCTCTACTCAAAAGTCTTTTGAACTTTAGTGCATCTCAGAGTCATCATATGCAACTGCAAGTTTCAGTCTTTAGTTGCAGCCAGATTTTTTGTCACCTCCACTTGAGTAGTATCATTTCTCGAATTTATTACTTTAGTACCTTTATTTGTATGCATTTTTTACAAAAAAAAAAAGACAAGACAAAAAATAGAAAAAGTAAAAAAAATATCACAATAACATGGAAAATAAGACATTGATTAGCAATTTGTAGTGTTAATAAAAATAGTATTATGCAATCGATTCAAATAGCCAGATATTTTAAAATCTTACATTGACCATCATAAACGACACAAAGCAAAGTAGGCTCATCCTCTAAATTCGAAATCAAGACTCAATCAATGGCTTCTTATTCTCACTGTTTATAGCGTCCTTCTTCGATCTAAATCGCTGCAGCTGAACTTATTCTTTCTTGCTTTGTTTTCTTTATGGAGATCCCGTCGTCTAGGTTTTCTCTGTTCTTTTCGTTTTTGGTTATCGCTTTTTTGGTTTTTGATTTGGAGCCGATATACCAAAACAAAAATGTTATTTGGACAAAATTTTTTTGATAAAAATAGACAAAAACCAACTTACAACACCAATTAACCAAGTTTTTTAGACTATTAGCCAACCTGCTTTTTCACAGTTTTCGAGGCGTTGATTAAAAACTTGGTTAATTGATCACTTGGCTAATAGTCTAAAAAACTTGGTTAATTGGTGTTGTAAGTTAGTTTTTGTCGATTTTTGTCTAAATTTTTTGTCTGTATAACATTGTTGATACCAAAAACCCAAACAGAATGATTTAGTAAAAAAATGGAAAATGGATTTGATTTTTGTTATTGGTTATAGGAATAATTTGTTGGAGGGAAATTTTGATAAATGCACCAAATGTTTAAATTTGATTTTTCTCAATGCCAAAATTAAAACGAACGAAATTTTCGTTTCAGTTTAGTAAAAATGGAAATTAAATTATTAGTAATAATGTTCTAATGTCAGGAGAGAGAGAGAGAGAGACGCAGTCAGCCACGTAAATGGTCAGCTGTAAATAGTAAAGTTGGTTGCTGAGGTGTTTTAGTGAGCAGCTTATGTGTACTTATTCTCAAATCTCAAATATGTGTAGTTAAGAGGTGTGTAGTTAAGATTAAGATTAAAATATTATATATATTTTATGATTATAACATGCTATTGTTCTTGTCAAAAAAAATGCTATTATACTGTTTTATAATATTACGATATTATTCATTTTTTTACATGAGATGTTATACTATTTAATTTTGTTATAATAATTAATTTGTATTACTAATATATATATATATATATATATATTGATGACTAAAAATAGAATATTTCCCATTGTCGCTTTATCGTTATAATGGTATATCAATCGTTATAATGCCACCAATTTAAAAATTCAAAATATGTTTGACTGACAGCAAGAATTAAATGGTGATCACCATATACTGCATTAGAATTAAATGGTGATCTCCTTTGAATTAGATGTAATGTTTCGTGTAACACCCTTTTCTAAACCTCATTTATTTTAAATAAAATCAGAGTTCTTCGCAATTTAACTTCGCCATATTGAAAAAGGCGTTACACTTTACTCTCAAAAACGATCTCAATTAATAACGTCAGATAATTTTGAAATCTCATAGCAGCGGAAAAATAATCATCAAAACACGTATTCACATTAAGGGGGTCTTAAAACCACAACTCGAAGTCTCAAATAAATATTGAAATCTAAATAAATAGCGTTTACGCCCCCCTCGGTGTTACATATCAGAGCGATGACACGACCCAACAGAAGATAGGAAAGCCGGAGACCTTCACTCGCGGTTACCTGCAGCGTTGCCACATAAGAGCAACATTCCAAGCAGATGGGGTGAGCATTAACAGAAATAATAAGCAATGACAGCAGTAAATAAGTAGCAGGTAACTCACAGCAAGCACATAAAACTAAACACATCATATCACGGCACAAGGTACAAACTCCATTAGTAAATAGATACCAACACTCGTTATAAATGGACTCATGATTGAATGCAACCCCTCTGGGCATATGAATGCGGTACCGATCTCGTAAAAGGCCACGACGGGCATACCACCAAAATAATCACGTGTTGTAGCATCACAGCTACCTCAAGGATGCATATGACAATGCGACTCATGATTCATGCATACATACACATACTCAGAGCATTTAATTAATAAATACCATACCATCGAAATTATTATCACACAGAAATACCACGTGTTGTAGCATCACAACTACCTCGTAACTCTCACCTGTTTATAGCATCACAGCTGCCACATATCACCTTGTTGCACCCCGAAAAATCCGGTTTGGGTTTCTCGATGTACAACGTGGAAAGATTTTGAAGCCGCCACCAATATTTTAATTTTAAGACCAAAACATTGAAAAAAGGTCTTTTGAACAAAGCGGATGGTCTTTCGAAAACTAGAGATATAGGTTCGGGGGTCGATTACGTGTGAGGAAGGTACTAGCACCGCACGCGTTCTTTCTACCGAAAAGGAACCTCTAACTAAATGTGTGGTTTTAACGTTTGATTTGAAAAATACCTAGATTTGCCTCTTTATTGAAAAGGGGATGAAAAGACTTAATGAAAATTTTTATTTTTGGCGCTTGACGAGAGTTAGCCTCTCGCTCCTACGTATCTCCCAGTGCTATGGAGAATTCAAAGCTACGTAGTTCTTGGTTGTCATGAAAAGAGGTTTTGTTTTTTAATCTTTTTTAGAGTTTTTCGCAAAGGGGTTGAGCGTTCGCGATGACCAAACAACAACGGTTTAGAGTGGCCACGCTACTGACTCTTTTTGAAAATGGGATCATCACTAACAATCAAACGGCAACGGCACGAGTGACTATTGATGACAACCGGTTTTTATTTCGATTATTGAAAAGGTTTTCGCAATTGAATGGGAGCGTTTGTGAAGAGCAAACAACAACGGTTTAGGGTGGCCACACTACTAGCTCCCACGGGAATAAAATTATCACCCACAATCAAACGGCAACGGCGCGAGTGATCATCAATGACAATTAGTTTTGATTTTGATGTTTGAAAAGATTTGTTTTTGAAAAGTGTTTTCGTTGGTTTGAATTGGAGAGAACGTCGTGATAAAATGAATTCGCAATTGGATTGAGCATTCGCGATGACCAAACAACAACGGTTTAGAGTGGTCATACTACTGACTCTTTTGAAAACGAAATTATCATTAATAACCAAACGGCAACGGCGCGAGTGATCAATAATGACAATTGGTTTTAGTTAGGTTGGAATGTTCGAATGAGTCAACTTGGAATGACTATTTTGAAAATTGATCGTACCTTGACCAATGTAGAGTTGAAGTGTTGATTGATTCGTCTATGGACCGGTCGTTGAATGGGTGAAAGGACCGCCCCCGCTTCACGCGCGTTGAGCACCTCGGGTGGTACGCAAAGACACTCCGACGATCTAGTGAGAGGTCGCCGGGCAGATAGCACAAGGTTAGAGAACGTGCACGAAGCCATATGCGAATGGCGATATATATCGCGAGGTCCGACCGTTAGCGAGATTTTCGGCCGGCGAATGCGCGCCCAAGCGGCGTGTTTGGGCCGATCGAGTTCGGGCCGGGCCGCAGTCCAATTGCCGCTGGCGATTCTCGATTTGCCGATACACCCGAGAACGATTGCCCCCAAGCCTCAGGTCGCTTAAGAGCGGCCGAGGCTTGAATCGATGCCCCCAGGAGTGAAGTTATTTTGATGAAACGGACGCGGCCGCTTGCTTTTTGATAGGACGGTGTCGACCGCTCGCCAACCATCGGCCGTGCTGACGCGACGGTTGGTCTTCACTGACATTCCAGACATGACGTTTGGGGTTTCCGAGGCTGTCTGGAGACAACCATTGGTGAGAAGGTGAAACGTTGCGACGCTTCGCCTCCCGGTCCCCTTCGCGCCAAGAATCCGCACTATAAATAGCCCTTCATCGAGTTCATTTCTCACATTTCCAAGATTTGCTCGCTAACGATATCACTCGTCTGCTCGCCGACTTGCATTTTGAAGCTATTTTCGTCTACTAGCGGCCGATCCACCACATCTCGCTAAGGTATGGATCGATTTCTCTCTTTACTTTTTACACTTGAGTTTTTTCTTGAAAGTACTTTGTGCTTTTCCACGCCTCGTGATAGGGGTGTCGAGTCGAGGATGGCCGGCCGCCCCTCTCATGAGTGCTTTGCTCGATCGACCGACTCGATCCCTTTATCACAGTGTTTGTGTATGCCACGGACAAAGTTAAGCGCCGTCTTCCTGAAAACCTTGATCTTTTGCCACATACATGTCGAGGTCGGCGAAACCAAGTCGTCTTCGGGCGACAAAAGCTCTAGCTCTCCAAGTAGTTCCTCGGCAAAGACGGGCTCGAGTTCTCGTTCTTCCGGTCGGGGATCAACTAGCTCCAAGAGTACCGGGTTCGAGCCTTCCCATTCTCGCCGAAGGCCGAAGCGGCTCTCCACCGCCCGAGGACGTTGTATCCCGAGTGGAGGGAGAAGAAGAAGACGCCGATGTGATTATCATTGATGATGACGAGCGCAGAGTGCCGTCCCGGTCGTGGACGAGGAGATGGTGGAGGCCGAAGGCGGCCAGGCCGAAGAAGTCCAAGGAGAAGAGGTGGTTCAGCCCGAAGTCAATATTTCCGGTTTGGAAGCCAATATCGGAGTGTCGAGCGAACGGGCGGTCGGCCGAGGTTCAGCCGAGGCGAAGTCCAAGCCGACGTAGCTCGGGATGTGTCCGACATGTCTTGGGTGTCGGAGACTCTTCGCCTAACAGAGCATTCTTACGATCGGTCACGATGCTTTGCCCGATCTACTGAGCGCGCTTGAAGACTCACCGGGTGGAGGATAAGAGGCATGAAGGAGGCGAAGATATCGCGACTTATTCTTCCAACTTCAAGTTCACGATGTATCGGCTCGTGTTCGAGAAGATGAAGATTACCCCTCCTTTCACCGAATTCCAACGCGACGTCCTGCGCCATATTGGGGTCGCCCCTTCGCAGCTTCACCCAAACGCATGGGCGTTTTTAAAGACTTTTGAAGTTTTCTTGACTAAGTGGGTCGGCTCAGATCGATGATGCTTTTCTTCGCTATCTTCGAGGTGAGTGGCTCGAGAGAAGAAGGCCAACAAGGAAAAAAGGAGCAAGTCTCCTTCAAGATGCGAAGACTCACCACCGCTTTTTCAAAGCGCCCAGAGTCGTTAGGAGCGGCCTCGAAAAGTCAATATTTTTGGATTGTTCCCACCGAGGAAGCTGGGAAGGTCGTTTGTGAGGTTCAACCGGACGGGATCTTTGGGTCCCCTTACTTCCCGATTATGTGGAATGAGGCTCATTTTACGTGGCGGCCGGGAGATTACATCTACACAAAGTGAAAGATGCGGGAGAAAGCCGACACGGAGACTTTGGAGATGATAAAGTCATTTGGCGGGCATGATGCGTCCCAGATCCTAAGAGGCGACATACCTTGCCGCCACTTTGTCTTGTATCTCAAAGAAGGCTACGAATCTGGAGGCCGAGATTGGTTCGCTTTTGAGCTTTTTCTTCCTTATATTCTCGTTGTTGACTTTCTCTTTTTCTTTTAACTCATGACTCGTTATTTTGCGTAAAGAATGGCCGCAAAAGTGGAACCGCCGCTTCAGATCCGAAGCCCGAAGGAGGGGCTAAAAGATATGACACTTCTCACGGGGATAACCCCGAATCTTCCTCAAAAGTCCCCACACCCCAAGAGCCAAGGGAAGAAGCCGGTCGGCAGACTCGGTCGCCTCCTCGGTCTGCCGATCGCTCACCCAAGCGGGCCGCAGCGTGGCGTTCGGGCCCGGCGCAACGGAGGAGATTCCTATCATCTCGCCGAAAGTTTGGCGCCGCCGATCCGAGGAAGCGATACAAAAGGAAACCCATGGCGCTCTGCGCTTTCTCTCGCATGGGGTCGAGAAAGTCGCGGCGAGCTGGTGGCCGAATCTGATGGTAATTTTATTTTCTTAGTCTTGTACTCTTCATCTTGCCTTTGTTCGACCAACTAACAGCCCTTCGACCTGAATTGCAGGAAAGGACAAGGCTTTAACTGAGGCGCAGCTAAAATATGACAAGCTCCTCCAGTCGAAGAAGGAGGCCCTCAAACGGGGGGAGGAAGACCGGGCCAAGCTGGCAAAGAGGAACAAGGAGCTTGCTGCTCAGGTCACAACTTTGAAGGGCGACCTTGAGGCTGCGGGGAAGCGAGAGGCCAGTTTGGTGGCAGAGAAGGCCGAGCTGGAGAAAAAGATCCTAATGGTGGCCCAGGCCGGTCAGGAGGCCGCAATCGAGCAATTTTACAACGCTCTTGGCCAGGCGCGGGTCTTGAATACCGATCTGCAGATCAATTTCGATGACAGGATGATCAAGCCCACGCACTATGTTGACAACAATAAGATCATGCTGCCTGCAGAATATGACGAGCAAGGCAACGTCATTCGCCCGGCCACCATTCTCTTTTGAAGCCCGCCTGCGAGCGGTGTAATTTTGTAACTTTAACTTGCGCCGGGCGAGCAATTTTACGCGCTTTGTGCGGTTCTTTGGTCGTGGGCGCTCGGCTTCGGCCGGGCGTCCCATATTTGTAATGACAATCTTTACTTCAAATTTATACTGCTATGTCTGCGTACTTCTTGCATTTATTTGCCTTATTCATTTTGAACTTGTGGGCCGCTCGGTGGCCGCTTCGTGCTACTTCGATAGCGCTCGTTTTTGGTCGCTTTTCCTTGCGCGCCTTGTATGTTTATTTTTCTCTAAGTCTTTGAGCGTCTTTGAGCTTTAAGACCGGTCGGTCGTCATTCACGCTTATTTCGAAAGCATACGTTCTTTGATAAGTTAATGTCCCAACGGGGCCTTGGATCGCTCGGCGACCTTCAATCAGGCCCTTTCGATGGCATTTAAGGTAGATCGTTTTCGACGGCCCACCGCGATGGGTTATTACTTAACCTTTGGGCCATTTTCGATGTCGCTCGATGTAGATCGTTTCGACGACCTAGCGTTGTTGGGCCATTTTCGATGGCGCTCGGTTGGGACCGTTTCGACGGTCATTTCGATTCGCATCGTTTCGACGATCTAAGGTTTGCGGGTTTTAACCCTTGGGCCATGTCGATGGCACTCGGTTGGGACCGTTTCGACGGTCGCTCGATTTAGATCGTTTCGACGATCTAAGCAACTTTGATAAGTCTTCGATCGCTCCTTTGCCACGGGCAATCTTGAGCGACCGGTCATACATTCTTGCGAGAAAGTAAAGGACACATCATGTTTTTAAAGGTCAGGCCTCTGTAAAAACCCGATGGGGAAAAAGCGCTGCGCTTTTCATTGATAAGTCGGTCGTTATTACATTCAAATCTCTTGTTACATTCAAACGTAATATTTCCTAAGTTTTTCCGCATTCCATGTTCTGGGGATAGTCGCCCCATTCATGGTTTCCAGCTCGTATGCCCCCTTGCCAGTCTTCTTGATGACTCGATACGGACCTTCCCAATTTGGTGCCAGCTTCCCTTGGCGTGCATTCTTGTTTCCCACGTCGGCCCGTCTTAACGAAACGGTGGCGGCGAGAATTCTCTCTTTTGAACTCGAGGCGTTGAACTGGGCTGCGACCTTGTTTGATCAATTGCTCTCTTAGCGAAGCTTGGGTGCGCAGTTCTTCAATTAGGTCCAGCTCTTCGCGGATAGCCCGGTCATTGTCAACCCCTGTAGGGGGGTTTGAAGTCCTCCAATTCAGCTCGCCCATTTCTATGGGTATCACAAAGACGCCGATTCAGTACACCAATCTGACGAAGGCGACTCCCGGCCGATGAATGAGGGTCGTCCCGTAGGCCCACGAACGGATCGCGACTCTCTTCGACCGATTCCTTTCGCTTCATCCGGGCCGCTTTAAACCACGTAAGATAACTCGCTTGGCCGCCTGGCTTGGCCGTTAGTCCGGGGTGCTCGACCGAGGTGAAACGCCGTTGATTTGACCCTAAGTCGGCCAACATCTCTCTCGAATCTCTTGTCCGTGGCCCGGGTGCCGTTTATCGTTATCAATTCTTTGGGGATCCCAAAGCGGGCTAGCACACACCGTCAGAAGAACTTGCGACTTTGGCCGATGTGATTGTTGCAAGCGGCTCGGCCTCGATCCACTTAGTAAAGTAATCATCGCCACGATCAAGAACTTGAAGCGGCACGGGCAGTGGGAAACAGGCCTAGAAGATCCATGCCCCACCGTGGTGAACGGCCAAGGTGAGACAAGACTTTGTAATTCCGAGGAAGGTGCAATGTGAACATCGGCATGTACTTGGCATTTCTTGCACTTACGAACGAGTTTCTTGGCATCCTCGTCCATGGTCGGCTAGTAGTAGCCGGCCACGAGCCTTCTTAGCTATGGAACAGCGCGCACGGTGACTCCCACAAACACCTTCATGAATGTCCTCAAAGACATGGTCGAAGCCGACCAGGCGTAAGACACCTTAACA
Organism: Oxytropis ochrocephala; assembly: GCA_020916435.1. Classification (NCBI taxonomy): domain Eukaryota; kingdom Viridiplantae; phylum Streptophyta; class Magnoliopsida; order Fabales; family Fabaceae; genus Oxytropis; species Oxytropis ochrocephala. Next base: position 58,133,825 of record CM037090.1, on the reverse strand, counting down.
ATGGAGAGGAGAATCCTCTTCGCACAACTTTCCTTCTATAACCGAGTACTTGGTCGCTCCGAGTCGACCAACTTAGCTTGCTTTGGATCGTTCGCTCCTCCTCCTTCAACGATGTACCTTAGGATGGGGCGATCCGATCGAATCCGCACGACACACACGTAACGCCAACGATCGACTTGGCTTGGTTGAAACACTCTACCGATTTAATGTTTCTTGAATTACACTTCTATGATTCCCTGGAGTTTTGGTACTTGCCAGCTTTGATAGAATATCTGCTCGAACATTTTCAGATCGAGGCACATGTACCACTTCAGCCCGGTCGAACTGCTTGAGCAGTTCTCTTACTCTTGCTAGATAACTCTTCAGTACGTCGTCTTTAGCATCATACAATTCTTTGATCTGCGAGACTACGAGTAGGGAATCTGATCTGAGTTCAACTCGGTCAACATTGAAGTCTCTGGCGAGCTGCAGGCCGGCTATACACGCCTCATATTCGGCCTGATTATTCGACGTATGGAAAGCGAAAGTCAAAGATACCTCCACGGCCCGGGCCTTCGTAATTCTCGCAGTAGGCGGCTCCACTTCCTTTACTATTAGAGGCGACCCATCTCGTGCAAGATCCGGTCGTTCCAAACTTGATCTTCGGAGTCGAGTCATTTCGCTATAAAGTCGGCCAATACTGCGCTTTTGCGGCCGACCGATTCAAATTTGATGCCAAACTCACTGAGTTCTACCGCCCACTTTATCATTCGTCCCGCCAGGTCTGGCCGATGAAGGACTTGCCTGATAGGCTGGTCGGTCCTTACCACGACCTGGTGGGCCACAAAGTAGGGTCTCAACCTTCTAGCAGCTATTAGGAGTGCAAGGGCGAACTTTTCTATCTTCTGGTATCTCAGCTCGGGCCCTTGGAGTACTTTACTTATGAAGTAGACCGGATTCGCTTTAGCTCGTTCTCTCTAACTAGCACAAAGATCGAGAACTTCTTACGTTATGGCCAAGCATACGGATATAATGTCTCGCTGCAGAACGGCTTGGTCATGATCGGCGGGCTAACCAAAGCTTGCTTTAACTCATCCAATGCTCGCTGGCATTGCTCGGTCCACTCGAAATCCACCTCTTTTTTCAGCAGTCTGAACAGTGGAAGCGACTTGCAGGCCGCTTTGGGGATGAACCTGGATAGAGCGGCCACCATGCCATTTAGCTGTTGTATTTCTTTTTTCGATGTGGCGGCCTCATATCGGCCGACCGCCTCTACACTTTTCGGGGTTTGCTTCTATCCTCTCTCGGTCGGTGGAAACCCAAGAATCTGCCGACCTCACCCCAAAGGTACACTTTTCCCGGATTTAGTCTAAGTGAGTTCCTCTAGCTTCTTCAAATATTTCTCCGAGGTCGCCACGTGATGCGGGTCTGCTACGCTTTTAATGATCATGTCGTCCAAATACACCTCGAGATGCGACCGATCCGTCTTTAAAAATCTTGTTCATCATCCGCGTGGTAGGTCGCTCCAGCGTTCTTGCACTCAAAGGGCATCACCTTGTATTGAAAATTTCCCGATCGGTCATGAAGGGCGTCTTGTGCCGATCGGGCGGATACATCGTGATCCGATTGTATCGAGTAAAGCGTCGAAAAGGACGAGAGTTTGTAGTCCAAGCCCCATCGACCGACTTGTCAATGTTAGGCACGGGAAGGCGCATCGCCGGGCACGCCTTATTCGGATCGGTATAGTCCACACACATTCTCCATTTTCCATTCTTCTTTCTTAACCAAAGACGACGTTGGACGGCCTGTGTCGTGTATTTGATCTCTTCTATAAAATTGGCCTTTATGAGGTCCTCAGCGGCTTCATGGCTTGAGATTTTTCCTCGCTCGAGACGCGTCTTCTTTGAGCGGCCGCCAATTTTCCTTCATTGAAAGTTGATGACGAGCTACTTCGATAGGAATGCACGGGCATGTCGATGTCCGCCATGCGAGCAGTCGTCAAGATAGTCTCTCAAGCATTGCACAAGGTCTTGCTTCACTTGCTCTGGTAGGTCGCTACCGAAGCTTGGATCTTCGTTGGGTCGTCTCCCAACTGTACATCCATTAGTTCTCCATGAGGCTCAGGTCTTATCAGCCTGTTTTTCAGTTCTCGAGCCAAAACATCATCATCGTCCTCGGGTCATTTGTGCAGGTCATACCGAAGCGTCCAAATCAGCGACATTGACTTGATGGCCTTCACTAGTGCTCGAACGTTCGGACCACGGTCTACCTCGTCGCATATTTCTTGGTATAGAGCGTGGCTTCTTCTTCTTTGATTCAAGGTCGGCGCCGTGGTAACCACTTGGTCGCCCTTGCTATAGAATTTCATTTTTAGATGCACCGTCGATGTAATGACCTCTAGCTTACCCAAAGTCGGTCTACCAATAATACATTGATAGCGAGGATTTGAGGGGAGTACGAGGAACGTCGTCTGACCGGGCCCCGCATGCAGTACTATCTCGGTGTCGTCACCAAGCGTGACGGCCGGCTCGATCGTTCCCAGCGGGTAGGTCGTCGCCCATTGAAACTCGTTAGAGGAGTAGGCTCGGCACGGGAATTATCTCGCCGATCAACCTTTATTTTGTCGATCGGTCTTCAAACATGATATCACCGAGCTACCTTGATCGACCGTGATTCTCTGCATACGTGTTTGCCATGCGCGACTCACGATTACCAATGGAACATAGCTATTAGGCTTGCCGTCGTATAGGTCGTCGTGCCACCGAACGAGATAGGGGTGCGCTCGAGACCGGTGGTGGTGTCTTGAAGTGGATGCGACCATTAACAACTCGCCCCACTTTCTCTTGGTGGCTTTATTAGATTCCCTACGATCCGGGGTTTCCACCATGAATAACCATCGCAACATTACGGCCTTGGATCGTCGAGTGTCACGATCTTGGTCGATCCTTGTTTTGGGTGCCCCTCTATGGCGGCCGCTTCCCTCCTGCGGATCGATCGGCTTCTTTGTTTCTCTTGAGGTCGGTCGCCTTCCTCTGACCTCACATACTTTCCCAACTTGCCTTTCTGGATAAGCTCTTCAATGTCATCTTTAAGGGCCATACAGTCGTTGGTATCGTGCCCCTTACTCTTGTGGTAGCGACAGTATCTTTTAGTCGGTCGTGCCCCCTTCTTGAGCACGAGTGGTTCAGGCCGCTTAACTCCCACAAACTCATTATTCTGACACTCGCTGTAGATCTGCGCAATAGAGGTGTTGAGTCGAGTGCGGTGATCAAACTTTTTATCTCGAAAGTCAGGCCGATTGTCGCGGCGACTTTCATACCCTTTAGCCGGCTTACTGCTTTCCTCTTTAGGCCGGGCGCGGACGGCCTTTCTCGCAGCCAAAGTCTCTTCATATGCCATATGGACGTTTGCTCGTCAAGAAGTGGCGAGATCTTGGTAATGGTTCAGGTGAATTCTTCTACGAGCAGGTGGTCGGTCGAATGCCGCGCGAGATATTTCAACTTGTCCTTGTCGACAAGTCACGCAATGCACTTCGGCTTGATATTGAACCGGTCGATATCTTGTCTCAACGTCTCGTTCTCACCTTGAGCAGCGAGTCCAAGTATTCCTCGTATCGGTATTGGCACCGGTTGGCGGTGTAATGAGACAAGAAGATTACGATCAGTCGTCCCGGAGGAAATGGAATTGGGTCGCAGAGACTCCCACCATTCCAATGCTCGGCCGTCAGATTGGGGAAAAAGCACGCATTTCATGGTCGGTCCCAATTCCACAGAGCAAAGCGATAATTATTGAAGTAGCGGAGATGTTTATGCGGATCTCCTCGGCGTCAAACTTGTTGAGATTGGGCGGCTTGCGGAGATCTCTCGGAATCTTATAACGCCGATCTCCACGGAGAAGCGGGCCATGTTCATTCTCGAATGCCGTTCGACCAAAAAGGGTTGCATTGCGAGCATGCCTCGTTGCTCGCGACATTCCATAGAATCCTCGGATGGGCGGTTGGTGGAAGGCGAGGAGGCCTTACGGGTCGCCGCTTTGGCCTCTCTAGGCCGATCGCGGCGCCCCTAATTCTTCCATCTCTGTAATCTTCCGGCTCTTCACGAGAATCCCAAGATCGCTTCTCGACCGACGTGACCCGGACGACTCATTAGAGGAGTATCGGTGGGCGGCGGCCGGTGTCGGGGCGGTAGCTAGAATCTTCATAGTCATCGGACATCGAGCGGCGTCTACACGCGTTCTGCTCGAGGCGACTGCGTGCCACGCTTCTTCCGCCGGAGAGAACGATGAGTAGTGCTCTCTCGGCGTGAAATGCTCCTTCGAGGAGGAAAGCGGTGTCTTCGCGCCCGGTCGGTGGCGGTGAAGGTTCTCCGTCTCGCGCGGCGCGGCGAATCGAACCTCTTTCATACCGAGAGATGAGTGCATCTCGGATGCGATCACTTGATTCTTGTTTTGCAAGATCTCGCAAAGCGGCTTGAGTAACATGGTCGGCGAGGGTTTCCCGGATGCCCGCTTCAATCGATTCGGCGCGCAAGTCTCCGTGAGCGGACGGATGGATCTGGCTGGAGGACCGGTCCACGGCCGTTGTGCACCGAAGGTTCTTGTCGTGGAAGTCCTTGAGATTCGTGGACTGTGACGGCCACGCCCTCCGGGGTCTGCTGCTGATTCTGCCCGGAGGGATTAAGTCGAGAAGTGGCCCGCGTGCGGGGCGGTCGCGTGGAGCCATGAATGAGGTAAGATAGCGCACGGGCCTCCCACTGTGGTCGCCAATTGATCGTACCTTGACCAATGTAGAGTTGAAGTGTTGATTGATTCGTCTATGGACCGGTCGTTGAATGGGTGAAAGGACCGGCCCTGGCTTCACGCGTTGAGCACCTCGGGTGGTACCGCAAAGACACTCGACGATCTAGTGAGAGGTCGCTCAGGCGGATAGCACAAGGTTAGAGAGCGTGCACGAAGCCATATGCGAATGGCGTATATATATCTGCGGTCCGGCCAGTTGGCGAGATTTTTTACGGCGAGAGTGCGCTCAAGCGGCGTGTTTGGGCGTCCCGAGAGTTGGTGGGCCGCAGTCCAATTGTTGTTGGCGCGTTCTCGTATTTTTGATACACCCAGGAACAAAAATGAATATTGAACATGATATGGGTAAAAGTGGATTTGGGTACCCACACTTATAACTTAAGTGTTTATTCCTAGTTTAAAAAATTGAACAAACCATCATAATAGTGATAACAAATGATAAGCAAAAAGAGATGCTATTAGATGATAACATGAGGTAAATAGTAACGATGATGATAGTAATAACAATAAATAATAATAAAAGTAAAAAAGAAATGAATAAATGAAAAGCAGGAAAGGTGGGTGTTGAACAGAGATAAAGGGAGTGTAACTAGCACTTTTATTAGAAAAAGCGTGGGGGTTACGGATTAGTATCTTTTTGGGGTGTTATTAGCAATCGGTGTTTAAAAAAAAGAACTTAAAGAAAAAGGAAAGGGAAGCCCAAACAAAAAAATGCAAAAAAAGCTAAACTAAAACCTCCTCTCCTCTGCGCCGTTTCAAAACCAGAGAGAGAAAAGTTTGGGGAAGAAAAAAAAAGAAGGGAATAGAAGAGAAATGGAAGATTCAGGGAGAGAAAGAGAAACGAAACCGTGAGTGGGAGAGAAGGGAGTGAGCGAGAGAGAGAGAGTCCGGGAGTATGGTGTTGCTCGTCGGAGATCACGACGGTGGTGGTGGTATTCGCCGGAGATCGTCGCGGCGGTGGTCTATGGTGATGTCCTCCTCTTTTTCCTCATTTTTCGAGTGCTGGTTCTGCTTGTATTTGGGGCTTATTTGAGGGATGATTTTGGTGGTTCAAGCTCTTTTCTCTCTCAGTTTCACTCTATTTCATTCTCTTATTTCCTTTGGATCCCCCCTGTTTATGCTGTTTGTCTCTGTTTCAACGTGCTTCTTCTTTTTTGTGTTTGCTGTATGTTTTTGTGTTGTAACTGGGTTTGTGTTTGTTCATGCTTATTAGTGTGTGTTCTTGTTCCTGCGTTTGTGTTTGTATGTATGCCTATTTTCTACATTGTATCATCTCTCCCTCTCACTGTTGCTGTGTGTCTGTGTCTGTTGTGTTTTGGTTGCAGTTTTCTGTTTCAATGTGCTCTGTGTTGTGTGTGTTGTTCTCTGTGTGTATTGTGACTCTGTGTGTTTGTTCTCTCTGTGTGTTTGCTCTCTCTGTGTGTTTGTTCTTGTTGTTCCTTGCCTCCCCCTTTGATTTTCGGATTCCTCTCTTTTATAGAGGAATCGATTTATTCGATTGTCATTGCAAGTTTGTGAGCTCTTGAAGTGTCCCTCTCATCTTCCTAAACCATGATTATGTATCTCTGCATATTCTGATGTTTGCTATTTTGATGTTTGCAGGGCTGAGCATATGGCAGCAGTGTAGTCAAGAGCTAGAAATGGATATTAGCTTCAAGGAAGTAGAAAGAGAGTTGAGCTTGTAACTCAAATGGGAAGAACTAGGAAATTTGGAGCGCATGGAAATTTGTTTATGTTTTATTTTTTTTCTTTTATATGTAACATAAATTATAATTATAATATATATTTTTGTAATCAAAGTGGACTTCTTTATCCTAACTAATTATTTTTGTTGTGTCCCTTTTTTGATAATGCTAATAATAAATAAAAGTTCAACCAATAATTACAATAATGATAAAAAACACTATGACACACATAACAATAAACACGTGTATCCAATTAAGAATAACACGCGCAACAACAAGAAACAGACGTTTCAAGATCGTTAAAACTATCGCGCATAAGCGATTAGAAATGACGAAACATATTTTTGAGCCTTTTTCAAAACGAGAAAAATACCTGTTAAAATTGGGCGTCCACAAGAATACATTTTATTTTATTTTCAATTAGTCGGACAAAATTGGGGTATGACAGCTGCCCCTCTTTATTTGGATTTTATCAAGAAATCTGAATTGGTCGAGACATACTTCGAAGATAACATAGAAATAAAGAATTCAGAAATTATACCAATTTTGTCCACTTGGGGAAATCCGAATTTTATTTTTCTTTTTCTCTTTTTCCCTTTTTTTTGAATGGGTGTCAGCCTTCGGCCAACAAAAGCAGAAAATAAGCTTGGTGCCAGCCCTCAGTAAGCTAGCGAAAGCGGTAAATGAATTGTCAGCCCTCAGTAGGCCAGCAAAACAGGAAATGAATTGGCGCTAGCCCTCGGCAAAGAGAAAAGCGAGGAAATAAAGCAAGAAGAAGGTATCGGCCCTCGATGGCCGATCTTGGAGGAAATAAATTGGTGCCAACCCTCGTAAGCCAAAGAAACATGAAATGAATTGGCGCTAGCCCTCAGGCAGCAAAAGCAAGAAATAAAGCAGTAAAGAAGGTACCGGCCCTCAGTAAGCCGACAAAAGCAGGAAATAAATTGGTGCCAACCCTTAGTAAGCCACCAAAACAGGAAATGAATTGGCGCTAGCCCTCAGGCAGCAAAAGCAGGAAATAAAGCAGTAAAGAAGGTACCGGCCCTCGATGGCCGACAAAAGCAGGAAATAAATTGGTGCCAACCTCGGTAAGCCAAACAAAGCAGAAATGAATTGGCGCTAGCCTCCTCAGCGAAAAGCAGGAAATAAAGTAGTAAAGAAGGTACCGGCCCTCGATGGCCGTCTTTGGAGGAAATAAATTGGTGCCAACCCTCAGTAAGCCAGCAAAACAGGAAATGAATTGGCGCTAGCCCTCAGGCAGCAAAAGCAAGAAATAAAGCAGTAAAGAAGGTATCGGCCCTCAGTAAGCCGATACTGGAGGCTGCCTAAAGCCTTTTAACGAACCGCGAACGATCCGAGTTTGCACTTGGGCATGGTGGTCTTCAAGAGTGACCAGGGGACAATATCAAGTCTAGATCTCGATACTTCCTGGGGGGATCGCGCCATGTCTTAGGCCAACACGGCTATCTTTTTTTGGATCGACCCAATGGGGTCGAAGGACTTACCCGCGGCTCGAATACGAGGTGAAGTCGCTTTTGAAGGGCGCTTGGGTCTGAAGGGATTCACGAATCTCGTTGATTGATTGATTGAAATAGCCAATGCTGCCGCATTGGATTGAGGTACCTGCATACGTCAGTTGATGCAAGGAATGATGCATGGAATATGGGTGCATGCTATGCAAGGGCATGTTTTGCAAATGCGTGCAATGCTACGACTTTGGTGTAATGATGAATGTGGTGGAACACTCCTGAAGTTTTTCTTTTGGTCTGATTGTTTTTTCTTCGATCAGCCTTCTTTTTCTGATCGTTTGTTTTTCTTTGCTTGTTTTATTTTGTTTTTTATGAATATGCAAATGTAGTGCTTTGATGTTTGATGCAGAGATTGATACTTGTAATGCAAGTGTGCGATGCAATTCATGTTTTTATGAATGGAATGCTCTTGTTTTATTTTCTGCTCATTTTTCATGAAATGCGGGCATGCGAATGCAATGTTTCGATGAGTGGCATGAAGAAATGAACGATAATGGAATGACGAATGACATGGGAAGCCTTTGTGTTGCCTTGCATGATACACATGTAATGCTTTGATGCAAGGACTTTGGTTCTTTCCCTTTTATGAAATGCAAACATTAATATGATGCAAATGCAATGACATGGGATGACGTGTTTTTGCTTTTTCTTTCTTTATGATGCAATGCTTTGATGCTTGATGGAATGAGATGGAAGATTTTTTGTTTTTATCTGTTGCTTCCTTTTTGTTGCCTTTCATGAAATGATGATGTCGGCACGATGCAAATGAGACACTATGATAAACAAAATGGAACGCCTAAATGCATGAGGCGGAAAATAAGATATGAATGATTGGGGTACTTAAACATTTTTGTGATGATGAGATGCAAGAATTTGAATGCAAGGAATTGAGATGATTATTGACCATTCTGTTGAAAAAAAAAATTGAATTTGATTCAAACTCCGGTGTTCTCAAGGTTTTTATTTACCAACAAGCTCACTTGTTTTCTCTTCCTTCCAATGACGACTGAATCTTAGATATCACATGACTAACTTGTGTTCTCTCTCTTTGAAGCATTGTCTAGTAAGCATGCATAGGAGTGCAAATGTGAATGAGTGAGTCAGTTAACTTGGGATTGGTTTAGAACATGTATGATAGGTGAAGGGATGACAGACATAATTATTGCCGACGCTCATGAGGGACCAAGGGATGCAAGACTGCCCCGGTTCGGGCTTTTGATGAGTGAATAAGCTTTCCTCTGTCTGGTGGTGATAATGACTAGGGGTGTAGGAGATGATGAATTGGGAACACTTCGGCTCCTGGGATGAAAGGTGGAATGAAAGGGGTTTTTTCTCAACCCACTGAGTTTTGTGTTGCCCCAGTCATGACGAGACAAAGTTGCCCCAATTAGAATGACGAGGCCTTGCTTAGGATAGTGAGTTGAGAGATTGCCCCAGTGAGGTTTTATGGGAATGAATGAGGTGAAGGAATGGGAATGCACTTGCCCCACTTTGGAATGACATTTCAAATGGTTTCTTTGATTGAGGTTGTGAAAGGTGACAGAGTTATGGTGATGGTTATGAACGGAGGGTGGTATGTGAATGGGATAAATGATGAGCAAATCTCCCCATGGTTGAGTGGAGTGAGAGGTGAAGGAAATGTCCCCTAGTACACATCTTTGGTTCTCTTTAAGGAAAACTCAAATGCAATGAAACTTTTGACTTTTAGTATGAAAGAAGCCTCACTTGGTGATCATTAAACCTTGTTTTAATGCAACTTGAATGCATTTTAGAGTGCAAGTCTTTATTGTTTTGTCAGCTTTCTTTTTTCTGACGGTTTCTTTTTTCTGAGGATTTTTCTTGATCAGCTTTCTTTTTTTCGATCGTTTGTTTTTCTTTTGAGCAAACCTATCGTAAATAGATAAACGTGTTTGTCCTAGGGTTAAAACTTGAGAAAGCAGAAGCGATCGGTTATTGATCAGGATGGACTTTTCAGGATTGTGATGTTTTGTGGAGAAGGGATGATTGAGCTTAATGAAGTGTTTGAGGCGGATGGGCTGTTGGGTCCTATTCGACATCGGCCAATGGTCAATGATTTATGAAGGAAATGATTATTAGGTTTGATGAGGTGCTTGGGGTTTTATTAGGACAAGTTTGTGTTTCATGGTAGAATGGCTGAGGGTTTATGGGGGGTTAGATGTTGAGGCCAAAGAAAATGTTTGCAGTCTTTATGAAAGGAGAGATGATTATACACAGCAGAGTGTTGGAAAGTTTATGGAGACAAGGATCTCTGGTGTTTCATGGTGAAATATATCAGCTCACAATTTGTACTTCTTTTGTTTCTCTTTTTCTTGGTCTTTTTTTTTGAGATTTCCATTTTTTTGAAACCTTTTGTTTGATTGTGTTCTTTTCCTTTTGACCTCTTTCTTTTCTTTTGACTTGGGTGAGCTGATAAAGATGATATACCATTTTCGATGTGGAATTGATCCTTGTCTAGAGTGATGGAGATATCCTGGGTCTTTCTTGACTTAAGGTGGGTAGGAGGGGGATTTTTCCCTTCTCTTTGGGATTTTCTTGGCTTAAGGTGGGCAGGAAAGGGAATTCTTGGATTTTGGATTCTCTTGAGGTTGTGGGGAGGCGGCCGAACTTCATTTCAAATTCTGATTGCTTATTTTTCGTAAAACCCGCCAACAAATTATCTATCTATATGTGTTTGCTCTTTTCTTTGCATTTCCTTTTATGCCCTAATTTTTGCAGGACCGCTCTTTGCGAGTTTTCAATCCAGGCGCTCCTTTTTGCCCTAGGTGCCTTTGCGGGTTTTCAACCTAGCGAGCTTGTTCTTCTCATTTATCTCTTTTTTTGGAAAGACTTGCACTAAAGGAATATAATGTCGATAAAGAAAGTTAGTGATCACGTAATTGCCTCAAACATGGAGGACTTAGAGTGTTAGTGAGAATGAACCAAAAAGTCAAGTATGCACTGATGGGAGAGAATATGCGCTTTATGGGTGGACGGGGGGATTAGACTTGGATGGTGATGATGACAAGGAAAGAAACTGACTGACTCAAACAAGAGAAACTGCACGTGTCGGGCACATTCACCATAGGAATGCTTCACAGAGAGTCAACATTAGTTAGAACAATTTTTTTTTTGAGCTGCTTCAGTCTTTTGTCATGGAATGGATGGGATGCAATGCTTTTGAAAGAAATGTAAATGAGCTATTGATTTGAAAAAACTGAGTGTCTTGGAACACCTTGAGTTTGCAACCAAGTAAGTATAAACTTTTTCAAAAAGGATGATTGTTTTGCAAGAAAGTCTCGCTTCTCATCACAACTTTTATTTTATGCAATGAATGAATGAACGAATTATGATATGCAAGTATGATGCAAATGCGTGGAGAATGACCACTCGAAAAGTGTGGCTTATTCTAAATAATTTCGTTGTTTTTAATGCAAGACAAAATATGGAATGTCAATGCTAATGATGCAAGAATGATGCCCCCCTTTTTTCAAAATGATCTTTTTTGATTTTTTTAGTTTTTTTAGAGGCGAGACAAGATACGAAATGCCAATGCCCCTTTTTTGAATGATGAGAGATGCAAGAATGGTGATATGAGGCAACCGATTGTCGTTTACTGAGTAACCCGCATGAAACATTGAGTGGATCGACTCAATACTTCACACAATATCTTCAAACGTTTTGCAATTAGTTGACTCAATTTAATTTCCTACTTGAAAATAAAACACGTGTGACTGGGTCAAAGTGCCTTGACATCGTAGAGTAACATCTCAAATTTGTAGTCGACAAACAAATTTGAGATATTACCCTTCGTCGTTCAAAGGTGCACTTCTACCCATTAAGCCATCACATGAGGAAATTTTTCTTTGTTTCGAAAGGATGCATGCAGGGAGAAATGATGTGTTCGAACAAAGTGATGAGGTTAATGAAATGATGCATGAGTGCCACATTGACGCGATGTCTGCATTATTTGATGATGATTTTTGTACATGCACCCGGATGAATGTGATGCTTATGCAATGCGGATAATAATTTCTTCTTGTCTTATTTTGTTTTTATGCAATGAAATGAAATGCATGATACTCACAAATATTTTTTAACGCGTGGAAATGTATGCAAAATGAAACGTTCAAGTGCTTATTTTTTTATGCCATGAAAAAGGGAAAAGGGGTACATGCGATGCATTTTCTAAAATCTAGTAGAAAACATACATTTTTGGATTTTTGTTTATTTGTTATGATATGAAAGAGAAAAATAATAATGCATGCAGAAAATGGCGCGTTTGAGCTAAGGCTATATGAATAGCGGAATGATATATGCATGCAATATTGACGTGATGCCCACCTTTATTTGATGACAGTTTTTGCATAATTAAGGATGAATGAAATGCGATATGGATGATGACTGCTTCTGGTTTTCATTTTTCTTATGCAGTGAAATGAAATGTGTGATGCTTACAATTGCTTCCCTAATGCATGAGAGATATTGAATAGAGATGCATGTGAAATGAGACGTTAATGTTTATTTTTGACTTGCGACACAGAGAAGTATTAATGCGATGATGTGATATGAATGGACGACGGAATGAGTGGGTGAATAAACGAATGTGCATTTTGGATGAGGATGCCGTAAATTGCATCACTTGATGATTTTTCATGATTAGGAACGAATGAAATACCATAGGGATGATAATTGTTTTTTTCAAAATTTTGTTTTATGTAATGCATGATGCAAAGTGCGGATGATGATTGCTTTTTGTTTTATTTTTAAACAATGAAATCGAATGCATGATACTAACAATTATTTTTAGTGCGTGGAAAGATATGATTCTTATGAAAATGCATGCAAAATGAGATGTTTGCATATATGATATGAAAAAGGAAAATAATAAAGCATGTAATATGTTTCTAAAATTTTTTTATGCGAGAAAATGCATGATGTTCGCAAATGATTTTTAATGCAAGGGAAAACATAATTTATTTTGAATGGAAATGTATGCAACATGAGATGGTCACATGTTCATTCTTCATGATATGCAAAAAGCAATAATGCATGAGACACGTGCAGAGAATGCACTCCTGACAAACCCTAATGAGATAGAGAAAAATGCATGTATGAATTTTATCAAGTTTTTGTTTTATGCGATGCAAATGATGTCTTTATATGAAAATGACGGCGATAATGCATGTGAAAAATAAGATGAAAACATTTTTTCGAGTTTGGTGACTGAAATTTTGGGAACATCACCTCATATAGCCCGGTAAAAGAAAAGACTATGATGATTTTTTTGAAAGTTTTGCTTTTTGCCTTTTTTTTTGAAAATTTTGTTTTATGTGATGCAAGGATGTATGCAAATGATAATGATGTTCTATGTGCATGCAGGATAAATGAAAGAGCTTTTATTGGCAATGATTCAAGTTTTTTTTTGGAAAATGCGGGCCGTACATTATTTCATATGGACTAGTAAGAGAAAGGCTACAACGGTAACTCTTTCTCCTCCCTTTTTCGAAAATAAAGTGGGTCATATGTCACTTCGTACGGACCGGCAAAAGAAAGGCTACAACGGCAGCTCTTTCTCTATTTTCTCTGTTTTTTTTTTAAAAATCCCCTTCTCTTTTTTGAAAACATGCCTAGATTGCAATGCAACACACAATTTGGTATGCCCCTTGTGTCCTGCGAAGGCGGGGACCTAGGTTCTAGGACAACTCAAATGTTCCTCCCATGTGGGTTCTAGTCACTTCCTCACTGAGTTACAGAGCTAATTCTCTCTCACAATAGCACCCACAACGATGGAACGCCATCTGGTGTGAGGCATCATGAAAGAGCGTACTCTGGCTGGAACTTTCGTGAGAGTCAGAAGGACAACAGTCCAATTGCCAGTCACTACTCGTTTCCACTCTCCTAAGTTTTGTCAGACCTTGGGTTTTAGGCCCCTCTCAAAACATAGTAAGCATAAGGTGTGAGTGTGTGTAGCGAGGACATACCACCTAAAACTAACCAACACATATTACCCCACCTGCAAATGAAAACCCAGAACAGTCCAGACAATAGCAAGCAATAACATGTCGTCTACTCTAGGGTTCAATATCAAATAAGCTAGCCTAGGGTTTCAACAACAATCAAGTGCATTGCTTACCTCAAGAAAGGGAACCAAGAAGAGGGGATCAAGATAGAATTGGGGAGAAATGCATGAGCTTACCTTGAAGAAAGGGAGCAAAGAAGAAGGGAACATAACAAGATGGGGGAAATGCGTGAGGGTACTAAGCACATAAGCAAAGAGGAGGAAGGAAAAACAAACATGGAAGAAGAGAAAACAAATGCACATGTATACAACATGATAAAGAAGAAGAGGAAACCGAAAAGGGATAGAAGCAAGCAAAGTATCCAAATCAAATCGATAGCACATTAAACCACACATTTAATTAGTTAGGCTTGACCCACTTAAAAAAGGAAAAGTCCCCAGTGGAGTCGCCAGCTGTTGCACCCCGAAAAATCTGGTTTGGGTTTCTCGATGTACAACGTGGAAAGATTTTGAAGCCGCCACCAATATTTTAATTTTAAGACCAAAACATTGAAAAAAGGTCTTTTGAACAAGGCGGATGGTCTTTCGAAAACTAGAGATATAGGTTCGGGGGTCGATTACGTGTGAGGAAGGTACTAGCACCGCACGCGTCCTTTCTACCGAAAGGGAACCTCTAACTAAATGTGTGGTTTTAACGTTTGATTTGAAAAATACCTAGATTTGCCTCTTTATTGAAAAGGGGATGAAAAGACTTAATGAAAAATTTTATTTTTGGCGCTTGACGAGAGTTAGCCTCTCGCTCCTACGTATCTCCCGGTGCTATGGAGAATTCAAAGCTACGTAGTTCTTGGTTGTCATGAAAAGAGGTTTTGTTTTTTAATCTTTTTTAGAGTTTTTCGCAAAGGGGTTGAGCGTTCGCGATGACCAAACAACAACGGTTTAGAGTGGCCACGCTACTGACTCTTTTTGAAAATGGGATCATCACTAACAATCAAAGCGACAGTAGCGAGTGACTATTGATGACAACCGGTTTTTATTTCGATTATTGAAAAGGTTTTCGCAATTGAATGGGAGCGTTTGTGAAGACCAAACAACAACGGTTTAGGGTGGCCACACTACTAGCTACCAAGGGAATAAAATTATCACCCACAATCAAACGGCAACGGCGCGAGTGATCATCAATGACAATTAGTTTTGATTTTGATGTTTGAAAAGATTTGTTTTTGAAAAGTGTTTTCGTTGGTTTGAATTGGAGAGAACGTCGTGATAAAAGGAATTCGCAATTGGATTGAGCATTCGCGATGACCAAACAACAACGGTTTAGAGTGGTCATACTACTGAGTCTTTTGAAAACGAAATTATCATTAATAACCAAACGGCAACGGCGCGAGTGATCAATAATGACAATTGGTTTTACTTAGGTTGGAATGTTCGAATGAGTCAACTTGGAATGACTATTTTGAAAATGAATATTGAACATGATATGGGTAAAAGTGGATTTGGGTACCCACACTTATAACTTTAGTGTTTATTCCTAGTTTAAAAAATTGAACAAACCATCATAATAGTGATAACAAATGATAAGCAAAAAGAGATGCTATTAGATGATAACATAAGGTAAATAGTAACGATGATGATAGTAATAACAATAAATAATAATAAAAGTAAAAAAGAAATGAATAAATGAAAAGCAGGAAAGGTGGGTGTTGAACAGAGATAAAGGGAGTGTAACTAGCACTTTTATTAGAAAAACGTGGGGGGTTCTGGATTAGTAATACTGGGGGTGTTATTAGCAATCAGGTGTTTAAAAAAAAGAACTTAAAGAAAAAGGAAAGGGAAGCCCAAACAAAAAAAAGCAAAAAAACCTAAACTAAATCTTCCTCTCCTCTGCGCCGTTTCAAAACCAGAGAGAGAAAAGTTTGGGGAAGAAAAAAAAAGAAGGGAAGAGAAGAGAAATGGAAGATTCAGGGAGAGAAAGAAAGCGAAACCGTGAGTGGGGAGAGAGAAGGAGTGAGCGAGAGAGAGAGAGAGAGAGTCAGGGAGTATGGTGTTGCTCGTCGGAGATCACGACGGTGGTGGTGGTATTCGCAGGAGAGATCGTCGCGCGGCGGTGGTCTATGGTGATGTCCTCCCTTTTTCCTCATTTTTCGAGAGTCTTGGTTTCGCTTGTATTTGGGGCTTATTTGAGGGATGATTTTGGTGGTTCAAGCTCTTTTCTCTCTCAGTTTCACTCTATTTCATTCTCTTATTTCCTTTGAATCCCCCCTGTTTATGTTGTTTGTCTCTGTTTCAACGTGCTTCTTTTTTTTATGTGTTTGCTGTATGTTTTTGTGTTGTAACTGGGGTTTGTGTTTGTTCTTGCTTATCAGTGTGTGTTCTTGTTCATGCGTTTGTGTTTGTATGTATGCCTATTTTCTACATTGTATCATCTCTCCCTCTCACTGTTGTTGTGTGTCTGTGTTTGTTGTGTTTTGGTTGCTGTTTTCTGTTTCAATGTGCTCTGTGTTGTGTGTGTTGTTCTCAGTGTGTATTGTGACTCTGTGTGTTTGTTCTCTCTGTGTGTTTGCTCTCTCTGTGTGTTTGTGCTTGCTGTTCCTTTCCTCCCCCTTTGATTTTCGGATTCCTCTCTTTTATAGAGGAATCAGATTTGTTTCAGTTGTCATTGCAAGCTGTGAGCTCTTGAAGTGTCCCTCTCATCTTCCTAAACCATGATTATGTATCTCTGCATATTCTGATTTTCTCACTGATTTCCCCTTGTTTGCTATTTTGATGTTTGCGTAGAAATTTGAGCATATGGCGTGAGTGTAGTCAAGAGCTAGAAATGGATATTAGCTTTAAGGAAGTAGAAAGAGAGTTGAGCTTGTAACTCAAATGGGAAGAACCAGGGGGCTGGAGCGCATGGGCTGTTTCTGTTTTTTTTTTTTTTTCTTTTATATGTAACATAAATTATAATTATAATATATATTTTTGTAATCAAAGTGGACTTCTTTATCCTAACTAATTATTTTTGTTGTGTCCCTTTTTTGATAATGCTAATAATAAATAAAAGTTCAACCAATAATTACAATAATGATAAAAAACGCTATGACACACATAACAATAAACACGTGTATCCAATTAAGAATAACACGCGCAACAACAAGAAACAGACGTTACAAGATCGTTAAGCGATTAGAAATGACGAAACATATTTTTGAGCCTTTTTCAAAACGAGAAAAATACCCGTTAAAATTGGGCGTCCACAAGAATACATTTTATTTTATTTTCAATTAGTCGGACAAAATTGGGGTATGACACACCTGTACACACCACGCCAAACAGCGCGCACAACCAAAACACACACAGCACAGAAATTGGCGCACAGCACCACCAGACAACACCAGCACAACAGACACACGCAACACCACAAATTGGTGCACAGCACCCCTAGACAATGCCTGAACCTACGCACTAGGCGCGCCCACACATAGGACACAAGGCAGCGACAATAACCAGCACAATGTCCTATTCGTTCGATCATTTTACCAAACAGCTAAGGAGCAGTATTTTTCAGCAACTGTGCACGAACTCCGACAATTAATTTAGCATATTAAACGATGTCGGAATTTTGCAAACAAATATCTTCTGGAAAGCTTAAGATGTCTAGTTTCTAGAAATAATTTTTATTTATTTGTTTAGGTACCCAAATAGTACAGTTTTGCAAAATACCTCTCAGGGTACAGAAGTTCGACAGCTTCTATTAACTAAATTGTAACCCAGTTTTCTCTTTGAATTATCAACCAAATGAAACGAAATTCGTGTCTAAATTGAAGCCCCGTGAGTCTAGTTTACAATGAGATAAAAATCATTCGAAAACGAGTTCGGTGGAAAGAGTTATGAACAAAACATTGAACCTATACCCATACGGGTTCATGCAGTTTTTAAGATTCTTTTACCCATTTTGTAAAAATGTTTTCTCCAGTTATACTGACTCAAATTTAGCGAAACCAGTGCCTAAAGTGAAGGAAATCGTGTCTAATTTCCAATGAAACAAACCCCACGCAATTCGGGCCAATAATTAAGTCACAATCACAGAAATACTGGACACCTATCAAAACGGTTTCAAAACGAAATTTCAGCACATCAATTCCCTCTTTGCACAACAACCACTAGAAACCAGGTTTTTAACGAATCAACATCACGATATGATCGACAAACACAACCCACACGCACGCATGCCTGGGGCGCCACCCAAGGCAGCCACACCCGCACACACACGGCCAAGGCTAGGGGCCCTATGCCGTGGCAACACGAAACGGCAACTTAACACGACAACAACGATAATCGTCACCGCTGCACACCCACGCAAATAACCACAACTTCCATCAATGACAACGACTCGCAACAACAACTAATAAGACGCAACCAAACACAATAATAAGTAATTAACATCAATATCATTGCGAAAGCAACCACAACATCACCCCATTATCAAGAATCATCATCAACATCATATATCATCAAAATAAATCATCACATAAAGACAAACACCATTGAAGACTCAATAACAACATATCATGCGAAATAACATCAATAGCAACATCGCACCATCATCAATTTCAATCCAACATCGCAAATAATCCAACCAAACCCTAACTACCCATATACCCTCATCATAACCCATTATTAGTGTTAAAACCCACCCTTACCTCGAATAACGTAAGCTCCAAGACCACGATGAAGACGACACGAACGAAACCACGGCAACACACGACCCTTCCCTCTCCTTGTGCGACTCCTCTTCCTCTTTTTCCTCTTCTCTTCGCAACTCTCCCTCTCTTCTCTCTATTTCGACTCACACTCTCTCTTTCTCTCCTCTTTCTATTTTTGATTCCCTTTTTAAATGAGCATCAACACTCTAACCCTTTTTAATTTGATTTTTAATTCCCAACCATACACTACTTTTCCTCCTACTTTTCCTCCCTCCCATAACCACTTTGGTTTTTCCCTAGAAACTTGCTTTTAATAATAATAATAATATTAATAATAATAATAATAATAATAATAATAATAATCATCATCATATATTAAGTATTTCTAACATCAATTTTAGTCCTTCTCAACATGGTCCCTATGATAAAAACTCTCCAATTTGGTCCACTACCCTATCAAATCAACTCCAAATAATTTCTAATAAAATTTGGGGCGTTACATTTCGGTTTTAATACCGGTTTTAATTACGACAATAATTATGTTATTATTATTTTTAAACATTTTGTCTCATTTTATTTTGATGCTGAGGTGTATGACACATCTTTTTAGTGTGTCTTGCGTGGCTTTTTACAGTGATTACGTGGCTTTTTTTATGTGTGAGGTGGAGAGTCTATGTGTCAACTCACAATTGTATATAATAAGGATAAGGATATATATACTAATATGATTCACTCGTGCCAGCATGGGTCGACATTCACTTGTAACTTAAAAATTGACAATTTTTTTAGGAATTAAAAAAACAGAAGTTGTATATTTAAGTGCATTGTGTGAGATATTAAATACTCTGGACACTATCTAAAATTTAGCTATTATGTTGTATAATAATTTTAGAAAAATGTATTATTAACATATATTTATAAATATTTTAAATTTGTATATTAAATTATTTGTCAAAACGTGAATATATATATATATATATATATATATATATATATATATATATATATATATCATTTTCTCGAATTGTATTAATCGATGTTCGAGGAAAAGACCCACATGGAAAACAAAAATAATGATAGCTTGCAACTTCTAATTCGGCTGCACTGTGCCTCGCGCACTGCAGTACTTCCTGCATTAAGAGCTAGTGCAAATTTAGAGATGTTGTATACGGACCCTTCAAGGAGAGATCTGTTAATAGGTTGTATCTATTCATGACTCTGATGTTAATACATATAGCTTGGGTACACTATGCAAACATATGATACAAATATGTTAAAATCCAACATGATCATGTGCTTGCAAAAATATTGGCTAAGTAACTCATATGACAATAAATATTTGAAATCCATAAGCTAATTTGGATCAATCAAATAATACAATTCTAACATATTATGTTAGCCCGATCAGATCACTGGGTTAATGGCTGGATCGATGCATCATTAGTTAGCCCGCATGACCCGTGACAGTACTAATGATTGATAAAAATAGGCATAGTATGTATAAAATCACAAGTCACTTTTTTTTGGCATACCTTAAAAATGCCCAATAAATTATTTTTAATCTTATTTTTGATTCCATATTCTTAAATAGACATTTGGGTATCACTTTTAAAAATATATTTTCATATAACATATTAAGAATGACAAATTAATTTTTTAAGAATTTATAAAAAAATTGTGTCCACATTTATTTTGTTTAAAAATGCATTTTAATAATTAATTTAAGAAAAATTAATATGATATGTTTGACATCATTAATTTCCCCCGACCCTTGAGAGGATCAGGACGACCCCTCTCTATGATGGTAGATTATGTCGTTGAATCTAACGGTGTTAGTTTCTCATTAAGAGATTTTGTACCCTCCTTTATTTTGTTTTATGAAAAACAAACAATCAAAAGATTAAATACTTCCTCACACACTACTTTGAAATAGCAGTGCGAAACTCTAATGTATTTCTATCCCCGCTATAATAAACTCTAATTTAGCATGATATCTAATAAATGAGTTTGACTACCCCGTATATCCGCTATAATATAACTTTGCTCATTAAAAAAAATCCATCAATCACAATACAATACCTCAAAGGGTTATACTACATTATATATGGCTTACAATCTATCAAAAAAGAATCCACCAAAAATCTATCAAGAAATATGTGCGTTGCAATTTAAAAGGATTATTGTATATTTCTTTGCGAAAATGGCTCATGTTGCATACTTTAGATTAAAAATGGTAGGATGAGAATACATTCATGTAGTCGATTTCAATTATATAGACGAAACCCAACAACATAAAATAGTGTTTATATATAGTGATCTCTGCTATCCAATACTATTGCTTGCTGCTTCAAAAGAAAATACAATTGTTTGCTTCATATAATTTAATTAAATATTTATAAGATTGTGTAATTGGGTCCAGTCTTATAATGAATGAGATGAATAACATAGGTGTCCTTGACTTTGCCACATGACCATACCCCAAATGAATAATATTTATACCTAAAGATGAAAAATTACATTGGAGGACAAAAACAAATTCAAAAAAAAAAACATGGTTATGTTAGTAGTTTGAATAGATTCAAAAGTAAAAATTGGTGAAAGGAACGAATGGAAAGAGAAGAGAGACTCTAAAGAATACAAAATCTACACTTTTGTGATAATCTTAGAATGTGGTTTTTAGGCCTAACTCAACCCCACAAAACCGGCTTGTAAGGTGAGGGGTGCCACCCACTTATAAACTCTTTTTCAGACCATATCCCATCCGATGTGGGACTCTTAACACACCCCCCTCACGCCCAGGACTGAACAACTGGAGCGTGACCCGAGTGGCCCGATAGCGGGTGGTCCAATGGATCTTGGGTTGGCTCTGATACCATCTTAGAATGTGGTTTTTAGGCCTAACTCAACCCCACAAAACCGGCTTGTAAGGTGAGGGATGCCACTCACTTATAAACTCTTTTTCAGGTATTAAGAGTTAGACTCTATCTATGAAGTGAATATAAATTTTATTCAAATGAATGGTGAAGTAAAAACTTAGTACAATATGAAAGGTGATCACTATATATAGTGCACCTTCTAGTGAAAGTAAATACAAAAATCCAACTAACTAACTAACTAACTAAGAAAAGTAGTTACAATTGAAAACTAATTTAACTAGCTTTCTAATACTCCCCCTCAAGTTGGAAGAGAGATGTCAAGATCTTCCAACTTGGAGATGAGATGCTAAAATAAAGCTTTCATACATCTTGCACTATCGACCAACCAAAAATTCAAATACACAAGCCACATGAATATGAAGTCCATTCAGCAACCATTGTAGACACTTTAGGAAACTTAGGAAATTGAAATCTCATTCTACAAGGCCAAACATCAGTGTTACTATGTTGATGGCAATTAAAAACTTGCAAGAAATCACATGTAGACAAAAGAACATTGGGCAGTCTTCAAAAAACCCCATACAAAAATGTGGATCCAAGAAATCAATCCAAGAGTCCAACAAGAAAACAAGATGAAATACAACCAAACGGTGAATTCGTTATCAAACATAGCAAACCTTGAATTCTATGGAAAGGAGAAAGGCTAAGAATAGTAGAAGCAAATCCTAAAATGTACCAAACATATCTGAAAGACCATTCCCATGGTGGCGCCGATGATGGAAAAAACACAACCAAATGTTGAATGGATTTTTAATTTGCAAAAATGAACAATAGTTCTGGCAAAAAATTGGATTGTTAGATATATGAGTTGAAAAAGATTTCATTTGCTGGTTCATTCGCTCTTCCATAGCTACACAGCTTGACTAGGAAGAAACAAGAGACAAAAACACAACAATGATGATGAAGCTGGCTCGAGGGATAATCGGCGAATAAACTTCAATGAACTTTTTGAACACACGCAAGAAGGGATAAAGAAAGCGAAACATCGCTTCTTTCGAGGAAAAAATGCAGTTTCATTAGTTCTTCCAAAGCTACACAGTTGGACCGCGAAGAAACAAGAGACAAACGCAACAAAGATGATGAAGCGGGCTCGAGGGATGATCGAGGAAGTAGCTTTAGAGAACTTCTTGAATACACGTAATAAGTGACAGAATTTGTCCTTAGGGAGATGTTGAGATACCAACACAAGAGTGGAATTATACGACGGATGGAGGTATAATGCGTCATCATGGTTCTATGGAGGATTTGTCATGGTAGAGATGAGTTGAACAACAGCCAAGGTCAAAGAACAAAGGAAGAATGATGAACGCGGAGAATCTCAATGAACATATGGAAGAAAAAATCAAGAAATTTAAATTTCTTTTGATACCACGGTGAACACTATTGTTCATGAATCGCAAAGCAAAAGAAGAATTTTGCGAGAAGACAATGGAGGAATCACCGATGAGAGATGAACACGGAAGCTACATAATCACTCCTGATACCATATTAAGAGTTAAACTCTATCTATGAAGTGAATATAAATTTTATTCAAATGGATGGTGAAGTAAAAACTTAGTACAATATGAAAGGTGATCACTATATATAGTGCACCTTCTAGTGAAAGTAAATACAAAAATCCAACTAACTAACTAACTAACTAAGAAAAGTAGTTACAATTGAAAACTAATTTAACTAAATTTCTAATAGATAACTCTCTTTTAACATGTGGAGAATAGGGTCTTTTCCTTTGTACAACTAAGTTCAAAATTCCAAATAGCAAGAGTACTACAGTATATTATGAGAGACCCACATGATCAATGTTTTTGCTATAATAGTACTCTAAAATTTAGTAGTGACAACCGCAGGGTATATGATTTTAGGGGTATTTTCATATTGAGATGTTATTACAACAGGAATAAGTTATAAGTATTATACGGTCCAAAATAGTAATAGTAAAAAGTAACTTACAAATATATAGCAAATATACCTTTGCATAAGGACATTTAGCTTGCTTTTGACTAAGGTGATTGACGTTGACAACCGCAGGATCAATGTTCTCTGTCATCTTGTTTATTCTCTCTAATTGTTTTCTAAGTGCAGCGTAGTGAATAGAAGAATATTAAGCACAAACGTTGTAAACTACAAATATACTAATCGATCAAAGTTGTATATTGATTCTAATTGTATATGTGCATCAAGATGAATAGAAGAATATTAAGCAGAAACGTTGTAAACATTTTTAATATATAACATTATTTATAAGATGTGAATTAAAAAAAGTTGAAATGAATAAAATTAGTCATATTTAATAACATTCTAGTTAGTAAATATATAGAATAAAATCTATGGAATGTAATATAAAATATTAGATATCAAGTAAATATAATATATAAATGTAATATATAATAACAAATATATATGTATCAAAATAAATAATAAATAGATATAAAAAGTAGGTAAAAGGTTTTGCAATAAAAGAAAGAATAGGATAAAAATTATGTAATACACTTTACTAGCATGAAATTGTGGTTGCTCAAATGGTTAGCGTTAAGAGGTGTTAGCGTGGGGGAATGGGTTCGATCCCCATCTTCTACTTTTTTGGAGATATATTTCGAAATAGCATGCTGACGTGGATTAAAACGAAGCTGACGTGAATTAAATGGAAGGTGACGTAATTAGTGACGTGGAAGGACATGTGGATGAATAGGTGGAAGGTTCATGGTTTAATATAACTATTCTAATTCACCCGTGCCAGCACGGATATATATTTTTTTTGAACGTAACATTTGAATTCGTTGGTCGGGAATTTAAAAATATTCATTTGTCGCTTTCTTGGGTTTTGTGTGATGCATATGTGTTTCTTTGTACACCGCCGTTTATAAAGTCATTATGTTATATGAAATGTCTATAAATATATTTTGAATATATTTAAATATAATTATTTAATACTATCTGTTCTCAACTATTTCTGTGGGTAGAATAATTAAGAACACAAAGAACAATCTCGCGTGGATAGAAAAATTGTTCAACCCTTCATTAGCCTCTCTGGGCGAAATATATAGTGTTACAATCATTCGTGGCCAATAATTGATGACCGTTATAATTAAGAGTTCAGTTACATAATAAAGGTGACAGTTACGGAAGGACGCCTAGGCTAGGAAAAAACCAGTTTTGGAAAATGGTCATATTTCAACACCTCCCTCGTTCTCAGATTTATTAAATAAAATCGACTGCTACAGACTGGGTCGAGCATAAGTGTCTCTCCAGGATCTTAGTCCCTCGGCGCTTTGCCTTTGATGCCGCGGTGTTGCAGTGAAGCTCGGCGCGGTCGTGAACACAGTCCCTCGAGCGATGAATGTGAAACATGAAGTCGCTCAAAAATACGCCTGCTCGTCGGTTCCCGGCTCTTCTTGTTATTGAGTAGAAACCGAACGCTGTAGTTGACGCTACCTGCCGATTTTGACTGCTAGTAATGCTTTGACCCCCTTGGGAGTTGTGTTTGACTGCTGCAAACGTTTCTGTGCACTTCATTAATGCTCCTGTTTGTAACTTGTTCTCTTTTGTAACTTGTTCCTCTTCTTTATCTATAAAAGGGGAACATGGCGCTTTGCATTTGCTACTCCTTCCTCTTTGAGCTACTGCTTCCCTTCCTTAAGCTGTTTGATATTTATGGCTTGCTTGTTTTGTCAGGTTGGCGCTCCCCCTTTGGGCTCTGCACACAATCTTAAAGTCCCTCAGTGTGTTAAGATTGTTGGAGGGCTCAAAGAAGGAGTCATGGACTTCCGGCATTTGTGGATGTTTTTCGCTGCAATTGATCTGGTTATCCTCGTTTGAGATTGTGTGAAGAGCCCAAAGGTGGAGCTGTCTGCGAGGTGGCGTTGCCGCGGCCTGATAGTTGATTGTTCCTTCTCAATGTAGAGGAATTTTCCATGGGCCCGGCGCTTGGAGAATTTGTCCATGGACCACTCTCTTTGGATGGCCGCCGATTTCCCCGCTTCTTCCGCTGGATCTACAGAAACTCCGGAGGGCGACGCTCTGCTTCCCTGGCCGAGTTCACCGCGAAGTGCCTCAACTGTCTTGGTGGAGCTACCGAGGTTTTGGTGACCGCGGACTATCACTTTTATATTGAGACCTGCAATTATATTTTTGACTTTCATTGGGCTCGGCTCTAGGCCGACCGTTTTTGTTAGTGTGCCATGTATTACGAATAATGATATGTTTATGAATGAGAATATTTATGAGAAGTGTTTTCCAGCTATGCTTTTATCTTTACCGAGTCTTTCTGATGATACCGCAGCCATCTGTGACGTCGTCCTTGACGTGTAAGCACGTGCGATGAGACGTGACTTTTGAATTGACAATTAATGATGTTTTGATCCTCTGGAACTGTGTCAACCGTCCGTCACATCGTGTGGCCACCACGTGGCTTTACCCTAGCCGTTAGAATCGAAAAGGCTCCACATCTCAGCCGTTGATCGCTGAAACTCGAATGGTTCACTTAAATTACTGTGTTTGAATAACTGGGTGCTTCCTTTTCCCCCTTTCGCTTCCTTCCTATTTTGCTTAGCCAAAACGACGCTTGCTTGTAAGAAGAAGAAAGGGCACTACTTGCGTTTTCTGCGCCTTGATTCCTTCCACCATCTTCAGGTACGCTCATCTTCTTCACTTCTAATAGTTATTGTTGCTCTTCCTTTCTGTCTTTTGGTGAATCGCATAGTTATACCTGCAAAATTTATCCATGGTCTCTATAATAGATGTTAGTAGCGATAGTGAAGGAGAGGTTACTTCTGGAATTAGGTGTAGCAATGCTTTCTGTGTTGG
This sequence comes from Oxytropis ochrocephala, assembly GCA_020916435.1. NCBI lineage: Eukaryota > Viridiplantae > Streptophyta > Magnoliopsida > Fabales > Fabaceae > Oxytropis > Oxytropis ochrocephala. The sequence continues at coordinate 58,107,389 of CM037090.1, read as the reverse complement.
CAGACAATGTCCACGCCGTCGTTTAGACTGCATTAGGCAGAATGTGCAGGCTATGAACACTGTGCTTGCCTCTGATGATGAACCCTCTCGTTCCACAGGGGCAATTTCGAACCAATCTTCAATGGCTGGAAAGGACGATGAAGATCATAGTAGTTACTCAGAAAGCATCGACTTAGAAGTGTTGGATTCCCATTCCGTGTTGGTGACCGAGGAATCCTTGGAACAAATCCAGTCACTCCTTTGTCATCCGGTTGACGAAGGTGCTGCCATTGCAAAGCCAGTCGATCCGGACGAGTCAGTATGCGATTGCCCGGAGGCCGGGAATAAGCCCTATACATATATGTACACAACTTTGTTTGAACACCTAGGAATTAGAGTTCCTTTCCCCGAGTACTATCGTGCGGTATTACGGTTACTAAATGTAGCACCAACTCAGCTTCACCCGAACGGTTGGGCTTACGTGCGCGCCTTCGAAATTATGTGCGAGTGTATCAATGTATCGGTTACCGCAGAGAAATTTCTTCACTTCGTGCGCTCCTCGGTTAAAGACCCTCCTCGCTGGGTATCCTTAGGTAACCACACCCGTAGGCCCTTTATGAAAGTGTTTAAAAGTAGTTACAAGTCTTTCAAGGACAACTTCTTTCGGTTGGAAGCCGGACCTTGTGATCCATTTTTGTTAGTTGACGAGAATAACGTTGAGTACTTCCCCCTTTACTGGACTCCGCACCCAAACAACAAATTTACAATTGAGAGGTGTAGCTTATCCCCGGCTGATCAGGAGGACGTAGACCGGATTTGGTCATACGTTCAATCGGGTAACCACCCCTGGGCATCCCGAATTATACAGAAAGTTGATGACTCAGCCGGACTTATAGCATACCTAAGTAAATACTTGAACTTTGTGTCTTCTATTCCATTATGCGGTTTCGTGGCTCTGATTTTATATCTAATGTGTTTTTGCAGGACTCTTCGGTATGTCAACGCTGAGTGTAGAGGACAGACGTCGAATCCGTGAGGAACAAAAACGGAAGCAGGGGTATACCACCGACACCGACACTACAAAGACCTCCACTAAAGATGTTGCTGCCGAGAAAGAGAAAAGGAAATCAAGTTCCATACGGTCTACTCAACTGCCTCTCCTCAAAAGCCAAAGTGCGTGTGCCGAGACCACGGTAGATCCCAGCGTGTGGCGGGGGTAAGTCTAAGTTGTTTGAACCCACTGCTTGCTGACGCTGAAGACTTGGAAGATGCCTCTTGGCGGAGAGTTTTGGATGTAAAGAGGGTAAAGGATGGGTCGGCAAGTGGTTCCCTGAAGACTGCCTGGGATGTGCGGTATCCTTTAACGAAGGCCCTTAACTGTGTTTTCACTTCGGGATGTGGAGCGGGTGCGAGAAGATGGGGCCTCGTCGAGTGCAGTAGCGATTAAAACTTACGGTCTTTGGACTTCCATCTTTGGCTCATCACTTTGAGAGTGCTTACGGGAATTGATGGTGAAGGAAATACTCATGGGGACCGGTTGAAGTCTATGGAGCGAGACTCGTTCGTGCCGACAAGAAGAAAAAGTCTTTGGAGGAGGATTTGAAGAAGTATGAGCACAACAAGAAGGTGACGGATCCCGAAAGTCAAAAGCTTGTCCGAGGCCAACGGCGATTGAAGAAGGATGCGGCGGTCAAAGAACGAGAATTGTCAGGTACAAGGAAAAGCTCATTGCACGTATAATGATCCTGGAAAAGGCAAAGAGGGAAGCGGTGACTATGCTTCCCAAATGGTGACAGATTTGTGCGCGGGTTTTATTTGGCTCTTAATCAAGCACAAGTTCATTTTCCCACTTTGGACCCTCAGATATTTGATCCTGACAATGTTGTGGTTGACGGCCAAATCATGGCCCCTATCATCGGTAACCAAACTTCGCCGCCTGCTACTGGGGATGAAGGGAATACCAATGTTGTCTCCTGGACCTTGGATAGGCTAGACAAGGTATTGAATGATCTGTCGCCGGATGGTACTCTGGCGAATGAGGCTCCGGCGGTTGGTGATGGGGAGATGGCCGATGATTCTGAGAAGACTCATTCCGAGGGTTCCCCTGTTTGATTTGTTTTTGTTGGACTTTTGATGACCTGCGCAGTTTGTAATTTTAATATTTTGAAGTTTTATGTACTTTGGTGCTTTACCTTTTATTTTGACTGCTTTCGCTCTTCATTTTGATCTTGAAATGCATTATCTTTATTTCGCAAACCTGTCCATCCGTGCTATAAAGTATAGCAGTGCAATATAATACCGCGCCTTGTATTCTTATCGCGACTTGTTTTTCTTGCATTCTTGGCTTTTATTTTTCTTCCACACGACTTGCATCATTTGGGTTTATGCTTCTCCTCCTTTATTATGCAAGGAGGAGGTTTCGTGAAAGATCGTCCGATTTTTGCCGAGGGATGCTTTCACCTCTACCAGGGTCTTGTTTTTTGACCCTCCTTCCTAGAAATTCGTTGATTTCTTGAGCAAACGCGATCCTTAACTCGCTTTCAGCGGTAGTCGTGGTCGATGTCTTCGCTATACAAAGAGGTTTCCTCGCATGTCTCGCGTTAACTTTTTCAACTAATCGCTTCATAGTCATGTGAGGTGCCTCCAAGAGGTACACGAACTCGTCGATTCGACCAAACTTGGCGTGTCCTTTTGTCTTGGTGCGGGGTCAACATCGAGCCAACTACTCGGTCCTTGCCGTTTCGGGACTTTGTTTTTGAGACGCATTCACGTGTTGTTTGTATGAGTTGTTATTGCAAATAAATTTGGCACTTTAAACATATTTGTAATCTTCGATTCTCTTTATTCAATAAGTCTCAGTACATTTGGGAAGCTATAGGCTCCTACAAAAGATACATTTATTGATAATGCAAAAGCAGAGAATCGCTTTTTCATCCCCTACCTGTTGGGAAAGCGGGGTTTCTTCATCTTCGGCTATAATAGAGCGAAGGTTGGTAGCATTCCATGACCTCGGGATATTTCCCCGTTGAGCTTTTCCGGCTTAAACGCACTCGCCGACTACGGCTTTGATTACGAAGGACCTTCCCGGTTAGGAGATAACTTACCCACGGCCCTACTACTCGTTGTTGGCGCAAAACTAGATCACCTTCTTTGAACGTCCTCTTTCAAACTTTGGAGTTGTATTTTTTGGCTGCTCTTTGTTTGGCTGCTTCTTCCTTAACTTTTGCCATTTCTCGGATTTCTTCAAGCAGATCTAAATTGACGCGAAGCGCTGTTGGATCCGACAAGTGGTAGTTAATATTCTTCTTGGGCTAGGTTCCAGTATTTCCACAAGAATGAGTGCATCACTACCGTATGTCAACCGGAAAGGAGTTTCGCCTGTTGAAGACTGCGGTGTAGTGTTGTAAGACCATAACACTAATGGCAATTCTTCGGCCCAGTTTCCCTTGGAGTCTTCTAATCTCTTCTTCAGCCTAGCCAGTACCACCTTATTTGCTGCTTCGGCTTGCCCATTGGTTTGAGGATGTTCTACCGAGGTAAAGGCTTGGTAGATATTCCAAGTTTTGCAAAGCTCAAGAACCGATTCGAGGCAAATTGCGTTCCGTTGTCGATCCACTATTGTTGCGGGAATCCCAAACCGGCATATTATTCTCTTCCAAAGAGAACTTTTTACCCTTTTTGGCGATATGGTGGCCACGGTTACGCCTCTATCCATTTTGTAAAATAGTCGTGACCACCAACAAGAATTTCATCCGGCCCGGCAAAGTGAAATGGACCGAGAATGTCTACACCCCATACATGCCGAACGCCAAGCCGAAGAAAGCTGATTGCAGGTTGGTTGGTGGGGCTTTTGGAATCTTCGCGTGCATCTGACATTGGTGACATCGGCGGACATAGTCAACCGCGTCTTTCTTCATTGTGGGCCAATAGTATCCTCGCACGTACTATTTTTGAAGCTAAAGCGACCTCCTCGACATGGCTATCGCACACTCCTTCATGCACCTCCTTGAGTATTTCCGTGCTTTGTCATTTGTAACACATTTGAGGAGCGGCATGGAAAAACCTCTTTGTATAGCTTCGGATTCAATCATGGTGTAATTAGATGCCGCTTTGGCGCCTTTCTTTTCTCGTCATCCCAAGCACATTGACTCTTCACCCTTAGACAAATATTTGGTGAGTAGCTCGTCCTAGTAATCTTGAACGCCCCGTGACACGGCCGGTGACTAACAAGGAATCGCTACGGACTTTGAGGTGCTTCACCCAATGTCTATTGCCAAATTCATACCAATGATTAGTGCCTCGTATTACGCTTGATTGTTGCGGCTTTGAAACCAAACCCGGCGATCGTTCTATAAGCACGTTGTCGGGTCCTTCCAATGTGACTCGGCTCACATTGCCTCTCAAGTTAGGCGATCCATCGATCGATAAAGTCCGGCAATACTCGGAATGGGATTTGGTGTTGGCTCTTCCCGACTATCTCTACCACAAAAATCGCTAAGGCTGCGCTTTAATTGCTCCCCTAGGTGGTACTTGATATCATATTCGATAACTCGACCGACCATGCCACCATTCTTCCAAAGAATGTCCGGTTTGGAAAGTCTTTGGCGAATAGGCAAATCTGTTTTGACAATTATTGAATGGCTCATGAAGTATTGCCGAAGTTTCTGCCGCCAAAGTGATCGCATAAGCTATCTTCTCAAGTTTTCGTACCATTGCTCGGGACCTCTCCACATTGGTGACATAATAAATGGGGCATTGCTCCTTAGCTCTTTCTTCAACCAAAAGCGCACTTCTGCATGTTCCGTGTGCAGACAAATATAATAACAAAACGGCCCCCGTGTGGGGAGTTAGAATTGGTGGCATAGCTAGGTATGCCTTTATCACCTCCAGCGCCTCTTCACACTCTGCCGACCATTGGAACTGGGCATTCTTCCTTAACAATTGAAACATGGGTCGTATCTTGTCAGCTGCTTGACCGAGGAATCTTGAAAGTGCTACTATTCGACCAGCTAAAATCTGGACCTCCTTTGCGTTTGTTGGGCTCGGGTTTCTCTCGATAGCTCAAAGACTTGGCCGGATTGGCCTCTATCCTCCGTGAGTCAACACGTATCCTAGGAATTCCCCCGCTTGAACTCCGAAAGAACACTTGTCGGGATTTAAACGCAACTCATGCTTTTCCAAAGATAAAAAAAAAGTTTTTGGAGGTTCGCCAGGTGAGACTCCTCAGTTGCCAACTTTACCACCATATCATCTACGTATACCTCAATGGATTTCACAATCTCCGCCTCAAAGACTCTATCCATTAGACGCTGATATGTAGCGCTGCGTTTTTCGATCCAAAAGGCATTACTCGGTAACAATAATTATATACGCCGTCATGAATCTTTGTCTTCTCTTCATCTTACGGACTCATTTTGATTTGGTTGTAACCGAGTATGCATCCATGAAACTTAGGAGCTTATAACCGTAAGCTCCGCCCACCAACCCATCAATACTCGGTAAAGGATAAGGATCTTTGGGACATGCTTTGTTGAGATCCGTGTAATCCACACACATTCGCCATTTCCGTTGGACTTAACCATCACCGGGTTGGCAACCACGTTGGATACTTGACCTCCTTTATGAATTGTGCATCTACCCGGCTTCTTTGTTTCCTCCTCTGTATAGCTTCAGATTTTTCACCGCCTTGCTTCCTCTTTCTCTGGGCTACAGGTGCGATAGATGGATTTAGTGATAACCGATGACAGATGAAGTTAGGATCAATACCTGGCATGTCCTGAGGCGACCATGCGAATACGTGAGTGTGGCTGGAGAGAAATTTAATCAACTGATCCTCAAGTTCAGGAGTTAGACTGGTGCCGATTCTTGTTTTCTGATGTTGGGTCGGTCCTATCACCACCTCTTTCAGAGTATCCACCGGTTTCAACCTTTGCTCCTCTTTTGCTGGGTCATATAATCGAGGGTCTAAGTCTAGAAAACTGCAGTTGGAACTAACTCCTTGCCCGGCCTTCCTCTGAACCGTCTTTACCTTCGCACTTTCTGCATAACACTTTCTTGCAACAACTTGGTCACCCCTTACTACACCTACCTTGCCATTAGGAAGGGGGTACTTCAAACACAAATGGGGGTACGATACTACCGCCATCAAAGCATTAAGTGTCGGCCTTCCCACTATTATGTTGTATGACGAATCTGCATCAACAATCATGTATCTTAGAGTTCTGATTTACGACGACTCGTTCGCGAAAGTCGTTCTTAGGTCCATGTAGCCGCGGACCTCAACTCCGCTCACCGAAAAATCCCACCAAAGTTCGGGATAGCTCTTTAATGCTTCCACCGGTAAATTTAAGCCTTGAAGCATGACGGTACATAACGTTAGTGAGCTACCTCCATCCACTAGCACCGAGCTATTGAATAACCGCTGGTTGTGGCGGAGATTACAATCGGATAAATCGAGTGGGGCCGCACTCCTTCAAAATCTCGCGCATCAAAAGAAATTGTGGGGTATTCCGCATCGATTCTGAGATAAGTGGTTTCGCGGAGGAAACCGATAGAGTAGATCTTGCATATCTTCTTCGGGATGAGGATGTGGCTCCTCCGGAGAATCCTCCGGATATCGTGTTGACTCTTCCCTTCTTCTCAATTTGTTTCATGCTCGCCTCGTTTGCCTCTTTCACCACGCTTGGCTTGTGCATTTGATTCTTTGGGCCACCGCTTTGTAGGGGGGCCGCCGCCGCCTTTCCTTCATCGCTTTGCCTTGACGTACTTTTAAGTTGGCCGCATTTGAATGAGTTGCTCGTCTGGCATTTTGAGGTCCAAAGAATTATGCGTGTCATGTCCCTCCGTCCGGTGGTACCGCAATAAGAACACGTACTCTTACCCATTACGCCAACGAAAGGTGATGGTCGGCGCCAGATCGACCCATCATGGAGTCCTTCGTCTAGAATCACCGCGGCCTTGCTTTGAGGTGTGAAGGCCATTTCGCATTTGGGGACGGGTGCGTCGCCCCTTTGATTTTTGCATTTGCGCCTCTGTCGCGTCGGTCGTAGGGTGCATGCCAAGGCGGTGGGGGCGTCTTGGTGAGATCTGCGCCTCGGCGGTGCTTGCATGTCTTTTTCATCCTTCCAGAGGCAATGTCGTCGCGTCAATGTGTTTTTCCGCTCGGGCTCTAATCTCATCCATAGTCCGCGGCTTCCATAAGGAAAGAGCTTCACTAAAGGTTCCATTGCGAATACCCTTCATAAATGCTTTCACAAAAAATCTCTCGTCAGGATCATCTACTAAAACCGTTGACTTGTTGAAACGCTCCAAGTAGGCTTTCGAGAGATTCCCCGCTCTTGGCGCACGTCGAACATATCCTCGGCTAGCATTCGCTTCTTTTTATTTGCCGAGAATTCTTTGTATGAAACGGTGGCCAAGTCTTCAAAGCTTCGCTATCGAGCGCTCCGGTAGCCCCTTAAACCATTTCAAGGCTACGTCAGCTAAGGTTCCGGCGAACATTTTGCAGCTAATTGCGTCGGTTCCTCCACTGATCATCATTTGCGTTTGGAACGCATCGACATGGCTAAGGGGATCTCGGTGCCATCGTATGTGGCAATGGGCGGCTCCTCACAGCGTGGGGAAGTTGGCGACTGGATAACAATGCAGAGAACGGTTGAAACGCTCGCAAAGGTGTTCTGGTGGCATCGATCACCTGGGCGAAATGTCTCATCTCGGTAAGCTGGGCCTGCAGTTGCACTTCCCTTGCCTCCAAAGCCTGAGCACGTATAGCTTGCTCTTCATTCTGGCGGGCTTGAGTGCGTTTTGGGCTTGCGGTGTTTGAAGCACCGCAAGCGGTGTTTTGCTCAATCACAGGATCTCGGTGCTAGACGAAGCGCCACCATTGTTCACATTTTCGTGGTCACCATAATGCTTTGGTGACAATGAATCGATTTAGAATTTGGTAGTGGGGCGTAGGAAAAGTTTTACCGGCCCCACGGTGGGCGCCAATGTTCTCAACTATTTCTGTGGGTAGAATAATTAAGAACACAAAGAACAATCTCGCGTGGATAGAAAAATTGTTCAACCCTTCATTAGCCTCTCTGGGCGAAATATATAGTGTTACAATCATTCATGGCCAATAATTGATGACCGTTACATAATTAAGAGTTCAGTTACATAATAAAGGTGACAGTTACGGAAGGACGCCTAGGCTAGGAAAGGGGGACCGATCGCTCTGGTGATCGAGCATAAGTGTCTCTCCAGGATCTTAGTCCCTCGGCGCTTTGCCTTTGATGCCGCGGTGTTGCAGTGAAGCTCGGCGCGGTCGTGAACACTATCATATACATTGATTTTTGATGAAAATATGTATATTCCACAATCTCAAAGATGCTTTGTGGGTGTTTGCTTAATTGAAAATACTGGATGTATAGAGTTTAAAATAAAAATAACTATGATTTTGGCTCTCAAAAAAGGGGGTATTTATGGGTATGCAAATTTGTGTTCTATTAATACCACGTTTTGAGGTATTTCCGGGTATCCCTTAAAAATCTTCTCAAATTTATCTCATATATGGTGTTTTCGGAATTTTTTATTTTTTTTTAAAAAAAGCCTTCCGAAAATACGTCTATTTCCAGGAATCTTAAGGGTTTGGCTTACTTTTTACGGATATATGATGTAATGAGGGTTGAATATGTTTTTTAACTTCTTTTAAGAGTATTTTTGTCCGTTTGGGGTATTATGGGGAGGAGAATATTGATGAATTTTAGGCATGGCAACGGGGCGGGGCGGGGCCGGGTTTTGCACCCCACGTCCCCGTCCCAAACAGGGTCGGGTTCCCCTGCGGGTACCCGTTTCCTTCACTAACTTATGAAAATAAAAAAAATTATGTTTATGATAATTAATTTAATAAAGTAATAGTTATTATACAATTATAAAATAAAGTTAAAAATATTAAAATAGACTTTTCTTTTGAAAATAGATCAAAACTTAAATAAACAAAATTTATGAAACAAAATCAATGAACATATTTGCATAAAATAAAATGAAATAAATAACTAATGTGTTGTTGAGCGGGTTCGGGGCAAGGTCGGGGTGGGTATCGACATCCCCGTCCCCGCCCCCCGCCCCTGGTCAAAGCGGGCATTCCACGTCAAACTCGGACCGGGGTCGGGTGGGTACTCGCGGGTTCGAGTTTTGTTGCTATGCCTAATGAATTTAGAATATTTTTGGCCTAAAATTATGAATTTGAATAGTTCCGAGTCTAAATTCATAGAGGTGACATCCGCACGGGTGGAACGCCTTATGTGGTACGATTAACACTCAATTTGAAATTCTAATTTTGGAAGCCCCGTGTTATAAAAATAGATGTAAATGAATGTAATTAAAATAAAATTGTAAATAAAATGATTGGCCTATAACAATAAGAGTAGTAGACAGTGAAAAATATCTTTTGGAGTAAATTTTATTAAAACATGATGGAGTGTTTGATTTCATATAATGCCTTAAGAACAACTAAATGATGAATTTATTTTGTTGTAGGAAAAAATCATTGCGTCAAAAAAAAAAGTAGAACAATCACATTTTTCACACGGAAGACAATAAAACTATATTGACCTAATTAGTCAAAATCATTACATGCTTTCTTCAAAATAGTTATATAGTAGGTTGTACATTCTGTTAAATGACACATGTATCCACATAAGTTTCTGTGGATCGATACTCAGGGGTACAATCCAGAATTATAGAAAAATATTTTGCCTCTTTATAATGATTATGTATCCATTATATTCATCTCACCATGTCCAAAATCAATTTGGGAAGAGAAACAGTCATAGTATAGGTTTTCTTTTGGGGCTTTTTTACTTGCTTTTTTTATAACCTTAATAAAATTTAGGCTTAATATAAATTTTTTTAGACCCCCTACAGAAATGGGCCCTGGGCGGTCGCACCCCTAGCCTATGCCCAGGGCCAGCCCTGGTTATTGGTTAATTGTGATTTATTTCAATTTAATGTGTCATAAACAACAATGTACATAAGCAACCAAATGAGAATATTATTTGATTTTAAAAAACTAAGAAGATGATTTTTTAAGGTAGTTGAGATGGAGTCCATCACTTTTTTTATGTTGTGTTGCCTCATGATTAGATCACGTACGTTTAAAAAACCTCACTCGCAGATATAGGCTATAAAGTATGAGGGCGATTTCCCCCACCAAGAAAATAATTCAAATACAAATACATAATAATCTTGTATTTGCTCATGTAAAAAATTGATTTTTCCACCATTAATATCACATTACTCAAACATGATCAATGTTTTATGGTGGAAAAATCAATTTCAAGTAAATTTCAAGTAATGCCAAAAATTTACTTGAAATTGTGAAGCAAAGCCAAAAATTTACTTGAAATTGTGAAGCAAAGCCAAAAATTTACTTGAAAATTACTCAAACATGATAATTTACTTGAAATTATCACATTACTCAAACATGAACTAAAAAGAGTTGGACTAATAATCTTGTATTTGCTCATGTAAAAAATTGATTTTTCCACCAACTCTTTTTAGTTCACAATTTCAAGTAAATTTTTGGCTTTGCTTCAAGCATCTAGGCATGGCAATGGGGCGGAGCGGGGACAGATTTACATTCCCCATCCCCATCCCCGAATCTTATATAGGTCTCTGCTCCCCTACCCAATCCCAACGGGGATGAATTATTGATCCCCATCCTTGTACCCAACGGGTTCGGGGATCCCCATCCCCACAATAGAATCAATTTTTTAAATAAAAAAAATAGTTTTATAAAATTTTGTTTTATAAAATGGTCCAATTACAATATTACCCCTGCCAGATAATGATCCAATTCTCCTTTAGAAAATGATGTTCTAATAGTCGGTGACAAATCCATTTAGGGTTTACTTGAGATTTTGAGGGTTTCTAATTTAAGAGTGGTAATATTGTAATTTAATACATTTGGGACGGGTTCGGGGATGAGTTCGGGGTGGGTACCTCTATCCCTATTACCCACCCCATCTCCGTATTTTGATTTCGGGGAAAACCCAAACCCAAACCCGGTCAAAGTGGGGAAAACCCGTCAAATCGGGGCGGTACGGGTTTTGTTGCCATTCCTACTAACAACTTCAACTGTTTAAAGATATTTCTCTACATTGAGTTTAATTTATGAAGAATGAATTGCGCAATCATGAGAGATGAATAGTTAAATAGTTTTCTTGTTATATATCCTATGAGTGATATTTTTGATAGTATTGATGATGAAAATATCATACATTATTTTGAATTTAAAAATGCATAGATAACAAGTGTAACAAGTAGAAGCTTGAATATCTGGAATTTTTTTGTAATTTACATGATCGTGTATTTTCTGAAAACTTTTAGTATTTTTCTTTTGCGACATATTATTGATTATGGATAAGTTATGTTTTGCCACTATCGATGAAATTTTCTAGATACTCCACTGAAAACCTTATACACCATTAGTGTATATAAACTATATCCTAATTATAAATTGGACTAAATTTATATACAATGTCATTGTGACTAAATTAAAGTTTTGATCCCCTATTTTTAAAAATTTAAACATTGTGCCCCCTATTTTAAAAAAAAAATCAGACAGTTTAGTTCAAAGAGGGATTTTTGTTTTTTTTGCTGATTGAGAGGTTTGTCAAAAGAAAATGTGACGTAGTAGCTGACATAAGCTACACATAAGGATGGCACATCATTATTTATTTTTAAAAAAATATCTTTTTATTAAAATTTTAATTTTTTGATTTTTAATGAAAAAATAATTTTTATTTTTTAATAAAAAATTAAAAATCAAATTTTTTAAATTTTTTAATAAATTAAATTAAATTATTAGTTCGGATTTAAAAATGAAGTTTTTAAAAATATTAAATAAATGTTTTTAGTTTTAACTAAGTAATACAAAAATAAATGAAAAAACTAATTTAATTTTATAATTGTAAAAATAATTTTTAAACATAATTGAAAAATTAAAAAAGTAATTTAAATTTTTAGTTAAAAAGTTAAAAATTAATTTTTTAAATTAAAAATACATTTTAAAATAAATAATGACGTGTCAACCACATGTATAGCCTATATCAGCTGCCACGTCAGCTTATTTTTTGACCAACCTCCATATATTAGTAAAAAAAATCTCTATTTGGATTAAAATGTTGTAATTTTTCAAAATAGAGAGACTAAATATCTGAGTTTTAAAATAGGAGGACTATGTATCAATCTGCAATTACTAGATAGTGTAAAATACTTATACGGCTATTGTATATATAAATTAAGTCGTATATTCGTAATTTTTTTAAATCTAAAATTATATAATTTTTTATAAAAAATTATATACTCGTAATATGAATTTTAGGCTTAATTTTAGTTTTAGGACAATAACTTTAGCACATAAAATACCAAAAGCGGTGCAGCCGGTCTTGTCCATCTTTACACTGGTGTGTGTGTGTGTGTATATATATATATTATAATAAACCATGGATTGTCCACCTAGGCATCCATGTCAAAATTTTAATCCACCTCAGCATGTTATTTCGAAATATTCACAAAAAAAGCAAAAGCTAAGGATCGAACCCATTCCCCCACACTACCACCTCCTAACGCTGACCATTTGAGCTACCACAATTTCATGTTACTCATATTACATAATATTTAGCATATTATTTCTTTTATTGCAAAACTTTTTACCTACTTTTTATATCTATTTATTATTTATTTTGATACATATATATTTGTTATTATATATTAAATTTATATATTATATTTATTTACCATCTAATATTTTGTATCACATTTCATAGATTTTATTCTATATATTTACTAACTAGAATATTATTAAATGAGTTTTTTTTAACAAACTGACAGATTGCCCGAATTTATTAATAAAAAAAGGAAAAAAACAAAGAAAATCGAAGGGGGGGACTAGACATAAATCCTTGCCAACAGAAAAGATCAATATTAAATATGAGTAATTTTATCCATTTCAACCTTTTTTAATTCTCATCTTATAAATAATGTTATATATTAAAAATGTTTGTCACATATTTTTGTATTCAGCTTGATGCACATACAATTAGAATCAATATAAAACTTTGATCGATTAGTATATTTGTAGTTTACAACGTTTGTGCTTAATATTCTTCTATTCACTACGCTGCACTTAGAAAATAAGTAGAGAGAATAAACAAGATGACAGAGAACATTGATCCTACGGTTGTCAACGTCAATCAACTTAGTCAAAAGCAAGCTACATGTCCTTATGCAAAGGTATATTTGCTATATATTTGTAAGTTATTATTTACTAATATTATTTTAGACCGTATAATACTTATAAGTAATTTACATTTGTAATAACATCTCAATATGAAAATACCCTGAAATTATATACACTTTGGTTGTCACTACTAAAGTATTATTTGATTAGTACTTATGTAGTTGTTAAAGTATTTTTATTTATGGGTTGTCACTACTAAAGTATTATTTGATTTCACGGGATTTCAAAATTATAATATATAATTATATATATATATATATATATATATATATATATAAATCTAAATTTAATTTCCTACTTATTATACAAATATTTAAAATAGTTGAAGTAATTATCTTATGATTAATACAAAACAATGAATTTATTACCCGTCTTGTTTGGGTTAATTGTACTAGTGTATATATATATATACAGGTACTTCTTCACGTTACTTGTAACCCCCCACTGTGTTTCCGTTTCTCTTCTCCTCATCAAAAAAAATCAATGGCGAAGAAAGTTGAATCAAGCGAAGACATTCTGAAGGAGATTCTTCTCTGTCTCCCAGTAAAACCACTCCTTCAATTCAAAACCGTTTCAAAGCGATGGCTCACTCTCATCTCCGAACCACGTTTCTGTCATTCACACACTCTTCGCCAATACAAACACTTATCTCGTCCTTTCCCTTCTGCTCTCATGCTTAGCAGCACTCTCACTAAACCTTCACCACTTCAATGCCCAATCATCCCTTTCAAAAACAACTCTTCCGATTCTTCTAGCTTTCGTTACGTTAAAGTTCCTCGCATGAATATCACCATTATGCAATCGTCTAACGGTCTTCTTCTTCTAGAAGGACGACCGTTACAAAACCCTAACGATCCATTAAAAGTAAAGCATTATGTTCACAATCCAACCACTAATAAACTTGTTGCTGTTAATTACCCTACCAAACAGTTTAGATCTTCAGTGCTTTCTCTCTTTCTGTGTTTTGAACCACTGAAATCATCGCATTACAAAATCGTTTCGATAAGGTTTAGGGATTTTTCAAATATTGATGATATTGTTAATTATTTTGCAAGAGCGTCTTCTTTGAGCGTTGATCCTGATTATGTTGTTAATGTTTACTCATCGGAGAGTGGACGATGGAGTGATCCTGGAGTGGATTTCAAAGCACCGTTTGAATTTAAAACGATTTATTGCGATGGTGCAGTTTACTTTTTCAATGATGGTTTTGCGAAACATTCAAAGTATTTTGATGTGGAGAATCAGGGTTTTAAGAAATTTCCAATGCCGATTGGATTTCTAAACAATAGAATTGGAAAGTATTTTGGTGAATCAGGTGGTCGTGTTCATGTGGTTTTACAATCGATTATTGATTTTGAGATTGATGTGTTGGAATTGAGTGAAGATCGTAGTGGTTGGTCAGTGAAATTTCATATGAAACTTGATTCAATGTTTGATGCTTGTCCACGTTTGAGTTTGGGAGATTGTATATTGATTGATGTATATTGCGTTGTTCGTCAAGGAGAAGATGATAAGGACTTCATGCTTGTGTTTTCTATCAATGGAATGTTTTTAGCGTATACTTTTTTGAGTTCTAGTATTAAGAGGCTTCGAAGTTTCACTCCTTTTTTGAGTGCAGGATCACCAAGGTGTGATGTTTTGCATTATTATGAGAATCTTTCTTCTGTTTCTCCTTCCGGTTGAATTGAAACTATATTGTAAGTATCATTTTCTTTTTAATTTTCCATCATAGACTGTTTAGCGTTTATTATATTATATTGTCTTTATTCAGTTAGTTTATGTTTTGTAGAATGATTTTCAGGGGCGCTGGGGAATACATAGCTTGGCTGGAATTCTTCTGTCGGGAGAAAGAGATGATTGCAAAAGTGTTGGGAAGTTAGTTCTATAGTTTCTGGAGAATAGATGGTACTAGGGTCCTCTACTTGGTATTTTGATATGTTATGTTTGTAATACTCTATTGGGAAGTTCTGTAGTTTTTTTGTGACTTTTGTTATATCCGTGGTTTGATGAAATTAGTTTCATTGCCATATTTGCTGGCATTTTGTCAAAAAGGAATAGATGTTTCTTTTGCTTAGAATCATTGCAAAATATCGTGTTTAAACAAATTATAGAAAATTAATTGATCGTGATTGGTGACTATTTTAAATTGATTCAAAACATAATGACCATAAGGGGAGTTAGAAAGTCAAAAACAGAGCATGTTAGTAAAGAGATTATCAAGAAAAAAGGTCATCAAGGTCATCCAAGAGATACATCAGCACCAAAAGATAATAAATTCAGAAACTGTACAAAGCAGAAGCTGAATATCACAGTACAGAAGCTGAATATCACAGTACAGAAGCAAGCATGCCAAGAAAACAAAGTCAACTTCATGATGATATGTCCAAAAAAAATGTATGCCCAGCTCGTTTCAAATCTGTTCACAATAAGCCCATTCATTTATCCATTTGCATCCTCTGCAAACTCCCAAACACACTCTAAAAATATCTTAAGAGGCTGCTAATCCATCAGTCAATACAAAGGAAACTAGTACTTCTAACACTTCATGCCAAACAAGTATATATGCAGTGATCTTCTGTGTAAAATTATGGTTTCCCAACATAAATGATACAAATACATTGATACAAATTGTCTACAAGATTTAGATAGATACCATTGACTACAAAACACGAGAGATTCATTCACTTTGTGTGTTTCTTCCGAGTAATATGAAAGTTCGACAAAAATCTTGTTACAAAATATTGAAAACCAAAAAATCTAACAAGATTTTGGCAGTCTTTATTTTCTTCTTCATCGCCTTCCTGTGAACTTAAGTTACTCAGATAAGTTTTCCCCTTGTATATAAAAGAGAGCTGCTGCCATAATAGAATGCTCAACCCTATCTGCAACGAAACACTCGCGATAAGCAGATATGCAGCAAGAAGTCCTCTAGAGGATAGAAACAGGGCAGATCTTAAGAAGGCAATGAAAATTTCATTCAAAATTTCCCATGCTAGATCTCTGCCACTAATCCCCTTTAAGCGTCCATGCGAAATTGTCAATGCTGGCCACAAATTCAAGCTTGCATATGCAGACATTATAGAGACGTAGACTGTGCTCAACACTGCTGAAATGAGGAAGTAAATGAAGCTGTGGTGATTTTCTGCACCAACACAGTTCCCAATCTGCCAATGGGTTACAAAAATTATGACCAAAGTAGCATTAAGATTTAAGATAGGGAAAGTTAGAAACTGAAATGCATCACTAAAGGGCATAGGCACCAACAAAAGTTTCCATTTTAACAGTGTTAATAGCTAATTATTACAAATTTAAAACTGAGACATGAACACTCCAAAAAAAGTCATCTTCATGCTGGACATGTATCAAATACCTGTGTTTGATTATACACCAAAAACACTATAAAATCAAAAGAAATTGTGTCCTTCCCCCAGTGTGCCTCTTAGCGTCTACTTTCTAGTGCGTCGTTTCCAGTTTACGGGGCATCATTTCATGGAATAAAAAGGGAAAGGACAAAGGAGATCCTACAAAACACCTAAAAATGCAGCAACTTCCAATTGAATCCCATTAAGTTCAAACAGATATCCACCAAAAAGAAATTTATTTCCATATATCCAGAGGAAGTTACTTAACGTGCTAACAGTAAAATTAAGGAATAACAAGGTTTGATATAAAAAATAAATACACCGAGCTTCACATTAAGTTTTCCAACAAAAAATTACTTTACACAAATGAACTGTACAAAGTTGAACTATATATTGACTCAAGAATTGATCTTAAAAAATATGTTTTACTTATTGCGAGAGAATCTAAAAAGAAATAATTTTCTCCTAAAAAACCGACAATTAATAGTAAACAAAGTGAGTATATAATTGGTACACAAAGGATCAACAGTTCATTTTCAAACTGAAAAACCATTATAATATTATTATTCCAAGGTAACAACAGCAAATGAGTTGAGGATTCACACACACAAAGTACTCTACTACAACCATTATAATAATATTATAGTAGAACAGTAAATGAGAGCTGAAGATAGACTGAAAATCCAGTCCTGACCACATTACATGTCAATATAAAATTATAGTCACTGCAATTTTGTCTGCAACAAAACAATTTTTATAACGGAATATTGGAACAATCACCTAAATAGATTAAATTATATCATATTCAGTCATGCCCCCAACCATTAAATTCTTCCTCAAAATTTAGAAGGTCAGTCTGCTGACTTTCAAAAATATGAAACGACTCCTTCAATTTAAAACACACGTAAAATAGAAATTGAATGAATGAATGAATGATTTCATTCATTTCACCAAATGAATCTGTTACATCACTTGAGTATTTATACTAAGAGATCTGCAGTAACTAACTACCAGAGTTAGTTAGGCAGTTACAGTGCCAGCTGTTGCTTGCTAAGACTATGCTTTCCTAAGAAGTAAACTTTACGGAGTAAAGTATACTATTATAGACCAAGAAAGCTAGAACACCAAAGGAAGAAAAGAAATACAGACATCGACCTGTGTAACAAACTAAAAGCACTAGAGTTGGTTGTATTAACTGCAGCTCTTGCATACCATGAAACCACATAATTCTAGCCTGAAAAGATCTCATGGCATGGAGAAGCTGATTTTAGAAGAAAATACTACAAACATTTGGCAACTAAAGCAAGTTTTCAAAACAAGTTTCCAATACCCAAGGCCCAGTCCTTTGTCATACAACCTTATAAATTAAATATATATTTATATATTTAACAACGGTATTTCCACTAGCATTAATGTTACACTAACCCCTTGGGCACCATTGTAACTAGGAGGCCTTATCCAGGATTTGAACTTTGGTCCTTCCCATAGGAGAGTGGCACAAAACATATTTTTAACTAACCAAATTATCCTTCCTGGTATCTCCCTTTCTCAAACCAATCTGCCATAAGCTTCTCTGTTATGTAACTATCAAGTCAGTTTAACGAACACCTCATTAGAGAGAAACAGTGTTTTATATTTTGGGGGATTAAAAAAGAGAGAGACTATATGTCTATAGCAGGTAATGTTGGGAAAAACTAGGAGGTACGGATAAGAATAATATAAGCTTCTAAAGAGAAAGAATCACTTTCCCTACTATTCAATTCAAACATCACAATGATGGAACCTTCTAGGTTCTAGCCCCTTAAGTACTAAACCTGATAGCTATATAGCAGTAAAAACCTACCATAAGTTACACTAATTGGCAGCTAATGATTAACTTCCTGTTTTTATTTTCAACATCAATTGCGGTAACAATCTAATATGTTTCTTGTTTTTAGGCTTTGGCCCCTTGTAGTCACATAAAAAAACACTTTACTCCCTCCAACCCATTTTCTCTGTTGTTTTAGCAAACCCAATTTGTCCCAAATTGATTGTTGTTTTAGATTTTCATTGAAGTTTATAATATTCTTTTTCACACTTGTACTCCTATTAATTATGACAACTTTTTACATCCAATATTTGATTTACATTTTTCTATGTAGAGAGGGTTAAATGGTAAATTAGACAACACTTTTTAAAAAATCTAGACTTCTAATCATTTTACTTAAATGGTGTGCCAAAACCTTAAACTGCAAACAAAGTGGGACAAAGGGAGTATATAGGAAATTGCTTGAAGGTATAATTTTATTATCAAAGATCCGGCACACAAATAAAAACTTTAATCACGAGATTACAGGGCAACAATAAGACTGATATCCATACTGTATATAAAAATAGTGAAACTTAATATTTAAAACTAATGATCCATTTAAAGAAGTACAGTTATAGATGACATACAAATGGAGATTGCACCACTGAGATTGATATTTCCATAACTAGTAGATAATGGAAACTTACAAATGGGCAGTGGTGATCCATGTCCAGTATACATTTTCTACATGAACGGCAATGATGAGCTCTAGGTGACTTTGGCTTTGAGCAGTAGTGACAGAAAGTATAATTTTCAAGATCACCTTTCCCTACTGTGGGGTAGCTTCCCCATACTATAGTTGGTGGTGTGCCAGCACTCTTAAATGCTGCAAGGCTGAAAAAAGAAATTGTAGCTATGGACAATATTGCTGTAACGATTGAGTGGAAAATTCCCCAAAGAAGACTGACCGAGAAGACTAAAGGGTAGACTGTCCACACCCCACCAACTGCACAAACAAATGAAATGCATGAGAAAAATAATAGAATAATGAATTTATTTTCATTTTCTGAAGAGCAATGTTCAGGGCTTTGGTGATAATGAATCTCATAAAAATTAGTCTAATGTAGAACCATGATAACAGAAAAACTGAATGACAAAACTGTTATTTTAAAAGGATGTCAACAAATAAAAGCAGAAATCGCAGAAACAACAAAGACTTACATATTACAAAGAACGTAAATACGATGACAACAGAAACAAAGCATCGATCACGAAGTATTCTCCACCAGAAGCACTTTTCGTCACGTTTCTTTTTGTTTTGATCTGTAATGGCCCCACACCAACCACATTTGAAAATAGATGCACATGATGGAAGCATAACACGTAGTCCACAACCCCAACATGTCGTCTCATAATTATCGGTAACCTGAATTCCATATTGCTCCTATATGTGACTTACATGAGCAACCAATGAAGCTAGAAAATTTTCAAACTGTAGAAAAAAAAGGCAAGCAAAGACAGCCATGAAGTCATCTATTTACTTATGACCGAGACTGAGAAATCATACGGACTAAGTAATATAGTAATCCAAAATTATTGGACTTAACGCAAAAAGTTAGAAATTCTAAATTTCTAATTACAAGTAGAAGAAGCACAAAAGGGAAAAAAAACATATTAACATATACATGATTATTTTTCCCCATGTATATCCACATTTCCTCTCTGCAAAAAATACATTATGGAAACCCAGCCTAACATCTAAAGGAATTACTACACGAATGGACACAAATTCCTATAGTTTCAGATAACTTCTTCAAATTTACATCTAATACATATTCTTCATTTGGGGTGATTAAAAGCATGGCATATTTTACATCAAAGGGTTAAAGCCATCTGAAAATGTCCATCCATCCATATTATGTTAGGAATCTTAAGTATCATTGCGAAAGTTGTACTAGAATAGTAATTTCTATGGGCTTCATTTATTTTCAAATTATGAAAAACAAACACTTGCATGCCTGTTTCAGCTTTTTCTAGGGAAAAAAATCATTTATTTTCCTTATATATCTTCTTCACCAAGATGCCAAGGAAAAACTTCTCTTTCCCCAAAAATAAGCTTATTGATACACACAACACAAGGTGTAAAAAAATGCTATCTCATTACAACATTCATTTCATTTCCCTACTAAGGATCAGTTAAATGCATTGGCCTATTAGTTCCCAATAAACATTTGCAACCAACCATTGAATTACTATGATGTAGACAACGAAATGCAACTCAGTTGGTAAGACGTTTCGCCTATACCTAAATGGTTGTGGTTTCGAGTCATAGAGGGCGGAAGAGGGAAGTGGAGAACACTACCCATTAAAAAAAAAAAGAAATACAGTTTGAATCTTTCAGTTCACAAGGTGGCAAGGTGCCCTTCCTCAACAATTTTCCAGTTTTCCTAGCTAAATAACATTATTCCCCAAAATTAATGGAAAAGATGGCAACATTACGGTAGAAAGACCAATAAGCAAATTCACAGAAGAATCATCAAACTTATACAACATGAAGTAAAACATTGAAGAAATGGAATCAACGGAATAACATAGAATCGATTTCGGGTTTTAGTTTTTTACTCAGTCAAATATAATAATTGAAATAATGGTTTGACTTAAATTGATCCAATAAACATAATGATCGAGGGGAAAAAAAGACAATCTAATCTAACAACAACAAAAATTGAGAAAAGAAACAAAATGATCAAAAAACGAAGTTAAACGTGAAACTAACCTTAGGCGAAGAAGAAGCCATTAGAGTATCGATTTGAGTCAGACGTCAAACTTGAAGAATGCGTGTGTTTTTTACCTGGGTTTATAAACAACTGATTTCAAACTCGAAAACAAAAACCAAAGCAAATGCGGTTCGGCCTCAACCGGTTCAAAAAAATCAATGCGGTCTTTCACCGTTATTTTGGGCTTAAATAGTGATTACCCCCTGCAAATATCAACTTTATCCATATACCCCCCTGCAAAAAGAAAAGTTTTAAAATAAATCTTGCAAATATTAATTGCTTACAATTACCCCCTGCTGTTAGTTAGAGTTAACTCTATGCTGACTAGGATGACACGTAGATGATAATTAGGGTTCATATCTTCTTCTTCATTCATTCCTCATTCACTCTTCTTCTCTCTGACGAACCAGATCACACCATCGTTCTTCTTCTTCTATCTTCTTCCATCTTCGTTTGTTGAGAAGCATGGCCACAAGCAACACCTCTTCCAATGGTGTATCTAGAATAGGGCAAGCTCAAGTCCCTGTTTGTGGATGTCACAGTGAGCTTTGTGTACTACTTTTTCTCACAAGCTCTGTTTTGTTGTTGTCTTCGCGTCTTCTTCTTTCCTTCGTCTCGCCTAAACCCTAGATCCACAGTGAGCTTTGTCTTCGTTCCTTCGTCTTCGTCTTCGCACT
Organism: Oxytropis ochrocephala; assembly: GCA_020916435.1. NCBI lineage: Eukaryota > Viridiplantae > Streptophyta > Magnoliopsida > Fabales > Fabaceae > Oxytropis > Oxytropis ochrocephala. The sequence goes on along the minus strand of CM037090.1, from coordinate 58,085,520 downwards.
AAAACGAGTGAGAGAAGAGTGAGCTTTGTCTTCGTTCCTTCGTCTTCGTCTTCAAGTGTAAACGAAACCCTAACTGTTAAGATTGAAGAAATCAACCCACTGTATCTGAGTGAGTGAAGAGTGAGAGACGAAAATGGTTGGTGTCTGAGTGAGTGAATAGTGAGAGAAGAGTGAAGAGTGAGTCAACAATAGAGTGAGTCAGATAACACATGTCTAATTATCATCTACGTGTCATGCCAATGTGGAGTCCATTTGTCATCCTAGTCAGCATAGAGTTAACTTTGTTAACTCTAGCTAACAGCAGGGGGTAATTGTAAGCAATTAATATTTGCAAGGTTTATTTTAAAACTTTTCTTTTTGCAGGGGGGTATATGGATAAAGTTGATATTTGCAGGGGGGTAATCACTATTTAAGCCTATATTTTTTTGAGGTAATACCCAATTTACTGATCGACTTTTCAAAAATGTTCAATTTGTTCCATGATTTTTTGCATATCTCAATTTAGTCTCCAACATTTACAAAAGTATATAAATTTAGTCCTTCTGTCAGACTGGGTATAGTATTGAAACTTGAAACAATATCATATAAGACTAAATAATATAGTAGCACTTTGGTCCTTGATTTTTATTACTAAATATCAATTTGGTCCTTGACTTATATAACTTAGTATTAATTTAGTTACTAAATTATATAACTTAGTATCAATTTCATCCTCAATGGCCAATTAACTGCCACGCCAGCTCTGTAACTAACCAGGGTTGACAGAATGACTAAATTGATATTTAGGGACTAAAACTTTATTTTTAAGATTGTCTAAGACAATGTGTAACATCCCTAATTTCGTTAATTTCGAATTAAGAAATTAACGAGTGATTTATTACTCGAGTAGATAATAAATCAAGTCGCAGGTATGAGGTTGTCGCGAAAGCAATTTTAATTGCTTGAGTATATAATTTAAATGCATAATTGGGTGGAAATTAGAAAACTAAGGGTATTTTAGTCTTTATACCACTCACGCTAAATGAGTTCCAAGACACAAAAACATCCAAATACTCTCTCATTCCTCACTTGTGTGAAATAAAAAGAAAGGGAAAGTAAGAGAGAGAAAAAAGAAAGAAAGAAAGAAAGAAAGAAAGAAAGAAAGAATGAAAAGAAAGAAAAGAAAAAAAAGAAAAGAGAGATATATATATAGAGAGAGAGAGAGAGAGAGAACACGGCAGAAAGAAAGAAAGAAAGAAAGAAAAAAAAGAGAGGAGTTGAGAGAAAGAGAGAGAAGTTGGCGAGAGAAGAAGAAGAAGAAGAGGAGAAGGTTCTCCATGGATTCTCAATGTTTGTAAGTGATTCTTGTGTCATGCTTCTCCATTTTTCACGATCTACCTATTGATACCAGTTTTGTTAACTATCTCTCCCTCTATTCCATTTCACCATTTTTGAAGCTCCAAAGCTCAAGTGTTGAGAAATGGAGTTTTGGTGACATTAAAGGCTTGCTTTTGGTGTGGGAAGCTCAACAATCAATTTAGAACCCTCAGTACCATCTACACTGTTGATTTGAGTCGATTGGAGTGGTAGGAGAAAAGGGTTGAGAATTTCTTTGGTTTTCATTGAAATTTTGTTTGGAAGAGGTTGGGTTCGGTTTCGGAGCAAGTTCGTGAAGTTTGGGATTGTGAGCTTCGGAAAGTTTTGGTGTTTCGTGATTTTCATCACGATTGGTGAGTTTTACTCGCTTAGGGTTTTATTTTATGTGTGTTTGGTGTGTGATTTGTTATCGTTGAAATTGCATTCGTCGCAGTAAATTTTGAGTCGCAAAACCCGCAAATTGGTCACGAACTCACTGATTTGGCAATTCTGGACACAGGTTCGGTTTTCTTGAAACTGGGATTGTTCTGTTAGTCCAAAAATTATGTGTCTGATTGTTTTTGAAATTAAACTTTACGCCGGTCGTTTTGGCACTGGTTTGGTTCAATTTGGAGTTGTGTAGCTCGAGTTATGAGTCTCCAAAGTTAGGTCAAATTTCTGGAATTTTACTGGATATAGGTTCAGTGTTTCAGGTCTTGTGTTCTCAATTGAACTCCGTTTTGAATGATTCTTGTTTCATTGGAAAGTAGACAATTACCTACGGAATAGGCATTGGTTTCACCAAATTTCATTAAGAAATGAGAAAGAAAATTGAGTTGCAAGTTGGGCAAAGAGTTCTGTCCAGTTTTGGTACCTCAGTGTAGTATTTTGAAAAACTATATCAACTGGATGCTTCTTTTGAAAAATGAAAATCATATGTAGAAACTACACTCAGAGAGCTTTCCAATGAGTGGTCTTTTGTAGAAATCCGATGTCGTTTGCTGTTTTAAGTAATTCGCCGAAATAGGTGCACTGCTGTAGGAAACTCTGCACTCATGTCGTGTGTTAAAATAGCGGTTTGTGTCATTCCGATTCTCGAGATGAATTAATTGATGTGATTGTTTGTGATTGATATTGTCATTGTTTTGATGCAAGTTCAAAGTTGTTTTGAATTAAACGGTTAATGTTATAAATATTTCGAAAAACCGTAAAACCTAGAGTATGTGTGGGAACCAAATGTGTTGTAACTTAAATGTTGACTGGACTGATTTCATGAGTTTATACTTATGATAATATGTGATTATAACATATCATAGATTGAATTAGATTCGGTATATAAATTATATCGAATAGATGAAACGCCCAAATGGGTGTGATATATGAATTATATCAGTCGGGGTGGACGACCTGTTTTTGCTAGCATACTAGGCGGGAAGTCATGAGCCCTAAACCTAGGCCCTATAAAATTTTACCATTAGGAAAAGTCCTATTGGGAAGGGGGTTCACCGGGATTAGTCGGAGGGCAGTCGGTGTTATGCTATGAAGTTATGATTGTAGTATTACCGGATTAGTCGGAGGCGATCGGTATGGTACAATTGCTAGGAAGTTATGATTGTGACTTTTTCACTGGGATTAGTGGGAGGCGATCGGTATTGTGCAATTGATAATGCACGTGGTTTATTAATTAAATCACGAAGTTAATAAGATTTTTAAAAATGGGTGAGTGATAGGTAAGGGTCACGGTAAGACTCACCGAGATATGTTATCTCACCCTATCATATGTTGTTGTTTTCTGAGAGAAACAGGAAAGAAGATCCTTTATGGCACGAGTAGATGGCGTGCACGAGAAGGAAATTGAAGATTTAGTTCTTCTCTTGTTATTTATGTTTTTCCCTTGTTATCTTTGTATCCGATTATGACTTGAATTTGTTTTAAGTTATGTAATCGTTTCCGCTATTCTTGTAAAGCTGTATATCATAATTAGGAATTTATCTCTGATGGATGCTAAACGGTGCACTTTAATATTTCTACTAGATATAAATATGAGGGTGTTACATTTTGGTATCAGAGCAGTTCGGCCTAGTCGGACTAAGAGACCTTATGGTCAAGAGGTTAGATTGAGTCAGCCAGGGACTTAGACAAGTAAATGTCAGAACCTTTCAGTATATTATGTGAAGTATTGAGTCGGGATCCACTCAATGTTTCATGTGAGTTACTGAGAACGATGACAGTTAGTTGCCTCAGACCCGAAAATGTCCAAACCCTAAACCATAGGAATTCTAGCCTTCTTGGTTTATCAGAGCACGTAGCGGAAGTGAATGGCTACAGTTGGTGTTCTGAAGTAAGCAATGGGAAGCCAGATTGGTTCGAGGAAACGGTGGGCGACTGTTCAGTCAATGAACTCTCGGTGCAATTGTAGAGTCGCAGTGGAAATCGTTGTAGATCGTCTAGAGGGTTGCGAGTTAAGCAAATCCTTTGGGCAGTAATAATGACAGTATCGTAAGATCTGTTAAGATTAACTGAAACCCCGAAATCCTGACCGTTGATTAGTCAGCCTATCAGTTACCGAAATACGGTTTTACAATAACCTTACCTTATTGTTAGAGTAAACCCCAACTTATGCCGCAGTTAGAGACATTCTTTTAGATAACTGCAAGTATTGATCAGGTTCCTTTTTCCTCAAAGCCATATTTCAGAATGCTATTAAGTCGACTTAGAAAATTGTAGTGCAATCTCAGTATTGGCTACGGAACCAAATGTTAATGGAGTCAGTTCCCGATCACGGTTTCTAAACCAATTCCCATTCAAGATGATATCAGTAGGTGATTTTAACCGAAATAACCTTATTATTACTCTCGAGATTATGAGCAAGCCAGTCTCGGTCCGTGAGAAATTTTCGATAGTTCTCCGACTTGTTTCATTCATAATTTTTAATCTGGAACTCCGATATTCATGTTCCGAGATGCGTTGGAAAGCTAACGAAAATGTCTACACATCTAAGTGGTTTGTGAACCCTGTTTTCAGTTGTATTCTGAAATGTACTTCTACCTCACCTAAGTGGTTGTAGAATATAACTTCATTAGAGGCCTGAGATGTTGAAAGAGGACTCCCAGTAATTAATATTAGATACCTAGACACTGGTTTAGAATGATAACCATTGTAGTTTCCAAGAAGTTTGTTTCTTGGAAATGGTCATTAGTAGCTATGTACCTCAGCAGTCAATGGAGTTTTCAAAAGCCAACAACAATGAGGTATTTTACTAGTATACTAGGTATACTACAAGGATGGAACTTTCTATGACTTAAAGTATTGGAAGCGGCGTTGTCCTATATAAAGACTGAATCAACTAAGTGTTAAACACCTTACTTCTCGATAGGCAAGACATGTTCCCTACCGAATGGATATATTAGGGGTTATGGTTATGTTTGGAGAATCGTGGAGTTTGGCAAATTGTGGGACCAAAGGAATGAGTAAAATAGTGAGAATTGTTCTCAGAATCAACGCCGGATGCATTATCTTGTGCCCGTTTGATTCCGTGGAAGAATCCTTCTATTTTGATTATTTCTTTGATGTTATAATAACTAGCTCAACACCGTGATTAATCCAAATATGAACGTTCCGCTTAGAGTAGTCAACAATGCAGTGTGATAGAACGAACTTCAAAATTTTCTAGTAAGTCCGACTCAGCTAGGAAAGCAGTTATTTGTCAAGCGAGAGATCATTATTGTTTAGATCTTCTCATACTTAAGTGAATGAATAGTAGACTCAGTCCAAGAGAATGGTTGGTTTTGGAATAGTCGGTTGACTTATAGGTTCTGAAAAGCCATACACCTGCGTGAGACTTTTCAGATTTAGGAATTGAATTCAAAGACTGAGTCATGAGGTTTGAAGATACTCCTTGTTAGTATTTCGGGTTAGCGAAGAAAGTAACTCCTATGGGTATGTAATAAAACTATCTTATATTCAAAGGTTCAAGAAATTTTTCCACAAACTTTACCCATTTGTGAGTTAGTCATGAACACAGTAGTGACAGAGTTTAACCCGAAATTCTAATAGTATTGTATCTAATAAGACCGAAAGGTAATGTTCCCTAGTTTACTACAAGTTGGGGTGCTCCTGTGTTACTTGTTGAAAAGAAAAGCGGGAATAGGAGGTTGTGTATGGATTACCGCCAGTTGAACAAAGTTACTGTTAGGAATAAGTACCCTATTAATACCAGTTTGAATGGGATTCTAATTGTGAAGAATGTTTCCTCTAGAGTTGTAAAAGAGATTGACTTCTGCTCTTATCCAAATTCTTATGGAACCGTTTCTGGAATTTCAAATGTACAGCGACGCCTCGAAAAGGTTTGGGATGTGTTATGATGTTGCATCAACAAGTGGTAGTTGATGCATCCATGTAAGAGACGCCTCATGAGGAGAATTATCTGACTCATAATTAGGAATTAGAAATTTCTATGTATATAGTGAGAACTGATGAATAGCTCAGAGTCGCAAAAAGGGATTATGCTGGCCCAAGGAGAAGATCATTAGGATGTGAATCTGGTAATCTTATATTGTAAGAGTTTCATCAACCATTGTACCGGAAGAGCATTGCAGACGAATAAAACTCAGTTTTCGGTATATTGGATCTTTCCAAAGTATCGAGCGTGTTGGGTAATGGCTTACCATATAACTGTACCTTCTGTATTGCCCAATCTACATGAAGTGTTTCTTGTTACAACCTTATCCAAGTTATATCATAGAACATAGAGAGAAAACGTTTCGGACGAGAACAGTTCCAATTGTTAAAGTGGTGTGTGGGAATGGGAGGACTGTTGCGCCCCGAAAAATCCGGTTTGGACTTCTCGTTTGACAACGTGAAAAATAGTAGAGCCGCCACCAATATTTATTTAGGAAAACATTGAAAAAACCTTTTTTGGAAAAGCGGGTGGTCTTTTGAAAACTCAGAGATGTAGGTTCGGGGGTCGGTTACGCATGGAGAAGGTATTAGCACCCCACATGTCCTTTCTACCGAAAGGGAACCATTAACTTGATGTGTGGTTTAGATAAAAGTTTGATTTGAAAACAATTTGTTCTACTTCTTTTCTTTTCTTTTCTTTTTATTTGAATTTTTGTTTTATTGAAAACAGGAGGGGAAAAAGAATGTTTTTGGGTTATCTTTGAAAATCAGGACAAAACAAAGATGTTTTTTAAAAGGATGCTTGACGGGACAGGACCCCGCTCCTACGTACCCTCACTGAGATGAGGGATCAAAGCTACGTAGTTCTCGTCTTTTGCGTCTGAAAACGGCTTAAGGTTTTTCGCAATTGTGTGAGCGTTTGTGGCGACCGAACAACAACGGTTAGAATAGCCACACTACTAGCTCTCTTGAAAATAGAATCATCATTAATGATCTAAACGGCAACGGCGCGTTTGACCGTTAATGACAATCGGTTTTATTAAATGAGGAAGAAAACGTTTTCGCAAAGATAGGAGTGTTTGTGGAGACCGAACAACAACGGTTAGAATGACCCCACTACTAACTCACGGGGGATAAGAAAATCATCATTAATAATCTAAACGGCAACGGCGCGATTGATCATTAATGACAATTGACTTATTTTTGAGGAGAAAATCAGTTTTCGAAAATAGGATTGAGCTTTTACGAAGACCGAACAACAACGGTTAGAATGGCCTCACTACTAACTCTTTTGAAAACAAAATCATCATTAACAACCTAAACGGCAACGGCGCGATTGGTCATCAATGACAATTTATTTTATTCTTGTTTTGAAAATAAAAGGGTTTTTTAAAAATGAATCTAGGAAATGGGTTTTAGAAAAGAAGTATAACATTTCAAATTCTAAATCTATAACCAAATGCAAATGAATGAACAAGACTCATACTTCAACGATCAAGCAATCATGAACATATTATTCATCAACCAAGGTTAAGCATGCCAATACAATCAAGGGATTCAATTATCAACGATGCAAGACAAAGTTCTCAAAACAATTGTGTGTGTGTGTGAGAGGTGCATTTATCTTAATGACTCTATGCTACACAAGTAGTAGGCTTACGTCTTCATATAAGAGTACATGCATGGGGGAAAGGATTGCACACAATTAAATCAAGACATTTAAATGGCATCATGGACAAGAGAATACAATTGATCATAAGCATAGGGTATTCTTGGTTGAATGAAAAAACATGCAAGCAAGGATACATTGATTAATTTTGAACATGCATTTGATCAATTAGGTTTTGAAAATTAGGAGCAAGAGTTGAATCAATTTCAAGTAATCCTCAACACATACTAAATGCACTAGGCATGAGTGTTGAGTCATGTTACTAAATCATCAACAAATTAAACAATTAGCACACCAAAAGAGATTGAATCACATTAAGCAATCCTCTCACTTAGGTTAAAGTGCACGAAGCACAAGTGAGCATCACATTGCCAATCATCAATCAAATATTAAGTTGCAAGCGAATTTGGTCAAAACAACTTGAGAAAACTCATTTTAAAACCCATTTCAATTCGGTTTACAAGCAAAGTCACAAACCCTAGCTCACATCATAATTTGCAAAGCAAAACAACTTTGAAACAATTTTTATTTTTCACAAGACATAACAACAATTATTTTTGTGGTTTAAACATATCAAGTAGGCATAAAAGGGCCACAAGGCCGAAGCGTATTGTAATTCAAACCAACATTTATTTCATGCAAAAATCAAAGGAAAGAAAAAGCAACAAACCCCTAAAAATTGGCTTGAACCCGAGGCATCATTTGCCCAAAAATCATCAAATTCTTTCATCAAAATTTACCCAATCACATAGATAAGCATGAATACATGATGAACAACAAAAACAAGCAAGAAACCTAAAATTGGGACCCAAAACCGAAGCCTAATTCCCCAAAATTCAAGCTCAAGACATCAAGATTCAACAACAAACGTAGTTCATCATTAATTCACAAAATTAGCAAAATCAATCTTGCATCCACATCAAGATCAAGCCTTATCAAGCCAAGATGAACAAGAAAATAAGATTAAACATGTCCATGATGAGATTTGCGAACTAAAAACACATGGATTCACAATTTATTTCACACAAAAAATGCAAAATCAACACAAAGCAACATAGAACAATTTATTTGGTGGGTGAGATGCCAACTCTCACCCACAACAGCCCCTAATCTACATAATGATGTTATGTGATGCAAAATGTAAATTAAAAAAGGATTTTAATGCAAGAAAATTGATGAAAATGCAAAGGGTTTTAGGTTATACCTTAGTTCCAAGCTAATAAGAGTAGAAAATGAAGATCAAGAGTAACAAATCACCAACAATCTTCAAAAGTCACCAACAAAAGCCACACTACTCTTGAAGAACAGCCCCTTTGATGATGTAAATGTGGACTCAAAGATGAAAGGAAGAGGATATGTGAATATGGAATGAGTTTGAAGTGATTTAGTGGATGAAAGTTGAAAAAAAATTGAGGAGGAGAATGGGGGAGGATGGCCACGGGTTTGAGAGGAATGGAGGAGAGGAATTTGTGAGCTGATGGTGTGCTAGGGTAAAAATGAGAGTGAGTCCCCTTCATTGTCTCTTATTTTTGGGTTTTTATATGAAAGCCAACTTAAGGGTATTTGTGACAATGTGCTTCTTGCAAACCAATAGGATTTGAGATAAAATTTAAATCAATGGTTAAGATTGCAATGCACAAGGATTAGGGACAATGAGAAAACACAAAATGGAAGGGAATCAGCTGGTGTTACACGAAATTGAAGGGTTTTTGTGCACACAAATTGTTGAGGGCAATTAGGTCAATTTGCACATAGTTGTAGCCTAGGATTTGATCTAGAATTTTAATCAATGGCTAGGAATACAACTCACATGGATCAAGGGCATGAAGAAACACAAAATGAGGTGAAAATGGGCTGGAAAATTCGGAGCAAACATGAGTGGAATGAGTGGAAAACTTGCAAGTTGTCATTTTTGTCTTATTGAGGACATTTGACCTTTCAAAATTCAAAAGGTTTTTGATTATTCCTTTCTAGATAATTCCTCATTAATTCATACCATTTTGGGCCATGTCCTAGGAATCAATCATTGGGCCTCAAATCCTATGATATCACCATTCCCAAAATTGATTTGATACCTCACCTTGAGAGAAATTCCCATTTTACCCTTTTCTTTAAATTTGAGTTTTTATGCAAATAAATAATATTCATGCGTATAAAATAAAAATAATTAAACATGTTCTTCCTCAAATAATTCCCCTAACAATTGCCCAGTGATTTGTGATGGAAAACCGCTTTTGTCGTGAAATGACCAAAATACCCTTTTGCCCCAAAAACCCTAGTTTTGCTCAAAAAGTGTATTCCAACCCTAAAAATGATTTCAAGAACCTTGGAATGACTTCTAGGACCCAAAATGCAATGCATAATGCTCTTCACTCTTCAATTTATTTATTTTTTTGTGAAAAATTAGGGTTTTGACCCAAGCCGGACAAAATTGGGGTATGACAAGGACGATATGCGGACTAGATATCCGTATTTGTTCTCTTGAGGTATGTTTGTTCAATTTTGAGGACAAAATTCCCAAGTTGGGGTGATTGTAACATCCCTAATTTCGTTAATTTCGAATTAAGAAATTAACGTGTGATTTATTACTCGAGTAGGTAATAAATCAAGTCGCAGATATGAGGTTGTCGCGAAAGCAATTTTAATTGCTTGAGTATATAATTTAAATGCATAATTGAGTGGAAATTAGAACACTAAGGGTATTTTAGTCTTTATACCACTCACACTAAATGAGCTCCAAGACACAAAAACATCCAAATACTCTCTCATTCCTCAACATGTGAAATAAAAAGAAAGGGAAAGTAAGAGAAAAAAGAAAGAAAGAAAGAAGGAAAAAAAAAAAAAAAAAAAAGAGAGATAGAGAGAGAGAGAGAGAAGAACGGAGAGAAAGAAAGAAAGAAAAAAAAGAGAGGAGTTGAGAGAAAGAGAGAGAAGTTGGCGAGAGAAGAAGAAGAAGAAGAAGAAGAAGAAGAAGAAGAAGAAGAAGAAGAAGAAGAAGAAGAATGTTCTCCATGGATTCTCAAAGTTTGTAAGTGATTCTTGTGCCATTCTTCTCCATTTTTCACGATCTACCTATTGATACCAGTTTTGTTAACTATCTCTCCCTCTAGTCAATTTCACCATTTTTGAAGCTCCAAAGCTCAAGTGTTGAGAAATGGAGTTTTGGTGACATTAAAGGTTTGCTTTTGGTGTGGGAAGCTCAACAATCAATTTAGAACCCTCAGTACCATCTACACTGTTGATTTGAGTCGATTGGAGTGGTAGGAGAAAAGGGTTGAGTCTTGGTTTTCGTTGGAAATTTTGTTTGGAAGAGGTTGGGTTCGGTTTCGGAGCGAGTTCGTGAAGTTTGGGATTGTGAGCTTCGGAAAGTTTTGGTGTTTCTGATTTTCATCACGATTGGTGAGTTTTACTCGCTTAGGGTTTGATTTTATGTGCGTTGACTGTGTGATTTCTGTTATCGTTGAAATTTCATTCGTCGCGTAAATTTTGAGTCGCAAAACCCGCAAATTGGTCACGAACTCGCTGATTTGGCAATTCTGGACACAGGTTCGGTTTTCTTGAAACTGGGATTGTTCTATTAGTCAAAAAATTATGTGTCTGATTGTTTTTGAAATTAGACTTAACGCCGGTCGTTTTGGCACTGGTTTGGTTCAATTTGGAGTTGTGTAGCTCGAGTTATGAGTCTCCAATGCAGGTTTGATATATGAATTATATCGAGTCGGGGTGACGACCCTGTTTGCTAGCATACTAGGCGGGGAAGTCATGAGCCCTAAACCTAGGCCCTATAAAATTTTACCATTAGGCAAAGTCCTATTGGGAAAGGGGTTCACCGGGATTAGTCGGAGGGCAGTCGGTGTTATGCTATGAAGTTATGATTGTCTTCATTACAGGGATTAGTCGGGGACGATCGGTATGGTACAATTGCTAGGAAGTTATGATTGCACTGTTTACCAGGATTAGTCGGAGGGCAGTCGGTATTGTGCAATTGATAATGCACGTGGTTTATTAATTAAATCACGAAGTTAATAAGATTTTGAAAAATGGACCGGGTGATAGGTAAGGGGTCACAGTAACACTCACTGAGATATGTTATCTCACCCTATCATATGTTGTTGTTTTACAGAGAAACAGGGAAAGAAGATCCTTTATGGCACGAGTAGATGGCGTGCACGAGAAGGAAATTGAAGATTTAGTTCTTCTCTTGTTATTTATGTTTTTCCCTTGTTATCTTTGTATCCGATTATGACTTGAATTTGTTTTAAGTTATGTAATCGTTTCCGCTATTCTTGTAAAGCTGTATATCATAATTAGGAATTTATCTCTGATGTATGCTAAACGGTGCACTTTAATATTTCTACTAGATAGAAATATGAGGGTGTTACATTTTGGTATCAGAGCAGTTCGGCCTAGTCGGACTTAGAGACCTTATGGTCAAGAGGTTAGATTGAGTCAGCCAGGGACTTAGACAAGTAAATGTCAGAACCTTTCAGTATATTATGTGAAGTATTGAGTCAGGATCCACTCAATGTTTTATGTGAGTTACTGAGAACGATGACAGTTAGTTGCCTCAGACCCGAAAATGTCCAAACCCTAAACCATAGGAATTCCAGCCTTCTTGGTTTATCAGAGCACGTAGCGGAAGTGAAGGGCTACAGTTGGTGTTCTGAAGTAAGCAATGGGCAGCCAGATTGGTTCGAGGAAACGGTGGGCGACTGTTCAGTCAATGAACTCGGTGCAATTGTAGAGTCGCAGTGGAAATCGTTGTAGGTCGTCTAGAGGGTTGCGAGTTAAGCAAAGCCTTTGGGCAGTAATAATGTCAGTATCGTAAGATCTGTTAAGATTAACTGAAATCCCGAAATCCTGACCGTTGATTAGTCAGCCTATCACCGAAATACGGTTTTACAATAACCTTACCTTATGGTTAGAGTAAACCCCAACTTATGCCGCAGTTAGAGACATTCTTTTAGATAATTGCAAGTATTGATCAGGTTCATTTTTCCTCAAAGCCATATTTCAGAATGCTATTAAGTCGACTTAGAAAACTGTAGTGCAATCTCAGTATTGGCTACAGAACCAAATGTTAATGGAGTCAGTTCCCAATCACGGTTTCTGAACCAATTCCCATTCAAGATGATATCAGTAGGTGATTTTAACCGAAATAACCTTTTTATTACTCTCGAGATTATGAGCAAGCCAGTCTCGATCTGTGAGAAATTTTCGACTCCTTATTAAAATCACCTACTGATATCATCTTGAATGAGAAATTTACCGAGACTGATAATGAAAAATCTTTTAATTGGTTCGGTATATAAATTAAACGGTGGAAATATTGAAGAAGGAAGCTATATGTATTAATCTTTTTTTTTTTTTGACAAATATGTATTAATCTTTTAATTCCCATTCTTTAGTTGAACCGTATCTTATTTGTTGTTTGACAAAAATCTGATGTGGAAACCGTTATCTCAATATATCCCATTTAATATATATATATATATATATATATATATATATATATATATATATATATATATATATTGAAGATTTCAAGTAAAAATCTAAATTGCTAAATGTTAAATTAATTCAATCCAAAAAAAAAGTAATGTTAAATTAATTGGTACATGGTTAAAATGAGATTCTTAATAATATTGAAGATTTTTGTATGACAAAACCAATTTTGGGCTATAAAGTCTCAGCTTCAATTTTAAATTAGGCTTATTAGCCCTGCCTGAAAAGGGCCGAGCCCAACATTGGTCAGGTAGTCTACTTTGCCACCTCTAACTTGGTAGGTCAGGATTGATCCACTCCCAATGGGTTGGGCCCGACATCTAGTGGGTTGGGCCCAACCCACATATGGTGGGTCGGTCTCATTGTTCGTTGAACTCACATGTCATTCGACTCTTGGATATGGTGAATGATTTTAAAAAATATAAAAAAACAATGAAGAATTTCCATTTCTCTATCCAAACATGGAATTTCAAGAATGAAGCATTTTAATTTTCACATCCAAACAAATAATTTTGAAAATAAAATGATTTCAATTGATGCATTTAAATTGACTAGAATTTGAAATTGCCTAAAATTTTTCAAATGCCTCATCCAAACACACTCTTAACTTAATATCACATTTTGTGTTTTTTTTTTATGTTTTTCTTCCGAACTACTCCTTTATGTTTCAAAATATGCATGACGTTACCCTTTTTTGGAGTTTCTTGCTGTTATAATGCTGAGATGGCTAAAACAGTGCTAACGTGGTATTTCCAAGTAGACTTTGAAAAAAATTATTAAAATCAAAAATTCAATTAATATTTAGTTTTTCGTGCTTGGGATTCTAATAGTCGTTCCTTTCTTAGATATAAAAACGAACCTTGATTTTCTTCGTGTTTCCCGCGACTGATGTGCGTAGATGGATGAGTACAGGAACCTAGATTTATCATGTTACTTCACACTTCCAAAGATGGGTGTTGCACACTAATTTTGTCCGGCTAATTCAAAATTCCTTATTTTCTTATTTTTATATTACTTGCTTGCCCAACAAGTCTCTGCACTCCTACTTTAAGCCTTGTTTTCATATGGTAAATAGCCACTTGGGTCCTTTAAAGTGTCGGGCACAGTTCATTTCCCCACTTGAAGAAAAAGGTAAAAAATACTCCAATGTTAAATCTGTTCGTCACGTTAGTCCCTCATGTTAACTCAACTTAGTAATTCTGTTAGTTTCACTGAGTTGGCACGTTTTATGTCATGGTGGTGCTGCTAAATGGACAGCCAAGAGAGACACATCAAGAGAGACCATTCTGACATACTCACTTATTCAGGGACCAAAATGACAATAAATATTTTCTTTTTTATAAAAATACTTCTATTTCCCCCTTTCTCCTCTTCTCTCTTCCGTCTCTCACTCCCTTTTTTCTCTCATCTCTATGTCTTTCTAGTCTTTTTCTACTCTCTCTCCTCTCAACGTCTTCCTCATTCTTTTTTCTCTCTATGTCTCCCCATTCTCTTTTTTCTCTATATGCCTCTCTTATATATCTTTCTTTCAAAACTTCTATCTTCCCTTCCTATCTCTCTCTCTTTCTATTTATTTCACCTTGTCTCCACTCTGTCTCTCTATCTCTCCTCTCTATATATCTATCTTTCTCCCAAAACTTCTCTCTTTTCCCTTTCCTCTCTCTCCTCTCTTTCTCTCTCAAAACTTTTGTCATTCCCCCACACTCTCTCCTCCTCTCTAAATAATACTAGTGTATTTATTAATATTGTCTTCAGTTAACTTGTGTTTGAGGTAGACATAGTAATTAGTGAGTAATGCTCCTCCAAAGGAATCAAGATAAAGGCATAGAGAGGAGAAAGAGTGAGATTAGAGAGACATAGAGAGGAGGGAGAGAGACATAAGAGAAACTAGAAAGAAGTTTTAATAGAGAGGTATAAAATAGAGACATACATAGATAAGAGAATGGGAGAGATATAAAGAGGAAAAAAGGATAGGAAAGACATGGAGAACAGAGAGAGTCGAAGGAAAGAGAGGGAAGAAAGAGACTAGAAAGACATAGAGCGGAGAGAGAACGTGGAGAGAGAGGGCAGAGGGAAGAGAGGGAGAGAGAAAGAGGTGAGAGGGGGAAGTAGTGAAGTGACTAAGTTGTACAAGAAAGGGGGGATTGAATTGTGCTACATTTTAAAATTTAATTCCTACAACCTTCTTAAGTGTTTCTCAGGATAACTTGGATTTAAGAAGGTTGAATGTTAGTTCCTCAAACAACAAGTAAACATGATCATAGTGAAAGATAATTAACTATGATGATTTCAGATGTCTTTTCCTTAAAGAAAGAGTGTTGTTTTCAAACAAGTGTCAAAGTAAGAATCAGTTAAGATTAAGATTTTGGCTACAGAAGGTTGAAGTATTTAACCTTCTGTAGTGTTTGAAAACAATGATGAGTGTAAGACAGTTAAGGAAAATAACAAGAAAAGCAGATAATGACACAGTAAAGTTATAGAGGTTCACCAAACTGTGGCTACTCCTCTCCCCACGTCCACGTGAGAGTTTCCACTATTCTCCAAATAGATTTTACACTTGCTTTAGCTTCAACAGCAAAAGACTTTCACCACCACTCTCTTTTGATCAACACACAAAAGACACGTGCTAACTTACACAGCTTCACCAAGCTGTCTCAACCTACTAGAAAACTCTCTTCTAGTTTCCTAAAGGTATTTCTTTCAAGTAGAATCACCAACACCACTCACCTTTCACTAGGTAGTTTGTTGTGAAACTTATACAATATTTCTTACAATAAGGGGTTTGGGTTTGGGATGATGTAGTATTCCCAAATTAATCTCATGACTTGTATTTGTGAAGAACAGTCTTTATATAGACATTTAAGCTTGAATATAGCCGTTGAACTGCTGAAGATAGCCGTTGGAAATTTGTCCTAGGCTTGTAGATAGGAAATAATGACTTTGTGCTTTATTGGTAGCTTATCAACCTTTTTAAGCAAACTTTGTGCACCATACTTCCTTTTCCATTTTTCTGACATTTCATGACCTGTTCATGTACTATATAACAGTTTACATATTTTTACTTTGAGCTTTTAAAGCTTCCTTATCATGAACAAACATGCTTTTATATTACAAGGAAGAATCAAGGAGTTCCTCTTTATCTAAGGAGAAATATTCTATAGCATTTTATTCCTAGAATACATTTTGATGCGCAATGAATCAAGGATTCAGACATGAACTTGTTTCCCAGAAACAAAAGCTTCAATTTTTCTAATCTTCATTTAACCTTCTTGAACAATCAACCTTCTTTCTCATATTTTAGAATTGGTCAACCTTCTTTTGACTTCAATCAAACTTTCTGTTGACTATTGGTAAACCTTGTGTTGACTTTTAGTCAACCTTCTGTTTGACTTTCAGTCAACCTTCTATATTCAACCTTCTTTTTGAGGGAACCTTCTGTAAGTAACCATCTTTAAGGTAACCTTCTGTAGGTAACTTTCTTTAGGCCCATTTGTACTATGAAATACACTTGGTTTATTTTAGAGCCAAGATTTTTGCTATGATACTTATTTCCTGTTCTTTCACATACTTGATTGAAAATTGTTAAATCATAATAAGTTATTAGAAAACTTAACTCATTACTTTAAGTTTGTATCATCAAAACATGGAAAGAGATTTTCATTTCAACAATCTCCCCCTTTTTGGTGATGACAAACTTGAGAGTATGTTTTAAGTTTTCTGTTTCTCAACAGTAGACATTTTAATAAACAGTAAATAATTTTAACACATGTGTAGCAAAAAGATAATTATCATGTAATGAGTGCAGCAAACATGATTACATAGTTTTGATAATTATCAGTTACAAACCATAAAATAGCACAAAATACCATGTCCAAAAGATAATTAAACTGTCAACAGAAACCCCAAAATATCACTAAACTAAGTAGCTAAATAATCTCCGTTCTCCCCCTTTGTCAACCTTTGAGGGTAGGGTGGAGGAGGATATTCAGGTACAAGCTTGGTTTCAATTTTGATTCCTGGTTCAAAATTAGACGTTGTAACGTCTGGCTTAGACATCACAATATCTGGAATGTTTCTCTCTTTTTTCTTCTCTGGCACCTCGGTTTCCTCAGGCATAGATGGTTCAGGATACTCGGTGCCACTTCTCAATGAGATAGCATTTACCTGTGCATTCACCACATTGTTACCGTTTGGATTAGATGATGATGGTGTCTCAGTTGTAGATGGGAGAGATGCATTCTGCCTTTGAGTAAGAGCTGAGGCTATCTACCCAATTTGGTTCTCCAAAGTTTTGATTGAAGACTCATGAGTTTGCAAGGTTGTCTTACAATCACTTATGAAACTTTTCATCATGGCTTCCAAATTGCTTTTGTTGTTACTCTGCACATACTGCCTCTGTTGTTGTTGTTGAGGGGAAATCACGGGGTATTGCGGGAGAGCGATGATTGCTAGCATTCAAAGCATTGTTGTTTCTCCAACCAAAGTTTGGGTGATTTCTCCAATTTGAGTTGTAAGAGTTGGAGTAAGGACTGTTACCTGTGTTCTGAGCTACAAAGTTTCTGGTGAGGTTATAGGGACACTCTTCGCACCCATTCCCTTCTTCACAATAGACACACACTACTCCCCGTAGCGCGTGGGTTCAGCAAGTGCAGCGATGCATGCTTTGAGGCGTGGCCACGTTTGGAGTATTCATGGTTTTAATCATGTTGTCGGGGTAGCAACCGAGCGAGAAAAGAGCGATTACTTCACTTATCTCATGAACACCAGCCTTCTTTCCAGGAGTAAATCTATCAGATGGCCAATGAGAGTTATGGGTGGCTATGTCATCTATAAGCTTGCATGCCTCAGAGAAGGACATGTTCAGAATGACACCACCTGATGAAGCATCAAGTATCAGTCTAGTAGGCTGATCTAGACCATTATAGAAAGTCTCCATTTGAATAACCACGGGAATGCCATGGTGTGGGCACATTCTTAGTAATTCCTTCCATCTTTCCCAAGCATCAAACAATGATTCCCCTTCCCTTTGTTTGAAGGAAGTGATATCATTTCTCAACTTAGCATTTTTATTGGGAGGGAAGTATTTTCCAAGGAACTTCTCGGCTAGCTCATCCCAAGTGTGAATTGAATTTGGTTCCAAGGAGTTCAACCAATTTTGGGCCTTATCCTTGAGAGAATATGGGAATAGCTTCAGTCTGAAAGCATCTTCTGAGACTCCAGGGATGATAAAATTGCTACACACATCCAAAAACTGCCTTAGGTGTGCATAAGGATCTTCTTGAGGAAAGCCTCCAAATTGCCCTGTAGTTTGCAGCATTTGGAACATCATCGGCTTGAATTCAAAGTGACCAGTATGAAGGGTTGGTCTTGCAATGCCTATTTGTAAATGAGCAGGATTGAGCACGGCATAATCACGCATAGGCCTGTCCCTGTCATTGACCATGTCTTGTGGCCCTGCATTAATGAGTTGTTGCCTCTGCCAGAGTTCATCATCAACAAGTGTCTCTGTATGGGTCTGTGGTCCACGACCATGTCCTCTACCTCCTCTTGGAGTAGGTCCACAGCTTCTACCACCGGTACCATGTTCAGACATGATTAGCGGTTGATGCTGCTGTTGTTGTTGCCTCCTTCTTAACCTTTGTTGTCTCCTAAGTTGCCTGAAGGTTCTTTCAGGTTCTGGATCGAATTCAGATGCAGACTCACTCCCTGGTTCAATCGAACTAGAGCTTGAGTTGTGTTGCACCCGAAAAATCCGGTTTGGGTTTCTCAATGTACAACGTTGAAAAATTTCGAAGCCGCCACCAATATTTTAATTTTAAGACCAAAATATTGAAAAAAAGTCTTTTGAAACAAGGCGGATGGTCTTTTGAAAACTAGAGATATAGGTTCGAGGGTCGATTACGTGTGAGGAAGGTATTAGCACCGCACACGTCCTTTCTACCGAAAGGGAACCTTTAACTAAGTGTGTGGTTTTACGTTTGATTTGAAAAATGCCTAGATTTGCCTATTTATTTCTTGTTTGAAGATGGATGGGAAAAACTCAATGAAAATTTTATTTTTGGCGC
Source organism: Oxytropis ochrocephala (assembly GCA_020916435.1). Lineage (NCBI taxonomy): Eukaryota > Viridiplantae > Streptophyta > Magnoliopsida > Fabales > Fabaceae > Oxytropis > Oxytropis ochrocephala. The sequence continues at coordinate 58,066,545 of CM037090.1, read as the reverse complement.
TTGACGAGAGTTGACTTCTCGCTCCTACGTATCTCCTGGTGCGATGGAAAATTCAAAGCTACGTAGTTCTCGGTTGTCATGAAAAGGTTTTTGTTTTTTTTATCTTTTTAGTGAGTTTTTGAAATATGACGAGTATTCCGCAAATGATTAAACTAACAGAGGTTATGGGTAATCATCGCTAAGTACTCTTGAAAATGAGAGTCACTACCACTAGTCAGACGAACGAAGGTTCTGATTGACCGTTAGTAGCAACTCGTTTTTTATTTGATCTTTTGAAAATGGTTTTCGAAAGAGATTAATTGGCACGAATGATCAAACTAACCAAAGTTATGAGTGATCATCGCTTATTGTTCTTTGGAAAAAGACATTGCCACCAATGGCTAGACGAACAAAGGTTCTGATTAGCCACTAGCAACAATGAGTTTAAAAATGATTTTTGTGTTATGAAAAATACTAATGTTTATGGTTGCGAAAAGGATTTTTATTTGTTGCGAAAAATGACAATGTTTATGATTGCGAAAAAGATTTTTATTTGTTGCGAAAAATGACAATGTTTATGATTGCGAAAAAGTTTTTTATTTGTTGCGAAAAATGACAATGTTTATGATTGCGAAAAAGATTTTTATTTGTTGCGCTTGACGAGAACGTGGCTCGCTCCTACGTATCCCAAATGGGAATCAAAGCGACGTAGTTCTAATGAGCCTTGAAAGTGAAAGTCTTTTTGCTTTGGTTTTGAAAAGTGAAGGGCGTTCATAATGATCAAACTAACAAAGGTTATGGGTGATCATTACTAAAATTCTCTTTGAAAATGCCTTTTGAAAATGCAAGCTTTCATGGTGATCAAACTAACAAAAGTTATGATGGATCATCACTAATAACTTGTTTTGATTCTTTGATACTTAAAAAAAATTCTTTTGAAATTGGACGCGTTCATGATAATCAAACCAACAAAGGTTGTGATGGATTATCACTAGTAGCTTGCTTTATGCTTATGAAAATTCTTTTGAAATTGAGGCTTTCATGACAATCAAACCAACAAAGGTTGTGATGGATTGCCACTAGTAACCATTTTTATGCCAAGTTGTTTAGAAATGAAAACAATGAATGCAAGAAAGAATTAGTGAATTCAAGCATAACACGATCATTGGAATCAAATCATTAAGCAACAACATTTGAATTCGCAAACAAAGATCAAGCCTAAACTACACATATTAGATCACAACACATAGATAGGCAAGGAAGGAACTTGAATTGGGCATTAAGCAAAAATGCAAGAGTAGGCAAGATTGAACCTAAATGCACATCTAATGGAAGATGCTAGGCGAGAACCATACTCAAATATTTCTACAAAACGCAAGAGAATCTAAATGCACATCTATTGGAAGATGCAATGTATGGAATTGACCTATCTAAGTATTGATGATATTCTTATATGAGAGTGGACAATGAAATTGTTGGCTCAAGCAAAAGAGTTGCCTCAATCATGATCATTGGCAAGCATAAGCAAGCAAATTATTTAGCAACCAAAGTATCAAAGAATGTTGAATCACTTTGGTCAATCCTCACACTTAAGATTAAGTACACAAGTGCACAAGTGTGAACCACCTTGCTAATCATCAACAAAGACAAGTTTATTAAATCAAACCCAAACCCTAATTTTTTATGTTAAAACCTAGGAGCATACATACCCTAAATCAACTATTATTTATCCCCAAATCATGAAATAAACAAAAACATTCAAGAACCCTAAACCTAGGCCCATGGCCGAATGTTATCATGCTTGAAATGGGTTTCTTATTTTGTGAAAGTTATGCAAACAAGAGTGAATATGCAAGGAAATGTGAGAAAACACAAGAACAACCCTTTCAAAGCCAAGGAGCCACCTCAAACACCCAAACCTCCCTAAGTGTTTGCATGTCATAATGTTTGAGATGGCTCCTCAAAGCAACAACAACAAGATATGAAGAAGTTGAAGTGAGGAGAAGAGATTTTATGCAAGAAATTTAAAGATGATGCAAAGGTTCAAGGTTTACCTCAAATCCAAGCTAGGAAATGCAATGAGATGAAGAAACTAGAACCCAAATCAACAAGAACCTCCAAGGAACCTCAACTCCAACCCATGAGAATTTGATGAATCTTCCTTGATGATGATGTTTTGAACTTGAATGAAGAAGATATGTGAAAGAGGTATGAAAATGAGGTGAAATGGTGTTGTTTGGATGAAGAGGAAATCAAAAAACAAGATAGAGTGAGGGAGAGGAGAGGGGCCACGGTTTTGTGTATGTGTGAGGAGAGGAATGAGTTGTTGTTGTTATTAAATTACAAAGGGAGGAGGTGAAAAGGAAGCAAAAGAAATGTTGTGTTATGTTGTGGTGTAGAGAGAAGGAAGGCAAAAAATATGTTGTGTATTGAATGTTGTTGGGTTTAGAGGGGGGTGGCTTGGAGAGGTGATGGTGGCTGTTGTTGTTGCTTGCAACAATGACTTTGAGTGTAAAATTGGGTTTACTTTAAGTAAAAATGGCAAAAATGGGATAAAGCAATAAACACTAAAAATGGCTTGACTTGATACTTGAAAATAAACACTCATGGAATCCAAAAATATAGTTAAGATTGAACTCTAATAACAGATTTTTTAGTTCTTTTTCTAGCAATAAAAAGTAAATAAGTTCTACTAATAATAATAAAATAACGTAAAACCGCTAACGAGTACTAAGATAAACACACGTATATAATTAGGACTAACACGCGTGTCAAACGAGAACAAAATGTTGCAAGATTGTTAAAAATAACACGCGCGCACTACAGAACATATTTATGAGCCTTTTTGAAAGCGAGAAAAAATACCCGTTGTAATTGACCAAAATACCCTTTTTGACTCTAAAACCCTAATTTGCCCGAAAAGTGCATTCCAACCCTAAAAATGATTTCAAGAACCTTGGAATGCCTTCTAGGATCCAAAATGCAGTGCATAAGGCTCTTCACTCTTGAATTTATTTATTTTTTGTGGAAAATTAGGGTTTTGACCTAAGCCGGACAAAATTGGGGTATGACAGCTGCCCCTCTTTATTTGGATTTTGACAAGGAATATGAATTGGCCGAAACATATTCCGAGGCAAAATAGAAATAAAGAACTCAAAAATTATACCAATTTTGTCCACTTGGGGAAATCCGAATTTTCTTTTTCCTTTTTCTCTATTTTTTGTTGTTTTTTTTTTGTTATTTTTTTTTTTAGAAAGATAGACACTTTCGTGTCGATGCAAAAACAGTAAATGAACACTGACGTGCAGACAGAAAAGATAAAATGGACACTTACGTGCAGACAGAAAAAGTAAAATGGGCACTTGCGTGCACAAAGCGGTAAAATGAGCACTTGCGTGCAGAAAGCGGTAAAATGCCCAGGCTGCCTAAAACCTGTAATCCTTAAACGAACTCTTGACGAATCCGAGTTTGCACATGGCTTTGAGGAGCACGCATCCTGAGAATATCTGGTCTTTCGAGCGACCGGGGGGATCGTTATCACCGACTCGGGCGATATATCTTGATCAATGCATGCAGTCGTCCATTGTATCTTAGGCTGATACAACTATTCCGTTGAACCTCACATGGGGCTGCGGTCTATCGCGTTGCTCGTACACGATGTGAGACCTGGGCAGAAGGGAGCGATGATCTTCCTGGGTTCCAATCCGCAATGCGCGCCTGAGCGCTCTCTTTTCCTTTCTTTTTTGTTTTCTCTCTTTTCTTTTTTCTGAACTCCCAACTTGGGGGGGTATTTTCTGGAATCTGAAGGCGAGCATTAACACCGAAGTGTTTATCCTCTCTCACTTGTCTGCAGCTGAAAAATGGACCAATGCATGCAATGCAAATGCCATGATTGTTGTTTTCTTTTTCTTTTTCTTATGAATTTAATGCAAATGTCTGCATTTCTCTTTTCTATGTCCGATGAGTGCATGATTTTATGCTTTGTGAATGTAATGCATGAGTTTCTTTTTCTGTTTTGCTCTTTTTCTCTTTCTTCTAGCTTCTCTTCTTTCTCTTCTTTTGCTAGTTGTTGCTCTTTTGCTCTTTTGGCTTTCCTCCTCTTCTTCTCTTTTGCTCTTTTTATGAAGTGCAGGTATGCGAATGCAAGATTTTGGTGTTTGATGATATGTAATGCTCTTGTGTTTTGGCTTTTTCTTCTTTGCTTTTTTCTATGAAATGTGAATATGGCTATTATGCGAAATAAAATGATGAATAACATGAAATGATGAATGACATAGGATGTTTTAGCTTTCTTTTTTTCTATGAGATGCAAGTATTGATGTGATGCAACTGTATTGCTTTGATGTTTGATGGGATGATGAATTTTAGGTTTTTTTTGCTTTATGGAATGCAAACATTACTATGATGTAGACAACACTGAATGTTTTTTTTTGTTTGTTTTTTTTTTGGCATAGGGACTTCAGGATTCTTGAGTGATCAATTCAGGTGTCCTATCGTGATGACTATTTCGAATGTACATTCGACTTAGTCTCCTATTTATTGAAAATGATTTTGTATTTTGAAAATTGATTTGATGTCTGATGCAATAATGATGAATGCCTGGTTTGCTAGAAAGAAAGCAGTAAATGAACACTTGGCGTGCTGATTGGAAAACGGTAAATGAACACTTGGCGTGCTGAGAAAACGGTAAATGAACACTTGGCGTGCTGAGAAAACGGTAAATGAACACTTGGCGTGCTTTTAATGAACCACTTGGGACCCGAGGGTATTTGAACTCCGAACTGAAGGAGCGACTGATCTCTAAACTGAAAGAGCACTCGAACTCCGAACTGAAGGAGCGACTGGGAATGAGATTTTAAGACTAACAAGTCCAGAATGACTGACTTGAGAATTAGATTGAAGACTGACACTTGAAGTGCTGATTCTTGGGAACTAGGCATGAGGATTAACATCTTGGGTTCGTCCGCATTTTGCTTAGCAATGCAACGGATGACACATGTAATGCAGACATATGCCATGATTGATGTCTTGAATATTATGGAATGCTTTTGTTCTTTTGTATTTTGCTTCTTCTTTGTAGTTTATGAAATGCAAATATCAACATAATGCTTTGATGTTTGAATGCAAGTGTATGTGGTGATTGATGCTTTGATGAATGGAATGCTCCTGTTCTAACTCCTGTTTGTTTCTTTTTTTGCTTATTCTATGAAATGCAAACATTAATATGATGCAATGCTCTGATGTTTGATGCAATGATTTTTGTTCTTTTTCTTTTATGGAAATGCTAATATTAATATGATGCCAATGCAATGAAAAGATTTTTGCTTTTTTCTTCTTTACTATTTTCCTCTATGAATATGTTGCAACTGACGTGGACCGTTTTTTTTGCTATGTGATGAATGCACAAAATGTGAAGATGCAAATGTAATGCTTTGATGCATACGCCATAGTGGATAGATTAAAATGCCTAGATGCATGAGGTAAACATTTATGTGATGATGAGATGCTAGACTTTGGATGCAAGGAATTGAGATTATTATTGACCATTCTGTTGAAAAAAATTAAATTTGATTCAAACTCCGGTGTTCTCAAGGTTTTTATTTACAAACAAGCTCACTTGTTTTCTCTTCCTTCCAATGACGACTGAATCTTAGATATTGCATGACTAACATGTGTTCTCTCTCTTTGAAGCATTGTCTAGTAGGCATGCATAGGAGTGCAAATGTGACTGAGTGAGTCTGTTAACTTGGGATTGGTTTACAACATGTATGATAAGTGAAGGGATGACAGACATGATTATTGCCGACGTTCATGAGGGACCAAGGGATGCAAGACTTCCCCGGTTCGGGCTTTTGATGAGTGAATAAGCTTGCCTCTGTCTGGTGGTGATAACAACTAGGGGTGTAGAAGATGATGAATTGGGAACACTTCGGCTCTTGGGATGAAAGGTGGAATGAAAAGGGTTTTGTCTCAGCCCACAGAGTTGGTGTTGCCCCAGTCATGACGAGACAAAGTTTTCCCAATTAGAATGACGAGGCCTTGTTTAGGATAGTGAGTTGAGAGACTGCCCCAGTGAGGTTTTATGGGAATGAATGAGGTGAAGGAATGGGAATGCACTTGCCCCACTTTGGAATGACCTTTCAAATGGTTTCTTTGAGTGAGGTTGTGAAAGGTGACAGAGTTACGGTGACGGTTATGAACGGAGGGTGGTATGTGAATGGGATAGACGATGAACAAATCTCCCCATGGTTGAGTGGAGTGAGAGGTGAAGGGAATGCCCCCTAGTACACATCTTTGGTTTTCTTTAAGAAAAACTCAAATGCAATGAAAGTTTTGACTTTTGGTATGAAAGAAGCCTCACTTGGTGATCACTAAACCTTGTTTTAATGCAACTTGAATGCATTTTAGAGTGCAATCTTTATTGTTTTGTAAGCTTTCTTTTTTCTGACTGTTTCTTTTTTCTGAAGATTTTTCTTGATCGACTTTCTTTTTTCCTATCGTCTGTTTTTCTTTTGAGCAAACCCATCGTAAATAGATAAACTTATTTGTCCTAGGGTTAAATTTGAGAAAGCAATCGGTTATTGATCGGGATGGACTTTTCAGGATTGTGATGTTTTGTGGAGAAGGGATGATTGAGCTTAATGAAGTGATTGAGGCTGATGGGCTGTTGGGTCTTATTCGGCATCGGCCAATGGTCAATGATTTATGAAGGAAATGGTTATTAGGTTTGATGAGGTGCTTGGGGTTTTATTATGACAAGTTTGTGTTTCATGGTAGAATGGTGAGGTTTATGGAGGTTAGATGTTGAGGCCAAAGAAAATGTTTGCGGTCTTTATGAAAGGAGAGATGATTATACACATGTGAGTGTTGGAAAGTTTATGGAGACAAGGATCTCTCGTGTTTCATGGTGAAATATATCACTCACAATTTGTACTTCTTTTGTTTCTCTTTTTCTTGGCCTTTTTTTTTTTTTTTTTGTTGAGATTTTCATTTTTTGAATCTTTTTGTTTGATTGCGTTCTTTTCCTTTTGACCTCTTTCTTTTCTTTGGACTGGGTGAGTGATAAAGATGATATACCATTTTCGATGTGGAATTGATCCTTGTCTAGAGTGATGGAGATATCCCGGGACTTTCTTGACTTAAGGTGGGTAGAGGGGGATTTTTCCTCCCTTTGGGATTTTCTTGGCTTAAGGTGGGCGGAAAGGGAATTTTTGGATTTTGGATTTTCTTGAGGTTGTGGGAGACGGCCAAACTTCATTTCAAATTCGATTGCTTATTTTTTCAGAAACCCGACAACAATTTATCTATCTATATGTGTTTGCTCTTTTCTTTGCATTTTCTTTTATGCCCTAATTTTTTCTGGACCGCTCTCTTTGCGAGTTTTCAATCCACCAAGGCGCTCCTTTTTGCCTAGGCTGCCTTTGCGGGTTTTCAACCTAGCGAGCTTGTTCTTCTCATTTATCTATTCTTTTTTTTTTTTTTTTTGGAAAGACTTGCACTAGAGGAATATAATGTCGATAAAGAAAGTTAGTGGTCACAGAATTGCCCCAGCATGGAAAACTTAGAGTGTTAGTGAGAATGAACCAAAAAGTCAAGTATGCACTGATGGGAGAGAATATGCGCTTTATGGGTGGACGGGGCGGGGTTAGACTTGGATGGTGATGATGACAAGGAAAGAAGTCGATCGACTCAAACAAGAGAAAGCAGACGTGTCCGCACGTTCACTATAGGAATGATTCACAAAGAGTCAACATTAGTTAGAACAATGAAATTTTTTCTTCTTCTCTCTTTTTTTTTGTGCTGCTTCAGTCTTTTGTCATCGAATGGATGGGATGCAATGCTTTTGAAAGAAATGCAAATGAGCTATTGATTTGAAAAAAACTGAGTGCCTTGGAACACCTTGAGTTTGCAACCAATTAAGGATCTTTTCAAAAAGGATGATTGTTTTGCAAGAACGTCTCGCTTCTCATCACAACTTTTATTTTATGCAATGAATGAATGAACGAATTATGATATGCAAGTATGATGCAAATGCGTGGAGAATGACTATTCGAAAAGTGTGGCTTATTCTAAATAATTTTGTTGTTTTTAATGCAAGACAAAATATGGAATGCCAATGCGAATGATGCAAGAATGATGCCCCCTTTTTTTTTCAAAATGATTTTTTGATTTTTTAGTTTTTTAGAGGCGAGACAAGATACGAAGTGCCAATGCCCCTTTTTTTTGAATGATGAGAGATGCATGTGAAATGAGACGTTAATGTTTATTTTTGATTTGCAACACAGAAAAGTATTAATACGATGATGTGATATGAATGGACGACGGAATGAGTGGGTAGATGAATGAACGAATGTGCATTTTGAATGAGGATGCCGTAAATTGCATCACTTGATGATTTTTCATGATTATGAATGAATGAAATACCATAGGGATGATAATTGTTTTTTTCAAAATTTTGTTTTATGTAATGCATGATGCCATGATGCAAAGTGCGGATGATGATTGCTTTTTGTTTTATTTTTAAACAATGAAATTGAATGCATGATACTAACAATTATTTTTAGTGCGTGGAAAGATATGATTCTTATGAAAATGCATGCAAAATGAGGTGTTTGCATATATGATATGAAAAAGGGGAAATAATAAAGCATGTGGTATGTTTCTAAAATTTTTTTATGCGAGAAAGTGCATGATGCAATGATGCTTCTTTTTGTGTTTTTGCAGAAAGAGGATATTTACAGGTGGTGATTTGAAAATTTTCACACTATATGCCACCTTATATAGGCGCTTATTGAAAAGGAAAAGCATATCTTTTTTGATTTTTCGAAAATTTTGAAGGAAAAATTGATTGAACTGAAGGCAACGATGCAGCACACAATTTGGAAAGCCCTTGTGACCTAAAAAGGGGTAGACCCTATGATCTAAGGTATTTTAGGGGTAATCTTCTCATGTAGCTCTATTCACACCCTCACAAGGTCATCAGAGCCACAGTCCCTCTCATGAAAATCCCCATAAATGCAGCAAACTGCTAGATACGAAGCCTCATGAAAGAGCACGACTCTGATTGAAACTTTCACGAGTAGCCAAACGGACAAAGGTCCTGATGGGCTCCCACTACTCGAATCCACTCGTCCTAAGGTATCCTAACAGACCTGGGTTATGGTCTCTTTCTCTAATCATATAATCTCAAGGCACAAGTTTGTGTGTGCGAAGGGCATTTCCTTAAAAACTACCCCACCTGCAAATGAAAATCCAGAACAACCCAGACAATAGAAAGCAATAACATGTCATATACCCTAGGGTTCAATATCAATCAAATACAACTAATCTAGGGTGCACAGGAATACAACATGAAAGTATGAAAGAGAAGAAAGCATAGAGGCCAAAACAAGATATTCAAATCAATCACACAAATCACACACTTAACTAATTAGGCTTGACCCACTTTTAAAAAAAAAATGTTTTTATTTTTTAGTCCCCAGTGAAGTCGCCAGCTGTTGCACCCGAAAAATCCGGTTTGGGTTTCTCAATGTACAACGTGGAAAATTTTTGAAGCCGCCACCAATATTTTAATTTTAAGACCAAAACATTAAAAAAATGTCTTTTGAACAAGGCGAATGGTCTTTGGAAAAACTAGAGATATGGGTTCGGGGGTCGATTACGTGTGAGGAAGGTATTAGCACCGCACACGTCCTTTCTACCGAAAGGGAACCTTTAACTAAGTGTGTGGTTTTACGTTTGATTTGAAAAATACCTAGATTTGCCTATTTATTTCTTGTTTAAAGATAAATGGGAAAACTTAATGAAAATTTTTATTTTTGGTGCTAGACGAGAGTTAGCCTCTAGCTCCTACGTATCTCCGGGTGCGATGGAGAATTCAAAGCTACGTAGTTCTCGGTTGTCATTAAAAGGTTTTTGTCTTTTATCTTTTTAGTGAGTTTTCGAAATAGGACGAATATTCAGCGAATGATTAAACTAATAAAGGTTATGGGTAATCACCACTAAGTACTCTTGAAAATGAGAGTCACTACCACTAGTCAAACGAACAAAGGTTCTGAGTGACCGCTAGTAGCGACTCGTTTTTTATTTGATCTTTTGAAAATGGTTTTCGAAAGAGATTAATTGGCACGAATGATCAAACTAACCAAAGTTATGGGTGATCATCGCTTATTGTTCTTTGGAAAAAGGCATTGCCGCCAATGGCTAGACGAACAAAGGTTCTGATTAGCCACTAGCAACAATGGGTTTAAAAATGATTTTTTGTTATGAAAAATACTAATGCTTATGGTTGCGAAAAGGATTTTTATTCGTTGCGAAAAATGATAATGTTTATGATTGTAAAAAAGATTTTTATTTGTTGCGAAAAATGATAATGTTTATGATTGTAAAAAAGATTTTTATTTGTTGCGCTTGACGAGAACGTGACTCGCTCCTACGTATCCCAAATGGGAATCAAAGCGACGTAGTTCTAATTAGCCTTAAAAATGAAGATCTTTTTGATGAGGTTTTGGAAAATGAAGAGCGTTCATAATGATCAAACTAACAAAGGTTATGGGTGATCATTACTAAAACTCTCTTTGAAAATGCCTTTTGAAAATGCAAGCTTTCATGGTGATCAAACTAACAAAGGTTATGATGGGTCACCACTAATAACTTGTTTTGATTCTTTGATACTTAAAAAAAATTCTTTTTGAAATTGGACGCGTTCATGATAATCAAACCAACAAAGGTTGTGATGGATTATCACTAGTGGCTTGCTTTATTCTTATGAAAATTCTTTTGAAATTGAGGCTTTCATGACAATCAAACCAACAAAGGTTGTGATGGATTGCCACTAGTAACCATTTTTATGCCAAGTTGTTTAGAAATGAAAACAATGAATGCAAGAAAGAATTAGTGAATTCAAGCATAACACGATCATTGGAATCAAATCATTAAGCAACAACATTTGAATTCGCAAACAAAGATCAAGCCTAAACTACACATATTAGATCACAACACATAGATAGGCAAGGAAGGAACTTGAATTGGGCATTAAGCAAAAATGCAAGAGTAGGCAAGATTGAACCTAAATGCACATCTAATGGAAGATGCTAGGCGAGAACCATACTCAAATATTTCTACAAAACGCAAGAGAATCTAAATGCACATCTATTGGAAGATGCAATGTATGGAATTGACCTATCTAAGTATTGATGATATTCTTATATGAGAGTGGACAATGAAATTGTTAGCTCAAGCAAAAGAGTTGCCTCAATCATGATCATTGGCAAGCATAAGCAAGCAAATTATTTAGCAACCAAAGTATCAAAGAATGTTGAATCACTTTGGTCAATCCTCACACTTAAGATTAAGTGCACAAGTGCACAAGTGTGAATCACCTTGCCAATCATCAACAAAGACAAATTTATTAAAGCAAACCCAAACCCTAATTTTTATGTTAAAACCTTGGAGCATACATACCCTAAATCAACTATTATTCATCCCCAAATCATGGAATAAACAAAAGCATTCAAGAACCCTAAACCTAGGCCCATGGCCGAATGTTATCATGCTTGAAATGGGTTTCTTATGTTGTGAAAGTTATGCAAACAAGAGTGAATATGCAAGGAAATGTGAGAAAACACAAGAACAACCCCTTCAAAGCCAAGGAGCAACCTCAAACACCCAAACCTCCCAAAGTGTTTGTCATAATGTTTGAGATGACTCCTCAAAGCAACAACAACAAGATATGAAGAAGTTGAAGTGAGGAGAAGAGATTTTATGCAAGAAATTTAAAGATGATGTAAAGGCTCAAAGCTTACCTTAAATCCAAGCTAGGAAATGCAATGAAATGAAGAAACTAGAACCCAAATCAACAAGAACCTCCAAGGAACCTCAACTCCAACCCATGAGAACTTGATGAATCTTCCTTGATGATGATGTTTTGAACTTGAATGAAGAAGATATGTGAAAGAGGTATGAAAATGAGGTGAAATGGTGTTGTTTGGATGAAGAGGAAATCAAAAATGGATGGAGGAGAGGGAGAGGAGAGGGGCCACGGTTTTGGTGTGTAGGAGAGGAGTGAGTTGTGTGTTCTTAAATTACAATGGGAGGATGTGAGAAGGAAGGCAAATAACATGTTGTGTATTGAATGTTATTGGATTCAAAGGTGTGCTTGTCAAAAGAAATGGAGAAAGGATTTTGTGATGGGCATTGATGTGGGCTGATGTGGGGAGGTGGAGTGGAGCATGAGGATGGAGTGAGGGAGGTTGTTTGCTTGTAAAATTGGTGCTCACTTTAGCCAAAAATGGATAAAAGCAAAAAGCCACTAAAAAGGAATTAACTCTAATTATAAAATTACAATACACATCCAATATTATTTTGTTTTTATTTTCTTATTTCAGATTTCTATTTTTTATTATACATATTTTTGAGCCTTTTTGAAAGCGAGAAAAAAAGAATACCCGTTGTAATTGACCAAAATACCCTTTTGACTCTAAAACCCTAATTTGCCCGAAAAGTGCATTCCAACCCTAAAAATGATTTCAAGAGCCTTGGAATGCCTTCTAGGATCCAAAATGCAGTGCATAAGGCTCTTCACTCTTCAATTTATTTTTTGTGGAAAATTAGGGTTTTGACCTAAGCCGGACAAAACCTGTTCACACACAGAAACAACAAACAACACAGTAAAATTCTTTCACCTAGTGTTTTAATACTTTTTGAACAATAAAGGTTAACTTCAATCCCCGGCAACGGCGCCAAAAACTTGTTGCGTTCGTGTGGTAGTCGCAATAATAGTGCAAGTATACACGTCGTACAAGTAATAAAGTGGATAAAAGTAAGAGATCGTTCCCACGAGGATTGGTTTTACTTTCAAAGTTCAAGCCTCAAAACACAAGTGAAACAAGTAACAAATCGGCACTAAAAGTTGGTGTTAATACTAAGAACATAAACAAAACAAATAAACAAGAAGTTGTTGTGAATATGGATGAGAATGAGTTGGATTGCTGCATGCAAGTAAATCCTCTCTAGTCAGACGTTATAACGTTTCCACGCTATTACGTACAAATGCTATTCTGTATAGACGTTATAACGTTTGAACGCTGTTGCAAAAGAGCTGTGCTTTTCAGTCACAAAACGTCAGAGCTTCAAGTATTAGAGGTCCTATGTCTAGGTTCTAAGTAGGCCCACTCCTGTATTTTAAGTACCCACAGCAATGTCCTATGAACTATTATCCATTCTATGTCTAGACTTAGATAAAAATGCCTAAATGTCTTTAGTGCACCTTTTCGTTCATATAAATCTTTGAGTTCTTTTCATAGACCATGTCTGTACCTATGAATCTACCTATTTTAAGTGGTCAGTCTCAAAACAAGTTTGGAAAATTATCATGCAAAGATTTAAAACATATAAACGTCAATACTTCATAACATTTAACTAGCGGTTCATTACACGCAAAACAACAATCCAACTACAAAATATTTAGCTCTGAGCATCTCTACAGAAAGATAAGGAGTTAAAATCCAAATACAATACATAGAGGAAAAGATACTAAGCGCAAAAGATACACCTAAGTAGCCTTCCTGCATGCACGCTGTAAAGACGTTACAACGTCTGAGCTTCACAGTAGTGGTTGCGAATGAGAATGGAAAATGGAGGTTGAGAAAAGTTAAGATGAAGAAGTCTGTGTCTAGAACTTCTTTAGGACAACTTTCTCTGAAATGGAGGGAAGTAGATGAATGGAGAGATTGATCTGTTTCTTGGGTGAGTGTATGTGTGTCCTTTGAGAGAGAGATGAGTCTTCAATATATAGTCAAATGGGTCACATGTTGCTGATGTCATTTTCCCACCTAACAAGCCTGCTTGCATTTCGAACCCGACATCATGCGGTGCATAAAGGCGTCATCCTCATCAGTACATGCGAGAGAAGATCTTCTGACTTTCTAAATCTTTGACCATCATTGCTAGCGCGCCACAACTGAGATATTTCACTCTTGCTCTGCTGCCCTTCTACAGACGTGATGAGGGACATGACCACTTTCAGCTCTTTACTGCACAAACACAAGAAGCGTCAAAACGCTCACAAAGGCACCAAATGGTGCCTAAATGCACAGAACTTGTAATTTAGCCCCTAGCTAACTAAGAAACAGTAAATTAACAGAAAACTAATAAAATCAACCTACTATTGCTAGAGAACTTGCATGATTTATCTTTGAATAAGTATAAATAACTCATATAAATATGAGTTATCATGCTTCAAGCCTGTTTTCTTGCTGGAGTATTCCAATGCTCATAAGAAGCTTGTTGTTCTGAACCCTCATTTTCTTCATTTGCTTCTCATGGTGTGCCCTCATCTTCTTCATTGCAGCCAACACCTCCTTCTTGCCAGCATAATTGAGGGAGTCCTCAGAAGGTTTACGGCTAAGAGGTGCCTTATCAGATGAGGAGAGAGGAGCATTCATTGTTTGACAAAAGGATCCAAGAGATCCAAATTGTGTAGGCAAATCAGAAGGTAGCTTGGAAGGACCTGATCCTTCAGGCATTCTTGGTACAGAAGAATCATAGATGGGGGAAAACATGAATCTTTGAATATTTTCAGAAGCAAAAGTGTCTCCAGGTGATGCTTTTGGATTGTCACGCCATTGTGAGAATAGATTTGCAATTTGATCAGTTGATCCTTGAATGTCTTGATGGATTGGTGCGGGTGTGGATTCAACATTAGGACCAATGGAGGGTGTAGGAGTGTGAAGTAACTCTGTGAGGGCAATGGAGGCCATGATTTCAGGACTAGTGGCTTGATTCTCAGGATTCTCTGGTGTAAGATTATCTTTAATGTCTCTAACTACCTCATGAACAGCTTGAGAAATAGGAGATAATGGACTTGCATGTTCATTTCTCTGTTCCTCATACACTTGTGATTGGTTTGCGTTAAGCTCCCCCTGAGCTAGATCCTCTGTTGTACCTTCTGCAGCTCCAGGTTCCTCATGATAGGAAATATAAGGAACTAAAATAAGTCCTTGAGAGAAAGGGTAGAATACAACTCTATCAAAAGGTTGGGTATCAACAACAGAAGGTTCTATATGAGGATTTTGTTCTGGAGAATGTTCTTTTTCATTAGTAGGAATGGTCTCAGAAACTTGGTTTTCTTGTTTCTCAAAGGTGTGGGGCATGTACAACACTAAGTCAGTACAGGGTTCATTAATATTTTCAGAAGCTTCTACTTCCATTTGTTCAGGGGTTTGATCACTCTCTGTGGAAATTTGTGTTTCATTTAGGTTCAATGAAGTTTCAAATACTTCTTTCCAGCTTTGAGAAGGTTCTGTTTCAAACATTTGTTCAAGTGAAGGATTGGGAGGAGCTACTCTTATGGGCTCAGTCATGGTAACTTTCTCAGAGCCTTGTGACTCCCCCTGAGGAGTTGCCAATGGTGTATTTTCTGAGATAAGAGGAGATGTTCTAGTGTTTAAGTTTGACTCATGAGTTGGTTCATTTTCAACAAGGTTTGGTTCAGGGAAAATTTCCAGTTTCTTGCTAAATGGCTTTAGTCCCATTTGCTTGGCACTCTTAGACCAGAAGGTAGTTTTCTCTTTAATGGTTTCTTCCTTAGTGAAAGGAATTTTCTTCAGTCTAAAAAACTTGGTTAGGAACATGCCATATGGTAAGGATGAGCTTTGCCTAATGGTTTTGCATATATCAATAATGTAATGAAAGATGATATATGGAAGGTTGATCTTAGTCCTAGTAACCATATGATAAACTAAGAGTAAGTCAACGGGTTTTACCTGTTCAAATCTTCCTGCTCTAGGGACTAAGGAGTGAACAACCATGTTATGCATGATACGAGCTTCATCCTTCAATGCTGATGATTTAAGCTTTTCCTCAGGATTCTTCATCAGTTCTTTCAACACCTCCTCCTTTGAGATTTCATTTTGGTCAAACCAGTTCTTTCCATAAAGACAAACTCCACTCATTGGGATTTTCAGGGCATTTGCAATCAGAGTTGGGGTTACTACAATGGTGGTTCCTTTAACTTGAGTTGTGAAGCTTGATTTTGTTTCACTAACATTTACACAACCATAGAATTCTTTCACCAAATTAGGGTAGATCTACTTCTTCTTGAGACAGAATGTTCAGCCATTCTTGAGTTTCAATGTGAGTTTGTACATTCCAACCAGAGGCCCTCATTTCATCTAGCAGATAGATTCTTCCTATGAGAATGCTTCTCTTTTCCCATTTCTGTTTATCAAACACTTGAGTAGGCTGATTTTCTTCCAATTTCTGTTCTTCATCAATCTTTTCCTTTCCTTTATTTCCTCAATAGGTAATCTTGATTTTAGGATTTTTGGAAGAAGATTGTGGCTGATGAGATGTTTTCCTTTTGAGTTCAAGTTTTGATTCTGCCATCATTTCCGAGAGAGTAGCTTCAGACTCATTATCATCAATGTTGATTGGTTCACTTCTCCTTGTACCAGGACCTTGCATAGCCTTGATAGAACTTGTTTTAATCCTCGTGGATCACCAGAAGGAATGAGTGATGATTTAAATGACATTGGTTCTGAGGGAGAGAAATTCTGAGTAGGAGGAGGAGGGTTTGAAGCACTTAAGAGTGCTGGTGGAAGGTCAAGAGTTTGCGGAGTATTTGCTCTTTTCACACAAGGGATTTTTGTTATCACCATTGAAGAGAGAAGAAATTTCAGTGAAGAAGAGAAGAAGTAAAGAGAGACAAAAACGCTTGAGAAATGATGAATGCGAGCGGTTTGTGTAGGCGTTTGAGAGTAGGTGAGAGAGAGAGAGAGACTAGCCGTTGTGATGGGATGGTGAACAGTTATGAAGTGACATAACTGTCGTTGTAGATAGTTTTAGTTACTTTAGTAACTGAACATATGTTGGGTACGTGCTCCTTCTCAAATTCAACCTTCTGAATTTGATTTTCTCCAAGTGAACCTTCTCAAGATATGAGAAGGTTGGGGTTTTTGACATATTTTTCTCTTAGGGACATTTTAAAATGTGCAGAGCCTTTCTAATACAATTGAAACTTTCTTCTAACAAAGGCTTGGTAAATATATCAGCTAGTTGATGCTTGGTGTCTATAAAAATAAGTTCCACATTTCTTTTGAACATGATCTCTAATAAAATGATGCATTATATCAATATGTTTAGACCTGGAATGTTGGATGGGATTTTTTGATAAATTGATAGCACTAGTATTGTCACAATAAATAGGAGTGCAAGTGTACCTTAAAGAGTAGTCCTCTAATTGATTCTTGATCCAAAGTATTTGTGAACAACAACCAGCAACAGATACATATTCTGCTTCGGTAGTTGATAATGCAATTGAATTTTGTTTTCTACAAGACCAAGAGATTAAGGATTCTCCCAAAATTTGACATGATCCACTAGTACTTTTTCTGTCAATTCTATCACCAGCATAGTCAGCATCACAGTAGCCAATTAGGTTAAAATGAGTATTCTTTTTATACCATAGACCAATACTTGTTGTTCCAAGTATCTGAAGATCCTTTTAACAACAGTAAGATGAGATTCTTTAGGAGAGACTTGGAATCTAGCACACAAGCCAACTGAAAACACAATGTCAGGTCTACTAGCAGTTAAATATAATAGTGAACCTATCATACCCCTATATTCTTTTTCAGAAGTTGGCTTTCCCTCTTCATCCGTCTCAATTTGCATGGAAGGATGCATAGGTGTTGCCATGACTTTTGCTTCATTCATCTTATATTTCTTGAGAAGGTCCTTGGTGTATTTTTCTTGACTAATAAAGATACCTTCATCAAGTTGCTTTATTTGAAGTCCTAGAAAGAATCTTAATTCTCCCATCATACTCATTTCAAACTCACTTTTCATAAGATTCCCAAATTCTTTGCACAATTTTTCATTTGTTGATCCAAAAATGATATCATCAACATAAATTTGAACAATCAACAAATCTTTATCAAGAGATTTCTTAAACAAAGTAGTATCAATGTTTCCTCTTGTGAAGTTATTTTTGATCAAGAACCTACTTAACCTTTCATACCAAGCTCTAGGAGCTTGCTTGAGCCCATATAGGGCTTTGGTGAGTTTAAAAACGTGGTTAGGTTTCTTTTGATCAACAAAACCAGGAGGTTGATTGACATAAACCTCTTCATTTAAGAAGTCATTTAGAAAAGCACTTTTAACATCCATTTGAAATAATTTGAAATTTTTGTGTGCATCAAATGCAAGTAAAATTCTAATAGCTTCTAACCTTGCTACAGGAGCAAAAGTTTCATCATAGTCAATACCTTCCTGTTGATTATACCCTTGAGCAACAAGTC
Source organism: Oxytropis ochrocephala (assembly GCA_020916435.1). Classification (NCBI taxonomy): domain Eukaryota; kingdom Viridiplantae; phylum Streptophyta; class Magnoliopsida; order Fabales; family Fabaceae; genus Oxytropis; species Oxytropis ochrocephala. The sequence continues at coordinate 58,048,267 of CM037090.1, read as the reverse complement.
TTGCCTTGTTTCTCACCACCTTACCATTTTCATCTAGCTTGTTTCTGAATACCCATTTTTTTTCCTATAACTGATTGATTCTTGGGAGGTATTACTAGGTTCCATACCTCATTCTTTTCAAATTGAGAGAGTTCTTCAGTCATTGCTTCTATCCATGATTGATCTTGTATGGCTTCATTGATAGACTTTGGTTCTATTTCAGAAATGAGAGCCATTCCAGCAGCATTGTTTTTAAATGATGTTTGGTTCTAACAGGATCTGAAGTGCTACCAATAATTTGATCTTGTGGGTGATGTACCACCATTCTCCAACTTCTTGGTAGTTGAGGAGGTTGATCAGAAGCTTGAGTAGCTTCATTTGATAGTTGAGAAGGCTGAACAGAAGCTTCTGTTTCTTCCTTGAGTTTGAGTTCTAAGGTTATATACTCTATAAGCCTTTGAGGATGTTGAATATCCCAGAAAAATTCTTTTGTCTGAAGTAGAATCAAATTTTCCTAGATTGTCTTTGTTATTCAAAATGAAACAAGTACAACCAAATACACGAAAGTATGCAATGGTTGGTTTTCTATTTTTCCAAATTTCATAGGGGGTTTTCTCAACATTTTTTCTAATAGAGACTCTATTCAAAATATAGCAGGCTGTGTTTAATAGAGACTCAACATTTTTTCTAAAAGTGTTCTTGCCATTTCTTGCAGAGTTCTATTTTTTCTTTCTACAACTCCATTTTGTTGTGGAGTTCTAGGACATGAGAAATTGTGAGTAATTCCATTTTCATCAAAGTTTTGAAAATAGAAGTTTTCAAATTCTCCCCCATGATCACTTCTTACAGAAATAACATTTGTTCCTTTTTCATTTTGAACTTTCTTTAGAAACACTTTGAATGCTTCAAAAGCTTCATCTTTGTTTTTCAAAAATAGCACCCAGGTGAATCTAGAGAAATCATCTACAATTACAAAACCATATCTTTTTCCATTAAGACTAGCAATTTTAGTAGGACCAAATAAGCCTATGTGAAGCAGTTCTAGTGACCTTTGGGATGTGATCATGTTTTTAGGTTTGAAACTTGTTTTGACATGTTTACCATGAACACATGCTTCACACACTCTATCTTTTTCAAAAATGATTTTTGGTAGCCCTCTGACTAGTTCCTTTTTGGAGAGTTTTGAAATGGTTTGCATGCTTATGTGGCCAGCTCTTCTATGCCAAATCCATTTGACATTTTCATAAGACATACGGCAAGTTTCTTGAGATAGTTCATCAAGACATAGACTATAAAGATTTTTGTTTCTAGATGCAGTGAACAAGACCTTACCAGAGGAGATTTCTTTAATAAAACATTTATCAGATTTAAAAGAGACTTTATGACCACTATCACATAGTTGACCGATACTTAACAAGTTATGCTTTAATCCTTCTACATATTGTACATTTTTAATTTTAGGGGAGTTAGAATTACCTATAGTACCTATACCTTTGATGCAGGCTTTATCATCATTGCCAAAGATGACATAGCCTCCATCTATTCTCTCCATTGAGAGAAATTTATCTCTTTCCCCTGTCATGTGCCTTGAACATCCACTGTCTATGAACCACAGCTTTTTCTTGGATGCTAAGAGGCATTCCAGTTTCAGATGTTAGTAATGATTTAGGTACCCAGTGTTTTTTGGGTCCTTCATGGTTAGTTTTCTTCCAATAAAAACTTCTTTTCAGTTTATAGCATACAGAAACTTTGTCTTTGAGAAGGTTGTTTTGTTTTTCAAGGTCAGAGTGTATAAGATTTGGTTGTTCTGAGACCTTATCTTTCAAAAGTTGTTTTGAGAAGGTTGTTTTGTTAAAACAGAAACTTTGTCTTTGAGAAGGTTGTTTTGTTTTTCAAGGTCAGAGTGTATAAGATTTGGTTGTTCTGAGACCTTATCTTTCAAAAGTTTGTGTTGTTCAGAAAGTTTAAAGTGAGAATGTTGAAGAGTTTGAACGGTTTTTATCAAATATTCATTTTGTTTTTGAAGCTCTTCAAGAGTTGATTTTTGAACACCACACATCTTTGAGCCAAAGTGTTTGAGTCAAATAATAGGTTTTCAAAAGCATGTTCAGTATCTTTGCATGAAGCACAAGTTTGTGATTTAGAGTGATTACCTCTTCTAGGTCAGTATCTCCCACGAAGCATGAGTTGATTGATTCCATACTTGATGCAGGACATATTTGAGAAGGTTCCTTAGACTTAGCCATGAGACAAAAATTTGCAATATCTTCAATGTGGCAAGTAGAGCATTCTTCTTGGGTGTGAACTTTCTGTTGTTTCCTTTTAGCTTTGGACATTCATTTTTGAAATGTCCAGGTTTGTTACATTCATAGCATACAGGAGCAGCTTTGCAATTGCCATCACCTTTAGGTTGATCTTTCTTGAAGAAGGGTTTCTGTTATTGTTCTTTCTAAATGCCCATCTTCTCAACCTTCTGGTGATTAGAGCCATTTCATCTTCATCATCCATGTCATTTTCATCATCTTCACTTTCTTCTTGAGTGTCCTCTTGAGCTTTAAGTGCCATAGCTTTGGAAGGTTGTGGAGATTTTTGAGAAGCTTTGAGTGCAATGGTTTTAACCTTCTTGGGTTGAAGTTCATCCATGATTTCTTGTTCATGAACTTTTAGAGATCCAAGTAGATCTTCTATTTTAAGAGTAGAGAGATCTTTAGCTTCTGTTATAGCAGTCACTTTTGGTCTCCATACCTTTGGAAGGCATCTTAGGAGTTTTCTTACTTTAGCTTGATTTGAGTAGGTATTTCCCAGAGAATTCAAATCATTTGTTATTGTTGTGAATCTGCTAAACATTTCAGAAATTGTTTCTTGCTCCTCCATTTTGAATGTTTCAAATTTATGGATGAGAAGGTTGATTTTTGCTTCTTTGACTTGATCTGTTCCCTCATGGGCAGTCTTCAATGTATCCCAAATTTCTTTGGCAGTTTCTTTCCCAGCTACTTTATCATATTCACTTCTACCTAGAGCACATGTTAGATAAAATTTAGCTTTAGAGTTTAGAAGTACCATACGTTTATCTTCAGGTGTTTCTGGGTTTAGCAGTAGTACTCCCATCATCAAGAGTTGTTGTAGGATCATAAGGACCATCTTCAACAATTCCCCAAATGTCAGTGTTTTGAGATTCTAGGAATAATCTCATTGATCTTTCCAATAATAGTAATGTTCACCGGTGAATCCTGGTGTTCTATTTGCTGAAGCTCCTTCAGGAAGGAACATCACAGAGTTTGAATGATGACTCATCACTTCTTCCAGGATCTTTCCTCTCACACTGCAAAGTGTGCTCAGCCCCTAGAGGTGAGCTCTGATGCCAATTGAAGTGACTAAGTTGCACAAGAAATGGGGGATTGAATTGTGCTACCTTTTAAAATTTAATTCCTGCAACCTTCTTAAGTGTTTCTCAAGATAACTTGGATTTAAGAAGGTTGAATGTTAGTTCCTCAAACAACAAGTAAACATGATCATAGTGAAAGATAATTAACTATGATGATTTCAGATGTCTTTTCCTTAAAGAAAGAGTGTTGTTTTCAAACAAGTGTCAAAGTAAGAATCAGTTAAGATTAAGATTTTGGCTACAGAAGGTTGAAGTATTTAACCTTCTGTAGTGTTTGAAAACAATGATGAGTGTAAGACAGTTAAGGCAAATACCAAGAAAAGCAGATAGTGACACAGTAGAGTTATAGAGGTTCACCAAACTGTGGCTACTCCTCTCCCCACGTCCACGTGAGAGTTTCCACTATTCTCCAAATAGATTTTACACTTGCGTTAGCTTCAACAGCAAAAGACTTTCACCACCACTCTCTTTTGATCAACACACAAAAGACAAGTGCTAACTTACACAGCTTCACCAAGCTGTCTCAACCTACTAGAAAACTCTCTTCTAGTTTCCTAAAGGTATTTCTTTCAAGTAGAATCACCAACACCACTCACCTTTCACTAGGTAGTTTGTTGTGAAACTTATACAATATTTCTTACAATAAGGGGTTTGGGTTTGGGATGATTTAGGAGCTTGTTGATAGATAAATACAAGGTATTTCTAAGAGCATAACAAGCTAACACACACTCAAGATAGTATTCCCAAATCAGAACTTGTAGTAGCTTTGAGTGTGGAAGAGAAGGTTGGATTACTTTGAAATGCTTGATTTGTGAAGGCTCCAAATTAATCTCATGACTTGTATTTGTGAAGAACAGTCTATATATAGACATTTAAGGTTGAATATAGCCGTTGAACTACTGAAGATAGCCGTTGGAAATTTGTCCTAGGCTTGTAGATAGGAATTTGTGCTTTATCGGTAGCTTATCAACCTTCTTAAGCAACCTTTGGTTCTTTAGCTGTTTTGACAGCTCTTCTATGACATGCACCATACTTCCTTTTCCATTTTTTTGACATTTCATGACCTGTTCATGTACTATATAACAGTTTACACATTTTTACCAAATTTTCCCCTTAACTAATAGAGTAATTTTGTAGACAGTGTTAATAAGAGAATGCTTATGATTAATGTATTTATAATTTTAAGACTATTATAAAAGGATGTAAATGATTTGAAGAATTTTCCTAAGCCCTCCTAAACCCCAAAATTCTCCTCCAAATTAGGGAAATTTGATTTTGTGAAGAAAAAATAAATTCTCCATTAAAGTTGATGGTCTACTTTTTTTTTTGATAAGCAAAGTTGATGGTCTATCATTTCTTCCAAACTCCAAAACAAACCCTAACATTTTTTTTTTGACAAAGTTGAATCTAACATTATTGCATCGATATATGTTGTGTGAATTCTTATACATAAAAACAATATTATTCCAAATTTTATTAATATTAATCACTAAATTAATAAGTATGAATAATTCTAATCTCAAAAATAAAATTTAAACCAACGTCACTTGATATTCATTAAATAAATTTAGGAACTATAAGTTACGATCTACTAGTATTTAAAACGCTATAGCATTAAATGACCATTAAATCAATATGCATAAAAGGTGCCGTTTTATTTTTTATTTTTGAAGGAAGGAGTTGCCATTTAAGAAGAGCTTTTAATATTTTTTCTTGAATTGCTCCCATTGCGACACATCAGATTATGGCTGTGAGGAGCATTCTACTTTGTATTCTTTATAGATAGATATAGATATCACAGTATACAATTTATAGTCATTAATTTGGGGAATTGACTGTGACAGTTTTTTTATCAATTAATTCTAAATAAATCACAATTTATTCACAAAATGGGTTGGTCTTATTTACATTTAAAGCTATTAACTATACAAAGTAATAGGAGCCGAAATTTTGAGGGACCTCCACCGTTGATAGATAATCTTAAGTCACCTGCTTAATCCTATCCGTCGGATCAAAGACAGCTTGCATGGTTATGGGTGATATAGAACCGAAATGATTATGTGGACTTTATTAGCTGCTGATGTATTTTATTCGAAATGTTTGTGGCATTTTTCTATTGGTCCTATGTGGACGCTTACATGGACAACTCATGAATTAATATAGTTAAAATTTCAAGCATGACCTCTTTATTGACCGTTCACACTTCAATCTCTATTTCCTATGTCTACCTGTAAACACATATATGTGCAAATGATTTTTTTTTTTTGTCATGTTTTGTTTTAATCATAAGAACTCTGTTAATATTATCTAAGATAGTCTTACAAAAGTTTTGAATTAGTTTGGATACATAAAAAATTCGGAATGAAAAATAAAGAAACAAACCTCTTAAATATGCTTATAAAAAAAACCTCTTAAATATTATATTAGTGTGAATTTCGATTAAAATATTCCCTATAGTAATTTAAATTGAAATGCTATTTTGTATAAAATAGTTTTAAAATAAAAGGTCTAATAGATAGGTACTTTGTAATTCATCTCTCCATGGTTAATTTTACTTTCTGTTTATCATAAGTCGATTTTTAACTCTCATTATTTTTTACACTCGAAATAGTGTCATAATGGATATACTACTTTTCATGTCTATATGTATACCATTTATTTGAAAAAAAAAAAAAAAAGGAATTTTTTTCTGTAAACCATACACACATATAAGAACTCTGAAATCAAGATGTTGAGTAAGTAATTTAAATGGGCGGGTGCAACATCTATATATGCTTTGGGTCGACTAATTTGACTCCAAAAGGAAAGGGTGTTCTTCCTGAGTGGTTGCTACTGCAAGTTTGTTCATTCACCAATAAAACACAGTGTATGATTATAAAAAATAAGAATTGAATTAAAAAATTGAAATAAATTTCAGAATGAAAATATTATAGACCAATTGCTACATTGAACCCAGTCATATAGTCTTTCCATCATACAAAACATCATTCCAATGGAAACGTATTTATGTGCATCAATGGAAAAATGATATTTAGCAAGAATTAGGTGAGTGAAGTGAAGTACATTTGAATAGCATTTTTTGTGGCTTTTGTGGTCTCTAAGTAATACCCTCCTATGAGCAGCTATTCTCTTCTTCGTGTCCCTCTCAATTGGAGTACGTCTTGCACTTCAGTTTAATATAATTTTGTTTATCCTAAGAAAACTTCACATGTTAAAATACTTGAGAGATAGTATAAGAACCCAAAAATTGAAAGAAAGCCAAAAATAAAAATATAAACTTTACCTGACCCTCCACCAATGTAATAACATTTTCCCTTCATGTGTCATAGCATAGTGAAGCAAGCATTTCATTGAAAACTATGGAGAATATAGGATACATCATCATGCAAATGATCTATTGCTTGCTGCAAAACATTCAGTAAAATAAGCCGAATCCACTGCATGGTCGAACCGACTAAACAAAAGCAATCAAACAAAGAGGAAGCAACTTTGATCTCAAAAACTTAAAATGTTAAAATAAAAAATTTACGGATAAGTGATGATGATTCATATGAGTGATGATGTAAGAGAGGCATTGTGAAAATCGCTAAAAGTAGATACATGAGATAAAGTAGCATACAACAGTAGCCCAATCATCCAACCAGAATGCCCCCATCAAACATGATTCCATTCCAATTTATAATCTCCATGACACAACTCGTTTTGTTCCTCTTAGTCTTCGCCTCCATCTATGAATCTCTTGTAGATAAAAAAAATAACCATGCACCTGAAAAGGAAATAGAATCAGTGAACAACAAAGGAGTAAAGGAAAAACAACAAAGTGAGAGGGGGTGTTGAGTTTGAGAAGAGAGGATCAAAATAAGCCAATCACGAAGAAGGAAAAGTTGAATAGCAAGCCTATTTAAATTTTTTAAGAATTGAATTTTCACTTACTATGTGTGTATGAGTGGAGTTGATTCATATGTGAGTGATGATGTAAGAGAGGCATTGTGAAAACTGCTAAACATAGATACATGAGATAAAGTAGCAGACAACAGTAGCCCAATTGTCTAATCAGTTTGCCCCCATCCAACATGATTCCATTCCGGTTTATATAATCTCCACGACACAACTTGTTTTCTTCCTCTTATTCTTCGCCTCCATCTATGAAGCTCTTGTCAATAAAAGAAATAACCAAGCATTTGAAAAGGAAAAAGAATTGTTGAATAAAAATGAGTAATGGAAAAACAACAAAGTGAGAGTGGTGTATTGAGTTTGAGAAAAAAGGATCAAAATAACTTAAATAAGCAAATCACGAAGAACGAAGAGTTTTTTTGTTACAACAAAGAAGGAGGAGTTGAATAGCAAGCCTATTTACATTTTTTAACAATTGAATTTTCTCTTACTATATGTGTATGAGTGGGGTCGATGAATTTGAAAAATATGTATGAATAATAAATCCAATTTAATGATATATCAAATTCTCCAATTTGAATAATTAATAATAGAGATATTTCTCTCATAAGTTGCCAAATTGAATGAATGACCCATTAATTGTTGAATTTGAATTCATATTTTGGATTAATTCTGGGTAAGTGCTTATGTGGATATTGTGTATTTGGTTGACACTTCCATTTGAAGTTCTAGTGTGGATGAATCCATATAGGATTAGCTTTAATTATTTTCACCTTGGAGCAAGGTCGATATGACACCTAAGCAAATTGGCTTTGAGGAGCATTTGCATCTGTATAATATAGATAGATAGAATAGAAGAACCTTAATTACCTCAATATCTCAAAATACAAAAAGAAGCAGAACCAGACACGCACGGAGAGAGAGACGCACAGAAAGAGAGGCTACAAGTCCTTTGCTTCCTTAATTAGAAACAAAGAGTCTTCATTGAGAAAGAAATTTAGCGTTTCCACGAATTGGGAAAACGAAGGAATGAGAAGAAATCACGGGGCTGGGGAAAATGAATTAGGGATTTAGGGTTTTATCTGAAAAAAATTTGGGATTTCTTTACAATAACTGAAATTTGCAATAAACTTACCTGTAGTATAGAAGCCAACGGAGGAGAACGGTGGCGACCGGAGGAAGCGGCGAACGGAACAAAACCACGAGGAAGGATCGAGTTCGCCGCTGGGAGAGGGAGAAAGAGAGGACGCGACGGGAGAGGATGGTTGTGGCTTATCGACGGAGGAGGGCGGTGAAGGACGGAGGAGGGCGGTGGAGGACGGAGGAGGGATGCGTGAGGTCGTGGGAGGAGAGTAAGGAAAACAGATTCTGAGGTTATGTGATTCTGAGGTCGTGAGAGAGTTGTGGGTTTTATTTGGGATTCAATGTTTGCCACGGGTTTGCGACGACAAGTCCGTCGCAAATTAGCGACCAAAATCCTTTCCCGTGGCAAATTTGAGCGGGATTATTCGCGCGTAGTCCATTATTCCCTTTTCGTCGCAAATCCGTGGCAAATTTGCGACGGCCAATCCTCCGTGGCCATTATTCCCTTGTAAACATCTAATTAGGTATTACGGATTAAGCTGTGTGAAAACAACTAATTAGAGATTGACTCGTGATTATTATTTACTATATTTTTGCTTGACAGTTCCATTTTGGTTTCTAAGCATAACACACAAAGGCTATGCATATGCATTTATCAGCGTGAAAACAGCAAACCAACATTCAATAGTATTTATTTTCTTTTAATGATTTTTGAATTGTTGTCTAATTTTGTTGACTTAATATGTAGGTATTAATTGTTGCATTGTTGGCGCTGAAATGTACATTAATGCACATTTAAATATTGTTTTCGAATAATTAGGATGATGTGGCCTGTTTTTGGACACCTAATAAAAATTGTGCTGAGTAGGCCTATTTATTAGCAAATCTTAGGTGGCACTCTAGTTGCGCGACAAATCAGATTCTATTCCCTTTGTTTCATTCTTGATTGTATAATAGATACTAGATAATAGATTCTCTGAACAGAAACTAGATCTAACAGTGATAATATAATAATAACTATAGAGAATAAAAAATGAGCTTAGAGTGTGAGAAATGGACTTGGGATCTTTTTCATTGGCCTTAAGGGCATATATTTATACTAGAAGCTGCATATATGGTAATAAATACATTTGATGGTCGAGTTGACCATTACAGACAAATGGGAGGGAAATGAGGGATTTCCTCTTTAATATTGTTGACTGTCATAATGACTGATGAGCCGAGCGAATAAGGCGAGATATTTGTCGACGATCGGTTAGATATGCTGGGGAATCCTCCTTTATCTGAGCAATCTTAGCAGGGGACGAGCGAATGTATATACCGGCCAGTCCGATTGGGAACATAGTCCTTCGAGCGACAAGCACAGAGCGCAAAGTCGTTCAAAATGAGAGGAGATCGGCTGATTCCTAGTCCTTTCAACTATAGAACAAGAATCTTCGGATACTTAATTTGTGTTTGAGGGCCTCCATACACTTAGTCCTTCAGTTTTCAAGTGAGTGCGCCTCCGGACGCTTAGTCCTTCGACCTATGGACGGTACTTCTCAGTATTTGTTGTAACTAATTTATTGATTGGACATGTGACTGATTTGATAGCTCTGACCATTTGACCTCTTACTTTGAACTTATCACACTAATTTATTCAGTTTGATTGTCATTTTTTGTGTCTTCATAAATGATTGGTCTTGTAACCGACCTCGCACTTGTGCTATATAAAGGGGCGAGGTTCATTAAGTTGGTATCTCAAGTTTTCCTCTTCTCTTGATTCTCCTTGCCTCTTCTCTTTTGCAGCTTTCCATGATGTTTTATCATTGCTATATTGAGACCAGATCTCTCTTCTCGAGCTCTCTAGGAAATCCAGCAAGTGCCTTGGTGCGCTTCGGGAATGTTAGAGAGCACGGGGTGAGAGCCTTTGATCTACGGGAACTGTGGATCTTCATCAGCCATTTCTTTGTTTTTCTGTAGGAGTGCTCAGAGAGCTCGATGTTCTTGGCCTCATTTGGTTAGAACACCTTGGCATTCATCTCCCGTCCATGGCCTTCTTTTGGCAGAGGATCTAAAGGAGGAGCTTTCTGCTGCAGCCAGACAGTGATGGTGTCCTCCAGTCCCTCAGCTCCGAGCGCTTCTGAATGTGTTGTAGAGAGGGGGATGGAGACACAAGTTGCACGGATTAAGCGTCCATAGGTCTTGGTATGCTTAGTCCCTCGACCGAAGAGGAGCAGTTGCAGTAGGAGATGTATCAGGCTTAGCATGACCATTTGTTTGATTTGGGTGTCAGCCACCAGGAGCCTCACGTCGAGGGTGATAACTCCCCTGTCTTGGTTCATGAGTCGGAGCCTGAATACTAGTTTTGCCTGTGTGCCACTTTTGTTTTCTCTTGACTTGGCCGTTGTGCCACTTTTTGGATACTGCCATGAGGCACTTTATTGTAATGTGACTATGTTTTCCCTTCGTTTGGTGGCAGCTTTTGCTTTGATTTTTTTTTCCGTTCGGCCATAGTTGGTGTATGCTTCGTATTGTTTTTTTGTTTTGATCGTTAGGTCAGGCTCATTGGCATGGTCAAACACTTCTTTTCGTCGCTTTAATTATGTTTCATAGAATAGCTGGGTGCCCTAGGTTGTATGTCAGCTTTCACGATCTTCACTTGTCAGGACTTTGATTTACTTACGAGTGTATTCACCTAGAGTTAGTTCCCAATGGTGCAAGTCGGCTTCCGCTAGTCTTCACTTGTCAGGACTTTATTTTTTCCCTCCTTAGAGCAACAAGACCGACCAATGATGTTGCGGGATTTTGTTGCACCGGTTCTCTAAGGAGATTTCTTATGATGCGGCGAGCATGCCAACCTCACTTTTTTCTCACAAGGTTTGCCCAAGGGTGGGGCCTGAACACGTCAGTCCAGTCTATTGCTTGTCGGGACTTTCAGTCTTTGGTGCCTAAGGGTAACGTCGAGGCTTTGCTTGGTTCTTACCTGTCAGGACTTACATCTGGGGTTATTATGGTCCATTCTAGATTTTGACTACAGTATAAGAGTTGAGTATCCCGTTCCTTTTTATAAATTTTGGAATTGGTACAATTGGGGCATATATGGTCGTTTACATAAGTACATTTATTTGTTTTCTCTTTTTTTGGGGAGTCGGGTCGGTGCCTCTCAGCACAACCCTTTCCTCAGCCAGGCTTCTTCAATTCTTCATGCTCGGAAGCCGGCGTCCTCTTCTTCTTGCCGCTAGACGGCGGGCTTGGTTTCATGTGTTGTTGCTGCTTTGGGTTTTGTGTCCAGATTGTTGTAGTTGTTGGTGTTTCCCCTCTAGAACCAACTTGACCTTCACGCTTTCAGCATAGCATTTCCTTTCCAAGGCTTGGTCTCCCATTAACGATCCAATCCTATCGTTCGGCACGGGATATTTGATGCATAGGTGCGGGTAGAGACTACTGCGAACAGAGCATTGAGGGTCGGTCTTCCTATGATGATGTTGTAGGAGGATGAGGCTTCAATCACCATATACTGCAATACCAGAATCTTGGCATTGTCCTAATGTGGTGCAGAGGTTTAATTAGCCTTGGACTACAACCTGTTCTCTAGAGAACCCCACCAGAGTGTTACGGTAGTCCTTCAGCATGTTTGATGGGAGCTTGAGCTTCTTAAAGCACTTTCTGTAGATCACATTCGCCGAACGGCCTCCATCTACCAGGACCCTTGTTATCTTGAAATCACTGGTGGTGACCGAGATCATGATTAGGTCGTCAAAATGGGGGCGGATCCCATTGAAGTCCTGGACGTCGAAGGATATTCCCATACTCTTGCACAACAAATCCATCAGTACTACCTACCAACATTATTGACGACTAGGTGGCCCCTCCGCCTGAGAAATGGAGTTGATCAGTCCTTTGTCGTCTTTTTCGCACTCGATCTCCTCCCGAACACACCTTTAACCCTTGCCATCGCCTACCTTCTACTTGCGGCTTGTGTTGCATTTTCAGCGCTTTCTGTCTCCTGCTTCACTGTCTTTTACAAACTTTTTGAGATGTTCTCTAGGGCTTGAGAACGAAGTTGTTTTTCTTCATTCCGCTGCTGCTGATAAACATTCTGGGTCTGAAGGAGCTGGGTTGTAGCCATTAACTCCTCCATTCTTGGACCCGTGTTCTCCTCTTGGCCATTAGAACTGTCATGGTCGCCATTACCGGTTCTTCCATTCCCGGTAGTTAGTTTCTTTGAGTGGTTTGAATTTTGTTTGCTTTTGCATGAGGTGTGAGAGAAATTTTACGCAGGCCCCACAGTGGGGGTCAATGTTACGATCTATTCCTTGAACTGGAATTGGATCGCATAGTGATAATATAATAATAACAATGGAGAATAAAAATGAGCTTAGAGTGTGAGAAATGGATTTGGGATCCTTTCCATTAGCCTCAAGGGCATATATTTATACTACAAGGTGAATAATTGATAATAAATACAATTGATGAGCGAGTTGATCGTTACATACAAATGGGAGGGAAATCAGGGATTTGCCCTTTAATATCGTTGACTGCCATAATATTGACGAGCCGAGCGGATAAGGCGAGATATTTGTGAATGATTGGTTAGCTATGCTGAGGAATCCTCCTTTATGTGAGTGATCTTAGCAGGGGCAAAACAGATGTATATACCGGTCGGTTTGGTTGGGAAAACAATAAAAAATTTATGATCACTTTAAAAAATGTTATATATGTTAATATATTTCTAACGATAGAAGTTGTTGTAAAGTCTTTTACTTATAGTGTCGTCGGTTAATGTTAACTATAGTTGTCTTGTCGAGCTCTTCAAAATGGAAAAATACTTCTATAGTCACAACATTGTTTGCAACACATTTAGGTACCAATGCTAAGAAAAATAAACATCATCTAATTATTTCAAAAAGATATATCGATCATTTGTTTAAAAAAAATATATCATTTAATTATCTATTCTTAATGGAATATTACTAGTACTAGTATAATTCACCCGTGCCAGCGCGGGTCGACATAATTCACTTGTAACATAAAAATTGACAATTTTGTTACGAATTAAAAAAACAAAAGCAGTATATTTAAGTCCATTGTGAGATATTAAATACCTTGGACACTATCTAAAATTAAGCTATTATGTTCTATACATATATTTCTAAAGGAGGGTGAGAAAATGATTAGAAAGTGAACGCAAAAAAACTTTGGACCTAAGTGCCCCTATTTTTTTCCTCAACTCATATGAAGCAAACTATTTGTTTTTTGTCATGGAAATGGTAGTCGTTATTTTGATAGGAAAAAAAAATTGAGTTCAGTTTGTAATTGTAGGATGGTACCTATCAAAAACTATACTGTGCAAATATTTTTGTATTATGCTTCAAATAATATAAGTTAGTTATGGTCATTCAACCAAAAAATAAATACTATAAGGTGAAATGGTTACAAAATGCACATAGAACAATGAGAATAAACAGACATAAATTTGTGGAAGTGATTCGGGATGACCATGAAGTGAAAGAGCCTCTGTAACGTAGAATGTAGGTGTAGGAGCCTCTGTAACGAAATCACTGAAAGAGGAATAAAAATGTAAAAGTACTTACGTTAATATTCTGTAAGGTATGGTAATTGTAATTTCTAATAGGGATAACTTCCAAAAGGGATAGTTTATATATATATGGGCTACACAAAAAAAGAAGGATAATTTTAATATAGTTGTAAGGATAGCTTGAAGCACACAATAGAAGATTAAGTAAGTGTAATTCCAAAAAGGGTAGAATTGGTTTTTTGTAAAATATTAGTGCTACTTTCGTAAATGAAGCTTTAAGTTAATCTCCACTTACCATCTTCTAAACCCTCATAGCCGAAACTCTTTACTTTCCTTTATTGTTATGTTGCTTAATGGAAACCTGGAAGACTCTTGTGCCATAACTGTCTCTGTTCATGAATCGGATATATATGTTTTTCTTGCTTCCGATCAACAATGGCTACGCAGAACACACCTTCTTTCTCGCGACGTGGACGACGACAGATGGGAGTATCTACTCAACGAAATCATTGGAGTTTGCAAACTTAGATATGATTTATTACAGGGTTTATCTTCACGATTTTTCCATTGCAATCACGATTAAGCCATGTTAAATTCATAGGTGGGACTCAAACAGGTACTTATGTTAACCCCTAATGTTAATTTCATATTCGTTAATTTCACATACTGTTGCGCCCGAAAAAGTCCCTGAGGGGTTTTTCTTCGTTTACAACCTTGTAGAACAATGAAGTCGCCACCAATATTTTTTATAAGGAAAATATTGAAGAAAAACCTCTTTGGAAGGCAAATGGTCTTTTGGAAAACCGGAAGGTTCGGGTTCGGGGGTCGGTTAGGCATGGGGAAGGTATTAGCGCCCCACACCTCCTTTCTACTGAAAGGGAACCTTTAATTAATCGTGTGGTTCTCAGTGTTGATTTGGAAAATACTTAAATATGCCTCTTTGTCGAAAAAGACTTAATGAAAATTTTTATTTGCGGCGCTTGACGAGAGTTAGCCGCTTTGGTTTTTTGAAAGGAAAAATGTTTTTGGTTTGTTGTGCTTGACGGAGGGGATCCGCTCCTACGTATCTCCCGGTGCGATGGAGAATTCAAAGCTACGTAGTTCTGGGTAGGTTTTTTATTTTTTATCTTGTTTAATTGTGAAAACTGAGCTTTCATGATGATCAAAAGCGAAGGCTCCAAGTGACCACCATTAGCACTCCATTGTTAATAATCATGCAAGCAAAGGCTTCGCAGGACCACTAACAAAGTTTTTCTGATTTATTGAAAGTTTTTAGAGAAATTAGGCATTCATGATGATCAATTGAGCAAAGGCTCCAAGTGATCATCACTAGGTCCTCATTGTTAATGATCATGCAAGCAGAGGCTTCGCAAAACCACTAACAAAGTTTTTTGATTTATTGGAAATTTTTAGACGAATTAGGCATTCGTGATGATCAATTGAGCAAAGGCTCCAAGTGATCACCACTAGTTCCTCATTGTTAATAATTATGCAAGCAAAGGCTTCGCAAGTCCATTAACAAAGTTTGGATTTAATGAAAAGTATTGAAAAATTAGGCATTCATGATGATCAATTGAGCAGAAGCTCCAAGTGATCACCACTAGTTCCTCATTGTTAATGATTCATGCAAGCAAAGGCTTCGCAAGACCATTAACAAAGTTTTGATTTAACAAAAAAAATATTCGAGTTAACAGAATTAAAACGAAACTGGGCTTAAGTGAGGTGGGGGGTGTGCGTGAGTCTGGGTGGTATGAATATGAATCTGAGTGTTAAAAAAAACTAAAATAAAAATAGTTTCAAGGAGGCCCAATATGTATGGAAACTCTAAAAAGTCATAAACCTAAATTCAGATTCACTCCTTCCTTCCCCCTGGCTGCGCGGCGCCGTTCCCAGCGAAGAGAGAGAGAGTTCCGGCGAAATTTTCGCCGGTTTAAAGGGGAGAGAGAGAGTTCCGCCGGATTTTTAGGAGAGAGAGAGAACCGAAGCATGAGGGAGGAAGAAGCAGCGAGAGAGAGAGAGGGCGACGGTGAGACGGAACAGAGGGAGGGATTGCGACGTTGAGCTTCTGGTGGAGGCAACTTCGCGAATGGAAGGGGAGGGGGGTGGTCGCGCTGAGAGAGAAGGGACCGGTGGTGGGTTTGTGATGGTGGTTTCAGGTGGGTGTGGCTCGGTTTTGGGGGAGATCTCGCCAGAACAAAATGTATCATTGTCACAGATTCAGGTGCCTGAGCTATAAACCTTTCACTTATTTTTTGTCATATTGAAAGCATGGATGAATAATGTTTTTCATTATTTTTCTTCTTGTATATTTTGATTGGCTCAAGGAAGGAGATGAAAAAGCCAGGCAGCCATCCCCTAAAGCTAACAACGATGAACAAAGACTGACCATATGAGCGAAGACGATAAGGAGTAGATGTAAATGCTACGACTTACCTTCTTCATTTAAAATTTGTTCACATTTTCTTCTTCATTTTGTTTAACTTTATTATGGAACTTTGCAGCCACCGGTTCTTCTACTGCTTCCACAAAGACTATTTTCCAGCTTTTGATAATCACCTTAACACTCCTGCGATTGCCACTGTCTGTCTCACTGCATCTGTTATTTGCTTGATCCTGCTACCGTAACACTGATGATTGAACTCCGATCCTTTTTGGAAAATTTAAAAAAAGTGTTTTGGTGATTAGGATTCTGATATCGAACCCTGATCCTTTTTTGAGGTATATTTGCCGTCAGTCTGTGTCTGATTGACCCCCTTTGACTGTGATTGTACTGCTTAACATTAATTGGTTTTGACCAGCTTGACTGGGCTTCTGCAGATTGGGCTTGCTGAGAAATTTTGGAGAGCAATAATAGACCCCAAAGATTACTAATTGCTCCTAATATTTACTTATTATTTTTTATTTTCATTTTTTCTATGTTTATTGTATTTTGGACTTTTTGGACAAGCCTAAATTGTAAATAAAATTAAATAGATTTTTTTGGCATTTTGACTATATATATTACTCAAAATAAATTAAATGAAAAAAATAAAAATAATGAAGAGAAGAAATTGGACCAAATACAAAAGTGAATCGGGCCCAACTAAATGAACATGCTAGAACGAGGCCCGAATAGAAGAAGTAGACCTGTTAAACAATAAACGCTAAAAATTAACTCGGAACCACGTCTGTGGGCCCAAGCCAAAATGAGAAGCCCAATAGTGAGAAAAGCGACTTAAATAAGCCCACTTAGGTTCGATTAGGCCCAAATATCGAGATTAAATTGAAGAATGCGCGAAAAGATCGATCATTCACGCGCATGCCTAGCTTAAGTAACGGTATTTTGGTTTAATTGAACGGATAATTGAAATTGGCTTAAATTAAAAAAGAGACACTATTCTAACTACTTGTAATCGCGTGATCTCGAAAAACAAGTTGAATAAAGCAAGTGACAAAAAGAGGACGGACAAAATTAGGGTATTACAGCTGCCCCTCTTTATTTCACATTTCGCCAAGAAATATGAATTGGCCTTTTCATATTTGTTGGTGAAATGGAAATAAAGATATAGAAATAATACTAATTTTGTCCGCTT
Source organism: Oxytropis ochrocephala (assembly GCA_020916435.1). NCBI lineage: Eukaryota > Viridiplantae > Streptophyta > Magnoliopsida > Fabales > Fabaceae > Oxytropis > Oxytropis ochrocephala. The sequence continues at coordinate 58,030,833 of CM037090.1, read as the reverse complement.
CAGAAAAGTTCAAATTTTCTTTTTGTTATTTTCCTTTTGAAAGAGGGGGTTAACACTTGTCGCATTAACGGGAAAGCAATAAATTGGAAAAAGCGGGAAATTGGGAATTCGGAGGTTGCCTAAAACCTTCTAACGGACTCTTGTCGAGTCCGAGCTCTGGGGGTGGCCTTTTCGAGCGGCCGATCAATATCAGGTCCGGAACTGATTTGATCAAAGGATTTACGCTATGCCTTAGGTTGACACAACTAATCCGAAGGACTTTACGAAGTCTGATGGATCCATCGCGTGCTCGTACACGATGTTGTGATCTGTCTGTGGGAGTTCACTAACTCTGGGTTGATGGAGTTCACTAACTCTGGGTTGATGGAGTTCACTAACTCTGGGTTGATGGAGTTCACTAACTCTGGGTTGATGGAGTTTACTAACTCGGTGTTGATGGAGTTTACTAACTCGGTGTCATGGTGATTTTCTAAAAATGAGATTTTTGGGACTCTCTGGTCTGTAGTAACTTTTCTCTTGGATGGTGCATGAAATGCATGCACTTGGGTATTTGGATGCACATGAATGCAATGATTGATTTTGGTGAGAGGCTTTTTCAGTTTAGTCTATATCTGATGAATGCAATGCATGAGTTTCTTTTTCTGTTTTGCTCTTTTTCTCTTTCTTCTAGCTTCTCTTCTTTTGCTAGTTGTTGTTTTTTTTGCTCTTTTGGCTTTTCTTCTCTTCTTTTCTTTTGCCCTTTTTATGAAGTGCAGGTATGCGAATGCAAAATTTTGGTGTTTGATGATATGTAATGCTCTTGTGTTTTGATGAAATGGCAGATGACATGCAATGGAAAACTTTTTCTTATTTGTCTTTTTTCTATGAAATGTGAATATTGCTATTATGTGAAATAAAATGATGAATAACATGAAATGATGAATGACATGGGATGTTTTAGCTTTATTTTCTTCTATGCGATGCAAGTATTGATGTGATGCAATTGTATTGCTTTGATGCTTGATGGGATGATGAATTTTTGATTTGCTAGAAAGAAAGCAGTAAATGAACACTTGGCGTGCCTTTAATGAACCACTCGGGACCCGAGGGCATTTGAACTCCGAACTGAAGGAGCGACTGGGAATGAGATTTTGAGACTGACAAGTCCAGGATGACTGACTTGAGAATTAGATTGAAGACTGACACTTGAAGTGCTGATTCTTGGAACTAGGCATGAGGATTAACATCTTGTGTTCGTCCGCATTTTGCTTAGCAATGCAATGAATGACACATGTAATGCAAACAAATGCCATGATTGATGTCTTGGATATTATGGAATGCTTTTGTTCTTTTGTATTTGCTTCTTCTTTGTAGTTTATGAAATGCAAATATCAACATAATGCTTTGATGTTTGATGCAATGATTTTTGTTCTTTTTCTTTTATGGAAATGCTAACATTAATATGATGCCAATGAAATGAAAAGATTTCTGCTTTTTCTCCTTTACTATTTTCCTCTATGAAATGCAGGTATGAATATGGTGCAACTGACGTGGAACGTTTCTTTTTCTTTTTGCTATGTGATGAATGCAAAAAATGTGAAGATGCAAATGTAATGCTTTGATGCATATGCCATAATGAATAGATTGAAATGCCTAGATGCATGAAGTAAACATTTTTGTGATGATGAGATGTGAGACTTTGGATGCAAGGAATTGAGATGATTATTGACCATTCTGTTGAAAAATTTGATTCAAACTCCGGTGGTCTCAAGGTTTTTATTTACAAACAACCCCACTTGTTTTCTCTTTCTTTCCATGATGACTGAATTTTAGATATCACGTAAACAACTTGTATTCTCTCTTTTTGAAGCATTGTCTAGTAAGCATGCATAGAAGTGCAAATGTGAATGAATGAGTCAATTAACTTGGAATGGACATTTATGGCAAGTGAAGGAATGACATACATGGTTATTGCCGAAGCTCATGAGGGATCAAGAGATACAAGATTGCCCCAATTCAGGTCTTTGATGAGTGAATAGCTTGCCCCTGTCTAGTGGTGACAACAACTAGGGGTGTAGATGATGAATTGGGAATGCTTCGGCTTTTGAAATGAAGGGTGGAGCAAAAGAGATTTTGTCTCAACCCATAAAGTTTGATGTTGCCCCAGTCATAACAAGGACAAAGTTGCCCCAATTAGAATGACAAGGCCTTGTTTAGGATAGTGAGTTGAGAGATTGCCCCGGTGAGGTTTTATATGAATGAATGAGGTGAAGGAAGGGGAACGCAATTGCCCCACTTTCGAATGACATTTCAAATGGTTTCTTTGAGTGAGGTTGTGAAAGGCGACAGAGTTATGGTGATGGTTATGAACTGAGGGTGATATATGAATGGGGTGGGCAATGAACAAACCTCCCCAAAGTTGAGTGGAGTGAGAGGTGACGGGAATGCCCCCTAGTACATACTTTTGGTTCTCTTTAAGAACAACTCAAATGCAATTAAAGCTTTGACTTTTTAGTATGAGGAGAGGCTCCCCTTGGTGACCACTAAACCTTCTTTTAATGCAACATGAATGCCTCTTGGAGTGCAAGTCCTTCTTTCTTTTTTGATTGTTTGTTTTTTCCTCTTTTTTTTGAGCAGCTTTCTTTTTTCTGCTTATTTGTTTTTTCTTTTTGAGCAAACACGTCGTAAATAGATAAACTTATTTGTCCTAAGATTAAAACTTGAGAAAACGAAAGCAATTAGTCATTGATCGGAATGGACTTTTTAGGGTTGTGATGTGGAGAAGGGGATGATTGAGAATGAAGTGTTTGAGGTTGATGGGGAGGATGGGTCTTATTCGGTGTTGGCCGATGGTCAATGGTTTATGAAGGAAATGGTTATTAGGTTTGATGAGGTGTTTGAAGGTTTTATGAAAGAAGAGATGGTTAAACCCAATGAATTGAGGGCTTTTTTGAAAGGGGAAATGATCGAACCCATTGAATTTGAGGGCCTTTCTGAAGGGGAGCTCTTATGGTTTATGGCAAAATGTATTGACTCTTAATTTATACTCTCTTTGTCTTCCTTTCTTTGTTTTGGGATTCTCCTTTTTGAAACTTTGTTATTCCCCTTCTTTTGTGAATTTCCTTTCCTTTTGACTTGGGTGAAAATGATATACCATCTTTGATGTGGAATTAACCCTCGTCTAGGGTGATGAGGATATCTTGGGCTTTTTGATAACTCATATTTATATGAGTTATTTGTACTCATTCAAAGAATAAATCACGCAAGTTCTCCAGCAATACAAGGTTAATTTAATTAGTTTTATGTTAATTTCTTAGTTCTAAGTAAATGAGAGTTTAAATAGATAAATCTGTGCATTTTGGCACCAAGTGGTGCCTTTGAGAGCGTTTTGATGCTTCTTGAGCTTGTGCAGGAAAAGTGCTGAACGTTACCACGTCCCTCACCACGTCTATAGAAAAGCAGCAGAGCAAGGGTGAAATGATCTCAATTTTGGCGTGCTAGTAATGATGGTCAAAGATGTAAAAAGTCAGAAGATCTTCTATTCCCAGAGGGTGACACGGAAGAAACATCAGAAGCATCGAGCGATTGTCGCGAGAAGAGAAAAAACAGACCTGGTAGGTGGGCAAGTGACATCAGCAACACGTGAGCAAGGAGGCTATTTAATGAAGACTCAACTCTCTCTCAAGACACACGACGACACACACATACAGAGCCATTCATACACTTCACTCCATTTCCATCCCTGCACCATCCCTCCATTAATTTCAGAGATAGTTTGTAAAGAAAATCTGGAAACAGACTTCTGTATTTTGCTTTTCTGAACTTTTTTTAACTCACTGCTGTGAGGCTCAGACGTTGTAACGTCTCTACAGCGTACATGCTGAAGAGTTACTTAGGTGTATCTTTTGCACTTAGTTTCTTTTCTTTTATGTATGGTATTTGGATCACTCCTTATCATTCTGTAAAGATGCTCAGCATGAGCTAAACACTTTGTAGTTTAGTTGTTGTTTTGCTTGTAATGAATTTCTAGTTGATGTTATGAAGTATTGACGTTGCATGTTTTAAATCTTTGTGTGAAAATATTTCCAAACTTGTTTTGAGGTTGGCCTCTTAAAATAGGTAGATTCATAGGTACAAACATGGTCTATGAAAAGAACTCAAAGATTTATATGAACGAAAAGGTGCACTAAAGACATTTAGGCATTTTTATCTAAGTCTAGACATAGAACGGATAATAGTTCATAGAACATTGCTGTGGGTACTTAAAATACAGGAGTGGGCCTATTTAGAACCTAAACATAGGACCTCTTATACTTGAAACTCTGACGTTTTGTGCTGAAAAGCATAACTCTTTTGCAACAGCGTTCAAACGTGGACACGTCTATACAAAATAGCATTTGTACGTAATAACTTGTAAACGTTATAAAGTCTGACTAGAAAGGATTTATTTGCATGCAACAACTCAACTCATCCTCCATCCATATTTACAACCAACATTTGTTTACTTGTTTTATTTACATTTTTAGCATTAGAACCAACTCTTATTGCCGATTTGCTACTTGAATCTCTTGTGTTTTAAGACTTGAACTGTGAAAGTACAACCAATCCTCGTGGGAACGATCTCGTACTTAACTCCACTTTATTACTTGTACGACGTGTATACTTGCACTATATTTGCGAATACCACACGATCGCAACAAGTTTTTGGCGCCGTTGCCGGGGATTGAAGTTAACTTTTATTGTTCAAAAAAGTATTAGAACACAAGTTGAAAGAATTTTACTGTGTTGTTTGTTGCTTCTGTGTGTGGACAGGTAGACGTTACAGCGTATGCTTAGTTCCAACTCAAACTCTAGTTCAACTGAATCAGGGAGTGAATCTACGCCTGAGTTTGATCCAGAACCTGAAAGAACTTTCAGGGAACTAAGGAGACAACAAAGGTTAAGAAGGAGGCAACAACAACAACAGCAACAACACCCAACCATGTCTGATCATAACACTGGTTCTAGAGGTGGGCATACACCTAGAGGAGGCAGAGGACATGGTCGTGGACCACAAACTCATACTGAGACAATAGTTGTTGATGATGAACACTGGCAAAGGCAGCAACTCATCAATGCAGAACCACAAGATATGGTCAATGACAGGGACAGGCCCATGCGTGACTATGCCGTGCTTAACCCTGCTCATCTACAAACAGGCATTGCAAGACCAACCCTTCATACTGGTCACTTTGAGTTCAAGCCAATGATGTTCCAAATGCTGCAAACTGCAGGGCAATTTGGAGGTTTCCCTCAAGAAGATCCATATTCTCATCTAAGGCAATCTCAGAGGATGCCTTTAGATTGAAGCTCTTCCCATACTCACTCAAGGATAAAGCCAAAAATTGGTTGAACTCTGATCAGCGGTCGTACGCGGGTCAAAATAATTAAAAAGTATTAAAATATAGTATCAAGGTAAGTTAACCTTGGTCGTCTCACAAGGACCTCTAATACTAAGATTACCAAAATAAAGAACAAAACAGTGTGTTCAATCAATCGTGATAGTGAACAAGCGCCACAAAACACAATCGATATCATAACTGAATTCAACCAATCCTCTATCAATTCCTACTCGAATTAAATAAAACAAGCGATTAATAACTCGAATAGTTAAGAGTTGCGAAAACAGATTCACATATAAACAAGCGTCATACATAAACGATTCGCATATTGCAAGTAAACCGAATTTGGGTAATTAAGCATCACACAAGGACGGAAATTGCAAACAAAGAATTCAAATATGGAATTGATAGAGAAGAAAGATCTGAAAACTACGAACGAAATAAACGAAATAACATTAGACACTGAACCTCAAAATCCGTAAACGGCAGCCTTTCACCGATGAATTGACTTAGGAGTTTAGGCTTCCATGGAGGTTAGGGCATAAAACATAAAATTGAAAGTTGGAATGAGTAAGATCGTCCAAGACGGCTGCTCCAGCCAAGTCTATAAGACTAAAACGAAAAACCTAATCCCTTAATGGGTTCTTGGATAAAAGCCCGATAACAAACTAATATTTGGCCCGAAACCCGTTTTACATTAAACTGCTTCGGTATTTTGTCGTTTTAGCCTTCAAAACTTCCGAATTGGGTTTCGAGTTCAACAGAATATTTGTAGCTCTGTTCCTTAGCTTTCCAACGCATTCTTGCACGCCTCAATCGGATAACCTTAGCCAAAGTTATGGCCTGCAGAGTAGACCAGGGTCTATATGCAATAAAAATAAGAATTAAGCAATAAATTGCTATACTGCTCCAATAAGACCCAAAGTCTAGAAATGTGCTAAGACTCAAAAATTAGGTACAGAGAACAATTAAAATCACCAAGTGAAAAGCTATAACGAGTGCATTAGAATGCACTGATCAAATTCCCCCACACTTAAGCTTTTGCACTCCGGTCAAAACACAAAAACAAGACATAAAAGCAAAACATGAATTCCCAATGAACCCAATGAATGCAAAGTCATAAGAGAGATGCTTTTCTTAGGCTTCAAGGAGAATGACATTCAGAGATAGCAGTTGATTGCAATCGAGGTAAACAAGAGGATAGAGCACCAACGAGTGAATCATAAGTGATGAGTCCTCACAGGATTTATATAAGTAATGCTCTCAATCAAAGTGTCTAGGCTTGTGTTTACTCTCATATATATAATAAGCACATCAATGAAAGTTAGCACTACCATATGCTTGACAAGCTTCTAACATCCACACTTAAGAACACATGCACATAAGATCAAAAGGTCTTTATAAGGGTTGTAATGGGGACAAGGTCAAGGTGGGATAATCCTAAGGGGGAACTAAACTAAAAAGAATCAAAGAGGATAAAGAAGCAATGAAAATCAACTGTAAAGTGAGTATGAGAGGGTCCAACTTCAACAATATATGACTAACTTCACAATTTGATACTTCTCTCTGTAACTCTCTCCACACAACGGTCACTCTCCTTGATACAAAAATAAAAAGATATATACACTTTCCAATTTTTTTTTTATATTTTTTTCTTTTTGACTTTTGTTTTTCTATTTTTTTCTCTTTTTTTTCATTTTTTCTTTTTGAGGAGTATTTTTTATACAAATGTACTTGCCAAACTTTCTATTGAGAGCCCAATAATCAACCCAAGTGAGAACCACAGTTACACAATTTGGATACCACCACACTTATGGATATGACAATTTTCAAATCAAAGCTCCTTTACCCTCTAAGATTGGGTAGTATCATTGTTTTTCTCTTTTAGGCTTGTAATGAGCTATAAAACAAAGAATGGGATAAAAAGGCTCAGAGGGGCTTACACAAAGGGATAAATTCAGGGTAGGCTTATTTGGCTAGTAGATAAGAAAAACAGAATTGCCTAGATCATTTCAAAGATGCATGTGAATAAGTGTTTCAACAAGAATCGAGTCAAATTCTAGAGTAACTAACAAACATGAGTGAGTCACACACAAGAAATGAGAGAATGGTAAAGTGTAGTCCATCCATAAAAAGGCTCAATTCTCACCAGGGACAATGACTACCACAGATGATAAAGTATTTAGTGCTCATACCCAACTTATTATACCAAGAGCAACAAGAAATCAATCAAATCATGCCAAATCACCCATGGTCCTAGAATAGTCAAAATCACACACAACTTGTACAAACATAGAATTCATGAAAAAACATGCAACAATTTTTTTCTTTTTTTATAGTTAAAAATTAAAAACATAAAAACAAAAAGACACACCCCCACACTTATATCACACATTGTCCTTGTAACACCCCCTTATCAAATCAATTCGATCTACTAAATTAAAATCAGAGTTTCAAAATTCCACTCAAAGGAGGGCTACATTTGATGATTTAAAAAGAAAACAGAATTCAATTAAGTCAAAGCAGCTTGCACAAAGATATTACTAAACATGTAATCATGCGCATCACATCGGCTAAAGGGTCTAAGCCCACAACATAAGGCACCTCGGCCATTAATACAACAAGTCATACTACTTGGTAAAAGTTACAACAAAATATGATAGTTTTAGTTCAAAAGACTATCTAGCAGAATATACACAAGATCAGCATAAAAACACAAAAATAATCTACTCGGCCCCAACCCAGTGTTACACGACCAGAGCAGACACAACCGACTTGAGCTAAGCACAACCATCACTCATGAGTACCTGCAAGTTGCCACGAGAGCAGCCAACATAAAGCAGCTAGGGTGAGTCTCTTAACACAAGTAATATAATATGAAGAAAGCTTAAGGATTGAGATAGCACTAAAGCACCTCGGTCCAGCTAAAACAACACTCACCGATAGTTCAACAATCACAACAAGTATCAATCAGCTCATAACACAGTAAATTATGAAATGTATGCACGTATGCAACCCAACCACAGGGCATTATGCAATGAGGTACCTCCACCGTCGTTATTTAGCCTATTGGCTCTCCGTCGTTAACTCCGTCGTTATTTGATATGGAGACCGAAGTCATACCACATCCGAGATCGAAACCTCCTCCGTCGTAATATGCACATGAACATGTGACTTATGACAATGCAATCACACACTAATCAATCATAACGCATGTGAATGCTTACACCGTCGTTCACCGTCGTTACTCCGTCGTTCTACTCCGTCGTTCTACTCCGTCGCTCACACTGACGTCTACACCATCTAGACATCATCACAGGGCTAAGGTCGACCCTACTACACCGGTAGAATCACCCTAGGACCTACAACCGACCTCTCAGTCACCTCGGCACTCCATGGTGGACTAATTGTCACACCGATGACCGCAACGACACTTAGGGACCAAAATGTCACCTAAGGACCAAAATGGACTTAATCGCTCCCATACTTGACATACTTGGTGCTGAAATAGCACTCACAGTGGCGTCCCACAATGTGCTAGGCAACATTGGCGCCTAACATCACCTCGGCACACTATGTGTGTACCTCGGCTAACCACACTCAAACCCTCAATTCGGTAGCGCGCTCACAGTTACGCACTCCCTTACACTAAAATCATCTAAGTCATGGAATTCACGTCTCAGTATTCTCTGGTTCAGTTCACCTACACTTAGGCACTTGAGCGTTTCACCTTGGTGACGCTACCTCGGCCTGAGGATCTCGGTTCACTACCTCTACAACTCGGTAACCTTAAGGCGAAACACCTACACTTCGGTTTATGCGTCCCTACCCCTCGCTAATGGTGTTTAGACACATACTCTCCCTCAAACTCACCAACAGACTCTCAACACTAAGACACTCTAAGCGTTGACTTCCTTCAACTCGGTTTCTCTCACTCTAAGCTTAAGGGTACTTCGTTTTACTCTGTATCTTCACTTAGACTCAACGTGCAAACCCATTTCCAGCTCACCACACTCATGCACACTCGGATGCTCACTCCATTTGCTCCGATCCTCTCCCTAACTCTACATGCAGCTCATTTTCTTCACACTACACCGATCACACTCTTGATACCTCACCATGCAATGCTCTCTTCACACTTCACAGAACAGAGAGAGTGTTACACTCCTCTCTCTTTCCCAAACGATCCACCGTCGTATATTCACCATAAATCACAGCAAGAGCAAAAAACAGCAAAGACATGTTATGATCAACACATAAAACACACATGCAAGGTGATCAGAACTACTCATACCAAAACACTATCAAACACACGACATTACAAGGATTAAAAGAGCCCCCTAACCTTAATAACTTGAGAAAGATGAGAATCCCTCACTCTCCAGTAACCACAGCAACAAGCTCTCCTCTCCTAGCTTGAACTCTCCACGCCAGATTCTCTCCCTTCTCTCTTCGGTTCACTTCTCTCTCTACTTTCTTAATCTGGTAACTTAACTACTTTTTTTTGAAATGAATGGAATGTCTCCTTCGAAGGCACCATTTAACATGTCCTAAGGGACTTAAATGGGCCTTGGCCTTATTAGGCCGTGGGCTTCTACTACTCACCCCCCTCTCCTAACTTAGACACTTTCCTAAAGAGTAACACATGCTTAACCTTTACTTAATGAATTACTTGACTTAAAAGTAAAATGTTGCAAACCCTTAATAACTCAACTAAGTTAGTTAATTGAATTATTTTGGGGTGTTACAGTCCTCAATGTAAGAAACACGTATAACTTAAGGATAAGGAAAGAAAACTCCCTCTTGAAGGTGGAGAACTTGAATCTTGTGTGTGGTTGGTATTTGGTAGTGAAAGCTCTTTTATGGTTACCGCACACATGTTTGGTCACCTTCTTCTTCCATACATCCAGAATCAAGGGGTTGAGTTGTTGTTGTGTTTGCCACACATTCTTATTAGGAATGTCCGCCAAGGTCCATCCGATACCTTTCCTATGTTCCCTTAGAATTGGAGGCAACTTTTCCTGCTCAGATTCAAGGTTAGAAGAAATAATCACTGAAAAATATTCACTTCCCTCCAAATATGCATATTTAAAATTTTCAGGGTGTGGTTTGAGATCCACAGCATGTGATGGCTCAATGGTAGCAGCAACTACATCCACAACATCATTTATAGAAAGTGTATCAACCTGCAAAGTATTTTCAATCTCAGCACAAAGAGAAGGATTATCAGAACATGTATAATCAACCAATTCATCAAGCAATTCCATTTTACAATGGGAATTCTCTTCCATGGGGTGTTTTTTAGTTATCACTTCTCTTTGAGGTAGTGGTGTATATTGCTCATGACAAACATGTTCAGCAACCTTGTTATTTTTCATAACAACTGATGTGGGTATCTCTGGAGTTTCAACAGGAGTAGTTGCACTGAAAATGGGAGTATTTGGGACATTAGGAATCACTACTTCCTGGTCAGGCAGCTGGTTTGATCTCTGGGCCTGTATCTGATTAACTGCAGTGGTTAGTTGTCCAAATATTATCTCTAATTCCCTAAGTGTGGAATCTGTTCTTTGTTGGAATATAAGATTTTGAATAGCCATCTGTTTAACAAGATCCTCTAGTGAGGGTTCATAAATAGCAGCCATGTCATATTCAACAAAATCAGGATCAAAATAGAAAAAAGAAGAATCGCTAAACATTAGGTAAATAAAAAAAATATCAAAATAAATGGATCAAATCAGAAAATTCAAACTAATGCTAAAATTAAGGCAGAAAATCAAAAACGAATTAGATCTAATATAAAAAATATAAAAACACCACTAAAAATCTAATAAAATCAAAAGAAACATATACGATTTTTTTTTGGATTTTTTTGAGAACAGGAAAAATTAAAATAATTAATTAAAAATAGAAAACGAACGAATTTGAGATTTTTAGTGGCCAAATTTATTTATGATTTTCTGGCCAAATTTCGGAACAATCGGATAAAATCTTCTGAAAACCATTTTTTTTCACTAAAAAGCGACAAAACTGAACGGGGTTGAAAAAACAGAACCTGCAAGGCAACAAAGCTCAAAAGCAAATATTAGTGGTTAGTGAATTCTGAAGTTGGCAATCCCTAATTAGAGATCCCCGGCAACGGCGCCAATTTGATCAGCGGTCGTACGCGGGTCAAAATAATTAAAAAGTATTAAAATATAGTATCAAGGTAAGTTAACCTTGGTCGTCTCACAAGGATCTCTAATACTAAGATTACCAAAATCAAGAACAAAGTTAACAACAAAAACAGGGGTTTTGATGAAAACGATTTCAATTTGAGGGGTTTAACAATTTAAAGAGACAATCGATCCACCGGTTTCCGGGTGCGCGTCTTGGATTTATCATCGATTCCAAAATAATCGTTCAAGACTCGTTCAATGTTTTAGTTCTTGATTGATAATAAACTAATCAAGCAAGCGTCAATTAGTTTATATGAATTCACACCGTTTTAAAGCAAGCGTCAAAACAGTGTGTTCAATCAATCGTGATAGTGAACAAGCGCCACAAAACACAATCGATATCATAACTGAATTCAACCAATCCTCTATCAATTCCTACTCGAATTAAATAAAACAAGCGACTAATAACTCGAATAGTTAAGAGTTGCGAAAACAGATTCACATATAAACAAGCGTCATACATAAACGATTCGCATATTGCAAGTAAACCGAATTTGGGTAATTAAGCATCACACAAGGACGGAAATTGCAAACAAAGAATTCAAATATGGAATTGATAGAGAAGAAAGATCTGAAAACTACGAACGAAATAAACGAAATAACATTAGACACCGAACCTCAAAATCCGTAAACGGCAGCCTTTCACCGATGAATCGACTTAGGAGTTTAGGCTTCCATGGAGGTTAGGGCATAAAACATAAAATTGAAAGTAGGAATGAGTAAGATCGTCCAAGACGGCTGCTCCAGCCAAGTCTATAAGACTAAAACGAAAAACCTAATCCCTTAATGGGTTCTTGGATAAAAGCCCGATAACAAACTAATATTTGGCCCGAAACCCGTTTTACATTAAACTGCTTCGGTATTTTGTCGTTTTAGCCTTCAAAACTTTCGAATTGGGTTTCGAGTTCAACAGAATATTTGTAGCTCTGTTCCTTAGCTTTCCAACGCATTCTTGCACGCCTCAATCGGATAAACTTAGCCAAAGTTATGGCCTGCAGAGTAGACCAGGGTCAATATGCAATAAAAATAAGAATTAAGCAATAAATTGCTATACTGCTCCAATAAGACCCAAAGTCTAGAAATGTGCTAAGACTCAAAAATTAGGTACAGAGAACAATTAAAATCACCAAGTGAAAAGCTATAACGAGTGCATTAGAATGCACTAATCAAACTCCTTGGAGCCAAAGGGAAGAATGTTCCTTGCAAAATACTTCCCCCCCAACAAGAATGCTAAGTTAAGGAATGAGATCACTTCCTTCAAACAAAGGGAAGGGGAATCATTATTTGAAGCTTGGGAAAGGTGGAAGGAATTACTGAGAATGTGCCCACACCATGGCATTCCTGTGGTGATCCAAATGGAGACGTTCTATAATGGTCTAGATCAGCCTACTAGGTTGATACTTGATGCTTCATCAGGTGGTGTCATTCTAAATATGTCCTTTTCTGAGGCATGCAAGCTTATTGATGACATAGCCACCCATAACTCTCATTGGCCATCTGATAGATTTACTCCTGGAAAGAAGGCAGGTGTCCATGAAATAAGTGAAGTAACTGCTCTTTCTGCTCAAGTGGCTACCTTGACCAACATGATCAAAACTTTAAGTACACCAAACGTGGCCACGTCTGAGAAGCATACTGCTGCAGCAGTTGAACCTACCCACTCTGGGGGAGTAGTGTGTGTCTATTGTGAAGAAGGGCATGTGTATGAAGAATGTCCCTATAACCCTCAGTCTGTAAACTTTGTATCCCAAAACAAAGGAAACGGTCCATACTCCAACTCCTACAATTCAAATTGGAGAAATCATCCAAATTTCAGTTGGAGAAACAACAATGCACTGAACACCAGCAATACTGCTCCTGCAATACCTCCAGGATTTCCTCCTCAACAACAACAACAGAGGCAGTATGTGCAGAATAACAACAATAGCAACTTGGAGGCCATGATGAAAAGCTTCATAAGTGATTGTAAAACAACTCTGCAAACTCATGAGTCTTCAATCAAAACTCTGGAAAATCAAATTGGACAGATAGCTTCAGCTCTCACTCAGAGGCAGAATGGATCTCTCCCTTCTACAACTGAAACTCCATCATCATCATCAAACCCTAATGGTAATAATGGGGTGAATGGACAGGTAAATGCAATTTCTTTAAGAAGTGGTACCGAATATCCTGAACCAACTATGCCTGTGGGGGAAGAAGTACCAGAGAAGGTGAAAGAGGTGCCAGAGAAAGAGAAAAAGAAAGGGAAGAAGGCAAGTTCAAGTGGTGTGAAAGATACTCCAGACATTGTGATGTCTAAGCCAGACGTTACGACGTCTAGTTTTGAACCAAGAATCAAGACTGTGCCTAGGCTTGTACCTGAGTATCCTCCTCCACCATACCCTCAAAGATTGAAGAAAGCTCATGAAGACAAGAAATTCAGCAAGTTTATGGAGATGTTAAAGCAGTTACACATCAACCTTCCTTTGGTTGAAGCTTTACAACAGATGCCTAACTATGCTAAGTTCCTGAAAGACATCATCACCAAAAGGAGAAGGCTAGGGGAGTTTGAAACTGTTGCTTTGACTGAAGAATGTAGTTTAATTATGCAGAATAAGCTCCCTAGAAAACTCAAGGACCCTGGCAGTTTTACTATAACATGCTCCATTGGAGATTTTTACATTGGAAAAGCATTATGTGACTTGGGAGCAAGTATAAACTTGATGCCCAAGTCCATTTATGATAAACTTGGTATAGGAACTGCCAGACCTACTTCTTTAAGTTTAACTTTAGCTGATAAAAGTAGAGTTTATCCTGAAGGCATATTAGAAGATGTTTTGATTAAAGTTGACAAGTTTGTGTTTCCAGTGGATTTTGTTATTTTGGATTTTGATGCAGATAAAGAAGTTCCCATCATTCTGGGGAGACCATTCCTAGCTACTGGAAGGACAATCATTGATGTGCAGAAAGGAGAATTAATCATGAGAGTCAATGACCAAGAAGTCAAGTTCAACGTCCTCAATGCACTCAAATATCCAGATCCAAACACAGAGGAATGTTCGTATGTGGTTGCCATTGATCATATGGTGCAAAAACAGTTCAACAAAGATAATGATCATTTGGAGAAGATTCTGGGCAAAGATGAAATGCAAGAGTTGTTAGCAGAAGAAGTTGTTCCTCTAGACGTTGTAACGTCTAATACAGATGTGGTCACGTCTGAGCCCCCTGCACCAAGGTCATGGACAAAGAGGTACGAATCTTTAGGGCAAGAGGAATCAAATCTTAAGAAGAATGTGCCTTCCATAAAAAAACCACCTACCTTGGAACTGAAGGTGTTACCGGATCATCTAAAATATGTCTTTTTAGGGGAAAATGATTCTCACCGTGATCATTTCTTCCAAACTCACTCAAGAGCAGAAAATGATCTCATTACTACCCTCAAGAGACATAAGAAGGCAATTGGGTGGCAAATGGCCGACATCAAAGGTATCGACCCCACAACTGCATGCACAGAATTGTTTTGGAGGAAAAGGCCAAGAATAGCATTGAAGGGCAGAGGAGATTAAACCCAATAATGAAGGAGGTGGTAAAGAAAGAGATCATCAAATGGTTGGATGCATGAATCATCTACCCTATTAGTGATAGCTCCTGGGTAAGTCCAGTACAGTGTGTGCCAAAGAAGGGTGGAGTTACTGTGGTAACAAATGATAAGAATGAGTTAATTCCAACAAGGACAGTAACAGGCTGGAGGATATGCATGGATTATAGAAAGCTAACAAAGCAACTAAGAAGGATCATTTCCCTCTTCCATTCATTGATCAGATGCTAGACAGGCTTGCAGGCAAGGATTTTTATTGCTTTCTTGATGGTTATTCAGGCTACAACCAGATAGCCATAGCACCTGAAGATCAAGAGAAGACAACATTCACTTGTCCCTATGGTACCTTTGCTTTCAGAAGGATGCCATTTGGGTTGTGTAATGCTCCTGCAACATTTCAAAGGTGCATGATGGCCTTATTTTCTGATTTCATTGAAAACTCCATGGAGGTTTTTATGGACGATTTCTCAGTCTATGGAGATTCATATAAGGCATGCCTGGATAATTTGGAAGGAGTTCTGATAAGGTGTGAAGAAACCAACCTAGTTCTCAATTGGGAGAAATGCCATTTCATGGTGCAAGAAGGATTAGTGTTGGGGCACAGAATATCAAAGAAAGGATTAGAGGTGGATAGAGCAAAGATTGACGTTATTGACAAGCTACCTCCACCAACAACTATCAAAGGAGTCAGAAGTTTCTTAGGACATGCAGGGTTTTACAGAAGATTTATCAAGGACTTCACAAAGATTTCAAAACCCCTGTGTCTGTTATTGCAACGTGACAACGTCTTCAACTTTGATGAACAATGTCATGAAGCTTTTAACAAACTGAAGACTGCCTTGGTGACTGCTCCAGTAATAGTCACTCCAGATTGGTCTAAGCCATTTGAGTTGATGTGTGATGCAAGTGATTATGCTGTAGGAGCTGTATTGGGGCAAAGGTATGGTAAAATTTTTCATTCTATTTATTATGCCAGTAAAACCTTAGATGATGTCCAATTGAATTATACTGTGACTGAAAAAGAGCTTTTGGCTATTGTATTTGCTTTTGATAAGTTTAGATCTTACTTAGTGGGTGCAAAAGTTGTTGTTTATACTGATCATTCAGCCATTAAGTACTTAATTGCTAAAAAAGATGCAAAGCCAAGGCTTATTAGATGGGTTCTCCTCCTCCAAGAATTTGACTTGGAAATACGTGATAAAAAGGGGGTGGAGAACCAAGTAGCTGATCATCTTTCTAGGCTTGAGAATGTTGATGCAGGTACAGGTGAAGAAGAGATAAAAAATTTCCTGTTGATGCAGTAGCCTCAGTGGTTGAAGACGTTACCACGTCTATGACATTTTCGTCAAACGTTATAACGTCTGATACCACTGCACCATGGTATGCTGACATAGTTAACTTTCTTGTTAGCAAGATTGTGCCTGTAGGATTCAACTATCAACAGAAGAAGAGGTTCTTCCACACTATAAAGCAATATTTCTGGGATGAGCCCTACTTGTACAAATTGTGCCCAGATCAGTTACTAAGAAGGTGTCTAGCTGAGGAAGAACAACTCCATGTGCTGCAACAATGTCACTCAGCACCTTATGGTGGACATTTTGGAGGTACCAGAACAGCTGCAAAGGTCCTACAATCAGGCTACTATTGGCCAACTCTATTCAAAGATGCACATGAGCTAGTAAGGAGCTGTGACAAGTGCCAAAGGACAGGAAATATATCAAGCAAGCAGGAAATGCCACTCACAAACATTCTGGAAGTTGAGTTGTTTGATGTATGGGGAATGGATTTCATGGGACCATTTCCTATGTCTCGTGGAAATATATACATTCTGGTAGCTGTGGATTATGTGTCAAAGTGGGTTGAGGCCGTGGCATTACCCAACAATGAAGCCAAATCAGTTAGCAAGTTCCTTAAAAAGAATATATTCACAAGGTTTGGTACTCCAAGGGCCATAATCAGTGATGAAGGCTCTCATTTCTGCAACAAGCTAATTGAGAACCTGTTGGCTAAGTATGGAGTAAAACACAGAATTGCTACAGCTTATCACCCCCAAACCAGTGGCCAAGCAGAGATATCAAACAGATAAATCAAAAGAATACTAGAGAAAATGGTTGGTCCTAACAGAAAGGAATGGTCATTACACTTAGATGATGCACTGTGGGCTTATAGGACAGCATACAAAACACCATTGGGCATGTCTCCTTACAAGCTGGTCTATGGTAAAGCTTGTCACCTACCAATTGAGCTCCAACATAAGGCCTATTGGGCATTAAAACAATTAAACTTGGATCATGCAAAGGCTGGTGAAGCAAGGTTGCTACAGTTAAATGAGCTAGAAGAGTTCAGACACCATGCTTATGAAAACTCAGCAATATACAAGGAAAAGACCAAGAAATGGCATGACCAAAGAATCCAAAGGAGAGAGCTGACAGAAGGACAACAGGTATTACTATTCAATTCAAGGTTGAAGTTGTTCCCAGGAAAGTTAAAGTCAAGGTGGTCAGGTCCTTTCAAGTTGATGAAAATCTATCCTCATGGTGCTGTGGACTTATTTGATGAAAAGACCAACACCATATTCAAAGTTAATGGCCAACGTGTGAAGCAATATCATGGAGAGCATGTAGAAAGAGACAAGATCCAAATGTCCTTCAACAATTCTTGAATCAAAAGGGCAAAAGTCTGGCTAAAGACTCTTAAAGCAAGCGCTCTTGGGAGGCAACCCAATGATTTTTGATTAACCAACTTTTTTTGTGTCTTTTTAATTTTCATTTTGCAGGAATAAAGGTTGAAGAAGGAAGAAAGTAAAAGGTGGTAGACGTCGTAACGTCTCAAGCGTACACAAGACGTGGGCACGTCTGCAGTCAGGGCAGATTTAAATTAAGTCAACAGCGTAAGTGATGACGTGGCAGAAATCATTTCCCCTCTGCAGCACGAACGTGGTAACTGACCACGACGTCATCTCCCTTCCCCTACTTGTCTAATCAACGGTTACTTTTCTCCATTACTCCACTCCACCATTTCTCAACTCCCCATAACCACTTCCCCATAAAAATCTAACCATTCACCATTATCTCACCACCTGCAATCTCTCTCTAAAATCTCTCTCTGAAACAACAACCTCCCCATCTTGCTATTCAGAAACCTAAAATCCCAAAAATCCCCCAGTCCCTTCCAAGAAATTTCTACGCAACCACCATGACAAAAGTCAAGCAATCTGCTGCCAAATCCTCTGGAAAAGGCAAAAACACTGACCTAAGTTCATCCTCAGCCCCAATCCCAGAAATTCCTAACCCCTCCAAAAAGAAAGCCCTACTTGCAGAAAGGGGCTTTAGTCAAGAAAGCCCCAATCCTGATTTTCTTGCAACCGCCGCGGCGTTGGGTTGGCAAAAATTCGTTGTGAACAGAAAAGAATACATTGCTACATTGGTTCACGATTTCTACAAAGGAATCGTTGAGAGACCTGAAGGAGAGCCTTCCATCGTGTCAAGGGTGCGAGGAGAAGAAGTGAAGTTTGGTGTCAGAGTGATCAATGACTACTTTGGGCTAGGGTACTATGGAAAGGCTGTGGAGACCAAACAAAAGACCTATGGATTAGCTGAAATGGAAGCAATCAAGGAGAGGATTTGTGTTAAAGGTGTTGTCTGAGAGCGAAGTGGTGAGCATGGGAGTGAGTTCAAAATCTTGAAAAGGTACCTGTGTGATGAAGCCAATACTTGGTTTCATTTCATAAGGCAAGAAGAGACATGAGCTAGCTACTGAGTCAAAAGGAGCCCAAGTGAGTGGCAAGAAAGAGCAAGTTGAAGCCCCCACAACAATAAGGCAAAAACTTCCTGTGAAGAGGAAAGGTCAGAGTACCTCAGGAAAGCCTGCGACTGCTACTAGTGCAGCATTTGTTGCTGCCAGTGGTTCTGCAGAAGCCCTCCCTGTCATTGCTGAAGAAGGACCAGCAGACGTCGTAACGTCTGCTGAAAAAGAGGCCGCAGCTAAACTTGCAGAAATGCAAGTTACGAATGAACGTGAAGCTGCTTTGGAAAAGGTAAAGGAACAGGCAATGGCAGAGGCTACTCAGAAATTAGCAGAGCACCTATTGAATCAAGCCCAAGATAAAGTTGCTGACATTGGAGGATCATCAACAGACGTGGCAACGTCTAATGAACCAGAGGTGGAAAAAGCCTGGATGAACCCCAATGAAGCAGTGCATGTCAATCCTGCTGAATTGGCAATGAAAATGTGGGAGGAGGCTAAAAAGAGAATTGATGAAGCCTCAAGTGCTGCTGCAAGTGTGGGTGCTAGTTCAAAAGAAAAAGGATCTGATGAAACAACAACAACAACTACCACAACTGAACAAGGAGGAGCGAAAGTGAAGAAGGAGAAGAAGGAAAAGAAGAAAGGAGAAGGTCGGTCGAGATATCCCTACGAGCATGAGGCGGAAGGCTCTGTGTCAGTGCCGTAAACAAGTAAGTTACCCTCAAATTCTAGTAGTAGTTTGTAGATTTAAGGTTTTCTTTTAGTTTTTGTTTTTAATTGTTTCTGTTGCATGTTCTGTCTGATTGATCTCCCCCCATAATCTAAAAAAAAAAAAAAAAGCAGGTTTTCATCCTTTAAGCAGTGAGGACACTGCTCAACTTTAAGTGTGGGGGGGGGGGAATCTCTCAATGTTTTAAAATTTTTGTTTGTGCAAACATGAAATCAAATTCAAAAGCAGTTTTTGTTCTTACTCAGTTAAGCATTGAAAATAATTCTCTTTGGGCTAAAAATAGTGATTGAATGTGTGTGTGTGTGAGTAGCTAATGCATGATTAGATGAAAGGAATTGATTGCTGCTTTCACACAACTCTGTTTTAAGGAAAAATCTAGTTAGCTAGGGGATATTTTATGCTGAAGCAAGTTTTGGTGAACTATGGTGAGAATAAAACTTGATTAAAAACCTAGAATAGCAGTAGAAGCTAAGTTTGGGGGTGAATCAGGTTATACAAAGGCTGGGTGCAAAGACTGTAGGATAGTTAGTGCAGGTGTAGCGTGAGTGCAACGTTGTAACGTCTACCCATAACGTTATAACGTATGCCGTGTGTGTTGTGTTATGTGTTCAAACGTTACAACGTCTCACCCATAAACGTTGTAACGTCTACTCCAAAAAGACCAAAAAAGTGTATTGCTACAAATAAGTGGAAAATCCACATGAACTCTGTGTTTACTGTAATACCCTGAAACAAATGCTGAAGCACTCCAAATATATATAATAAAAAAAAAGAGAAAAACTCCAAAATGGAGCAAATAAAAGAGAGTTGCTCAGTAATGAGGGGGTTATAGTCTTTTTGTGTGTGTGAGTCAGAAAATTAGTTGCACTAACTTAGTCCTAGCACCCAATTAAGACCCTTTGTGATGCTTCAAATGAACCCCCATTTCTTGTGTGAAAATGTTAGCCTATTCTTTGTTTTGAAAGATGTTTTGATGTCACCATTTGGGAACCACTCTTTCATAAGCTAAAGTAGTTTCTGAACTAGCTAGAGGAGGAATTAATACAGAGATCACACACTCACTTGAGCAGTAATGAATCTGGAATTTAACTATGCATTGGTGTGTGAGTGTGTGGAGAATTATCCCCTTGAGAATGAATTTTTGATCTGATTGGTTGAGTAGATATTAACCTGCTAGTGTAGTTGATTTCATGTATTTCTGCTAGTTGTATTTTGTCTTGATTGCTTGAGGACAAGCAATGATTTAAGTTTGGGGGTGTGATAACTCATATTTATATGAGTTATTTGTACTCATTCAAAGAATAAATCACGCAAGTTCTCCTGCAATACAAGGTTAATTTAATTAGTTTTATGTTAATTTCTTAGTTCTAAGTAAATGAGAGTTTAAATAGATAAATCTGTGCATTTTGGCACCAAGTGGTGCCTTTGAGAGCGTTTTGATGCTTCTTGTGCTTGTGCAGGAAAAGTGCTGAACGTTACCATGTCCCTCACCACGTCTATAGAAAAGCAGCAAAGCAAGGGTGAAAAGATCTCAATTTTGGCGCGCTAGTAATGATGGTCAAAGATGTAAAAAGTCAGAAGATCTTCTATTCCCCAAGAGCTGACACGGAAGAAACACTGTAGCACTGAACAGTGTCAGGCAGAAGAGAAAAAACAGACCTGGTAGGTGGGCAAGTGACGATGCATGTTTTAAATCTTTGTGTGAAAATATTTCCAAACTTGTTTTGAGGTTGGCCTCTTAAAATAGGTAGATTCATAGGTACAGACATGGTCTATGAAAAGAACTCAAAGATTTATATGAACGAAAAGGTGCACTAAAGACATTTAGGCATTTTTATCTAAGTCTAGACATAGAACGGATAATAGTTCATAGAACATTGCTGTGGGTGCTTAAAATACAGGAGTGGGCCTATTTAGAACCTAGACATAGGACCTCTTATACTTGAAACTCTAACGTTTTGTGCTGAAAAGCATAACTCTTTTGCAACAGCGTTCAAACGTGGACACGTCTATACAAAATAGCATTTGTACGTAATAACGTGTAAACGTTATAACGTCTGACTAGAAAGGATTTATTTGCATGCAACAACTCAACTCATCCTCCATCCATATTTACAACCAACATTTGTTTATTGTTTTATTTACATTTTTAGCATTAGAACCAACTCTTATTGCCGATTTGCTACTTGAATCTCTTGTGTTTTAAGACTTGAACTGTGAAAGTACAACCAATCCTCGTGGGAACGATCTCGTACTTAAATCCACTTTATTACTTGTACGACGTGTATACTTGCACTATATTTGCGAATCATTGTAACATCCTGCATCGCCTGCTTCAGGCGATTGCCCCTACACGAACCAACACGAGTCTTTTCAAAGATGCTTTGTCCTCACTTGCATGCTTTAGAAAAACTTCGAGAAGGTCACCCATCCCACTACTACTCCAAGCCTAGCACGCTTAACTATGGAGTTCTTATGGGATGAGCTCCGAAAAAGAAGATGCATCTTGTTGGTATAGGTAGTCCAAATCAATTCTTTTAAGCCTTCCCTTCAATGCAGATCCACCCCATACCGCACAGTCTCGGGATCCTCTCATTCCGGTGTGTATTCGGTTCATTCACGCGCCCCTTCGCTTTGAAGCTGCCAGGAGCCGCTCTTTGCCATGCCACCTTTTTGAGCACCGACGATCACTCCCCGCCCTCGTCAGCCCCGGATGTCACAAATACCACACGAACGCAACACTTTTCTCGGCTTAAGATGGGTAACAAAGGGTATTTTTGTGATTTTGAATCTTTTGCTTAAGAGGGGTAGGAAATGGACTTTCTGGGATTTTAGGTTTTTTGAGGGTATGGAGAGATGACCAAATTTCATTTCAAATCCCGATTGCTTATTTCTGTAAGACTTAACTTTAGGACAATAATTTATCTATCTTCATGTGTTTGCTCTTTTCTTTTCCCCCTTTTTGTGCCCTAACTTTTGCCTGGATTGCTCTTTGCGAGTTTTCAATCCACCGGGCGCTCTTTTTTGCCTAGGCTGCCCTTGGCGAGTTTTCAACCTAGCGAGCTTATTTTATCTTTTTATTTTTTTATTTTTAGAAAGACTTGCACTAAAGGAATATGATACTGATAAGGAAAATTAGTGATCACAGAATTGCCCCAGTATGGAGGACTTAAAGTGTTGGCGAGAAGGAACCAAAAAGTCGAGTATGCACTGATGGGGAGAATATGTGCTTTATGGGTGGACGGGGCGGGATTTAGGCTTGGATGGGGAATGATGATAAATGAGGGAAATTGACTGACTCAAACAAGAGAAACTGCACATGGCATGCATGAAGTGATTAATTTGCACAAGAAAGGGGGGGATTGAATTGTGCACTCTTTTTAATTTTTATTACCTGCAACCTTCTGTATTGTTTCTCAAGATAACTTGGATATCAGAAGGTTGAATGTTAGTAACACAAACAATAGTCAAGTATGAAAGTAGTGAAGGATAATTAACTTTGATGAATTTAGATGTCTTTGATTTCGTAAAGAGTGTTGTTTTCAAAAGATAATCAAAGTAAGTCTTATTTAAAATGTTGATCTTGACTACAGAAGGTTGGTGTTTTTAACCTTCTGAAGTAGTTGAAAACTTTGGTGATGGTAAGACAGTTTAAAGCAATTAATAAGAAAAGTAGATATGACACAGTAGAGTTATAGAGGTTCACCAAACTGTGGCTACTCCTCTCCCCACGTCCACGTGAGAGTTTCCACTATTCTCCAAATAGATTTACACTTGCTTTAGCTTCAACTGCCAAAGACTTTTCACCTCCACTCACTTTTGATCACACACAAAAGACAAGTGCTAACTTACAGCTTCACCAAGTGTCTTAACCTACTAGAAAACTCTCTTCTAGTTTCCTAAAGGTATTTCCTTAGGATCACCAACAACACTCACTTTTCACTAGGTAGTTTGTTGAGAACCTTTCAACTAGGATCACCAACACCACTCACCTCTTACTAGGTAGTTTGTTGAGAACCTTACACCTAGAATCACCAACAACACTCACCTCTCACTAGGTAGTTTGTTGAGAAACTAGCACAATATTTCTTACAATAAGGGGTTTGGGTTTGGGATGATTTAAGAGCTTGTTGATAGATAAATACAATGTATTTCTAAGAATGTAACAAGCTTGCACACACTCAAGATAGTATTCCCAATTCTGAATTTTGTAGTAGCTTGAAGTGTGGATGAGAAGGTTGGATTTCGTTTAGAAGCTTGACTTGAAGGTTCCAATTTCAACTCATGGTTTGCATTTGAGTAGAACATCACTCTATATAGACTTTGATTCTGAAATATGGCTGTTGGAAAGAAGAAAAGAGCCGTTGGAAGTTGTTGTAGCTTTGTAGGTAGGTAATGATGATTTTTGAGCTTTAGGTAGTAGCCTTCAACCTTCTGAAGCAACTTTTTTGCTTTGTCTTGTGCTAACATCCTTTCATGTCAGCACTTTACTTCCTTTTTCATCATTTCTATCACTTCAGTCCCTGTTCATGTACTAGACAATGCTTTATACAATTTAAATCTGAAGCTTCTAAAGCTTTTACAACATGAACAAACATGCTTTTTGAGATATATCAAAGATCAAGTAGTTCCTCTTTTTCTAGGATAATTATTTTACAATATACTATTCCTTGAATACTCATTTGATGCATATTGAATCAAGAATTAGAGCATGAGTATGTTTCCAGAAACCAGAATATTTAAAGTCTTCAATCTTCATTTAACCTTCTTGAACATTTAACCTTCTGAACCTCTTTAAGAAGTAAATCAACCTTCTGTTGACTTCAATCAAACTTTCTGTTGACTATTGGTCAACCTTGTGTTGACTTTTAGTCAACCTTCTGTTTGACTTTCAGTCAACCTTCTGAAGAAAGTTACTTTATCTTTTAAGCTTCTGTAGTCAACCTTCTGATGGGGTATCCTTCTGTATTCAACCTTCTGTAAGGTAACCTTTTGTAGGTAACCTTCTTTTGGCACATTTTATCTTTAAAAACCACTTGGTTTATTTTGTAAGGCCAAGAATTTTGCTATGAAATTTATTCCCTGTTCTTTAACACACTTGATTGAAAACTTGTTAAATCATAATAAGATTAGAAAGCTTAACTCATCACTTAAGTTTGTATCATCAAAACATGGAAAGAGATTTTTATTTCTACAATCTCCCCCTTTTTGGTGATGACAAACTTGAGAGTATGTTTTAAGTTTTCTGTTTCCTCAAGCATAGACATTCACTGATCAGTGGAAATAATTTTAACACATGCATAGCAAAAGGATAATTATCATATGATAAATGCAGCAATCATGCAGCAGACAGTAAACATATATAGTTCTGATAATTATCAATTACAAACCATAACACAAATTAAATATGTCCAAAAGATAATTAAAATGTCAACAGAAACCCCAAAATATATCACATAAACTAAGTAGCTAATAATCTCCATTCTCCCCCTTTGTCAACAGCAAAAAAGGAGGGAAGAAAGGGAAATTAGCTTGCTACTTGGTTGGAGAAGAATCATCTGAAGAGTTTGATGATGAAGGAGGTTGAGGAATGTCTTGGAAGGGTTGAGGAGGAGGGAAATCAGGAACTGCAACACTAGGAACTATAGTAGGCACTATGTTCTGCATCACCCATTGTTGGTAGGCATAATTTCTGTGTGCTTCAATCCTATTTTCCTGCTGAAGTATTCCAATGCTCATCAGAAGCTTGTTGTTCTGCACCCTCATTTTCTTCATTTGTTTCTCATGGTGTGCTCTCATCTTCTTCATTGCCTCCAATACTTCCTTCTTGTCAGCGTATGTGAATGAGTCATCCTTGTTTTCTGAAGGTTTGCTGCTACCAGGTGCCTTGTCTGATGATGAGAGAGGTGCATTCATGGTTTGACAAAAGGATCCAAGAGATCCAAATTGTTTAAGCAGATCGAAGGTAGCTTAGAAGGTCCACGAACCTTCGGTACCTTTGGTGCGAGAAGAGTCATACATAGGAGAGAACATGAATCTGTGAATGTTTTCAGAGGCAAGAGTATTACCAGGTGAAGCTTTAGGATTTTCACGCCATTGGGAAAATAGATTTGCCATTTGTTCAGTTGATCCTTGAATGTCATGATGAAGAGGTGCGAGGAGTTGATTGTGTATTTGGACCAATTGAGGATCGGGAGTGTGAAGTAACTCTGTGAGGGCAATAGAAGCCATGATTTCGTGGCTAGTGGCTTGATTCTCGAGGGTTTTCGGGTGTAGCTTGGTCTTCAATGTCCCTAATTATCTCATGAGCGGCTTGAGTGATAGGAGATAGTGATCTTGTTGGTTCATTTTTCTGTTCCTCATTCACTTGGGATTGATTTTCATTTTGCTCCCCGAGCTAGACCTTACAGTATGCCATACGCAATTTTATGTTCCTCATGAGAGGTGGTATATGGCAGGCAAATAACTCCCTGAGAGAATGGGTAATAGATAGCTTTGTCAGAAGGTAGGGATTCCATAGCGAAGGAATAGTTTGTAAGCTTGATTCTTAGGTTTCTCAAGGTTGAGAGATATTGGCTTTCCTAGAGTGCGTGCTAAGGTTCTCATCGTGAAGCTTCTTCTTCCATTTGTTCGGAGTTGGTCTTTTTGGTTGGAGTGTCATTCAAGTTTAAGGTATTTTCAAAAATTTCTCTCCATTCTTGAGATGGTTCTGTTTCAACTAAATTTTCAAATGTGGATTTTGGTGGGGCTAAATTTATAGGCTCAGTTATGATAATGGTTTCTGGTTCTAGTGGCTCCCCCTGAGGAGTTGACAGAGGTGCATTTTTAGCAGGACTTGGTTCTAGGATAGGTTCATCATGAACAGGTTTTGTTTCTGGAAATACTTCTAGTTTCTTGCTAAAAGGTTTCAGTCCCATCTGTTTTGTACTCTTGGACCAGAAGGTTGTTTTCTCATGGATAGATTCTTCTCTAGACACAGAGATTTTCTTAAATCTGAATAATTTGGTCAAGAACATACCATAGGGTAAGGATGAGATTTGCCTAATGGTTTTGCACATATCTATCATGTAATGAAAGATAATGTATGGAAGGTTAATCTTATTCCTAGTGATCATGTGATAGACTAAGAGTAGATCAATAGGTTTTACTGCTCAAAACTTTCCGCTCTAGGAATCAGAGAGTGGACGACCATATTGTGCATGATACGGGCTTCATCCTTTAATGCTGATGATTTAAGCTTCTCACCAGAATTCTTCATCAGAAGCTTCAGTACTTCCTCTTGTGTAACTTCTGTTTGGTCATACCAATCTTTCCCATATAGACATACTTCATTCTCAGGAATTTTCAGGGCATTAGCTATTATGGTTGGAGTTACCACAATGGTGGTTCCTTTTACTTGAGTAGTAAAAGAGGATTTTGTTTCACTCACATTCATATATCCATAGAATTCTTTTATAAGGTTGAGATAAATGATTTCTCCTTGGGACAGAATGTTTTGCCAACCTTGATACTCAATGTGTTCTTGTACATTCCAACCAGAAGCTTTCAGTTCCTCCAACAGATAAATTCTTCCAATGAGTACGTTCCTTTTACCCCATTTTTCCTTATCAAATACTTGTACAGGCAAGGCTTGTTCTTCAACTTCAGAAGGTTGATCATCAACCTATTCCTTTCCTTTACTTCCTCCAAACTTAATCTTAAATTTTGGCCTTTTGGAAGAAGATTGTGGTTGAAGAGAGGCTTTCCTTTTCAGTTCCAGTTTTGATTCTGCCATCATTTCAGACAGAGTAGAATCATCATCATCAAGGGTGATTGGTTGACTCTTCCTTGTTCCAGGACCCTGTATTTCTTTAAGAGAACACGTTTTGATTCTTGTAGACCTTCGAGAGGGAGTAGGTGATGATTTGGAAGGTTTTTGTTCTGACGGAGCATCAATCTGGGTAGGTGGAGGTTTAGAAGCACTTAACACTGCAGGTGGAAGATCATGGGTTGTGGGAGTGCTTGCTTTCTTCACACATGGAGTTTTTGTTCTCACCATTTTTAGAGAAGAATTGTTTTTCGCTAAGAGAGAAGGAAGAGAAAAAGTGAATAGGCTTAGAGAGAAGATGAGTTTCAGTTGGTTTAGCGTGCGTGGAAGAGAGAGAGAGAAGTACTAGCCGTTGTGACTTGATGGGCGCAGTTATGACATGACATAACTGTCATAGAAGACAGTTTCTAGTTACTTTAGTAACCGTTCCCAATGTTTCCCAATGTTGACTTTAATTTATCCTTCTCAAATTCAACCTTCTGAATTTGATTCTTTCCAAGTGAACCTTCTAAAGACATTAGAAGGTTGGGGTTTTTGACATATTTTTCTCCTAAGGACATTTTAAAATGTGCAAAGCCTTTTTAATAAAATTGAAACTTTCTTCTAACAAAGGCTTGGTAAATATATCAGCTAATTGATGCTTGGTGTCAATAAAAATAAGTTCCACATCCTTCTTTTGAACATGATCTCTGATAAAATGATGTTTAATATCAATGTGTTTAGACCTAGAGTGTTGGATTGGATTTTTTGATAAATTGATAGCACTAGTATTGTCACAATAAATGGGAGTGCATGTGTACCTTATAGAGTAGTCCTCCAATTGATTCTTGATCCATAGAATTTGTGAACAACAACAAGAAGCAGATACATATTCGCTTGATGAGTTGATAATGCAATTGAATTACATTTTCTACAAGACCAAGAGATTAAGGATTCCCCAAAATTTGAGATGATCCACTAGTACTTTTTTCTCACAATTCTATCACCAAAGATAGTCGGCATCACAAGTAGCTAATTAGGTCAAAATGAGTATTCTTTTTATACCATAGACCAAGATT
Source organism: Oxytropis ochrocephala (assembly GCA_020916435.1). Classification (NCBI taxonomy): domain Eukaryota; kingdom Viridiplantae; phylum Streptophyta; class Magnoliopsida; order Fabales; family Fabaceae; genus Oxytropis; species Oxytropis ochrocephala. Next base: position 58,002,339 of record CM037090.1, on the reverse strand, counting down.
AGTTGTTCCCACTAAGTATCTGAATATTCTTTTGACTGCAGTGAGATGAGATTATTTTGGAGAAACTTGAAATCTAGCACATAGGCCAACTGAAAACACAATGTCATGTCTACTAGCGATTAAATATAATGATGAACTGTCATACCCTATATTCTTTTTTTTCAGAAATTGGTTTTCCTTCTTCATCCTTCTCAATTTATGCTGAAGGATGCATAGGAGTTGCAGGGCTTTAGCTTCATTCATCCTATATTTCTTGAGAAGATCTTTGATGTATTTTTCTTGACTAATAAAGATACCTTCATCAAGTTGCTTAATTTGAAGTCCTAGAAAGAAACTTAATTCTCCCATCATACTCATTTCAAATTCACTTTTCATAAGTTTCCCAAAATCTTTGCATAATTTTTCATTTGTTGATCCAAAAATGATATCATCAACATAAATTTGAACAATCAACAAATCTTTATCAAGAGTTTTCTTAAATAATGTAGTATCAATTTTTCCTCTTGTAAATTTGTTTTTGATCAAGAAGTTACTTAACCTTTCATACCAAGCTCTAGGAGCTTGCTTAAGCCCATATAGAGCTTTGGTGAGTTTGAAAACATGGTTTGGTTTCTTTTGATCAACAAAACCAGGAGGTTGATTGACATAAACTTCTTCATTTAAAAACCATTTAGAAAAGCACTTTTAACATCCATTTGAAATAATTTGAAATTTTTGTGTGCAAAAGAAATGCAAGTAAGATTCTAATAGCTTCTAACCTTGCTACAGAGCAAAAGTTTCATCATAGTCAATACCTTCTGTTGGTTATACCCTTGAGCAACAAGTCTTGCCTTGTTTCTCACCACCTTACCATTTTCATCTAGCTTGTTTACAACACCCATTTAGTTCCTATAATAGATGATTTTTGGAGGTATTACCAAGTTCCATACCTCATTCTTTTCAAATTGAGAGAGTTCTTCAGTCATTGCTTCTATCCATGATTGATCTAGTATGGCCTCATTGATTGACTTAGGTTCTATTTCAGAGATTAAGACCATTCCAGCAGCATTGTCTCTAAATGAAGTTCTAGTTCTAACAGGATCTGAAGTACTACCAATAATTTGATCTTGTGGATGATGTACCACCATTCTCCAACTTCTTGGTAATTGAGAAGGTTCATCAGAAGCTTGAGTAGCTTCATTTGATTGTTGAGAAGGTTGAACAGAAGCTTCTGGTTCATCCTTCTCCAACCTGTTTTCATGTTCTGTACCTTCTTCTTTGTTCTGATTGGTCTCATCAACATCAATTACTTCATTTGAACTGTTAGTTTCATTAAATACAATATGCATGCTTTCCTCTACAGTTTGAGTCCTAAGGTTATATACTCTATAAGCCTTTGATGATGTTGAATATCCCAGAAAAATTCCTTTATCGATTTAGAATCAAATTTTCCTAGATTGTCTTTGTTATTCAAAATGAAAAAGTACAACCAAATACACGAAAGTATGCAATGGTTGGTTTTCTATTTTCCAAATTTCATAGGGGTTTTCTCAACAATTTTTCTAATGGAAACTCTATTCAAAATATAGCAGTGTGTTTAAACACGCCCAAAAATATTTTTCGATTTTTGAATCTTCTAAAAGTGTTCTTGCCATTTCTTGCAAAGTTCTATTTTTCCATTCTACAACTCCATTTTGTTGTGGAGTTCTAGGACAAGAGAAATTGTGAGTAATTCCATTTTCATCAAAAAAGTTTGAAAAGAAAAGTTTTCAAATTCTCCCCCATGATCACTTCTTACAGAAATAACATTTGTTCCTTTTTCATTTTGAACTTTCTTTAGAAACACTTTGAATGCTTCAAAAGCTTCATCTTTGTTTTTCAAGAATAGCACCCATGTGAATCTAGAGAAATCATCTACAATTACAAAACCATATCTTTTTCCATTGAGGCTAGCAGTTTTGGTAGGACCAAATAAGTCTATGTGAAGCAGCTCTAGTGATCTTTGGGATGTGATCATGTTTTTAGGTTTGAAACTTGATTTGACATGTTTACCATGAACACATGCTTCACACACTCTATCTTTTTCAAAATTGATTTTTGGTAGTCCTCTGACTAGTTCCTTTTTGGAAAGCTTTGAAATGGTTTGCATGCTTATGTGACCAGTTCTTCTATGCCAAATCCATTTGTCATTTTCATAAGACATAAGACAAGTTTCTTGAGATAGTTCATCAAGACATAGGCTATATAGATTTTTATTTCTAGATGCGATAAACAAGACCTTACGGAGGAGATTTCTTTAATAAAACATTTATCGATTTGAAAGAAACTTTATGACCACTATCACATAGTTGACTAATACTTAACAAGTTATGCTTTAAACCTTCTACATATTGAACATTCTTAATTTTAGGGGATTTAGAATTACCTATAGTACCTATACCTTTGATGCAAGCTTTATCATCATTGCCAAAGATGACATAGCCTCCATCTATTCTCTCCATTGAGAGAAATTTATCTCTTTCCCTGTCATGTGCCTCGAACACCCTTTGTCTAAGAACCACATGCTTTTTCTTGGATGCTAAGAGGCATTCTGTTTTGGATGTTAGTAATGATTTAGGTACCCAATATCTTTTGGGTCCTTCATGGTTAGTTTTCTTCCTGTAGAAGCTTCTTTTCATTTTATAACATACAGAAATATCATGACCAAAATGTTTACAATATGTGCACTTTGTTTTAGACTTTCTAGCCCTATGGTTCTTCTCAGTTTGTTTTTCTATAGGTAGCTCAAAAGTATTCTGTATAGACATAGCTAATTCTTTAGTTAAAACAGACACTTTTTCTTTGAGAAGGTTATTTTGTTTTTCAAGATCAGAGTGTATAAGATTTGATTGCTCTAAGACCTTATCTTTCAAAAGTTTGTGTTGTTCAGAAAGTTTAAAGTGAGAATGTTGAAGAGTTTGAACTGTTCTTATCAAATATTCATTTTGTTTTTGAAGCTCTTCATTCTCCCTTTTTGAATTCAAGAGTTGATTTTTGAACATCACACATTTTTGGGCTAAAGTGTTTGAATCAGATAATAGGTTTTCAAAAGCATGTTCAGTATCTTTGCATGAAGCACAAGTTAGTGATTTAGAAGTGCTTACCTCTTCTAGGTCAGTATCTCCTACGAAGCATGAGTTGATTGATTCCATACTTGATGCAGGAAATATTTGAGAGGGTTCCTCGAGTCACCATGAGGCGAAAATTGCGATCTCTTCATCATGGTCCGAGTTGGTTTCTTCGAGTCATCCCATGTTGCAAGTAGAGCCTTTTTCTTAGGTGTGAACTTCCTGTTGCTTCCTTTCAACTTTGGACATTCATTTCAAGTGTGTCGGGTTTGTTACATTCATAACACACAGGATCAATTTTGCTGGTTCCTTCACCTTTAGGTTGATCTTTCTTGAAGAAGGGTTTTCTATTATTTTTCTTTCTAAATGCCCATCTTCTCAACCTTCTGGTGATTAGAGCCATTTCATCCTCATCATCTTCACTTTCTTCTTGAGTGTCCTCTTGAGCTTTAAGTGCCATAGCTTTAAAAGGTTGTGAAGATTTTTGAGAAGCTTTGAGTGCAATAGTTTTAACCTTCTTAGGTTGAAGTTCATCCATGATTTCTTGTTCATGAACTTTTAGAGATCCAAGTAGATCTTCTATTTTGAGAATAGAAAGATCTTTAGCTTCTGTTATAGCAGTCACTTTAGGTCTCCATACCTTTGGAAGACATCTCAGGAGTTTTCTCACTTTGGCTTGATTTGAGTAGGTATTTCCCAGAGAGTTCAAATCATTTGTTATTGTTGTGAATCTGCTAAACATTTCAGAAATTGTTTCTTGCTCCTCCATTTTGAATGTTTCAAATTTATGAATAAGAAGGTTGATCTTTGCTTCTTTGACTTGATCTGTTCCTTCATGGGCAGTCTTCAATGTATCCCAGATTTCTTTGGCAGTCTCTTTCCCAGCAACTTTATCATATTCACTTCTACCTAGAGCACATGTTAGATAAAATTTAGCTTTAGAGTTTAGAAGTACCATGCGTTTATCTTCAGGTGTCCAGGTGTTTCTGGGTTTAGTCATAGTGGTTCCATCATCAAGAGTTGTAGTAGGTTCAAAAGGACCATCTTCAACAATTCCCCAAATATCAGTGTCTTGAGATTCTAGGAACAATCTCATTTGATCTTTCCAATAATAGTAATGTTCACGGTGAATCTGGTGGTCTATTTCTTGAAGCTCCTTGAGGAGGAACATCACGAGTTGGAATGATGACTCATCACTTCTTCCGGATCTTTCCTCTCACACTTTGCAAAGTGTGCTCAGACCCAGAGGTGAGCTCGATACCAATTGAAGTGATTAATTTGCACAAGAAAGGGGGGGATTGAATTGTGCACTCTTTTTAATTTTTAATACCTGCAACCTTCTGTATTGTTTCTCAAGATAACTTGGATATCAGAAGGTTGAATGTTAGTAACACAAACAATAGTCAAGTATGAAAGTAGTGAAGGATAATTAACTTTGATGAATTTAGATGTCTTTGATTTCGTAAAGAGTGTTGTTTTCAAAAGATAATCAAAGTAAGTCTTATTTAAAATGTTGATCTTGACTACAGAAGGTTGGTGTTTTTAACCTTCTGAAGTAGTTGAAAACTTTGGTGATGGTAAGACAGTTTAAAGCAATTAATAAGAAAAGCAGATAATGACACAGTAGAGTTATAGAGGTTCACCAAACTGTGGCTACTCCTCTCCCCACGTCCACGTGAGAGTTTCCACTATTCTCCAAATAGATTTACACTTACTTTAGCTTCAACTGCCAAAGACTTTTCACCTCCACTCACTTTTGATCACACACAAAAGACAAGTGCTAACTTACATAGCTTCACCAAGCTGTCTTAACCTACTAGAAAACTCTCTTCTAGTTTCCTAAAGGTATTTCCTTAGGATCACCAACAACACTCACTTTTCACTAGGTAGTTTGTTGAGAACCTTTCAACTAGGATCACCAACACCACTCACCTCTTACTAGGTAGTTTGTTGAGAACCTTACACCTAGAATCACCAACAACACTCACCTCTCACTAGGTAGTTTGTTGAGAAACTAGCACAATATTTCTTACAATAAGGGGTTTGGGTTTGGGATGATTTAAGAGCTTGTTGATAGATAAATACAATGTATTTCTAAGAATGTAACAAGCTTGCACACACTCAAGATAGTATTCCCAATTCTGAATTTTGTAGTAGCTTGAAGTGTGGATGAGAAGGTTGGATTTCGTTTAGAAGCTTGACTTGAAGGTTCCAATTTCAACTCATGGTTTGCATTTGAGTAGAACATCACTCTATATAGACTTTGATTCTGAAATATGGCTGTTGGAAAGAAGAAAAGAGCCGTTGGAAGTTGTTGTAGCTTTGTAGGTAGGTAATGATGATTTTTGAGCTTTAGGTAGTAGCCTTCAACCTTCTGAAGCAACTTTTTTGCTTTGTCTTGTGCTAACATCCTTTCATGTCAGCACTTTACTTCCTTTTTCATCATTTCTATCACTTGGTCCCCTGTTCATGTACTACACAATGCTTTATACAATTTAAATCTGAAGCTTCTAAAGCTTTTACAACATGAACAAACATGCTTTTTGAGATATATCAAAGATCAAGTAGTTCCTCTTTTTCTAGGATAATTATTTTACAATATACTATTCCTTGAATACTCATTTGATGCATATTGAATCAAGAATTAGAGCATGAGTATGTTTCGTAAAACCAGAATATTTAAAGTCTTCAATCTTCATTTAACCTTCTTGAACATTTAACCTTCTGAACCTCTTTAAGAAGTAAATCAACCTTTTGTTGACTTCAATCAAACTTTCTGTTGACTATTGGTCAACCTTGTGTTGACTTTTAGTCAACCTTCTGTTTGACTTTCAGTCAACCTTCTGAAGAAAGTTACTTTATCTTTTAAGCTTCTGTAGTCAACCTTCTGATGGGGTATCCTTCTTTATTCAACCTTCTGTAAGGTAACCTTTTGTAGGTAACCTTCTTTTGGCACATTTTATCTTTAAAAACCACTTGGTTTATTTTGTAAGGCCAAGAATTTTGCTATGAAATTTATTCCCCGTTCTTTAACACACTTGATTGAAAACTTGTTAAATCATAATAAGATGAGAAAGCTTAACTCATCACTTAAGTTTGTATCATCAAAACATGGAAAGAGATTTTTATTTCTACAATGCATACTTACTAGAAGAACGCTTCACAGAGAGTTAACATTGGTTAAAACACGATATAAAATCTTTTTGATGAACTGTTTCAGTCTTTTATCATGGAATGGATGAGATGCGATGGTTTTTTTTTGAAGGAAATACAAATGAGCTATTGATGTGAAAAACTGAGGGCCTTGGACCACCTTGAGTTTGCAAATGAGTGAGGGTAAACTTTTCCAAAAAAGAAAGATTACTTTGCAAGAACATCTCGTCTCTCATCACAACATTTTTGTTGTATGCAATGCATGGATGAAAACATTATGATGCATACATGATGAAAATGAAATGCATGAATGCATGTTCACTTGAAAAATGTGATTATGTTTTTTTTTTAAATGATGATTTTTAGAGGCAAGGCAAAGTATGAAATGCCGATGCCCCTTCCCTTTTCTTTTGAATGATGAAAGATGCAAGAATGGTGATATGAGGCAAGCGATTGTCGTTACACGAGAGTAACTGCATGAAACATTGAGTGGATCCTGACTCAATACTTCACACAATATACTGAAACGTTTCGACAATTAGTTGACTCAACTTAATTTCCTACTTGAAAATAAAACACGCGTGACTGGGTCAAAGCGCCTTGATATCGTAGAGTGACATCTCGAATTTGTAGTCGACAAACAAATTTGAGATATTACCCTTCGTCGTTCAAAGGTGCCCTTCTATCCTTTAAGCCATCACATGAGGAAATCTTTGTTTCGAAAGGATGCATGCAGGGAGAAATGATGTATTCGAACAAAGTGATGAGGTTAATGAAATGATGCATGAGTGCCACATTGACGCGATGTCTGCATTATTTGATGATGATTTTTTGTACTGCACCCGGATGAATGTGATGCTTATGCAATGCGAATTATGATTGCTTCTGGTTTTCATTTTTCTTATGCAATGAAATGAAATGTGTGATGCTTACAATTACTTTCCTAATGTATGAGAGATATTGAATGGAGATGCATGTGAAATGAGACGTTAATGTTTATTTTTTCATGATGTTTGAAAAATGAAAACAATAATGCATGAGATGCGCCCCTAATAAGACACGATTTTTTGGATCTTTCGAGAAAATTAGGGGACAAAGCCTTAGTGAATGGAAACGCACACGTGCGGAGAATGCACTCCTGACAAACCCTAATGAGATAGAGAAAAATGCATGTATGAATTTTATCAAGTTTTTGTTTTATGCAATGCAAATGATGTCTTTGTATGAAAATGACGGCGATAATGCGACTTGACATGTATGAAAAATAAGATGAAAACATTTTTCCGAGTTTGGTGACTGAAATTTTGGGAACATCACCTCATATAGCCCGGTAAAAGAAAAGACTATGAGGATTTTTTTGAAAGTTTTGCTTTTTGCCCCTTTTTTTTGGACATTTTGCTTTATGTAATGCAAGGATGTATGCAAATGACGATGATGCTCTGCAAGATAAATGGAAGAGTTTTTATTGGCAATGAATCAAGTTTTTTTTTGGAAAATGCGGGCCGTACGTGGCTTCATATGGACCTAGTAAGGGAAAGGCTACTACTGCAGCTCTTTCTCTCTTTTTTTTTGAAAAGAGTGAACCACATGCTGCCCCGTACGGACCAGCAAAAGAAAGGCTACGACGACAGCTCTTTCCCTATTTTCTTTTTTTGAAAAATCCCCTTTCCTTTTTGAAAACATGCCTAGATTACAATGCAACACACAATTTGGTATGCCTTGTGTCCTACGAAGGGTGGGAATCCTAGGGTCTAAAGTCGACGAAAAGGGTAATCCTCCCATGTAGGTTCTGATCACTTCCTCACAATGGCAACCAAGAGCTAAAGTCTCTCTCATGATGACACCCACAATCGTAGAAAGCTACCGAGTGTGAGGCATCATGACAAAGCGCACTCTTGGGCGGAACTTTCATGAGAGCCATACAGACAAAGGTCTACGAATGGCAGTCACTAATCATTCCCACACTCCTAAGTTTTCGTTCAGACCTTGGGTTTTAGGCCCCACTCAAAACATAGTAACCATAAGGTGTGAGTGTGTGTAGCGAGGACATAACGCATAAAACTACCCACATATACCCTCACCTACGAAAGAAAAAACCAGAACAGTCCAGACAATAGCAAGCAATAACATGTCGTCTACCCTATGGTTCAATATCAAATAAGCTAGCCTAGGGTTTCAACAACAATCAAGTGCATTGCTTACCTCAAGAAAAGGAGCCAAGAAGAGGGGATCATGATAGAATTGGGGAGAAGTGCATGAGCTTACCTTGAAGAAAGGGGGCAAAGAAGAAGGGAACATGATTGGGATTGGGGAAATGCATGAGAGTACTAAGCATATAAGCAAAAAGGAGCAAAAAGGAGGAAGGAAAAACAAACATGGAAGAAGAGAAAACAAATGCACATGCATACAACATGATAAGAAAGAAAAGGAAACCGAAAGAGATAGAGGCAAACAAGGTATCCAAATCAAATCACAAACCACACATTTAATTAGTTAGGCTTGACCCACTTAAAAAAAGAAAAAGTTCCCCAGTGGAGTCGCCAGCTGTTGCGCCCGAAAAAGTCTCCGAGGGGTTTTTCTTCGTTTACAACCTTGTAGAACAATGAAGTCGCCACCAATATTTTTTATAAGGAAAATATTGAAGAAAAACCTCTTTGGAAGGCAAATGGTCTTTTGGAAACCCGGAAGGTTCGGGTTTGAAGTCGGTTAGGCATGGGGAAGGTATTAGCGCCCCACACCTCCTTCTCTACGAAAAGGAACCTTTAATTAATCGTGTGGTTCTCAGTGTTGATTTGGAAAATACTTAAATTTGCCTCTTTGTCGAAAAAGACTTAATGAAAATTTTTATTTGCGGCGCTTGGCGAGAGTTAGCGCTTTGGTTTTTTGAAAGGAAAAATGTTTTTGGTTTTTGTGCTTGACGGAGGATCCGCTCCTACGTATATCTCGGTGCGATGGAGAATTCAAAGCTACGTAGTTTCGGGTAGGTTTTTATTTTTTATCTTGTTTAATTGTGAAAATCGAGCTTTCATGATGATCAATTGAGCGAAGGCTCCAAGTGACCACCATTAGCACTCCATTGTTAATAATCATGCAAGCAAAGGCTTCGCAGGACCACTAACAAAGTTTTTCTGATTTATTGAAAGTTTTTAGAGAAATTAGGCATTCATGATGATCAATTGAGCAAAGGCTCCAAGTGATCATCACTAGGTCCTCATTGTTAATGATCATGCAAGCAGAGGCTTCGCAAAACCACTAACAAAGTTTTTTGATTTATTGGAAATTTTTAGACGAATTAGGCATTCGTGATGATCAATTGAGCAAAGGCTCCAAGTGATCACCACTAGTTCCTCATTGTTAATAATTATGCAAGCAAAGGCTTCGCAAGTCCATTAACAAAGTTTGGATTTAATGAAAAGTATTGAAAAATTAGGCATTCATGATGATCAATTGAGCAGAAGCTCCAAGTGATCACCACTAGTTCCTCATTGTTAATGATTCATGCAAGCAAAGGCTTCGCAAGACCATTAACAAAGTTTTGATTTAACAAAAAAAATATTCGAGTTAACAGAATTAAAAACTAGAAAAGGGTAAAATATTGCAAAATGGGGGTGTCATTAGTTACGGGGGGTGGTATAACTAAACAGGGGGTGTAAAACGTAAGCCCAGTTCGCATAGAGAGGGCCCAGTATAAACCGGGCTTAAGTGAGGTGGGGTGTGCGTGAGTGCAGGTGGTATGAATATGAATCGAGTGTTAAAAAAAACTAAAATAAAAATAGTTTCAAGGAGGCCCAATATGTATGGAAACCCTAAAAAGTCATAAACCTAAATTCAGATTCACTCCTTCCTCCACCCTAGCTGCGCGGCGCCGTTCCCAGCGAAGAGAGAGAGAGTTCCGGCGAGATTTTCGCCGGTTTAAAGGGGGGAGAGAGAGTTCCGCCGGATTTTTAGGAGAGAGAGAGAACCGAAGCATGAGGGAGGAAGAAGCAGCGAGAGAGAGAGGGCGACTGTGAGACGGAACGGAGGGAGGGATTGCGACGTTGAGCTTCTGGTGGAGGCAGCTTCGCGAATGGAAGGGGAGGGAGGTGGTCGCGTTGAGAGAGAAGGGACCGGTGGTGGGTTTGTGATGGTGGTTTCAGGTGGGTGTGGCTCGGTTTTGGGGGAGATCTCGCCAGAACAAAATGTATCATTGTCACAGATTCAGGTGCCTGAGCTATAAACCTTTCACTTACTTTTTGTCATATTGAAAGCATGGATGAATAATGTTTTTCATTATTTTTCTTCTTGTATATTTTGATTGGCTCAAGGAAGGAGATGAAAAAGCCAGCGACCATCCCTAAAGCTAACAACGATGAACAAGACGACCATATGAATGTAAGGCGCATAAGGAGTAGATGTAAATGCTACGACTTACCTTCTTCATGTAAAATTTGTTCACATTTTCTTCTTCATTTTGTTTAACTTTATTATGGAACTTTGCGTACCATAGGTTCTTCTATCGCTTCCACAAAGACTATTTTCCGACTTTTGATAATCACCTTAACACTCTGCGATTGCCAGCATGCGTCTCCTTTGCGCTGTTATTTGCTTGATCCGCGCTCTGTAACATCGATGATTGAACTCCGATCCTTTTTGGAAAATTTAAAAAAAGTGTTTTGGTGATTAGGATTCGATATCGAACCCCGATCCTTTTTTGAGGTATATTTGCCCTCGATGCATGTATGAGTGACCCCCTTTGACTCGTGATTGTCTTTGCTTATTTATAGTCAAATACTAGGTTTAACATTAATTGGTTTTGACCCGGCTTGACTGGAGCCAGATTGGGCTTCTTTGAGAAATTTTGGAGAGCAATGACGGACCCCAAAGATTACTAATTGCTCCTAATATTTACTTATTATTTTTATTTTCATTTTTCTATGTTTATTGTATTTTGGACTTTTGGACAAGCCTAAATTGTAAATAAAATTAAATAGATTTTTGGCATTTTGACTATATATATTACTCAAAATAAATTAAATGAAAAAAATAAAAATAATGAAGAGAAGAAATTGGACCAAATACAAAAGTGAATCGGGCCCAACTAAATGAACATGCTAGAACGAGGCCCGAATAGAAGAAGTAGACCTGTTAAACAATAAACGCTAAAAATTAACTCGGAACCACATCTGTGGGCCCAAGCCAAAATGAGAAGCCCAATAGTGAGAAAAGCGACTTAAATAAGCCCACTTAGGTTCGATTAGGCCCAAATATCGAGATTAAATTGAAGAATGCGCCAAAAGATTGATCATTCACGCGCATGCCTAGCTTAAGTAACGGTATTTTGGTTTAATTGAACGGATAATTGAAATTGGCTTAAATTAAAAAAGAGACACTATTCTAACTACTTGTAATCGCGTGATCTCGAAAAACAAGTTGAATAAAGCAAGTGACAAAAAGAGGACGGACAAAATTAGGGTATTACACATACCAATCGGATCCTCCACTATAATTTTCAATTTGTAATAAACCAACTTGTCATTCAATTGAAGGTCATGTTGTTTTACACTATTGTTTTACACACCTTTAAAAAGTAATTCCAGTAAACTTGTATGAAATTGTTTTTGATGAATTAGAAAAAGATGTTAAAGTTAAAAATACCCTGTTTATGTAAAATTTGATTAGTAATGGAATACGGGTTGCAATATTGTTATTGAGATATCTTTCGATGAGTTATACTATGTTACAATTGTGACAATCATAAGGAGTAATCTGTGTGGATTGCTAAAAGCATGTAGGTGATTTGAATTTGGAGACAGCAATAGGTCATTATAGTACTAATCTGTGGTGATTGTTAAAAGCATGTAGGTGATTTTCAAAAGCTTAACTATCTTTAACGATCACCGACCTAGTAATATGAATTTCGTGATTGTTAAAAGCTTAACTATCTTTAACAATCATTGACCTAATAGCTGTCTCCAAAATAAAAATTTGTGAAGATTTAATCATTTTTCTCATTGATATGATAGAGATTTCAAGGACACACCTACGACATCCTTAATACCTTTGAGGTGGATCTTTAGGTTGAACCAGATTATGAGTCCCAACATCAAGAGGAACTCAATTTCACTGAGGTCTTTTTTCACCAAACGACTCAGTGTTGTAAATCTTGTAATATTTATTTTTTAGCTTTTTACAGCTGCGTTTTTTTAATTTTAATTCATAGGTTTGCAATTGATTTTCGGTGGCACTAAGTAGATTGAGTTATTTTTTTACAGCTGCGTTTGGTCAACTGATTCTGGGTGACAATAAATGGGGAGAATTATTGGACTGCGATTTTGGTGGATCTTGTTGTTGTTAGAACCAGTGTTTTAAGAACTGGACCGGTGATCGACACGGTGAAGGTACTGGGTCACTGGGTCAAGGGTCGGACCGAAGAGTTAACAGTTGAACCGTATGACTATTGACCCTGTCTCGATTAAAATATTTCCAAACTTTCAAGACTTATGAAATTCATATGTATAAAATTTAATTTACAAAATAAAACTTATGAGAAACTAATACATTCAATTTATCTTTGTATGAAAAATAGTATTTTTTTTTTTTATAAAAGTGTAATAAAACTCTCATATACAGTGATTGTTTGTTTGATATATGTAAATTCCATAAATTCGAAAACATGTGGGTCTTTGGTAGTTAGAAAGTAATGCATGATAAGAAATATAAATTTTAAAAACTTAATTTTGCAATCAAAGTAGAGGGTATTTGTGTGTGTGTGTGTGTGTGTGTGTGTGTATATATATATATATATATATATATATATATATATATATATATATATATATATATATTGTATATATATAAATATAATTATTTTAGACTCTCATATAAAGTGATTGTTTGTTTGATATATTTAAATTCCATAAATTCAAAAACACATGTGTGTCTTTGGTAAGTAGAAAGTAATGCATGATAAGAAATATAAATTTTAAAAACTTATTTTTGTTGTCAAAGCAGGGGGTATTTGTGGGTATGTATATATAAAGCAGGGCCAGTTTACTCATTTACTCGCAAACCGTATATATACATAGCAAAGCAATGTTGGGAGAGCAAAGTTGCAAATGAGAAGAAACTGTATATATACATAGCAAAGCAAAGTTGGGAGAGCAAAGTTGCAAATGAGAAGAAACCGTATATATACATAACAAAGCAAAGTTGAATGTATAACTTGCTACTAATCTACCAACTGGAAATAAATTACATCATTTGCTAATGTTAATTTGGAACACAAAAAATGTCAAAGGAGTTTTGAAGTTGTCTGTCAAACAGTCAAATTCAAAAGGTATCCACACAAATTTTGTAGTTGAGTTTCCTTTCCCATTCTTGTTTGAGTAGTGATGAAAACAAAAAACCAAGGTTGGCTATCATTCCCTGATAGATGCATATGTTGAAATCTGAAGATTAAAGCTTATTTTTTAGTTGATCCAAGCAGTAAACTATCAACATGGTAAATGAATCCATCCTAGTTGTACAAAATAAATATAACATTAGACCACTAGCTGTCACTTATTGATTGCAAAGTTCAATTATTACACAAATTTTCTGAACAAAGTTGGAAGATACTTTGAATAAAATTATGAATGATATCATCTTTGACACAAAAAGTACCTAGAGTACAACATGAAAAAGATGACATGGTCCACATGGAAAAATCAAAATCAACAATGCAATGTGTTCAGTAGTATTTGGAATGAGATTATTAAAGTTAATAATAGAAATAAAGTAACTAATCCTGTTTTTGTTTTGCAAGACATTTTTTCTGTTTATTCTAGCATTTGAGGCTGCACAGTGGTAAGTATTCTCATCTCTTTACAGTTTTGAATAAAAAGCATGTTAGTTGGTTCATTGATGGTTGCCAGTTATAATCGGTGAAGAAGGATAAATTTGATGTAAACCACAGTTGGTAAAAATCTAAGGGTGTCTTACAAAGAAAACTATATTTTCCATGGAATGGAAAAATGTATATTTGAGAGTCAACTACTATCTAAACATAAGGCAAGAAAAGTGAGGTATTCACCTTGGGAAGTTCAAGGTGTATTTTCCATGCATTTCAAAATTTTGTCCATGTGCCAAGTTCAACCCATAATGATAAATGCAAAAGATCAATGCAAGAGGTCATAAGTCTATAAAACCCAAGTTTATCAGTTTTACTGAAAATGATAACAACAGCTAGGGAAACCACAGTTCTCTTTATGAACCAATATTTGAATATAGAACTTATTAATGAGCACATAATGCTAAAAATAAGTTTACTTTACATTCATCGGTTTAGATAAAAATGACAACAACTAAGGAAAACACAGTTCCTTCATGAACCAAACCAATATGCAAACACAAAATATAAGAAAAAAATACGGCGGAAATCTTTGTTAATTGAAGGAAAACTTACACAAAAAATCAAATATGTTACAAAACCATATGCAAACACAAAATATAAAGTAAATAGAATCAGCAAACCCATTAGACAAATCAAATAATAAATTGATTTGCTCTATGCTTTGCTCCGACAAAAGGAAAAGGTCTTAACTTTGGTGATCTCTTAAGTCACGCGAGTCCATGTCCGCATGACCATTTCCTTGATACCAGGCTTTTCCATCTCAACAACTTGTGTCCCCTTAATCTGACATCATAAACATGACCTCCATAAAAACTGGACATGATAAAACTAATTGTTCTATAATACATAAATAGTACAGGTTTAAACATTAGATTAAGCATAGTTTAAACATACTTTCACTAATTAATATAGTGCATAAATCCTAATTTAGAGTATACTCAAACAAATCCATAGGTTGAACTAAAACTAATGCTACAATATCTTTTCATTTTAGTCACAAAACAATTAAAAGTCTGTCATGACAGGGTAGCAACCATACTCCCGTCAACTCATACTCGACTGAAATTTTTTGGCACAATGAGGATACCAAACTATAACTAAAGAGGCACCAACATTTCAATAAATAAACCTTCAGCCACGTTAGAGAATATCTTCTTTTAACAACTGATAACAAAAGAACTTGACCAATACCTGCAAGATTAAATAGAGCACTCACTCATTAGGATCAACCCAATACCTGGAAGAATCAAATTACCATAATTTTCATTCAGAATGAGTCTGCAAAGGCACAAAATGCATCGATCAGGGGTAATATACATAATAGACATGAAAATAACCAAAATCAAAATCTCATAAGCTAGCAAAATAGAAGCTTTGATATTATAATGGAGTACTTAATTTGGACAGAAATAGTCAAGTCTCATCAAGAACTGTGTTTGTAACATTTTAGAGGAATAAAGCACCAAAGTCATCAGCTACACATACACAATAATATTAGCACAATTTAACAATTTCCTTTATAGTAAATCATTAATAGAAAATACCATTAAACACACCTTATAACATTTAAATCAAGGAATGTAGGCTACACAACAAAGAAATATATAAAAGAATAGAACTTTAGTGTCTCAAGTACCATATTCTAAAAGTAAAGGTATCAAAATAATGGAAATAATGATAGAGTAGCAAACCTAAAATTCCAAAAATGCAACATTTTTCCAAGACCAGTGTTGAATTTACAACCGTTAAAGTGAATCCCCATCACCGCAACCACCGCAATCGCCTATTCACGTCGTCGCTTCCCGTTGTCACTTTCATTTACAAATTTGTCATCTCCAAGTTTTAAAAAATGAGAAAAACAAAACATGGGAATAAATATGCATATCAGTTAAATCCCTAAAGAACAACAATTTGAGTTAAATCCCCAAACCATAAAATCCCTAAAATCAGTAAGATAGTGAGACGGTAAACCGAAATTCGAAATTTGAAACAATAAGTTGAGAATAATGAAATTTTTCGTAGGTTGCTTTTCAATATCCAGTCCATTATTCGTATCGTAAAAGAAAATCAGTGAAATATGACTCATGTAAATCCATTTCTGGAGTTTTTTTTCCAACAGGGACTGTGACCTACGAATAATATTTCTATTTGTTCTTATGTGCAGGATATATGCTCTATACTTGAAGCTTCCGTGGTAAGCTTTTGATTTTAGGAAAAAAAGATTTTGTTTCCTTGATATAAGGGGAAGTTTTTATTATTATTTATTGTCAATTGGTGCAGGATTATTTGCTTTAATTGTCAATCAATTACCCAAGAGCACTTGGATGAGATGGTAAGGATCTCTTCCAGCTTAACCAAGGTCTTGGAATCGAATCCAGCCTTGGGTATGCAGCAGTGATAAATCTCTTGAGGGAGAGCTTTGCCGCCAATTGTGGTTCTATCTGGCTCGAGGGATTAGTCTCTGCAGTTGCGCCTAGAGGATACCCAGTTTATACCAAAAAAAAAATTGTCAATCAATTGACCGATCTGATCTGTGAAGGAAAACAAACTATCTGCGCCGTTGATCTTGATAGCTGGTGTGGCGCTTGATAACCAAACAGACATGCCACCTATTTTTCCTGAAATGTGCGTGTCAATTTCCTATTGGTCCTATGTGGATGCACATGTGGACAACTCATGAATTAATATAATTATGATTATGATACTTTATTGAAGCAAATTATGCAAAGACATATATGTGTGGAGGACATGAAAACGATATCACATCCAACTTTTGATAAGGGAAATTGTTGGAAAAAAACATAAAAAAGTGGGTTTAGTTTGGCCTATGGATAAATTGGGCTGGACGAAAACGACTCAATTCTTTTGGCCCATGCTTCGTACAACCCCCCGCTACTCACTAGAACCCCTTTTTGGTGTGAAAAGACCAAAAGCCCTTACTGAAATTTGGTTTTTATTTTTTTTTAAAGATTATGCATGGTTCGGCGCACGGTTGATCGAACTTGATCGAATCTCGCGGCGCCGAACCAGTCAAAATTTACTCAGACACCCCAAATTATGTTTTGACTAGGTTCGACCAAGCGTGTGCCGATCCAAATCGATCAGCCGTGCGCCGAACCCTCTCCACCGTCCAGTCAACGGCTAAATTTTTGAATTCTCCCTAACGGTTATAAGTTTAACGGTTTCGATTGTTTTAAATCAACGGCTCACGTTTGATCACACCTATTATAGATAAGTGCAACAAGTCATACAAATTGAAAAAGTCTAAAAAAATAAATCGTGCAATGAATAAATCGAATCGTTAAAAATCAGTTAAAATTAAACAACTAGTGTTAGCCATACTAGTGTTAGTAAGAATAAATCGAATCATTAAAAATCAGTTAAAATTAAACAACTAGTGTTATCCATACTAGTGTTAGCAAAGAATAAATCGAATAGTTAAAAATCAGTTAAAACTAAACAACTCAGCATCCAACAACAATCAGGGAGGTTTGACCCTGCCAAGTGCGAACCGGTTCGACGCACGCATGGTCGAACCACACTTAACAGGTTCGGCGCACGCATGGTCGAACTGTACTTAATGTTTTAAAAAAATATTTTAAATTCAGGGGTATTTTGAGAATAAAGAGTGATATGGGGGTTCTAGTGAGTAGGAGGGGGATTATACGAAGCATGAGACATTCTTTTCTAAACTTCTAATTATTGAACCCAACCCAACCCTAAACACCAAATCATCAGCCCAGCCTATTGGAATAGGCTAATATTAACACCTCTACTCTTACGCATAGCCGTGGAGATGGACGAATGGCCTAACGCCGTTTTTATGGCCTGGCCCCCGGCCATAAAAACTAATGGCCTTAGGCCCCAGGCCATAAAAACTTTCTCTATACAATTAGTTGTGGACTATAGCAAACAGCGAAAAAGTAAAAAACTACAAGAAAAAGATAGACAAATTAGATGGAAAATGATAACATCAATCTCATTTTTTGGTCGAATTGCAATTATCTATCTCTACAGTGTTGCTTAAGCCAATAAGCTGAAGCAATGAATCTAGGAGAAGTTAAATTTGGTGAAGGATCTTGGCTTGGAGTCGATGGCTAATGAGATTGATTGTATCTTAGTGGTCAATGCAGTAACCAAAGCAAATTCCAACAACATTGATTTTGGTGTTATCATTTCTCATTGTATCAATTTAATGTCTCCACACTTTGTTAAGAGACAAACAAATTTTGCTGCTCATACTCTTACTGGAGTATTAGGATTGTATGCTAGCTCTCATTTACATAATTTCATTCCAACTTGTATTACACATATTATTGTCAATGAAATGACACAAGTTTGTTTTGGTAAAAAAATATGTTTATAACAATGACATATTATATATAACTCATTATCCATTTTAACATAAGAATTAAAAATTATATTAAATCTAATTAGCATGGCCAAAATGCACTTTTGTTCCTTTATCTTTCACAAAAATTTCAATTTGGTCTACAAATCCATTTTTTGCTTCTATAAGCCCGGGGGGAATATTTTCTGAAGGGAATACTCCTCCTGGTTATAAGACCTACTACTAAACTAAGGTGTAAAAGCCAGGATGAGAACTCCAGTACTTAATCTACTGGGGTGGTGATTAGGTCCATTCCGTGGCGCTGCTGGATGCTTCTGCTGCTGGATGCTTCTGATCAATAGAACAGGAAGAGGAGTCAGCCAAAAAGAAAGACCACCAAAAGTAACGACCACCAAGATACGCATAGTGATTCGATCTTTTGATAACCCATTTTTTGATATATTTTTTTTCTGACTATGATCCTTCATCCATTGAATTTAATAGATGTCACACTGGCCGTTAACTACTATGTGGCTTGCTAAGTTGGCATTAGAATCTAGGTAAAAAACGTAACGGACCAAACTGAAATTTTGGTGAAACATAAATAACCAAAGTGACTTTTGGCAAAAAGCTTAGTCTTCATCCCCAAACCCCACCACCCTCCACCACCACCACCTTCCCATTCTCTCCACCGCGCCACTATCACTACCACTACGACCTCTCCCTCTCTCCTCCCCCGGTCTCTCTCAGCTCTTCTCTTCATCTTCATCCACACATTGAAAAATTAGGGTTTGGAACATAATTATGGGTTTTTTTAATTTTGGATTCCAAACCCTAATTTTTCAATATGGGGACACTAAGATAAATGGGAGGAAGAGAAAAGAGGATAGAGACCAAGGGAGGAGACAGAGTGGGCCGAAGAGAGAGAGAGAGAGATAAAGAGAGAGATGGACAATAAGGAGAGAGTGGTCACAATCATGGTAATTGACTATAGCACAAAATATCTAAGCACCAATATGGTTATCTATAGTTAAATAACCCTAAAAAAGAAACTAGAAAGCAGTTCGCGTAATTCTAAATCTTCTTTTTTTCGGTATAAATCGAGTATTCTCTACGCGCATTTGGAAAGAATAATCCCTAGAGCTGGGTAGGACCACAATGGGCGACAAAAATCTCCCTCAAGAGATTTAACACTGATGCATGCCCAATGTTGGATTCGAACCCAGGACCTTGGTTAAAATTCTATATCATCTTTACTACAACTTTAAAAATATATCATCTACATTTTCCTCACTCGGTCTTTTTCCCTTTGGTTTTGGCCCTTGGAGGTTTTAACAATGCACCTTGTACTAGCTCGGGTTGGAGTACCCCTCATAATCCCTTCATTTAATGAATTTCTTGATTAAAAATCCAGGTGTGGATATATAAAAACCTTTCATTTTCCACATTAAAACTGAATGTGTATGTTAGTTACCTGAAAGTAGGAGAAAGAGATCATTATTGTAGAAAACTTACTTTGAGAAAGAATGGCAGGAACTAATAAAAATCCAAATTGCGAGTACCCAAGCCCCAAGGCAGTGGGTGAAATGGTCATGATAATAAAGGAAATATAAGTGATCGATGATTCAGACCCAAGTAGGTAGTTTGAGAGGTGAGTTATGAAAGAAGTTTGAAGCAGGAGTGCGTACACTACAAGAATTATGCAAAATACCGGCGCCAACTTTCTGGCGGATTGTATCCGCCGATAAGTTACCGGCGGCTTTAGAAAGTTTCCGGCGGATTTTATCCGCCTGTAAGTTACCGGCGGCTTTAGAAAGTTTTTCGGCGGATTTATTTGCGCCGGTACCTTACCGGCGGCTTCTTGTCTATTACCGGCGGGTTTTTTGAAATATATCCGTTATTTTTTTAATTTTTTAAAAGGAGCCGCCGGTAATTGTAAACGTCCGCCGGTAATTGAATGGGCCGCCGGTAATATATAAGCCGCCGGTAATCGTAAATTCCGCCGGTAATTGTAAGAAGCCGCCGGTAATTGAAGAAGCCGCCGGTAATGGAATTAATTCCGCCGGTAATGGAATTAATTCCGCCGGTAATTGGAGCCTCGGTAAACTGAAAATTAGCAATAAATCCGCCGGTAATTTCAAAAAGTCCGCCGGTAACGCATTTGAAAATTTGAACGTTGGGATTTCTCTATTTATACAAAACCGATTCCTCTCTTCACTTTCTTCACTTCTCACTTCTTCTTCTTCTTCTTCTTCTGAATTTCTCTCAAATTCTCTCTAGTTTTTCAAAGTTTGTATCATAATCTGACTTGTTTTCTACGAAATTAGTCCAGATTGATTTTAAAGGTATGTTATTTACATAATATAGTTAATTTTGACAATTTGTATTAATATGAGTTAGTCCTTATTGATTCTGATGTTATTTATTTAGCAATGGCTTGAAGTTGGATTCTTCTCTAGTGTGGTGGTTGAAGTTGGAGAGTTTTTTTCACTGCTGATTCAGTCCGTTCAAAGCTATTAACGTAAAGTCAGAATCTTCTCGGCATTACTGGTTAGTACTTACTATTCGATTTGTTACTAATAATTATTATTTGCTGATTTGGTACTAGTTAAATAATTAGATTTAAAATTACTATTGCTATAACTAATATTATTTTTTTTGTTTAAAAATTTAAATTGAAAAATGTTTATTTTTTAATATAATACGAATTTTTATAATGTTATTATAATATTTCAGTTAAAATAAAAAAGTTAAAAGACTATATAATAAATTATTAATTACTTTTTTTTGGTCCAAAAATTATTATTTACTTATACGATATATATTTTAATTACTGCTGTATAATATTTAGATTAGATGTTATTTAAAATAAAATTGGAGTTTATGAGTTAGTAATACATTAATATGTTTATTTTTTTAAACAATGTTAATTGGGATTATTTTTTGAGAAGAACATTAATATAGTTAATAAATATTATGTGATAGTAAATATTATTTGACATAATAAATATTATGTGATACAAAATAATATACTAAATGTTATTTGATGTATTTAATTGAAATGAAATAATTATGATGATAGTAAAAAATAATGATTGATGGTTTATTTAGTTATAAGATATTTTTGGATAAAAATATAATTTCAAATGTTTTTATGTTTACAAAAAAAATAAGTAGTAATTATTATAATTTTACTATAATATTTGAGTTTAAAAAAGTAAACATAATTTACAATATTATTATTTTCTTAAATTCAAAATTTTTTGTATAATATTTAGATTAGTTATTTGTTAATATTTGTTTCATTTATTGTTTATTATTTAGTATGCGCAATAAAATTAGAGGTAATGGATTTGTAACACATTAATATTATTATTATATAGTAACGAATGTTATTTGATTTAATGAATTGAAATAATTAGGGTCATAGTAAAATATAATAGTTGATAGTTTATTTAAATTTTTGTTAGTCTACAAAGATAATAATAGCTATAATATAAGAATGAAAATGTCTATTATTCTGATAGACATATATGTTGTAATAAATTTATTTAGGACATCCACAAAAAATGGATCGTAGTTGGATGTATGATCGATTATATCCTGGAAGAGCGGGGTTGAAACGACGTTTTGTTGAAGGAGTTGAAGAGTTTGTTCTTTTAGCTAAGCGACAAAAAGAATTTTCGCAACAAGGTGGAATTAGATGTCCTTGTTGAAATGTATATTCGAGCAATAAAAATGAAGGTGACATTCGACTTCATTTGTACAACAATGGATTTAAGCCAAATTCTTTGGATATGGACTCGTCATGGCGAGGTAGCGGTGGAGTTTTCGTGCCAATATAATTAATGTTCATCCGGTTGATATTGTTTCTGTCCAAGAAGTAGAAGGTGGCACTTCAAGTCGATCGTGAGAAGTTGTTGGCTCATCGACTAGGGAAATCACCGTTTGATGTTGTTCGGGGATGATACGTGATGCTATCGGTGTAAATTTGGATTTTGAGGAACCACAATATGATCTTTGAAGAAGTTAGAATGAAGAAGCTCAGAGGTTTTATATGTTTTTGAGTGAGACAAATCAACCATTATTTGAAGGATCTAACGAATCTAAATTATCAATGTGTGTTCGGTTGTTGGGTCTCAAGTCTCAATTTAATGTTCTTTGAATTGTGCATGGAATATATGACAAAAATGATGTTGGATGCAACCCCAGTTAGAGGACTTTTGCCGCTTTGAGTTATTATGATGCTAAAAGATCGTGTCGAAGCTTGGCTTAAAATCTAAGAGAATTGATTGTTGTGTGTCAGTTTGCATGCTATATTATAGCAATGAGTTTGGGATAAATGATGGAGAGTTGTCGAATGCAAGTTGTGTGGAGAGCCACGCTACCGTGCAGCAGGAAAGGAGCAGTAGAGGCAAACCGGTTCCACGGAAAGCAATGTTCTATCGCCTCTTATACCAAGGCTACTGAGAGGATGTTTACTTCAAAGGAAGCTGCGGGTAAAATGTCATGGCACTATGAAAATAGAAACAATTACCGTGAATTACGCCACCCATCCGATGGTGAAGCTTGGAAGCATTTCGATCGTGTTCATCCAGATTTTGCTAGTGATCCACGCAATGTTCGGCTTGGTTTATGCTCCGATGGTTTCACACCCTATATTCAAGCATCGGCATCACCGTATTCTTGTTGGCGATTATTGTTACCGTACAACCTTCCTCCGAGAAATGTGTAAGTCTAAACCATACATGTTCTTAAATGCCATTATTCCGGGACCACACAATCCAACAATTTGGTATTGACATATATTTGCAACCTTTGATCGATGACCTAAAAGGTTGTGGCATGGTGTTTTAACTTATGATGCAAAGACGCAAACAAAATTTTCTCATGAGGCGGCTTTGATGTGGACCATCAATGACTTCCCCGCCTATGGAATGTTGTCGGGATGGGGACACATGGTAAGATGGCGTGTCCGATTTGCATGGTTGACACAAGAGCTTTTACTCTTAAATATGGAGGAAAAACATCATGGTTTGACTCACACCGTGAGGTTTTACCTAGCGATCATCCATTTAGAAGGTCAAAATATGCATTCATCAAGGGAAATATTGAAACAGTGAACCTCCCGTAGGTGACACTAGAAGAAGTTTGGAGCAAGTGTCAAGGATATCCTCCGTAGAAGTCGTTGCAGGTGTTGTTTCTCGTCCAGATGGTTATGGAGTATGGCATAATTGGACAAAAAAGAGTATTTTTTGGGAACTTCCATATTGGAAAGATAATCTACTTAGACACAATCTGGATGTCATGCACATTGAAAAGAATTTTTTTGATAACATATTTAACACTGTTATGAATGTAAAAGGTAAAACAAAAGACAATGAGAAGGCTAGGAAGGGCGTGGATCATTATCGCAGCGTAAAGGATTTGTCGTTGGTTGAAGCAGGTACTAGGACGTTGAAACCCAAAGCCAATTATACTTTATCTACCGAACAAGCGAAAGAAGTTTATCGGTGGATAAAAGCGATTGAAAATGCCAGACGGTTATTCTTCCAATTTAGCAAGATGTGCAGATGTGGATAATGGGAGGTTGCATGGGATGAAGAGCCATGATTGTCATGTATTCATGGAGTGCTTACTTCCTATCGCTTTTAGTTCGTTGCCAACACATGTTTTGAATCCGCTCATTGAAATAAGTCAATACTTTAAGAATTTGTGTTCTGCAAGCGCTTAAAGCGGATGATCGACAAAAATGGAACAAGACATCCCACTTATCTTATGCAAGTTGGAGAGAATTTTTCCCCTGGTTTCTTTGATTCTATGGAGCATCTTGCTGTTCATCTCGCAACTGAAGCTAAACTTGGTGGACCTGTCCAATACAGATGGATGTATCCGTTTGAAAGGTCAGTTAATATACATATGAAAGAAGTTTACTACAATTTCAACACATTATTATTAACATATAATTTTCTATAGGTTCATGGGTGATTCAAAAAGATCAGTCAAAAATAAAGCTAGAGTTGAAGGATCGATATGTTCGTCTTACTTGCATCGTGAAACAACTCATTTTTGTTCATATTATTTCAACAATGATTTGGCTCCTACAAGTAGTCGAAATGAAATCAACATTGAACCACCAAGACATCGTTTAGCTTTGTCTGTCTTTTGTCTCCCTGGTCGTCCGTCTGGAAAAGAGTCAATTCACTGGCTAACAGAAGAAGAGTTAAACTCAGCCCATGTTCATGTCTTGATAAACTGTACCGAGGTCCAACCATTCATTGAGTATGTCTTTCTCAACCTAGTTATCTTAATTTCTTTATAAATTAAAGAAATCTGCTGTGTGTAACAATTGTTAATTTCTCATTAGGGAGTTTTTGACATCAGAGGGAGTAAGTGAAGAACAATCGTCTGCTCATATTCATGCGCATTTTCCAATGTGGTTTAAGCGGCGTATGTATTCCCTTCCGCCAACTCCTACCAACCAACACCTGAGAAACTTATCTGATGGTCCTCGAAGATGTGTTAAAGAATGGCACACATACTTTGTGAATGGTTACAAATTTCACACTAACAAATGGACAGAAGGTAGAGAAACAGTGAATAGTGGAGTTTGCATGAAGGGTGACACTAGGAGAGGCGAAGATGATTTCTATGGTGTTGTTGAACACATTTATGAACTTGCATACCCTTATCTTGATTATCATCAAAAGATAATCGTTTTTTACTGTAATTGGTTTGATCCGTCCCCTCGAGGAACAAAGTTTAACCCAAAGACAAATACAGTGGACATTAAAATGAGTGGTAGATATCGACTGTACGATCCTTTTGTCATTGCACAAAATGTGAGACAAGTCTACTATGTCTCTTATCCATCAACACGGACTGATCGGCGTGGTTGGTGTGTCGCAATTAAGACAAAACCAAGAGGTTACATCGAGACAAATGACACGATGGAAGATGTGCCATATCGATCGGAAGAAATGTCAATGTAAATGAAGTGATTGAAGTTGAGATCATTACTCGCGTTTACGTGATGAGTTCAACGCTGGCGATGAAGTTAATGAAAGCGAAGATACGAGATCATGAGGACGCGATCGATCACGTCGATGTATCGGAGTTGACTTATCGATGATGATGGTGATTTTGAGAAAGAATGGGATTCTAATTAATTAATGTCATGTTATCTTATTTAAATAATTTGTTGGTTTGTAATATTTATATTTATCAGACTTGATATATATTTGCCTATGTTATTCAAAGTCAAATATTATTTGTTGTCAAATAATATTTATATTTATCAGACTTGATATATAATTTGTTGGTTTGTAATATTTATATTTATCAGACTTGATATATATTTGCCTATGTTATTCATCATTAATATTATTTGTTGTCAAGTAATATTTATATTTATCAGAGTTGATATTATATATTTGCCTATGTTTTTCATCATTTATATATGTTATTAACTTTATTTTATAGCTACAGAATAGTTATGGCATCGTTAGGAAATAGTGACTCACCACATGATGATGAGGACCCACCCGTGTCGCCTCGGGATAAAGGAAAGAAGATATGTACTTCTTTTACGCGCCGTAAGCGTAAGATAGTATATCGACTTGTTCATGGCAACTATGTGGGTATGCCTTCATCAGACGAGCTCCAGGGCGTTGAACCCGTGCCGCCTCCACCCGGTAGTATGGCACCCCCTGCTGATCCAGATACGCCTCCACGCGTGTATGATGCGCAAACCGAGCGTGGTTGATATTTTGGATGACTGATCGATCGTTGTGGAGGTTGTTGGACACCTGTAAGTATTTATTATATATATTTGTATTTATATTTGAAATTTGTCTTTTTAAATTAATATCATTTTAATTTTTCTTTCTTATGTACAGCTTTGATCCTGGGAGGATTGTGTCCCGCGCGATAACAAGTATAATCAAGGCAAATTACACAACTTCCTGGGTTGATTGGTGTAACATCCCTAATTTCGTTAATTTCAAATTAAGAAATTAACGAGTGATTTATTACTCGAATAGGTAATAAATCAAGTCACGGATATGAGGTTACGACGAAAGCAATTTATAATTAGGAGACAATAATTTAAATGCATAAACCGAGTGGAAATTAGTACTCTAAGGGTATTTTAGGATTTATACGACTTAGTTAAATGATCTACGAGACATCAAAATATCCAAATACTCCCTAATCCCCACTTGTGTTGAAATAAGAAGAAAAGTAAAAGGAAGAAAGGAGAGAGAGAACGGAGCAGAGAGAGAGTTAAGAAGGGAATAAAGAAGAAAAAAAAAATAGAAAAGAAAGGGAATGAGAGAGAGAGAGAACCGAGAGAAATAAGAGGAAGGGAATGAGAAGAGGAAGAATGGGTATGGAGGAAGAAGAGGAAAATGGAAACCTTAAACTCATCAAAACACAATTCTTCCTTCACCAAAAATGATCTCCTCATCATCCTCTTCGATTTGGTACCAAAATCATCATCAACAACTCACACTCTCTCACTTTGCCATTTTCGAATTTGAAGCTCAAAATGGAGGTTTTGTTGTTCAAGCTCAAAGGAAAGCTTTGAATGGTGTTTGGGAGCGAGTTTAAGGTGGATTGTGCATATATTGAGGTCCAATTTGGGGTTTGTGAAGAATCAAAAGGTTAGGGTTCAAATTGGGATTATGGGTGAATAGTGAATTGAAGCTTGAAGACGATGAATAGTGATTTGGAGGAGTTGCAGATTAGGGGTTTTGAATTGGAAGCTTGGATTGAGCTGAATTTCGGTTTGGGTAGCTTTGGCTTCGGTTTGGGAGTGTTGGAGGTGACTGGATCGTGTTCGGTTGAATTCGAGAATACGGGGATTGTTCGTGTGTTTTCTCGTTCGTGAGCAAATTCCGACATTTCGGTATTTCGTGATTTTCATCACGAGAGGTGAGTTTTACTCGCTTAGGGAATTTTAAACATCGTTTTTGAACTATGTTTGAATGATTTTCAAATTTCGAAGTTTCGAGAATTTTAGAGTCAAAAACGCTATTTTACGAAAATGACGCGTGTTTGAAAATTTAAAACGAAACCATAATGCTTTGATTTTTGAATTGATATGTTTGGACTGGATTATGTGGAATATTGTTTGTTGGATGTGTTTTAGAGTTGGGTGTGAATCGGTTGAATTTTCAAATCTATTGGAAAACCGTAGAATTTTGTATATGTACGAAATTAATGATTTTGGAATAAAATGATGTCTGGACTGGTTTTTCAGGTAAATATTATTTTTGGGATGTCCGTATTACAGAGGAAACTCTGCCGAATTTTCGTTAGAAATTTTGATACAGAACTCAAAGCGGTTTTGAATTAAACGGTTAATGTTACGAATATTTCGTAAAACATAGTATACGTGTGAGAATCAAACTTTTGAATATAAAGTGATGATTGGACCGTGATATAGGTTCTTGATTGTTCTAGTATGGTATAATAACATATCATAGATATAATTATGTTTTTAGGTATATGAATTATATCGAATATAGAAATGGCCCAAATGCGTGTATGATGTCTAAATTATATTGTGTATAGGAGACGGCCCAATGCGGGTATGATATTGAAATATATCGTTTATGGGTGACGACCCAAGAGGATAGTACACTAGGGAGAGGGAAGTCATGAGCCCTCGAGCTAGGCCCATATGAGGTTGTTCACTGTGAGTGGATTGGGTTCACCGCAAACCGAAGAAAAGAAAAATGGTTTAAGGTGTTGTACTAGATTATGTAAGAGGATAGTCATAACCATCAAGAATTGGGTTATGAACTATAGTTTCTAATTTAAATTGTACATAGCTATCAAGAATTAGATTATGAACTCTAATGTAATTTATTTATCGGATTACAAAGTGATTGATTGTGTATTGTAATTCATATTGAATTACTAATAAATGAGCGTACTTAGGTTGGAAGGAAACTCTCAATGCTATTGACCAATTCGGCAAGGAATTGGGTGCACCAAGGTGTACTTAGGTTGAGAGGAAACTTCCAACGCTATTGACCAATTCGGCAAGGGATTGGAGTGCGACATAAATAATTTTTTATGAAAGGAAAAATGTTTTATAATTGGACCGAGTGATAGGTAAGGGGTCACGGTAAGACTCACTGAGACAAGTTGTCTCACCCTACAAATGTTGTTGTTTTTTTGAGTAACAGGGAAAGAAGATCATTTATGACACGAGTGGATGGAGTGCTCGAGAAGGAAATGGAAGACGTAGTTCTTCTATTATTAGTTATGTTTTTCCCTGTTATCTTTGTATTTGATTTATATAACTTGAATTTATTCTAAGTTATGTATCGTTTCCGCTATTCTTGTAAAGATTGTACATCTAAGCAGGAATTGTATCTCTGATGTATGCTAAATAGGTACACTTTAGTATTTCTACTAGATAGAAATATGAGGGTGTTACATTTTGGTATCAGAGCCGTTCGACCTAGTCGGACGTAGAGACCTTATGGTCAAGAGGTTAGATAGAGTCACTTAGGGACTGTGACAGGCAATTGTTAGAACCTTCCAGTATGTTATGTGAAGCTTTGAGCTTGATCAACTCAATTTTTCATGCAAGGTACTGGGAATGATAACGATTGGTTGCCTTAGCCCCGAAAATGTCCAAACCCTACACTATAGGAATTTTGGCCTTTCAGTTTATCAGAGCACGCAGCGAAAGCAAAGGGCTATAGTTGGTGTTCTGCAGCAAGTAATGGGCAGCCAAGTTGGTTCGAGGAAATTGTGGGCGAATGTTCAATCAGTGAACCAAGTGCAATTGTAAAATTGCAGTGGAAGTTATTGTAGGTCATACAAAGAACTACAATTAAGAAAAGCCTTTAGGCGGGAATAATGACAGATCGTAAGATCTTGTTAAGATTAACGGACACCCGGAATCCTAATTATTGATTAGCCGGTCTATCAGTTACCGAAATATTGTTTTACAATAACCTTACCTTATGGTTAGAGTAAACCCCAACTTAGATCGCAGTTAGAGATATCCTTTTGGATAGCTGCGAGTCTTGATCATGTTTTTTTTTCCTTTACGCCATATTGCGAAATGCTATGAAGCCGACCTAGTAGGTTGTAGTGCAATCTCTGATTGGCTACGGAACCCAATGTTGATCGAAAGTTAGTTATGATCACGGTTTTTGAACCAAGTCTCAATCAAGATAAGAGCAAATAGGTGATTTTTGATGGTGACATGTACCGGTAGACGTCATGGAAAGAATTCTCACCACCTTGTCATGTAACGAGGAAGGAAAGTGATTTATTCTACGAATGCTGGATGAGGATGCACATTCCGAGTAGACTAACACTCATGCTAGGATGCAAACCTAAGGTATTCCTTTTACTCGAGAATCATTTCAAGGAACGATTTACGAATCGATTCGTTTCCTTTGATTCGGAGACCGTAAACAGCGTAACGTATTAATTTAAAGCGAGTGTTATGTCGGTTAGGAAGTCTCGCTGCTATGTTGAGGATTAGATCAATTCTATATATTGGAAGTATGTATGCTAATGAGAAGATGTCCGGAATATGACTAGAGTTACGGAAGGTCTTTGAGGTGATATGGAACAAGGATTTAGTTTTCATTATCGTGAATAATTACGGCTTTGGTTTAGCAATCATCAAAACCGGATTCCTCAAAGCCTAGCAAGTGTCCTATGGTAAGAGTATAATTGTGTTAAATGTCAATGGGGATTAAATGCGTGCTCTGTTGCAAGGAGGAGGTCATTATGCACGGTAATGCTAAATTAGGAACCCTTAAAGCTCGGACAATCAAGCCGAGAGGTAATCTTTAGAAGGGTACAAGTTTCCTCGGTGATAAATATGTTAGCATATTGTATGACAATAAAGCTACCCGTTGTTTATCCTTATAGCTTATGTAAATCGGGTAGGATTATTTGTGTCTCCTACCATTGAACCGATGTTTGAGTAAGATTGTTTCGACAGAACCATTTGGTTCTCTGCTGAATTTGTGGATTGTTTCAGACCATTAAGGAAGTGGTTAGACTTTTCCCTCCAGATGGCAAGTCTTTATTTCTATGTGCGGAAGTTTTTATTTTTGTGTTGTCTCGCAACTCACTGGAACTGGTTTGTATTTATCATCCTGCTCAAGTTATCAATGAATTTTCCTAGATGTATTTAGGATAAAGTTTTCTATAGAATTAGTTCAGTGCACGGAACCAATAGCCATAGCTTCTTACTGAATGTCTTCCTTAGAATCAAATGAACTGAACCCCAACTTGGGGAATTAACCTCAAAGGAATTTATTTGACCGAACGGTTCTCCATGTGGTACTCCTGTACTACGTGTTAACAAGAATGATGAGAGTATGAGGTTGTGTAGCGATTATCGTTAGCTGAACAAGTGGCTATCTAGAATAGATATCTATTGTCAAGGGTAAATGATTTACTTAATCAACTTCAAAGTGTGGTTGCTTTCTCAAAGAATTGATCTAAGATTAGGATATAAACAGATCAGAGTGCGCAGCTGAAGTGTGGTGGTAATTATGGAGGAGAATTAGGTGTACTCAAAGACTATTGAGGAGCGTATTTTCGTAATGTTCTAAGTTACTCAAAGTGAAGAAGTATAGTGCTAAATCTTCTAAGTGGGATTTTGTAATGACAAAGGTCAAAAGCTGCGTTGGATTAAGAACGCCCAACATCGATGATTAAAGACGTAAGTTCTTAGGACTTCTTTGGTTATTATCGAAGAATTATTCAAGGATTCTAATAGTTAGTTTTTCCTCTTATCTCGTTAGCTCGCGAGGGCCAACAATTTATTTGGAATGACGATTTGGAAGGATGCTTCCTAGAGTTGTAATCGCAATTTACTTTTGCTCCAATCTTAATTCTCCCGGATCCGTCCTTTGGGAAATTCAAAGTTACAGTGACGCATCAGGGAAGGGGTTAGAAAGTGTGATTATTCGGAAAATCAGGTGGTAGCTTATGCATCTAAATAGTTGGAGCCACATGAAGAAAAGTATTCAACTCATGATTAGGAGTTGGCAGCTATAGTTTACGCAGTATAGAATCGGAGACACTATCTTTATGGGTCTAGTTGTAAAGTCTTTAGTGATCACAATATTTGAAATATCGCTTTCGATCATAACGAAATGAATAACAATCAAGTAGGCAAAGTATCAATGAAGTTGAATGAGACTATATGTCTTATTCCATGTTATGTTTCCCTTATATGAGTATGTTTTGGTTTGTAACCGTACTTATTATAAGTTGTATAGACCATTTCGGCTACTCCTGCTAAGATAATAAACGAAAGGAGTTGCTAACCTATGAAGCTAGGAGCTCTGTCTACGATGTAAGGTCTAAACACAGGCTATGTGTTGAGATTGGTAAATATCGAAAAGCTTGAGTATGTTTAACATCCGAAAGCAGAGTTTGTACCCTCCGAATATGTCTAATTCGTTCATTTCATTAAAGTATTATTTTGGAAAACCAATGTTGTAAATGAGACCCATGGAGTAGGAAATCTATTCACACGGTGGAATTGACCATCCACGAAATGACATTGTTGGGATCTTTTAGAGAATTGAATCTCAAAGTGGCAGCAGAGAAGAGTCGGATAGTGTTAAGGCACGTTCGAATTTCGAACGCTTTGAGAAACCTAATCGGTGAAGGCCTAGGGGTTGGTGTTGAGCTACAATCTCAGAAATGGTTACCAAATTATACCCAAGGGTGGTAGTATTATCCATTCGATGGTAGGGTTGTGTACCCAGCGTTATTAATGAGAAGAGTCGATTTTTGAGGAGTTTATCGGAGCTAGTATTCAGTTCACCCTGGATCCACCAAGATGCTATTGTAATTCATATTACGAATTACCAGTTATTATTGCAATTCGGATAATGAATTGCCAGTTATTGTAATTTAATTAATAAATTACCAGTTTAAGGATTCTTAATTGAATCGAGAGAGTGGCCAGGTGTGAAATCAGGTATTATGGAAATTGTAGCTAAGTGCTTGACTCAACGAAGGATTAGAGCAGAGCACAGGAATCCTGCAAGCAAGTTGCAACCATTGGAGGTTCCAATGTGGAAATGGGAAGATACCTCTATGGATTTTGTTATAGTTGGCCAAGAGGGCAAGTCGGTAACGATGCTAATGGGGTAGTGTGGATCGATTGACCAAATACGCTCACTATATTCCGTTAGGAACATTTTAAAGTATCCAAGTTAGTAGAAGTGTATATGAACCATATCATCAGATTGCATGGAATTTTTACAAAGATGGTGTCAGATCACAACTTAAAGTTAAAGGAGGCTTTAGGAATTAAAGTGTACGTCAGAACGAACTAATCAGACTCTTGAAGATATACTTCAAGTATGTGTTATGGTAGCTGGGAGGAAATGGAAAACTCCATTGTAATGGAAGGAAGACAATTAGAATTGGAAATAGTGATAAGGTAATCTTGTAAGTATCTCCAGCTATCTATCTTGGCTAAGCATGAACAAGCGCGTAAAGGCACCTTGGACGAGGCGATTGCAATGGTCAAAGTGGTGACCAATGGAGATCCGGTAGATGGCATATGGACTGAAATCCATATCTATTTTATTGGGTTATGTTTTTCGCAAATTTTGAGGACAAAATTTTTAAAAGTTGGGGTGATTGTAACATCTCTAATTTCGTTAATTTCAAATTAAGAAATTAACGAGTGATTTATTACTCGAATAGGTAATAAATCAAGTCACTTGATATGAGGTTCGGCGAAAGCAATTTATAATTGCTTAGGAGACAATAATTTAAATGCATAAACTGAGTGGAAATTAGTACTCTAAGGGTATTTTAGGATTTATACGACTTCAGTTAAATGATCTCTGAGACATCAAAAATATCCAAATACTCCCTAATCCCCCACTTGTGTTGAAATAAGAAGAAAAGTAAAAGGAAGAAAGGGAGAGAGAGAGAACGGAACAGAGAGAGTTAAGAAGGGAATAAAGAAAAAAAAAAAAATAGAAAAGAAAGGGAAATGAGAGAGAGAGAGAACTGAGAGAAATAAGAGGAAGGGAATGAGAAGAGGAAGAATGGGTATGGAGGAAGAAGAGGAAAAATGGAAACCTTAAACTCATCAAAACACAATTCTTCCTTCACCAAAAATGATCTCCTCATCATCCTCTTCGATTTGGTACCAAAATCATCATCAACAACTCACACTCTCTCACTTTGCCATTTTCGAATTTGAAGCTCAAAATGGAGGTTTTGTTGTTCAAGCTCAAAGGAAAGCTTTGAATGGTGTTTGGGAGCGAGTTTAAGGTGGATTGTGCATATATTGAGGTCCAATTTGGGGTTTGTGAAGAATCAAAAGGTTAGGGTTCAAATTGGGATTATGGGTGAATAGTGAATTGAAGCTTGAAGACGATGAATAGTGATTTGGAGGAGTTGCAGATTAGGGGTTTTGAATTGGAAGCTTGGATTGAGCTGAATTTCGGTTTGGGTAGCTTTGGCTTCGGTTTGGGAGTGTTGGAGGTGACTGGATCGTGTTCGGTTGAATTCGAGAATACGGGATTGTTCGTGTGTTTTCTCGTTCGTGAGCAAATTCCGACATTTCGGTATTTCGTGATTTTCATCACGAGAGGTGAGTTTTACTCGCTTAGGGAATTTTAAACATCGTTTTTGAACTATGTTTGAATGATTTTCAAATTTCGAAGTTTCGAGAATTTTAGAGTCAAAAACGCTATTTTACGAAAATGACGCGTGTTTGAAAATTTAAAACGAAACCATAATGCTTTGATTTTTGAATTGATATGTTTGGAGTGGATTATGTGGAATATTGTTTGTTGGATGTGTTTTAGAGTTGGGTGTGAATCGGTTGAATTTTCAAATCTATTGGAAAACCGTAGAATTTTGTATATGTACGAAATTAATGATTTTGGAATAAAATGATGTCCGACTGGTTTTTCGTAAATATTATTTTTGGGATGTCCAGTATTACAGAGGAAACTCTGCGAATTTTCGTTAGAAATTTTGATGAGAACTCAAAGCGGTTTTGAATTAAGCGGTTAATGTTACGAATATTTCAGAAACATAGTATACGTGTGAGAATCAAACTTTTGAATATAAAGTGATGATTGGACCGTGATATAGGTTCTTGATTGTTCTAGTATGGTATAATAACATATCATAGATATAATTATGTTTTCGGTATATGAATTATATCGAATATAGAAATGGCCCAAATGCGTGTATGATGTCTAAATTATATTGTGTATAGGAGACGGCCCAATGCGGGTATGATATTGAAATATATCGTTTATGGGTGACGACCCTCCAAAGAGGATAGTACACTAGGGAGAGGAAGTCATGAGCCCTCGAGCTAGGCCCATATGAGGTTGTTCACCGTGAGTGGATTGGGTTCACCGCAAACCCAGAAGAAAAGAAAAATGGTTTAAGGTGTTGTACTAGATTATGTAAGAGGATAGTCATAACCATCAAGAATTGGGTTATGAACTATAGTTTCTAATTTAAATTGTACATAGCTATCAAGAATTAGATTATGAACTCTAATGTAATTTATTTATCGGATTACCAGTGATTGATTGTGTATTGTAATTCATATTGAATTACTAATAAATGAGCGTACTTAGGTTGGAAGGAAACTCTCAATGCTATTGACCAATTCGGCAAGGAATTGGGTGCACCAAGGTGTACTTAGGTTGAGAGGAAACTTCCAACGCTATTGACCAATTCGGCAAGGGATTGGTGCCAACAAAATAATTTTTTTTTATGAAAGGAAAAATGTTTTATAATTGGACCGAGTGATAGGTAAGGGGTCACGGTAAGACTCACTGAGACAAGTTGTCTCACCCTACAAATGTTGTTGTTTTTCAGAGTAACAGGGAAAGAAGATCATTTATGACACGAGTGGATGGAGTGCTCGAGAAGGAAATGGAAGACGTAGTTCTTCTATTATTAGTTATGTTTTTTCCCTGTTATCTTTGTATTTGATTTATATAACTTGAATTTATTCTAAGTTATGTATCGTTTCCGCTATTCTTGTAAAGATTGTAAATCTAAGCAGGAATTGTATCTCTGATGTATGCTAAATAGGTACACTTTAGTATTTCTACTAGATAGAAATATGAGGGTGTTACATTTGGTCGGAGGTTAAAAAAGATCCGGAGTCCAAAATGTGGAATCAATTTAGGGTAAATTTTTTTACTATTTAATTAATTTTTAATTATTCCAAATTCTTGAATTCGTTAAGTTGTTTTTTCTAACAAGTTATTTTATTTTGTGCAACCAGGCAACATTCGCATGGAAACCTGAGGATGACCATGCAGTTAAGAAAGTCTTCAATTCAAGAGCTTCTCACCGTTTTTCTGAAATGCTGCGGGAAGAGCGTGACAAGCCTGCTGGATCAGAGGTAGCTGATTGGATTGGTCCGCCTATATGGGATGAACTCCAACTGAAATGGGCGCATGATGATTATAAAAAAAAATGTAAGAGAGCTGCTGCGAATCGGGCTTTTGAGAATGGTGGTTGCGTAAATCTGGGTGGTTCTATCAGCTCATATGAACATGCTAAACGCCTGGTAATATTTTATATATCTTTGTTTTTAATTCTTCAAATTTTATATTTTATTAAATACTAATATTAAATTAATACTATATACAGGAGGCTATTCTTGGTCGGCCACCTACTTTGCCGGAGATACACGTGCAACTTCATATGCGCGAGGACACCGGTGAGTTTCCTGAAGAGCGGCCAAGGATGATTCAGGAAGCATTCTCTAATTGGCAGGAGGAGTATCGCCAAACACAGGAGAGTAGCGGGACTGAGGTTGATCCCGCTGAGGAGGGTCGATTGGCCTTAGCAAAATGGAAAGAACTTGCTGGTCCATCAGCAAGAAAAGGTCGGTTACCAGGATCTGGTGGTATGGGCCGGCGTTCTTTTCCAAATTCCATTGTTCCGAATTTCAGGTCAAATTCCTCTTCAACAACAAGTACTGGACGCTCTCATGTCCCCACTCCTGAAGAGCGAGCTGAGGTTGCGGTATTGACCGAGAAATTGAGCAACTATGAGCGTGAGATTCGGGAGATGCGAGAGCAGCAAGCTGAGGAGCGCAGGTTGGCGGCTGAAGAACGCAGAATCAATGAGGAATTCAGGAAGCAAGTAATGGATAGTATGTCTCATGCAAGGCCATCTATGCCATCATCATCATCATCAGTACCTTATCCACCGCCAGGGATGCAGCCCTACGGAGGTGCTTTCAGCCAGATACTCGGTGCCTTCCAGCCTCCAATCAACTATGAGCAGCCTGCCTTCAACTGTCCGCCATACCCATATGGTCAGCCCTCATATGGTCAGTCCTCATATGGTCAGCCCTCATATGGTCAGCCGAGCCTCGATTTAAACTCTCCTCTGCAGCCATTCCAGCCTCAGGCCCATCAGCAGCCACGTCATGTCTCCCCGCAGCAACTCCAACAACCGTCCCAGCAATTTCAGACCCAGCCACGTCAACCACAACCCCAACAGCAGGACGATGAAGAAGATGATTGGACGACAGTAGCGCTTTTTACAATTTGGATCCCAATAAAACAACCCAAACCCAAATAGGCCTTATTATTAGTGGTTTGTTGTTGGATAATTTTATTGTGACTTTGTTAGTTTTATTAGTTGTTTAATTTGTATGGATAATTTTAAATTTAATTACTGCTTTGTTAGTTTGATTATTTATCTATTGATAATTTATTTCTCGTTTAATTTGACATTCAATAAATGTTTTACGGTCTTTTAAATAATTTAAAAGTAATAACGGTTTTTTAAAAATAATTTTCAAATTTTAATAATTTACTTTTAAAATATTTAAAATTAGATTTTCAAATACTTTTTAAAAATAATTTTCAAATTTCAAATTGTTAAAAGAGATTTTAAAATTTAAATATTATTTTCAAATTATTAAATTAATTTATAATTGAAATATTAAAATTTTATAATTAATTTTTAAAAACGTTTTTTTTAAAAAAATAATATATATTACCGGCGGCTTATATTAATTACCGGCGGCGTGTTTAAAAAAATAATAAATTCAGAAAATGTTACCGGCGGATTTGGTGTTGTTACTGGCGGATTTGTTTAAAAAAAAAAACAAAATATTACCGACGGATTTGGTGTTGTTACCGGCGGCTTTGTTTAAAAAAAAAATAAAAATATGTTACCGGCGGATTTGGTGTTGTTACCGGCGGCTTTTTCCGCCGGAAATATCCTGTAGTTACCGGCGGCTTTTTCCGCCGGAAAAAATCAAGTAGTTACCGGCGGATTTTCCGCCGGTAAGTGTTACGTACGACGTTTTAACCGGCGGAAAATCCGCCGGTAAGTTCCGCCGGAAACAGTCACTTACCGGCGGTTTTTTGGCTTTACCGGCGGCTTTGGTCCGCCGGAAAACCTTGATTTTCTTGTAGTGGTACCGACGACTCATATTATAATCACTACTCTTTTAGTACTCTCTTATGAACCATTTTGCTATGTTTGGAGGATGTATTACATTAATAACTTGATAGAAAGTGCCAAAATATCTTTTTAAAAAGTACCATACTTCAGAGCATGATATAAGAAAGCATAATCAAGCACTAACACAAGAAAATTCTAACTAAACTCCACTCTCCTTTTATTTAGTATAGATGAAAGGAATAGACATTCATCAGTGAAAGGTGTGGTCCAGCAAGCTAGCCAAAACATAACAACATAGGATGCATTCATCTCGTACAAAAGAAGTTGGAGATCCTACAACAAAATTCAATTTTAGTAATCGGAAACAACATCAAAGAAATGAAATAAGAATGGAATAAACCACTTATATGGCAAGAATTGGACAAGTAAAAAAGATATAGACTTGTTCAATAAAAATGCATTCGAAGATGATTCAATTAAACCACAAAAATGAAAATAAGAGCATGAAAGAACAAAAGTACCTTATTTTCATTCATCACTCTAGAGCATTGAGGCACGTACACTCACCGCTCCCAGCACATGAAGATTCTGAGTATCAAAGTGTTCAAGAACCTAGAGTAGGTTTCTCTCCAAGAGGGTATTAGTAATATTGAGCCAATGAAGCCACAAAAAGCTGTGAAGAATCCTATCCCCATGCTCATGTATAATGCCTCCAAAAACACCGAGCTATCATCTTCTACATGTATTGGTGGATTTTGATGCTTTGTTGGCTCTTCTCCTGGACATTTTCTATCAAGTGGTTTTCCACAAAGATTAGAATTTCCTTCGAAACACGAAGCATGAAAGCCCTGCAACTGCGTTCCAATTGGAATTTTTCCATAGAGGTGATTGCTTGACAAGTCCAACATAGATAGACGATCAATAAGAGCTAGACTGGAAGGAATTCTGCCGGAAAGATAATTTCTTGACAAGTCAAGAAATTCTAGTGACTTTAAGTTTCCTATTTTTGAAATGATTTCCCCAGAAAGATTGTTTCTCGATAAATTTAAGGAAACCAATCCGACTAAGTTCTCAATGTCTGACGGTATTTCCCCTGTAAGATTATTGCTTGAGAGATCAATGCTTTTTAAAAACTTAACTTCATTTTTGAAGTCATGGTCTACACCTTTCCACATCAGGAATAAGAGCGGGTTCATACTTTTTTCTATATACCCATAACTAAAAGAAATATCGCCAAACGAAGTGCCTGTTGAGCTCATGGTGTCCTTAGCCATTGAAGTAAAGTTGCTAACACAATGAGGGATTCTTCCTGATAAGTTATTTAGAGACAAATCCAAGACATGAAGTTCTCTCAAATAACAGAGATTTGAAGCTATACTTCCATTGAAATTGTTGAATCGAAGACTTATGAGTCGAAGGTGTAAGCTCTCTCCAATCCATAAGGGAATCAGACCATAGAACTTATTTTCACCAAGATCCAACCAAACCAAATTGTTTGAGAAGTTTTTCAAGGAGGAAGGTAGTTGTCCATTCAAACTATTATTTCTTAATATCAAAACCACTATACGAGTAAGGGCACCCATTGAGGACGGAATCTTTCCCTTCAACTTGTTATTGCTCAAGTCAACAAACTCTAATGAAGTTAGATTATTCCAGCAGTCAGGCAACTCACCCTTTAATCGATTGTTTGACAAATCTAAAAATTGTAAAGACCTGATCTCAGTGTTGCTGCATCCAAAGGAAACTAAATCTGAAAATTTATTATTGGAAAGAAACAGATATCTTGCTTGAGATAAGTATGGTGGAATTGAACCTTCAAGTTGATTTGAACTCAAATCTATTACAAATGTGTGAGTAAGATTGAGCTCCAAATCGGGAATCTTACCGATGAGATTGTTGTTTGAAACATTCAAAAACCAAAACATTTGTAATTTGCCCCAAAACCAAAGAGGTATTGGACTTGGATCCACATTATTACCAACATTTGAAATGTCGAGACCGACTAAGTTGTTTTGAGTGTGGAGCCAATTAGGAAATATTGGATTAAGATTGCAAGATGATAGATCCAACAAAGATTGCAATTGGAAGGGAGGAATCCAATCATCACTAACCTTTACCGTGAGTGAGTTATGAGACAAGTCCAACTCTACTAATTTGGAAAGGTTAGTGAAATGGGACTCAGAGACATAACCTTCAAATGAATTTCCACCTAGGTACAATTTCTGTAACTCCGTTAAAGATCCGATGCTTGTGGGTATATTTCCAACTAATTGATTTCCATAAAGAGATAGTAATTCCAAATATGGAAAGACTAAAAGGTTAGGCAACCTGCCAGAAAACTGATTATAAGATAAGTCAAGTTCATGCAACGAGGAGACATTTCCAATGCATTTGGAATAGTTGTGAGTAAGCTCTCCACTCAAGCTATTTCCAGATGCCCGAAATGATCGCAACGTGCACATATTCCAAATGGATTTGGGGATCTTTCCTTGTAGACTATTGAATGAGATATCGAGACTTACTAGTGAATGCATCGTGTTGCCAAAATCACTGGGAATGGCACCTCTTAACAAGTTACCGGAAAGGTCAAGGTGTTGAAGATTGGAGCTGAAGTTAAGGAAAGGAAAAATTTCTACATCTGAAAGGAAGCAGTCACTTAGACTTAGTTCTTCAAGCATTGAAAGCTTCTGTAGGAATTGCAGGTTGTGATGAGAAGAATCGTTGAGACCAGGAATTTCAGTCAAGTCAAGAGTTCTCAAAGAAGTGAGGTTGGATAACCACTCAATAGTGCCGCCATTTTGGTTGTTGATTATAAGATTTGAATCGTCCAGAACAAGACTTTCAACATGACCTGTTTGATTGTTGCACTGAACTCCATACCATTCGCAGCAATCTGCATTTGGATGGTCCTTCCATGTAGACAGTTCATCAGATTCATCATAGACGCCTTGTTTGAAGGTCAGGAGTGCATGTCTCTCCATCTCTTTGCACTTCATTTCACCACCATCCTTGGAAGCCGAGTTAATGAACCCAAGAATGGAGGAGAACACCAACAATGCATGGAAGATAAAAACAATATAGCTTCTCATCATAATTCCACCAAGAAAGCATAAAGATATGTTGTTAATACTTTTTTTTTGGGTGAGAGATATTATGTTAATACTTCAGCAATATCCCTCTTTATAAATTGATCGTACCGTGTGGAATGGGGAAAATGAATCACAACTTGGGTCCATTAAGAAATACACAATAAAGACTCGTAAGAAACAAACAAATTACTAGAAACACACAAATAATTTCATAGAATTTGAAGAAAAGAAATAGCTTAATTCATTGCTTCATATAGTCACCGCCATACATCAAAACATATATGTGGTTTAAAAAGTATATTAATGGAAATAACATAAATATTTTTTGAAATGTATTAAAAATATTGCATTATTTATGTTTTGTTTTGTACTTAAAGGTTTGTATTTAAAAAATAATGAAAATAACTATTTTTTTTTTACGTTCTTCATAGAAAATATCTTGGTTTACTGATGAAAGGTTGGTCTTGTATGCAAGGACGTGTCTCACATTCCACAATAACGTGAGCTTAAATCTCATTATTGGTGTGATAACTTTGTTGGTGTATAATATCTTACTATCTTTGTTAGTGTTCTTTGAGCTTAATTTGTACTTTCCCTAGTTCTGGGAACCCACCAAGAACAAACTTGCCTAAAGTTTAATTTTTCTTTTAAAAAAATGAAATATATTGGATCTATAAAAAATTAGCAAAATACTCGTGCATTTAGATTAGTTTCTCTTTTATTATACATTTTATGAAATATATTAGGCAAAATTACATCAGAGAACATTTAAATTATTTATTTGTAACAAGTTGGCACTTTTAAGTTTTTTGTAACAAATAGACCATTTAAATTACCTAACATTGACACCGTTGACCCTTTTAGTAAAAAGTCATTGATTACATCAAAATACACCAAAATATGCTTCAAAATACATAAGCTAAAGTAATCACAATATATAAGCTAGAGTAATCACTAAAAGGGCCTACTATTACAAAAAAAAAACCTAAAGGGCCAACTTGTTACAAATAAATAACTTAAAGGTCCTCTAGTGTAATTTTGTCTATATTAAGCAAAATTACATCAGAGAACCTATACCAAGAAACTATACCAAAAATAAATAATGTTTCATCATCTTGACTTAAAAGAATACTCATTTATAAAAAGTTAATATATCTATAAGTAAAATTCTAAAATAAACACACTAATGACATGTATTTTTCTAATAAGACTCAAAAGTAAAATAATAATTTTTAAAAATAAAGACATTAATTGTAATTAGGGGTGGGAATAGGCTGGACCGAGCTAGACTTTGCTTGCCTGGGCCTTGCCTACATTGAAAATGTTAGGCCTAAGCCTGGCCTGTGGCCTGACGTAGGCCCATTTTCTAGGCCTGGCCTGACCTTTCTGAAAGTCTGACAAGGCCTGAAAGCCTTTTTAAAAGTCTATTTGACTATTTTCTTAAGAAGGCCTCCAACATTTCAATGGTGTAAGCCATTAAAATAGACTAACAACCTAATAGGTCAATGAGATTAAGTTTCAATTGAGATCTAACAGAACCTTTTAGGAAAATATCTTTATATGACATCCTATTTAAATTTTATTTTATAATAATAACTTCAACTATGTCAAAAATTTATGTAGGTTAATATGTTTAAACTAACAAACACTACAACAGATCTAGTAGATGGGCAGCGCTTTTTTTCATCCATGGGCGGCGCTTTTGAGAGCGTCATTGAACGTGGCGCTGGTGATTCCACTCCAACAATGGGCAGCGCTCCCTAAAAGCGCCACCCATTGCCAAACACGTCCTCCCAGATACGCAGCGCTTTTTAAAAAGCGCTGAATATTGCCCAAGCGTCATACCAAATACGCAGCGCTTGTTAAAAAGCGCTGAATATTTCCCCATTGCCTTCCCAGATACGCAGCGCTTGTTAAAAAGCGCTGAATATTGCCCCCAGATACGCAGCGCTTCATTAAAAGCGCAGAATATTGCCTATTTGCGTTACTAAATACGCAGTGCTTCATTAAATGCGCTGAATATTGCCTATTTGCGTTACCAAATACGCAGCGCTTCATTAAAAGCGCTGAATATTGCCTAAATTTTTTTTTTTAATTTTTTTCTGTTTTGTGTGTTTTCCTTTTTATATTTACAAGTTACCTGCCTGTACAGCCAATCCAATCCAATACATAACAGAAACAAATACATAAGAGGAACCAAAACAAAATTGCTAAGAGGAACCAAATTACATATAATTGAAACAAATTACATAAGAGGAACCAAAACAAAATAGCTAAGAAGTTTCATTATCTATTTCTTATGTATCCAAAACAAGCTATCAAGTTACAATATTATGAACCAAAAACTAGCTAGCTAACTTATATGTATCCAAATCAAACTTTAAAAAAAACGGGAGACATAACTGCACCATTCTCCCCTAAGCTCAGCAAGCTGCTCAACAGAGTATGTCTGGCACTGACAATCGCGAAAATACTGAAATTATATAAATAAATAAAATTAGAATTGAAATGGTTAAATATTGGAAAGAACCACTATTAAATCGAAATCATATAAAAATATATTATAAGTAGATACCTGACGGGGGGTAGTCGTTTTCTTTTGGGTAATAATATCCTTCATATATTTCATGACGTAATACCCACAATCAATGTTATTGAATTGTCTAGGACACTACAAAACATAAGATTAGTTAATTGTTAAATTGAGTTGAATACAGTTTTTTGACAAAATAATGTAATGTATAAGTTACAAACTTACAATTATTGGTAACCATTTGACCGTTAATTTATCCACTCCCCAATATGTGCTTAAACAACTGAATAGAATGTCATATAACTATATTAATACGAATATATACATATATAAGTAAAAGTAAGAAATATGCAGAATGAACGAAATAAACACACCTGTTAAAAAGCTCCACAAACTCGATGTGGTTTTGGTAATGATTTTGAAGGGAGTCAAGGTAATACACGGTTTGTTTGCTAGGATTAATTGCAAACAAAACCCAATGTCTCCTACAAAATAAATTTACGAATAAAAAATTGACTACTATTTAAAAAATGCATGTTATATAAGAATGGGTAAAATTTATCACCCTAAGTTAACCGGTGCTAGAAGTAAGGCATCATCACTTCTATTTTGAGCTTCATTGAAGCGCTCAGTGATATAAGTTTGAACAGCAACCCGGTTTTGTTCCACAAGTGATTGATAATTTGGTAGGTTGCGATTCAGTTGATGAAAGGTTGTACTTTCCGGACACAAGAACAAAAATCTATGTGTCTGTTCGGAAGGGACCACAATGTCCTCGTACAAGTACCTACATTTAGATATATAAATATATATATAAATTAAATTAACGATATAATAAAATAAATTCGACAATGTCAAATAAT
This sequence comes from Oxytropis ochrocephala, assembly GCA_020916435.1. Taxonomy (NCBI): domain Eukaryota; kingdom Viridiplantae; phylum Streptophyta; class Magnoliopsida; order Fabales; family Fabaceae; genus Oxytropis; species Oxytropis ochrocephala. Next base: position 57,957,978 of record CM037090.1, on the reverse strand, counting down.
AAATTACATAGTACCTGACATATATATTCATAACAACACCGGTTGCCTCATCTAAATCACATACAGCACGGAAATCCTCACGCCCGACTATTACTGGACCGCTAAATCCAAAAATTTCTTCATCAAACATTATGATAAGGCATGTCTCCTTCATCACGTATTTCTCGTACGTGTCGGCCTAACCAATATTCCTATAAGATTCATTAATGGAAGAGGAAGAGGCGGGCTGAGACACAATTGGAGAAGGGGAGGGATGAGTCACTTGGCGAGAAGAGGAGGGCTGATCAGTCACTTTTGGAGGAGAGGAAGGCTGAGAAACTTCTGCATAAGGGGTGGACTGAGACACTTTTGTAGAAGGGGTGGATCGAGACACTTTCTTGCCAATAGATTTTTCCTTGCCAACACTTTTCAAAGGAGACATTTTCTTGCCAGTAGACACTTTCTTAGATTTTGCATTTTGGCGTATCTATGTATAAACAAAAATAATTACTTAGTTAGCACAAAATATATGACAAAAACTATAATTAGTTAGTTACAAATATATTGTCACTTACAACGACAAGGTCTGATGGCCATGCCACAAAGGTACCAACTGCTTGTAACACCGTCAGTATATCAATACTGTCAATTGGAACAGGCAATGGTGCATCCTCCCTAATTGGTACCGCAACTCTGACTCTAAATTATTTGGAGGTAGGGGTAAATTGTGCATCAAGGGACCCAATTCGTTACATGTGAAGCCTATTGCAACCATTTCATATGGGTTTGAGATATACAATTCACACTCACACTCATTGTTGTCCTAAATCAATTATAAACCACAAAATAATAAAGACATTATTTGATGTTATATATATACTAGTAGGATACCCGTGCATACGCACGGGGTGTCGTCGTGTTTTCTTATGAATGAACTTAGACAGTATTTAATAGTCTGAACGTTACCCCGTGAAAATAAAGACAAAATTAAAGTAGATAAAAAAGAAGTTTCAAATAAAAAATAGATAAATATAAAAATATAAAAATGTAAAAGTATCATTTAAAAACAATCTATGCATTTATCTCGTGTTTTTTATATACCAGTGCAATTATCCTGATATATATATATATATATATATATATATATATATATATATATATATAATCGCAGTTATATATCCCCGTATTTTTTTATATATCAGTAAAGTTATCCCGTGTTTTTTATATATTAGTGCAATTATCTCATAGTCTCAATTGATTATTTGAGTTTATTAGTAGATAGTAAAAGATAGATATTAGATTATCAATAAGAAATATTTATCCCGTGTTTTTTTTATATATCAGTGGCAATTATTTGTCATTTTTTAGGTATTAGTTACAAATATTTGCCACATGTGTTTTAAATTATCAGTTCAGTTATCATGTGTTTAAATTATCAGTGCAATCATTTCTTAGGTATTAGTGACAATTATTTGTCATTTTTAATTATCAATAACAAATATTAATCTCGTATTTTTTATATATCAGTGCAATTATCCTGTAGTTTCAATTGTTATATATCACTGCAGTTATCCCGTAGTAAAAGAGAGATAATAGATTATCAATAAGAAATATTTGTTTTAAATATTAATCAGTAGTTTGAATAGTCATTAAATCTTTTTGTTTTTTAGATAGTAGCTAGGTTTATATTGGTCTTCACAAATTTTAATTATTAATGACAAATATTAATCCTGCGTTTATATATATTAGTGCAGTTATCCCGTGTTTTTTTATATATCATTGTAGTTATCTCGTAGTTTCAATTGATTATTTTAGTGGATTGGTAGATTATAGTAGATAGTAAACGATGAATAATAGATTATCAATAAGAAATATTTATCCCGTGTTTTTTATATATCAGTGACAATTGTCATTTTTTAAGTATTAGTGAAAAATATTTGTCCCGTGTGTTTTAAATATTAATCAGTTTAAATAGTCAATAAGTCTTCTTGTTTTTTTAGATAGTGGGTTTATAGTAGTCTTAAAAAATTATAATTATCAATGGCAAATATGAATCTCGTATTTTTTTTATATATTAGTGCAGTTATCCCGTGTTTTTTATATATATCAATGCAATTATCTCGTAGTTTCATTTGATTATTTTCGTTGATTAGTAAATTATAGTAGATAGTAAAAGTTAGATAGTAGATTATTAATAAGAAATATTTATTTAAAATATTAATAAGTAGTTTAAATAGTCATTAAGTCTTATTGTTTTTTAGATAGTAGGTTTGTAGTAGTAGTCTTCAAAAAATTTAATTATCAATGACAAATATTAATCTCGTATTTTTTTATATATTAGTGCAGTTATCCCGTGTTTTTTTTTATATATTATTGCAGCTATCTCGTAGTTTCAATTGATTATTTTAGTTGATTAGTAGATTATAACAGATAGTAAGAGATAGACTGTGTAAACCGATTTTGGAGAGAAAAAATAAAATTTTAAGGTGATAATTTTTTTAGTGTGAAGTGATAAGAGAAAGAAATAATTGTTTATGGGAAAAGTAAAATGAAAAAAAGAAGAAAAAGAGTGTAGGAGAAAAGTGAAAAGGAGAAAAGAGAGTGTAAGAAGAAAGAGAAAAAAGGAAGAAAGAGCGTGTAAGAGAAAAGTGAAAACGAAGAAAGAGAATGTAAGAAAAAGTGAAAAAAGTAAGAAAGATAGTGTAAGAAGAAAAAGTGAGAAAGAGTGAGTAATGACACTTTTACCCTTAAATTATATATGTGTCTGTTAATAAGAGATCTAAATTGGTAATTTCATAGGAGGTTTGTTTGTATAAATATATTATATATATATATATATATATATATATATATATATATATATATATATATATATATATATATATATATATATATATACACACACACAATAAAGAGAGATTAATTCCTTATTTATTTTAATAAAAACAATTAATACCTTAGTTGACGGCATGGTGCAAAATTATCTCGTGCAATCGCTATGTGTAGTAGGAGGATGGTACGGGTGGCATAACATGGCCATAATGCGATCGGATATCATTAAGTTGAGCTTGCAAACTTTCATACAATGCCATCATCTTTCTCAATTGTGGACAATCATGATTCTCATCATAGACTTTTCTGCTTTGGTCCAAAGTACTCGGTTGGATTAATGCCAAATCCAAAGACCCTCATGCGACCGAGTATTCTTCTCTACCTAAGGCACGTGTAAGGATTTCCTTTTCAGAGCAATCGCTGAGCTCTCCCGTGACAATCGATCGTGATATGGCTTTCCGATTCATAAAACAAAAGTATAATACATTATAAAAATCATAAAAGTTACAAAACAATATTTGAATTTAGGAAATACTTACAATTCTTTCAGACACCTCCTTAGTTTTAGGATCAACAATCTCTTTTTCTTTGTTTAGTCGACCCTCTACCCACAAAACATGCCGCTCAACACCTTCTTTAGTAGGATCTTTCCCACTCTCCACCAACTATATTTAAATTTACCAAATGTTAAGAAATTATTTATAAAAAGTTTCATGAAACTAAAAAATCAAGCTTATTGTGCCTTACCAATCTCTCTTCAATATGTTGATATGGAGTAGCACCGCCTCTATAAGGATACTCACAGCTAGAAGCACACTTTCGATTCCGTTGACTTGCTTTCTATTTAGAGAGATAAGTATATATTAATGTATAATAGATAATTGTCAAACATATTTTATGTTATAACTTAATAGATAGTAGCACTAACCAAGAAGTTTGGATCTTCGGTGTGTATCCTAACAAATGTGTGCCAATCCTCCTCTGAAATAAACCCACTATATATTGGTGGAGGATTCCAATTGATGTTTCCATTATCATCTTTCAGCCAAGTTTTTGTTAATGTCGTTCTGAAATTTTATGTAACTTTCCGGCTTCCTTCATTATCCAGTCCTTTTTAGAATCATCCACATCAAAATATTTCTGCTTATGCACATTCAATGAAAATGATATAAATAAACTTATGTATATATATGTGACTACAAAATTACTAAATAAGATAACCAAAAAGATCTAAAATTATATACCTGTATTGTTAACCACAACTCATGTTTTTGTTTCTTCAAAACGGGATTTTTTGTGTGAACCCAAGTAGTGATTGTTATTGGTATCATTTGTTTTACCTTACTACCAAGGAAAGTAATCAAATGAGTGTTGTTTTCTCCAATTGGCAGACCCTTAACATTCCATTGGACCTGCATTATGTCATTAGTAAATTAGATCACAAACAATTAAAACTTAGTATTGAATGAAGTTAATTAGCAATTAATTAGTAACTTACATTTAATTTTCCTTTTCCTTTACTTATCCGGTTGATGATATCCTTTTTTACGGTCATTCCATGAGGAGCACGCTTCCTGATATAGTTTCCAACATCATGATCACTATCATGACCGCTATCATGCCCACTATCATGATCACTATGATCTGCCATCTTACCTGCAATAAAACATAATCATTGTTTGTTATATTTATCCAATTAAAAAAAACATCCAACAAAAAAATAAATAATCAGTCAAAGAAGATGAAAATAACATCTATGTCGGTTACCTTTTCCTTTTCTTCGATAATTTTTTTTTTTGCAATTCACTCATTGGTACTTTGTTTTTGACGAATCGTAATTCCATCAGTATGATCCTTTCTAACATACACAACATCATCTCTATAAGTACTTTCCTCTACTAGTGATGTCCCCAAGAAAGGGTCGTCCTCGATACCATCATCATTGGTTTCTTGATCATAAATGTAATTGACTAATTTTTTTTTGTCAGTAAAACAATAGACCAATTGATATCAATTGGATCAGTGACATAAAACACTTGTTGAGCTTGGGATGCCAAAATAAAAGGCTCATCTTTATATCCCAACTTCTTAAAATTCACCCGCATGAACCCCGACTCATCAATCTGTAAACCATTATTATTGTCAACCCACTTACATTGGAACACAGACTCCTGAAACATGGTGTAATTGAACTCCCATATTTGTTCAATGACCCCGAAGTATGACATATTCGCGTATATGGGATTTCTGTCTTTGGCACTTGATGTATGCATAGCTTGAGCAACAAGAGTCACCCCACTATTTAGCATTTTACTCTGATCATCATGGGTTTTTGTATAGAACGTGTACCCGTTAATTAGATAGATGGTGTAAGAGAAAACATGCATATTTGGACCTTTTGCTAACCATCTCAATCTTTTTGAAATCGAAGTAGGATTCATAGCAAACTCAAAATCAATGTGCTCTTTTAACCACACTATGAAACTCCGATTGTGTTCCTTTGTTAACCAAACTTCACTCTTATATGGGTAATCACTCTTAAGTATGTCCATGTGCTTGGCAACATATGAATCAACCTCACTATCATTGTGCAAAACATATAAGTGTGCTTGATCTAGTTCTTCCCTTGACACCATCACTATTTTATATCCTGACATCCCTTTACTAATGCTTCCTAAGTGACGAGACCTTGGAAGTCGCACAGAATATTCAAGACTAGATAGATAGGCGGTGTGCGTAACTCAATGACTTCTTCAACTATGTAGCGCTCAACAATACAACCCTCGGGTCGTGATCGGTTTTTCACATATCCTTTTAATATCTTCATGTAACGCTCAAACGGATACATCCATCTCATGTAACATGGGCCACACAATTGTGTCTCTCTAATCAAATGAACTGTTAGATGAATCATTATGTCAAAAAATGAAGGTGGGAAATACATCTCAAGCTCACACAAAGTGATAGTAATTTCTCTTTGCAATGATGGCAACTTTCTAGGGTCAATCACTCTACTACAAATCGCCTTAAAGAAGTAACAAAGTTTGGTTAGCGTATGACGCACTTTCTTAGGCAAAATGGATCGTATACCAATGGGGAGCAAATTCTCCATTAGAACATGACAATCATGGGACTTTAAAGACTTTAACTTGAGGTCTTTCATGGATACAAGATTTGTAACATTTGAAGAATACCCCTCTGGAACTTTTACTCCATGAAGAAACTTACAAAACACGGTCTTCTCCTTTTTAGATAGAGTATGAGTGCACTGGAGGTAGATATGTACGTGTACCCTTCTTTATCGGACCCAATTCTAGTCTCAACCCCATACTAAGCAAGTCCAACCTCGAGTTGATGGTATCTTTAGTCTTTCCTGGCATATTGAGTAAGGTACCAATGACACTTTCAAAGACATTTTTTTCAACATGCATCACATCAATGAAGTGTCTTACATATAATGACTTCAAAGATGGCAACTCAAAGAAAATCGACTTTTTCTTCCACCCCGTTTGGCAACCTCTCTCCGCAAAAAAAGGCTTCCCAAATTTAATGTTCAAATCTTTCACCTTTTCAAACATTGTTCACCCGTCAAAGCCATGGGAGCTTTACGGGTTTCGGTATTCCCATTGAATGCCTTTTTCAACAGTCGATACTGATGAGTAGATGGCAAAAATCTATGATGACCAGGGTAGATATTCTTCCTACCATGTTCAAACCACATCCAATCGGTGTTATCTTCACATATAGGGCATGCACACTGACCTTTCGTGCTGTACCCAAATAGATTGCCGTGTGCCAAAAATCATAGCCCTCAAGTTGAAACGTTCTTCTCTGAACCCATCATACACCTCTACTCCATTCTCCCACATTAGCTTCAAGTCTTCAGTTAAAGGAGCCAAGTATACATCAATATCATTTCCCGGTTACTTGGGACAAGAAATTAACAAAGACAACATCATATATTTGTGTTTCATGCAAAGCCATGGAGGTAAGTTATAAATCGCTAATATCACAGGTCATGTACTGTGGGAGCTACTCTGAATACCGTGCGGGTTAAAACCATCGGCAGACAATGCAAGTCGTAGGTTTCTTGGATCCAACCCGAAATCAGGATAATCAATATCAAATTTTTTCCATTGCGGAGAATCCGACGGGTGTCGTAACATGCCATCTTTAATCCTTTCATCCTCATGCCATGTCAAGTGTTTTGCATCTTCTGAACTACGGTACATATGCCTAAATCGAGGAATTATGGGAAAATACCACAACACCTTTTCTGGAGCAGAATCTTTCTTTTTATACCGCGATGCATTACATTTAGGACACGACTTTAAAAATGCATGTTCATTCCGAAATAGAATGCAATCATTGGGACAAGCGTGTATCTTCTCATAGTTCAAGCCAATGGACCCTAACATTTGTTTTGCATCATACGTCCGAGAAGGAGCACATTATCCTTCGCAACATTTCTTTCAATAGTGTGAGTAATTCAAGAAAGCTCTTATCCGTCCATTCGTGGCAAGTTTTCAAGTTATACAACTTTATCACGCCCAATAATTTTGTGAATTCAAGATAACCTCATACAACTGGCGGCGTCTCTACATCCGTTATCAACTTCTCAAATATTTGAGGACGATCATTAAGATCGTCTTCAAAAGCCTTTGCCATCTCTTCAAATTCGCCCCCAACAAATGTACGTATTTTGGTGTCAACCGGTGCACATCTCTCAGTACTATTACCCATATTCGAAGATTCAACTCTTTCCTCACCATGCATTGTCCAACAAGTGTAAGTTTGATCAATTCCATTACCCTTTAAATGTCCTGTCAACAAATCGCATTAATCGATTTTACATAGCAACAACGTAAAACAGGACATATCATATTACTAGATCTCCTAAACGTTTAACAACACAGTTCACAAAATAATCCACTCCATCTCTATATTCCTTGGACAGACGATTGGCAGACATCTACTTTCTATCCATAATGTCCCAATATCTATAATAAATTCCGGATAAGAGAACTTAAACTTATTATATATAGATGAAAAACAAAGAATTTACAATTTTATTGAAGCTAAGACATTCGATCAACTAGCTAGTAGTTTCAACTAAACAAATCAAAGACTTTGATGTCTTCTATATAGTCATTAATTCTTCATATAAAAAAAACAAAAGAACAAAAAAAGTACCTGAAGAAGTGGAAGCAACACTGACAAAATCTCCAACCAGCTGTGAACTTGAACTAGAATGAACTCTCGAACCAGGACAAACTCGAACAACGATCGCGAAGCTCCGACAAAAAAATCTCCCAAAACCTAACAAACAATTTGCATAATATTTTTTTACACATTCAACTAATTTTACACATCAAACACATACAACTACATTCAACATATTCCTCTCCTATCAAATATATTTTTTTCACAAATTCAACATATTCCTCTCCAATCAAACTACATTCATCTCCAACCTATCAAAAAACCTAAAAAACAAAAAACAAAATAGAGAACTAACCTTTGAGAGAAGATGAAGACAAGCAATGAGGACTATGGGTGCTGGAGAGGATTCACGAGAGTGAGGGATTGAGAGGATTCACGAGACAAGCAATGTGGGTTTGGGGGTTATTGTGGGTTTGGGGGTTATTGTGGGTTTTGGGGGTTTGTGGGTTTGGGGGTTTGTGGGTTTGGGGGTTTTCTGGGTTGTGGGAGCTCGCTGAGAGTGAGGGAGAGCTCGCGGGTTTGTGGGGTTTTGCTGAGAGAGAGAGAGAGGTAGAAGAACGCAGAAACACGCAGAGAGCTGAGAGAGGAGAAGAAGCGCGAAGGGAAATGAGAGGTGAGAGAGAAACACGAACGGGCAAAAAAAAATTAAAACAATACGCAGCGTTTCTAAAAAATGCTGAATATGTGGTTTTTCGTTTTAAAATACGCAGCGTTTTCTAAAAAACGCTGGTTATGTGGCTATCTCTTCCTCTCTATAAGCAGTGTTTGCTGAAAAACGCTGGGTATGTGGCAATCTCGTCCTCTCTATACGCAGTGTTTGCTAAAAAACGCTGGGTATGTGGCTATCTCGTCCTCTCTATACGCAGCGTTTGCTAAAAAACGTTGGGTATGGGGTTAGCGTGTTTGGGTATAGGTGGTGTTTCTTAAAAAACGCTGGGTATGGGGTTAGCGTGTTTGGGTATAGGTTGCGTTTTAAGGCAAAACGCTGCTCATGGTGGCGCTCTTTTTTAGTCATTCTGGCGTAGTGAAAAAATGTTAGCAAAGTTATGACTTAACACTAAGTATCAAAATCAATACAAAATAATATTAGTAATTAAAAACCTAGTTATATTGATTTAAGTAGTACTGATAGGCGCAAAAAAGCTTTCGATGGTACATACCGACCTATTTAAGCTAAATAGAGCTTTTTAAAAAAACAGCCTTATCTGCTTTCAAAAAATCTGCAGTGCTCTACCGACTGTCAGTCAGAAATGCTGCAGAGCTTCTAATGTGCAATAGGTGGCCTAGCCTATTCCCACCCCTAATTGTAATGCCCTCAATTTTGTATTTAGACCTATACATGTTTCTTTCACGTGTTGTATTCATGCTAACACATGTAGACCGGGTCTCATAATGAATTGGTCAAACACGTTTGGAATAAAAACAAATATAGCTTCTTATCATAATTCCACAAAGAAAGCACAAAGAATATTAATACTTTTTTTTTTGTGTATGAGAGATATTATGTTAATACTTCAGAAATATCCTTCTTTATAAATTGATCTTATACGTGTAGAATGGGAAAAAGGAATCACAACTTGGGGTCCATTAAGACTTTCTTAACAAAGACTCATAAGAAACAAACAAATTACTAGGGACCACAAATAATTTCATAGAATTTGAAGACTAGGAACTATCTAACTTAAGAAGATGAGAAAAGAAATAGCTTAATTATTTGCTTCATATAGTCACTGCGCCATATTCGCTCTATTCCCTATTATAAGAAATTTTTTGGATTAAATTTTGGTCCCAAATATAAGAAATTATTCTAGTTTTTAGTGTATATTTATTGCTTAAATATCAATTTGCCGTCATTGAATATTTTTTCTTTTAAGCTTTCAAGGTGAGTGAGAGTAGTGGAGTTATTTCACATGTAGTGGAGGGTATTTTGGAGACTTTATTTTAAAAAGACAAGAATTAAATGAGTTCATTGGTTGAGGTGATTTTTGTATTTTCTTATTTTAATAAGGATAGGAGAGCTAGAGTACATCAAAACATATATAGCGGTTCAAAAGTACTAATGAAAATAACATAAATATTTTTTGAAAGGTATGAAAAATATTGCATTAGTTATGTTTTATTTTGTACTTAAAGGTTTGTATTAAAAATAATGAAAATAACTAATTTTTTTACGTTCTTTATAGAAAATATATTGGTTTACAAATGAAGGTTGGTCTTGTATGCAAGGATGTTATAACGTCATAACTTTGTTGCTGGATGATATCTTAGTATCTTTGTTAATGTTCTTTGAGCTTTATGCTTTCCCTAGTTATGGGAACCAACAAGAACTAACTTGCCTAAAGTTTAATTTTCTTTTTCAAAAATAATGAAATATATTGAATCTATCCAAAATTAGTAAAATAGCCGTACATTTAGACTTGGTACTCTGTTGTTATATATTTTATGAAATATATTAAAGTAATTATATCAAACACAAAGAAATTATACCATGAACATATAATGTTTAATCATCTTCACTTAAAAGAATACTCATTTATAAAAAGTAAATATATCTATAAAGTAAAATTATAAAATAATGGGCGAGTTCGGTTTGAGTCTTCATCGATCGGGTGGATCTATATGCTGAGGGGGGTGAGACGAGGTGTAGCGCAGTCTGGTCAGCGCATTTGTTTTGGGTACAGAGGGCCATAGGTTATTGACATGTATTTTTCGATGAGACTCAAAAGTAAAATAACAAATTTTAAAAATAAAGACATTAAAAAATTATGAAAATAACAATTTTTATTATATTCTTCATAGAAAATTCTAAAATAAATGCAACATAAAAGTAATATGAATTATATATTAAATTAAAATAAAAATATGAAAATAAAAATAAGTAAATAATTCATCTTATGAATCTTCAACAAATATCTTGGTTAATTGATGAAGGTTGGCCTAGGTCTAGTATGCAAGGATGTGAATCATATATATTCTACAAAAACGTGAGCTTAATTATCATTATTGGTGTGATAATATACTCTGTTTTTGGTACTTTTCGCCTTTAATTTTTGTTCCAAAATAATGGTATTTTATAAAACCAAATGTACAATTCACCAAATTCTTTCAAATATATTTTTTATATTTATTGAGTCTTTTAGGGTATGTTTGGTCGCATAAGTGGGATAGTGCTAATACCTTTCAGGATTTGTATCCTAATCTCTACCATTTGGCAAAGTTTAAAAAAGGTTGTATCAGGGAGCATGGGTATTGGGTTGATAACACTTGACATTGGAATCTTCTTTGGGGTTGTGCTCTGACAGCAGAGGAGAGAGATGACTATGTTGCTTTTGGACATTTTAAACTCTTTTCATCCCAATGAATCGATGCATGATAGCTAGATGGCAGTGGAGGCTTGATATGTTCCATGCGTTTACAGTTAAATCTTGTTATGCTCTATTGTTGAATCTTTTGCATACTGATAGGTTGGATAGCGACACTCAAAGTGTTTTAGATGAAATGTGGCAGCTTTCGATCCCCACTAAGGTGGGAGTTTTCGGGTGGAGATTGTTATTGGAAAAGCTTCCTACGTACCCAGGATGCTCTTGTTGGAGTGACGCATTTTAGGGCCCATGGTACCAGGTTGGATTCCAAGAAGGCTGGGAGATTGAAGTATCTTTTGTGGATGGCAGTCACGTGGTGCCTTTGGATTCATCGTAATCACATCTTTTTAGGGATCAAGTCTTTAAATTCCAAGTGGTTGTCAATCATGTTAAAACTATATCTTGGAGTTGGTTCATTAGCATCGAAGGTCGCAATTCATCGTTGAAAATCTCCGACTGGTGAGGAAATCCTATTATTTGTATGAATTCAAAGATAATTTGGCTTTTTATCTCATTCTTCCTGGGGTACTCTTTCCTACTTGGTTTTTTCCCATGAGTTTTTGACCCTAAAAGGTTTTAATAAGACACTTTATATTTGTACTGATTGAGGTACTCGTTTGCATCTCCTTTAATAAAATTTTGCTTATAAAAAAAACAAAGAGATCCGATTAATAGTGTAGCAATCTGTCTTTCTAAATTGGTCACAAATAGTGTCGTATAGAAACAAAGAAAATAGGAAGTGGGCCCATTTAATAGAATTTGATGACTAGGCTCCTCTGACATAATATGAAAAGATAATATGAAAAGAGGGGGAAAAAACTTAATTCTTTGCTCAAGTCAGTCAATACTCAATACCATACATCAGAACGTATACAGTGGTTCTAAAATATCAAGGTAAATAACAAAATTAATATTTTGGTATATACGAAAAAGATCACTTTATTTATCACTATACAAAACAACTTAATTCTGCACTTATAGGTTTGTATTAAAAAATAATCAAAATATCACTTTATTTATGTTTACACCTTTACATGTTATCTTTTGTGTGTTATCTTCACACAAACGTGTGTAGACTTGGTCTCAGAATGAATGTGTGTTATCTTCACAAAAACGCATATTACTTGTAGAAAAAATTCGTTGGAAACGTACGAAATCTGTCAGATGCCACATTACCGGAGGAAAAAACCTGCCGGTAAAACGCTCATACGTAATCTTTTCTGACAAATTTTCTGCTGATAATTTCTGGCAGATTTTTTCGTCGAATTTTTCTGCCTGTAATATATTTTTAATTTCTTTAAAAAATCCACATGTAAACTACCCTCAAAGTTTTTAAGAAAATAAAATTTTTAAAAATTGTTATTTATTTATTTAAAATTCAATTTAATAAGAAATAAGTAGGAGATAATGAGAATGGAGAAGTAAGAAAGAATAAAAATGAATGATAATATGAGAAGAAATGATATAGGAGAGAATGAGGAGGAATGGATGAATTAAAATGAAGAAGTAAGAAGGAATAAGAATCAAACAGAGTATGAGAAGAAATAATATAGAAGGGAATAAGAATGAAGAAATAAAAAGGGAAAGAATGAATGAGAGTATGAGAAGAAATTATATTGAAGAGAATGCGAATGAAGAAGTAAGAAGGAATAATAATGAAGAAGTGAGAAGGAAGAAGAAAGGGGAAACTGTAGAAGATAGATATATGGAGAATGGAGAGTATGAGAAAGAAGAAGAAAGATAAGATTGGAAAAATGTAGAAGAGAATGAAAATTTGAATGAGAAAGTTTTGTTTATAGACATTTTGAGACGGTTTCGACGGATTTCTTTAAAAAAAATAAATAAATATTTTTTTTAAAAAATGTCCGCCAGTAAAAAATAAAATCCGCTGGTAATGGTATTGACGAATTTTTTAAATTTCTAGTGGATTTTTTATTTTTAAAAATATTATTATTTTTTAAAAAAATCCGCCGGTAAAACACCAATATTTGCCGATAATGTTACCGACGGAATTTTAAATTACCAGCGGATTGTTTTTAAAAAATTGGCCGATAAACTAAAAAATCTGCCAAAAAGTCTATTTTTCCCGCCGGAACTTCTCCGTCGGGAAAAATCTGCTTGTAATATGCAGTTTTCTCATAGTGTTAATTCCTTAAAGCTCTAAAATTCGTAGGATTTGTAGTCTAAATAAAATGGAAAAGATCATTTTATGTAAGAATTGAATCACAAGATTGGCGAGAAACACAGTAGCAGAATGTACGTGTCTCGTCTAATACTTCATTTACCCCTAAAGTGAATATGTGTCTTGTTAATAAGAGATCTAAAGTGGTAATTTTGTAGGAAGTTTGTTTGTATAAATAGATAGATTATAGTAGATAGTAGATTATCAATAAGAAATATTTATTTTAAATATTACATAGTAAGTTTATAGTAGTCTTCAAATTTTTTAATTATAAATGACAAATATTAATCCTGCGTTTTTTGTTATATATCAGTGCAGTTATCCCGTGTTTTTAGTTGAAAAGTAGATTATTGTAGATAGTAAAATATATATAGTAGATTATCAATAAGAGGTGATAGTAGATTATCAATTAGAGTGTAAACTAATTTATAAAGAAAATAGAAGATAATTTTAGTATAGTAATTTAAGTAGAGTAGTGTTTGTGGAAAAATAAAAGTGAAGTGAAAAGAAAAAAAATGAAGAAAGAGAGTGTAGGTGAAAAGTGAAAAGAGGAAAGAGAGAGTAAAAAGAAAGAGAAAAAATGAAGAAAGAGAGTGTAAGAGAAAAGTAAAAAGAAGGAAAGAGAGTGTAAGAAAAAAGAGAAAAAAGGAAGAAAGAGAGTGTAAGAAGGAAAAGAAAGAAAGAGAGGGCAATGACATTTTTACCCCTGAAGTGAATATGTGTCTTGTTAATAAGAGATCTAAAGTGGTAATTTTGTAGGAAGTTTGTTTGTATAAATAGATATTAGATTAGACTACAGTTATCCAGTGTTTTTTTTTATATATCAGTGTTGTTATACCGTAGTTTCAATTGATTATTTTAATTGATTACTATATTATAGTAGATGTAAAAGTTAGATAGTAAATTATCAATAAGAAATATTTGTTTAATATTAATCAGTAGTTTAAATAGCCATTAAGTCTTCTTGTGTTTTTAAACAGTAGGTTTATAATAGTCCTCAAAAATTATAATTATCAATGGCAAATATTAATCTCGTGTTTTTTTATATATCACCTAGCTTATCCAGGTGTTTTTATATATCGATGCAGCTTATCTCGTAGTTTCAATCAATTATTTTAGTTGAATAGTATATTATAGTAGATAGTAGATTATCAATAAGAAATATTTATTTTAAATATTACATAGTAGGTTTATAGTAGTCTTCAAATTTTTAATTATAAATGACAAATATTAATCCTGCTTTTTTTTATATATATCGATCTGATTATCCGTGTTTTTAGTTGAAAAGTAGATTATTGTAGATAGTAAAATATATATAGTAGATTATCAATAAGAGGTGATAGTAGATTATCAATTAGAGTGTAAACTAATTTATAAAGAAAATAGAAGATAATTTTAGTATAGTAATTTAAGTAGAGTAGTGTTTGTGGAAAAATAAAAGTGAAGTGAAAAGAAAAAAAATGAAGAAAGAGAGTGTAGGTGAAAAGTGAAAAGAGGAAAGAGAGAGTAAAAAGAAAGAGAAAAAATGAAGAAAGAGAGTGTAAGAGAAAAGTAAAAAGAAGGAAAGAGAGTGTAAGAAAAAAGAGAAAAAAGGAAGAAAGAGAGTGTAAGAAGGAAAAGAAAGAGAGGGCAATGACATTTTTACCCCTGAAGTGAATATGTGTCTTGTTAATAAGAGATCTAAAGTGGTAATTTTGTAGGAAGTTTGTTTGTATAAATAGATATTAGATTAGACTACAGTTATCCAGTGTTTTTTTTTATATATCAGTGTTGTTATACCGTAGTTTCAATTGATTATTTTAATTGATTACTATATTATAGTAGATGTAAAAGTTAGATAGTAAATTATCAATAAGAAATATTTGTTTAATATTAATCAGTAGTTTAAATAGCCATTAAGTCTTCTTGTGTTTTTAAACAGTAGGTTTATAATAGTCCTCAAAAATTATAATTATCAATGGCAAATATTAATCTCGTGTTTTTTTATATATCACTGCAGTTATCCAGTGTTTTTTTATATATCAGTGCAGTTATCTCGTAGTTTCAATCAATTATTTTAGTTGAATAGTATATTATAGTAGATAGTAGATTATCAATAAGAAATATTTATTTTAAATATTACATAGTAGGTTTATAGTAGTCTTCAAATTTTTTAATTATAAATGACAAATATTAATCCTGCGTTTTTTGTTATATATCAGTGCAGTTATCCCGTGTTTTTAGTTGAAAAGTAGATTATTGTAGATAGTAAAATATATATAGTAGATTATCAATAAGAGGTGATAGTAGATTATCAATTAGAGTGTAAACTAATTTATAAAGAAAATAGAAGATAATTTTAGTATAGTAATTTAAGTAGAGTAGTGTTTGTGGAAAAATAAAAGTGAAGTGAAAAGAAAAAAAATGAAGAAAGAGAGTGTAGGTGAAAAGTGAAAAGAGGAAAGAGAGAGTAAAAAGAAAGAGAAAAAATGAAGAAAGAGAGTGTAAGAGAAAAGTAAAAAGAAGGAAAGAGAGTGTAAGAAAAAAGAGAAAAAAGGAAGAAAGAGAGTGTAAGAAGGAAAAGAAAGAGAGGGCAATGACATTTTTACCCCTGAAGTGAATATGTGTCTTGTTAATAAGAGATCTAAAGTGGTAATTTTGTAGGAAGTTTGTTTGTATAAATAGATATTAGATTAGACTACAGTTATCCAGTGTTTTTTTTTATATATCAGTGTTGTTATACCGTAGTTTCAATTGATTATTTTAATTGATTACTATATTATAGTAGATGTAAAAGTTAGATAGTAAATTATCAATAAGAAATATTTGTTTAATATTAATCAGTAGTTTAAATAGCCATTAAGTCTTCTTGTGTTTTTAAATAGTAGGTTTATAATAGTCCTCAAAAATTATAATTATCAATGGCAAATATTAATCTCGTGTTTTTATATATCACCTAGCTTATTATCCAAGGTGTTTTTTTATATATCGGTCGCAGCTTATCTCGTAGTTTCAATCAATTATTTTAGTTGAATAGTATATTATAGTAGATAGTAGATTATCAATAAGAAATATTTATTTTAAATATTACATAGTAGGTTTATAGTAGTCTTCAAATTTTTTAATTATAAATGACAAATATTAATCCTGCGTTTTTTGTTATATATCAGTGCAGTTATCCCGTGTTTTTAGTTGAAAAGTAGATTATTGTAGATAGTAAAATATATATAGTAGATTATCAATAAGAGGTGATAGTAGATTATCAATTAGAGTGTAAACTAATTTTATAAAGAAAAGAGAAGATAATTTTAGTATAGTAATTTAAGTAGAGTAGTGTTTGTGGAAAAATAAAAGTGAAGTGAAAAGAAAAAAAATGAAGAAAGATAGTGTAGGTGAAAAGTGAAAAGAGGAAAGAGAGAGTAAAAAGAAAGAAAAAATGAAGAAAGAGAGTGTAAGAGAAAAGTAAAAAAGAAGAAAGAGAGTGTAAGAAAAAAGAGAAAAAAGGAAGAAAGAGAGTGTAAGAAGGAAAAGAAAGAGAGGACAATGACATTTTTACCCCTAAAGTGAATATGTGTCTTGTTAATAAGAGATCTAAAGTGGTAATTTTGTAGGAAGTTTGTTTGTATAAATAGATTAGATTAGATAGATTAGATTAGATTAGTCAAGTGATCAATTAACCAAGTTTTTAAACAACGCTTCGAAAACTGTGAAAAAGCAGGTTGGCTAATAGTCTAAAAACTTGGTTAATTGGTGTTGTGAGTTGGTTTTTGTCAATTTTTGTCTAAAAACCTATGTTTAAATAACATTGTTGATTAAAAAATACCTAATAAAGACTAAACAAAACTAGCAAATTACTAGGAGCACACAAATATCATTTAATTTGATGACTAGGTGCCTCTAACATAAGAGGAAACAAAACTTAATTATGTGCTTGAGTTAGTCAATACCATACATCAGAACATATATAGTGGTTCTAAAATGTCAAGGTAAATAACAAAAAAAATATTTTGGAATATACTAAAAATATCACTTTTTTTGTTTATTTATTTTTTATTATGTACTTATAGGTTTATATTAAAAAATAATCAAAATAACAGAAAAAATATATTCTTCATAGAAAATCTACACTATATTTATACAACTAAACCACAACTGAAAATACCAATTAACCCACTCTCTTCATTTATTTTTATCTACTATTCTAAAAATATATTAAAATTATATTAAAAATATATTCTTCATAGAAAATCTACACTATTCTTCATTTATTTTTATCTTCTTTTTTATTTCTTCTTACATTCTCTTTCTTCCTTTTTTCTCTTTCTTCTTACACTCTCTTTCCTCTTTTCACTTTTCTCTTAAACTCTATTTCTTTCTTTTTTTCTTCTTACACTCTCTTTCCTCCTTTTCACTTTTTTCTTACACTCTCTTTCTTCATTTTTTCTTTATTTTACTTTACTTTTATTTTTCTCAAAAACAATTATTATCTTTCTCTTATTACTTCACTTTAATATTTTTAACTAAATTTCTAAATTTATAGAAACACTACTCTACTAAAATACTCTACTATAATTTTTTATTGATAATCTACAATAATATATTAATCAACAAAAATAATCAATTAAAATACGAGATAATTACGAAAAAACGAGATAACTGCACTTATATATAAAAAACTCAGAATTAATATTTGTCATTGATAATTAAATTTTTTGAAGATATTATAATATACTAATCAACTAAAATAATCAATTGAAACTACGAGGTAAATGCATTGCTATATAAAAAAACACGGGATGACTGTAATGATATTTAAAAAAAACACGGGATTAATATTTGCTATTGATAATTATAATTTTTGAAGACTTCTATAAACCTACTATCTAAAAAAACAAGAACAGGTTAATAGCTATTTAAACTACTAATTAATATAAAACAAATATTTCTTATTGATAATTTACTATCTATTATAATCTACTAATCAACTAAAATAAATAATTGAAACTACAATATAACTGCACTGATATATAAAAAACACGGGATAACTGCAGTTGATATATAAAAAAAACGTAGGATTAATATTTGCCATTGATAATTATAATTTTTGAAGACTACTGTAAACCTACTATCTAAAACAACAATAAGGTTTAATGACTATTTAAACTGATTAATATTTAAAACACACGTGACAAATATTTGTCACTAATACCTAAAAAAGGACAAATAATTGTTACTGATATATAAAAAAACATGGGATAAATATTTCTTATTCATAATCTACTATCTATCTTTTATTATATACTATACTCTTTTACTAATCGACTCAAATAATAAATTGAAACTATGAGATAACTGCACTAATACATTAAAAACACAGGATAGCTGCATTAATATATAAAAAAATACGAGGATAACTGCAATGATATATATAAAAACATGGGATAACTTCACTGGTATATATAAAAAAACACGGGATAAATGTAAAATTGTTTTTAAATGATATTTTTACAAATTTAAATTTTAATATTTATCTATTTTTTTTATTTAAAACTCTTTTTTCATCTACTTTAAATTTGTCTTTATTTTCACTTTTGAATAATGTCAGATTTATTTAAATATCATCTAAGTTCATTCATAAAAAGAATATGACAGCACCCGTGCATACGCACAGATATCCTACGAGTAGTAAACTAAAAGTAACATCATAAATTAATAAAGCAAATTTTGTTAAGCTTATGCGCTGTACATAAAACTCACAGATAATCAACTTGCACATAACGAGAAAAGAAATGTTGACTATATATATCCGCTAATGTTGTTCACATCTATATATCTAACACTACTACCGCATTGACTCGTGCTTTGCACAAAGGAAAAGATAGGTGACGTAGCTAGCGCATAAGCTTAACAAAAAGGAAGTAGTGATCTTAAACATAACAAGCAACACCTAGAAATAAGAGATAAACTCTAGAAAATGTACTCAATTCGACATTGAATGTGAAAAAGAATAAAGAGACGACGTGAGTCACGACCTACAGAGTAAATAATGAACAGCATAACAAGCGGGACAATGTAATATTAGTTAAAAAAGGATTTCAACAAAAGTAATAGTTTAATCAAGTATGAATAACACTTAAACATAACTAAAATAGGCTCCCCACCAGTCAATATGAATAATAGGCTCCCCACCTTGAAATATCATAATAGGCTCCCTGCTTGAAAATATCAATATTAGACTCTCTGTCCGGAAATATCAATAATAGGCTCCCCGCCACGAAACATCAATAATAAGCTCCCCACCTCGAAATTTCAATAATAGGCCTTTTGGAAATATAAAAGTTGGCTCCCCGCCTGAAATATGAAAGTAGGCTCCCCACCTGATAAGTAAATCTTGGTGCACCAAAGCTAACACATATTATTGCACTACACCTCGGCACACTCACACTGCACATCGGCACACTACAGTGCACCTCGGTACACTACACTTCGACACACCTACACCTCGACACACCTACACCTCGACAACTCTAGCTTCGACATACTTACACTACACCTCGGTAGATATACACTATACCTCGACAACTACACTTCGGTATATATACACTAGGCAACTACACTTCGGTATACACACACTATACTTCGGCAACTACACCTTAGTATACATACGCTACAGTTCAGCAACTACACTTCGATATACATCTATAGTTCGGCAACTACACTTCGGCTCACACACACTTACACTTCGTCACCTACACTTCGTCACCTACACTTCGACAACTACATTTCGGCTTATATACACTATCTCGGTTACACTTCCTCACTTAACCATCACTCACCTCGGTTACACTACCTCGGTCACACTCCTTCACTTCACCATCACTCACCTCGGTTACACTACCTCGGCACATACATACTTTGACGCACACATACTACGACGCACACATACTACATTTCAACACACCCACTCTTCTCGGCACACACATACGTCGACACACATATCCTTCGACGCACACCTACACTTCGTCACATCTACACTTCCTACACCAACACGTCGACACCTACACTTCGACACATCTACACTTACACTTCATCACATCTACACTTACACTTCATCACATCTACACTTACACTTCATCACATCTACACTTACACTTCATCACATACTTCGACACACATATCCTTCGACGCACACATCCTACAACGCACCTACCCTTCTCGGCACACAGTAATACTTCACTTCGAATGGCGCCCTAGACGCCTAACCCTCATCTTCCCTCTTTTCTTTGATTCTCATACTATGATCAAACTTAACCCACAACCACTACACACATATTCATTCTAAATTTGTCCAACACACCTCAAGGTAATCAACGAAGGTGCCAACACCATCAATAACATCCTTGCACTTAGGGTTCGTTCAATCCCATTTCTTTCCTAGGTCTTTCACATGACCAATCATCAATAACACATACACACATCACAATTTCACCAAATTGAAGCAAAACACCACATCAATCACCCAACTAACAACACAAACAACTCAAAAATCATCCTAGAGTCTAACTCAAAAATCACCAAATTGGAAGGATCAGATCTTAACCCTAACTCACCCCTCAAGTTAACTTAACCTTCAAGGAAGAACGGCTATATAAAGACTCTCATTATTCATTTGGAGATATTACTCAAGTTATTAAGTAGATACAAAATTTGATAGAACTAGATAGTTTTTATTTTGTAAGAAGGCAAGGAAGGAATTGACAACTTCTTTCTTTACTTCAACTGTAGTATTAACTAAGTGTAGTGTAGCCGATGCACCTGCATTTCTAGGGGACTTCATGCAAAGGACTTCAACTTGTGTAACTTTTATCTTGTTGCTTTCCTTTTGTGATTTAAATTATATAAATATGATCTATTCAGCATCATATTTCTTTGTGGGCACATAGAATAACATTTAAAACACCATTAGGAATGTCTCCCTATAGGATAATTTATGGCAAAGCATGCCACTTACCTGTGGAGTAATTAGAAAAAAAATCTTATTGGGCTATAAAAAAGCTCAATTTTGATCTTAACAAAGCAGGTAAACAAAATTTTTTGGAACTTTATGAATTTGAAGAAATTAGGCTGTTCTCTTTTGAGAATGCTGAAATTTACAAAGCAAAAACCAAAGCATGACATGACAAAAGAATCCAAAGAAGAGAACTTAAGGAAGGAGGAATGGTCCTATTGTACAATTCTAGCTTGAAACTATTCCCTCAAAAGCTTAGATCAAGATGGTCACGTCCATTCAAACTAGTCAAGGGGTATCCTAATGGTGCTGTTGATCTATTTGATGAAAATTTAAATACCACTTTCAAAGTAAATGGTCAAAGAGCCAAAATGTACTATGGCGAACATGTGGTGAGAGACAGCCACCACTCATCTTCAAAATCTCTAGGTGAAAGAGATAGCCAGGTTGAAAGACTCTTAAAACAAGCGCTTACGGGAGGCAACCCATCATTTTGAAGTCTTAAATTATGTATTTTTGTTCAATTTTATGTTTTGAAGTGTTTTGTAGGAATGCATGATTCTCAGTGCAGCTGCACTGCATGCACCTACACTGCCCAATGCTAGTGCTCCCTTGTTGGTTCACTTCACAATCTACAAGCTCCTTCTTTCGGGACAGGGACTCCGAGGGGGTGAGCACCTGGCCTAGACGGATAAAGGAAAGATTCTCTCACCGAAAACAAGTAAACGAAATAATTACTAGTGCCCGATCGAAATGTCACTTCGGCGGGGGCAGGATTCGAACCTGCAGTCTTCAGATCATGAGCCTGATGAGTTGACCATTCCTCTACCCCGCTTCTTCCCCGTTTCCACCTCAGGAAGATGAGCTTGCCGAGTTTCAACAACTGAACTTAGCCCGAGGGAATTATGCTATGGGCACATCGAAAAACTTTCAAAAGCAAGAGAGGAAAAACGCCTTATGCCCCACCATGGGGCCATGAAGTTTACCTGCTGAATTAGTAGTGCCTTCAATCATAAGAGCAAGTATGCTTGTCTTCATAAAGGTTTGAGTTTTATTGTTTGTTGCCAAAGAGAAGAGTTCATTTATAGAGCAATAGTACAGAAAGCTGCTGCATCAACTTAACAACACTTAGAAATTTTTTTCTCTCAAAGTGCCATCTCATCACAAGAGTAATCAGTGGGTTAAGAGGAAAATTATGCGTTGTTTAGTCTAAGGGGACAAGTGTCATCTTGCATGTCAATCCACCTATTCTCCCCACTACCATAAATTGCACAAATATTACAGTTACCATCGCAATTAGGTGCATGAACATCACCAAAGCAATCAATGAAGCAGCAACACAATGCACCTACACTGATAACAGAGGAAAATACCCATTTATGGGAGATGCAAATGCTGCAAGAGAGGGGATACAATCTTTAGAAGACCAGTCCTTCTTTCATGTCAACAGTAACAAATCTCCACTGGGACAACTTTGTGCAACCTAGAGGAGCCTACATTGAGAAAGTGGTCAGAGAGTTCTATCTTGGAATTGTGGAAGAAAATGGAGGTGAACCATCATATGTCTCGATGGTTAGATGTAAAAAAGTTCAATTTTATTCCAAGAAACTTAATGAGTATTATGTATTATTGTATAATGTGAGTGAATTTGAGGAGCAAGTACATGGTGAGGATTAATGATAGGACATCTGAGGAGAATGCTGTGTGGGAGAAATTCACCAATTCAGAATTTAAAATGAGAAGTAGCTATATGATTAAGGAATTAGGGAATTGGCATCTTTTTATTGCTGCATCAATCCTTCCTACATCTCACACTTACACTTTGACTAAAGAAAGATTGATCCTCATGGATACAGTCTTGACTGAAGGTAATGTGGATATAGGAAGATTGATTGCTAGGGAAATACTAGCATGCAAGGATAAAACTAAGGGATTTCTGTTTTTCCCATGTTTAATAACTGAGCTTTGCATGACAGTTAGAGTCCCAATAGATGCCAATGAACAAAGGAAGTTTCCTCCCAGTCCTTTGTCTGCTGAGTTTAAGGAAAGAACCAAAACGCCAAGGAAAACACTTACGTAGTGCAGAGCATTTCAAGCGAAGCAACGAGCGGTGTGAAAATTTAAACAAGAACAACATGCATGGCTAGAACTAAGATTACAAGAAATTTCTAATGTGCTATCAGTGGAAACTCCTATGTTTCCTAGGAAATGTATCTTTTAGGATACAAGTCCGGAGTAAAGGGGCCTTGTTGATGGATCTAAACAATAGAGAGTTATTATTTCTAGAAATGTCAAATACCATGAGGAGGTCTTACCATACAGGAGCTCTCAACCCATGTCACAATGGCACTACTACACTTCAAACCCAACTCACCGTGATGATAATAACACTATTACTCAACCTACTAACGAGCCTATTCATCGTTGTTCACAATGATGGTTTTGAAGACACTAGTTCATGAACAAAGAAGATCCACCAGAGAAAGACATCAACCAAAGCTATCTATCCGAATATATACGTGGTCTCTCATCATCCTCCAAAGCTACATCATCCTCAAGTAAACCATATCCAATCCAAGACTTTCACTCTTTATCTCATCTATGCATAGCACATAAATCTTTTCTCGCTTCTTTAACGTCATAGAACCACGGTCATATAAAGATGCTTGTAGGGACACTTCTTGGATTGAGGCCATGAATAAAGAACTCATGGCACTAGAAACTAATGGAACTTGGGATTTGGTTGATTTTCTAATGAATATCAAACCTATTAGCAGTAAAGGGGTTTATAAAGTGAAACATAGAGTTGATGGCCCAATAGAAAGATACAAGGCTAGATTAGTAGCAAAAGGCTACAATCAAGTGGAGGGTCTAGAGTATTTTGATACTTTTAGTCCTGTGGAAAAACTCACCACTGTGAGGACTTTGCTAGCTGTTACATCAATGAAGAATTGGACCTTACATCAATTAGGTGTAGAACATGCATTCTTGCATGGAGATCTTGATGAATGTCTATATGGAAGTTCCTAAAGGGGTGAAATGTACCAAAGGGAATCAAGTTTTCAAACTTAAAATCTTTGTATAGTTTGAAGCAACCAAGTCGAAAGTGGTATGAAAAACTCACTCATTTGTTGATTGATAGGGGTACAAATAGTCCACCTCAGATCACTCTCTGTTTACCTTGAGCAAAGATGATAATTTTATTGCTCTCCTTATATATGTTGATGATGTTATACTTGCTGGAAATTTTATATCTGAGTTTAGCAGGATCAAACAAATTTATGACCAATCCTTTAAGATTAAGGATTTGGGAGCAATACTTCTTGGGTTTGGAAGTATCTCAATCAAAACATGGCCATTCAATCTGACAAAGGAAGTATTGCATGGATCTTCTCACTGAAGTAGGTTATTTGGGGTCAAAACCAGTTTCAACACCCCTAGATTCAAATGTTAAGCTACATCAAGATGATGGAGAGGCTTACAAGGATGTGAGCTCACATAGAAGATTGATTGAAAGGCTGTTGTATTTAACCAATACCGGACTGACATAACATTTGTTGTGTAACAATTAAGTCAAGACATTAACTCTATTATCGTGATTCATTATAATGCGGCTTGCGGTGGTGTTAAGGTACTTGAAGAATAGTTTCGTAGAGGAATTGTTTTTCCTGCAGATTCGTCATACAACTTTCTCGGTTTTCTTGATCTTGATTGGGCAAATTGCCTAGATACAAGGAAGTCAATTACAAGGTATTGTTTCTTTCTTGGCTCATTATAAATTTCATGGAGGACAAAGAAGCAACAAATCGTGTCAAGGCCCTCATCCAAGTCGAGTACAGAGCCTCTTAACAAAGCAAGCATGTGAACCGCAATGGATACGGATACAGCCGCTTGATGATCTTAGGATCAAATGTGACCGTACTCGAGCCTTGTAATGCGATAACCAAAGTTCTATTCATATAGTAAACAACCCTGCTTTTTCATGAGAGGACAAAGCACACGGAAATAGACTTCCATTTTGTTAGAGAAAAGCTCCAAGAAGGTGTGTTGAAGCTTCACAAAGATCATCTAAAGGGCGGTTAGCGATTTTTTTACTAAAGCATTGGCTCCTCGCCAATTTTCTCCTTTTCTGTCCAAGCTTGGAGTGATCAATATATATATCATGGTCAAGCTTGTGAGAGAGGCTATAAAGTCAACAACCGATGACTCAAAGATTGACCGAAGATGACTTGGCAACGAACAAGATTGTGGATGCCACGCAAAAAGCAAGTGAAGGTGAAAAGAAAGAAGCTCACGATGAAGAAACCTCAACATAGAGAAATATCTTCACTCAGATTCCCTCACTCTCTCTCATTTCGGTTCTTTGAAGGTTTACCCTAGATTTCGTTTCTAGATTTTTCTATTGTAATTTCATTCTCTGGTTTGTGCTCTAGTGTGGTGCATTGATAAACTCTAGTTTAGTGCATTTTTAGAGATACATTTGAGTCTTTTTTAGAGTAATTATTAGCAATTATATAAATCACTAACTTAATTTACTCTTTATTTTGCATGAGAAAAGAAAAATATGAAAAAATAATATTCTAAACTAAAGCTATATATATATATATATATATATATATATATATATATATATATATATATATATATATATATATATATATGGGGTTTGCTCTACAAAAGAAGAAGGCGCTGGATATACAACAAAAGGCAATGTCACATGGGCCAATTGGAATTGAAAGAAGGAAAGCCCATGGTGATTTAAAAGAAGGCTTTTACTTTTCCCACACCCCCTTGTACTCAGCGCACGCCCCCAAACTTTATTTTTCCAAAAATGACCTCGCGTGGGACGCTCGTGCAGCGTGTTTTAAGTGACTGTTCGAACGGCCTTGTGCGAACAGGCTCGAACGACCTTGTTCGTGTTAAGGAATTTATGGTGTTCGAACGACATCGTTCGAACCTGTTCGAAAGAGCTCATGCGTGTTAACGAATATTGCCAACTGTTGGTATGAGGGTGTGTTATTGCTGCCTCGAATGGCTTTATTCGAACCTGTTCGAAGGGTTGCGTTCGAACAGGTGTTCGAATGGTGTCATTCGAACTAGTGTTATGCAGAAACAGACAGTTGCAGAAACAGAAACACAGTGATGGTTTATTTCTAATTTAAACAGAAACACAAACACAGAGAGTCATAAATGTAACTTAACATTGACTTCAAAAGTTGTTTACAAAATCACAGAGAGTTTATAAATCTAACTTAACATTGACTACCATCGGTATCTTTACTTAAATCTACACAAGGAAGGGGATGGGGGGGTTGTGATTGTATGAGCAAAGACTTCCACTTTTGCATCCGGCCAATAAAAAGCGAGTCCCAACCCTTTGCTATGGGTGCCCTATTAGTCATCCACATCAAATCCGGCGTAGGGCATTGGACTTCGTGCTTCATAAAGATCTTCAAAAGACAACAAAAACATAATGTTATGTAATGTTTTGGAATGACTACATGAATCTAAATAGAAGACACTTTACCTGTACAAAGTGTTTGTGTTCTGGTACCAATAGGATGTTGAACTGTCGGGCACTTCTAAATGGCGCAACATTGAAGGGAAAAATTGTGTAACAACAATTAGGTGACCAACAACTCAGGACAACTTTGTACTTGTTACTGATCAGATACCCCATATCCGGTATAGTCATCCAATTATCTTCAACATTTTTCCCTGGATGTGCCCTCAACAACGACTTCATCAAAATGTGACCTTACCAATACCACCATACGATCAGTGTAGAAGTCATTGTATTGGTTAAGCTCCTCCATCGATCGATTCGATCGATCGCCAAGCCTCCTCACCCCTTCCAAGAAATGCTGCAATACACCGGAATCCACAGTTACCATCACCAACCACATTAACAATTTTTTCAACATAGGGACGCATGTATGTCGGCATCCCTATTATGTATTTATTAAATACATCCATAATCGCAAAGATTCTGTAATAATAGGATTTGGTGTAAGAACCGAGTGGTGTCAAAGTAAGAGCTTTTGAAACGAAAGAGCGTGAGAGTGACTTCTGTAACAATAGGTGTGGGTGTTGGTTTCTTATGTAGTGGAGGAGTAGGGATTGTAGTAGCACTTCTCACTTGAGTTCTCTTTTTGCTTTGTGATGGATTAGGCTTTGGACACGTTGACAAAGTAGGAGCGGGGAGTTGAACCAATCAGTATGGGTTTGTAGACGTTCCACTCTTGCTTTGGGGGAGTAGGTTGTTTACTTAGACCGAGCAAAACATCCACTAGATGAACCCCGGGGAGTCAAATTTGTCATCTACATGTTCCCAAAATGACTTGTCTCGCTTTGTTGAGTAATCAACATTCCCTTTCTTATCTTTTTCGGTGCTCCTTTGTAATGATCGTATCCAGAGGTGGACACATAGAAGTCGTGGTGCGGGAATGCCAATTCACGTGCTTTTGCCTTAATCATAACTCTACCGGCGTGATCAGATGCCTCAAACCTTCTTCTGATAGCTTCAAGTTCAATGTCTACACTCAACTCATCATCCATTGCCTCTGTTTGTATTTTGAAATTCAACCTCCGCCAATGTTGATGAATCATGGTCAACTGAATTGGAGTGCGATCCATCATGACCCTACAAAAAGCGACATTGATTTAGTAAAAACGGATCCGCTTTATAGACAAAATAACGATTGTATGAGTGTACATCATACCTTGAAAGCTCACATGCACATGGTAGTCCGTGTGTAGTCACGAGTGTGCATCGACATAATGATGGGTTAAGTGAAACGGATCCGATCTCTTTGCACCTCACCCAAAATATGGTCTATAGCATTAGATGAAACTAAACCCTTAATTTCATCAAAAATCTTCTTCTTCAAGTGTTGAACTTTCACTCTACTCAAACTATGCTCGAAGTGCATTTTAAGGTCAGAATGTTGTATCCTAAGCATGGTCTGCATTCCATCCCAGCACTTGCACAAATCTCCCTACTTGTCTCGTAATATTTGCTTCAAGTGAGAGTGTGCAGACTCAACTCTGTTGGTGGTAGTGTTGCCAAGGTGCATATGCTTATTTATCCATGCATCAATAAACTTTTCCTTGAAGCGGGTCTAACTGTGTGGTCTTCACATACCGTATGAAACCGGGATAAGGTGTCGCCAAGTCGTTAAACAGACTCCAACTCATAATCATACTCTTCGTAGTCTTCGCATGGACATGAGATAGAAATGCACCCATAATGTCATTAACAACACTTGGTCTTTCACAATGAGCCTTGCTTTGGCCCTAACATTTTTCTTAATGTGAAATTGGCACAACAAGTTTGCAGATGTTGGAAATATTGCTGCCAGAGCATTCATCATACCTGTGTCTCTGTCAGTAAGTATGACTTGCGGAAGTTCATCCTGTTTCCTAAATAAACCCCTCAATTTCTCAAGAACCCATGCAAAGTTATCCATCCTCTCCCAATTGACATAAGCAAATGCGCAGAGTAAGTCTTCTCGGTTGAGGTCACACCAACGATCTCAACCAACGGATACTGCACGGTTGGTTTTATATGTGGAATCAATCAACAAAACAATCGGGAAGGTGTTTAGAAGCTCAATGGAATCTGGATGTGCCCAAAAGATGTCTTTCACAACAGTACTTCCCTCTGCAAGTCGAGTCCAATAAACATAATTATCGCGTTGCAAATAAAACATTAGTTGTTGGAGCTCACCCTACCCTCACGCATAGCCGATCGTTGCCTTTGACGCACGCTTGTATATTTGTTTCACAACCAGTATAGTTATCATCAAGCTTCATCAATTTCACTCATTAAGGATCAATTTAGGCCGAGTATGATTCCTAGTCATTCTAGCCACTAGTTCCTTCTCTTACGAAGTTAACCTACCAATGTACGGGACGTCCATCATGATAAGTAACCATGCCATGGTTATGAGTTCCATTCATAACCCTCAAAATCCATCCTCCAAGCTTCTTAATAAATTTCCCTTTTAGTCCGAAGCTGACAACAACATTTTCTAGTGTTTGTGCCTTCCTCAACATTTGTCTTATATGATCCAGCTTTATCACAAATCAACATGCAGTATTGTTTACCTGATCGTCGGCCGGTGTCAGATCTTCCTATAACAATCACCATCCCAAGAGATTTCCCAACCGCACGCACCCAACTCAGCAGCTCGTCACGACTAGGAAATAACTGAAATTCAATTACTAACTGTCAGTTACATAATTTGGAATTAGTTCGCTAAAATTAAAACAACTAATTATTCATTCTTACCGTATCAGTTTGGAAGGAACTAGTAAAGTCTTGGGATTCGACGATGTCAGTTGACATGTCAACTGCGACAGTTGACATCTCAGCTTCTACAGTTGACAACTCAACTGCTCCAGATGCACCCTCATTTTCATCCATTTAAAAACAAAAACTCAAGATTAGTGCGCAACTTATCATTGTCGATTCTTTATCACGCGGTATTCGAACGGCCTCATGCGAACAGGTTCGAATGAGGTTGTTCGAACAAAGCATATTCAGACCCCAGTTAACACTTGTTCGAACACGTTCATGCGAACGTGTTCGAACGACCCTGTTCGAACTGAGCGCGTTTGCAGAAAAAAAATGGCGTAAAAAGCTCAAAACAGAACCAAAATGAAAAATGTTTGGTAGGGTTATTACCTTGAGCTAGTTGCCAATGATGGGTAGTTGAATGAGAGTGAATGATGAAGGTGAGGATGGGTGGGTTTTGGAGTGGAGAGAGGGGAGGTTTGGGTGTTGGAGAGGGAGTGTTTTTGGGTGTTGGAGAAGAAGAGGGAGAGGGATAGAGAGGGAAATAGAATTGTAAGTGGGGTTAGTTTGGTAAATGTGTAGGGTGAGGGGGTGTGTTTGGAGTAGGAGGGGGTGTGGTAAAAGCAACAGCCTAAAAGAAAGGAGCCGCACAGTAAAGAGGGGAGATAACAGTGTTGCAATAGAGAGACCAGGGAGACAAGACTGCAACACGCAAGAATTAAGAGAAAAAAAAAGGAGAGTTGCGCACGAAAATCGAGGGGAGTTTGAAATAAACTGACGCACACGGACATCGCAGAGGGAGATTGGAAGTTTTGGGTACCCGTTCTTGACATCGTGAGAGAGCTTTGGAGCAGAATTCAGAGACTGAATACAGGATCAGAATTTACTCAATCACCGGGTTATTTTTATTCTGTAATTCATGACTTTTAATTTTATTCCAATGTTCTTGAACACTATGGATAGCTAAATCCTTTTCTGGGGTCTTAGGTGGATCTTGCTTGATTAGAGACCTTTTTATGTTTTAATTTATACTGTGAATTCCCAATTTTTATTTCAATTAATATTATCCTATTGCTTTATCACATAATTAGGATTGACAACCCTTTGCATGTTTATAATCAATTAGTTGATTAGCGACCGTACTACAACTAGTTGGTGGACCTATAGGATAATTGAGACTATAATTAATGAATGACCAAACTTTAATTTAGTCTTCCAATCATTCAACCTTTTTGTACTTTATGCTTTTCTTAAATTTAAATTCTAGCATGACCAAACTAGGGTTAATTTAGGGAAAAGAATATTAATCATGAATGACCAAACGGGTTAATAGCTTTAGTAAAGGGATTGGTAATTGAATAAAATAAGGGATTCGTAGTAGAATTAGACATATAGGAATCGAACCTTGCAAGTGAAACCGTGACCCTAGGCTTCTCTCCATTGATCAAACTTTACAATTCTAATTCTTGCACTTTATTTCTTGTTATTTTAGATTCTATAATCACCAAACATTCGTTCGTCTAAATAATAATTAATCTTAAGTAGTTTGGTACTTATTAGTTAATCCCTGTGGAGACGATATCTTTTATACTACTTCTGCGATAGAGTACACTTGCTCTAAGTGTGTTTTTAACGCAACAAGTTTTTGGCGCCGTTGCCGGGGATTAATTTAATAATATTAAACAAAAGAGATTTTTTATTGCTTTAGACATTTTTTTTTCTTGTTTTAGTCTATTTTATTTTAATTTAATAAAAAGAAAAAAAATATTTACATATTTTTGTCAATTAGTTTATTTTTATTTTTATTTGTCACTGTTATTTTTATTATTACTTGTGCATGCTCACCCGCTCCCAGGAGCCTATTTTGGTTTTTGATCCAGAAATTGAAAGAACTGCTCGAAGGATAAGAAAAGAGAGAAGAGTGATGGCTGCCAATCCGAGAAGAACTCTTCGAGACTACTTCACTCCGACAGCGAATATCACTACAAGCATAGTCAACCCAACTGTGCAAGCCACTAATTTTGAACTCAAACCAAGCTTAATTCAAATGGTTCAGAATTCGACTATGTTTAGAGGTGCACCAACAGAAGACCCGCACACCCATCTTAGAAACTTCTTGAGGGTGGCAGACTCGGTAATTTGCAATGGTGTCACCCCTGATGCTATTAGAGTGAGATTGTTTCCATGGTCCTTGGCTGACAAGGCATCTGCTTGGCTAGACTCTCAACCTGCTGAGTCCATTACGAGTTGGGAACAACTGAAGCAAAAATTCTTGACCAAATATTTTCCCCCAGGTAAGACTACTAAGATCCGAGGTGCAATAATCAGCTTTGCTCAAGTCGAGCAAGAATCTTTACATGAGGCTTGGGAAAGGTTTCAAGACTTACTCCGAAGTTGTCCTCATCATGGATTTGAGAAGTGGCAACTACTTGAATACTTTTGCAACGGATTATCTTCTCAAAATAGGGGAATTGTTAATATGGCTTGTGGTGGCTCTCTATTGAATGGGGAACCTGCGATAGTATATGACTTAATTGCAGAAATAGCAGCTGATAATGCCCAATGGGAGACAACTGACAGACACGTTAAGAAATCAGCTGGGATGTACAAGGTTGATGATGAAACTAGTCTTGATATAAAACTAGATGTTCACTCTAAACAAGTGCAATCTTTGATGAAGGTACAAGCTCAATCTACTCCAATAGTTACCTCCACTAGTGACATCACAAATAAACTTTGGGGAGGCCCAACTGAAGAAGTCAACTATCTTGGTCAGAAGAAAAGTGAGTTAAGGTCTGGTATGCAAGATTCTTTAGTTAGATACATGGAAAAAGTTGGACATCCGTGCATGCATGGGTGTTTTAGCCAATTACATGGACAGGACTGATGAGAGGTTACAATCTATTGAAGATCTGATAAAAGCACAAGGTCGACCAACTTCTTCAACTGAGGAGGCCAACTACGTTCAGAATTCCAACTGGAGCCAAAATGATCCTTATTCAAACACTTACAATCCGGGTTGGAGAAATCACCCCAATTTCTCTTGGGGAGGACAACTGTAACACCCCCTTCTACCATAACTACTATTTAATTAATTTTGAAAATCAGAGTGCGTAAAAACTTTTAGTGCGACCACTTGAGGGTGCCACATTTAAAACACCAAAATCAAACTCCAAAATATTAATTAAAATAAAACTCCAAAGTAAGATACATAGCACCAACAATGTCTGAGGACAAAATACTACAGCAGTGGAAATAATAACTTAACATCTTAGTTCAAATATAAACGAAATAACAACTAAACATCCCCCCGGTGCTACGTATCAGAGCCGACTCGACCATACTAGAAGAATGATCTCTAATCACCTTCAGTCACTGTCACCTGCAGGTTGCCGACATACGAAGCAACACGACGCAGTAGGGTGAGTCTCAATACATAGGAAATAATAGATAAAACAAGAAACATAGTAGAATAGGCACACCAGACATACAGTCAATCCAAATACACCATTAATACTGATTACACTGGAATACGATTACACGAATTAAGTTACACACTGGATTACGATCACACCTAAGGAAAGCCGCAGTTACACGAGATTACAAGTCACACCAAGAATCTGATTCGATCAAATACACCAATAGTACAGATACACCAGAAATACAGGCACACCAGTCAAATACACCATTAGTTTATGAACACCCAATCAGTCACCAGAACATGTATGTAATGCATGAAATGCAACCCAATACTCCACGGGCATATGCATGTGGATCCATCACCAAAATAGCCTTGAGGGCATTCACCAAAAATTTAAGAGGCCGAGGCCTATTCACCAAAATATGCATATGATAATGCGACACCATGTACTATGCACCAGAAACACCAAATCACCAACATATTGCAATAGCATGCTCACCAATAGCCTTGTGGGCTCACCAACACCAAAGAAAGGTCATAGACCCCAATTCACCAATATTTATTCACCAATAATACGCCACACCATAAATAGAAATTCTTATAGGGACTAAAAGATCACCGAGACTAATCTACACCAAAGGACTAAAGTCAACGCCAGGGACTAAACCCACACCTAAGGACCATTTTAGCACCTAAGGACCAATCTAACACCATAAGGACCATTTTAGCACCTAAGGACCAATCTAACACCATAAGGACCATTTGAGCACCTAAGGGCTAATTTGACACCATAAGAAGTAATTTAACACCTCAAGGACCAATTTGACACCTAAGGACTATTTTGACACCAAAAGGATTAATTTAACACCTAAGGACTATTTTGACACCAAAAGGATTAATTTAACACCTAAGGACTATTTTGACACTAAAAGGACCAAAATAACATTTTTGGGGACTAAAAGTTCAGAGGGACCAAAACAGTATTTTTGACACTTAGGGTAACATTGGCAACACCCGCACAAAGTGCTGGATTCCTACATCAGTGCTCCTACTTCGGCGAATTATTTAAAATAGAAAGCGACATCGAAAAATTACAAAAGACGACTCATTGGAAAGCCCTCTGAGTGTAGTTTCTACCTATGATTTTAGTTTTTCAAAATAAGTGTCCAGTTGGTACAGTTTTTCAAAACACTACACTGAGGTACCAAAATCGGACAGAACGCTTTACCCAACTTGCAACCAAATTTTCTTTCTCATTTCTTAATGAAATTCAGTGAAATCAGTGCCTATTTCGTAGAGAATTAAGTCTATTTTTCAATGAAATAAGAATCACTCAAAACGGAGTTCAATTGAGCACACAAAACCTGCAAAAACTGAACCTACTCCCAATTTGACTCCAGAAATTTGACCTAACTTTAGAGACTCATAACTTGAGCTACACAACTCCGAATTGAACGAAACCAGTGCCAAAACGACCGGCCTTAAGTCTATTTTCAAAAACAATTAGCCACACAATTTTTGGATCAACCAAACAGTACCAGTTTGAGAAAAACCGAAACAGTGTCCAGAAAACACACAAAACCATAAACAAGTAAAGCTCATCATCAACATACACACTCCTACTCAACTCTAATTCAAACAATCTATCAAACACCTAACAAGCACCAATATTTCTCCTATTCAATTATATCAATTTAACAACCAATCATCTCCATATTAATTAACACCTATTACACATCATATTGCATTAAATTCATGTTATAACACCTTAATATCAACAATCAATACAATAACCTTTCAATTCAATCACATATAAAATCAAACAATCACCCAATCACTCAAATACTTCATGAATCAATTTAAACAACTACTCCTAACACCTAATCTCTATGATTTCATGGTTTATAGATTATTAACTATGAAAGAGAGCCCCCATACCTTGTTAATTGGAGAAGACACTCAATAAATCAAGAAGGATCCTCCCAAGCAGTGGCGGATCTTGCCAACAAAATTGGAGGGGGTCAAAATAGTAACAAATATATAAAACAAAATTAATTGTGTGTTAATAATAGTTTATTTGGTTTAGTGGTCAAAATAAAAAAGAGGTGTGACCATGACAAGAATTGAACTGGGGACCCTAAATACACCAATAAAGCTTTTAACCACTTGGCTATTGATACCTCTGTTGCTTAGTGTTCATTCGGTTCTATATATTCTAACTTTGAGTATAAAATATATTTGTGTATATACTAACTTAATGAGAGCCGGGGGGTACCGTGGCTCCCCCCGGCTCCTTAAAAGATCCGCCACTGCTCCCAAGACACCAACACTCCAAGCTTTTCCTCCTCTCCTTGAGCTTCACGCAACTCTCTCTCTTTTCTCCCTCTCCTTGCCGTCGCACACCCTCTCTCACTCTTCTCACTTTCTAATTTTTGATTTTCTTGCTCTAATGAGGGTTTCTCCTAAGACCCTAAGGTTTTATTAATTGGGTTTGGGCCACTTAACTCCAATGGGCCCTAATTGCACACCCCTAATTACTTTCTCATATCCTCTCAATTTAACTAAAATACTCCCCATGTATTTACTACACCCCACTCCTTATTTAAATGAGCATCAACACTCTAACTCTTTTTAATTTGATTTTAAATTCCCAACCATACGCTACTTTTCCTCCTACTTTTCCTCCCTCCCATAACCACTTTGGTTTTCCCTAGAAACTTGTTTTTAATAATAATAATTATATGACTGAATAATAATAATAATAATAATAATAATAATAATAATAATAATCATCATCATCATATATTAAGTATTTCTAACATCAATTTTAGTCCTTCTCAACATGGTCCACTACCCTATCAAATCAACTCCAAATAATTTCTAATAAAATTTGGGGCGTTACAACTCTCCCCCACTTAGAATATTTTCGTCCTCAAAAATTTAGCTAATAGGAACATGGTTATGCTCTAACCAGTTCATTCCCAAGATTACAATTACCCCACCCAACGGCAAACAAAAATTCATAACAAAGTCTCTGTCGAAGATCGACAAGGGACACAGAAAACACACCAGGCAATACAAGATCAATCATAGCAGACAACACAAGACCTAGACGTTCACAACATTCGACAGCAATAAACAACAACATAACTATAACTTAGAACGAGTACCAAGACTCGAGGGTTAATAGACTCGACGACTCGATAACTTGGCCGGACAGACCGAACTTTTGCTCTGATACCACTAATGTAACACCCCCTTCTACCATAACTACTATTTAATTAATTTTGAAAATCAGAGTGCGTAAAAACTTTTAGTGCGACCACTTGAGGGTGCCACATTTAAAACACCAAAATCAAACTCCAAAATATTAATTAAAATAAAACTCCAAAGTAAGATACATAGCACCAACAATGTCTGAGGACAAAATACTACAGCAGTGGAAATAATAACTTAACATCTTAGTTCAAATATAAACGAAATAACAACTAAACATCCCCC
Organism: Oxytropis ochrocephala; assembly: GCA_020916435.1. Classification (NCBI taxonomy): domain Eukaryota; kingdom Viridiplantae; phylum Streptophyta; class Magnoliopsida; order Fabales; family Fabaceae; genus Oxytropis; species Oxytropis ochrocephala. Next base: position 57,921,192 of record CM037090.1, on the reverse strand, counting down.
CGGTGCTACGTATCAGAGCCGACTCGACCAAACTAGAAGAAGGATCTCTAATCACCTTGATCCATCACACCGCAGTTGCTGAGACATACGAAGCAACACGACGCAGTAGGGTGAGTCTCAATACATAGGAAATAATAGATAAAACAAGAAACATAGTAGAATAGGCACACCAGACATACAGTCAATCCAAATACACCATTAATACTGATTACACTGTGAATACGATTACACGTAATTACAGCATTACACGTGATTCTGATCACACCGGAAGCACGCAGATTACACTGTGGATTACGGTCACACCGATGTCTGATTCGATCAAATACACCAATAGTACAGATACACCAGAAATACAGGCACACCAGTCAAATACACCATTAGTTTATGAACACCCAATCAGTCACCAGAACATGTATGTAATGCATGAAATGCAACCCAATACTCCACGGGCATATGCATGTGGATCCATCACCAAAATAGCCTTGAGGGCATTCACCAAAAATTTAAGAGGCCGAGGCCTATTCACCAAAATATGCATATGATAATGCGACACCATGTACTATGCACCAGAAACACCAAATCACCAACATATTGCAATAGCATGCTCACCAATAGCCTTGTGGGCTCACCAACACCAAAGAAAGGTCATAGACCCCAATTCACCAATATTTATTCACCAATATCGAAAAATTTAAAATAGAAAGCGACATCGAAAAATTACAAAAGACGACTCATTGGAAAGCCCTCTGAGTGTAGTTTCTACCTATGATTTTAGTTTTTCAAAATAAGTGTCCAGTTGGTACAGTTTTTCAAAACACTACACTGAGGTACCAAAATCGGACAGAACGCTTTACCCAACTTGCAACCAAATTTTCTTTCTCATTTCTTAATGAAATTCAGTGAAATCAGTGCCTATTTCGTAGAAAATTAAGTTTATTTTTCAATGAAATAAGAATCACTCAATACGGAGTTCAATTGAGCACACAAAACCTGCAAAAACTGAACCTACTCCCAATTTGACTCCAGAAATTTGACCTAACTTTAGAGACTCATAACTTGAGCTACACAACTCCGAATTGAACGAAACCAGTGCCAAAACGACCGGCCTTAAGTCTATTTTCAAAAACAATTAGCCACACAATTTTTGGATCAACCAAACAGTACCAGTTTGAGAAAAACCGAAACAGTGTCCAGAAAACACACAAAACCATAAACAAGTAAAGCTCATCATCAACATACACACTCCTACTCAACTCTAATTCAAACAATCTATCAAACACCTAACAAGCACCAATATTTCTCCTATTCAATTATATCAATTTAACAACCAATCATCTCCATATTAATTAACACCTATTACACATCATATTGCATTAAATTCATGTTATAACACCTTAATATCAACAATCAATACAATAACCTTTCAATTCAATCACATATAAAATCAAACAATCACCCAATCACTCAAATACTTCATGAATCAATTTAAACAACTACTCCTAACACCTAATCTCTATGATTTCATGGTTTATAGATTATTAACTATGAAAGAGAGCCCCCATACCTTGTTAATTGGAGAAGACACTCAATAAATCAAGAAGGATCCTCCCAAGACACCAACACTCCAAGCTTTTCCTCCTCTCCTTGAGCTTCACGCAACTCTCTCTCTTTTCTCCCTCTCCTTGCCGTCGCAACTCTCTCTCTTTTCTCACTTTCTAATTTTTGATTTTCTTGCTCTAATGAGGGTTTCTCCTAAGACCCTAAGGTTTTATTAATTGGGTTTGGGCCACTTAACTCCAATGGGCCCTAATTGCACACCCCTAATTACTTTCTCATATCCTCTCAATTTAACTAAAATACTCCCCATGTATTTACTACACCCCACTCCTTATTTAAATGAGCATCAACACTCTAACCCTTTTTAATTTGATTTTAAATTCCCAACCATACGCTACTTTTCCTCCTACTTTTCCTCCCTCCCATAACCACTTTGGTTTTCCCTAGAAACTTGTTTTTAATAATAATAATTATATGACTGAATAATAATAATAATAATAATAATAATAATAATAATAATCATCATATATTAAGTATTTCTAACATCAATTTTAGTCCTTCTCAACATGGTCCACTACCCTATCAAATCAACTCCAAATAATTTCTAATAAAATTTGGGGCGTTACAACAACAAAAGGGGCAAAATTCAAATTCCTATAAGCCACCACATGTGCAAAGGCAGGAAGAGAAGAAACCAGATATTGATGGAAGACTTGGAAGCCTGGAGGGCCAAATGGGAGCCATCAACAATGAATTTGGAAGCCTCAAGGATCAAATCTCAAATCTCATTACTCGTGTTGTCTCAAAGGCCTCAAGGCTCACTTCCTACCTGTGATCGAGCCTAATCCAAGAAATGAGCGAAGAAGGCAAATTTGTCACTCTTAGGAGTGGCAAGGAGCCGGTTCAAGAAAACAATCAAGATGGGCGGGCGCCGAGAAAGAAATACAAGCTCCTACCGAGGGAGTACTTTGAGGAAAGCAAAAGGAAAGGGAGAAATATGAGCAAGCAAAGGTAAATGTTCCTTATCCTCAAAGACTTAAAAATGAGCGAGAATGATAAGCGGTTTGCTAGATTTCTTGAAATATTTAGAAAATTGCATATTAACATTCCTTTTCTTTGAAGTTATTGCTAAAATGCCTAAATATGCCAAATTTTTAAAAGAAATTATTTCTAACAAAAGGAAGTTGGAAGGCTTTGAGACAGTTAGGCTTAATGAGGAATGTTCTGCTATAGTTTTAAAAAAGTTACCACCTAAGCTTAAAGATCCAGGTAGTTTTACTATCCCTTGTACAATTGGTAACTCTCATTTTGAAAAGGCATTATGTGATTTAGGAGCAAGTATAAATTTGATGCCTTTTTCTGTTTTTAGAAAGCTTGGTTTGCAGGAACCCAATCCTACTAACATCACTTTGCACCTAGCTGATAGATCCATTGCCCACCCCCGTGGAGTGGTGGAAGATGTTTTAGTTAAGGTTGATAAGTTTATTTTCCCTGCTGATTTTGTTGTTTTGGATATGGAAGAAGATGAGGAAGTCCCAATTATTTTGGGGCATCCTTTCTTAGCTACAGGAAAAAGCCTAATTGATGTTCAGCAGGAAAAATTGACTTTGAGACTTGGAGATGAGGAAGTTGTATTTCAAGTCTTGAATTCATTAAAAAATCCTTCCTCATTTGCTTCTTGTAATTTTATTCAAGCTAGAGATATTAATGATGTGATTACCTCTGACAGTTTTGATGATTTTAGAATTCAGGATCCTCTAGAAAAAGTACTTACTTTACAGGGACTTGGCATGCTGCAGGGTGGTGAGGAAGAAGAGTTCTTAATGTTTTTGCAGGCTCACCACCCTCAAAAAAATTATAGTAACCATAGATTTGAGGAACTGGAATGGGGTAACACTCCAAATCCCAAACCTTCCATTGAAGAGGCTCCTGAGCTTGAATTAAAGCCTCTTCCTTCAAATGTAAAATATGCTTTCTTGCACCCCCTTCCTCTTTGCCTGTTATTATTGCTGCAGATTTGACAGACACCATGGAGGATAAGCTTTTGAGGGTATTAAGGGCCAACAAAGAGGCCTTTGGATGGTCAATTCATGATATAAAAGGCATCAGTCCCTCAATTTGCACTCACAAGATCTACATGGAGGATGAATACCAACCTCGAGCACTACCTCAACGCCGCCTTAATCCTAACATGAAAGAGGTGGTAAAAAAGGAAGTAATTAAGCTTCTTGATGCAGGTATCATCTATCCTATCTCTGATAGTAAGTGGGTAAGTCCTGTTCAATGTGTTCCTAAAAAGGGAGGTACTACTGTGATGGAAAATGATAAAAATGAATTAATTGCAGTTAGAAAAACTACCGGGTGGCGTATGTGCATTGATTATAGAAAATTAAATGATGCCACCGGAAAGATCACTCCCTTCCCTTTATTGATCAAATGCTTGAGAGAGTGGCGGGGACATGATTATTATTGTTGTTTGGATGGATATTAGGTTATTTGCAAATACCCGGTGGCTTCGAGGATCAAGAAAAACTACTTTTACTTGCCCATATGGAACATTTGCATATAAAAGGATGCCATTCGGTTTATGTAATGCTCCCGCCACTTTCCAAAGATGCATGATGGCTATTTTTTCCGACTTGGTTGAAAATGCATTGAGATATTCATGGATGACTTTATCGCTTTTGGATCCTCTTATGAGGATTGTTTACATAACTTGAATTTAGTGTTGCAGAGATGCAGTGGATACTAATTTAGTGCTCAATTGGGAGAAGTGCCAATTTATGGTACAAGATTGCATTATTTTGGGACACAAGGTGTCCACTAAAGGCATTGAAGTCGATCCCGCAAAGGTGGAGATAATTGCAAAGTTGCCCCCACCCAATTCTGTTAAAGGGGTTCGTAGTTTCTTGGGCCATGCTGGTTTCTATAGAAGGTTTGTTAAAGATTTTTCAAAAATTGCAAAGCCTATGACTGACCTCTTGGTTAAGGAGGCCACTTTTGATTTTTCTGACACTTGTTTGAAGGCTTTTAATTGTTTAAAGGAAAAATTAATTAGTGCCCCTATTGTTGTTGTCCCCGATTGGTCGCTTCCCTTTGAAATTATGTGTGATGCTAGCGATACTGCTGTGGGGGCTGTTTTGGGACAAAGAAAGAATAAGGTATTCTATACCATTTACTATGCTAGTCGCACTCTTGATGATGCTCAAAGAAATTACACCACCACAGAGAAAGAGTTGCTAGCGGTAGTATTTGCATTTGACAAGTTTCGTCATTACCTTGTTCTTTCTAAAGTTATTGTTTATACTGATCATGCTGCTATTAGATATTTGCTTGGAAAGCAGGATGCCAAACCCAGATTAATCAGGTGGATTTTATTATTACAAGAGTTTGACTTGGAGATTAGAGACAAGAAAGGCTCAGAGAACTTTGTAGCTGACCACCTCTCAAGACTCGACCATAGTGTGATGCAGGCCTCAAATGATGGGGAGATCAAGGAGGTTTTCCCTGATGAGAAACTTTTAGCTATTTCTACTGTTCTTTGGTTTGCAGATATTGTCAACTACTTGGTGGGTAAGGTTGTTCCACCTGATTTTTCATTTCAACAAAAGAAGAAATTAATTTCTGATGCTAGAGACTACTTGTGGGATGACCCTTACCTATTTAAAGTATGTGGAGACAAGGTAATAAGGCGTTGTGTGCCTATGGATGAGGTAACTTCTATCCTTGAGCATTGTCATTCTAAAGAGGTAGGTGGCCACTTTGGCCCAAATAGAACTGCATATAAGGTTTTACAATGTGGTTTTTATTGGCCTACTATATTTAAAGATGCTCATGAATTTGTGAAAGCTTGTGATAGTTGCCAAAGGAGTGGAAATATTTCTAGGCGTCAAGAGATGCCCTTAAACAATATTTTGGTTTGTGAGATATTTGATGTATGGGGTATTAACTTTATGGGGCCCTTCCCTAAATCTTTTGCAAATCAATATATTCTTGTTGTTGTAGATTATGTGTCTAAGTGGGTAGAAGCTGTAGCCTTACCCACTAATGATGCTCGGGTAGTAGTGAGATTTTTAAAGAAAAATATTTTTACCAGATTTGGCACTCCCCGAGCAATTATTAGTGATGGTGGCACTCATTTTTGCAATAAACAATTTGAAAATCTTTTGAGCAAATATGGTGTCACTCATAATGTAGCAACTCCTTACCACCCACAAACCAGCGGACAAGTTGAAATTTCAAACAGAGAGTTAAAAAGGATTTTAGAGAAGACAGTTAGTGAATCAAGAAAAGATTGGTCTTTGAAACTTGATGATGCACTATGGGCCTCTGAATCGCTTTTAAAACCCCATTGGGATGTCTCTTACCGCCTTGTTTTTGGAAAAGCATGTCATTTGCTCGTTGAATTAGAGCATAAAGCACTTTGGGCCTTAAAATTTCTAAACTTTGATGCTCACTTACGGTGAAAATAGGTTCATTGCACTCGATGAATTGGATGAGCTCCGTCTCTGAGCTTATGAGAATGCCAAGTTATATAAGGAGCGGACTAAAAGTGGCATGATAAGCGCATTCAAAGAAATGGCGTGAGTTCCATGTTGGTGAGAAGGTTTTAATTTATAACTCACGCTTTTGCGTCTTTTCCCAGAAAGTTGCGCTCAAGGTGGTATGGACCTACACAATCGTTACTCAAGTTTTTCCTTATGGAGTGCTTCGAGGTATCTCATGAAGATGGTACCACGTTTAAGGTCAATGGTCGCGTGTGAAGCATTTTGAGGAAGGGTTGCTCCAAGTGAGCTATGTCACTGGCCTCAAGGATTGACCGTAGTACCGTCAGGCTCGGGACGTTAAACAAGCGCTTCGCAGGAGGCAACCTGTGTTTTATTTTCTCTCACTTTTGTTTGTTTTTTATTTATTTAGGAATTAGCTCAGTTTGCAAAGCTCTCTCGGGGAAGTCACTCTTACTCTCTCTCTCTCATTTATTTCTTTTTGTGCCAATTTGATATTTTGCATTGAGGACTATGCTTCATGCTAGTGTGGGGGAGGATATTATATGTTGTTACTTGATCTCTATTAATGCATATACCCACTACTTATGTTGATAGCAGTTTTTCTGGCTTGTTTTGCATGAACTATGCTTAAATTGAAAAAAAAATAGAGATTTTGCCTTTAGGGGATCCCATAATTAATTTACTTGACAGACTTGTGCTTAATTGTAACTGTGAGGATGTCCTTAGGAAGCTGATAATTAGCATTTGTCCCTCTTGAGTACTTTTTGTGAACTAGCTTCTAAATGTGAGATCTGAGCCTATATAAGGGGATTGATACTAAATCATAAATTTTTACCCCTTTTCTTTCTATGAGTGTGTTTCCCAATTTGCTACATTCTAGAATTTGTCTTTTGACCATTTCAAGGCGAAAATTGATTTGCATCATGTAAAAAAAAGTGGGAAATTTAGGTATTTTTCTGGCCTCAGAGTTGTTTGTTGAATTTATCCATTAGTTGCCCCCCTTGAGCCTAATTGTTATATTCTTTCTTTGGTACCCAGATATAATTTTTTTCTTTTTCTTTTTTTTGGTAACCAATTGAAATTGAATGTGGAGCAACTATTGAAAATTACAACTACGTCCTATATTTTAATGATCTATATTGTCAGGACTGAAATTCGTCCAATACTTTAGTTGTCTATCTTGTTAGGATGAAGAAACAAAAGGAGTGATTCATGTGCTCACAAGAATATCTTCCTACAAAGGAAACAAAATAGAAGTTTTCATGTCTTACCTTTTCCTTAGAAAGATAATTTGAAAAAAAAAAAGTAAGAAGGAGGAAAAGACACATCAAAAGAATGAAAGAGCCAAAGGGCAAATCCAAAAAAAAAAGCAACAAAAAAAAAGTCTACTCAAGAGAAAAGGTAAATCAAAGAGAGCTGATTCAATAGAAGAAGAGTGAAGAATGAAAGTGATATTAATTTGGAGTTTGGACAAAAATTGTAAAATAGATAGGAGCTTCATATTTGGTTTCAAGGGTTACTATTTGTTTTTTTCTGTTCTTGTTAGCCCATTGTTTATCCCTCTCTTCTTACTTCCTACCTTGCATGAATTCACCCTGGCCCCATTACAACCCATGAAACCCCATCTTTTGCATGCATGTGAACTATTTAGTGGAGATTTGGTCAAATTACAAACATATGGTAATGTGCATTTCGTGAAAACCTGAGTGTATATTTTCACTAGTCCCTAAACACTTAGAGAGATTGTGAGCGAGTGTCATTGTTCACAAAAATGTAATCTTCAGGGACTTGAGCCTCTAATTGGGCAACCTTTTGACACCTCATATGTTCTATACTATCTATTGGCTGTCATTGTGCTTCTAACTTTGGGTTCCTTATTTGGCTATCTCTATTACTTATTTGAAAAGTTTTTGAGCCAGAGAATTTGCTTGAGGACATGCAAATATTTAGTGTGGGGGAGTTGATAAACTCTAATTTAGTGCATTTTTAAAGATACATTTGAGTCTTTTTTTAGAGTAATTATTAGCAATTATATAAATCACTAACTTAATTTACTCTTTATTTTGCAGAAAAGAAAAAATATGAAAAAAATAATATTCTAAACTAAAGCTATATATATATATATATATATATATATATATATATATATATATATATATATATATGGGGTTTGCTCTACAAAAGAAGGGCGCTGGATATACAACAAAAGGCAATGTCACATGGGCCAATTGGAATTGAAAGAAGGAAAGCCCATGGTGATTTAAAAGAAAGGAGCACGCAACCCTAGGAGGAAGGGAAGGTGATTTAAAAGGAAGGAGCCGCACAGTAAAGAGGGGAGATAACAGTGTTGCAACAGAGAGACCAGGGAGACAAGACTGCAACACACAAGAATTAAGAGAAAAAAAAAGGAGAGCTGCGCACGAAAATCGAGGGGAGATTGAAATAAACTGACGCACACGGACATCGCAGAGGGAGATTGGAAGTTTTGGGTACCCGTGAGCTTTGGAGCAGAATTCAGAGACTGAATACAGGATCAGAATTTACTCAATTTCCGGGTTATTTTTATTATGTAATTCATGACTTTTAATTTTATTCCAATGTTCTTGAACACTATGGATAGCTAAATCCTTTCAAGTGCTCTAGGTGGATCTTCGCTTGATTAGAGACATTTTTATGTTTTAATTTATACTCGTGAATTCCCAATTTTTATTTCAATTAATATTATCCTATTGCTTTATCACATAATTAGGATTGACAACCCTTTGCATGTTTATAATCAATTAGTTGATTAGCGATCGCATTTACAACTAGTTGGTGGACCTATAGGATAATTGAGACTATAATTAATGAATGACCAAACTTTAATTTAGTCTTCCAATCATTCAACCTTTTTGTACTTTATGCTTTTCTTAAATTTAAATTCTAGCATGACCAAACTAGGGTTAATTTAGGGAAAAGAATATTAATCGCGAATGACCAAACGAGTTAATAGCTTTAGTAAAGGGATTGATAATTGAATAAAATAAGTGATTGGTAGAATTAGACATATAGAGGAATCGAACCTCGCAAGTGAAACTGTGACCCTAGGCTTCTCTCCATTGATCAAACTTTACAATTCTAATTCTTGCACTTTATTTCTTGTTATTTTAGATTCTATAATCACCAAACATTCGTTCGTCTAAATAATAATTAATCTTAAGTAGTTTGGTATTTATTAGTTAATCCCTGTGGAGACGATATCTTTTATACTACTTCTGCGATAGAGTACACTTGCTCTAAGTGTGTTTTTAACGCAACATGCATCATGTAACACCTCTGTTTGCTATATATTGAACAGTGTAATCGTTTCTTTATCATCGAATAACACACTTTCAATCATCATTTAATTTCCAATATTCTCAGCTCAATTGAGCTTTTAGCTATGAATAACACACAAGTATGCCTTAAGATTATATTTTCTTTACATTTTGTTTTTGACCTCTATTGCCGTTGGTTTGATCTTATATACAATTCTTAACTGTGTTGTTTTTGACATTTAGTGTTGTTGATCATAAAGAAACAGGAAAACATCATCTTCATTGATTCATCAATTTAGTGTGAAAATTACTTCAACTAAATGGTAGGTATTAGAAGTTTTTGCAATTCTCAAATTTTGTTCTATGGAAAGTCCATGAATTAGGTGTTTAGCATACTATATTATGTCTCTAGGTTTTGATTTTCTTTTCTTAAACTGGAGAAGGGGCAAGAGTAGAGGAATTCAGTCCCTGCTGAGATCAATATTCAACAAGCAGTGGTAAAGGAAGAATTTGACCTATAAATCAACATGAAACAAATTGGGGTGGTAGATATGACGTAGTCGTTGAAATGTAGATGAAATAACATTGTTGGTTACGTTGGCAATTTTCAACGACATGAATACGCCGACTCGATCCTAAGTTCGAATTCAGGTGTGTTTGGGGTGATAGTTTGTGGATATTTAAAAATCTTTCATTTGGTATTTTCAACACTAAAAGTAAATGCGTATATTAGTTACCTGAAAGTAGGAGAAAGATCATTATTATAGGAAAACTTACTTTGAGAAAGATAGGCATGAACCAATAAAAATCTAAATTGTGAGTACCAAATGCATAAGTCAGTGAACGGTCATGATAATAAAGGAAATATAAGTGATGGATGATTCAGTCCCAAGTATGTAGTTTGATATAGGTAAGTTATGGAAGAAGTTTGAAGCAGGATATTGTGACCGACGACTCATTATAATCATTACTCTCTTATGAACCATTTTTCTATGTTTGAAGGATATATTACACTAATAACTTGATAGAGAGTGCCAAAATATCTTTTTAAACACTACTATACTTCAGAGCATGGTATAAGAAAGTATAATCAAGAACTATAACACAAGAAAAATTTAACTAAACTCCACTCTCCTTTTATTTAGTATAGCTGAAAGGAATAGACATTCATCAGTGAAAGGTGTGGTCCAGCAAGGTAGCCAAAACATAACAACAGAGGATGCATTTCATCTCGTACAAAAGAAGTTGGAGATCCTACAACAAAATTCAATTTTAGTATTCGGAAACATCAAAAAAGTGCAATAAGAATGGAATAAACCACTTATATGGCAATAAATGGACAAGTAAAAAATATATAGAGTTTTTCATTTCTACAATGGGAAAGTAAAACAAGTAATTAGTAACAATTTAATGTAATGCAGAGCAGGTAATTATATAGATAGATTAATTAACTTACTGGGAGCAATAGTAATTATACGAGAAAGATATTGCCTTTGATGACTTAATTTTGAATTCTATGGTAGTGGAAGAATGAGTATACCCTAAATATCAACAAATAGTATGAAATGCAAAACAACTTGTAGAAATGCTTTAAATGATGGTAATAAAACTTTCAATCTTCTTTTAGGGGAAAATTTGAGTTGTTACTATGTTATATTAATAGTTAGTGTGCTCTATTTATAATTTAGAACAGTGGATTGCTTGTTAGTGGTATTATTAGGTAAGTTTCCTCATGCTCATGTATAATGCCTCCAAAAACACTGAGCTATCATCTTCTACATGTATTGGTGGATTTTGATGCTCTGTTGGATCTTCTCCTGGACATTTTCTATCAAGTGGTTTTCCACAAAGATTAGAATTTCCTTCAAACACGAAGGATCAAAGCCCCAGAATTATGCTCCAATTGGAATTTTTCCATAGAGGTGATTGTTTGACAAGTTCAACATAGTGAGACGATCAATGAGAGCTAGACTGGAAGGAATTATGCCTGAAATATTATTTCTCGACAAGTCAAGAAACTCCAATGACTTTAAGTTTCATATTTTTGGAATGATTTCCCCATGCAGATTATTTCTTGACAAATTTAAGGAAACCAATCCAAATAAGTTCTCAATGTCTGTCGGTATTTCCCCTGTAAGATTATTGCTTGAGAGATCAATGCTTTTTAAAAACTTAACTTCATTTTTGAAGTCATGGTCTACACCTTTCCACATCAGGAATAAGAGTGGGTTCACACCTTTTTCACCATACCATATCGGATAAACATAAAGTTCGTCATACCAACTGTCTCTTGGGCTCATGGTGTTCTTAGCCATTGAAGTAAAGTTCCTAACACAATGAGGGATTCTTCCTGATAAGTTATTTAGAGACAGATCCAAGACTTGAAGTTTTGTCAAATAATAGAGATTTGAAGGTATACTTCCATAGAAGTTGTTGAATCAAAGACTTATGAGTCGAAGCTGTGAGCTCTCTCCAATCCATAAAGGAATCAGACCATAGAACTTATTTTTACAAAGATCCAACCAAACTAAATGGTTTGAGTAGTTTTTCAAGGAGGAAGGTAGTTGTCCATTCAAACTATTATTTCTTAATATCAAAACCTTTATACGAGGAAAAGCACCCATTGAGAACATAATCTTTCCCTTCAACTTGTTATTGCTCAAGTCAACAAACTCTAATGAAGTTAGATTATTCCAACAATCAGGCAACTCACCCTTTAATCGATTGTTTGATAAATCTAAAACTTGTAAATAGCCAATCCTAGTGTTGCTACATTCAAAGGAAACTAAATCTGAAAATTTGTTATTGGATAGATATATACAATATTGTTGCTTGAGATAAGAATGGCAGAATAGGACCTTCAAGTTGATTTGAACTCAAATCTATTGCAGCTTCGTAAGTAAGATTGAGTTCAAAATTGGGAATCTTACCGATGAGATTGTTGTTTGAAACATTCAAAAAATCAAACATTTGTAATTTTCCCCAAAACCAAAGAGGTATTGGACTTGGATCGAGATTATTACCAACATTTGAAATGTCGAGAACGACTAAGTTGTTTTGAGTGTGGAGCCAATTGGGAAATATTGGATTAAGATTGCAAGATGATAGACTCAAAAGTTCCAATTGGAAAGGAGGAATCCAGTCATCAGTAACCTTTACCGTGAGTGAGTTATGAGACAACTCCAACTCTACTAATTTGGAAAGGTTAGTGAAATGGGACTCAGAGACATAACCTTCAAATGAATTTTCACCTAGCAGTAAAAGCTGCAACTCGGCTAGATCTGATGCTTGTGGGTATATTTCCAACTAATTGATTTCCAGTAAGCCTAAATTCTTCCAAAGATGGAAAGACTAAAAGGTTAGGCAACTTGCCAGAAAACTGATTATAAGATAAGGAAAGTTCATGCAACGAGGAGACATTTCCAATGCATTTGGAATAGTTGTGAGTAAGCTCTCCACTCAAGCTGTTTTCAGATGCCCGAAATGATCGCAACGTGCACGTATTCAAAATGGATTTGGGGATCTTTCCTTGTAGACTATTGTATGAGATATGGAAACTTACTAGTGAATGCATTGTGTTTCCAAAATCACTGGGAATACTACCTGTTAACAAGTTAAAGGAAAGGTCAAGGTGTTGAAGATTGGAGCTGAAGTTAAGCATCCCCACTTGAATATAGTTGATGATGATGTCAAATGATTGTCAGAGAGTTCGAGCAGAGCAAGAGAAGTGGAGAAATTCAACTTCGAATTAGACAAAGGAAGAATATCTGTATCTGAAAGGTCGCACTCACTTAGCCTTAGTTCTTCAAGCATTGGAAGCTTCTGTAGGAATTGCAGGTTGTGATGAGAAGAATCGTTGAGGCCACGGGTACTACTCAAGTCAAGAGTTCTCAAAGAAGTGAGGTTGGATAACCACTCAATAGTGCCGCCATTTTGGTTGTTGATTATAAGATTTGAATCGTCCACATTGCAGGTTGGAAGCTTCTGTAGGAATTGCAGGTTGTGATGCAACCTGCTTCTGAAGTGTATTGTTGCGAAATTAATGGATTGACCAAGAAATGATGGAGTTTATAGGACGTGATGATGCAGTGACTTGTTGGTTCCACATTAAGAAGTTTTTATCTTCGAGCTTGATGGAGAGTTTCGAAGTATGGAAACCATGAGATGAATTGGTTCCATTGCTGCAAACACATTGGAGCCGAGATCGGTTTGGGATTGAGTTAACGGTGATGATTCAGAAGCCATTGGTGAAGACTGAGCAAGAATTGATGAAGTTTGAGCACGAATTGGTAATGACGGAAGCTAGGTTTGGATCAGAAATGGCGATTGATACCATGTAAGAGATAGAAGAGGAAGATAAGAGAGAGAATTCAGAATCATTTGTTCAATTCATATTGCAATTGCTCAACTCAACATTACAATGAATCATTCAAGGGTTTTATACCCAGTTTACAATCAGTTACACAACTCAACAATACTTAACAGATCTAACAGAAATCAGTTGCAGTAACTGTTCCAGAAGCTTATGGTGATTCTAAACTTGCATCATCTTGTTTCAATTTACTCTTCTCTTCATTGTGTGTAGCTGAAGTGAGAGTGTTGAGTGGTGAGCTTCGTTCGTTTCCTTTCGTTGTGTTGAGAGTGTTGTTGCTTTGAGTGATGCGAGCTTTACTTTTGTCGAGAGTAGATGACGTGTTTTGCTGACTAGGACATGTTGACTGTTGACTGGCTTGTGTTGACTTTACTATTCTTCTCTATCATTCCCCTTGCAAGCTCAAGTAAGTTTCTTACTCTGAGCTTGTCACGTAAGTGCAGAAACATTGAAGGTCCCAACGGTTTAGTGAGAATATCGACCAGTTGCATTCATGCTGGAACATACTTTACCACAAGGGATTTTGAAGCAATTCTTTCCCTCACAAAATGTATATCCATCTCAATGTGTTTAGTTCTAGAATGTAGAACTGGGTTGTGAGCTAGAAGGACTGCAGACAAGTTATCACACAGCAAGTGAGGAGTCTGGTGAGGTATTTTCAGCTCTGTCAGCAACGATTGAATCCACAATAACTCTGCAGTGGCATGAGCCATTGCTCTATATTCTGCCTCTACACTGGAACGGGCTACCAAGCTTTGTTTCTTTGCACTCCAAGTTACTAGATTGGGCCCAAAGAAGACACATAACCCAGTGGTTGACACTACAAGAAAATCGCTGATTTGCCACAGACATTTCCGTCGCAAAAGGGCCAATTTCCGTGGCAAAACATCATTTGCCACAGATTTGCCACGGACAAAAATTGGTGGCAAAAACGCTCGTCGCAAATCGTTTACCACGGAATTTCTGTGGCAAATGTTTTCGTCGCTAATCCGTCGCAAATATCCGTGGCAAAGTCGTCGCGAATTTCATCGTAAATCCGTGGCAAATCCGTCGCAAAAAAAAAAATTTTAAAAATTTAATTAAAGTACTTCATACTAGCCTAAGGGCACGTGCGATGCACGGGGCATGCTAGTAAAATTTTAAACCGAAAATCTCAAAACACTTCATTCCAAGTAATTATTAACATATTTTAAAATAATTATTATGATTTTCATTGACAATCTTCTACACTTAATTCAAACTAACAACATGTCAAGCATAAGAGTAAACCTCTTTTTCCTATTAAGTCGAAAACAATACAACCCATAGAAGTACCAAATCGACGAATACATATGTCATATACGTAAATGTTTTATCGGGGAGGGCTAGTATCAACGAATGTAAATACAATAAGCTAATAATTTTTAATAAACATGAACATCTTATATAACTAAACTTGATCACAAATTTGAAAAAAAATTTACATGTAAGGAGAGCCTTCTGGAAATGTTTCCTCACAGCCACCTCAGCCATCTAGACTTCTGTACACAACCCCAAGAAAAGATTCCTATGAATGGCCAAAGTCAGCAAACCAAACAATGCATGAGTGGCAATTTTCTTAGCTTGATACATCAATATAGTAGTATATAAATACAGTCTGATTACAACACAAATAGAAGAGTATATTAAATATGTTTCCCAGTGATAATAAGACTAATGAGTAGTTAAACGTTTCAACTTCCAAGCTGATACCACCAACAAAAATTGTAACAACTAACAAGTTTAGAAATTTCTGTAAAATGCATATATGTTTTTAAATGTCATGCAAGCTGATAAAATTAGATCTAGCCTAATAACATTGCATCAGTTCTGCATATAATTTGTTTACTATAGCACTGATATTTAAATACACCTTGACAATTAAAGTTAACCTATAATGCAACCAAGATACAACATTTGAAAGCAATATTATTGTAAATAACACATGAAAGATTCACAAAGAAACAATGATCTAAAAGAGAGCTATATAGCAACATCATTTCAAAAGCACGAATCTGCTAAAAGAGAGCTAGATAGCAACATATTAAAGTTACACGAAATGACATGCACTTGATTCACTTCAATCAGAGTTGCCAAACCTGCACAAGCATAAATGACAAATGATATTATAAACGCGATCTGCTCATGAAAACCATTTCGAACATATCCTGCTAGCATCAACATATGATTTAAGTTAAAGTGATTCTTAATGCCAACACTAAAGCACAAAATATAAAACCACCACTATCAATCCTACATGGATGAAAACACTCTCCTGACTTGAGGTTACTGGTATACATAAGCATTGTATTATTTCATCTAATGGATACAATCATAATTCAAAAAAACACAATTAAATGGGAAGAAAGCAATAAAAAATGGTCTTTGATAGCATGCATAAAACAGTTTGATGATCAGAGCATATAGATACCTCTTCAACGTGCTGAGCACCAACGTGCTGAGCACCACCGAGCACCACCTTGATGTGTTACCTGGATAACGTTTCACTGAAGGATAACTCTTCTTGAGAAGCAACAGCATGATGTTTTTCATGTCAATTATGCATTAAAATACATTATCTACATTTGTTGAATGATCTGCACATATATAATTAAGTACCTCATCAATACTTCCCACCTAAAGGAAAACAAAGAGAAGATAAACTGATAACATGTACAAACAAACAATAATGAGAGCATTACATACGATCAAACTAAAAGTAGGTCTCCAAAGGCAAATAGTGAAATTGACCAATGATGATAGGAGTCATCTACCTAAAGAGTATGAATGTTACCAGCTTAACATTTGGAGACCATACGCATTACCTGCAAGTTGTTGAATTAGGAAAACATGTTCAAACTCATTAAACAACTATATATCATCAAAATTATATAATTCAGTTGTTAATTGGTTATCACAATTTATTCATGAAGACAACAAACAAATTAACACGAAGTTCCAAAGAGGTTTAGCAATGCAGCACCTCCCAAAACAAAATTGTAAATGGAAGTGATTGCTTCCTATAGCAAGGTAAATACAAAACAAGTACTATTCTATTAGAATAATCAAAAAACAATCCAGTAGTACTTAAAAATGAACAGCAACATTAACTTCTTAATGCTACAATAGTGTGAGCTCCAACCAATCTTATGTTGAGAAAACTACCTACCTGCATTGGTAGAGCAACACCAAGAAGAATTTTAATGTCAAGTACAATACTCGAATTACCATCCCATTGAATTTATAGCTTCATTGTAATACCAACAATTGGTATAGAGCTCTTAAAATAGGAAAATGAGCAAACAGGAAGCCTGGTGGCACAAAATACAGATGAAAATACATTAATAACCTTGCAAAAATACATTAATAGACTCACCATCAATTGGTGTCTAGCTGAAAGTATAAAGCTCATTCAAAATTAATTCAGAGCATATTAATAAAAAGTTTATCAGAATTGTAACTCTCCCAAAGAAATAAATATACCTAGTGATATATCTAAGCCCAAAACAAGACAAGTAATGTATAAGTAGAGAAAAACAAAAGACAATGAATTTCCATTAGCACCTGCTCCAAAGTCTATAATGATGATATGATAAGAGGATAGAACATGATTGGAAAAATATTGTAACGTGTGCAAAAACAAAAAAAGACAATGGCTGAAAACATTCTTAATTTCTTAATTTCCTTAGTCTTTGACTCGTATTTGAGATTTGAGAACAGGGAATTACCTTTGGTCTAATTTCAAAAACACTTCTGTACAAACCAAAAAGAATTGCCCTCGCTGCAAATATAAGAATAAAAGATAACATAAGCTAGTAGATGTGTTTATACTATACGATTCACATGTCTTACATGCATTGACAACAAAATTCATCAAGTGAAAAACCTTCTGAGTTGTCCATCCATATTCAGTTCCCTCATTTGGGATAAGGGAAAAACCAAGTCAAAAAGTAAGGTAAGTTAAGCAGTATGAAATAGTGACATGTTATTAATCTCATCCATAACTATCATTGCAAACTAAAGTACTGAACGATTAAGAGATATTTAGATCAAAGGAAATGCAATAAGAACCTTAGCCTTTGGGATCCCCCGACCTTCTTCGTCATCCTTAGCATCAATAGTGGATGTCATTATACCTACAATGTACCCACAGGAAAAGCAGTTCTACAGAAATATTTGGCAAAATGAGAGAAGTGATCAATCTGCAGAACAATAAATACAGATTGCATAACAACAAAAATACTAATTTCCAAATCAATCTGCAGAATAAGGATTTATTGTTGCAGGTTCAAACAATAGAAGAGAAGTAAGTCCACTATTGACAAAAATACCAGACCTTGGGTGACAAAGTAATCTTCAATTTAGTTTGAACTTATAATCAAACATGGAAAGCTGTAGACTCAAAATTGATCTGCCAAATTGTTGAAACAAAGCATTAGGTTTCAATGTGGTGGAACAAGGAAATAGAAGTCTCTCAGGTCACACAGATAAAGCATTAGGGTTTGAAGCAAAATTTTCATCGAATCCATGAACAACGCTGAGGGTTTGAAGCAAAATTTTCATCGAATCCATGAATAACGCTGAGGGTTATGGGTGGGAGACTGAAAGAGGTTAGGGTTTTAGTTTCTTTGAGAGTGAGAGAGGGAGACTGAAAGAGGATGTTGCAGTGGAAGAGAAGGAGAAGCAAATTGAAGGAGGAACGATGGTGTTGGGTGGTGGGGTGGTGGGTCGTGCCGTCGTGGGTGGTGGGTCGTGCGATGAAAGGTCTCGAGACGGAGAGAGTAAGAGAGGGAGAATGAAATGAGAGAGAGAGTGGGAGTGAAAGGTCTCGAGAGTGGGAGAGAAAGAAAAGCGTGTTTGTAGTGGGTTGCCACGGACTTGCCACGGCATCTCCGTGGCAAATTTTTGTCCTTTCACATGTCCGTGGCAAACCCGTGGCAAACACCAGCGGGAAATTTCGCGCCTCTATTTTTTACTCAGGTCGTCGCAAATCCGTGGCAAATTACTGACGGAATAAGCTCCGTGGCAATTGCTGGTGGCTAAAACAAGCTTTTCTTGTAGTGTGATCTCCTATCATCCACATCACTACCCCAGTCACTATCACAATATACATTCACTGAGAATTTGCTGTCTGTGTTGCCTGGTTGTAACAAGAGTCCATGATACAATGTACCACTCAGATACCTTAACAGTCTTTTAGCTGCTTTCCAGTGAGACTCAAGGGGTCGGGACAAATATTGACACAATTTATTCACAGTATAGGCTATATCAGGCCTAGTCAAAGTAATATACTGAAGTGCCCCAATAACAGATTTATATTGATGTGGATCAGCTAATACATCCTCACCTTGTTTGCTTAGTTTTAGATGTGTTGCCATAGGTGTGGCCATGCTGTTACATTCACTCATATTCACCTTATGTAACAGATCTTGAATATATTTGGACTGAGTTATAAGCATAGCACCATTCTGCACAGGTTTTAGTTCCAACCCTAGGAAATAATCTGGTTTGCCCAATTCCTTTAGTGCAAACGTAGCATTGAGCTTAGAGATTAGACTATGAATCAGGGTTGATGACATGCCAGTGACTATTATGTCATCAACATATACAAGGGCATACAAAGTGATTCCTTTTACACAATACACAAACAGTGAAGAATCACATTTACTGGTTCTAAAACCAAATTGGAGGAGAGCTTAAGTGAGCCTCTCATACCATGCCTATAGGGGCTTGTTTTAGCCCATAGAGCGTCCTGTGCAACCTACATACTTGTGTGCTTTCACCATTTGAAAATCCAGGGGGTTGTTTCATAAAAATCTCTTCTTGAAGATATCCATTAATAAAGGCATTATTAATGTCAATCTGTTGCATCTCCCACTTGTATGTTAGTGCAAGTGTGAGGATTATTCTTATAGTTGCTGGTTTAACCACGTGAGAGAATGTTTCTCCAAAATCTTTGCCATAGACTTGGTGGAATCCTTTTGCCACAAGTCTGGCTTTATAATTGTTTAGTGTTCCATCAGGGTTTTGTTTAACCCGAAACACCCACTTACATCCTATTGTCTGTCTACCAGATGGAAGAGTAGTTAAAGACCACTTACCATTTTTATTAGAGCTTCATACTCTGTTGTCATAGCCTCTTGCCACTTGGGATCTTGCAATGCTTGTTTTACAGTAGTTGGTTCAACTGTAGTTAAGAACACCATTGGTTTTAAGTGTTCTGTTCTTAACCTGGTGACCATATGGTGTGTGTTTGTTTGGTATAGCTGGTGGAGGCTCAGGTATTGGAGAGGAGAGGGAGGCACTTGGTGCAGGCACTGGTGGGGTGTTAGAATGAGCAGGATTGTTATTTTGAGTGACTGGTGTAGTTTCTTGATGTGCAGGTGAGGTATGAGCATCTTTATGTGTCACAGTATTGGGTGTTTCAATTGTGTCATTGACAAGTTGTGTCTGAGGTTGTGATGTCTGTTGTGGAGATGATAATAATAGGCTACTAGTGAGGGAGGGAGTGTCTGAGTTTACTTGAGATTGTGTAGAGCTTTTGAACAGACTGGGATATGGCATTACTCATTCTTCAAAGAGAACATCCTTGGATATATAAACCCTGCCTTCTGCACTAAGGCATTTATATCCCTTGTGTTGAGGTGGGACACCTAAATTTACACATAGGGTGCTCCTATACTGCAACTTGTGCTTGTTGTACGGTCGTAGGAGTGGGTAGCATGCACACCCGAATATCTTCATCAATTTGTAGTTAGGTGTCTTGTTGTGCAATGCCTAGTAGGGTGAAATGAACTGAGCCAGACCAGTTGTTGGGAGCCTGTTGATAATCTGTGTTGCCGTAGTGAAGGCACGATCCCAATAACTCATGGGTAAAGATGCTTGAGCCAACAGAGATAAGCCCATCTCAGCTATCTGCCTGTGCTTCCTTTCTGCAGATCCATTCTGATGTGAAGTATATGGGCATGCGATTCTGTGTTCTATGCCTTGTTCTGCAAGATAATTGGTGAAAGACCTGTATTCTCCACCAAAATCCGATTGAATGGCCTTGATATTGCTGTTGTACTGAGTCTTGACTAGAGCTTGAAATTGTTGAAAGGCACTCAATGCACCAGATTTGTGTTTTAGCAGATAAAACCAAGAAAATTTAGTATAGGCATATACAAACACAATGTAATAACTATAGCCAGATTTTGTGGGAGAGGGAGATGGTCCCCACAAATCTGTATGAACTAGTTCAAATGCATGATTATAAACAGTGGTGGAAGGAGGGGAAAACAACTTGTGTGCTTTGCCTAGACAACATGAATTACATAGAGAAATTTCAATTTTATTAGGTGGTGAAATATTACAAAGTTTGAGTTGACTGTATTTACATTTGCGTGGCCAAGTCTTGAGTGCCACAATTTATACTCAGTCAAAGCTTTAGACTTAGTACTATCAAGAGAACAAGAAACAGAATTACATTGAACAGAAAGAGTGAGATCATGTTGATCACAACTCTTTGACAAACTAACAGAATTGACAGTAGTATTAGGTAATCTATCAGAACTAGATTTTGAACGAAGCTGAGTTGCAAGCTTCACTCTAGGCTTGATTGCAACCTTGAATGGCAGTGCCTTGAAAGAGTAAAGGCCATCACGCCCAACCAAATCTTTGAGAAAGACTTTCTTAGTTGCCTGACATATCACAAAGCAAGTTTTATCATTGAATTGGAAACTCACATTGTTATCTTTTGCAAAGTGTGATACTGATATTAAATTTATTTTAATGTTAGGCACATGTAATAATTTGTTGAGTTTAAGTCTATCTAACCCTAGGATCAAACTGTGACGTAAAAGATGTTGTGCCTATAGATTTGATAGGAATTTTATGGCCACTTCCCGTTGACACTTGAGTAGTGCCATGATACGGTGTACTAGACTCAAAATTATCAGAATCTAAAGTCACATGATGTGACACACCTGTGTCATTGAACCAATCTTCATCAGCCTGTGATGCATCATGTTCCTCATTGGTTGCTGCTGCATAATTCACCTTTGGCTCATTGGATGACTTTGGTTTATCTTCCTTGTCTTTCTTATTGGTCTGATCATCACTTGATGCTTGTTGTGGCCGAGTGTAATGCCTAGGAACATAGTGCTCATCATATCTGTGCCAGCAATCCATGACAGTGTGCCCTGCTTTGCCACACAACTGACATACTGGTCTTGTACCATACCTTGATGCATTGGTGGAATTGGCACCCTGTCCACGTCCACGACCACGGTTATTTTGTCCTCTACCACTACTGTTGAAGCCATTGTTTCGCCCTCCATATGCGTCCTGAACAAGGTTGGCACTCACAGGGGCATTGTTGAGTTCTTGATGGTGCTTATCAAATTGAGCCTCTTGCACTAACAGTGAGGCCTCGACTTCAGAAATTGTGCGATAATCACGACCATAAACCATCATAACGAAAGAGTTATACTCTTCGGGGAGACCATCAAGTATCACATTCATCTTGTCTTGGTCCGTGATATGCCTTCCAATTGAGATCAAGGAATCAGCAAGAGCATGAATTTTCATCAAATATTCAGCAACAGTTCGGTTAAGTTTCTTAGTGTTCTTGAATTCAGATCTTAGTTGCCTTGTTTTAGCCTTAAGGTGAGCATAGTAATGGTTATGGAGTCGATCCCATACATGGTGTGCATGCTTGCATGTAAGAACGCGAGGCAAAACGGAATCAGAAAGTGTTGAAAGAAGCCATGTAAACACCATTTGATCCTGGACAAGCCACTTCTCATACTCCTCAGATAGGTTATTCGCGATGCGATCTGCTTCTGAAGTGTATTGTTGCAGAATTGATGGATTGACCAAGAAACGATGGAGTTTATAGGACGTGATGATGCCAGAGATTTGCTGATTCCACATTAAGAAGTTTTTATCTTCGAGCTTGATGGAGAGTTTTGGAGTATGGAAACTGTGAGATGAATTGGTTCCATTGCCTTCAATTGCAAACACATTGAAGTCGAGATCTGTTTGGGATTGAGTTAACAGTGATGATTCAGAAGCCATTGGTGAAGATTGAGCAAGAATTGATGAAGTTTGAGCACGAATTGGTAATGGCGGAAGCTAGGTTTGGATCAGAAATGGCGATTGATACCATGTAAGAGATAGAAGAGGAAGATAAGAGAGAGAATTCAGAATCATTTGTTCAATTCATATTGCAATTGCTCAACTCAACATTACAATGAATCATTCAAGGGTTTTATACCCAGTTTACAATCAGTTACACAACTCAACAATACTTAACAAGATCTAACATAAATCAGTTGCAGTAACTTTTCCAGAAGCTTCAGGTGATTCTAAACTTGCATCATCTTGTTTCAATTTACTCTTCTCTTCATTGTGTGTGTAGTTTGGTGAGAGTGTTGAGTGGTGAGCTTCGTTCGTTTCCTTTCGTTGTGCTGAGAGTGTTGTTGCTTTGAGTGATGCGAGCTTTACTTTTGTTGAGAGTAGATGACGTGTTTTGCTGACAAGGACATGTTGACCGTTGACTGGCTTGTGTTGACTTTACTATTCTTCTCTATCATTCCCCTTGCAAGCTCAAGTAAGTTTCTTACTTTGAGCTTGTCACGTAAGTGCATAAACATTGAAGGTCCCAACGGTTTAGTGAGAATATCGACCAGTTGCATTCTTGCAGGAACATGCTTTACCACAAGGGATTTTGAAGCAATTCTTTCCCTCACAAAATGTATATCCATCTCAATGTGTTTAGTTCTAGAATGTAGAACTGGGTTGTGAGCTAGAAGGATTGCAGACAAGTTATCACATAGCAAGTGAGGAGTCTGGTGAGGTATTTTCAGCTCTGTCAGCAACGATTGAATCCACAATAACTCTGCAGTGGCATGAGCCATTGCTCTATATTCTGCCTCTGCACTGGAACGGGCTACCAAGCTTTGTTTCTTTGCACACCAAATTACTAGATTGGGCCCAAAGAAGTGCCAATGTTTTTTTTTTTAATTTTCAAGAAGTCCCAATGTGAATGCTATTATATTTCGTACTATTAAGTGTTTTCCATTTTTAAAAAAAGGTATAAATAAATAAATTAGGTTTTGCATTCCTATTTGACACATTCTAGTTGGAGCATGCATCTGAGGCGCCGCTCTGGGAATGCCAAAGTACAGAAGTTTTTTTTTGACGGTCAAAGTACAGAAGTTAAACGGCCATTTATTATCTGCTTGTCGAAAAATACATCAACCATCGATATTCTGTAAGGGGGATGTGAGTAGCCAAAAGAGTAATTTCAATCCAGCAAGGATATTGCATCGGAACAGCCAAGTGCTTCAGAAAATGTGAAACTAAACATTTACTTATACTATTACTTGGTAAAAGAAATAATTAATACTACTATTACTAGCGAAACTACGGATGGTCAGGTTGGTAATATGTTCAAATTCTTTTTATCTTCTATATATATATATATATATATGGTGTGCTTGTATTGATAGTATTATTATTACAAGGTGTGTTTGTTTCTGAATCGTTACTACTTAAATCAATGGCGAAGAAAGTTGAATCAAACGAAGACCTTCTGAAGGAGATTCTTCTCCGTCTCCCAGTGAAACCACTCCTTCGTTTCAAAACCGTTTCAAAGCGATGGCTAGCTCTCATCTCCAAACCACGTTTCTGTCATTCACACACTCTTCGTCAATACAAACACTTCTCTCGCCCTTTCCCTTCTGCCCTCATGCTTGGCACTGGCGTTAAACCTTCCCCACTCCAATGCCCTATCATTCCTTTGAAAAATGACTCTTCTGATTCTTCCACCTTTCGTTACGTGAAAGTTCCTCGCATGAACATCACCATAATGCAATCCTGCAACGGCCTACTTCTTCTAGAAGGAAGACCAGTGAAAAACCCTAATCATCCCTTAAAAACTAGGCACTATATTCACAACCCAACCACCAATCAACATGTTGCTATTAACTTCCCTACCCCACAATTCAGATCTTCAGTTCTTTATCTTTTTCTCTGTTTTGAACCATTGAAATCACCACATTACAAAATTATTTCTATTCGATTTAGGGATTTCTCGAACTTTAATGACGTCATGAATAACTTGTCAAGAACACTATCTCAAAATGCTGAACCCGATTATGTTCTTAATGTTTATTCATCAGAGACCGGTCGTTGGAGTGAACGTGGTGTGAATTTCACTTCGCCAGTTCAGGTTAAAGCGGTTTACTCCAGTGGTGCCGTTTTCTGGTGGACTGATACTGCTGAATATTCAAAGTACTTTGATGTGGAGAATCAACGTTTTAAGAAATTTCCAATGCCGGTTGGATTTCTTAAGGATAAAATGGGGAAGTATTTTGGTGAATCAGGTGGTCGTGTTCATGTGGTTGTACAGTCGATTATTGATTCTGAGATTGATGTTTTGGAGTTGAGTGAAGATCGTCGTAGTTGGTCAGTTAGGTTTCATATGAAACTTGATTCTATGTTAGCTGCTTGTCCACGTTTGAGTTTACGTGATTTTGCATTGATGGATGTTTATTGTGTTGTTCGTCAAGGAAAGGATGACGTGGACTCCATGCTTGTGTTTACTATCAATGGGATGTTTATAGGTTGCAATCTTTTGGATTCTACTATTAAGAGGCTTAGCAGTTTTGGTCCTTTTTTGAGTGCAGGTTCAACGCGATTTGATGTGTTTCATTATTTTGAGAATCTTTCTTCTGTTTCACCTTCCAGTTGAATTGAAACTATTTGTAAGTACCACTTTTTCTTTTCTCTTTTTCGTTTACCGTCTTAGAATATTCAGTGTTGAGTCATATATTGTTTCTATTCACTTAGTTTATGTGTTCAGTGCCACAGGGAAAATGATACTACCGTCTTCGACTTGGTGAGAATCGTTACTGGATAAAGAGATGATTGGAAGGCTGTTTTATGATATCTGCTGGGGCCGTCTACTTAATTTTTCAATATATGTTATGTTTTCTAAGTTCTAATTTCTATCTGTTTGTGACTTTCTATATTTGGAGTTGAATGAATTTAGTTTATTATTGGATTGAGTATCTTGTGCTCGGATATTTAGTATGAAGAAACTATTATCCTATTTTAGTATGAAGAAACTTATACAATGTACGTAGTAATGTCTTGCAAGGTGTGATGAAAATGACATGTCCTTTTAAGGAACACAAAATCTTTATAAAACAGGACGGTCACAGAGAGGTACAAAACAAGCACTACAAGAAAAGCTTGATTTAGCCACCAACAATTGCCACGGAGCTTATTTCGTCAGGGATTTGCGACGGAATATGTAAAAAGTGAGAGCGCGAAATTTCCCGCTGGTGTTTGCCACGGGTTTGCCACGGACATGTGAAATGCCAAAAATTTGCGACGGAGATACCGTGGCAAGTCCGTGGCAAACCATTTATCAAAATAAAACACCCACGATCCTAAAACCCTTTCAGTACGTTCTCTTCTTCTCTCCTAAAAAACGCTCTCCTCACCACAACCCGCTCTCTTCTTCTCCTCACCACAACCAGCTCTCTTCTTCTCCTCACCACAACCCGCCTCCCTCACTCTCGATCACCACCACCTCACCTCCACCCACACTCCCCACCGTCGTGCTCGCTGCTCCATCATTCTCCTCAACTTCGACGAAACCCTCAACACACATGTAGCATCGTGAACCAGGACCACCACACTCCACCAACGTCCTCCATGCTCCGTTGTCGTCATCTTCTCCGTCATCAGCCGCTACTTCTGCTCAGTCGGTTGTTCTTCAAGTTTCAAGGTTAGATTTTCACTTCTTCATTCCTTCTTCGTTTCTTCTTCGTTTTCTAGCTTCTTCAATCCGTTTTCCTTTTTCATTTCGTTTTCCTTTCTCTTTGATATCGTTTTCCTTCCCTCTTTAATTTCATTTTCATCCTTCTTCTTGATTTTGAATTTTAGGGTTTGTGTGATTTGGGATTTGGGAATGGATTTTAGGGTTTGTGTGATTTGGGATTTGGGGTTTGTGTAATTTTCTGTCATTTTTACAGGTCTTGTTGGATCCGAAAGTAGACTGAAGATTACGAGAATTGTAGACATCGGCTAAGAGCTTCAGGTGACTCTCATATAAAAGTGAATCTGTGAACTTTTCATTTTTGGTCATTTTTGTAATAGCTAGAGTTGGTCGTCACTTAAAATTTTCTTTTCCGAACCTAAAATTTGTTAAAATGAGGAATTCTCACTTCCTCCAAATCCTTTTTGTTACCTTTGCGTAATTTTTCTAACTCTCTTGGGTGCCAATCTATTGACTTTGTTATTGTTTGCCATTTTTAATTGTTGTTTGTTTTACTGATTCTATCACCAGTGGTGGACACTATTCCCTCTTATTATAGTATAAGGTTGGCATTTCTTTGCTCAAGAAAAGAATTTATTGACCTTGAGAAGTGGTTGACTAACAACTTAACTACGCACAAGGATGTCTTTTTTGAGGTGATGTTTCCTCCTCATGCCCCGATTTTCGATTTACCAAGACTCTAACCATACAAATTTATGCGATCTTCTAGTCTTGTGCCTTTTAAGTTGTCTTTGAATTTATCGTCGCGTAATAGTGGTTGATATATGTATGCTTGCTTTACAGAGTGCCTTAAGTTCCTAAAGGAAGTCCACACAAAGCGGATCGCAAAAATGCCTCGCAAATCTTTTCATCATCTGGTGGTGTTATGAATCTCAATCTTTGAGACAACTACTACATTTTTGAAGGTTTTACTTGAATCAATTTGTGTTTATGCCTATCTTTGGTCTCTAATTTTCACTTTTATTTGGGACTGACTTTGTCCAATTACTGTGTTCTTAAATCTCATCGAGTTGGTCAACTCTAGACTACTTTTCCAAGAGATGGAGAGGTTGCATATATCTATGATAGAAACAAATCCAAGACTTCAAAATGGTGGGATCAGCGATCATCTACTGATGGATTTGCAGATGACATTGAAGCGAAGCAAACTCGTACTTCCATCAAATGTTCTTTGATCGCTTAACTATCGCGTAATGGTGCAAATACTTGCCCGATTCAAGGAATCACCGTGAAGAGGTAATTGCTTTTAAAGTTTTCATCCGCCAATTTGGTTCAATAACTAATATCTTAGTCTTGTTTTTTTGGAAGCTCGGACTAAACGAAAACAATTTTTTCAACCTTTTGGGGTTCTATAATTAATATCTTAGAAGCCTTTTATGGTTTTCTTAGCTCGCTCTACACTGTAACTATTAAATCTTTCAATTCCCATAGGGAAAGAAGTCCAAGTTTTCAACTTCTAAGTTCAGATTCAGATGTGTATTATCTTGTCCCTTGTTTGAAAATCCTCTCATGGCAGGCTTGTATCCTCTCATCTCTACAACTTTAGATACTATGTAGTATGTATCTACTCTTGAAATTTTCCAAAATCATTCATGAAGAAACAGTTTGTATTGTTTGATCCTTTAACCTATTAGAGATCACAAACCAATAATCAAATACTGCAAGTTTTCAACTTACTATTATATGAGTGGACCCCAATTAAAGTTTTATCCTAAGGGTTGAATCAGATCGTTGTATCTTCGTTGACCAATTTTTACCTCCTTGCTTGAAATGAGAACACTCGCCATATTCTCTATAACACAGAATTTCTCTCTCTAATCTGTATGAGTTCTTTCTCGTTATTCATATCTAGTTATTTTGTTTTAAGGAACTTTGATTGGAAAATTCGGAAGAATCTAATACTAGTTAATGAAATGTATGAGGAATGATTATCTCGACTGTTAGTTATTATTTGTTTCGATTTAAATAACTATTATTTGATACGTGGGTTAATACTAATATCCCGTTGTTCATGGTCCGTGTCAACAGGAGAAATTGATTTTTGAATGCATGACTTCAAACTTGTTTGAGGAGTATAGGTTTTTTCTTAAGTATCCCGAAAGGCAACTCAAAATTGCGCGAGTTCTCTTTGGTAAGTTTTACACGGATTGTAATAAATAATGAAATTTAAGCTAGTTTTGTTGATTGACCGTGTTCTCAATTCCTATGATCAAGTAATGACTATATTGGGCTTCGTGTTAGTGTTTCTAAGATGAAAAGATATTTTGAGTAGCTTTCGTGAAATGATCCGATTTTAATGAGTGTGCTAGATGAGTGAAAAGACGAGAATTCTTTGGTTGTTGTTGCTAACAATTTGGTTTTGTATCATTTCATAGCGTGTGTTTTTTCAACATATGGCGAGTTCTTTGTATCCTTCTTTGTTAGAATTGTTGGTATTTTAATCTGTGATTTCATTTCCAGCTTTCTTCTTTTACTTTTTGAACTTCAATTCTGCTTTTTTGTTGTTGCAACAGGAGGTTGAAATTGTTCTTACAAAGACATCCCACACAAATTAATCAGTACATTACAAAGACAAGCACATTAGAATTCTTTGTGAGTTTTGACCTTTTTCCCCATAATTTCTTTCTTCCAATGGCTTCAAGTTTTCAATTTCAAATATCATTTGTTGCTAATCGCTTTTCCCATCACCATGTAGCATCTTTTGGATTATAATGATCGACTGATCTTAGCCCTCAAGAGCGGGAAATGCCGATCGAAGATCCGTAATTTTGTTGCATCTGTGAGGTTTTATTCTCGTGTTTATTTTCTATGTATTGTATCGATCTTTCGCTACTATGTTCCATAGTTAATATAATACTTATAAAACGTTGCAGCCTCATTCACCGGATAACCGCGCTTTGGCTAGAGAGTGCAAGGATGTGAAAATTGACAGAGTATACATAGGATCTTGTACAAGTGGAAAACCGAGGATTTCATGGCTTCAAAGAAAAGTTTTTCTAGCATCGGTATGCATCATATATCCTATTATATATCTATAGTATTATTTAGTTATCAAAGAATGATCTTGTATGAATCTTTCAACTATTCCCCTAATTACAAAAATGATAACCGTGCATTTTGGTGGTAAAAGGTCAAAGTTCCCACATTTCTTGTGCTCGCAAATACGTAAGGTTTGCAAAAATGTTCATGTTCATATATCTAGATATCAATTGATTTGCATTTATTAGTAAATTTCTCATGGGAAATTATGGTAGATGAAGCTTCTAACCGTATCTCTGTCAATGGAATCTCGTGTTTGGATGGACGTATCTGGCCTCCCCGTCCCGGAGCCAGGTGGTAAAACTTGTTCACAGATATTTGAAGAAATTTGGTTGTGATACACCGGCTAGTCTTAGTTGTGGTGCTTGTTTGAACTGTTTAGTAGCCGATATCGGAAAGGTATCCCAAAATTTAAGATCCGTTCTGTTAATCGAATTGCCAAGCACTTCTCTAAACTATTCATGGTTGCGAGTTGTTAGTGTTGGAGCAACACTTTTCTTCTTCGCGAAGAATTGGTGGAATAAATCTTTGTGGTATATTATTCAACTTACGTCTTCCGTAGTCCGGAATTGCTTCGATGTTGCGTGAAGTGCTCGGTTCGTGCAACAAATGTTTTTGGTTAGTATTTTTCATTTTAAAAAATTGGTTACTGTGGAATTTGCACAAACATGAAATTACTTCTAACCTATGCTTGATTTTATTGCAGGCACTATTATTGCAGGAACTATTGTTACTTCTGTGGAATTTGTTCTTCTTGCCAGATTTGTAACTTTGTGATAGGGTTGTATTTCTTGTAGTGAATCTTCCACCCGAGCTATCGAAATTGCCAAGCTTACTAATTCTGTATGATTTCTTATTTTGTGTATTATTTTGTTAGTTTGTAGTGGAGCATTGCATCTTTAGTTAGTTTCTACTAATGTTTGTTAGTAGAAGACAATTAGTAATTAAATGTTTTGCACATGGATTGTACTCATTTATAATTAAATGTTGGAGCATTTATGTGTTATGTATAGATATCACTATTAAATAGAATTTGGAGGCATAATTTAATTTTTTTTTTTTAAATTTTTTTTTAAAAATTTGCGACGGATTTGCCACGGAAGGTGTAAGAATTTGCCACGACTTTGCGAAGGAAATTTGCGACGGATTTGCCACGGAAAAATTTGCCACGGATTTGCGACGGAAAATTTGCCACGGAAAATCCGTGGCAAAGCGTTTGCGACGAGCGCTTTTCCCACCAAAATTTGTCCGTCGCAAATCCGTGGCAAATTCATATTTGCGACGGGAATTTGTACATTTGCCACGGGAATGTCCGTGGCAAACCACCGATTTTCTTGTAGTGAAGGAAGAAAACACCCCAGAGAACCTCCACCCCATGCCATCCTCCCCCAAACCCCTAGTCCTTTGAATACTACAATCCTTTTGCTCACAGATGGCATAAAGCCTTGGGAAAACCACCTTGAGAGATGCAACCCCAATCCAAACATCTTGTCAAAAGCGAACTGACGCCCCATTCCCTAACTCCTTAACAACCTCGTTCGAGAACTAGTTTATACCGCAGTCCGGAACCATCCCACCCTACAGATTTCCTTCCACCACTGGGTCGAGTAGTGCAGAGGGCTAAGGGAATTCAATTCATGGTTCCATATTATCTCACGTCCATACTTGGTTTTGAGAGCCATAACTGAGAGAGAGTTGTCCCCCAACAACAACCTCCATCTCCACTTACCAAGTAGAGAAGATGAAGGTCATTTTCACCCAATCCCGCTTCATTTTTTGACTTACAAACCTCAGACCTTTATACCCACCCAATTTAAATCTTTTGAGCTTTTTCTATTGTTCATTGAACATACATGTAGATAAGCTCTGCTCGAGGCATTAACTAGTGCTGCAATTTTATTGTGTTACAATACTAACACGCGTGGGCATCTTGCTGAGGGCCATATTGGTGTTGTTAATGTAGCATTTACTCAACTGGCACGTAGGCACAATTTTGTTGAATTTTTAGCGAGAATGGCACATGGAAACAATGGGACTCCGGTGAAAAATTCTTTACTACAATGGCTAGCTGCCTTCAACTCAAGCAGTAGGATCCAGGAAAAATTTGTAATTACATCAATTTTCTTCAACCTTGAGAACAAAGTTGTTGTGAAGGAGAATGGAATGTTATGATCCAAGATAAAGTAATTAAAGCCCAAACACCTATGAACCCAAGAATAAATATCTAGAAGAATTGGTGCATGGAAAACACATACACTTGTGTGCAAGTATACACTGTCCAAAAACAAGTAGTAAAAAAGATCGAACCCACAGAGATTGAAAAACTCACTTTTAAAACAAATATAAAGTAATAAAGTGTAAAGTCACTAAGTAACAAAATAATTTTTGATTTTGTTTGATGATCACAACTAAGTTAGAAAGAAAGCAAAGTAAAAATATTGATAGTGTAAAAGAGAAAAGCTAGTTGGAATGTCTTCATCAAGTAATTTACTTATAAGTGTATGATGCAGTATGTGATGCAGCTGCACTGAATGTTGTTGCATTAGCTATGTGCCTTTCGGTCACTTTCTTCAGAGTATCATTACCAGCTCCTAACAATTATCCAATTTGCTTAAGTGAATTCACTCTTGTATTTTAAGTACCCACAATTATCCTATGGACTATACTATCCTATCTCTAGGACTTAGCATGATTTTCACAAAGTTTTCTTTATGTAAAACACTCACCCATATTAGTTCTTGAGTTCTTAATTGTAAGCCATCTCTGGTCATTTACAAATCTACTTATTCTAAGTGATCAAGTTCAAAATAAGTTTTGAAAAGATTATCAAGCAAGAACTAAAGTTCAAACATACATACATACATCATACTTACTTAAAAGCTCATTAAATGATTAGAACATGCCAACTAAGAAAGGTTTAGCTAACAAGAGACATTGCAAGATATATATAAACTGAATAGACCATGTTTATATATATAGAAATCACAAAAGAGAAACAACAAAAGTAAAGTTACAAATGTTGAAAATCTTTGTATGAAATCTTCTAGCAATGCACTAGCATTACTCCTTAGCACTATACAAACACTATGAAAACGAGTTAAGGAGGATTTATGAATTCCTTCCTCTTCCTCTAAAAATATAAAAACTAACTATGTATATTGAAATTTTGATCTAACTTATGGATTGTGATATATTTCCAAATGAAGATGTGAGGTCCTTTTATAGCCTTCAAGAGAGGTGCTTCCTTCCTTCATGTTGAAGTCATCTTGAGTGGATCATAGCCATTTGTAGTTGCTTTCGAGCTTTATCCATGTTGAAATCTTTGACTAATGACATAGGGCGGTTCATTGATGTGAGAACATGTGTCCCTATGTAGGTGACTCTTCAAAGCTATGCCTATAGCTATGTGTGAATGGTAGGCGCCTACTATACAAGGTGGGATGGCATCAGGGAACCAGGCAGGAGGTCATCACATTGCATGTGGATGCATATGAAACAGCCGCTTATTCACCAAGTAGCTTGATTTGATGCAGGATCAGTGCAGGAGCATTGATGCAGTTAGCATTGAGACTGCACTGAACAAAAACATCAAACATACCACAATATATCCAAAATGGCCTATAAGTAACTATAACCATTCAAATCACTCAAGATATCATATATCACACTAAATACTATATAAACTCTTTATTATTACTTGAAAAGAGAGCAAATACTAAGTTTAAACATATGAAATACTCTATATAAAATAGATTTATCACACCCCCAAACTTAAACCATTGCTTGTCCGCAAGTAATGACAAAGACAAACTATTAAAAACTATAATTCTAGAAGATAGATCAGTTTGATTTTTGGATTTTCATGAGGAGTTCCCTATGAACTTCATTTATCAACAATTTTTCTTGTGCCTTTATTTCTTCAAAACTACCAAAGCTATTCAAACTCTTTTGTGTGTGTGTGAATCCATTGAGTTGAGATTGGTTCCAAGACTAAGTGAAAAATTTCCTCCTAGCCTTTGAAAGGATTGGTTCATCTTTGGTCACACAAAAATATTTTTCAAAAGAAAGTTTAGACTCACAAAATTTTCTCAAGTGTTGGGGAGTTCTAAAATCAAAGGGCTTCTTTCAAAGCTTTTTGAGCCAATGTAATTTTCTATATTTTTTTGTGTGGATCTTTTTGTGCAAATGCAATACTTCTTTGAAGTGATTTTGTGCATTGATTTTTTTCTGCATTTTGCTTTTCTTCAATGCAGTTAGCATTGATGCTTCTGCATTGATGATGCTTTTTTCTTTTTCTGCTCCTTCTTTGTGGTGTGATTCCAGCATAGAACTCTCTCACTATGTCTTCAATATAGCCTCCTCTTGGTAGCACGAAGTGGTCCCAATTAAGATTGGCCACTGTTGACATGAATGATGGGCTAGCCTTCTTCAAATCATATCCTCTTTCAGGCAATAGATGCATGTTCCATAGATGAACATTGTCATCATTTCTTGCTGTTGATTCCTTGGCTTTGCCTTTCTTTGATGATGATCCTGCATGCATGGCTTTCTTTTCCTTCTGAGGGGTTCTGGCCTGCTTGCCTGATGATTTCTGTGCTGATTGTTTCTTCACCATTGTAATTGCTTTGAATTTCTAGGTTTTAATTGCTTGTGTGATTGAGAAAATTTGGAGATGAGAATGTGAAATGTGGTTTGTGTTTCAGATGAGAGAAATTTGTGAGATTTGCGAATGAAGGGGTAACGGTAACAACAAAAGGTTTTATGTTTCAGGAAGAGGGAAGTTAGTGGATTTATTAGGTAGCCGTTAGCATTGCGTGCTGCGCATGCATCATGCCAAGTGTCTTGCTTTGGCTATCAATGTGTCATTAATCTTGCTTAACCTCCCTTTGATCTTCCTGAAGCCTTATGATTCACACTTAACCAATTTTCTTCAAGTTTTTAAATTTCTGATGCAGGGCATATTTTCCTTCAATGCAGGTGCATTTGATGCAGCTGCATTAGTTTCCTGCATTTCTGCAAAACAACTAAAAACATAAAATTGCACAAAAATAATTAAAAACAATGGGTTGCCTCCCATTAAGCGCTTGTTTTAAGAGTCTTGTCAGCCTGACTACCTCTTTTTACTTAGAGATTTTTCAAATAGGTGGTGGTTTTGTCTCTCACCACATGTTCACCATAGTACATTTTAACTCTCTGACCATTCACCTTGAAAGGCAGATTTGAGGATTTATCAAATAAGTCTACTGCTCCATGTGGATAAACCTTTATCAACTTATATGGTCCTGACCACCTTGATCTAAGTTTTCCAGGAAATAGCTTCAACCTAGAGTTGTATAGCAAAAACTAGTCCTCCTTCTTTCAATTCTCTTCTGTGAATTTTCTTGTCATGCCATTTCTTAGTCCTAGCTTTGTAGATTTCAGCATTCTCATAAGAGGTTTGCCTAATTTCTTCTAGCTCATCAAGCTCTATCATTCTCTTTTTACCTGCCTTGTTCAAATTGAAATTGAGCTTCTTGATAGCCCAATAAGATTTGTTTTCCAATTCTAAGGTAAATGGCATGCTTTTCCATAGACTAATTTGTAAGGGGACATTCCTAAGGGTGTTTTGAATGTTTGTTCTCTATATGCCCATAAAGCATCATCCAAATGTAAAGACCAATCTTTCCTATTTGGACTAACCATTTTTCTAGCATTCTCTTAATTTCCCTATTGGATAGTCGCTTGTCCACTAGTTTGAGGATGGTATGTTGTAGCTATCTTATGTTTAACTCCATATTTAGCTAGAAGGTTTTCTATGATCTTATTACAAAAGTGTGAACCTTCATCATTAATGATAGCTCTAGGAGTTCCAAATCTAGTGAATATATTTCTTTGCAGAAACTTACTCACCGATTTAGCATCATTATTAGGTAATGCTATCGCCTCTACCCATTTGGACACATAATCAACAGCTACCAAGATATATAAATTGCCAAAAGAGGGTGGAAAAGGTCCCATGAAATCCATGCCCCAAACATCAAATAATTCAATTTCTAAAATATTTGTTCTAGGCATTTCATGTTTATCAGAGATATTTCTCGCTCTTTGACATTTATCACGAAGATTTGACCATAAAATAAGCATCTTTAAATAAAGTAGGCCAAAAATAACCGATCAGAATACCTTAGTCGCTGTTCTTGTACTTCCAAAGTGTCCTCCATAAGGTGCGAGAATGGCAATGCGAGAAGCCCGCTTGTTGCTCCTCTTCAGGTATGCATTTCCTCATTAATTGATCAAGGCACATCTTGTAAAGGAATGGATCATCCCAATAGTATTGCTTAACCATGTGGAAGAATTTTCTCCTTTGTTGATATGTCATACTCACTGGTACTACTTTGCTTGCAAGGAAATTTACAATATCAAGAAACCATGGTGCAGATGCATTTGATGCTCTGCATTGCTTATAGCAAATGCAGTTTCATGTTTTGCATTGATTTGTGATTGCCAATAGTTTCTCATCCGGAAAGCTTTCCTTGATTTCTTCTCCTTGTGTACCAAGTGATTCTCCTTCAATCCTTGATAAATGGTCTGCTACTTGGTTTTCTACTCCTTTCTTGTCTCTAATTTCAAGATCAAATTCTTGTAGGAGTAGAATCCACCTTATCAACCTTGGTTTCGCATCCTTCTTTGAAATTAGATACTTAATGGCGAGTGATCGGTATAGACAATAATTTTAGTGCCAACTAAGTATGATCTAAATTTTTCAAATGCAAAGACCACAACTAATAATTCCTTTTTCAGAATCGTAATTCACTTGAGCTTCAATTAATGTCTTGCTAGCATAATAAATGGAATGAAAAACCTTGTCATACCTTTGCCCTAGGATTGCTCCTACTGCAAAGTCACTAGCATCACACATTAATTCAAATGGCCTACTCCAATCTGGAGTTACTATCACTGGTGCAATCACCAATGCCTTTTTAAGCTTATCAAAAGCTTCTATACAAGAGTCATCAAAGATAAATTCTACATCATGTTGCAAAAGCATGCATAATGGTTTTGAGATTTTTGAAAAATCTTTGATAAACCTTCTATAGAAACCAGCATGGCCTAAGAAGCTCCTGATACCTTTAATTGTATTGGGTGGTGGTAAATTTTCAATGACATCAACCTTAGCTTTGTCTACCTCTAGACCTTTCTTTGAAATTCTATGTCCTAACACAATGCCCTCTTGTACCATAAAATGGCACTTTTCCCAGTTTAAGACTAAATTTGTTTCTTCACATCTATTGAGAATTTGTTCCAAGTTTGTTAAGCAAACTTGAAATGTCTCTCCAAAGATAGAGAAATCATCCATGAATACCTCCATTGATTGCTCAATGAAATCTGAGAATATAGACATCATGCATCTTTGGAATGTAGCAGGTGCATTACATAAGACAAATGGCATCCTTCTAAAAGCAAAGGTTCCATAAGGGCATGTAAAGGTGGTTTTGTGTTGATCCTTAGGCTCAATGGCTATTTGATTATAGCCTGAATAGCCATCTAGGAAACAATAAAATTCTTTCCCTGCTAATCTATCTAGCATTTGGTCTATGAATGGTAAAGGAAAGTGATCCTTTTGGTAGCTTTGTTGAGTTTTACGTAATCCATACTGATTCTCCACCTGTAATGATTCTAGTTGGTATCAACTCATTCTTTTCATTGGCTATTCTTGTGCACACACCCCCTTTCTTTGGTACACATTGGACAGACTTACCCAAGCACCGCATGCGATATGGGGTATATGATTCCACATCTAGCCACTTAATGATTTCCTTTTTCACAACCTCTTTCATAATAGGATTTAGTCTTCTTTGACTCTCTATGCTATTTTTGGAATTTTCTTCCAAAATGACTCTATGCATGCATATAGAAGGACTAATTCCTTTGATATCCGCCATTTGCCAACCTATAGCTTTGGTATGCTTCTTGAGAGTACTAATGAGATCACTCTCTGTTTTGATGTTAAATCGAAGCAATGATAATGTAAAGTCTCATTTGTTCCTAAGAAGGCATACTTAAGGTGTTCAGCAAGATCTTCAATTCTAACTTAGGAGGTTGTTCTATTGAGGGTAAGTTCTTCTTGAGAATTGGATCCTCAAGATTGAGTGGTTCATAAGTCCTAACCCATACTTCCTTACAAGAGTTTTCCATTGGCAGATTCTCTTTTCCAAAGATTTCATCATCTAGCAATGCAATTTGCATCTAATGCATCCGCATTGGCTAAGTTGATCATACCGCTTGTAAAATTGTTTTTCTACCAATTGATCTAGAGAGAATAAGGATGAACACTCTTACATTTCCTCTGAAGGATACTTCATAGCATTCATTACATTGAATTTTATCTCTTGATCATTCACTCTCATAGTGAGTTCACCTTTACGCACATCAATTATGGTTTTACCGGTTGCTAGAAATGGTCTACCTAGGATAATAGGTATTTCCTTATCGCATCAAAGTCAAGGATAACATAATCTCTGAGGAATACAAATTTATCTACCTTGACTAGGATGTCTTCTATGATACCTTCGAGGATAGGCTATTGATCTATCTCGCTAATTGAAGTGTCACGAGTGGTTGGTTTTGCATTTCCAATTTCTAATCGGTCAAAATAGATTTAGGCATCAAGTTGATGCTTGCACCTAAATCACATAAAGCTTTACCAAGATAGGATTTTCATATAGAAAATGGAATTGTAAAACTACCGGATCCTTCAATTTCCTAGGAATCTTATTTTGCATAAGCAAACTACTGATCTTCTGTCATAGCAACTGCTTTCAAACTCACCTAATCTTCTTCTCTTAGTAAGCACATCCTTCATAAATTTTGCATAATTTGGCATTTGTTGGAGGGCTTCTACTAAGGGAACATTGATGTGTAATTGTTTTAGTACCTCTAAGAATTTACAAACCGCTTCTCCTCATGTGCTTTTTCAGTCTTTGAGGGTAAGGAGGAGGAGGGTATTCAGTACTAACTTAGGTAGTGGACTTTGAACTTCTTGTGATGCAGAGCACTAGATGCTTCTCGCATTGGTTTCTTTTTGATTTTTGGCTTTTTCTCCCTTTTCTACACTTTCCTTCTCGCTTAACTCTACCAAATCCTTACCACTTCTCAATGAAATAGCCTTAACCTGCTCTTTTCCTTTGGTTTGGGAAGGAGTAGCTTCAGATTTGAAGGTAAGGCTCCTTGTGGCCTTTGATACAGAGCTGTGGCTAATTGACCAACTTGATTCTCTAAGTTCTTAATGGAAGCATCTTGGGTTTGTCTAGCAGTTCTAGATTCACCTATAAATGCTTTAAGCATGGATTCTAGAGAATTATCAGTGGTAGGTTGAGAGTTTCTTTGGTTATTTTGAGCTGGGAATCCTGGTGGGTTGGTTGGTGTAGTTGGAGCAGTTCTAGGTGCAGGTGCACTATTGTTGCTCCATCTAAAATTTGGGTGATCTTTCCAACCAGGATTATAAGTGTTGGAATAAGGGTTGTTATTCCTATTATAACCTACATAATTTACAGAGATAGGGTTGCTAGAACACTCCTCATACAAGTGACCTCCTCCACAGTACACACAACTAGGTGTGCCTGGAGGTACTTGTTTTATCTTTAAGAATGATCTTTATGCGGTGATGCAAAGAGCATTGCCAGTGAAGTTTTTCATCAAATTAGCTAGAGTGAGAAGATAGGGCAGATATATCATTAATTTCATGTACCCCTGATGGTTTCTTTTGGGCACTTACCCTCTCAGTAGGCCAACTAGAGCTATTAGCTGCTATTCTATCAATTAATTCACATGCTTCATTGTATGACAGATTTAATAACACTCCACCAGATGATGCATCAAGCATTATTCGGTTTGAGGTTCTAAACCATTATAAAATGTTTCCATTTGAATAATAATGAGTAAACCATGATGAGGACATTTTCTCAAAAGTTCCTTCCATCTTTCCCATGCTTCAAATAAAGATTCAAACTCTTTTTGTCTAAAAGATGTAATATCATTTCTTAACCTGACATTTTTGATAGGTGGGAAATATTTTCCTAAAAATTTTTCAGCCATTTCATTCCATGAATGGATAGAGTTAGGCTCTAAAGAATTTAGCCAAGCCTTAGCTCTATCTTTCAAAGAATATGGAAATAACCTTAATCTAAATGCATTTTCACTAACACGTGTATAATAAAATTACT
Source organism: Oxytropis ochrocephala (assembly GCA_020916435.1). NCBI lineage: Eukaryota > Viridiplantae > Streptophyta > Magnoliopsida > Fabales > Fabaceae > Oxytropis > Oxytropis ochrocephala. Next base: position 57,881,368 of record CM037090.1, on the reverse strand, counting down.
ACATACTTCTAGAAATTGCCTTAAATGCAAATGAGGATCTTCATGAGGAGATCCTCCAAATTGACCAATAGTTTGAAGCATTTGAAACATCATAGGTTTAAATTCAAAATGCATGGCATCAATATGAGGTCTATTTATGCTAGTTTGCATGTTTTGATGATCAAATCGTGCATAATCCCTCATAGGTCTATCTCTATCATTAATCATACCTATGTGATCCATGTGGATGAGATTTTGTCTATGAACTTCTTCTTCAAGCAGCATGTGTGAACCGGGCCTCCTCTCACCGAGTGTGGCCTTGAGCTTTGTTCTTCATCGAATGACATGTTGCAAGCTTGTTGATTCTGTTTTCGAGTCTTAGCAATCTCCGAATTTTCTTTCTATTTACGGATCTAAGCTATATTCGAGTTCATTTTCAGTTCTGTACATATACTAAGTACCATGTACTTTTGTTGTGAGAACTTTAAAGACCGTAATTTATATACAACACTAAATTACTATATATCGAATTTTAAAAGAATTTACTTCAATCCTCTAACAACGGCGCCAAAAACTTGGTGCATGGAAAACACATACACTTGTGTGCAAGTATACACTGTCCAAAAACAAGTAGTAAAAAGATCGAACCCACAGAGATTGAAAAACTCACTTTTAAAACAAATATAAAGTAATAAAGTGTAAAGTCACTAAGTAACAAAATAATTTTTGATTTTGTTTGATGATCACAACTAAGTTAGAAAGAAAGCAAAGTAAAAATATTGATAGTGTAAAAGAGAAAAGCTAGTTGGAATGTCTTCATCAAGTAATTTACTTATAAGTGTATGATGCAAAGATGTGATGCAACAGCATGAATCTTTGTTGCATTAGCTATGTGCCTTTCGGTCACTTTCTTCAGAGTATCATTACCAGCTCTTATGATCCTTGTTCTATGCAGTAAGAAAGGGGTGTTAGTGCCAATCTTGCCTCCTAACAATTATCCAATTTGCTTAAGTGAATTCACTCTTGTATTTTAAGTACCCACAATTATCCTATGGACTATACTATCCTATCTCTAGGACTTAGCATGGTTTTCACAAAGTTTTCTTTATGTAAAACACTCACCCATATTAGTTCTTGAGTTCTTAATTGTAAGCCATCTCTGGTCATTTACAAATCTACTTATTCTAAGTGATCAAGTTCAAAATAAGTTTTGAAAAGATTATCAAGCAAGAACTAAAGTACAAACATACATACATACATCATACTTACTTAAAAGATCATTAAATGATTAGAACATGCCAACTAAGAAAGGTTTAGCTAACAAGAGACATTGCAAGATATATATAAACTAAATAGACCATGTTTATATATATAGAAATCACAAAAGAGAAACAACAAAAGTAAAGTTACAAATGTTGAAAATCTTTGTATGAAATCTTCTAGCAATGCACTAGCATTACTCCTTAGCACTATACAAACACTATGAAAACGAGTTAAGGAGGATTTATGAATTCCTTCCTCTTCCTCTAAAAATATAAAAACTAACTATGTATATTGAAATTTTGATCTAACTTATGGATTGTGATATATTTCCAAATGAAGATGTGAGGTCCTTTTATAGCCTTCAAGAGAGGTGCTTCCTTCCTTCATGTTGAAGTCATCTTGAGTGGATCATAGCTGTAGTTGCTTTCCAGAGCTTTATCCATGTTGAAATCTTTGACTAATGACATAGGGCGGTTCATTGATGTGAGAACATGTGTCCCTATGTAGGTGACTCTTCAAAGCTATGCCTATAGCTATGTGTGAATGGTAGGCGCCTACTATACAAGGTGGGATGGCATCAGGGAACCAGGCAGGAGGTCATCACATTGCATGTGGATGCATATGAAACAGGCTGCTTATTCACCAAGTAGCGCAGATTTGATGCAGGATCAGTGCAGGAGCATTGATGCAGTTAGCATTGAGACTGCACTGAACAAAAACATCAAACATACCACAATATATCCAAAATGGCCTATAAGTAACTATAACCATTCAAATCACTCAAGATATCATATATCACACTAAATACTATATAAACTCTTTATTATTACTTGAAAAGAGAGCAAATACTAAGTTTAAACATATGAAATATTCTATATAAAATAGAGTTATCAAGAATCTAGACATATGAGTCATTATTTCCCATTTTATTATTTTGTCTTTTACTTAACATTGGATTCCTTATTCTTTAGCACGGTACTCTCCCTCTAGTCTCTTTTATAAGCAAAAATTAGTTAACGCAAATTGATGTATCTGTCCATATTATTTATAGATATATCAACTTGGGTTGACCAATTTTTGATTATAAAAGATACTGGAGGGAGTATGTATTTGAAGTGCTATATATGGTACCTTGATAAAAAATGATTTTGTCATAAAATTTGTTGGGTTAATGGTGTCCTTAGCCATTGAAAGTAAAATTCCTCACACGTTGGGGACTCCTCCTTATAAGTAGTTATATAGTGACAGATCCAAGACTTAAAGTTCTGTCAAATACGACAAGAAATTCGGGAAATTCCGCAGGTAATGACCAAAATCCCTCGGAAATTGGTCATTACCGGCGGATTTTTTTCGTCGGTCGTCCGCCGGTAAATCGGTCGCAGGTAATGGTTACCGGCGCATTTTCCGTCGGTATTCGAGAGAAAATCCGCTAATTATATATATATATATATATATATATATATATATATATATATATATATATATATATATATATATATATATATTTTTAAAAATCAAAATCACTTAGAATCGAGAGAAATCTTTAGGTAAAGTCATTTAAAAAAATTAAATTCGTTTAATTAAAAAATTAATAATTATTATTTTTTTAAAACATATATTTCAGTTAGTTTTTTTTAATATTAAAAATTTAAATTAAAAATGTTATAAAATTTAAAATAAAATTTTTAATATCAAATTAAAAAGAGAATAAAATTATCCATAAAAAATGAAACGATAATTAATCAACCCAACAAAGTAGTAATAAATTATCCATACAAATTATAATATCCAACAAGTAACTGCTACTAGTCATAGTAAGGCCTATTTGGGTTGTTGTTGGGATTCACATCAAAAAATATACTCTGAGTCCAATCTTCCTCTTCTTGCTCAGGTTGTTGCTGCTGGAGTGGTTGTTGGGACTGTTGCTGGGACTGTTGTTGGGACTCTTGCTGGGACTGCTGCGGGGACAAATGTTGTTACTTAGGGGATGAAGTGGAATTCTTTGCTGCTAGAGGCTCGCTGCGGGGACAAATGTTGTTCTTTGTTGTGGTTGAAAGCCGGAATTCTTCTTTGGAGTTGTTGTTAGAGCGAGAGAGTTGAAACCAGGCACGATCGACCATATGGGGTACCGATGAGAGTTGAAGGCGTGCCTTCGAGAGTTGAAGCGCAGATCGAAGGCACCAGTGGTATCTTTGAAAGTACTCCGTAAGGTCGTGATTCAGTGCGGTGGATAATATAATGGTGATGATGATGGCATAGATGGCCTCGGCTGAGACATATCCATTAATTTCTTCTGGGGGTCCTCATTCAACCTGCGCTCCTCTGCCGCCAACCTGCGCTCCTCAGCCGTCTGCTCTCGGATCTCACGTATCTCACGCTCGTAGTCGCTCAATTTCTGAGTCAATACCGCAACATCATCTAATTATAAAGGAGTGGGGACATGAGAGCGTTCAGTACTTTTCTCTGAAGAAGTTGGCCTCAAATTCGGAATAATAGAATCCTTGTAATAACGCGGGCCAATACCACCAGATCCTACTAACCGATTTTTTTGATGGACCAACAATTTCATTCCATTTCGCTAAAGCCGCTCGACCCTCCTCAACGGGATTGGAAGAGAGAAATGTGTGAAGAAATCAGAATGGAAGAGTTGAAGATGAAATGTGGGAAGAAATCAGATATAAAGAGGAAATAAAAAGAGTCGTTGGGACATTAGCGGCTACCAGCAGAATTAATTATCTACCGGTGGATTCTCGCAGACTGTGTCCCGACACCTCGCAGACCGTGTCTACCGACAGATTTTAATATAAACCGGCGGATTCGTTCCGCTTTTCTTGGCCAGATCCGTCGAAAACATCGGCTACCGGCGGATTTTCGCGTATACCGACAGATTAGGGGCTACCGGCAGATTTTGGAAGAAACCGGCGGATAAGCATACCGGCGGATTGTGATGGCTACCGGCGAATTTAAGGCAATACTGGCAGATTCGGTTGGCCGTTTCCAGGGACGTTTACCGGCGGATTAGCCGCCGGAAATTGCAGTACTGGTGGAAATATTTTATATTATTTTTAAAAACATATCTGTAAAAAAATCCACCGGAAATACGCTAAAAATCCACCGGTATTATACCGGCTGAATAAAATCCGCCGGTAATAATCCGGCCGAATAATCCGCCGGTAATTGCACGAAATCTGATGGTAATAAACCGACGGTCTAAATCTGCTGGAAATGCGGCGCCGCTATTGAACGAAATTCTGGTAGTGATAACAAAGACTTTCCTGACAACTGTTATTGCTTCTTAGAATGTGGTTTAGGTCTAACTGAACCCCACAAAACAAGCTTGTAAGGTGAGAGATGCCTCTCACTTATAAAGTCTTTTGAAACCATATCTCTAGTTAATGTGGGACTTGGGTTTTTCCCAATACACCCCCTCAGGCCAAGTACTATTGGGCGTGGTGCGTGGATAATAATGGTGGGTGGCCCGAAGAATCTAGGATGGACTCTGATACCATCTTAGAATGTGGTCTACACAAAACCGACTTGTAAGGTGAGGAATGCCTCTCACTTATAAAGTCTTTTGAGACCATATCTCTAGTCAATGTGGGACTTGGATTTTTCCCAATATTGCTCAAGTCAACAAACTCTAATGAAACTAGATTATTCCAACAATCAGGCAATTCCCCTTTTAATTGATTGTTTGATAAATCCAAAGCTTTTTAAAAGCCGGTCTCTCTTTATCGTTGCATCCAAAGGAAACTAAATTTGAAAATTTATTATCGGAAAGATACAGTATTCTTGCTTGAGATAAGAACGACGGAACGGGACCTTCAAGTTCTGTTCTAGATTGGGCCACTAGGCCCACTAAGCAAACTGGACCCGAATCAGCCTAATAACCGGAATCCATGACCATGACATAGCATTTCACATTGGCTCATGCTTCGTACAACCCCCTCGCTACTCACTAGAACCCCCTTTTTGGTGTGAAAAGACCAAAAGCCCTTACTAAAACTTGGTTTTTTTTTTCAAAAATTATGCACGGTTCGGCGCACGGTTGATCGAACTTGATCGAATCTCGCTACGCCGAACCAGTCAAAATTTACTCAGACACCCCAAATTATGTTTTGACTAGGTTCGACCAAGTGTGTGCCGATCCAAATCGATCAGCCGTGCGCCGAACCCTCTCCACCGTCCAGTCAACGGCTAAATTTTTGAATTCTCCCCAACGGTTATAAGTTTAACGATTTCGATTGTTTTAAATCAACGGCTCACGTTCGATCACACCTATTATAGATAAGTGCAACAAATCATACACACCGAAAAAGTCTAAAAGAATAATTCGTGCAATGAATAAATCGAATAGTTAAAAATCAGTTAAAAATAAACAACTAGTGTTAGCAATACTAGTGTTAGTAAGAATAAATCGAATCGTTAAAAATCAATTAAAATTAAACAACTAGTGTTAGCAATACTAGTGTTAGTAAAGAATAAATCGAATCGTTAAAAATCAGTTAAAATTAAACAACTAGTGTTAGTCATACTAGTGTTAGCAAAGAATAAATCGAATCGTTAAAAATCAGTTAAAATTAAACAACTAGTGTTAGTCATACTAGTGTTAGCAAAGAATAAATCGAATCGTTAACAATCAGTTAAAATTAAACAATTCAATATCCAACAACAATCAGGGAGGTTCGACCCTTCCAAGTGCGAACCGGTTCGGCGCACGCATGATCGAACCACACTAAACAGGTTCGGCACACGCTTGGCCGAACCGTACTTATTGTTTTAAAAAAATGTTTTAAATTCAGGGGTATTTTGGGAATAAAGGGTGGTATGGGGGTTCTAGTGAGTAGGAGGGGGTTGTACGAAGCATGGGCATTCACATTGGACCATGAGGCCCATGCGCATAATGGGTCGTAGACAAGCCCAATTCCTTGGATCCACATTCAAGGCTCGACTCATTAAGCCTCGGCAGCTCAGATTCACCAAAACTATCCAACGGTTCAGAGCTAGCAAGGATGTAGGGATGGCAAAACGGGTTTGGCCCGCCGGGCCGACCCACTGACCTGCCCAAAAAAGGCGGGCCGGGCTGGAATATTGGAATCGCTGACCCGCTGAGCCCGCCCCGCCAAAAAAAAAATCGCGAGCTAAAGTAAGGATGGGCCGGGTCGGCCCGCCAGCCCGTTTTTTTTTTTTTTTTTTTTTAAAAATTCCTTCATTGATCATTCAAATCAATCATTTTTATTTAAAAAAATTCAACAAAATTCATTCCATTTCCAGCAGCCCACTCCCGTGAGTCTACTGACCACTATCCATTCCACCCACTCCCAAAAAAGTTCATTTAATTGACCAAAAAACAAATTCCTTTAGGGTTTCACAGTTTCACTCTCATTTCTCACCACCAGTGACCAACACCAGCCTTCCCTCATCTCGATTCTCCCTCTCTTCTAGGTGACATTTCTTAATGGTTAATCCTAGTAAGTCCAATGCTATTATTGTTTTATACTTTTAGTTGCTATATAGTTAATCCTAGTAATTCCAATGCTATTATTGTTTTATACTTTTATTTTGAATATATCAAGAGTTTTTAAAGTAAAAATTTGTTAAAAATGCTTTATAAAAAATCTATTTTAAAAAGCAAGTGAAAAATCTTATTGAAATTGAAATGTTAAAAATATATAAGTTTTTTGTTCAAAAACTTTGAAAAAATATATTCAGGCGGGCCGGACCGCCAACCCGCCAGTCCATCACTTAGCGGGCCGGGCCAGTCTTTTGAACTCGCCGTTTTTGGCGGGCCAACTCGCCCCGCCCCGTTTTTAGCGGGCTGAAGGCAAAACGGGCCGGGTTGGGCCGGGCCGGCCCGTTTTGCCATCCCTACAAGGATGTCTATAAATATAGGCTAGCATACTCCACAATTCTATACTGTGTTGAGCGTCGAAATGTCTTTGCAGGTACCCCCTCCGTTCAAAACACACGGAGATCCAACCCGACAGGAACACTACAAACTGCAGTCTCAGACCAACCCGAAAAGACAGCAAGATACAAAACATCTTCGAAAGTGGGAGTCTTACCGATGATATTGTTGTTTTAAACATTAAAAAAAGGCTTAAATATGTTTTTCGTCCCTGCAAATATAGTTGTTTTTTAAAAAAGTCCTTGTAAAATTATTTTTCGTCCCCACGTTATCTTTGTTTGACATATCACTAACAGAAGGGTGTTTTTAAAAAAAATTATTTTGCAGGGACTTATTTGAAAAACAGCTGTATTTGTAGGGACGTAAAACATATTAAACCTTAAAAACAAATATTTCTAATTTGCCCCAAAACTAAAGAGGTGGATCTAGATTATTACCAACATTTGAAATGTCGAGATAGTCTAAGTTGTTTTGAGTGCGGAGCCAATTAGGAAATATAGGATTAAGATTGGAAGATGTTAGATCCAAATATTCCAATTGGAAAGGAGGAATCCAATCATCACTAACCTTTACAGTGAGTGAGCTATTATACAGGCCCACCCAGTTCTTCTAATTTGGAAAGGTTAGTGAAATGGGAGTCAGAGACATACCCTTCAAAAGAATTGCCACTTAGAAACAAAGACTGCAACTCAGTTAGAGATCCGATGCTTTTTTGGGAATGTTTCCAACAAATTGATTTCCAACTTTACTCTCATTACTTTAATTAAATTTCTCACTCATTTGTAATCATTAATTACAAATGTCTATTTATGTAATTTTATTTTTATAAGCTACTTCAACCGCTAATTTTACCAAACACTTTAAATTCAATCCGCTAGCTTATCCGCTACCTCATCCGCTATAAGTTAGCTTATTCGCTATCCACTACTTTTTGCCAAACAAAACCTAAAATGTTACGCTGCGTGCCAGAAAACGGATTTCTCGATAAGTTAAGTTCATACGACAATGATACATTTCCAATGCATTTGGAATAGTTCTGAGGAAGTTCTCCACTCAAACTATATTCAAATGCATGAAATGATTGCAACGTGCACATATTCCAAATGGATTTTGGGATCATTCTTTGTAGACTATTGTATGAGATATCGAGACTTACTAGTGAATGCATTATTGCCAAAATCATTGGGAATACTACCTCTTAACAAGTTATTGGAAAGGTCAAGGTGTTGAAGTTTGGAGCTGAAGTTAAGAATCCCCACTGGAATATAGTTGATGATGATGATGTCAAATGATTTCCAAAGAGATCGAGGAGAGAAAGAGAAGTGGAGAAATTCAACTGGGAAGAATATATGTATCTGAAAGGTCGCACTCACTTAGCCTTAGTTCTTCAAGCATTGGAAGCTTCTGTAGGAATTGTAGGGTGTGATGAGAAGAATAGTTGAAACCGCTATTCAAATCAATAGTATCTAAAGTTTGGGATGTCAGCCTCAACCACTAAATAACTGAGGTCTAGATATGTGAGTTTTTGTAGCTCAGTTATTGAAGAATTGATTTCACTCGCTACATTAGTTTCACTGAGATCATTTCCATCAATCAATTGCATGTAAATCAAGCCTTTCTACGTGGTCTACTTCATTTTTGCATTGAACTTCATACCATTTGCAACAATCTGCATTTGGAAGGTCCTTCCATCACTACAACATTTTGACCCAAAGGCAACGCCTGAAAACTGTTGTTCAAAGCCAAAAAACCGCTGTCAGATTATGGGAGGATATGTTAGTGGTTGTATTAATAAGTGTTAGCAGGTGTATTAGTAAATTGGGGTTTGTATTGTTGTATTGTGGGCTTAGTTTTAGTTTTATGATTGGCCCAAATTGTTTAGGCCCTATTTCTGTTTGGATAGTCAATTGACTAATTGAACTTGTACTTAAGTGTTTTTCAAGTCAATGCAATAATCAAGTTTCAGTTGCAATTCCGTTTCTTTACCATTTACACATACATTAGTGCTTCATAATTCATATACATAATTTCATTCCAACTTGTATTACAAATATTATTGTCGTGAAATGACACAAGTTTGTTTTGGTAAAAAAAATGTTTATAAGATTGATTTATTATATACAACTCATTATCCATTTTAACATAAGAATTGAAATTTATATTAAATCTAATTAGCATGGCCAAACTGCACTTTTGTTCCTTTATCTTTCACAGAAATTTCAATTTGGTCTTTTATATTTTTTTTTCTCACTTTGGTCCTTTATGTTCCAAATTTATGTCAAAGTGATTTTTTTAACATATTCGTCCATTGAATTTAACGGATGACACACTGGAAGTTAACTACTTTGTGGCTTGCTTAGTTGGCATTAGTATCTAGGAAAAAGAACATAAAGGACCAAACTAAAATTTTGGTGAAACATAAAGGACCAAAGTGAAATTTTGGCAAAAAGCTTAATCTTCATCCCCAAACCCACCACCCTCCACCACCACCTTCCCACTCTCTCCACCACGCTTTCTTCACCACCACTGTGACCTCTCTCTCTTCGCCCTCTCCCTCTCTCTCCTTCCTCGGTCTCTCTCATCTCTTCTCTTCATCCCCTTCATCTTCATCCACAAATTGAAAAATTAGGGTTTGGAACATAATTATGGGTTTTTTAATTTTGGATTTCAAACCCTAATTTTTCAATATGGGGACTAAGATGAAGGGGAGGAAGACAAAAGGAGAAGAGAGACCAATGGAGGAGATAGAGGGGGCAAAAAGAGAGATAGAAAAAGAGAGAGATGGACAATAAGGAGAGAGAAGTCGCAGTCGTTGTGGTTTACTATAGCACAAAATATCTAAGCACCGACATGGTTAACTATAGTTAAGTAACCCTCAAAAATAAACTAGAAACAGTTCGCGCAATTCTATTTCATCATTTTTTTGTATAAACCGGGTATCCTCTGCGCGAAACTACAAAGACTAATAATTCGAGCCGGGTAGGATCACAATGGGCGGCAAAACTCACCCTCGAGATATTTAACACTACTGCATGCCAAAGGTTGGATTCAAACCCAGAACCTTGGTTAAAATTCTATATCATCTCCATTTTCCTCCCTCGGTCTTTTTCCCTTTGAGTTTTGCTCCTTTGAGGTTTTAACAAGGCACCTTATACTAGCTCGGGTTGGAGTACCACTCATAATCCTTTCATTTAATGAAGTTATTGATTAAAAAAACAACTTTAAAAATATATACATAGCATTGTTGGTTACATTGGCAATTTTCAATGATATGAATACACCGACTTCTAAGTTTGAATCCAGGTGTGCTTGGGGTGATAGTTTGTGGTAATTATTTGTCATTTTGTCTAAACTAATAATAGTTTGTGGATATTTAAAAATCTTTCAATTGGTATTTTCCACGCTAAAAGGGAATGTGTATGTTACTTACCTAAAAGTAGGAGAAAGAGATCATTATTGTAGAAAAACTTACTTTGAGAAAGAACAGCATGAACTAATAAAAAACTAAACTGCAGGTACCCAAGGCATATGTGGGTGAACGGTCATGATTGTAACCCACGACTCATATATAATCCTTACTCTTTTAGTACTCTCTTATGAACCTTTTTGCAATGTTTGACGGATGTATTACATTAATAACTTTATAGAAAAGTGCCAAAATATCTTTTTAAAAACTACTACTATACTTCAGAGCATGATATAAGAAAGCATAATCAAGCACTATTACACAAGAAAATTTTAACTAAACTCCACTCTCCTTTTATTTAGTATAGCTGAAAGGAATAGACATTCATCAGTGAAAGGTGTGGTCCAGCAAGCTAGTCAAAACATAACATTAGAGGTTGCATTCATCTCGCACAAAAGAAGTGGCAACAAATGGACAAGTAAAAAAGATATAGACTTTTCATTTCAACACTGAGAAAGTAAAACAAGTAATTAGTAACAATTTAATGTAATGCAGAGTAGGTAATATAGATAGATTAATTAACTTAGTGGGAGCAATAGTGATTATACGAGAAAGATATTGTCTTTGATGACTTAATTTTGAATTCTATGGTAGTGGATGAATGAGTATACCCCAAATATCAACAAACAGTATGAAATGCAATACAAATTGTAGAAATGCTTTAAGTGGTGGTAATAAAATTTTCACAGGGGAAATGAACTTTCAATCTTCTTTTATAGCAAGCTAGCCAAAACATAACAACAGAGGATGCATTCATCTCATACAAAAGAAGTTGGAGATCCTACAGCAAAATTCAATTTTAGTATTTGGAAACAACATCAAAGAAATGCAATAAGAATGGAATAAACCACTTATATGGCAATAAATGGACAAGTAAAACAAGTAATTAGTAACAATTTAATGTAATGCAGAGCAGGTAATTATATAGATAGATTAATTAATTTACTGGGAGCAATAGTAATTATACGAGAAAGATATTGCCTTTGATGACTTAATTTTGAATTCTATGGTAGTGGAAGAATGAGTATACCCCAAATATCAACAAACAATATGAAATGCAATACAACTTGTAGAAATGCTTTAAATGATGGTAATAAAACTTTCAATCTTCTTTTAGAGGAAAATTTGAGTTGTTACTATGTTATATTAATAGTCAGTGTGTTCTATTTATAATTTAGAACAGTGGATTGTTTGTTAGTGGTATTATTAGGTAAGTTTCCAGCGTTTTGTTCAATAAAAACGCATTCGAAGATGATTCAATTAAACCACAAAAATGAAAATAAGAGCATGAAAGAACAAAAGTACCTTATTTTCATTCATCACTCTAGAGCATTGAGGCACATACACTCAGCGCTTCCAGCACATGAAGATTCTGAGAATCAAAGCGTTCAAGAACCTAGAGTAGGTTTCTCTCCAAGAAGGTATTAGTAATATTGAGCCGATGAAGCTACAAAAAGATGTGAAGAATCCTATCCCCATACTCATGTATAATGCTTCCAAAAACACTGAGCTATCATCTTCTGCATGTATTGGTGGATTTTGATGCTCTGTTGGATCTTCTCCTGGACATTTTCTATCAAGTGGTTTCCCACAAAGATTAGAATTTCCTTCGAAACACGAAGCATCAAAGCTCTGCAACTGCGTTCCAACTGGAATTTTTCCATAGAGGTTATTGTTTGACAAGTTCAACACAGCGAGACGATCAATGAGAGCTATACTGGAAGGAATTATGCCTGAAAGATTATTTCTCGACAAGTCAAGAGAATCTAGTGACTTTAAGTTTCCTATTTTTGGAATGATTTCCCCATGTAGATTATTTCTTGATAAATTTAAGGAAACCAATCCAAATAAGTTCTCAATGCCTGTCGGTATTTCCCCTGTGAGATGATTGCTTGAGAGATCAATGCTTTTTAAAAACTCAACTTCATTTTTGAAGTCATGGCCTACACCTTTCCACATCAGGAATAAGAGCGGGTTCGCACTTTTTTCACCATACCATATCGGATAAGTAGAAAGTTTGCCATACCAAGTGTCTCTTGGGCTCATGGTGTCCTTAGCCATTGAAGTAAAGTTGCTAACACAATGAGGGATTCTTCCTGATAAGTTATTTAGAGACAGATCCAAGACATGAAGTTCTCTCAAATAACAGAGATTTGAAGGTATACTTCCATAGAAGTTGTTGAATCGAAGACTTATGAGTCGAAGCTGTAAGCTCTCTCCAATCCATAAGGGAATAGAACCATAGAACTTATTTTCACCAAGATCCAACCAACGCAAAATGTTTGAGCAGTTTTTCAAGGAGGAAGGTAGTTGTCCATTCAAACTATTATTTCTTAATATCAAAGCCTTTATACAAGTAAGGGCACCCATTGAGAACGGAATCTTTCCCTTCAACTTGTTATTGCTCAAGTCAACAAACTCTAATGAAGTTAGATTATTCCAGCAGTCAGGCAACTCACCCTTTAATCGATTGTTTGACAAATCTAAAAATTGTAAAGAGCTGATCTCAGTGTTGTTGCATCCAAAGGAAACTAAATCTGAAAATTTATTATTGGAAAGAAACAGTAATCCTGCTTGAGATAAGAATGGTGGAATTGAACCTTCAAGTTGATTTGAACTCAAATCTATTACAGGTGTGTGAGTAAGATTGAGCTCCAAATCGGGAATCTTACCGATGAGATTGTTGTTTGAAACATTCAAAAAATCAAACATTTGTAATTTGCCCCAAAACCAAAGAGGTATTGGACTTGGATCCACATTATTACCAACATTATTTGAAATAGTGAGATAGCGTAAGTTGTTTTGAGTGCGGAGCCAGTTAGGAAATATAGGATTAAGGTTGCAAGATTCTAGATACAAATTTTCCAATTGGAAAGGAGGAATCCAATCATCACTAACCTTTACAGTTAGTGAGTTATGAGACAAGTCCAGCTCTACTAATTTGGACAGGTTAGTGAAATGAGACTCAGAGACATAACCTTCAAATGAATTTTCACCTAGGTACAAATACTGTAACTTCGTTAAAGATCCTATGCTTGTGGGTATATTTCCAACTAATTGATTTCCATAAAGCCTTAATGTTTCCAAAGATGGAAATACTAAAAGGTTAGGCAATGTGCCAGAAAACTGATTACTCGATAAGTCAAGTTCATGCAACGAGGATACATTCCAAATGGATTTGGGTATCTTTCCTTGTAGACTATTTAAAACTAGTGAATGCATCGTGTTGCCAAAATCACTGGGAATACTACCTCTTAACAAGTTATTGGAAAGGTCAAGGTGTTGAAGTTTGGAGCTGAAGTTAAGCAAAGGAAAAATTTCTACATCTGAAAGGTCGCAGTAACTTAGACTTAGTTCTTCAAGCATTGAAAGCTTCTGTAGGAATTGCAGGTTGTGATGAGAAGAATTGTTGAGACCACGAATTCCATTCAAGTAAAGAGTTCTCAAAGACGTGAGGTTGGATAGCCACTCAAAAGTTCCGCCATTTTGGTTGTTGATTATAAGATTTGAAATGTCCAGATCAAGAATTTCAACGTGGCCTGTTTCCTTGTTGCATTGAACTCCAATCCATTTGCAGCAATTTGCATTTGGATGGTCCTTCCATGTAGACAGTTCATCATCTTTATCATAGACGCCTTGTTTGAAGGTCAGGAGTGCATGTCTCTCCTTCTCTTTGCACTTCATTCCACCACCCTCCTTGGATGCCGAGGAGAACAACAACAATGCATGGAAGATAAGAACAATATAGCTTCTCATCATAATTCCACCAAGAAAGCACAAAGATATTTTGTTTATAGTTTTTTTTTTTGGTGAGAGATATTATGTTAATACTTCAGCAATATTCCTCTTTAAATTGATCTTATACGTGTGGAATGGGAAAAAGAAATCACAACTTGGGTCCATTAAGAAAGACCTAATAAAGACTCATAAGAAACAAACAATTACTAGGAACCCGCAAATTAATACTTCAGCAATATCCCTCTTTATAAATTGGTCAAACACGTTTGCAACAGGAACAAAGGAAACAAAGTGGGTCCATTAAAAAAGACATAATAAAGACTCAAGAAACAAGCAAATTACTTTTTTTGAAACCCAAAAATAATTGCATAAAATTTGAAGACTTTATTCAGTCAATGCCATACATTATCAAAATAAATAAATAAATCATTATTTTAAAATATGGAAAAGAATAAGTTTTGTTTTCCAAAAAGAAAATGAAAATAATGAGTTTTTTTTTCTATTTACTTTAGTTATATTTTATTCTCTACCTGGTTTGCATCAAAAAATAATGAAAATAACAATTTTTATTATATTCTTCATAGAAAATTGTAAAATAAATGTAACATAAAAGTAATATGAATTATTAAAATAAATAAAAATAAGTATAATTCATCTTATGAATCTTCAACAAATATCGTGGTTAATTGATGAAGGTTGGCCTAGGACTAGTATGCAAGGATGTGACTCATAATATTCTACAAAAACATGAGCTTAAATATCATTATTGGTGTGATAACTTAATTGGTGGATAATTTGTTACTCCCTCCGTTTTTGGTACTTTTGGCCTTTAATTTTTGTTCCAAAACAATGGTATTTTTAAAAACTAAATGTACAATTCACCAAATTCTTTTAAATATGTCATTTATACTTATTGAGTCTTTTAGGATATGTTTGGGAGGAGGTTTTGGGAGGGGAGGGGAGGATATTTTTCAATTCAAAATTGACGAAGCTATAAAACGTCTCTAAATATAAATGAAATATGATTAACAAAATTATATTGTTATCTATTAAGTTATTCTTTTAGTTTTTTAAATCTCAACCATATATATATATAGATATATATTAAAATATTTACTAATATTTTCCAAGTCTTCTCCTTTCCTCACATCCCAATACCCCCTCCCAAACATATCCTTAGAGTTCTAAAACATGGATTAATCGTTCCAAGACTCTTTTATTTAGATTTCAGTTATCACAAGACAAATTAATTTAGTACTTTTTTAAAAAAATTGGGGAAGGGATAAAAATTTATTAATCAAAGTGGCACTAATGACCATTTTTACAACTGTCCCCGAGGGGAAGGGGAAAATTTAGTACTTAGCTAACACAAATTAATGATACCCTAATTTGTGTATAACAAACTAAAAGTACAAAGATTAGGAACAGATGAATTAGTATTTATGTAACTGTTCTTCAGGAGTAGTATTTATGTAACTGCTCTTCGGGAGTAGTATTAAAATTAATTTTTCATAAAAAATGAAACGTCTTCAATTTATCCAAAACTAGAAAAATTCATGTACATTCGGACTAGTTACTCTTTAAATATGCATTTTTATAAATATATTTTAGTTATAAATTAAAATGGAGGAGAAAACAAACAATGAACAATATAGCTTCTCATCATAATTCCACCAAGAAAGCACAAAAGAGATAACAATCATTATAAATTGATCTTATACGTGTGGAATGGGAAAAAGGACACAAGACTTGGGTCCATTAAGAAAGACCTAATAAAGACTTATAAGAAACAATTAAAGACTTGGGTCCAGGTGCTCCTAGGTTCTGTTGTTGGCGAGTTGCTTTTTCTTCGACTACCAATCCCTTTGACCAAGTAGTTTTACGAATTCCTCTTTCCTTTTTCTTTACCTCCCTCCGTCGGAGAGTGGGTTTTACGGTCCGCCGGTCTGACAATTGGTGGACCGTCCACCACTACCTTTTGACCCATTATTTCCTGTTGATGTGCGAAAAGTAGTTGTGCAAGTGTACACAATCGTAACAAGTAATATAGTGATAAAAGTAGAGATCGTCTCCATAGGGATTGGTGTTAATTTTAAAGTTTAACTTACACTAACACTTAGTGAAACAAGTAGCAAATGTGTATAGTCACAAATAACAATAACAAGGAGTGTTTGAAGAGAACAAGTAAAAGAGTAGTTCAGATATAAGAAGAGTAAGTTGGACTGCTCTTTACTAAGTAATTCCCAAAAGTGAGGTGTTATAACGTCACACGCTATAGCGTCAAGCGCTGTCGCAATTGATTTTGTGCTTTTCAGTCACTGACGCCCGGGTTTCATTACAAGACTCTTATGTCTAGGTTCTAAATAAGTTCACCCCTGTATACTAAAGACCCCACAGCTTTTGCCCTATGAACTATTACTTTTCTATGTCTAGAATAAGTAAACGTTGTTTAAATGTCTTTAAACAACCTTTCATTCATATCAATCTTTGAGTTAGAATTATGGACCTTTTCTGCACCCACAAATGTACTCATTTTAAGTGGCCAACCCTAAAACAAGTTTTCATCCAAAAACTCTCTCTCTCTCTCTCTCTCTTCGAAGGTAGGAGTGAAGTGGTGAAGTAGAAGCTTGCTTGTCTTGTTCCCCAAAAAAGTACAAAAGGTGATGGATACCTTTTACCAACCAAAGTTATTCTCCCACTCAAGAAATGACAAGTGTCCCTCGCTAGCCAATGAAATTCGAGCCTGTCAGCGTGTACAGTGAGCACAGCGTACGAAGATTTGGGTTAAAGAGCTTGGCGCCAAAAATGCACTTTTGCCTTGAATACTCAGTTGGCCTGCCCTTTTACCGCTATAACGCTTGACGTTATAGCGCTTGACGCTGTAACGCTAACAAACACATTAAATTGTTCACAAAGGCACCAGATGTGCCAAATCAACAGCAAAATAGTATTATCTAAAACTAGCATAATAAGGTAAATAAGATACTAATGTTACTTGAGAACTCACTTTAATCTAAGGAATAAAGGCATAAATAACTCATATAAACATGAGTTATCACCTGTTTACACGGTTTACCTATTATTACTATTGTGACCCACTATTAATTGAAAATTCCGTTTTCTGCCCAATTTTTTTCTCTCACACATAGTATAGTATTGAGTGGATGTTTTTATATTGTTATCTATTAAGTTATTCTTTTAGTTTTTAAATCTCAAAATATATATATATATATATATATATATATATATATATATATATATTAAAATACTTACTAATATTTTCCAAGTCTTCTCCTTTCCTCTCACCTTCCAATACCCCCTCCCAAACATATCCTTAGAGTTCTAAAACATGGATTAATTGTTCCAAGACTCTTTTATTTAGATTTCAATTATCATAAGCAAATTAATTTAGTACTTTTTTTAAAAAATTGGGGAAGGGGAAAGAAATTTATTAATCAAAGTGGCACTAATGGCTATTTTTACAACTGTCCCCTAGGGGAAGGGGAAAATTTAGTACGTAGCTAACACAAATTAATGATACCCTAATTTGTGTATAACAAGCTAAAAGTACCAAAGATTAGGAACAGATGAAGTAGTATTTATGTAACTGTTCTTCGGGAGTATTCGGGAGTAGTATTTATGTAACTGTTCTTCGAGAGTAGTATTAAAATTAATTTTTCATAAAAAATGAAATGTCTTCAATTTATCCAAAACTAGAAAAATTCATGTACATTCGGACTAGTTACTCTTTAATTATGCATTTTTATAAATATTTTTTTTTTTTTATAAATTAAAATGGAGGAGAAAACAAACAATGAACAATATAGCTTCTCATCATATAATTCCCCCAAGAAAGCACAAAGAGATAACAATCATTATAAATTGATCTTATACGTGTGGAATGGGAAAAAGGACACAAGACTTGGGTCCCATTAAGAAAGACCTAATAAAGACTTATAAGAAACAATTAAAGACTTGGGTCCATGTGCTCCTAGGTGCTTTTGTTGTTAGCGAGTTGCTTTTTCTTCGACAACTACCAATCCCTTTGACCAAGTATTTTTACCAATTCCTCTTTCCTTTTTCTTTACCTCCCTCCGTCGGACGATCGTTCTAGTTCCCTTGGAGGCCAGATCTTTATTAGATATCTCGAATGAGACGCCTTTGAAGTTGGAGTGATTATTTGTTGAGTAAACTCCCTCATTGTAGGTCGTATTACATCATGGTTCGCCAAAAGAATAACCAAGAGAAGCTTCCTTTGCCCCGACCGGTCCTGGAAGAGGAAACTACTCTAGGGATTGGACGGATTCTTCAAAAGAGAATTCCCCGAACCGTTCTACTAGGTCGGTGAGCTAATTGAAGGATTGGAATCAAGGGTTGCTTAGGAGCAGTGCTCGGGATCTAGCTCTTTGGATAAGAGTAGCTCTTCGAGAGGAGATGGTACAAAAGTTGTCTCTACAGGAGATGCTGTTTGCTGGTGTTTTTAGCAAACAATCACCAGTTTTAAATATTGTGTTTGTGAGATCAAACTAGAAAATCTCGTGACAATTGCTCTCGTATCTTTGTGTTGTTTACGGTTTTAAAAGAAAAAAATTGTATGAAGAACAGAATTGTGGATAAAACAAAGTAATAAATGCAAGAATGGTAAAAGAAAAGTAAATGATTGCATTGAATTGTAAAGGAAATGGTACACAAGCACATACAATGATTCTGTTCACTCGTTTTTCACTTTCGTTTGGAAGTTTGAGTTTTCAGAATTTCTGTGTTTATGTTGTGACCCTCAGTTTCTATTACAAAGTAGTATATATACTCCTAAAAGCAAACGTAAACAAAGATAACCGCCCTTAACTGCTCTTAACTTTGAATTTCGACTAAACCGCTACCAACTGCTTGTCGAAACTTTGAGTCTTGCCTTGTCGAAAGCTCCTCTGCTTTGTTTACTTCTAAAAACTCTAAGTACCAGGCTTGTCGAAGTTTGTTCCTACTACCAACACTTAAAGATCTTCTCTGTCGAATTGATAGTAAAATGACTTGACTATGATTTGTGGTTTCCAAGACATCATTAATGAAGAATTAAACCCTTTTAATACTTCATTAAAAGCATTGTCGAAATTTTGGGATAACAGATTGCCCCCCAAAAAATGTTTCTTTCGACAAAATGACGAATGGAATAAGAAAGAGCATTTTTTGAATACTGCGAAACATCACCTCTAACCACCTTACGCATTTTAAGCGGTGAGAGAAAAATGACCATCATGACTTGCACAGATAAAGTGGCACGGATAAAAACGGCACAGATAAAGTAAACCTTTAATTGGTACACGTAGCATAGTTGGTGGGCCATCACGTCCCTCAAAGGTCACAAACGTGTGAACCACTGCGCCTTCCAAACATATAAAAACGGTTGAACCCTTTCATCTCCTTCTTTACTCACATGAAGCCTTGTGAGAAAACTCTCTGCATTCCTCATCTTTGAGCTTGAAGAAACCCGGATTTACAAAAGTTGCAAACTTTTGTCCTTTCTTCTTCCATTTAAAACCCAGACTCTTACCTGCATTTCTTCTTTTAATCATTCATGGCTTTGTCATCCAAAATTGCTACGAAGAATATTGAAAGTTCAAAGCATGCTAATGAGCCCAGAAATACTCCGAAGACTGATGACTTTGTTGATGAACCCATTATTACGGATGAACGGCTACTTCTTTGGCAAAATCAGGTATTAATCTCTTCTACTGAGCTTTTTACTCATGCTTTTCTGGGTCCTTTACCTAATCTCTTGCTAGAAAATGATGAAGTCAAAGAAATCTTCCCTAGTCCTTGTAGCCGGCTTTATATATTGCTTTAACTTCGTGCATGAGAAATACAAACATAGGCATAACTTCTCTATTGGGCTATACCTAGTTTCGGCATCATTTAAAACTCTACTGAGGTAATAAATGGCTCTTTCGACACCACATGCTACCTATTGTATTATCAGAAGCGGCTATTGATAACTCATATTTATATGAGTTATTTATACTCATTCAAAGATAAATCATGCAAGTTCTCTAGCAATATAAGGATAGTTTATTTAGTTTTCTGTTAGTTTCTTGTTTCTTAGTTAGTTAGGGGCTAAATTAGGAGTTCTGTGCATTTTGGCACCAATCGGTGCCTTTGAGAACGTTTTGATGCTTTTTGTGTTTGTGCAGTGAAGAGCTGAACGTGGCCACGTCCCTCACCACGTCCCTCACCACGTCTGTAGAAAGGCAGCAGAGCAAGAGTGAAAGATCTCAATTTCGGCGCGCTAGCAATGATGGTCAAAGATTTAAAAAGTCAGAAGATCTTCTCTTCCCTATGTGCTGACGAGGATGACGCATTTTGTAGCACCGCATCTGATGTCGGTCGTGAAGTGCAGGCGGTAGGTGGGCAAATGACATCAGCAAACATGTGACCCAGCTGACTATATATTGAAGACTCATCTCTCTCAAAGGACACACGCTCACACTCCAAAAATCACTCCAGTCCATCCCTTCATCATCTATCCTCCTCCATTTCAGAGAAAGTGTCTGAAAGAAGTTCTAGACACAGACTTCTTCATTTTACTTGTCTCAAACTCCATTTTTATTTTCTTCGCAAACCACTACTGTAAGGCTCAGACGTTGTAACGTCTATACAGCGTGCATGCTGGAAGGTTACATAGGTGTATCTTTTGCACTTAGTATCTTTTCCTCTATGTATGGTATTAGGATTTTAACTCCTTATCATTCTGTAAAGATGCTCAACATGAGCTAAACATTTTGTAGTTGGGTTGTTGTTTTGCATGTAATGAATTTCTAGTTAAATGTTATGAAGTATTAACGCTTATATGTTTTAAATCTTTGTATGATAATATTTCCAAACTTGTTTTGAGGTAGCCACTTAAAATAGGTAGATTCATAGAGTGCTGGACATGGTCTATGAAAAGAACTCAAAGATTTATATGAAGCGAAAAGGTGCACTAAAGACATTTAGGCATTTTTATCTAAGTCTAGACATAGAGTAGGTAATAGTTCATAGAACATTGCTGTGGATATTTAAAATACAGGAGTAGGCCTACTTAGAACCTAGACATAGGACCTCTAGTACTTGAAGCTCGGCGTTTTGTGGTGAAAAGCACTGCACTCTTTTTTGCAACAAAGCGTTCAAGCGTTATAACGTCTATCTGAGAATAACATTTTGTACGTAATAGCGTGTAAGCGTTATAACGTCTGACTAGAAAAGATTTACTTGCATGCAACAATCCAACTCACTCTCATCCATATTCACAAGCAACTTCTTATTTACTTGTTTTATTTATGTTCTTAGTATTAACACCAACTTTCAGTGCCGATTTGTTACTTGTTTAACTTGTGTTTTGAGACTTGAACTTTGAGAGTAAACCAATCCTCGTGGGAACGATCTCTTACTTTTTATCCACTTTATTACTTGTACGACGTGTATACTTGTAACACCCCCTTCTATATAATACTAATTCAATTAATAAAATCAGAGTTTTTCAAAAACTTTTCCACGCACCTCAAAGAGAGTGCTACATTTAATAAAAACATTATCAAAACCTATTTAAAATTCAAACGCATCAAGTGCGCGAAATACATATCATAGTCACGTGGGTTAAAACCCTCAAAACCTGTTTAGAGTTTACAATAATCCAAATCAGTCTAATACATAAAATAAGATGGCAATACTACAATCCCGCCCCCGGTGTTACTAATCGGGTGACACAGAGCGACCCAAAAGGCTTGAACACCTTCACTCAGTATCACCTGGCGTTGCCACGAGAGCAGGCAACATAAAAATTGCTAGGGTGAGTCTCTTTACATAAATAATAACAAGTAAGATAAACATTATATTCGGAAAACATCTAGTAACAACAATCCAGAGCAATTACGCATTCACCATTCAATTGAAACACCAACAAGTCACAACAAAGGATCAATTAAGCATCAATGAGAATTCAAGGAATGCATGATTGTATGCATGTGTGCAATATGCATGTGGATCCATAATCACCTCAAAAACCCCGTCGGGTAACTCATCAACTGTTTGGCCGAAGCCACTCATCAACTGTTTGGCCGAAGCCACTCATCAACTGTTTGGCCGAAGCCATGCATATGTTTTATGTGACATTATGACAATGCAATCACACCGCAATAAGCACATTACATCCATTATTAACCACCACCTCATCAATTGTTAACCACCACCTCATCAATTGTTAACCACCACCTCATCAATTGTTAATCACCACTTGATCAATTATTAAGCATCACCTCATCAATTGTTAATCACCACTTGATCAATTATTAAACACCACCTCATCAATTGTTAATCACCACTTGATCAATTATTAAACACCACCTCATCAATTGTTAACCACCACATGATCAATTATTAATTTAATTCTCACTTATAGGCTCAACCACTCCATAAGGACCCTTCCTACACTTAAGGACTATTTTGACCCACCAAAGATTAATTTAATACTCAAGGGATTATTTTGGCACATTACGATTAATTTAGTATTTAGGGACTTGTGTTAACCTATTAAGATTAATTAGACTCTAAGGGATTATTTTGTCACGCCAAGGATTAATTTAATTCTTAGGGACTATTTAGTCGCGCCAAGGATTAAATTAATTCTTAGGGACTAAACCATCTCTTAGACACATTTTGCACACCTAGGCGCCAAGGGGCAGCCACTTTGGCGCCCCACTAGTGCAACACACACACACACACACACACACACACACACACACACACACACACACAATACACTAGCCACGGGCGCCATATCCCTAAGGAATTGGCGCCCCTCCTGCCAACTCCAGTCCCAACCGAGACACACCACCACATAACCGTGAACTGGGCGCCACTTTGCCTAGCAAATGGCGCCCCTGCTCTGCATGACCACCCAGTACACAAATTCGCCCATCAGGCGCCATATGCATGGGACATTGGCACCCCTTCCCCCTGCGCTCAAACACACACAGCCGAGACAGTGGCACAGGCGCCATTTGCCTAGGCATTTGGCGCCCCTCACCCAAACACCTCCCCTAAACCAACTTAAACCTAATTTTTAATTCAACAACTTAATCCTCACATAAAACAACACACATGTAGGTATCAAATCAACTTCATCAATTTACTACATTCACATACTTCACCTCATGAAAACATTTCTTCAACACATAACATGCAAAATCCACAACACATAATTTTCCAACAACAAGTAGCATGGTAGCAACAATTCAAACACCCATACAACAACAATCATAAAATGAACACAAATCCACACAATCAATTCATGCTAGGCTATTTTCCTACTTAACACATATTCTACAAGTTATTATGAACATAATGAGAATCCCCTAACCTCAAATGAGCTAGAGCTTCACCCAAACACCATCAATCAACAAAATGAAGCACCCCACATCCTAATTTCCAGCAAGACCGAATTCTCTCCTCCCTTGGGGTGAAAATAGAAGTTCAAAATAATGAGAGTGAGACCATAAAACTCATGGAAATGGAATAAGGAAGAGAAATAGGGAAGATTGAGACCAAGTTCTCCTTACCTAGAGTCAAAGTGAACAAAACCCCATTAATGGCCAAAGTGAGCTTTGAACATGGAATTAGGAGAGAAGAAGTCAAAACATCATAATGGAGAAGTAATTGCAGCAAAAGGCTTCCTAGACCTCCAATGTGAAAATCCACATTCCAAGCTTCCTCCCACGTTTCCCTCACGCCTTCACCTATCACCCTCCCTTCTTTCCTTCGTTTTCCTTACTCCCTCTGCCGTAAGCATCATTTCTTCCTCTCAATTCCATTCTTTTTTCTCCTTATTTAACCCTAGGCCCAATCAACTTGGGCCTTATTACTTACACCCCTTTTTACTACCACCACTCCTAATACTTAAACACCTCCTAACTAATAGAAATAAGTCCTAACTTAATTATTCCACTTAATTAAATTAGACCCCTCATTTATTTACTACACTTCACTCTTTAAATAAATTGATTACCTTATTATTATTTAAATATGGCCAACTAACATATTACTTAATTAAATTAGTCATAATCACTTAATTAAGTAAATTAAATAATCACTTAAATAAATTAGTTAAATACTCACCTAATTAATTTTTGGGGTGTTACAACTCTCCCCCACTTAGAATATTTTCGTCCTCGAAAATCACGCTAATCTCAACAACAAGATGAATCTAGTTTGCACTTAATCTCTCCGAAAACTTAAACGATTTAAATCCTAGTGCTAACCCCGGTACATCCACCTACAACCCTTTCAAAGTTCTATTCTTTGGTCTTTGAAACACTAACGTATGCGTCTACTTCTCCTCATGGATCTCAACCTAATATATTGACTCCACCGCTTAGGTTACATAACTGTGTACTTTCATTCTAAGCATAAATCGCCACTACAGGTTCAAGAATGACACACAATTCCCGCAGTAGCGTCTCCCCCACTTGGCTCTTTGCCCGAACTCTCCTCTCCCTGTACTATCTTATATGAACGATTGCTATCCCCCTTCGAAAATCTACGCTAAACTCATGAAATCAACATCCACTCTTCTTATCTCCGCTAACCGTTATCATCCGAGTCCTATCGTACACGCAGCAGATCGCACACTCTTCCCTACACTCTTACTCCCCAATTAGGTATTCTAACCTGTAGGTTGTCAAAATCCTACCCGACCACCCAACACAAGAGACAACAACAATTATGGCCAGGGCCCAACAACCCTAACAACCGTAATTAACACAGCAATACCAATCCCAACAAGTTATCGTATCTCTAACATCATTCACATCAACAATTAACACGATCATAATAACAAAATTCGAGTTCGACCTATTCTACAATTAATCATTTCATTCAACGTTCTAATTATTCTTTTTAAACTCAGGTGCAGAAAATTCTGCAGCTATGTGTCTACTTTGGCGAATTAATTAAAATAGTAAACGACCTCGGATTTCGACAAATAAATACTTGTTGGAAAGCCACGGATGTGTAGTTTCTGAATATGTCATTAAAGTTTCAAAATAATGAGCCAATTAGTACAGTTTTTAGAAACGACCCAAACAGTTTTTCGGACTTGATGATTCTCGCCTCCTATTTCCTTTCACGCTAAAACCGACTTAAACTTGACCAAGTGGGACAAAACTTCAGCCCGAATAAAAGCATTTTGAGTATAGTTTCTAATGGAAAAGAATCGTTCAAAACGGAGTTCGTTTGAGGACATAAAACTTTCAAAAACTGAACCCACCCATAGATTGATTCTAGAAATTTGACTCGACTTTGGAGATTCATAAGCTGGAGCTACACAACTCCGAATTTAGTGAAACTAGTGTCAAAACGACCGGCTTTAAGTCTACTTTCGAAAACACTCAGCCACATAATTTTTGACTCAACCAAACAGTACCAGTTTTCAAAAGACGGAAAGCAGTGTCAGATTGTTTTCCGTAATTTTAACCAAACTTGTTTCACCTATAACTCCAAATTCAACCCAATCGGCAAATTAACAAGCATTCAATCAAGTTTTTGAAATGACAAACCACATAATTTTTCAATTGACCAAATAATGCCAGTTTCTAAAAGACTCAGAATGACATCTAGTAACGCACCGAAATCATACGCAAATAAAACTCACCATTATAAATCACCAAAACCGATTATAGTTATCACACACTCATGCATTTCTTTCAAACACCAATAAGCATAATCAGTCATGCAAATAATTTTAACACACAATTCCGAAAAGATTAAACATTTAGGCATCTTCGGTTTTCTCTATTCCTAGAGATTGGCTAGCATGTAATTTTTACATCTTCCCTAGAAAATATTATGGGTACATGATTCCACCAAATTGAATTGACTTTATATCACAAATAATACAACCAACATATGTTTCATAATACAATTGTTTTGGTTCAAGATTTGATATTAGTTAAAACAAATGAAATTACATGCTCTCGTCAATTCTTAGCAAGGAAAAACTAATCAAATACTAGAAGTGCACAAAAGTCTCATTGCACAGTTTTTCATTGTTAGATTTATGAGCCACGTAAAACAATTTCAAGAAGTGACAAATCATAATAGTATTAGCAACAACAAAGACCACTGTTAAACAATAAATCGAACAAAATTTTCACCATTGTAGTTCACAGTCAGAAGATACTCAGAATTGTATATATTTGTTTCTAAAACTTGACACTTGAAATTGGACTCACATTCTCATAACATAAGGACTTTAACTCACCTAATCATGCAATTAGTGTAATATCCCATAATCTCAAACAACACCTAACCACAACCTAATTGGTGCAAAAGTCGAAATCATGTCTCATTTTGAAATAGAATCTTAGAATAATTTGGAAACAAAATTTCAACACTAATTTGACGTCCCCTTCATTTTCCAATATAAATTTTCCAAGTACCATTTTTCGAAAACCTTGGAACTCACATTTTGTTCAAAAAGGAAATTGTATGCAAAACCCAAATCTCACTATCACATGAACATGCACCCACATAACAACTACTTATTAGTTCAAAATTTAGTTTCCGACATAAACCCTAACGGCAAGGAAAATTAATCATTTAATTTTGACCAATCACATCATGCTCACGTCACACGTCAAATCGAAACACCGAAAGTGTCAAAACTTCAAGTTATACAACTTTAATTGAATGAATGAAAATATATCCTTACACAACATTTCATTTTAGCACACTAACTTCGAAACAATTAAGCACAAACCAATTTAGTTCATATGCGTCACAACAACAATCAACTTATGTCAAGGACGTCAATCAAGTGCAATAATATCAAGCAATCCTTCAACTATTGCCTAGTGTATAATTTACCAAGATTTAGGTCGCATAAGGGTACTCTCTATATTCTAATAAGCTACTCAAGCAATCAATCAAATTAAAATTAGTGCATGCATCCGAAGTTAATAGTAACTATGAGTTATTGTCGCCTCTTTCATTGGGGATGAGTGATTGGGGTGATCGGTCCCTCCTACTCATGCAGCCAACTAATTAAGGTCACAAAAACTACTTTTTTCAAATTCATATCTACTACATTAAAAGACTTTTAACGCAATCGATCCGAGTGCGAAGGCGTCGTCACGACTTTCACTCCTATGGCGTCGTTAGAACTCTTTTAATCACACATCTTAATGATACGAGACAATGATCCACGAACAGACAAAATCAATGGTATAACCACCAGTTACACAGTTCAGTCACATATACTTCAATAATACAATATAATTTTCAATCGTAATCTAACAATTAAGTCATAAGGCACGTCAATTAATTAACAAACCAACAAAATTACTTGATAATAAACAGCAACATAGTTATGATTTAAAACGCAGTACCAAGACTCGAGAGGTTAACAGACTCGACAACTTGGCGGACGGACGAAGCGCTCGATACCACTAATGTAACACCCCCTTCTATATAATACTAATTCAATTAATAAAATCAGAGTTTTTCAAAAACTTTTCCACGCACCTCAAAGAGAGTGCTACATTTAATAAAAACATTATCAAAACCTATTTAAAATTCAAACGCATCAAGTGCGCGAAATACATATCATAGTCACGTGGGTTAAAACCCTCAAAACCTGTTTAGAGTTTACAATAATCCAAATCAGTCTAATACATAAAATAAGATGACAATACTACAATCCCCGTCCCTGGTGTTACTAATCAGAGCTGACACAGACGACCCAAAAGGCTTGAACACCTTCACTCAGTATCACCTGGCGTTGCCACGAGAGCAGGCAACATAAAAATTGCTAGGGTGAGTCTCTTTACATAAATAATAACAAGTAAGATAAGCATTATATTCGGAAAACATCTAGTAACAACAATCCAAAGCAATTAAGCATTCACCATTCAATTGAAACACCAACAAGTCACAACAAAGGATCAATTAAGCATCAATGAGAATTCAAGGAATGCATGATTGTATGCATGTGTGCAATATGCATGTGGATCCATAATCACCTCAAAAACCCCGTCGGGTAACTCATCAACTGTTTGGCCGAAGCCACTCATCAACTGTTTGGCCGAAGCCATGCATATGTTTTATGTGACATTATGACAATGCAATCACACCGCAATAAGCACATTACATCCATTATTAACCACCACCTCATCAATCGTTAACCACCACCTCATCAATTGTTAACCACCACCTCATCAATTGTTAATCACCACTTGATCAATTATTAAACACCACCTCATCAATTGTTAATCACCACTTGATCAATTATTAAACACCACCTCATCAATTGTTAATCACCACTTGATCAATTATTAAACACCACCTCATCAATTGTTAACCACCACATGATCAATTATTAATTTAATTCTCACTTATAGGCTCAACCACTCCATAAGGACCCTTCCTACACTTAAGGACTATTTTGACCCACCAAAGATTAATTTAATACTCAAGGGATTATTTTGGCACATTACGATTAATTTAGTATTTAGGGACTTGTGTTAACCTATTAAGATTAATTAGACTCTAAGGGATTATTTTGTCACGCCAAGGATTAATTTAATTCTTAGGGACTATTTAGTCGCGCCAAGGATTAAATTAATTCTTAGGGACTAAACCATCTCTTAGACACATTTTGCACACCTAGGCGCCAAGGGGCAGCCACTTTGGCGCCCCACTAGCGCAACACACACACACACACACACACACAATACACTAGCCACAGGCGCCATATCCCTAAGGAGTTGGCGCCCCTCCTGCCAACTCCAGTCCCAACCGAGACACACCACCACATAACCGTGAACTGGGCGCCACTTTGCCTAGCAAATGGCGCTCCTGCCCTGCATGACCACCCAGTACACAAATTCGCCCATCAGGCGCCATATGCATGGGACATTGGCGCCCCTTCCCCCTGCGCTCAAACACACACAGCCGAGACAGTGGCACAGGCGCCATTTGCCTAGGCATTTGGCGCCCCTCACCCAAACACCTCCCCTAAACCAACTTAAACCTAATTTTTAATTCAACAACTTAATCCTCACATAAAACAACACACATGTAGGTATCAAATCAACTTCATCAATTTACTACATTCACATACTTCACCTCATGAAAACATTTCTTCAACACATAACATGCAAAATCCACAACACATAATTTTCCAACAACAAGTAGCATGGTAGCAACAATTCAAACACCCATACAACAACAATCATAAAATGAACACAAATCCACACAATCAATTCATGCTAGGCTATTTTCCTACTTAACACATATTCTACAAGTTATTATGAACATAATGAGAATCCCCTAACCTCAAATGAGCTAGAGCTTCACCCAAACACCATCAATCAACAAAATGAAGCACCCCACATCCTAATTTCCAGCAAGACCGAATTCTCTCCTCCCTTGGGGTGAAAATAGAAGTTCAAAATAATGAGAGTGAGACCATAAAACTCATGGAAATGGAATAAGGAAGAGAAATAGGGAAGATTGAGACCAAGTTCTCCTTACCTAGAGTCAAAGTGAACAAAACCCCATTAATGGCCAAAGTGAGCTTTGAACATGGAATTAGGAGAGAAGAAGTCAAAACATCATAATGGAGAAGTAATTGCAAACAAAAGGCTTCCTAGACCTCCAATGTGAAAATCCACATTCCAAGCTTCCTCCCACGTTTCCCTCACGCCTTCACCTATCACCCTCCCTTCTTTCCTTCGTTTTCCTTACTCCCTCTGCCGTAAGCATCATTTCTTCCTCTCAATTCCATTCTTTTTTCTCCTTATTTAACCCTAGGCCCAATCAACTTGGGCCTTATTACTTACACCCCTTTTTACTACCACCACTCCTAATACTTAAACACCTCCTAACTAATAGAAATAAGTCCTAACTTAATTATTCCACTTAATTAAATTAGACCCCTCATTTATTTACTACACTTCACTCTTTAAATAAATTGATTACCTTATTATTATTTAAATATGGCCAACTAACATATTACTTAATTAAATTAGTCATAATCACTTAATTAAGTAAATTAAATAATCACTTAAATAAATTAGTTAAATACTCACCTAATTAATTTTTGGGGTGTTACAACTCTCCCCCACTTAGAATATTTTCGTCCTCGAAAATCACGCTAATCTCAACAACAAGATGAATCTAGTTCGCACTTAATCTCTCCGAAAACTTAAACGATTTAAATCCTAGTGCTAACCCCGGTACATCCACCTACAACCCTTTCAAAGTTCTATTCTTTGGTCTTTGAAACACTAACGTATGCGTCTACTTCTCCTCATGGATCTCAACCTAATATATTGACTCCACCGCTTAGGTTACATAAGCGTGTACTTTCATTCTAAGCATAAATCGCCACTACTACAGTTCAAGAATGACACACAATTCCCCATGATAGCGTCTCCCCACTTGGCTCTTTGCCCGAACTCTCCTCTCCCTGTACTATCTTATATGAACGATTGCTATCCCCCTTCGAAAATCTACGCTAAACTCATGAAATCAACATCCACTCTTCTTATCTCCGCTAACCGTTATCATCCGAGTCCTATCGTACACGCAGCAGATCGCACACTCTTCCCTACACTCTTACTCCCCAATTAGGTATTCTAACCTGTAGGTTGTCAAAATCCTACCCGACCACCCAACACAAGAGACAACAACAATTATGGCCAGGGCCCAACAACCCTAACAACCGTAATTAACACAGCAATACCAATCCCAACAAGTTATCGTATCTCTAACATCATTCACATCAACAATTAACACGATCATAATAACAAAATTCGAGTTCGACCTATTCTACAATTAATCATTTCATTCAACGTTCTAATTATTCTTTTTAAACTCAAAGCGAGAAAATTCTGCAGCTATGTGTCTACTTTGGCGAATTAATTAAAATAGTAAACGACCTCGGATTTCGACAAATAAATACTTGTTGGAAAGCCACGGATGTGTAGTTTCTGAATATGTCATTAAAGTTTCAAAATAATGAGCCAATTAGTACAGTTTTTAGAAACGACCCAAACAGTTTTTTCAGACTTGACAGATTCTGCCCTCCTATTTCCTTTCACGCTAAACTGACTTAAACTTGACCAAGTGGGACAAAACTTCAGCCCGAATAAAAGCATTTTGAGTATAGTTTCTAATGGAAAAGAATCGTTCAAAACGGAGTTCGTTTGAGGACATAAAACTTTCAAAAACTGAACCCACCCATAGATTGATTCTAGAAATTTGACTCGACTTTGGAGATTCATAACTGGAGCTACACAACTCCGAATTTAGTGAAACTAGTGTCAAAACGACCGGCTTTAAGTCTACTTTCGAAAACACTCAGCCACATAATTTTTGACTCAACCAAACAGTACCAGTTTTCAAAAGACGGAAACAGTGTCCAGATTGTTTTCCAGAATTTTAACCAAACTTGTTTCACCTATAACTCCAAATTCAACCCAATCAGCGGCAAATTAACAAGCATTCAATCAAGTTTTCGAAATGACAAACCACATAATTTTTCAATTGACCAAATAATGCCGATTTCTAAAAGATCAGAATAAAGATCTAAGTAACGCACCGAAATCATACGCAAATAAAACTCACCATTATAAATCACCAAAACCGATTATAGTTATCACACACTCATGCATTTCTTTCAAACACCAATAAGCATAATCAGTCATGCAAATAATTTAAACACACAATTCCGAAAAGATTAAACATTTAGGCATCTTCGGTTTTCTCTATTCCTAGAGATTGGCTAGCATGTAATTTTTACATCTTCCCTAGAAAATATTATGGGTACATGATTCCACCAAATTGAATTGACTTTATATCACAAATAATACAACCAACATATGTTTCATAATACAATTGTTTTGGTTCAAGATTTGATATTAGTTAAAACAAATGAAATTACATGCTCTCGTCAATTCTTAGCAAGGAAAAACTAATCAAATACTAGAAGTGCACAAAAGTCTCATTGCACACTTTTTCATTGTTAGATTTATGAGCCACGTAAAACAATTTCAAGAAGTGACAAATCATAATAGTATTAGCAACAACAAAGACCATTGTTAAACAATAAATCGAACAAAATTTTCACCATTGTAGTTCACAATAAGATAGATACTCGTAATTGTATATATTTGTTTCTAAAACTTGACACTTGAAATTGGACTCACATTCTCATAACATAAGGACTTTAACTCACCTAATCATGCAATTAGTGTAATATCCCATAATCTCAAACAACACCTAACCACAACCTAATTGGTGCAAAAGTCGAAATCATGTCTCATTTTGAAATAGAATCTTAGAATAATTTGGAAACAAAATTTCAACACTAATTTGACGTCCCCTTCATTTTCCAATATAAATTTTCCAAGTACCATTTTTCGAAAACCTTGGAACTCACATTTTGTTCAAAAAGGAAATTGTATGCAAAACCCAAATCTCACTATCACATGTGAATCAAATCACAAAGGAGAACTTTGAGAAGCTCTTTTTTGGTTGAAGGGGCCTTCGTTTCCATAATAGCTTTAGTCTTTGTTTGATTTATTCCTATGCCTTTTTTGCGCACCACAAAACCCAAGAATTCACCTGCACGTACGCCAAAGGCACACTTTATTGGATTCATTTTTAATCCATATTTCCTCATTCTTTCGAACGAACGTCGAAGATGGTCTAAATGACCACTTGCTGAGGAAGACTTAACCACCACATCATCTATGTATACTTGCATAAAGTCATCAATAAAATCATGGAACATAGAATTCATTGCTCTTTGATATGTAGCTCCCGCGTTTTTAATCCAAATGGCATTACTACCCATTCATAAACACCTAATGCCCCTGGACATCGAAAAGCGCTGACAAGTCCTCTTCAAAGAATAAAAATTTGATTATATCCAGAATAACCGTCAAGCATACTGAGATAATCAAATCCTGCTGCTGAATCTATTAGCATTTCTGCTACAGGCATAGCATATTCATCTTTGGGAGTTGCATTATTTAAATCTCTAAAGTCTACGCAAACTCTAAGTTTTCCATTTTTCTTCATTACAGGAACAATATTAGCTAACCAATCAACATACCTGACAGTCCTGATGAATTTACTCCTGAACAACCTTTCTATTTCTTCTTTGATCTTAGCCAACACTAGAGGAGCAAATCATCTTGGCATTTGCTTTACTGGTTTCTTTCCTGATCGAATAGGCAATTGCATTTCTACCACTTCTCGACTTAATCCAGGCATTTCGTCATAATCCCAAGCGAAGCAATCTTTGAACTCCCTTAGTAACGCGATGATTTGGGTCTTTAGTACAACATCAAGGTTTGCACTAACATATGTTGGCCTTTTGACTGAGCCATCTCCCAAATCAACTTCTTCCAATGGGTCTTGAGCTTGCATACGTCTTGCTGATTCTCTAGGATTCTTTTCAAACCCCAATGGCTCATCATCATAGATGCAATCAAGTCTTTCATCTGTGACTATGCCATCTTCTTCATCTGGATTTTTGGCTTCAACAGCCATACTTTGATGAACTATTTCGGCTTCCATAGCCGCTTTTAATTTATTTTCGGCCAGGTAAGCCGTAATTCTATCCCATGCATTGGGCACTGACATATGGATACTTTTTAAGTTTGCGTGTCCCATCCTGTCGAAGGAATAACACCTTCAGGATAGACACTTACATCTCCCATTTTCTCCCTCTCCCAAATAAAACCGTGTGTTGGATGAAGGTGAACTGAGGCAAGCACATTAGCAGAAGGGAGATATGCTTGTGTGGAAGATGTACATGGCGCAATATTCGCCATTTGCTTCTCAAAGTTCTCCTTTGTGATTTGATTCACATCAGCACGAAAGTAACTTTGGTCAGCTTCGACATGCTCTACAAGACAATCTTCTTTCCACATCACTAATCGCTGATGTAAAGTTGAAGGCACAGCACCTACCCCATGTATCCATTCTCTACCTAGGAGTAAGTTAAAGTTTGCTTTAGATGCTACAACCAAGAACATAGTAGTTCTTGTTATCGTGCCAACAATGATATCCACTTCTATGGCCCCCAAAGAATGACCAGTTTTGCCTTCATAATTACTTAAGACAATGTTATGTGGTTTGAGGTCAGTGTCGAATTTGCCTATCCTCTTCAACAAACCTTGAGGCATCAGATTCACTGCAACACCTCCATCTACCAACACCTTGTTAATGCCAACGCCATTACTTTGGCCTGCACATACAATGGTTTCAAATGGTTCTGCATGCTTACATCTGGCTTCTCAAAAGTAGCCATTTTCTCTTCGACACATCCGTCATGCTTAACATAGTAACAAACTGGCTTATGATAAGCTATATCTTCAGTGAAATCTTCTTCAACATTATTTGGAACTGTAATGACATCGTATTCACTAGGCAATATAGACACCACATTGCAAATGACATCGAAGTCATCTTTAGAGTCTTCGAAATCTGAAGCTATATCCTCATCCATGTCGAACTCAGCATCTTTCTTTTTCAATGACGACAAAGGAGGAAATATTCTTTCAGTAGCAGGCCTTCTTGGCTTCTCTGTAACAACAGCTTTGCCTTTGATCTTATTTCCAGCATTAATTCACTTGATTCGCAGCACCTATACTTACCTTTGTGGATCCATCAATTTTTGGATCCACCCTCTTT
Organism: Oxytropis ochrocephala; assembly: GCA_020916435.1. Classification (NCBI taxonomy): domain Eukaryota; kingdom Viridiplantae; phylum Streptophyta; class Magnoliopsida; order Fabales; family Fabaceae; genus Oxytropis; species Oxytropis ochrocephala. The sequence continues at coordinate 57,846,281 of CM037090.1, read as the reverse complement.
GCCACTGTCGAACTACTTGGTGCCTGATTACTAGCAGCAAGTGCTGCTTTCTTCTTCTATCTTTGGAAACGACGCCACTGAGTCTTTTTCATTGGGTTCTTACCCTTATAATTGTTTTTGTAGTTATACTTAGCACCATCACCTACATCTGGTTTAACAACCTTGACGTGTGGTTTTGTGTGCTTACAAGCAGCGTGTATCCACTTTTCGAGAGAAGGATTTTCCATTGGAACAAAAGTCTTAGTCCATTGATGCTTTTTTGCAATCGGCCGTCTGCTTGTCGAAGACTCGTTCAACCCTTCAGCCTTGTAAGGAAGGTCTCCTTTTTTGAAGTCAAACTTTGGCCTCTTGTCTAACCATTTTCTTTTGTTCTTTTGTTGAACACCATAGTCTTCGACACTTTTGGCTGCTTCTTTGTCAAAAATAGCACTACATTTTAGGCAAAGCATCACTTCAGAATTGTTCAGCTTGCACCTGTTGAGGAAATCTATTAATTCCTCTTCAGCTTTTGGGTACACAGCTTGCACCTTTTCATCATACTCCTTTTGAGTTAATCTCTGTGTTCCATCATCAGCATGCACAACACTTTTCAACTTTTCTGTGGCAGACTTACCATGATTTGGAGTGTCTTCCATCTTAGCTTCTACCATACCCACATGTGCTTCGACTGGTTCTGTAAACATGGCTTCAGCTGTCGGCAACGGGTCAGCCTCAATTTGCATTGGTGCTTTCTTTTTCTTATCACCAAATTTGAGCCTTCCTTCTTCAATTGCCTTTTGTACTATATCCCTGAAAAGTACGCAACGGTCAGTGTTATGTCCCAAAAAATTATGAAACTTACAATAACCTTTTTTCTTTCTCGGTCGAGAGGTGGTACTTTCGAGCCATTAGGCACTAATATTTGGCCATCGAGTTACTAACAGATCAAAAATTTCATCACTTTTAGTAACATCAAAGGTATATCTTTGTAGGCACAAATCTATCATTTTTAGGCTCTCTGAGGTTATTCCCATTTATGTGCCTTAATAATTTACAAGTGTATGGAGGACTGTGCTTGAGTTCAGCCACATCTATTTCCTCCTCTTCGACATCGCCAAATGCAACATCGAATTCTTCATCAACATAGGCTACTTTTTCCTTTTTAGAAAACCCGACTGAGTTTTCCTTTTTTTGGAACTTAGTTACCCTAGTTTTTTCCTCTTTGAGCCTCTCAACCTGTCGAACCCTATCTGCCAGTTGGGCCATATCTCTCAAATGAGATGTATCCAATTTCTTTCTAATTGAATACTCAAGGCCACCAGCAGCCATTTCGACAAGTTCATGTTCAGGTACTTGCGTGAAACATCAAGACTTCAATAATCTAAATCTATTCAAATAATCATCAATCGTTTCAGGCATTTTGCGTCGAACACTGGCCAATTCCTTAAGACTAATCTTCGACTGGCCCATGTAAAATTGAGCGTGAAACGCTTTTTCTAATTGCCCCCATGTAAACATAGAACCAGGGGGTAATGTGGTGAACCAAGTAAAGGCACTCTTAGTTAGAGAATTTGGAAAATATTTCATTTTGGGCTATATCCCCTGCCTCCGTCAAGAAACGGGCAATATGTTCAACTGTAGACTCATTTGTATCACCACCAAATTTGGTAAACTTGGAAATTTTCCAGCCCCTTGGCAACTCTGTTTGCAGTACATATTCACACAAAGGTGATACAAAATTAGGCCTTTGTAAACCTACGTTAAGGCCATTTTGTGCCAATATAGTTTCTACTAACGTGGCAATGTTATCTTGAGCGCAACCATTATTTCGTTGCACTTGTCGAACAACTTCATCAGCATTCTGGTCTCTATTTACCAAAACTACTTCAGGGATATGATTTCCCATCCCTTGTTGTTCGCCTACAACTGTTTGGGCTTCAACTGCAACTGATCTTTGCGGAGTACCAGGCGCATTACCTACAATATTGGGGACTTGCCTATTATTAATCGTAGGAGCCCCAAAGAAATCCGCAATCCTACCCATTTGATTTGCCAACATTTGGTAACTAGTGGTAGTATTTTGAATTAGTGGGTTAAAAACCGTACCAATTTGGTGGGTTAGCATATTAACCATATCATGATTACTTTCGTCTACTTGTTGTCTTAACGCCAACAAAGACGCATTGGTTAATGCAGTAGAATTTCGACCCTGCACGCTCTCAGAAGAAACATGTGTAGGAGAAAAGGTCGAAATATGTGGCATTCCAGTAGGCATGCCATACATACCCAAAGGGAATGGTGGTAGACTCATGTTCTGAAACGCGCCTCTAAGCCGTTCCCTGTTGCCATATAAGGACTAGAATGAAGCCCTACATTTGATGGCAAAGACATAGATTGTGTCGACCCAACATTGGTCATTGACATTGTAGGAACGGTTGTTGGTGTTGTTGGGGCTATTGTCCCTACAACTATCCCTGCGCTAACACTTGCAGAGTCCATGGTTGTTCCTTGCCCTTGTGACACCACAGGGTTAGAACTAGATGCATTGTTAGAAGTAGTACGCACCATTTTACCACTCCTCAAGCGCATACAAATACATACATTAACAGAAAAACACAAAAATCAAAGGCAAAGGTCCCACCGGGCGTGCCAATTTGTTTGCTGGTGTTTTTAGCAAACAATCACTAGTTTTAAATATTGTGTTTGTGAGATCAAACTAGAAAATCTCGTGACAATTGCTCTCGTATCTTTGTGTTGTTTACGGTTTTAAAAGAAACAAATTGTATGAAGAACAGAATTGTGGATAAAACAAAGTAATAAATGCAAGAATGGTAAAAGAAAAGTAAATGATTGCATTGAATTGTAAAGGAAATGGTACACAAGCACATACAGTGATTCTGTTCACTCGTTTTTCGCTTTCGTTTGGAAGTTTGAGTTTTCAGAATTTCTGTGTTTATGTTGTGACCCTCAGTTTCTATTACAAAGTAGTATATATACTCCTAAAAGCAAATGTAAACAAAGATAATCGCCCTTAACTGCTCTTAACTTTGAATTTCGACTAAACCGCTACCAACTGTTTGTTGAAACTTTGAGCCTTGCCTTGTCGAAAGCTCCTCTGCTTTGTTTACTTCTAAAAACTCTAAGTACCAGGCTTGTCGAAGTTTGTTCCTACTACCAACACTTAAAGATCTTCTCTGTCGAATTGATAGTAAAATGACTTGACTGTGATTTGTGGCTTCCAAGACATCATTAATGAAGAATTAAACCCTTTTAATACTTCATTAAAAGCATTGTCGAAATTTTGGGATAACAGATGCCGAGGAGCGGGCGTTTCGGCAGACTCCCGAGAAGTTCATATTTTATGTATATGCCGAGACATTGGCCAAAATACATGCCCGACCTCCTTTTACCGTGTTTGAGCAATATATTTTGACTGATCTCTTGCTGGCACCAACTCAGCTACATCCCAATGGTTGGGTCTTCTTGCGTGCCTATCAGCCAGCCTTAGAGCATTTTGGTCGTAATGTCTCGGCCCCTTGTTCTTTGTTATCTTCACCTTTGTTCGTTCCAAGAAAAATGCTTGGGTATCCCTTCGTGCTACCGAGAAGAGCTTTTTTTAGCCTTTACTCCGATTTAATCAAGGAATTCAAGATTCATTACGCTGGTGTAGATTGCGATGAATGTTGCGGCGAGAATGGGGTTGTCGAATTATAAGCATGGAGTCCCCTTGAGTTCTAAGTTCCCTTTAAGTTGGAGCAAACACCACTATTCTCTGACTCCGTCTGATTTTCTCGTTGCTCTTGAGAAATTGGATTCCGGAGACCAGGAGTCTTTATGGATGTTAGAAGAGTTGGCTTCAAAGACTTCGACGGGGAAAATTAAATACTTGTTCTGGACTGGGACAAGCCCAATCCGGCCTTGGCTCTGGCCCAACCAACGCCATTACAGAAGTAATGCTGACATTTTGATGCGAACTTAATTATCTTCTTATTCTAATAGACTGATGGAATGGCCAAGGGATTATTAATATAAATCATGACATATGGACATGGTAAGGTGGATTAAGAAAATTAAGAAAACTAGGGATGACTTAATTCATTATAAATTAAGAACATTACGGGATGACGACGATCATGGGCAGGTAGATGTAGATCGTAGAAGTGCATAGCAAACACTCCTCTAAGCGCGAACAACGATGTTCTAGTGTGATCCCGGACCTTCACATCTATTCCAGTCCTATAGTTAAATAGCACAGGCTTGGTTATGATAACAAAAATTTTTATTTTTAATTTCTTAGTGATATAACAATAACGAAAGCATAAAATGATGAATCTTACGTGTTGTGTGAAAGTATCTGTTTGATATGTCCCATTGTTCCTGAAATTATGAAACCATTGATATACGTTACTTGATACACATCATACAAATAAATGGAAAAAAAACTATTTGATATAGGTTCACTACAAGAATAAGCTTGCATTGCCACCAAACTTTGCCACGGAAGACTGGCCGTCGCAAATTTGCCACGGATTTGCGACGAAAAGGCATTTCTGGAGGAGGCGCTCAAAATCCCGCTCAAATTTGCCACGGGAAATGATAATGGTCGCTAATTTGCCACGGAAATTGGCCCTTTTGCGACGGAAATGTCCGTGGCAAATCAGCGATTTTCTTGTAGTGGTTCTTTTTGATAACCACCATGTGAATCTTTAAGGTTTTAAATAATATCTGAGTGGGAGGAGCTGCCTGCAATGAATCAAGGTGGACACGGTGATAGCGAAGGAGGAAATCGTAAAAAAATTGTGCTGGCAGATTCATGCTGATTTAAGCTTGTTTATTATGTAACCAATAGATTGTTGTATGGTCGTCTACTGGAATAAATTATTTTTTCCTCCGAGAAAATGTATGTTTACGTATGTATCTCAGGTAAAAGAATATTTCCATTCAATTGATTTTTTGGGTTTTAATTGGGAATTCAAATGAATTAATAGAAAGTTTTGATTAGGAAGTTTTAATTGGGAATTCAAATGAATTAATAGGAATTCAATTGTAGATCCTTATTTAATGCGAATGATTTGATTAGGAAGTTTTGAAATTACATTAACCATAACCGTGGGATGATAATAAAATCTGGTATGGAACATCCTGACCATCCACACCAATGTTTTAAAACTCGGGCCGGTGACCGACTCGGTGAAGGTACCGGGTCACTGGATGGTCGGACCAGGCGGTCGGCGTTAAGGCATGTGCAGCGTCATGCATTGCATTATGATATATATATATATATATATATATATATATATATATATATATATATATATATATATATATGTGTGTGTGTGTGTGTGTGTGTGTGTGTGAGCTTCTCCGTCGATAAAATTTTAGTTAGTAATTATCGCTCTCCTCAATATTTAATGCAAGTCCTGCCACTAACTATTCAAATTATACGGTTTTAGGTGGTCTCAATTACTTGTTTACCCCTACTTTTTATGACTAGTCACTCACATTCGTACATAGGTGTGTCGATTGTCCTCTTCCTTTCATCCATATATTTTTTGTGATTTTTTTAGGCTAAATTACTCTTTTGGTCCTTTATCTTTGACCTAAATTTCATTTTGGTCCTATCTTTTTTTTTTTCCCGTTTTGGTCCTTCATCTTCAATTTTTGTGTCATTTTGGTCCCTCTGTTAACTTTCTGTTAAAAAAAGATTATGTGGCAAACAGAGGTGACGTGTCATCTCATGTCACCACTTCCACGTGGGACTGGCATGCCACGTCAGCAACCAATGGATGGTTGCCACGTGGCGCACTGACATTGCATAATGAAGGGTAGTGTAAAATTAATAGAAATTCTGCCAAACTTGGACTTGAACTCGTGACCTATACATTGAAAACACTCTCATTTACCACTGAGCCACACACTGTTGTTGGTATGTTAAGCCAAAAAACAATATATATTACATATCTGAAACCAGATTCATAATTCCAGATCTGAAAACCATATATTCAACTTCCAGAGTTCTTGTTTTTTTTTTGTGAACATGTTTATTAGATCAATTGAATCCTTGTTGTTGTTGAACAATCAAAACGAATGTGAAGGTTTAGGGATTGGGGGTTTTTGATTTGGGTTTTGATTCGGAATCGCAATTTCGTTTTGGGTTTAAAAAATGCAGATTTGATTTGGAAACGAAAACACAGATTTGGGTTTTGATTTGTTTCTGAGTTTCGATTCGTTTATGGCTTCTTCATGTCTGGATTTCGATTAATTTATGGCTTATTTGTTCTTTGTTTGTAGATTCGTTTATGGCTTCATTTCTGGATTTCGAAGCTTGAAGATGCATCTCCATATTTGTTCATGGTAGAAGCTTGAATATTTTTTTGCTCTTTTTTTCTAATTCGAGGGAAGAAGATGAACAAATTTAGTTTATGTTAATTTAATTTAGTTTTTGTTAATTCAGAAGTGTAGTTTTCTAATTTTTATTGTTGTGTTTTTTATGTTTGTTAATTTTATTTTTCAGTTTGAGTTTGTGTCAATTTGGTCCCCTATGTTTTCATTCTTTTAGTTTCAATTTGGTCCCTCATTTGCCACATCATTTAATGAATTCCAAGTCAGCCCTGACACTTAAGACGCCACGTCAGCAGTTAACTGCCAGCGTGGCATCCGTTAAGGTTATGGATGGAAAATTACAAAAAAGGACCAAATTGACACAAAAATGAAACATAAGGGACGAAAATGAGAAAAAAAAAGATAAAGGACCAAAGTGAAACCAAGGCCAAAGATAAAGGATCAAAAGAGTAATTTAGCCATTTTTTTACCTGTTTTTCAAGTTTTTTCATCTCTATAAAATACAATATTTATGTTTTTCATCTTTGTTTTTTTTCTACGTGTTTTTATTCCATTTTATTTTTCTATTATGTTTTTATAAATTTAAATTTAATTTTTTACTAAAGTATCTCAACCGTATCGTATCTTGATTTTCAAAATTTTCTCGTATCCGCGTATCAGTATCATATCGTATCCCATTTCCTATCGCGTATCCAGGCTTCATAGCAAGAAATCTAAACGAACGAAACATATGGTTTGATTGACTACGTCTTGGAACATATGGCTTGCAATGAATGGCGCTGTTTTTAAAAACAAGGAAGCAAGTAATGAATCCGTGGTGAATCGCATCAAGTGTTTAACTTGGAATTGGTGTGTTTATAGATTGAATTGTAGTTCATCTTTCTCTATTTTATTTTTTTTTGAAAGGCAAAAGAACAATATATTCAAGAGAGCACAAGGGGTACATCGTCCTGAATACAAGGAGAAGGCACTTCACTCTCCAAGGCCACAAGACAGCCACATGAAAGGAAGGAACCGAGAAGGGAAGAAAACAAACAAGAAAATAGACAAGCTAGGAAACACAGATTGATCTACTACATTCGACTAATACACAGAAGAGGAGCCACATGCCACTCATAATACAGACACTAGGATCCATTTGACCTCGCCAAAAACCATTGCCAAGACATTGATTTCACCCGATGAACAACCAAATCACAATCCGGAATCTTACCCTTAAAATACACCCATTACGCATATCCCAAAGCAACCAAATGACTGTGTGCCAGATAAGGCTCAACCCCTTTTTCTCTCTACCACCACCACCGAACGCCCGAAACACGGAGAAGAAAGAGGGCAAATTCGAGGGGAAAGGCATTTGCCAACCCAACCAACGAATAATGCCAAACCAGACTTTGATTGCGAAGGGGCGTCTCAAAAAAAGATGAAGAGAAGTCTCCAAAGGATCCCCACAAATAGAACATAAAGCAAGAGAAGGGTCAATAATTACCTTCCTCCGAAGAAGATTATGACGGGTAGGGAGACGGTCTAAAAGAAGCTGCCACGAGAAAGCAATAACCTTTGGAGGCGCAAGACTCCTCCAAAGCCGACTCAAAGAAGACACCAGGTCGACATCCAAAGCACCTAAAGACGTCACCCTCTCCGTAAGCGCCATGTAAGCAGATTTAACCGAGAAGACCCCGGACTGATCACCACGCCGCACTCCAAGAATCTTCCTCCAAATCCAGAGAGCTTGATGTCAAGAATCCCCTGCAACTCCTCCACCAAGACCTCCTCCCACACAAAAAGCCGACGCCTCCACCAGAGATCCCAGCGCCACCCCCTTCCACCGAAAAGCCAAAGTCAGCGACATGCCCATCCTGGGAGGTCGAAACTAGGAAGAGCCTAGGAAATCTCGCCCTCAAAGGTTGAGACTCGAACCAAACATCCTTCCAAAAAGACGTCGATGGGCCGTTCCCGACCTTCTTTACAAACCGGTCTCCAAACCAATCCCCATTGGAGCTAAGATCCGCCCCGATCAAGCACAAATCCCTCCACCAAATAGAGGCCGACCCTATCGGAAGCTAAAGGGAGAGCGACGGATCCCTCCTAACCGAAGCCCCATACCTAGCCACAAGCACATCCGACCAAAGAGCAGAACCATCACCTAGTAATCTCCACCGCCACTTACCCAACAAGCTCAAGTTAAAGGCCCTCGGATCCTTAACCCCCAAACCACCAGCAGACTTAGGCCTACATACATCCGCCCAGCTAACCCAGGGAATTTTCCTCCTCTCCAAGCTACCGCCCCAAAGAAAATCCCGCTGTAAGCGCACCAATTTCCTCCACACCCCATTAGGTAACTTAAGATAAGAAAGAAAGAAGATCGGGATACTATTAAGGATCGAATTACGGCGGTAATCCGACCCCCAAAAGAAATAAACCTATTCTTCCAAGATCGAATCTGAGACCTCAACACTGCCACCAACGGATCCCAAGTGGATAACCTCCTTGGGTTAGCCCCCACAGGAAGACCAAGATACCGAAAAGGTAGAGACCCAACCTTACAATGAAGCATACGTTCAGCCAAACCAAGAAAATTTTGCCCCACATTAATTCCCACCACACTGCTCTTAGAGAAATTAACCTTCAACACCGATGCAAGTTCAAAGCACCTCAAAATAGCCTTCATCGCCCAAAGGTTCTGGATAGACGCATCCCCAATAAGGAGTGTATCATCGGTAAACTGAAGATGGGTGACAACCAACCCTGGGTTACCAACCATAAAACCACGAAACAACCCCACCTCTGCAGCCTGTCTAATCAAACCACTAAGCCCCTCAGCTACCAGGAGGAACAAGAAAGGAGCCAGAGGATCCCCCTGCTTCAAACCTCTCCTAACTCGAGATGCAGTCCGTTGGAGACCCATTAACCAACACTGACAAGCTACCAGTACAAACACAAGTCCTCATCCACCTCCTCCACCTAGAGTCAAACCCAAACCTCCGCAACATATAGTCTAGAAACCCCCAACTCACCGAGTCGTATGCCTTCTCAAAGTCAACTTTAAATATCACACATTCCGCCCCCGATCTCTTCGCAAGGTCCACTACCTCATTCACTGCCACCACACTATCCATCAACAATCTCCCTTTGATGAAAGCAAACTGATTACTCGAGACCAAGTAATCCATGACCCCGGCTAGCCTCCCCTCTAAAACTTTAGCTACCATCTTATACAGACAGCCCAAAAGAGAGATCGGCCGATAGTCCCCCAAGGTGAAAGGGCAATCCACCTTCGGGATCAAAGCAAGAAAATAAGAAGAGAAGGCTCTTGGAAGCGTACCGTTGTTAAAGAACTCATGAAAGAGAACCCTCACTTCGTCCTTAATAAGCGGCCAGAAAGCTTTAATGAAAGCAAAGTTGAACCCATCCGGACCCGGGCTCTTATTCCCATCACAACTCAAAACCACCCACTCTATCTCCTCCAAGGAAAACGCACCTGACAAGCCTTCGGCTTGAACAGGAGAAAGAACTGGAAAATGCACCCCCTCCAAGGTAGGACGCTCCCGACACTCCTCCGCAAAATGAGAGGAAAAGAACGAAATCACCTCATCTCTGATGGCCCCAACATCCTCCACCCAAGAGTTACCAACCCGAAACGCCGAGATCCGGTTCCTCGCCCCTCTAGACTTCACATAAGAGTGAAAGTACTTAGAGTTCGCATCACCCTCCTTAAGCCACTGAGACCTAGACCTCTGAAACATGAGACTATCCCTACTTCTCAATAAGGACCAGAGAGCTGAAAATTTCTCCTTCCTACCCGCCTCCTCCTCAACTGAAAGACCCACAGCCTCCCCCTTCAAATCAGCCGCCGATATCTCCTCCACAAGAAGCTGAATCTTCACATCCACATCACCAAAAACCTCCTTATTCCACCTCTTGAGCTCCCCTTTCAGAAGCTTAAGCTTCCCCATGAGGATAAGACCCATCCATCCTGACACCGCCTGACTATTCCAACAATTGGACACAATCGCCCGACAGTCCTTATGTTGCAACCAATGGTTATTGAACCTAAAGGGTTTTGGACCCCACCTCAGGTTCGAATACCGGATAACCAAAGGACAATGATCAGAAACATCCCTAGGTAATGCCCACAGCGAAGGGGACCCCCACAACTCCAACCACCCTTCCGAAAGTAGAATACGATCCAACCTACTCATCGCAGGCCCATTAGGCTGGAACCAAGTGAATTTTCGACCCAAAAGAGGAAGATCAGTCAACAGCATATCCTCAAGAAAACCCCTAAACTCCTGACTCTCCGACAGCGCACCAGCTGAGACCTGATCGGATCTGAAGTCGAGATGACAGCATTAAAATCCCCAAGCACACACCATATGTCTCCCCCAAAGCACCCTTGGTCTGGACCAACTCACTCCACATTCTCCTCTTCTCTAACAGCCCACACTTAGAGTAAATGTTAACAATGAAACAACGGTTAACATTCACCCCCCAATCCAAGCACACACCAAGAAAACCAAAACCTTCAAAAGTAAATACATGTCGACCACGTGAGCTATCCCAGATAGATAGCAGCCCACCACTATTCCCCACAGAAGGGCTATAACACCAGGCACAATCATCATTACCCCACAGCGACCTACACAATCTATCATTAACAACTTCACACTTCGTCTCTTGGATTGCAATAAAATCCAAATTATTCTCCCGAATAAAGCTCAGAATTCGCCTTCTCTTCACCCCCTCCCCCAAGCCTCGAATATTAATTGATCACACAATCATTGAGGACCATTAGTGCCCATACCTCTGACCTCCTTTGCCAACCTATCCCTCTCCTCAAGCTGCACCAACCTGTCAACCATAGTATGTTTGTCACATCTCACAGTGACACCAATCTGCTTACCAATCGACAACAACCTCTCTGCTGCCAAAGCACGATGCTCTAAGGAACAATCATTTCCTCCAATCCCACTGTAATACCCCAATTTTGTCCGTCCTTTTTAACTTAAGCCAATTTCAGTTATCCAACTCAAATAAATCGAAAGACCGTTGTTTAAATTAGGCAGGCACACGAATGATCGATCTTTTCGTGCGTTCTTCAATTTAATCTTCGTATTTGGGTTTAGTCGTACATAAGTAGGTCTACCAAAAGTCATTTTTTCTAGAAATTTGGCTTGTCTTTTCAATTCAGGCTTAAGAATGCAATTCTGAGTTAATTTTAGTGTTTTTAGTTAATGAGCCCATTTCTTCTATTTAGGTCTCGTTTTAGCGTACTTGTCTAGTCTGGCCCGTCCTCTCTTTGTGTTTGGCCCGACTCCTTTTCTTATTATTATTCTTATTTTGTGCAGTTAATTTATTTTGAGCATATATATAGTCCAAAAATGTCAAAAAAATTCTATTTAGTTTTATTTACAATTTAAAAATGTTTAAGAGTCCAAAATGTCCAAAAATACAAAAAGTTACAAAAAAAAGGCCCAAATGGCCAAATCCAAAAAATGCAAAAAATAATAAATAGCAAAAGGCAGCAGCAGCAAATCTAGGGTTCCAACAGCTGCTTTCCAAGTCGCTGGGCCTGGTCCGCTCCGCTCCAAATCTAAAAAAACAGTCAAAGCCCGTTCAAACGTAATTAAATACTCTGACCTAATTCTCTAGTATAAAAGAACAATCATAGGTCAGTCAACAGGCAGCAACACGAATTTCAAGACAAATCACAAAAAAGATTAGGGTTTTACACTGAAACCCTAATCATCAAAAACAAGTTTTTTTTGAAATCTGAGATTTGAGATTCGAGTAAGGGCAGCAGTTTAAGAGAGGCAACAAGCGCATTCAAAGATCAGTAGCAGTCACAAACAAACAATAGGAGATTAACAGGGGCTGGAGTTGTAGGTTGGTACTCAAAACCCCAATCATTCATATGCTTATGTAGTGTAATGAAGTTGTGTTTTCGTTTTTTTTACATCATCAAAATACAATATGGATTTAATGAGGCTTGTAAGTTTTATTTTCGGTGATGTTTTCATGCTTTTGATGATGTTTTCATGCTTTGTATTTGAGCCCCATGTACAAGGTTCGAATCCCACGGAAGGCAAAAACTCTACAAGGGGGGTAGAAAAGGTCGTGAGGTACACACGGGCTTGAGGTGGGCCCGGGGTGTTACACTGGTCGTCTCTCAAATCAAAGAATTATACGATGCTAAAGACGACGTGCTCAAAAGCTATTTGGCCAGAGTAAGGGAGCTTCTCCAGCAGTTTGACCGAGCAGAGGTAAGGCATGTGCCTAGGACTGAGAATGTTCGAGCAGACATTCTCTCAAAGCTAGCGAGTACCAAAAGCCATGGAAATCACAGAAGCTTGATCCAGGAGACTTTAAATCGGCCGAGTGTATCGACCAAGTGAAGCCAGTCTTTGGCCGTTCTTTGTGTTGATCGAGATACAGATTGGATCACCCCCATTCTACGATATATTGTTGAAGGAGAAGAGCCAATCGACCAAAAGCAGGCGAAATTGGTCAGGCTAAGGGCGACCAAATATTCTGTGATAGAAGGAAAATTGTATCGAAGAGGATTCTCATCTCCACTGCTGAGATGCCTTTCGTCGGTCGAAGCCGACCATGTGTTGAAGGATATCCATGAGGGTGTTTGTGGAAGCCATCAAGGTGCACAATCTATAGCGAAGAAAGCTCTTAGGGCCGGTTATTACTGGCCGACCATGGACGAAGATGCTAAGAAATTAGTTCAGAAATGCAAGAAATGTCAAGTACATGCCGACGTCCATGTTGCACCATCTTCAGAATTGCAAAGTCTCGTCTCACCTTGGTCGTTCGCCTGGTGGGGCCTGGATCTGCTAGGCCCGTTTCCACCTGCCCCAGGCCAGTTCAAGTTCTTGATCGTGGCAGTAGATTATTTCACAAAGTGGATCAAGGCCGAGCCTCTTGCAACTATCACATCCGCAAAAGTAAGCAAGTTCTTCGGCGGTGTGTACTAGTCCGGTTTGGAGTTCCACAGTAGTTGATAACGGACAATGGTACCCAGTTCGCAGATAAGAGATTCAGAGAAATGTTGGCCCACTTAGGGGTGAAACAGCGTTTCACCTCGGTCGAACATCCACAGACAAACGGCCAAGCTGAAGCGGCCAACAGAGTCATCCTGCGTGGTTTGAAAAGAAGACTTGACGAAGCAAAAGGGAATTGGGTCGAAGAGCTGCAGTCCTTTCTTTGGGCGTATAGGACGACCCCTCATTCGTCGACCGGGGAGTCGCCCTTCAGACTTGTGTATGGAACTGATGCTGTCATACCCATAGAAATGGGTGAGCTGAACTGGAGAACTTTGAATCCCCCTACAACAGCCGACAACGACCGAGCCATACGAGAAGAGTTAGACCTGATCGAAGAACTGCACACCCAAGCATCACTTAGAGAAAAGTTGATCAAGCAGAAGGTCGCAGCTAGGTACAACGCTCGTGTTCAGAAGAGAGATTTCTCGATCGGCCAGCTCGTTCTAAGACGTGCAGATGTTGGAAATAAGAATGCCCGCCAGGGAAAGCTAGCACCCAATTGGGAAGGTCCATACAAGGTCGTTAAGAAGATCGGCAATGGGGCATACGAGCTGGAGACCATGGAAGGGGCGACTATCCCCAGAACATGGAATGCTGACAAACTTAGGAAATACTATGTTTAAATGTAATGAACGACCGATCAATAAATGAAAGACGGGCAGGCGCTCTTTTTCCCACTGGGTTTTTTATTGAGACCTGACCTTTAAAAATCTGCTTTGTACTTTATTTTCTCGCAAGAATGCATGCCCGGTCGCTCAACATGCCCGTGGCAGAAGAGCGACCGAAGAGTTATCAAGCGAACGCAATGTGCCATCGAAATGGCCCAAGGGTTAAGAAGTAACCCACGAACAAATGTAGGCCGTCGAAACGACCTACACCGAGTGCCATCGAAGTGGCCCAACCGAGTGCCATCGAAGTGGCCCAATCGAAAGCCGTCGAAATGGCCCAATCGAGTGCCATCGAAATGGCCCAATCGAGTGCCACCGAGTTGGCCCAAACGAAGGTCGCCGAGACGACCGGGTGCCACCGAATCGGTACCTTTGTTTATCAGGTAAGCAATGTCCCATTAAAGAACACCGCCGAGCGGTCTATAACGAGTGTTTCCGAAAAGACGCGAACTGGTCAACGATCGACCCAAAGCGAGAGTTTGTATACTTAGAAAAATGTAAGTGAGCCCAAACAAGCAATCAAATAAAACGAGAAAATGTCATTACAAACCAAGGACGTCCGGTCGAAGCCGAGCGCCCAAATATTAAAATGCCAGAAGGCAAGAATATTGTTGTGCCCGAAGGCTAGTCAAAACATTACAAGAACTACTCCGCTCGCAGGCAGGCTTCAGAACAAGACCGAGCGAGGATGAGAGGTGTTGCCCTGCTCATCAAAATCCTCGGGCAGCACAATTTGGTTGTCCTCTACACAGTGGTCGGGCTTTATCATGTTTTCGTCAAAATTGATGTTTAGGTCTGAGTTCAGCACGCGCACTTGGTTAAGGGCGTTCTTGAACTGGTAGACCGCTGCATCCTTCGCAAGCCCGGCCACCCTTTTTACCTCAGCCTCCAGCTCGGCCCTCTTGGCTTCCAGATCAGTTTTTTCCTTTTCCAAGGCATCAACATCATTCTTCAAATCTTTTACTTGAGTGGCAAGTTCTTTGTTCCTCTTCGACAATTTGGCCCGGTCCTCATCGGCCTGCTGCAGAGCTTCTTTTTTGGACTTGACCGCCTTCTCCAGCTTTTTCTTCGCATCCTCAAGATTGACCAAGGCAGTGTCCTTCTCAGCCCGAGCATCTGCAAGTAAAGGCAGGAAAGATTAAGTCAATCGACCGATCGTAAACAGAAGCAAGACGGGTTAGAAATGTAAAATACCTTGAGCTTCGTTCGACAATTCTTGCATAGCTTTGCCAACGCCCATGCACAGAGAAGCACAGACTACCATGGGCTCTTTCTAAAACCGCTCGAAGTCGGACAGCCCCAAGCCCTCGAGCGAGAGGATAGGAATATCGCCGTCAGGAAAATCACGAACTCGCTCAAGAACCTTGCTCCGCTTGGGAGAACGATCGTCCTGGCGTGGGGGCGACCGGATCTTAGAAGCTGTCTTCTTCCCTTTGCTTTGAGGGGTCTGTGGCACCTTTGATGTCCCTTCTAAGTCGATCGTTCTGGGGGGCGGCCGAGAAGCACCAGGAATAGAAGAGGGTTTCAGAACTTTTTCTATCTCGGCCCAAGATTTACCGGCCATTCTTCCTGCAAAATAGCACGAGACAAGAGTTAGGAGGAACGACCAACAACCAAAAATAAAAAGACAAAAGTTCGAAAGCAAACCAATCTCAGCCTCCAGGGCACGGCCCACGAGCAGCGTAAAGGGACGACAAGGCAGGTCGCCTTTGGGATCTAGGGGCATCATGCTCGATAAAGTTTTGATCATTTGTAGGGACTCCAAGTCGGTTGCACCCAGGTCCTAAGTGGCATAAATATAGTCACCAGGCTGTCTGAAGAAGTGAGCCTCATTCCACATAATGGGGAAGTAAGGTTCACCGACCGTCCCATCAGGGTTGGTCTCAGCAATAGCTTTGCCCGCTTCTTTGGTAGGGACGACCTAGAAATATTGGCTTTTCCATGCAGCGCCCAATGACTCTTGG
This sequence comes from Oxytropis ochrocephala, assembly GCA_020916435.1. NCBI lineage: Eukaryota > Viridiplantae > Streptophyta > Magnoliopsida > Fabales > Fabaceae > Oxytropis > Oxytropis ochrocephala. The sequence continues at coordinate 57,830,276 of CM037090.1, read as the reverse complement.
AACGCCTTGAAGTACCGATGCTGGGTTTTCTGAGTTTTAAAGGAGACCTGCTACCTCTTCTCCTTGTTGGCTTTCTCTCTCAGCCAGCTCAGTTCAAAGATAGTGAAGAATAACTGGATCGACACCGTCCTGCCCAGTCGGCTTAGAAGGACTTCAAAAGTTTTCAGAAACGCCCATGCGTTCGGATGAAGTTGAGAGGGGGCGACCCCGATGTAGCGCAGGACATCGCGCTGGAACTCGGGAAAAGGTGGGACGATTACCATTCTCTCGAACACGAGCCGATGCATCGTGAACTTCAGATTGTCAGAGTAGGTCGCGATGTCTTCTCCGTCCTTCATACCTCTGACTCTCCAGCCCGGTAGGTGGTTGAAGGAGCATTGTAGAACGGGCAGCGCCCAGTGACCGACGGTGATTATACTCCTGTTGGAGCGAAGGGTTTCAGACACCCAGGACATGTCAGACCGGTCTCGAGCCAGATCCGGTAGGACGTCTTCTCCTTCCAATGATTCCACATCAATATTTACCCCTCGACCGGAGGAGCTTGCCACAGAACGAGCGACGATCTCTTCAACAGCTGCTTCAGCTCGATCATCCTCAGCAGGTTGATCTTCCTCGGCCTCGACCATTTCCTCGTCTAGGTCCAGGCCGGCACTTTGTGCTTCATCACCCTCTATATCTACCTCCTCATCTTCTCCTGCGTTGCAGGCCGGGGAAGATGGTTGCGGTGGAGGCTCCCATGAGTTACTCTTGGAGTTGCTGGAGCTGGAGCTCGAATTAGAATGGCTGGAAGAGCTAGAGCTTGAGTCGCTCGAGGACGAGGTAGAATTTTCCTCGTTAGTACTGGCCTCAGATGGCCTCGTCATGATGGCAGCCAAAGACTGTGGTTGCTTCCCGGGAATGCGAGCGGTTTGTTTCAACCGTGGCATGTAACACCTGCGATAAGGGGATCGGGTCAGGTCGGTCGAGCAGTGCACTTATGAGAGGGGGCGACTTGGTCGTCCCCGGACCTGACACCCCCTATAACAAGGCGTGGAATTTTGCAATCAAGGAAAAACTACAGAAATTAAAATCAAGGATCGACTCATACCTTAAAAATGTTTGAGATCGGTCGAGAGAACTAGAAGCGCTCGGACAAAAGTTGTCTCGAAATGCAGGTCAGCGGTAGAAAGGTCGGTCGGCAGCAGAGCAATTCGCAATAATGTAAGAAATAGTTCCTACGGAAGGAGTATTTATAGCGCAGGCCCAAGGCGCAAGAGAGACCGGGATGCGAAACGTCGCGACGCTTCACCTTCAATGACCTCGGAGTCACCAAACGTCGCGTCATAAATGTCAGTAAAGGCCAACCGTCGAGTCAGCACGGCCGGTGTAACACCCCCTTATACATAACTACTATTTATGTTAATTTTAAAATCAGAGTTTTCAAAACTTTCCACGCACCACAAAGAGAGTGCTACATTTCTTCAAAACAACTTACATAACTCTAAAATAGTAATTAAAATAAACTCTAGAATACGATACATAGCACCAACAAGTTTGAGATTCAAATAGTACAACAGCGGAAGATAATAGCTTAACATAATAGTTCAAAACATAATAAATTAACAACTACTAAATATTCTCCCCGGTGCTACGTATCAGAGCCGACTAGACCACACTAGAAGAAGGATCTCTAAACACCTTTAGTCACCAGTCACCGCAGTTCTTGGGCATACGAGGCAACACGACACGAAGAGGTGAGTCTCAATACATAGATAATAATGAATAAAACAGGAAACACAGTAGAATAGGCACACCAGAAATACAGTCAATTCAAATACATCATTAATGCAGTTACACCAATTACAGTTACACCAAATATTCGTCTACGTCAAATATACAGTTACGTCACATATACGATTACACCAAATCTGGCTACACCAAATACTGTTACACCAAACACACCATTAATTCATGAAACATTTCTGGCACGGAGTCTCAACAACATTTACAGACCGGAGTCTCAACAACATTTACTGACCGAGTCTCAACAATATTTACAGCACCGGAGTCTCAACAATATTTACTGGCCGAGTCTCAACAACAATGCACATACCCTATGCGATGCCATGACAATGCAACATAACACACCAACCAAAGAACTTCAACAACAACTAATAAACTCACCATTATTATTAATCAACTCGCTCATCAACAACATAAGCCTTGAGGGCACATCAACAATTTAGGCCTAAGCCTCCTCAACATTTTATATCTCAACTTACAAAGATTGAAACTAGCATTTAACTCAACAATTACACCACGTCCCATTATTTGGACTAAAACATTACTTAAGGACCATTTTAGCACCTAAGGACTAGTTTGACACCTCGGGGACTAATTTGACACCATAAGGATTATTTTAGCACCTAGGGACTATTTTGACACCATAAGGATTATTTTAGCACCTAGGGACTATTTTGACACCTAGGGACTAGTTTGGCACCATAAGGATCAATTACACACTTAGGGACTAATTTGAACCCACACTTAGACACCCAAACATTACCAGCGCTAAAGCAGGCTGCAGGGGCAGCCAAATGGCGCCCGCCACACAAAGAAGACACATCGGCGTAGACACGGCGCACTGTTGGCGCACAGGGCAGCCAAATGGCGCCGCCTGCACACCACACGCAACACTCTGCAGACGCACACACAGCGCCAAGTTCCTAGCGAATCGGGCGCGCTCCTCTCTGCGCAACACTACCTCGCAAGCAACAACGATGAGACTGGCGCCAACTCTCCTGCAAAGTGGCGCCCCCTCCCCCTTGCACCTCCCCAACACGCACAAACACACCCCAGGCGCCAATTCCCCTGCACATTGGCGCCCCTAGCACTATTCACAGCACCTAAAATATAATTTCTCCACAACATACACACTCCTTCCCAACTCTAATTCTAACAATCTATCAAATACTTATCAAACACCAATATTCCTCCTAATCACTTATATTAATTAACCCACTCACCTCATTATTATTTAACACCTATTACACACCATATTGCATTTAATTCATATAACTCACCTTAACAACACTCACTTAGGCATTTAATCAACACCATTAAATCAACACATTCTCATCTTTCTTCACATTGAAGCATTTTATCAAACACATGGCATGCACAATTAACAACACATTTATTTCCAACATCAAGCATCATGGTATCATCAAATTAAATACAATTGCAACAACAAACATAGAATTAGCACAAAACTCAAACAATCAAACACTCAATTACTTCATTAATTAATTAAACAACTACCCCTAACACCTAATCCATATGATTTCAAGGTTTATAGATTATTAACTATGAAAGAGAGCCCCCATACCTCCAAATTGCAAACCTAAGAAAACCACATCCACCAACAACCCAAGAATCACCAAATAATAACTTTCCTCCTATACTTGAGCTTCTAACCCATCCATGGAAAAGAGGAAAAGACACAAGGTTAGAGTATGAAACTTATACTAATTGATAGAGGAAGGAAAATGGAGTTGATTGGTACTAAAAACACTTACCCAAAACAAGAAAAGGAATTTTCCTCCTCCTCCCTTCACACCCCAGCGTCATTCCCTTCTTTCTCTCTCTACCTCTCTTTTTTTCTTTTTCTTTCTCTCTCTGTTTCTCCTTTCTTTCTCTCTTTTCATTTTTTTATTCTTTCTTTGACTTTTCTTTCTTCTTCCTTTCTTTCTCATTTCTCCTTCCCCTCCTCCTAGTCGCCGTGGTTTCTCCTCCTCTACCCTCTCCTCTTTTCTTTTCTTTGTTTCCAATGGGAAGGAAACCCTACCCCTAAGTTTAATTCCCTTGAATTTGGGCCTACTAATGGGCCATGGGCCCTTTATTTGCACCCCCTAGGTACTTAAACACCTCCTGAAATAAATAAATTACCACTCCCTTACTTACTACCCAACACCTCTTAGTTATATTAAATACTCTATTATTCTTTTAATATAACTAATCACTATCATACCTCCTAATAACATAAAACTCCAAATTAATTAATTAACTTACCATTATTTAAATATGGCCAACTAAAATACTACTTAATTAAATTAGTCAAGTAATCACTTAATTAAATTAGTTAAGTAATCACCTAATTAAATTAGTTAAATAAACACCTAATTAATTTTGGGGTGTTACAACTCTCCCCCACTTAGAATATTTTCGTCCTCGAAAATCTAACTATCATGGATATGCAAACTTAAACACTCCCTACAACAAACATTAAACACTAGCAAAGCACCCTAAATGAAACTCGTACCCCTAAGCCCAACCATCACTCCTCCGAACCTGCCAGGACAAACACTCTCCCGCTATACTTCTCCTACTTCGGCTTTGGACACTTGGTACTAATGTGTCCCACTTCCCCACAGTTGTAGCAGACCACATCCTTTTTCTCACACTTAGCAGCTTTATGACTTTCCTTACCACACTCGAAACATTTGTTGACCATGCAATCTGGACTCTTATGCCCCGGCTTACCACACTTGTGACACACAACCCCCGCAGTAGCGTTTCCCCCACTTGGCTTTTTGCCCGAACTCTCCTCTCTCTTGCCCTCACCACCTGAAACATCATACGGCTTCCCACGAAACTGAGAACTTCCCCCCTTATCACTATCTTGTATGGAAGATTGCTATCCTCCTCGGAAATCTACGCTAAACTCATGAAATCAACATCCACTCTTCTTATCACCTCTAACCGTTCTCATCTATGTTCTATCGTATACGCAACAGATCAAACACTCTTCCCTACACTCTTACTCCCCAATTAGGTATTCTAACTTGTAGGTTGTCAAAATCCTACCCGACTACCCAACACAAGAGACAACAACAATTATGGCCAGAGGCCCAACAACACTAACAACCGTAATTAACACAACAATACCAATCTCAACAATTTATCATATATCCAACATCATTCACATCAACAATTAGCACGATCATAACAACAAAATTCAAGTTCAACCTATTTCACAATTAATCATTTTATTCAACGTTCAAATTAGTCCACCTAAACTCGGGTGCAGAAAATTCTGTAACTTTGCGCCTACTTTGGCGAATTAATTAAAATAGTAAACGACCTCGGATTTTGACAATAAATACTTGTTGGAAAGCCACGGATGTGTAGTTTCTGAATATATCATTAAAGTTTCAAAACAATGAGCCAATTAGTACAGTTTTTAGAACAACTCGAACAGTTCCCAGACTTGACAGATTCTGTCCTCCCACTTCATTTCACTCTAACTGACTTAAACTCGACCGAATGGGACAAATCTTTAGCCCGAATAAAAGCATTTTGAGTGTAGTTTCTAATGGAAAAAGAATCGTTCAAAACGGAGTTCATTTGGAGGCATAAAACTTGCAAAAACCCAACCTACTCACTGTTTGACTCTAGAAATTTGACTCGACTTTGGAGATTCATAACTGGAGCTACACAACTCCGAATTTAACGAAACTAGTGCCAAAACGACCGGCTTTAAGTCTATTTTCGAAAACACTCAGCCACATAATTTTTGACTCAACCAAACAGTGACAGTTTTCAAAAGACTGAAACAGTGTCCAGACACGCACGAAATCGTAAACAAGTAAAACTCATCATGATCAATCACCAAAATCAATTATAACTCTCACGTACTTATGCATTTCATCAAGCATCAAATAAGCATAACCCATCATGCAAACGATTTAAACACTCAAGTCCGAAAAGATTTAAACACGTAGGCATAATCTTCAACCTATTTATTCCTAGGGATTTGGCTAACATGCGATTTTACAACTTCCCTAGAAAATATCACGGTTCATATAATTCTACCAAATTTAATTGATTTCATATCACCAAAATAATATAACCAACACATGCTTTATAACACACTTGTTTTGATACTAGACTTGATATTAGTTTTAGGCAATTGAAATTAAATCTCCTTGTCAACATTTAGCAAAGAAAACTAATTCAAGTAATATAAGTGCACAAAAGGTCTCGCCGTGCCGTTTCATCATTAAATTTAGACGCCACGTAATCAAACCAAGAAGTGACAATTAATAATGGTAATAGCAACAACAAAGGCCACAGTTAAATCATAAATCGAACAAAATTTTCACAATTGGAATTCATAGTTAGAAGGTACTTAAAATTGTATATGTCTGTTTCTAAAACTTTGATAGTCATTATTGGACTCACCTTCACGTATCATAAAAATTCTACTTTTTCTAACCATGCATTTACTGTAAAACTTCCTCATTTTCAAACAACACCTAACCACAACCTAATTGGTGCAAAAGCCGAAATCATGTCTCATTTTGAAATAAAATCTTAGAACAACTTGGAAATAAATTCAACACTATTTTGACATCCCATTCATTCCCACTGGTACAAAATTTTCCAAGTACCGTTTTTTCGAAAACCAAAGAACTCACATTTTTGTCAAAAAGGAAACTATATGCAAACCCCAAATCTTACTATCACACGAACAGGCAACCACATAAACAACTACTTATTAGTTCAAAATTTAGTTTCCGACATAAACTCAGAAGGTAAGAAAAGTTAATCATTTCATTTTGACAAATCACATCATGCTCACGAAATAAGCCAAATTGAAACACTAAAAATGTCAAAACGTCAAGTTACACAACCTTAATTGAGATAATGAAAACATAGCATTACACAGCATTTCACTTTAGCATACTAACTTCGAAACAATTAAGCACGAGTCAAATTTAAACTCATATGCATCACCGGAACAATTCAACCTATAGCAGAGACGTCAATCAAATGCAACAATACTCAACAAGCAATTCTTCAAATATTGTCCAGTGTACAGCTTACCAATGTTAGGTCATATAAAAATACTCCCTGTATTCTAGCAAGCTATTCAAGCAGTCCATCAATTTAAAATTAGTGCATGCATCCAAAGTTAATAATAACCAATTAATTAAGGTCACAAAAACTACTTTCTTTCAAATTTATAACTACTACATTAAAAGACTTTTAACGCAATCTAGAGTGCGAAGGCGTCGTCACGACTTCCACTCCTTTGACGTCGTTAGAACTCTTTTAATTACACACATCTTAATGATACTAACAACAGTCACAAACAACTTAAATCAATGCTACAACCAACAGTTACATATTTTCAATCACACATACCTCAATATAACTTTCAATCGCTATTCATCAAATAAATTACAAGGCATATCAATGAAAGGACAAACCAACAAAGGTAACAGTAATAAGCAGCAACATAATTATGATTTAGAACGAGTACCAAGACTCGAGGGTTAACAGACTCGACAACTTGGCCGGACAGATCGAATCGCTCCGATACCACTAATGTAACACTTCGATCGCACAAGACCAATAGATGTAGTCTTGATGTAGTCCCTTAGCTCGGTCATTTGGATGCCCGGGTGTGCGAGTGCGGGTCGCGCTGGGTGGTACTCGCGAAAAAGCACTCTGACGCCCAAGTCAGCAGTGAATAGTGAATAGGACCACAGTAATAAATGACGTACCTAATTCCTTGAGATTCGTGCCATATTTATAGCTACAGTATTGGGCCTCATTGGACCTATTGGACTGCATTGAGCCTTGAGCCCACTCTGCAGCAGCTTGCCCCCAAGCCTGGGTCGCTAGTAGGCGGGCTAAGGCTTGATTTGCTGCCCCCGAGTGGTGTTGAAAGCATCTGAGTTGTGAAAAATGAACGGCCTCGAGGTATGGTATTGCCCAACAGAACACACGCTTATCAAGCGACCTGACTATTGCGGCCGACCTGACCACTTTCGAAGTGTGTCATAAGTGCAGAGGGGACAGCTGAGTTAATGTTGTGATTTCACGTATTCCAAGGTGACGCTTGGCTTCCCCAAGGCGTGTCTCTTCGTTTCCCCCCTGACTGAGTAATGATGGAATGCAAAAGGGTACGCCTTTTCGTTCTTGGGCCTAAGGTGACGGTTGGCCCACTATATAAGGTGGTGGTGGGGTAAGAGGAACCCACACCTTTATCACTTCTTCGCTTTGAAACGTAAAAAACGACCTCACTGTCTTCCATTCGTCGCTCGCTCCAAAAGCAGCTCGCCCGTGCCACCCGCGCCGGACTCAACTACCGGCCTTTCAGGTAACACGAACGCCCTTATTTTAACTGCTTTCCTTTTTTTAAATTTATCAGTGGAGGGGGTAGCAGGTCGGGGGACGACCAGGTCGCCCCCTCTCATGGTATGCGTTCGAGCTTGACCACTTCCCCCTCTGCAGGTTTATACTGGCCCGGACGAAACAAACTCGCCGCATCTCTGGTGGCCCGGCCGTCTCCATAGCTCAAGCAATGGCTCAACCGAGCTCTCCTCCAGTGAAATTGCCTTCCCCCTCTAAAAATGAATCACCCAACGTTTCAAGTCCAGACCGGTCGCCTTCTAAATCTCGAGATGGGTCGCCCGAGACTTCGAGTTCAACCTCATCATCGTCTTTTGGTTCCTCCCGACGGTCTAATCAAACTGAGGTGGATCCAAGTTCTAGGGAGGGCGCAGAAAGTTCGGCTCCCGTTCTCCTTGAGATTCAAGTCCCCAATGTTCAAGCCGTTGAGAACCCAGTGCCTCTTCATAGCGTGCCAGGCGCGGCCCAAGATGCGGCTTTGGGGTCGGAGCAGGTTGATCCTGATCTAGCGGCCGATAAATACATGTCTTGGGTTTCCGCAACCCTTAGGAATCATAGGAGTAAAGTCCGCCGTCGTACTTCGGACGAAGGAGACTTGACCGCCCAGTTCTACACTGAAGGCTGGCGGGTTGACGACATGGACAAAGATGAGAACATAGCAACTTGGCATGACGAGCTGAAATTTACAATGTATAGAGTCGTCTTCGAGCGGATGGGAATCGTTCCTCCTTTCACGCGTTTTCAAAGGCAGGTCCTTCGCTACCTCAAGGTCGCCCCATCACAACTAAACCCGAACGCCAGGCGTTCTCGCAAGGTTATGAGGATATCCCGACAGTATTGGCTGGGCCGGTCTCTTTGAGGCTATTTTTCACTCTGATGGAGATGAGCTATCTCTATGAACCTAGGACAAAAGGAGCTCGCAAGGAGGCCGTCTCTCTGAAAAATAGGTCGCAATACAACTTTTTCAAACCCTACATGGAGTCTTTGCCGACCGGGTGGAAGATTGATTTCTTCTGGGTCGTGCCTTATACAAAAGAAGCGATGAAAGGGATAGCCCAACTGATACCACGAAAAAATGCTGGAACGCCCCTTGTGCCGACCATTTGGTCGTACGACCATTTTTTGAAGAAACTAGGGGCGTATTATTATAAGGAAATAGAACTAAATATTGCCGATCTTGATACGATTCATAGGCTCAGGAGGGTCGCCTCTCGCGTCCCTGGAGGTCGCATCAAAATCAACAAAATTGTGGACGCCCGAGGCACACAAGCCGTCAAGGCCGCCCTTGGTAGATAGTTGCTAAAAACGTTATTTGCTCTTGCCTGATATTTTGTATTATCTCTAACTCTGTCCCTCGCTTTTTGCAGTTGGTATGGCGAATGTTGAAGACTTTGACTTCTTCTCTCAGTAGGCGGGGGAAGACGGGAACAACTCTCCTCCTCGAGGAACGGCCGCTGCAACAGCTAAGGAAGGCGCCTCTCAACAGGCGATCGCTAACGAGCCGTTGCAGGTTAATCTGGCCAGTCCGGCGGCCAATCCTGACAGAAACGTCGTTTTCCCCAGCCCCCTTACAACTGAGAAGACGAGCAAACGGGGACGCCAAGATGACTTCGACCCAAATGAGAAGAAAAAACACAAGGGCCACAAAAGCAAAGGTCATTCCAGCCGGTCGTCTAACCTTGATCTGCTCGGCCTTGGGGACGAAGACTGCGCTCGCTTCAAGGAAGAGCCTTTTAAGGTGATGGCTGATGCGATGAAGGCGGTCGACCAACTCTTTGCAAAATATCAAGAGGGAGAGGCCGATCGTCTGAGAGGTAGGCGAGCCTTAAGTAAAATTTCTTATATTGAAGACGACCTGATAGACAAGTCGTTTAAACTGCAATCTGCTTTGTTGTCCTTGACAGAAATGAGAGAAGAAAGGGATCGGCTGCTCAAGAAACTCGAGGAGGTCGAACCAAAAGCCCAGCAGGTCGCTACATATGAGCAGAGACTTCAAGAAGCCGAAAATTCGATGGCGGCCTTGGTGATTGCTCAAACTGGAGCTGAAGCGGCTCGGGACAAGGCGGTAGCGGCCAGGGATAAAGCGGTCGCAGAAAAAACCGAAGTTGAGCGGGAGGTTGAACGCCTGAATGAAAAGAAGAAAGAGCTGTTTGACCAGGTCACCTCTTTGAAAACCGGCTTGAGTGTCGTTGAGCAGGATAGAGATAGGTACAAAGATCTCTTCAAGGAGGCCTGTACCAAAGCTTTGGGAGCGGCCAAGTATCAATTTACCAACGCGGTCGACCAAATGAAGCTTGTAAACCCATCTCTGGTCGTTGATGAGACTGTTGTCAATTTTGAACATTGCGTGGTTGGTCAAGAGATCGTCCTTCCCAGGAAGGTTGAAAAGGGGAAGGTCGTCCGCGAACGGGTCGTCGTTTTTCATGCTGATCAATCTTAACTATGTTTATTTTGGATTCACCCGCCTGCAAGCGGCCTTTACTTGTTTTGCCCGCCTTCGAGCGGTTTGACATTCAGAGTTGTCTTTATTTTGTAACAGTAAGCTATTTAACTAGTTAGTGCATGTTTGTCGTTTCTATAGCTCGTTTCTGTTTCATCGCTATAACTGTGCATGCGTATTTCAGCGGGGGCAAGCCGCTACTCGCAGCGGCTTACTCTTTTACATCTGATAGCGCTCGTTTACGTTTGCCAGCCGCTACGCACAGCGACTTGGTCTTTGCCATGTGATGACGTTTTAAATTTACAAGTTGCTACTCACAACGACTTGTTTCTTACCACACGATGGCGTTCGGTGGAGCCATACGATGGCCTTTAAAATTTGTCGGTCGCTACGCGCAACGGCTTGCTTTAAGCCATACGATGGCACTTTCGATATTCACAGGTCGCCACTCGGAGCGGCTTGCTTTAAGCCATACGATGGCACTTTTAATTTTGCAGGCCGCTACGCGCAGCGGCTTGCATTTTGCCATTCGATGGCGTTTAATGTCAACTCGGTGACACCTCGGTCGCTCCGTCGCTACTCGCGTGATGAGCGATCGATCATACAATCGTGAATGAAATAAATAACACAAGTTTTTAAAGGTCGGCCCTCTGTAAAAAAACCCCAGTGGGGAAAAAGAGCGCCCGCCTGCTTTTCATTGATTTTTGGTCGGTCAATACATCTTTGCATTTATACGTAATATCTCCTTAGTTTTTCGGCGTTCCATGTTCTAGGTATGGCCGCCCCATTCATGGTTTCTAGCTCGTAAGCTCCTTTGCCCGTCTTACTGATGATGCGATACGGTCCTTCCCAGTTTGGTGCAAGTTTCCCCTGTCGGGCGTTCTTGTTTCCAACATCTGCCCGTCTAAGGACAAGCTGGCCGATCAAGAATTCTTTTTCCGAACACGAGAGTTGTACCTTGCAGCGACCTTCTGTTTTACCAGTTGCTCTTTGAGGGAAGCCTTGGTTCGCAGTTCGTCTACCAGATCGAGTTCTTCTCTGGTGGCTCGCTCGTTCTCTACTGCAGTCGGTGGATTGGTCGCCCTCCAACTTAGCTCGCCCATCTCGATTGGAATGACTGCGTCAGTTCCATAGACTAACCTGAAAGGTGACTCGCCCGTTGTCGAATGAGGGGTCGTTCGATATGCCCAAAGGACCGACTGTAGCTCTTCTACCCAATTTCCCTTGGCTTTGTCTAACCTCCTCTTTAGCCCTCGCAAGATGACCCTGTTGGCCGCTTCGGCTTGACCATTGGTTTGTGGATGCTCGACCGAGGTGAAACGCTGTTTTATCCCCAGGTCGGCCAACATCTCCCCAAACTTCCTGTCTGCGAATTGCGTCCCATTGTCCGTTACCAACTGTTGGGAGACACCAAAATGGGCTAACACGTTTCGACTGAAGAACTTGCTCACTTTGGCCGCAGTAATGGTCGCTAAAGGCTTTGCCTCTATCCATTTGGTGAAGTAGTCAACCGCTACGATCAAAAACTTAAATTGGCCCGGGGCAGGTGGAAACGGCCCTAATAGATCCATTCCCCACCAAGCGAACGGCCAAGGTGACGTGAGACTCTGCAGTTCAGAGGCAGGGGCAATGTGGACGTCCGCATGAACTTGGCACTTGGTGCACTTCTTGACCAGATCCTTAGCGTCTTGCTCCATGGTCGGCCAGTAAAACCGGCTCTCAAAGCTCGCTTGCCTATTGAGCGACTCCCTTGATGACTTGCGCAAACACCTTCATGAATATCTCTCAAGACGTGGCTAGCTTCTGCGGTCGTTAAGCATCTCAAAAGCGGAGTAGAAAAACCCCTTCTATACAGCTTTCCCTCGATTACCGAGTACTTGGTCGCCCGCTGCCTCAAGAGCTTTGCTTCTTTCTGGTCGTCTGGCTCTTTACCGTTCAAAATATACTGCAGAATAGGAGCGATCCAATCTCTCTCCGAGCCAATGCAGAAGATGGCAAGAGTTTTTTCAGCCTTTGTTTCTACGCTCGGCCGAATGAGTGTTTCTTGAATTAAGCTTCGGTGGTTCCCGGGCGCCTTAGTGCTTGCCAGTTTTGAAAGTATATCCGCTCGCACGTTCTCCGTTCTTGGGACGTGTTTTACTTCTGCCGCTCAAACTTACCGAGCAACTCCCTAACCTTGGCCAGATAGTTTTTCAAGACCTCATCCTTTGTGTCGTATAATTCCTGGATTTGAGAGACGACCAAAAGAGAATCAGAGTGAAGTTCCACACGGTCAACATCGAACTCTTTAGCGAGCAGTAACCCTGCTATGCAAGCCTCATACTCTGCTTGGTTATTTGATGTGTGGAAGGCGAACGTGAGTGATACTTCTACGGCCAGACCTGCAGAGTTTTCCAAAATCAAACCGGCTCCACTTCCCTTGGAATTTGAAGAGCCATCAACGTGCAAGGTCCAAGTAACGTCGGAACGGTCGTCTGGGATATGGGTCATTTCAGCTATAAAGTCGGCCAGTATTTGCGCCTTGGCCGCTGATCGAGGTTCAAACTTGATTCCAAATTAGCTTAGCTCTACCGCCCATTTGATCATGCGACCTGCCAGGTCTGGTCTATGGAGGATCTGCCGTATGGGTTGATCAGTTCTCACTACTATTTGATGTGCTACGAAGTACGGCCCCAGCCTGCGAGCGGCCACCAAAAGTGCGAGTGTTAATTTTTCAATTCTCTGGTAACGGGCTTCGGGCCCCTGCAAGACTTTGCTGATGAAGTATACAGGACTCTGCTTCGCGTCGCTCTCCTTGACTAGGACGGCACTTAGAGCTTCCTCTGCAATCGCTAGATAAAGATAAAACGTGTCACCTGGGAGCGGCTTGGTCATGACGGGTGGATTTGTTAAAGCTGCTTTCAGGTCGTCCAACGCTTGCTGACATTGATCGTTCCATTCAAAATCCACATTCTTTTTCAAAAGTTTAAACAAGGGAAGCGACTTGCAAGCCGATTGTGGTATAAATCTGGAAAGGGCGGCGACCATGCCGTTCAATTGTTGGATTTCTTTCTTTGTAGATGGTGGCCTCATTTCAGCGACCGCCCTGCACTTGTCAGGATTGGCCTCAATTCCCCTCTCCGTTAAGTGAAAGCCTAGGAACTTTCCAGCTCGTACCCCAAACATGCATTTTTCTGGATTCAGCCTAAGTGAATTCCTTCTTGCTTCCTCGAAAACTTCTTTTAAGTCGCTGATGTGCTCGTCGTCCGTCTTGCTCTGTATAATCATGTCGTCAAGGTAGACCTCGGCCACCCGACCGATCTGATTCTCAAAGATCTTGCTCATCATTCGCTGGTAAGTCGCCCCAGCATTTTTCAGCCCAAAGGGCATTACCTTGTAGCAGTAATTTCCTCGGTCGGTCATGAAAGCAGTCTTATGCCGATCCGGAGGGTGCATAGCAATTTGGTTGTAGCCTGAATACGCGTCCGAGAAAGAAAGCAGCTTGTATCCTGAAGCGCCGTCCACCAGTTTGTCAATACTAGGTACAGGAAAAGCGTCCTTAGGACACGCCCTATTCAGGTCGGTGTAATCAACACACATTCGCCACTTCCCGTTCTTCTTCTTGACTAGCACGACGTTTGAAAGCCACGTGGTATACTTAATCTCTTCCACAAAATTTGCTTTGATCAAGTCGTCAACCGCTTGGGTCGCTGCCCTGGCTTTTTCTTCATTCTGAACTCTCCTTCTCTGCGTGGCCGGACTGCGCTTGCATTGCGTCAATCGACCGATTGGTGGCAAGCGACCTCCATAGGGACTCCAGGCATATCTGATGCTTGCCAAGCGAACAAATCAGCATATTCTTTAAGACAAGTGATGAGTCCCTGCCTGACCTGCTCGGGAAGGTCGCTTCCAATTTTAACGATCTTGGTTGGGTCTTCCCCCAACTGAACATCTATAAACTGCCCATGTGGCTCTGGTCGCTTGAGTCTGTTCTTTAGCTCACGGGCTAAATCATCGTCCCCATCTTCCGGGTCGCTATCTGGGTCATAGCGGGCATCTAAATCGGCAAGATTGACTTGATGTCCTTCCCCTGAATTCTGAGGGTTGGACCCAACGTCCTGAGCATCACATATGTCTTGATAAATGTAGTGACTCTTCCTGGCCGCTTCCATGTCTGCTGCTAGAGTGGCGACCTGGCCATTCTTGTCATAAAACTTCATTTTTAGGTGAACAGTCGATACAACTGCCTCCAGTTTTCCCAATGTCGGCCGCCCTATAATGTAGTGATAACACGACTTGATGGGCAATACTAAGAACGTCGTCCTGACCGTTCTGTAGGAAGTGCTCCCATTGGCGTCGTCACCAAAAGTGACTAGCAACTCCAAGGTTCCCAACGGGTAAGTGATCGCTCCATTAAAACCAGTTAAAGGCGTTGGGTCGGCCTGAGGAATGATTTCACTGCGGTCGATGCTCAATTTGTCGACCAACTCCTCGAACATGATCTGCCGAGCTCCCCTGATCGACCAAGATTCTTCTTACCTCAGAATTTCCCATCACAGCAGAAACGACCAGGGGAACATAACTGTTGACTCGTCCATCTAGTAGATCTTCGTCTCCAAATGAGATTGGCGGCCTGTTAGAGATCGGTCGTTGCCCCGATGAAGACCCGACCATGAGAATTTCATTCCACTTTCTCTTGGTCGCCTTCTTGGACTCCAAGCGATCCAAAGGATTTCCTCCGTGGATAACCATGACGACCCTACGACCTCTGGATTGTCTTGCGTCCTCTTCTGAAGTTTCCTTTCCTCCGGCTACTTCGATCGCTTGAGTGGACACGGCTTTATCCTTCGAATGACCGTCCTTGCCCTCTGTCCTCTCTTCAGGTCGGTCGCCTCCTTCTTCTCTGACATACTTTGTCAATTTTCCTTTCTGAATGAGACTCTCAATGTCATCCTTCAGGGCCATGCATTCGTTGGTATCATGGCCTTTACTCTTGTGATATCTGCAATACTTCTTTGTATACCGGCCGCCTTTCTTGAGAACGAGTGGATCAGGACGTTTCACACCGGCAAACTCGTTATTCTGACAGTCCATGTAGATCTGTGCGATGGGTGTATTCAGCCTGGTCCGCTGCTCAAATTTCTTTTGGCGAAAATCCGGCCGACCTTCACGTCGTCCTTCCACCTCCTTAGCTGGCCTGCCATGCTCCTCCTTGGGTCGCGCACGGGCGCCCTTTCTAGCTGCCAGCGTCTCTTCATAACCCATGTGGTCGTTGGCCCTTCTTAAGAATATGCCAAGGTCCATGTAGCGATTGAGGGTGAACTCCTCCGCAAACCTATGATCCGGCCGTATTCCCCGCTTGAGGTATTTCAATTTGTCCTTGTCGGTTAGGTCGCGAATGGTCTCTGCCTCAGTATTGAAGCGGTCGATATAGTGCCTCAAGGATTCATTCTCGCCTTGAACGACCGTGTCCAGATGTTCCTCAAACCTGTACTGGCAACGGTTGGCAGTGTAATTGGCCAAGAAAGTTGCGACTAAGCCCTCCCAAGAAGAAATAGTGTTGGGACGCAACGATTCCCACCATTCCAGCGCCCGACCGTCGAGTGATTGAGGAAAAAGTCTGCACTTCATGGTTGGGGTGAGAGCTCTGTAACTGCAATAATTGTTGAAATACCACACGTGCTTGTCTGGGTCGCCGCGACCATCGAACTTGTTCATATTAGGCGGCTTTCTCAAATCTCTGGGAATACGATAACGCCTGATTTCCCTTGAGAACGGTCCATCCCCGGTCGCCAAGTCTTCCGACCCAAAAGGTTGCAATGCATGTACTTCATTCGTGGGCATTCCGTAGCCTCCCACCATGTGGCCATAAGCTGGGGGAATTAGAACTGTTTGTCTCCTATCCCGCTCGGGCGCATGCCTCTTCGACCGATGGGACACGTCCCTGATCTCCCCTCTGCCGCAGTTGTCCAACTCGTCGTACGAGTCCCAGGACCGGCTTCTTGATTTGCGAGAATCGGATGACTCGGCCGAAGAATACCTTGTGGGTGAGCGATCCGATTCCGGGTTGTAGCTGGAGTCTGCATAATCTTGGTCGTGAGGATCGGGCGGCGGCGCGCACGCCCTGCGGGCGCGGGAGATCATCGCCTCGACTCTGCGCGCCGGGGATCGGCGTGCTGGGGCTCTACGAGGATGGTCGTTTCTTCCAGAGGGGGTTAAATGCCTGTGCGAAGGGCGCACTTGTTTAGAGGGTCCTTCGTCGTCTGCGCGCTGGCGAGGCGGGATGGATCCCCTTTCATAATGAGAAAGAAGTGCTTCGCGGTCGGCAATAATCTGATTCTTGTTCTGCAGAATCTGTAAGATGGCCTGAGTCACATGCTCGGGCAAGGAAGCATCAATCCCTGCATCTGCCAACTCGGTCGGTAATTGCTGTTGAGCTGGCTGTGGTATCTGCTCCAAGATTGGCCCTCGGCCGCCCTGCACGGAGGGTTCTTGGCGAGGGTTGTCCAGCGATTCATGGATGGTTTCATGCACGCCTGCGGGGTTTCTTTGAGGGAGGGTGTTTCGCCCAGAGGGGTTAGCTGGCGACGAAGCTCGTGTGGCGTGCTTCCTAGGTTGCATGGTGGAAGTGTTTAGCTCGCTCCCACTGTGGTCGCCAAATGATCGTACAAGACCAATAGATGTAGTGCTGATGTAGTCCCTTAGCTCTGTCGGCATTTGGATGCCCGGGTGTGCAGTGCGGGTCGCACTGGGTGGTACTGCGAAAGCACCGACGCCCCAAGTCGTGATGAATAGTGAATAGGACCACGATAATAAATGGCGTACCTAATTCCTTGAGATTCGTGCCATATTTATAGCTACAGTATTGGGCCTCATTGGACCTATTGGACTGCATTGGGCCTTGAGCCCACTCCAGAACAACCCCCTTATACATAACTACTAGTTCAAAACATAATAAATTAACAACTACAAAATATTCCCCCCGGTGCTACGTATCAGAGCCGACTCGACCACACTAGAAGAAGGATCTCTAAACACCTTTAGTCATCGCCACACTGCAGTTCTTGCGCATACGAGGCAACACGACGCAGTAGGGTGAGTCTCAATACATAGATAATAATGAATAAAACAGGAATTACAGTAGAATAGGCACACCAGAAATACAGTCAATTCAAATACATCATTAATGCAGTTACACCAATTACAGTTACACCAAATATTCGTCTACGTCAAATATACAGTTACGTCACATATACAGTTACACCAAATACAGCTACATCAAATACCGTTACACCAAACACACCATTAATTCATGAAACATTTACAGACCGGAGTCTCAACAACATTTACAGACCGGAGTCTCAACAATATTTACAGACCGGAGTCTCAACAATATTTACAGACCGGAGTCTCAACAACAATGCACATACCCTATGCGATGCCATGACAATGCAACATAACAAACCAACCAGCAACTTCAACAACAACTAATAAACTCACCATTATTATTAATCAACTCGTTCATCAACAACATAAGCCTTGAGGGCACATCAACAATTTAGGCCTAAGCCTCCTCAACATTTTATATCTCAACTTACAGCATTGAAACTAGCATTTAACTCAACAATTACACCACGTCCCATTATTTGGACTAAAACATTACATAAGGACCATTTTAGCACCTAAGGACTAGTTTGACACCTCAGGGACTAATTTGACACCATAAGGATTATTTTAGCACCTAGGGACTATTTTGACACCTAGGGACTAGTTTGGCACCATAAGGATCAATTCCACACTTAGGGACTAATTTGAACCCACACTTAGACACCCAAATATTACCAGACGCCAAAACAGGCGCACAAGGCAGCCAAATGGCGCCCGCCACCAAAGAAGACACACTTGCGCGCGAACACGGGCGCCACAACCGGCGCCACAGGGCAGCCAAATGGCGCGCCCCTTCCTTCCCGGACACCACACGCAACAACACAGACGCGCACACAGCGCCAAGTTCCTAGCGAATCGGCGCCCTCTCTCAAGGCGGCACTCTTGCAGCGCAACAACAATGATGAGACACGGCGCTAACTTTCCGCAAAGTGGCGCCCCCCCTGCACCTCCCAACACGCACAAACACACCCCAGCGCCAATTCCCCGCACATTGGCGCCCTAGCACTATTCACGGACACCTAAAATATAATTTCTCCACAACATACACACTCCTTCCCAACTCTAATTCTAACAATCTATCAAATACTTATCAAACACCAATATTCCTCCTAATCACTTATATTAATTAACCCACTCACCTCATTATTATTTAACACCTATTACACACCATATTGCATTTAATTCATATAACTCACCTTAACAACACTCACTTAGGCATTTAATCAACACCATTAAATCAACACATTCTCATCTTTCTTCACATTGAAGCATTTTATCAAACACATGGCATGCACAATTAACAACACATTTATTTCCAACATCAAGCATCATGGTATCATCAAATTAAATACAATTGCAACAACAAACATAGAATTAGCACAAAACTCAAACAATCAAACACTCAATTACTTCATTAATTAATTAAACAACTACCCCTAACACCTAATCCATATGATTTCAAGGTTTATAGATTATTAACTATGAAAGAGAGCCCCCATACCTCCAAATTGCAAACCCAAGAAAACCACCTCCACCAACAACCCAAGAATCACCAAATAATAACTTTCCTCCTATACTTGAGCTTCTAACCCATCCATGGAAAAGAGGAAAAGACACAAGGTTAGAGTATGAAACTTATACTAATTGATAGAGGAAGGAAAATGGAGTTGATTGGTACTAAAAACACTTACCCAAAACGAGAGAAGGAATTTTCCTCCTCCTCCCTTCACACCCAGCGTCAGCCCCCTTTCTTCTCTCTACCTCTCTTTTTTTTCTTTTTCTTTCTCTCTCTGTTTCTCCTTTCTTTCTCTCTTTTCATTTTTTTATTCTTTCTTTGACTTTTCTTTCTTCTTCCTTTCTTTTCTCATTTCTCCTTCCCCCTCCTCCTAGCTGCTGCCATGGTTTCTCCTCCCTCTACCCTCTACTTTTTCTTTTCTTTGTTTCCAATGGGAAGGAAACCCTACCCCTAAGTTTAATTCCCTTGAATTTGGGCCTACTAATGGGCCATGGGCCCTTTATTTGCACCCCCTAGGTACTTAAACACCTCCTGAAATAAATAAATTACCACTCCCTTATTTACTACCCAACACCTCTTAGTTATATTAAATACTCTATTATTCTTTTAATATAACTAATCACTATAATACCTCCTAAATAACATAAAACTCCAAATTAATTAATTAACTTACCAATATTTAAATATGGCCAACTAAAATACTACTTAATTAAATTAGTCAAGTAATCACTTAATTAAATTAGTTAAGTAATCACCTAATTAAATTAGTTAAATAAACACCTAATTAATTTTGGGGTGTTACAGCCGGCGGTTGGCGGGCGGCCGAGACCGTCCCATCGAGAGCAAACGGCCGCGACCGTTTCACTATCTAAAGTTTCTTCAAACGGCGTCACCCCTGGGGGCAGCGATTCAAGCCTCAGCCCGCTCTTAAGCGACCTAGGCTTGGGGGGCAACTGTTCCGGGGTGTATCAACAAAACCAAGAGGTTCAAATAGCATTTGGGCCGTCGGCCCATATCAGCACAACCGGCCCAAGCTCGTTGCTTGGAGCGCACTTTCCGCAACAGGCCGAAATCTTCGCAAAACGGTCGGACGCTACAGTATATATACGCCATTCGCACATGGCATCAGGTTTGTTCTCTTTACCTTGTGTTACCCTGCCCGAGCGACCACTCACTTGAGCGTCAGAGTGTCTTTGCAGGTACCACCCGAGGTGCTCAGCGTGAAGCCAAGACCGGTCCTTTCCCATACTCAACGACCGGCCCAATCAGCAGACAACAACTTCAACACTTCATTGGTCAAGGTACGATCAGGTTCTTAGATTGAACAGAATATTTCCCCTGACTTATAGCATTTCAAAAATGACCAAGACTCAAACAATTAACCTTGATCCTAAGCCATAGAAAATTGTGTCTAATTTTCAAATAAAAAAATCTTTTAAAAAGAAGTTCAATTGAGAGCACAAAACCGAAAACACTAACCTATACCCAGATTTACTTCAGAAATTTGACCTAACTTGGGATACTCATAACTCGAGCTACACTACTCCAAATTTAACCAAACCAGTGCCAAAATGACCAAAGTTAAGTCTATTTTCTAACAAAATAAACCTTATAATTTTTAGACAAACAGAAAGTTTCCAGTTTTAAAAATACAGAACCTATGCCCAGAATATTACCCTAACTTGTGGAGCCTATATCTAGAGCTACACAACTCCAAATGCAATCAAACCGGTGCCAAACAAACAAGCATTCAATCGAATTTTCAAAATGACAGACCACATAATTTTTCAATCAGTAAAACGTTCTCAGTCACTGAAATATCAAACCTATGTCAGAACATCTCAAAACAGTGAATTCAACAACACAAATAACCATCACAATTCAGCAACCAATTCAAACAAGAATCAAAATCCTAAGCTTGAGTAGAACTCACCTGTCGTGAGGAAAATTACGTAATCAACCAAAACTTTGAAGTGCTCTCGAATCCGAAACTTCCCGAACAAGTACCAAACGCGTCCAAACACTTCAAAGCCGCAATTCAACGAACTCCATTCTCACAAACAGCGGCTCAACCACTAAAACCCCTCCCAATCGAACAATGTGGGCTGAATCAAGGCTTCCCAATCAACTTTGAACTTCCTAATGTCTTAAGCTAGCTTCCAATCCCACATGCTAGCCATCAAAAACCCAAACTCCATCAACCTTCCACTTTGAGCTCCAAAATCCGAAAATGGCAAGAAGAGAATGAGGAAGAAAGACCTTCTGAAATTAGTATCACTGAATAGGAAATTGAATGGAAGAGATTGGGCTAAAGAACTCTTACATGCAAGAAGGATTCATGGCTTTCTCTCTCTTCAATTCTTTCTTCTTCTTCCTCTCTCCACTCTCTCTCTCTCTCTCTCAATGTTTTTTCTCAATTTCAGAAGAATGATGAAAATGATGAAGTGTGGCTGACTAGGGTGGGTTAGTGAGCTGAGGGTTTTAATAGGGTGAAAAGACCTAAATACCCTTATTGCTCTATTTCTCACTTAAATCTAATTCCTACTCAACAATTCATATAACTTAGCAAATTAACTACAATTCCCATGATTCTATCATGTTTAGGCCTCAATCAAATATTTCATCAAATCATAAATCTTCAATATGAGGTGAAATGACGATTTTACCCTTGCTCTTAATTCTCTATATAAAACTTAATTTCTACCCAAACAAGCACATAACAATTCATACAATTCCATCAATTTTGCAAATAAATCCTATAACTTAGCGGCTATACCTTGCTTTTGTGGCAAACTAGTCTCCGAGACTTGATTTATTATTTACTCGAATACTAAATCACTCGTTAATTTCATAATTCGAAATTAATAAAACTGGGGATGTTACACTCTGATACCATCTTAAATTTGGTTTTAGGCCTAACTCAAACCTACAAAACCGGCTTGTAAGGTGAGGGTTATCATCCACTTATAAACTCTTTTTCAGACCATATTACATCAGATGTGGGACTCTTAATAGAATTAAAGAAAACATATTTGCTATAGACATTCATGTCTCTAAATAAAGTTGTAACTTTTAGGGTGCGTTTGATTTGCTAAAAAACAGAGGAATGGACTGGACAACTTCAGTTGTACCCTGTTTGATTTGAAAATATGTTCATGGTACTGGACAGCAGACTGAGCAAGGGACTGGACAAAACTCCAATTTTCTGTCCCTCACAAAACCATAGTACAACTTTCTGTCCCACAGTACAACTTTTTGTCCACCCCAAAAATTAGACGAAGCAATTGGGGTTGGTCTCGATATGGATGAGGATAGTTGGCTTGATATTAGGCAAGATTTAATTCAAGAAACAAAGGAAAGGGAGCCACTGTATACTAGTATATTTGGGAAGAACGGAGGCGAAGTGGTTTGATTTGTCAGAGATGGGGTATTTTGTTGCAACCAAGTATAATGTCACCCTAGTTCAGTTGTCTTTGAATATGAATTATACTTATCTGCCTTTGAGAGGTGTGTATGCTTCGTCTAAGTATAAGATCATAGCTATTAAGAACAAGAACAATCAACACTGGTTGCATATTTCGATCTCTTCTACCTGTCTATTGCCTCCTATTGCTATGCAGTGGTCTCATAACCGATCATCAGAGTCTGCTTCATGGTTGGATCCCTATACCGGTCGGTTTGCCCTCTAGCAGTCTATGTGTCCTCCGGAGCCCCGTCCCCCTCCCACTGATGCGCCTAGATGTGTTGACTTAGCCGATAATTCTCTTGACGATTTATAGATTCACACGTGTTTCGTATTTTGATTGCACTTGTGTATTTATTATTGTACCACGTTTTTGTAATTATACGTGTTTAGTTATCCATATCTACACCGTTGATTACCCCCACAAAACGTATATACGATGCCCTTCTCACAATCCAATCATATTTACGTCCAACAACAGTATATATGATGCCTAAAAATGTAAGAATCGTATATATGTTCAATAACATATATACGATTGTCATACCCCAATTTTGTCCGGCTTAGGTCAAAACCCTAATTTTCCCCAAAACTAAATAAGTAGAAGAACAAAGAGCATCATGTATTGCATTTAGGTTTTTAAAAGTCATTTCCAAGTTTCTAAAATCATTTTCGGAGTTGGAATACACTTTTGGAGCAAATTAGAGTTTTTTAGGTCAAAGGGTATTTTGGTCATTTTGCAAAAAGGGTAATTTCTCAGGAAAAGCCATGGAACATGCATTTTTGAGTCCTAAAAGTCATCTCATTGTTTTTAAGATGATGTTTGGAGTTGGAAGACATGTTTTATGCAGAGAGTTGAGTTTTGGGGCAAAATTACGGTTTTTGACCAAAAGGGCATTTTGGTCATTTCACTAAGACCAATAATTTCTCAGTAAAAACCACTATGCATCTCTTGGGAATTTATTTGGGTCTAAAAGGGTGGAGGTTGTGCATTTTTGTGCACCATTGAAATATTTTTGGCATGGAATTCAAGTTTTGAACAAAAGGGCAAAATGGTCATTTCCTTTGAGGTGGGGTCAACAAAATCAATTTTGGGATTGGTGAGGTCATGGAATTCAGAGCCCAATCATGGAATCATAGGATAGGGCCCAAAATGGCATGAATAAGAAAGAAAGATCTAGAAGGGAATATTCTACATTTTGAATGATGAAAGGATAAGGATTAGTACAAAAATGACAACTTGCAAGTTTTCCACTCATTCTCTCACTTGTGTGCTGCGAATTTCCTCTCATTTCCAGCCCATATTTTGTGCTTTTTCATGCCCATGATCCTTGTGAAATGATCCTTAGCCATTGATTAAAATATTTGATCAAATCCTAGGCCATAACTCAATGTAAAAAGACCTAAATGCCCCCAACAATTTTTGCTCTCCAAGACCACTCCAAAAACGTGTACAACCAGCTGATTTGTGCTTCTTGAGTGTCCCTAATCCTTGTGCATTGCAATCTTGACCCTCCATTTAAATTCTATCTCAAATCCTAGTGGTTTACAAAAGCACATTGTCACAAATGCCCTTAAAATTGGTCCTCATATAAAAGCCCAAAAATTAGAGACTCACTCACACACACCCTCATTTTTACCCTAGCTAGCACTCTTCCTCCTCTCCTCCCTCTCTTGGCCGAAATCACTCCCTCCTCCTCCTCCACTTTCTCTTCAATCTTCATCCACCAAATCACCTCAAACTCACTCCATATTCATATACCTTCTTCCTTTCATTTTTAACTCCATATTCATACCATCAAAGAGTAGTTTCTTCAAGTTTATTTGGGCTATTGTTGATTTGTGAAGATTGTTGGTGATTGATTACTTTTGATCTTCATTTTCTTCTTGTTTAGCTTGGATCTAGAGGTAATACTATTATCCTTTGCATTTTTTTTAGTTTTTCTAGCATGTAAATTCTTCTACTCCTCTTTCCTCTCTCAAAGAGGCTTAGAGGGATCATTTCAAACACTATGTCAAGGACATTGGGAGCCTTGGGTGTTTGAAGTGAGCCCTTGGCCTTGATGAGAGTGTTCTTGTGTTTTCACCATATGGTTTGCATTTTCACACTCATATTTCTCATTTCACCAAATATCATGTTGTGAATAAAGATTTTTTTGTCATGTCATATGTTTCATGTTAATCTTGCATTTTCTTGTTTCATGTCATGATGTGTGATTTAGTTTTTAGCTTGATGTTGAGATATAAAGGCTTTGATTGTGAGTACTAAAAACTAGGGTTTTTGTTGTTTTTCCCTTTTGATTGGTATGAATATGAAGCATGATTTTGTTTGACTAATATCTTGTAGCATAGCATAACAATTTAGGGCTTAATCTTGTGTCTTATTTTATGTGTTGATAGTGCATTTTTGGCATGAAAAATTGGTGTTTAGTTCATGTGGTGGTTTCGGTTTTAGGCCTTTTTCTTGTGCATATTTTTGTTCTTGAATTGGGTTGCTTGATCTTGTGTGAGATGCATTTAATTTTGTTAGTGTGTTTTTAACTTTTAACCACTCACTTGTTTTTTACTTTACCATACACTAACTTTTTACTTAAAAGAAAAACAACTTAAACATTTTTACATTTTTGACTTTACCATCTCATTAAATAATTACCATTTACCTCATGCATTTTTACTTTACCATTTCATTAAATAATTACCATTTACCTCATGCATTTTTACTTTACCATTTCATTAAATAATTACCATTTACCTCATGCATTTTTACTTTACCATTTCATTAAATAATTACCATTTACCTCATGCATTTTACTTTACCATTTCATTAAATAATTACCATTTACCTCATGCCTTTTTACTTTACCATTTCATTAAATAATTACCATTTACCTCATGCATCTTTTACTTTACCATTCATTAACTTTTTACTAAAAGTTTTTACTACTTATCAATTTGCAAAAATACCCAAAACATTTTTACACTTTGCATTTCATCACTTGTGTGATACATACTTGTGTTTGCACATTAATACTTGCATGCTTTCATATGCTCACATGTTCATGCATTCTCATATGCTTATGCCTATTGCATTCTCTTACTCTCTTACATTATCATACATTCATTAATATTATATCATCCATTCATAAATAAAATGTTCATGCATTCCCATATGCTTATGCCTATTGCATTCATTAACCTTATGTTATGCATTCATTCTTACATGTTATGCCTCTTGCATTCATGCTTACATGTTCATGCATTTGTTTATACCATGTCTTGCATTCATTCTCACATGTTCATGCATTCATTTATACTATGTCTTGCATTCATTGATGCTCATTCATTCATTGTATGCTCATGCATAGTTACCTCGTGTGCATTCATGTCTACATGTTCATTCATCCAAACTAGGAACACCCTATGCCTATGATCAATTGCATTCTCTTGTCTATGATGCCATTTAAATGTCTTGATTTAATTGTGTGCCCCTTTCATCCCCTTGTATGACCTCCTAATGAAGACGTAAGCCTACATGCATGTTGTAGCATAGAGTCATTAGGGTAAATACACCTCTTTCTCACACACACACACAATTGTCTTGAGAAATTTGCCATGCATCTTTGACAATTGAATCCTTTGATTATATTGGCATGTTTAATCTTGGTTGATGAATAACATGTCCATGATTGCTTGATTGTGGAAGTATGAGCCTTATTCATTCATTTGCACTTGGTTATGGATTTAGAATTGATTGAAAGGTTCTACTTGTTTTCAGAAATCATTTTCCAAACCAAACTCTTTTCTAAAAACAAGTTTTCAAAGCAAAATCAAATGTTTTTTCCAATAAAAATCCCTTTTCTTAAAAAACTCATAAGGAGGCAAGTCGGACGTACGGCCGATGTTGTCTAGCGTCCTGAGACCGGAGTTGTACAGCTCAAACGTCTTAGGATACTTGTGAGAAATAAAACAAATAATTAATAACTTCAAACCCCTTTTCCAAAATGAGTAAGGTATCGATTCGGATGTACTTCCGATATTGGTTAGCGTCTTAGGGTTAGCGGTATGCGGTTAAATGCGAGCCTAAGATACTTGCTCAATAAAAGCAACCAACCTCGCAACAAACCTTTTTCTTAAGAAAATCAAAAAAGATCATTTTTCAAAAAGTAGTGGGGCACGTCGTCTGTACAGGCGGGGCTGTCTTTGTTCTAGGTCTATTGGACTGTACAGTCTAGGACCGAAAACCCCTACAATAAAAAAACACCAACACACTTCTTTCTTAGAAAATCACAAAAGCCGTCTTCGGACGCAAAAAAGCACACTTTCAAAAAATCACAAAGCCGTCTTGGACGCACAAGCGAGAACTACGTAGCTTTGATCCTCATCTCGGTGAGGGTGCGTAGGAGCGGGTTCTGTCGTCCACAAGCACGCTTTTAAAAAAAAAATCCTTGTTTTGTTCCGCTTTTCAAGGATAGCAAAAATATTCTTTTTCTCATTTCCAATAAATATTTTCTCAATCAAAAGAAAAGAAAAGAAAAGAAGTAGAACGATCGCTTCAAATCAAACATTTCAAAACCACACATCAAATTAAAGGTTCCCTTTCGGTAGAAAGGAGGTACGGGGTGCTTATACCTTCCCCGTACCTAACCGACCCCCGAACCTACATCTCTTGTTTTCAAAAAAAGACCACCCGCCTTGTATAAAAAGACGTTTTTTCAATGTTTTCGTCTCAAAACTAAAATATTGGTGGCGGCTTCATGAACCTTCCCACGTTGTACATTGAGAAGTCCAAACCGGATTTTTCGGGGTGCAACAACGATTGATATTATTTTTAAATAAAAAATAGGTTTTTTAAAGGGTATTTTGGGGTTTTCAAAATATGTGGGGGTAGATGGAGAGGGGGTGGGGGTTTAAAAAAACCAATCATAAAATGATGAGTAGTTGAGATTATATCAACAAGTATGAAATCTCAACCATTCTCAACATTTTATAGTACATCCTATTGTAAAAAAATTTGAATGGCAAAATATATATATATATATATATATATATATATATATATATATATATACTAGTATAATTAATTCAGTACAAAGACGCAGTCGAAATTCGTTTGTTTAGACAAAGATAAGATAATTACTTCAATTATTTTAAATATTTGTATAATAGTAGAAATATTTGTATATTTAACCCATGCCCGTACACACGTTCTTTAAACTTATATAAAAATAGATGCATTTGTATATTTATGTGTATTATATATGTGAGATATACAATACTTTGGACGCCCCTCTTAAATCAACATATTAGAAATCAACAGGGTCGTCTCAAACAAATTGGGGGCCCTGGGCAAATCTTAAAATTTGGTCCCCAAATTTTTAAAAAAAATCAAATAAATCACCAAAAACTGTAAACTACATTATTAAATAAATTGTAAATAACATTTTGATATAATTTCAAAATAATATCAACCTTCTAGTTACTTAAAAAGAGCCATCTTTCGAGCCGTTTTTGAAGCAAATTCATCAACCAAGTCTAATATTGTATTGAGTGGTCACCAATAATTATAAAGATACTAAACTTCAGACTATTTTAAGCTGCCGCTAATTATGGGTTATGTGTTAGTTTTAACTTTTGGGGTCCTAATTTATTTATTTTGAGGTTGGGCCACAATGCAAGCACGTCTTACACATGTTGTTAGACGACCACGGAAATCAAGAATAAAAAGAAACATAAGGGTGGTATCTTGGAATTATTATATTGTTAAATTTAACGTCATCAAAATTTTTATAGTGTGAATAATTTGTGCATAAGTAGGAATACATCATGATAATGTGTATGGTGCAATCAAATTAAAATGGAATATGATTTCTGTTTGTTTTCAATTTAGGAAGTGAATCCCATAAAATGTGTATTGCTCTAAATTGATTCTTTTCAATGATTCAAATATTTGTGAAAAAATACTCGTTTTAAATTGATTCTTTTCAATGATTAAAATTCACAGTTTGTATTGCTCTATCCTAATTGAATCTCGCTGTAATATATTTTACATACATGGGATTGTACTTAATTATTTAAAGATTTTGAAATTGATTTGGTATTGAATTTGAGAGGGATATATTCATAATTTTAAAATTTAAAAAGCACAATTCAAAAAAACATGGTTAAACAAATTTTTTCATTAAATCCTAATGACGATGGGTCTAAAATTTATGACATGTAACAAATAGTGCAAGCATAAAAAAAAGCGGAGAATCAACATTATGTTTCAAAGCGAACTAAATGGCGCATAGAGAACATGGTAAATTTGTTTCTACGAATCACCATACCACTAAAAGTATAAAGTTATAGCTCATTCTAGTCACGGTGCATAGATTCTCTCAATAGTAGGTTCTAAAATATAGTTATTCAATGCTATAACACAATCTCAAATAATCATGTAATTAAAAGATGTTACAACCCAAACTCGTACATATTACCAAATCTCTATTGCACAATCTCAAATACACAACTTGGTAATCAATAATATCAAATAAAATACGGATAAATTTGATAATACCATACACATTGGCTGTTTTCCATAATTCAGTTCAACGTGATAATAAGTTAATAATCCGAACTACGTAATCACTTATAATATGGTCAGATATATCCAACAAATTGACTTAAGAGGAGATGATCTCAACAAAAGCTTCACTCAAATCTAAGCAAGTATCTCCCAACATGCTCAAATCTTCACTCAGCTTATTTCAGTGCATTGGTTCTCCAACATGATGTGCTTCTTCACCATTAAATTAAACTCCCTGCTAATAAAGTGAACAAAGAATGAGCAAAAAAAAGTAAGAACAACAAAATGAAAATCTTATAAGTTAATATAAGCTTACCTTTTCAGATCAAAATGAGCAAAGCAGGAAAGACAAACAAATAATCATTTTGAGCACAACCTATAAAGAGAATCGCGAATATCACTAATATCTTAAAAGTATAATATCCTAGAGGAAGTATCATGAGTGAAATTTACAATATTTGGCTCAACACTAAAAATATTGGAAGTTTAACAACAACAAAAAACACAAATGAAAGACAGATAACAAAAAACACAAATGGAAGTTTAAGCAAAACCTATGATTATAATTCAACGAAATTTATTGTAAATATAGTAGTAGTGTAATGATTTTGCCATCCTGAACCAAGGTAATAAAGGTGTACGAATTTTATTTTAACATGGTTCCATTAGAATTTCCTTGCAGTATAATCATGGGTTAGAAGTTCAAACATAAAATTTAAAGAAATTCAAGCTGTGAATGTTTTTAATAATAGGACAAATAGACCAAATTACGTGAATCATGGAGAAGTTAAAGAAATTCAAGCTGTGAGCGTTTTTAATATGATCAATAGCATAAGGAAGAGCTTTTAACTGATGGAGTTGCATGCCTAATGATATGATAGTAAGGGATGAACACCTGATTGTGTGTATATTGGGGTTACTATGAATGTTTTTAATATGGGAGAAGTTAAAGAAATTCAAGCTGTGATCGTTTTTAATATGATATGATTGCTCACCGATTGATGCTAATGATATGATAGTGATAATATATAAAGAAATTCAAGTCGTGAACGTTTTTAATAAAAAAAAATCAAAGATGATCAATAGCATTTAAAATAGAAATAAAAATGACATTAAAGGTGATGCTTTCTGTCCCCCTAGATCGATTTGTTATCTGGTAGAAATCTATTTCAATAATAACCGTTGATTTTTGCATGATATTGAGACCGTTGATTTTATTGGCGAGGATCTGTCATCTAACGATTTACAAATGCAAAGCGTTATTCTTTGTTGTTAGGTGAAGGATGAGTATGGGTCGCCACATGGTTCAAATCAATGTTATTAAAATCGACCGGTGATCAACCCGGTCAGATTTATTGAGTCATTGGGTTAATGGTCAAACCGAAGGGTCACCGATTGGCCCGCATGACCCGTGACCCTAATAAAACGTGATACAAATAGGCATACTGTGTATAAATTCACTCATCACGAGCTTTGAAATTTTCTATCATACCTTAAAAGATGTCCAAAAACCTCAAACAATATTAACATAATTAAACTCTTTACTCATTCATCAAATTCAAATCTATAAACATAAGCACCTAACAACCATTAAACAATATTAGATATTAAATAATTAAGATATATATGTAATATGTAATATATAATTAAGCCTATATATAAGTATAAAAATACATATTAAATAGATATACTTAATAGGTAAAAAGGCTATTGTTAGAAATAAAGAAAGAAGTTTGTCAAAAAAAAAAAAGGAAGATGAATGGTATTAATATATACGTTACAAATGTATAATGACAAAAGTTGGTAGCTCATTTGGTTGAAATGCAAGTTTGTGTGGCTGAAAGGGAAGGGGTTCGATCCCCACATTTGGCTTTTTTTGGTAATTCATTGTGAATTTAAGTTGTTGAATTGCTGAGGTGGATTTAATTGGTGCTGACATATTTATTGACGTGGCTGATTAGGTGGATGTCTATGTGTCAGATTCATGGTTATATATAATATAGATATATACACACACTAGTATGTACACCCGTGCCAGCACGGGTATACATTTCTTTTGAACATAACATTTTAAATAGTTGATCGAGAATTCAAAAATATTCATTTGTCGCTTTCGTTCGTTTTGTGTGATGCATGTGTTTCTTCGTACAACGTCGTTTATAATCATTATGTTATATAAAATAAAATATCTATATATATATGTATATAAATTTGATATATTTAAATTAAATTATTTTTGACTATTATCAACATAGATTTTTGATTAAAATATGTATATTCCACAATCTCAAAATATTCATGTGGTTGTTGACTAATACAAAATGTGTGGACAAATTAAGATATTAAAAACATCAAACAATGAACCCAAAAAAAAATTCCAAATCATTATAACTGGAAATAGTTCAAAACTTAAACGTGCATCCTCAACCTCATTCGTTGTTCAAGATATTGAATTAAATTATTCAAAGAAGATATAGACTTCAAATATTGACTTTGGCATCAATTTACCCACTTTTGTAAAATCCTTTGGCATCAGTCCAATATTAAGTAAGGCATAAAAATTGTATGCAAGTAAATCATTGGAAACAACTTTCATTGTCCTAAGATAGAAAATGATTGTTAAATGAAAACCCGTGCTACCAGTCACACCTGTATGCAACTACTTAAACAGCATATTAGAGTTATATACAATATCCATGTCTACTTTCAGTATCACTCATACTTCATTTATGAGGTGCATGTGTTAGTGAAAAGAGAACACCTTTATACCACTCAAACTTCCAAATCTGAGCCTTCATTTCAACGTCTATACTAACAATATTGAAATATTGGAATGATACATAGGATGTAATCCAGTTTTATAAAATTATACCTATAGACCATTGAAGCAATGAGACCTTCCCCATTCTACACATAGTCAAAGCATCATCTTCTCTATCAAGCCCAATTACTGAGTGATGGTGATGAGGCATATCTAATCCAAAGAAAGATGAGTTAAAAACAATACAAATGATAATTAACAGAAAGTAAATTATAACAAACTCAATAAGTCAGGGTATATGAAACATATAGCTATATCAAGCAAAAGAAATACCAATTAAACACAATTATTTTAAGAAAACAAAACCTTGATGCACATGTTGGCAAAACAATATAGAACCATATTGCATCAAAGAACTGATCAAAAGAGGGGTGTTAAGGTTGAAATAACTTCACAAAAAACCATAGCAAATTGTAATCACTAAATGCATAACCCCTTCAATAGTGAACCTAATATGTGAGAAACCTTACACCATACCTTTCTTTCTCTTTAAAGAGGAAGAACTATGCGTAAATGAATCACTATTGGTTTTTTTTGTGAAATGCGCAAATGGGTAGTAGTAATGAAATTTCGAAAATTGTATAGCTATTACACCGTTTGGTTTGGAGGGGAACACTGATCCATGAATTATGTATAAATTTATTAAGTTTTCTCAATTGTTGGGTCTGTTTTAGTACTAATGTAATAACAAATAATAGTTAAAATCTGCATTAATTGTATATGAACACATGTTACTATGATCCAAGAATTATGTGTAAATTTATTAATTTCACAAAGTTGCTGATCCCTTTTTTTTGCCCTATAAAAAAAGATAATTATATATTCGAAATTCAAGTAGTGCATTTCAAAATATTTTGTTTTCCCAATTTTGTTATGCTTGTATTCTAATATTAATGCATATTAATTTTGAAAAGTTTAAAATGGATAATCATTATAGATTAGGTACAGCATTAAGTCTAGTATTAATGCCTACTGATCATAATCGAATTGTTATTTGAAATTACATATTGTGTTTGTGATACATGGAAACACTATTTGAAGTCAAATAATGCTGCAATTTTGGACCTGCTAGATGTTAAACTTGCTTTTGAGGACATTTTTAATTTTGTATTTAAAAATGATTGGTATATATAAAAGACTTTTGATATTTGGAAAAGCTTTAATCATAATGTGATTAAAAGTTCAATTTTATTTTCGAATTTTAATATAAAATGCGACTTTTGAAAAATATTAAATTTCCAGAATTCAAAATTTAAAATTAATACATTAATTTTCGGATTCCTACGTAAAGTTAATACTTAAAACATCTAGAGAAAGAAAAAATTAGTGAGCAACTGACGTTATTGAAGTTAATGTTTGCCACTTTTCTCTCTCTTTAAATACTATAAATATCGGGTAAAAAAAATGTAAATAGGAGTCAAAAAAAATTAGTCACGATTTTTAATATTGGAGTTAATAATCTTTAATATTGGAGTTAAGGTCATTTATAATTGGACAATGTAACTGTTATCAAAAAACCATAGCCATTAATTGTATTTAATTAAAGCAAAAACTGAATTATATTAATAGCGTGTGTTTTGTTATCTTAGTGAGATGAAATATAACAGCCGCAATCTAATTCATTGCTGACCGTAGATTATAAGTTCGAGAGTAGACCGTCGATTACACTGTCAAATTAGACGATCCAACGGCTACGATTTGAGGCGAAGGTGACGTGTAATTAAAAATGTCTGCGTGGCTTTTTAGATGCTTGTCTGGCTTTTATAGATGCCTGCGTGGCTTTTTCGATTGGTGACATGACCTTATTGACAATTGAGGTGTAAACTCTCAATTGTATATAATAATATATATATATATATATATATATATATATATATATATATATATATATATATATATATATATATATATGAGTCAGAAATTTATATTGACACAGTGTCAAATTTAGTGACTTACGCCAACTAATAACTTTGTGTATACAAATGAAATTTATCAATCTGACCGTTGAATAACAATGTTTTATGATTGTGATGATGTATATAAAATTTCATAAAATTTGGATACTCATAGGTGTGCTATCTAACAACTCACTTTTTCTTATCTTTTAAACAACATATTAACCATCAAAATAAAGTAGTGTGATGGAGTATCAAATGATTTTTTTTTTGACAAAAAGTATCAAATGATTTTTGATTTGTTTGAAATTTGATATATATGATCTTAAAGATAGTATAATGTTATTCAACGGTCGGATTGATAAATTTTATTGTATACACAAAGTTATTAATAGGTGTAAGTCGCTAAGTTTGACACCTAGTGTCAATATATCCTGACTGTGTGTGTGTGTGTGTGTGTGTGTGTATATATATATATATATATATATATATATATTATAGGGGTACAAGGATTACCGGAACCTGTAAAAATGTCTCACAGCATACAACATAAAACTGAAAAAAGGACAAAAAATACGTAGGTATCTACTTTGAAATACACAAAAAGACCTCCACCCACAACTCATAATACAGACAGGCACCTACTCCAGTTTTTCTAGGAACCATCTCCAAGACGTACGAAACTTTAATCCTCTCTAGTGCACGAAAACCATCTGCGGGCGTGCTTGAAAAGATAGAGTTAATATGCTCCTCCCAAACCTATATAATCACATGCCAGATCAAAGCCAACCGCTGCTTGCACTTGGCCCCGTAGCCAAACAAACAGAATAGAAGAAAGAATTGTGAGAGATCCCTAGGTACAACCCAAATCCACCCCACCCATTTTGCAGTTGCATACCAGATCAACAGGGAAATTCGCAGGTGAGGAACAAGTGTATAGAAGACTCCTGATAATCAGAACAGAGGACACACATGGTAGCACTGACATCATTAATAACTCTCCTCCGAAACAAATTCTTCCCGGACGGGATCCTATCTAAAATCAGTTTCCAGGAGAAATAAATAGCCTTTGAGGGCGCCAAGCTCTTCTATAGTGGACGAAACACCAACTGGTTGTCTGAAAGGTCGGATAACCTGTTTGGGTTCGCATAAAGTAAGGCATACACTAATCTAACTGAATAAACTTCATCAGATTGTCTCCTCCAAAACCACCCATCAGGCTCTGAAGAAAGCACGAGATGAGGTAGATTGAGTAAGAGTTCCTCCAAAAGACCTCCCTCCCAAACAAAAAAGTTTCTCCTCCAAGTCAGATCCCATACAGCTGACCCACCTACCAACCTCACAACTTGCCCTACATTGTGTTCCTTCTGGTTAGAAACTAAGAAGAGCCTTGGGAAAGAAATAGAAAGGGGATGTGTCCCCACCCACATGTCATGCTAGAAGGAAGTGGAGTTCCCATCACCCACCTTCCGAACCAGTGAATCTTGAAATCAATCATCCCGACCGTCTCCTGAAACCCCTAGTATGTATATATCTCGCCACCCTAAGAAACTTTAGTCGAAGCCCCACATTGCCTAATCTCGTCGCTCCCCCATGAACGGACACCATACTTCACCCGGAGAACTTCCTTCCAAAAGGAGGTTGTACTGCCCAAAAGCCTCCATCTCCATTTGCCTAACAAACTTAAGTTAAAAAGAATAAGGTTCTTGACCCCTAGGCCACCTTCACTTTCATGCTTACACACCTCTGCCCACTTCACTTTCATGCTTACACACCTCTGTCCACTTCACACAAGCAATCTCCCTCCTCCCTTTGCCCCCCCCCCCCCACTCACCACACACCACACAAAGGAACTCCCTTTGGATGCGTGCAACTGACTTGCACACTTAATTTGACATTTTCATAAAGGACAAGTAGAAGATAGGGATGTTACTTAGGACAGAACTAATTAAAATGATCCCGCCTACAAGACTGAGTGGTACACCAATGAGAGAGTTAATTGATTTTTCATCCTAGAAGTCGCCAATTAAATAATATTAGATACTGAGTTTAATATTATCCAAGTATATAATTATTAAATATTCAGTAATAATTGTATAAGATACTGACTCTAATATTATACAATAAAATTTAACTGTTAAATAATCAGTAATAATTATTTAAGCGATAAAACAAAAAGAACTATGAATAATAGATTGATATGTAACCAAAAGAATAATAAATTGATAATTAAAATAATAAAAGTAAAAAGGGCATAATGATTCAATAAAAAAAAACCCCTTTTGATAAGTTATAGAAAATCAAACGTAAAAAATTAAGATTTAATAATTACCTAAAAATTCATCAAGTTGTCGATTATTCATTATTTATTTTACTAAATTACTGATTATTTATGCGCATCAATAACATTATAATTTTTTCAAAAAAAAAAGTAACATTATAATTTAAAATTAAAATTAAAAAATCTTTAAAAAAAATTAAATTATAAAATAAAAATTAAATTTGAACTAAAATTGTAGGGTCCTCAAATTGAGGACCACTCCAAAAATAAGCGTATGCCGTTTAAAGTGACAAACACACGGTATTCTTTAGTAAAAGGCGAAAGAATAGTTCACTTTGTGTCTATCACACGGCTCCATGGTTTGATCCAGTGGTGCTCCTTCCTTTTATATTAACAATATCTTGCTACCTCTTTGTATCTAACCGGTGTGGGCTTTTTTGAATAGTAACACTTCCTTTCTTTGCATTCCAACACTCTAGCCTTTGTTCTATACTATCGAATCAGGATTGATATTCAGTGTTATTGCCATCTTCTTCTAGATGTTGGTGGGAAATTTTCTAGATTAAGGCCTGTATGGTTCAAAATGGAATGGAATAAAGAAAATTTCATTTCCATTCCTTTATGTTAGACACTGAAATGAAGGCCTCTTTACGCAATTAAGTGGTCATATCATATGATTTCTCTCTGAAATACTAAACATTATAGAAACAAAATGAACTCAAAGGATCTCAAATATACTTGATATGTATTTGGTTCGACTTCATAACGATTCAACATGACAACATTGCAAACCGAATTCCTTCATCATTTAACCATAAGTACAAGTTTCAAATAGAAAACTGTTAGATAGTTGTTAATTCTGTTTTGTAATAAGGTATCCTGTTATAGTTGGTTAAGTCAGTTAGCTATTGGTGTTTGTATAAAAAAATTGATTGAACAATAACAGAACGGTAGTCCATATACCTGATGTACAAAGGAAGAAGTTGGATGATAAAAGTATGAAGTGTGTCTTCTTAGGTGTTAGTGAGGAATCTAAAGTCCTTAGATTCTATGAACCTAATGCCAAGAAGATCACCATCAGCATAGATGTATTCTTCTCAGAATCTAAAGCATGGAATTGTGGAAATACAAGTGGAGAAAGTGAGAATGTTGTGATTGAGTACATTGATGATGAGGAGGAAGAAACATTAAATGTGACTGTTGAAGTCATTGATACTGCAGAACAAGACAAGGATGGGGGAAATGCTGCAGAGACAAAACCCACAGGCAACACAAAAGCAATGATATCTGTGGCAAATCAACGAAGGATCAGGCACGCTCTTGCTTGGCTAGATGACTATTATACTAATGAAGATGTAGAAATGTTGAGCCTTTCCATCTTTACACGAGCAGAAGATCTTCTCACTTATGAAGAACCGTCAAACACGAGGTGTGGAAGCAGGCAATGCACACTGAGATTAAGTCTATTGAAAGGAATGTCACGTGGGAATAGACTATAATGAGTTCTCTCCTCCCGTAGCTAGATGGGACACTATTAGAAGAATTCTATCATTGGCACTGTCTTTCAATATGATGTGAATATTGTTGAGCAACCCCTAGGCTATGTAAAGAAGGGAGAAAAAACACATGGTGTATAGGTTGAAAAAGGCATTGTATCGCTTGAAACAAGCTCCACGGCCTTGGTATAGCAAGACAACATCCTACTTTTTCAACGAAGGATTTGAGAAGTATCATTATGAGCACACTTTGTTTTTGGAGAATGGAGAGAAGGGCAACATTTTGATAGTTAGCCTCTATGTGGATGATTTGATTTACATAGGTAATTACAACAAGTTTTTTTTTGAAGAATTCAAGCAATCTATGCAAAGGGAGTTTGATATGACGGACTTGGGAAATATGAGATTCTTCCTAGGTAATGAAGTTAAACAGAATGTCTAAGGAGTTTTCATATGTCAAAGGAAGTATGCTAAAGAGATTCTAGCAAGGTTTGACATGGAAAACAACAGTACTATGAGAAGTCTTATTGTGCTAGGGGACAACTATCCAAGCATGAAGAAAGAAATCTAGTGGGTGGCACTAAATACAAGCAAATTGTTGGTAGCCTTACCATACAGGAGATCTCAACCCATGTCACAATGGCACTACTACACTTCAAACCCAACTCACTGTGATGATAATAACACTATTACTGAACCTGCTACTAAGCCTATTACTGTTGTTCACAATGATGGTTTTGAAGACACGGTTACTGAACAAAGAAGATCCACCAGAGAAAGACATCAACCAGGCTATCTATCTGAATATATACGTGGTCTCTCATCATCCTTCAAAGCTACATCATCTTCAAGTAAACCATATCCAATCCAAGACTTTCACTCTTTATCTAATCTATGTATAGCACATAAATCTTTTTCTGCTTCTTTAACTTCCGTCATAGAACCACAGTCATATAAAGATGCTTGTGGGGACACTTCTTGGATTGAGGCCATGAATAAAGAACTCATGGCACTAGAAACTAATGGAACTTGGGATTTGGTTGATTTTCTAATGAATTTCAAACCTATTAGCAGTAAATGGGTTTATAAAGTGAAACATAGAGTTGATGGCCCAATAGAAAGATACAAGGCTAGCTTAGTAGCAAAAGGCTACAATCAAGTGGAGGGTCTAGAGTATTTTGATACTTTTAGTCCTGTGGAAAAACTCACCACTGTGAGGACTTTGCTATATTGTTACATCAATGAAGAATTGGACCTTACATCAATTAGGTGTAGAACATGCATTCTTGCATGGAGATCTTGATGAAGATGTTTATATGGAAGTTCCTAAAGGGGTGAAATGTACCAAAGGGAATCAAGTTTTTAAGCTTAGAAAATTTTGTATAGTTTGAAGCAACCAAGTCGAAAGTGGTATGAAAAACTCACTCATTCGTTGATTGATAGGGGTACAAACAGTCCACCTCAGATCACTCTCTGTTCACCTTGAGCAAAGATGATAATTTTACTGCTCTCATTATATATGTTGATGATGTTATACTTGCTGGAAATTTTCTACCTGAGTTTAGTAGGATCAAACAAATTCTGGACCAATCCTTTAAGATTAAGGATTTGGGAGCAATACTTCTTGGGTTTGGAAGTATCTCAAACAAAACATGGCCTTTCAATCTGACAAAGGAAGTATTGCATGGATCTTCTCACTGAAGTAGGTTATTTGGGGTCAAAACCAGTTTCAACACCCCTAGATTCAAATGTTAAGCTACATCAAGATGATGGAGAGGCTTACAAGGATGTGAGCTCATATAGAAGATTGATTGAAAGGCTGTTGTATTTAACCAATACTAGACCTGACATAACATTTGTTGTGTAACAATTAAGTCAGTACATTAACTCTATTACTGTGATTCATTATAATGTGGCTTGCAGGGTGTTAATGTAACGCCCCAAAATTAATTAAGTGATTATTTAACTAATTTAATTAAGTGATATTTTAGTTGACCATATTAAAATAATAATAAGGTAATTAATTAAATTAAGGAGTGGGGTGTAGTAAATAAATGAGGAGTATTTTAGTTAAATTGGGAGGAGGTGTGTATGTACCTAAGGGGTGTAAATAAGGGGCCCAAGCCCACTAAATAGGCCCAAATTCATGACTTAACTAGGGGTAGGGTTTTCACTTCATTAGAACAAAGAAAAGAAAAAAATAGAAGAGAGGGAGGGAGTAGTAGGGAGAGAAATTCATTTCTCTTGCTTTGGGTAAGTGATTTTGATACCAATCCACTCCATTTTTCTTCCTCTATCCTTTAGTGTAAGATTCATACACTAATCATGTTCCTTTTTCTCTTTTCCATGGATGGGTTTGAAGCTCAAGTGTAGGAGAAAAGCTATTAATTGGTGTTTCTTGGGTTGTTGGTGGAGGGGTTTCTTGGGTTGTCAAATTTGAGGTATGGGGGCTCTCTTTCATAGTTAATAATCTATAAACCATGAAATCATAGGGATTAGGTGTTAGGAGTAGTTGTTTAAATTAATTCATGAAGTATTTGAGTGATTGGGTGATTGTTTGATTTTATATGTGATTATATTAATTGTGGTATGGAGATTGAAATGTTATTGCATTGATTGTTGATATTAAGGTGTTATAACATGATTTTAATGAAGAATAATAGGTAGAAATAAAGTGATGGCTAGGTGTTTGATGATTTGCTTGAATGAACATGATAATGTTTTACAAGATTGTATGGTGTGGTGTTTTACATGTGGATGTTGTTCTTGATTGGGTTTTGAAGGTATTGATAATTGTTAATTACATCAAGGTGATTTGTAGTCAATTTAATATGGTAAAATAAGGGAGTTGATGGTGGGTGATAGGAGAAATATTGGTGTTTGTTAGGTGTTTGATAGATTGTTTGAAATAAATTGGTGTCTATGTGTTATTAACTTAGATTGGTGCTTATTAATTGTTGAATTATATGTTGTTTGAGTCAAATTGATGCTCATGTATTGTTGGATTAAATGGTGTTTAAGTGTTGTTGATGTTATTGGGTGTTGATGATGAGTTTTACTTGTTTATGGTTTTGTGTGCTTCTCGGACCTTTGTTCGTTTTTTCTCAACTGGTACTGTTTGGTTGATCCAAAAATTGTGTGGCTAATTGTTTTTGAAAATAGACTTAAGGCCGGTCGTTTTGGCACTGGTTTCGTTCAATCTGGAGTCAAATTGGGAGTAGGTTCAGTATTTGCAGGTTTTGTGTGCTCAATTGAACTCTGTTTTGAGTGATTCTTATTTCATTGAAAAATGAAATAGGCACCGATTTCACTGAATTTCATTAAGAAATGAGAAAGAAAATTTGGTTACAAGTTGGGTAAAGCGTTCTGTCCGATTTTGGTACCTCAGTGTAGTGTTTTGAAAAACTGTACCAACTGGACATTTATTTTGAAAAACTAAAATCATAGGTAAAAACTACACTCAGAGGGCTTTCCAATGAGTGGTCTTTTGTAATTTTTCGATGTCGTTTGCTATTTTAAATAATTCGCCGAAGTAGGAGTAATGTTTGAGGAATCCAAAGACTTTGTGCGGGTGTTGCCCATGTTGCCCAAAGTGTCAAAAATACTGTTTTGGTCCCTCTGAACTTTTTAGTCCCCAAAAATGTTATTTTGGTCCTTTGAACACTTTTAGTCCCTAGGTGTCAAATCAATCCTTTTGGTGTCAAAATAGTCCCTAGGTGTCAGAATGGTCCCCAAGGTGTCAAACTAGTCCTTAGTTGTTATATTAATCCTTATGGCGTCAAATTGGTCCTTGAGGTGTCAAATTAGTCCTTAGGTGTCAAAATGGTCCCTGGGTGTTGAAAGGGTCCCTAGGAGGTGGTTTGGTCCATAGGTGTGGGTTTAGTCCCTGGTGTTGACTTTAGTCCATGGAGTGGCTTTAGTCCTTTGGTGTGGAATTGTCCCTTGGTGTTCTTTTAGTCCTTATAGAATTACTATTTATGGTGTGGTGTATTATTGGTGAAATAAATATTGGTGAGTTGGGGGTCTATGACCTTCCTTTGGTGTTGGTGAGCCCACAAGGCTATTGGTGAGCATGCTATTGCATTATTTTGGTGATTTGGTGTTTCTGGTGCATATATAGTCATGGTGTCGCATTATCATATGCATATTTTGGTGAATAGGCCTTGGCCTCTTAAATTTTTGGTGAATGCCCTCAAGGCTATTTTGGTGATGGATCCACATGCATGTGCCCGTGGAGTATTGAGTTGCATTTCATACATTACATACATGTTCTGGTGACTGATTGGGTGTTCATAAACTAATTGTGTATTTGATCGAATCTGTATTTACGGTGTGATTGTGATCCCGTGTAATGTATTTCGGTGTATGCTTTGTATTTTGTATTCAGTATTAATGGTGTATTTGAATTGATTTGTATATCCGTGTGCCTATTCTCTCGTGTGTTTCTTGTTTTATCTATTATTTCCTATGTATAGAGACTCACCCATCTGCGTCGTGTTGCTTCGTATGTCGGCAACCTGCAGGTGACGGTGACTGAAGGTGATTAGAAGTCCTTCTTCTAGTATGGTCGAGTCGGCTCTGATACGTAGCACCGGGGGATGTTTAGTTGTTATTACTTTTATATTTTGAACTAAGATGTTAAGTTATTATTTTCCACTGCTGTAATAAAATAGTAGTTTTATTTTATTAATATTGGTGCTATGTATCCTATATATTGGAGTTTTATTTTAATTAATATTTTGGAGTTTGATTTTGGTGTTTTAAATGCGGCACCCTCGAGTGGTCGCACTAAAAGTTTTACGCACTCTGATTTTCACAATTAATTAAATAGTAGTTATGGTAGAAGGGGGTGTTACAGTTAAGGTACTTGAAGAGTAGTCCTGGTAGAGGAATTGTTTTTCCCAGAGATTCTGTGATACAACTTTCTGGTTTTGCTGATGCTGATTGGGCAAATTGCCTAGATACAAAGAAGTCAATTACAAGGTCTTGTTTCTTTTTTGGCTCATTATTAATTTCATGGAGGACAAAGAAGCAACAAACTGTGTCAAGGCCCTCATCTGAAGCTGAGTACAGAGCCCTCTTAAAGAAAGATGTGTGAGCGCAATGGATACGAGTTTACGTTTGATGATCTTAGGATCAAATGTGACCGTACTCCAGCCTTGTAATGTGATAATCAAAGTTCTATTCATATAGCAAACAAC
Organism: Oxytropis ochrocephala; assembly: GCA_020916435.1. NCBI lineage: Eukaryota > Viridiplantae > Streptophyta > Magnoliopsida > Fabales > Fabaceae > Oxytropis > Oxytropis ochrocephala. The sequence goes on along the minus strand of CM037090.1, from coordinate 57,787,271 downwards.
CCTGTTTTTCATGAGAGGACAAAGCACCTGGAAATAGACTTCCATTTTGTTAGAGAAAAGCTCCAAGAAGGTGTGTTGAAGCTTCTGCCAGTATCATCTAAAGGGCAGTTAGCAGCAGATTTTTTTACCAAAGCATTGGCTCCTGCCAATTTTCTCCTTTTCTGTCAAAGCTTGGAGTGATCAATATATATCATGGCCAAGCTTGTGGGAGGCTATAAAAGTCAACAACTGATGACTCAGCATTGACCGAAGATGACTTGGCAACAGTCAGCATTGTGGATGCCACGCAGAAAACAAGTGAAGGTGAAAAGAAAGAAGCTCACGATGAAGAAACCTCAACATAGAGAAATATCTTCACTCAGATTCCCTCACTCGCTCTCTCTCATTTCGGTTGCTGAAGGTTTACCCTAGATTTCGTTTCTAGATTTTTCTGTTGTAATCGTTTCTTTATCATCGAATAACACACTTTCAATCATCATTTCATTTCCAATATTCTCAGCTCAATTGAGCTTTTAGCTATGAAATTCATTAAGTTTATGAGTTTTTACTTTTTAGCCTTTAACAGCAACTCTATTTATATTCCTTCTCACAAGTATGCCTCAAGATTATATTTTCTTTACATTTTGTTTTTGACATTTAGTGTTGTTGATCAGAAAGAAACGGGAAAACATCATCTTCATTGATTCATCAATTTAGTGTGAAAATTACTTCAACTAAATGGGTAGGTATTAGAAGTTTTTGCAATTCTCAAATTTTGTTCTATGGAAAGTCCATGAATTAGGTGTTTAGCATACTATATTAAGTCTCTTGGATAGTAGTTCGTTTTGATTTTCTTTTCATGCAGCGTACAAATAAAGGAAGGTAAATGTCTTACATTGCAGGTTTAGCTGCATGTTTTGACTTTGCCTTTTCACTTTGCATATTTCTTAAGATTTTCATGTTGCATTTGTTATTATTAACTCATTTTATTTTTGACGGGTAATGGCTTAAGTAGTTTTTTAGCCTTTTTTCAAATCTAGAGACAAATTTATGAAATCCGCAATTCTCATGTTGGTCATGTTTATGATCCTCTGGATTGTTGCTCACACTCTGAATTTATTTGGAGCTCTTTTCAAGATCATATTTTTATTTATCCTTTTCATTGTGATATTTTTCTCTGCTAAGGGATTTAATTGTTTCTGCAGTTGCAATTTTCTACATATCTCAAACCTTGCAGTTTTACTTCTCTCCTTTTATTCTTATTTGTTATTTCTAATGAAACAACATGAAACAAGGTCCGAAAGAATGTTTTTTACAAACTGGAGAAGGGGCAAGAGTAGAGGAATTCAGTCCCTGCTGAGATCAATATTCAACAAGCAGTGGTAAAGGAAGAATTTGACCTATAAATCAACATGAAACAAATTGGGGTGGTAGATATGATGTAGTCGTTGAATTGTAGATGAAATAACATTGTTGGTTACATTGGCAATTTTCAACGACATGAATACGCCGACTCGATCCTAAGTTCGAATTCAGGTGTGTTTGGGGTGATAGTTTGTGGTAATTATTTGTCATTTTGTCTAAATTAACTATAGTTTGTGGATATTTAAAAATCTTTCATTTGGTATTTTCAACACTAAAAGTAAATGCGTATATTAGTTACCTGAAAGTAGGAGAAAGATCATTATTATAGGAAAACTTACTTTGAGAAAGATAGGCATGAACCAATAAAAATCTAAATTGTGAGTACCAAATGCATAAGTCAGTGAACGGTCATGATAATAAAGGAAATATAAGTGATGGATGATTCAGTCCCAAGTATGTAGTTTGATATAGGTAAGTTATGGAAGAAGTTTGAAGCAGGATATTGTGACCGACGACTCATTATAATCATTACTCTCTTATGAACCATTTTTCTATGTTTGAAGGATATATTACACTAATAACTTGATAGAGAGTGCCAAAATATCTTTTTAAACACTACTATACTTCAGAGCATGGTATAAGAAAGTATAATCAAGAACTATACCACAAGAAAAATTTAACTAAACTCCACTCTCCTTTTATTTAGTATAGCTGAAAGGAATAGACATTCATCAGTGAAAGGTGTGGTCCAACAAGCTAGCCAAAACATAACAACAGAGGATGCATTCATCTCGTACAAAAGAAGTTGGAGATCCTACAACAAAATTCAATTTTAGTATTCGGAAACATCAAAAAAGTGCAATAAGAATGGAATAAACCACTTATATGGCAATAAATGGACAAGTAAAAAATATATAGAGTTTTTCATTTCTACACTGGGAAAGTAAAACAAATAATTAGTAACAATTTAATGTAATGCAGAGCAGGTAATTATATAAATAGATTAATTAACTTACTGGGAGCAATAGTAATTATACGAGAAAGATATTGCCTTTGATGACTTAATTTTGAATTCTATGGTAGTGGAAGAACGAGTATACCCCAAATATCAACAAACAATATGAAATGCAATACAACTTGTACAAATGCTTTAAATGATGGTAATAAAACTTTCAATCTTCTTTTAGAGGAAAATTTGAGTTGTTACTATGTTATATTAATAGTCAGTGTGCTCTATTTATAATTTAGAACAGTGGATTGCTTGTTAGTGGTATTATTAGGTAAGTTTCCAGCGTTTTGTTCAATAAAAACGCATTCGAAGATGATTCAATTAAACCACAAAAATGAAAATAAGAAAAGTACCTTATTTTCATTCATCACTCTAGAGAATTAAAGCACGTACACTCAGCGCTCCCAGCACATGAAGATTTTGAGTATCAAAGTGTTCAAGAACCTAGAGTAGGTTTCTCTCCAAGAGGGTATTAGTAATATTGAGCAAATGAAGCCACAAAAAGCTGTGAAGAATCCTATCCCCATGCTCATGTATAATGCCTCCAAAAACACCGAGCTATCATCTTCTACATGTATTGGTGGATTTTGATGCTCTGTTGGATCTTCTCCTGGACATTTTCTATCAAGTGGTTTTCCACAAAGATTAGAATTTCCTTCGAAACACGAAGCATCAAAGCTCTGCAATTGCGTTCCAATTGGAATTTTTCCATAGAGGTGATTGTTTGACAAGTTCAACACAGCGAGACGATCAATGAGCTCTATACTGGAAGGAATTATGCCTGAAAGATTATTTCTCGACAAGTCAAGAGAATCTAGTGACTTTAAGTTTCCTATTTTTGGAATGATTTCCCCATGTAGATTATTTCTTGATAAATTTAAGGAAACCAATCCAAATAAGTTCTCTATCTCTGTCGGTATTTCCCCTGTAAGATGATTGCTTGAGAGATCAATGCTTTTTAAAAGCATAACTTCATTTTTGAAGTCATGGTCTACACCTTTCCACATCAGGAATAAGAGGGGGTTCACAGTTTTGTAAAAAGTCAGCGCTGAAGTAGAAAGTTCGTCATACCAATTGTCTCTTGGGCTCATGGTGTCCTTAGCCATTGAAGTAAAGTTGCTAACACAATGAGGGATTCTTCCTGATAAGTTATTTAGAGACAGATCCAAGACATGAAGTTCTCGCAAATAACAAAGATTTGAAGGTATACTTCCATAGAAGTTGTTGAATCGAAGACTTATGACTCGAAGTTGTAAGCTCTCTCCAATCCATAAGGGAATAGAACCATAGAACTTATTTTCACCAAGATCCAACCAAGTCAAATCGTTCGAGATGTTTTTCAAGGAGGAAGGTAGCTGTCCATTCAAACTATTATTTCTTAATATCAAAGCCTCTATAAGAGTAAGGGCACCCATTGAGACCGGAATCTTTCCAGACAACTTGTTATTGCTCAAGTCAACAAAAAATAAAAATTTTTGATTATTCCAACAATCGGTCAACTCACCTTTTAATCGATTGTTTGATAAATCTAAAATTTCTAAAGAGTTGGTGATCTCAGTGTTGCTGCATACAAAGGAAACTAAATCTGAAAATTTATTATTGGAAAGAAGCAGTATTAATGCTTGAGATAAGAATGGCGGAATAGGACCTTCAAGTTGATTTGAACTCAAATCTATTTCAGCATAGTTAGTAAGACTGAGTTCCAAATTGGGAATCTTACCGATGAGGTTGTTGTTTGAAACATTCAAAAAATAAAACATTTGTAATTTTCCCCAAAACCAAAGAGGTATTGGACTTGGATCCAGATTATTACCAACATTTGAAATGTCGAGAACGACTAAGTGTATTTGAGTGTGGAGCCAATTAGGAAATATAGGATTAAGATTGCAAGATGCTAGATCCAAATATTTCAATTGGAAAGGAGGAATCCAGTCATCACTAACCTTTACGGTTAGTGAGTTATGAGACAAGTTCATGACTACTAATTTGGAAAGGTTAGTGAAATGGGACTCAGAGACATAACCTTCAAATGAATTTCCACCTAGTGACAATTTCTGTAACTCCGTTAAAGATCCGATGCTTGTGGGTATATTTCCAACTAATTGATTTCCATCAAGAAATAGTGATTCCAAAGATGGAAAGACTAAAAGGTTAGGCAACGTGCCAGAAAACTGATTTCCCGATAAGGAAAGTTCATGCAACGAGGATACATTTCCAATGCATTTGGAATAGTTGTGAGTAAGCTCTCCACTCAAACTATTTCCAGATGCCTGAAATGATCGCAACGTGCACATATTCCAAATGGATTTGGGGATCTTTCCTTGTAGACTATTTTGTGAGATATCGAGACTTACTAGTGAATGCATCGTGTTGCCAAAATCACTGGGAATACTACCTCTTAACAAGTTACCGGAAAGGTCAAGGTGTTGAAGATTGGAGCTGAAGTTAAGCATCCCCCACTTGAATATAGTTGATGATGATGTCAAATAATTGCCAGAGAGGTCAAGGTGTTGAAGATTGGAGCTGAAGTTAAGCAACCCCCACTGGAATATAGTTGATGATGATGTCAAATGATTGCCAGAGAGGTCGAGCAGAGCAAGAGAAGTGGAGAAATTCAACCGAGAATTAGACAAAGGAAAAATATCTGCATCTGAAAGGTCGCATCTACTTAGTCGTAGTTCTTCAAGCATTGGAAGCTTCAGTAGGAATTGCAGGTTGTGATGAGAAGAATCGTTGAGACCCTGAATTCCAGTCAAGTCAAGAGTTCTCAAAGAAGTGAGGTTGGATAGCCACTCAACAGTTCCACCATTTTGGTTGTTGATTATAAGATTTGAATAGTGCAGATCAAGCCTTTCAACATGACCTGTTTGGTTGTTGCATTGAACTCCAAACCATTTGCAGCAATCTGCATTTGGATGGTCCTTCCATGTAGACAGTTCATCAAATTGATCAACCTCCATATCATAGACGCCTTGTTTGAAGGTCAGGAGTGCATGTCTCTCCTTCTCTTTGCACTTCATTCCACCACCCTCCTTGGATGCCGAGGAGAACAACAACAATGCATGGAAGATAAGAACAATATAGCTTCTCATCATAATATTAATTCCACCAAGAAAGCACAAAGATATTTTGTTTATAGTTTTTTTTTTTGGTGAGAGATATTATGTTAATACTTCAGCAATATTCCTCTTTAAATTGATCTTATACGTGTGGAATGGGAAAAAGAAATCACAACTTGGGTCCATTAAGAAAGACCTAATAATGACTCATAAGAAACAAACAATTACTAGGAACCCGCAAATTAATACTTCAGCAATATCCCTCTTTATAAATTGGTCAAACACGTTTGCAACAGGAACAAAGGAAACAAAGTGGGTCCATTAAAAAAGACATAATAAAGACTCAAGAAACAAGCAAATTACTTTTTTTGAAACCCAAAAATAATTGCATAAAATTTGAAGACTTTATTCAGTCAATGCCATACATTATCAAAATAAATAAATAAATCATTATTTTAAAATATGGAAAAGAATAAGTTTTGTTTTCCAAAAAGAAAATGAAAATAATGAGTTTTTTTTTCTATTTACTTTAGTTATATTTTATTCTCTACCTGGTTTGCATCAAAAAATAATGAAAATAACAATTTTTATTATATTCTTCATAGAAAATTGTAAAATAAATGTAACATAAAAGTAATATCAATTATTAAAATAAAATAAAAATAAGTATAATTTATCTTATGAATCTTCAACAAATATCGTGGTTAATTGATGAAGGTTGGCCTAGGACTAGTATGCAAGGATGTGTGATCATATTCTACAAAAACATGAGCTTAAATATCATTATTGGTGTGATAACTTAATTGGTGGATAATTTGTTACTCCCTCTGTTTTTGGTACTTTTGACCTTTAATTTTTGTTCCAAAACAATGATATTTTTAACAACCAAATGTACAATTCACCAAATTCTTTCAAATATATCATTTATAATTATTGAGTCTTTTAGGATATGTTTGGGAGGGAGTTTTGGGAGGGGAGGAGATGACATATTTTTCAATTCAAAATTGACGAAGCTATAAAACGTCTCTAAATATAAATAAAATATGATTAAAAAATTTATATTGTTATCTATTAAGTTATTCTTTTAGTTTTTAAAATCTCAACTATATATATATATATATATATATATATATATATATATATATATATAAATAAATATATATATTAAAATATTTACTAATATTTTCCAAGTCTTCTCCTTTCCTCACCTCCCAATACCCCCTCCCAAACATATCCTTAGAGTTCTAAAACATGGATTAATTGTTCCAAGACTCTTTTATTTAAATTTCAATTATCATAAGACAAATTAATTTAGTACTTTTTTAAAAAAAAATTGGGGAAGGGGAAAAAATTATTAATCAAAGTGACACTAATGGCTATTTTTACAACTGTCCCCGAGGGGAAGGGGAAATTTTAGAACTTAGCTAACACAAATTAATGATACCCTAATTTGTGTATAACAAACTAAAAGTACCAAAGATTAGGAACATATGAAGTAGTATTTATGTAACTGTTTTTCGGGAGTAGTATTAAAATTAATTTTTCATAAAAAATGAAATGTCTTCAATTTATCCAAAACTAGAAAAATTCATGTACATTCGGACTAGTTACTCTTTAATTATGCATTTTTATAAATATATTTTAGTTATAAATTAAAATGGAGGAGAAAACAAACAATGAACAATATAGCTTCTCATCATAATTCCACCAAGAAAGCACAAAGAGATAACAATCATTATAAATTGATCCTATACGTGTGGAATGGGAAAAGGGACACAAGACTTTGGGTCCATTAAGAAAGACCTAATAAAGACTTATAATAAGAAACAATTAAAGACTTGGGTCATGCTCCTAGGTGCTTCGTTTGTTGGCGAGTTGCTTTTTCTTCGACAACTACCAATCCCTTTGACCAAGTATTTTTACGAATTCCTCTTTCCTTTTTCTTTACCTCCCTCCGTCGGACGATCGTTCTAGTTCCCTTGGAGGCCAGATCTTTATTCGATATCTCGAATGAGACACCTTTGAAGGTGCAGTGATTATTTGTTGAGTAAACTCCCTCATTGTAGGTCGTATTACATCATGGTTCGCCAAAAGAATAACCAATAGAAGCTTCCTTTGCCCCGACTGTGTCGGGAAGAGGAAACTACTCTAGGGATTGGACCGGATTCTTCAAAGAGAATTCCCGAACCGTTCTACTAGGTCGGTGAGCTAATTGAAGGATTGGAATCAAGGGTTGATTAGGAGCAGTGCTCGGGATCTAGCTCTTTGAATAAGAGTAGCTCTTCGAGAGGAGATGGTACAAAAGTTGTCACTACAGGAGATGCTGTTTGCTGGTGTTTTTAGCAAACAATCACTAGTTTTAAATATTGTGTTTGTGAGATCAAACTAGAAAATCTCGTGACAATTGCTCTCGTGATCTTTGTGTTGTTTACGGTTTTAAAAGAAACAAATTGTATGAAGAATGAATTGTGGATAAAACAAAGTAATAAATGCAAGAATGGTAAAAGAAAAGTAAATGATTGCATTGAATTGTAAAGGAAATGGTACACAAGCACATACAATGATTCTGCATTCACTCGTTTTTCGCTTTCGTTTGGAAGTTTGAGAGGCGTTTTGGCAGACTCCCGAGAAGTTCATATTTATGTATATGCCGAGACATTGGCCAAAATACATGCCCAACCTCCTTTTATCGTGTTTGAGCAATATATTTTGACTGATCTCTTGCTGGCACCAACTCAACTACATCCCAATGGTTGGGTCTTCTTGCGTGCCTATCAGCCAGCCTAAGAGCATTTTGGTCGTAATGTCTCGGCCCCTTGTTCTTTGTTATCTTCACCTTTGTTCGTTCCAAGAAAAATGCTTGGGTATTCCTTCGTGCTACCGAGAAGAGCTTTTTTAGTCTTTACTCCGATTTAATCAAGGAATTCAAGACTCATTACGCAAGTGTAGATTGCGAGGAATGTTGCGGCGAGAATGGGGTTGTCGAATTATAAGCATGGAGTCCCCATGAGTTCTAAGTTCCCTTTAAATTAGAGCAAACACCACTATTCTCTGACTCCGTCTGATTTTCTCGTTGCTCTTGAGAAATTGGATTCCGAAGACCAGGAGTCTTTATGGATGTTAGGAGAGTTGGCTTCAAAGGCTTCGAAGGGGAAAATTAATACTTGTTCTGGACTGGGCCAAGCCCAATCCGGCCTTGGCTCTGGCCCAACCAACGCCATTAAGCGAAGACGCCTGTGGATGGCTCAGATGGAAGTTATGTGGTTAGAAAATCAACGCATAAACAGAATGACTTTAGAAACCATCTTTCAAAAACTCTAAATGCAAATAAACCTTTGCAGGATCTGAATTTGAAGGAGAAGCAACAGTATGGAGCACTCTCGATGTAGCCTCATAACACAAACCATGGTATTAGTGTAAACTTACGGAACTTAAATGATGGCTAATAAATGTTAAACTCTAACAGTGATTAAAGACAGCAACCATAAAATAAAAAATGTAAACTTTAAAAATATTATATTTTCCTAATTAAGTGTAAACTTACAGAACTTAATTGATGGCAAAGGGATCCTCAACCTTGATTAAGATATTATCAAAAATCAGAACTAATTTGCTTGAGCATCAGATCAAGACAGCAACCAACACATCACCATTCAAAAAAACATCAAACTATTGAACCCATTGTAAAATATCCTAACACTTGTTTTAAGTTTATGCTTATTTGTTACTGTATAATCTTGACATATTGATGCGAACTTAATTATCTTCTTATTCTAGTAGACTGATGGAATGGCCAGGGGAATTATTAATATAAATCATGACATATGCACATGGTAAGGTGGATTAAGAAAATTAAGAAAACTACAGGATGACTTAATTCATTATAAATTAAGAACATTACGAGATGACGACGATCATGGGCAGGTAGATGTAGATCGTAGAAGTGCATAGCAGACACTCCTCTAAGCGCGAACACCGATGTTCTAGTGTGATCCCGGACCTTCACATCTATTCCAGTCCTATAGTTAAATAGCACAGGCTTGGTTATGATAACAACAATTTTTATTTTTGATTTCTTAGTGATATAAAATGATGAATCTTACGTGTTGTGTGAAAGTATCTGTTTGATATGTGCCATGACAACATAGGCTGGTTCCTGAAATTATGAAACCATTGATATACGTTACTTGATACACATCATACAAATAAATGAAAACAAACTATTTGATATAGGTTCTTTTTGATAACCACCATGTGAATCTTTAAGGTTTTAAATGATATCTGAGTGGGAGGAGCTGCCTGCAATGAATCAAGGTGGACACGGTGATAGCGAAGGAGGAAATCGTAAAAAAATTGTCCTGGCAGATTCATGCTGATTTAAGCTTGTTTATTATGTAACCAATAGATTGTTGTATGATCTCTACTGGAATAAATTATTTTTTCCTCTGAGAAAATGTATGCTTACGTATGTATCTCGTAAAAGAATATTTCCATTCAATTGATTTTTTGGGTTTTATTGGGAATTCAAATGAATTAATAGAAAGTTTTGATTAGGAAGTTTTAATTGGGAATTCAAATGAATTAATAGGAATTCAATTGTAGATCCTTATTTAATGCGAAGGATTAGATTAGGAAGTTTTGAAATTACATTAACCATAATCATGGATGATAATAAAATGTGGTATGGAACATCCTCGACCATCCACATCAATGTTTTAAAACTCGCCGATGACCGACTCGGTGAAGGTACCAAGGGTCACAAGTTAAGGGTCGGATCAAGGTCGGCGCTAAACCGCATGACCATTAACTCGGTCTTGATTAGAAATTTTATCAAAACTTAATTTACTATTAAGCTCACGAAAAACTATACTTTAATTTATAAATTTCATAGATGTAAAACTTAATGTATTAATAAAAATTGTACTTCAAAATATCTTATAAATCATACTTTAAACTACCATATATATATATATATATATATATATATATATATATATATATATATATATATATATATATATATATATATATATATATATATATATATATATATAAGGAAGATATATACAAATATATGATTAATCTATACATTGACTGAAAATAGCAAATTATCAATGCATCTAAAAGCATCCACGGTCTTTCATAATCTACATGTTATATACTCTTTTTGTAACAATTATCACAAACTTTAAATGGGTAGAGTGGTAAGGCATGTGCAAACACCATGCATTGCATTATGATATATATATATATATATATATATATATATATATATATATATATATATATATATATATATATATATTAGCTTCTCTGTCAGTAAAATTATAGATAGTAATTATCGCTCTCCTCAATATTTAATGCAAGTCCTGCCACTAACTATTCGAATTATACGGTTTCAGGTGGTCTCAATTAGTTGTTTACCCCTACTTTTTATGACTAGTCACTCACATTCGTACATAGGTGTGTCGATTGTCCTCTTCCTTTCATCCATATATTTTTGTAATTTTTTTACCTATTTTCAAGTTTTTTCATCTCTATAAAATACAATATTTATGTTTTTCATCTTTGTTTTTTTTTTCTACGTGTTTTTATTCCATTTTATTTTTCTATTATGTTTATAAATTTAAATTTAATTTTTTATTAAAGTATCTCAACCGTATCGTATCTTGATTTTCAAAATTTTCTCGTATCCGCATATCAGTATCATATCGTATCCCGTATCCTATCGCGTATCCAGGCTTCATAGCAAGAAATCTAAACGAACGAAACATATGGTTTGGATTGACTAGGTTTTGGAGCATATGGCTTGCAAGGAATCGCACTGTTTTTAAAAACGAGGAAGCGAGTAATGAATCCGTGGTGAATCGCATCAAGTGTTTAACTTGGAGTTGGTGTGTTTATAGATTGAATTGTAGTTCATCTTTCTCTATTTCAATGTGGTTTGGCTCATCCACTTCATTACCTAAACAAAATATGTAATTCTCTATGTTGTTTGGGTTTGAGCACACCTAGAGCTTTATCAATAGAATTTTCAGATATCTAAAAAAACTTTTTGGTACCCCAAAAATTATTATCAAGCTCTACCTATGAAGCCCGATACGAGATACGATACGGGATACGATACGACACGATACATGGATACGGGAAAATTTAGAAAATCAAGATACGATACGGTAGGGATACTTTAATAAAAAATTAAATTAAAAGTTAAAAATATAAAACATAAAGATACATGTCACAAAAGGCCAGCCAAGTTAGTATTCGTGGCCAGCCAAGTTCCCCGACATCGGCAAAACCGATGGAAATTGTGCACTAATGACACGGTAACCCAAAAAAATAAGTAAGCATAGTTAAATGTCTTTTCCCCTCCCATTTTAAAATATATTCTTCCTCCCACGAACATGTCACAAAAGGATAAAAGAGTACCAACGAGGGGATTAGTCACTGCGTTCGGTAGTGGATACTCTGTTCTCGACCAAAAAAACAAGGATAAAAGTAGGGGTGTGCATGGTGCAAGAACCGCACCAAACCACACCGTATAAGCAATTCGGTTCGGTTCAAAAACCGTTTACACAAAAAAACCGGTTTATTTGTTAAACTGGTTCTGGTTTGGTTTTGAACCGGTTTTAAACCAGTTTTCATTTTAAAACCGGTTTTTGAGGGTTAATTGGTTGCGAACCGGTTTCCCTAAACTGAACCGGTTTTTTTTCCTGAACCAGTTTACACAAAACTGCAAAAAAAGGTTTTTTTTGGACCAATTGCAAAAAAACTAGTTTTATTACTTTACTAACTGCTTTTTTTTAATGACTCACAATGACTGTAAACAAATAGTTTTTTTAAAATCACAATGGAAATATAAAAGTTACATCTAAGCCACTTAACAACCAAATACTCAAATATATAAAATTCAGCCACTTAACAACCAAATACATAAAATTGTCTCTTACATAACATTCAACCCCTTAAACCAAATTATAATGCTAAAATTAAATTGCATTAAGCAATCCGATATGGAAGTTTCAAACAAGCGGTATCCTTGAGAACCATTCCTCCATCTTGCACTGATCACCAATTCCTGATGCAAGTTTCAACCAAAAAAATCAGTATCTTATGCAAGTTTAAAAATGGTGATGTGATATTCAAGTACAATGAGCTTGATCCATCAGATTATTTACTACCGCTAAAAATGGTGGACTTCTCATTTTGATTTTATGGCTGTATGATTGATTAAATCACTTGTTTCTTCATCAGTTATAATAATACTTTAAACTATTGTTTGCTGATTTTCTTTCTTTCTTTCTTTCTTTCAGCTAGTGCTTAATTTCCTTAAAATGAGTGAATGAATGTATCAGGTTAGTGGGTTGGACAGAAGCTGGAAAAAACCTCAATTACCTTCAATAGAAGCAGCTTTAACAGAAGATGAGCTCATTATTCGTCTTCAAGTGCAACCGGCACTGTAGAACTAGCAACATCTTGTGTAATAAGTACTTCTACAAAACAAAGAGATGCATTTCATTATGTATAACGTATAATAAATAATACCACACTATTAGATATATCTTTTGGCACTTTACCTAGTTCAATTCTCTCAAGTTCCTCAAGATCTTCATTAGTAAGAAGCGTTGAAGATGCTCCCTTGAGCCAATCTTGGCTACAAATAAGTGCTTCGACCATTGTAGGTGTTAGAGAACTTTGATAATCATCAAGCACTCTTCCTCCGGTACTAAAAGCAGATTCTGAGGCAACAATAGATATAGGTACGGCCAGTACATCTCTTGCAATTTTAGCAAGAATTGGGAACCTACTCGAGTTAACTTTCCACCAATCTAATAGATCAAAATCTGGGCTACGCTTTTCCAAGCCTTCTTTAAAGTACTTTCCGAATTTAGACTCTAATGTGCTGTCCCCATCGTAGAATTGTAACGCAGTCATAAGCTTCTTCAAGAGCACCGCATCGATCAGTGCACTAACCGAAGGCAGACACGTGAGCACCGTGAGTATTCCTCAAAAATGGATTTCAAATGCAACTCTAGTTTGGACTTTAAAGAAGCGCCACAAGACTATTATAAATCTTAGTCGACATCCGGACCACAAACCTCAATTTACGCCGAGGATCAAGTACCAAAGCAATCAACAACATCATGTTAAGGTCAAGGATTTCCCAAAGATTTATCATATTTTGTCTTCATCCTTTTAGCCATTGAGCTTGCCTTTTCATCTCGTAGAATTACACATAAGCGCAATTTCTTTTCCGATACCAAAGACTTCATACATGTAGATGTTACTTGTCAGATATGAGGTCTCGGATATGCGTAATGTAGCTTCATAAAACATCTTTAAGAATGGAAGAAGAAACTGTATGTAACCAATAGATTGTTGTATGATTGTCTACTGGAATAAATTATTTTTTCCTCCGAGAAAATGTATGCTTACGTATGTATCTCAGGTAAAAGAATATTTCTATTCAATTGATTTTTTGGGTTTTAATTGGGAATTCAAATGAATTAATAGAAAGTTTTGATTAGGAAGTTTTAATTGGGAATTCAAATGAATTACTAGGAATTCAATTGTAGATCCTTATTTAATGCGAAGGATTTGATTAGGAAGTTTTGAAATTACATTAACCATAATCGTGGAATGATAATAAAATGTGGTATGGAACATCCTGACCATCCACACCAATGTTTTAAAACTCGGGCCGGTGACCGACTCGGTGAAGGTACCGGTCACTGGTCATGGTCGGACCAGAAGGGTCGGCGTTAAACCGCATGACCATTAACTCGGTCTTGATTAGAAATTTTATCAAAACTTAATTTACTATTAAGCTCACGAAAAACTATACTTTAATTTATAAATTTCATAGAAGTAAAACTTAATGTATTAATAAAAATTGTACTTCAAAATATCTTATAAATCATACTTTAAACTACCATATATATATATATATATATATATATATATATATATATATATATATATATATATATATATATATATATATATATATATATATATATATATATATATAATATATAAGGAAGATATATACAAATATATGATTAATCTATATATTGACTGAAAATAGCAAATTATCAATGTATCTAAAAGCATTCACGGTCTTTCATAATCTACATGTTATATACTTTTTTTGTAACAATTATCAAAAACTTCAAATGGCCGAGTGGTAAGGCATGTGCAAAGTGCCATGCATTGCATTATATATGAGCTTCCACAAGTAAAATTTTAGTTAGTAATTATCGCTCTCCTCAATATTTAATGCAAGTCCACGCCACTAACTATTCGAATTATCTGATTTGTGTGGTCTCAATTACTTGTTTACCCCTACTTTTTATGACTAGTCACTCACATTCGTACATAGGTGTGTCGATTGTCCTCTTCCTTTCATCCATATATTTTTTGTGATTTTTTTTACCTATTTTTCAAGTTTTTTCATCTCTATAAAATACAATATTTATGTTTTTCATCTTTGTTTTTTTTCTACGTGTTTTTATTCTTTTATTTTTCTATTATGTTTTTATAAATTTAAATTTAATTTTTTTATTAAAGTATCTCAACCGTATCGTATCTTGATTTTCAAAATTTTCTCAGATCCGCGTATCAAGATCATATCGTATGTCGATCCTATCGCGTATCCAAGCTTCATAGCAAGAAATCTAAACGAACGAAATATATGGTTTGATTGACTACGTCTTGGAGCATATGGCTTGCAAGGAATGACGTTGTTTTTAAAAACGAGGAAGCGAGTAATGAATCCGTGGTGAATCGCATCAAGTGTTTAACTTGGAGTTGGTGTGTTTATAGATTGAATTGTAGTTCATCTTTCTCTATTTCAATGTGGTTGGGCTCATCCACTTCATTACCTAAACAAAATATGTAATTCTCTATGTTGTTTGGGTTTTTGAGAGGTGAAGGTTTAGTGACAGTGCTGCTTAGCATGAGAGCAGAAGGGAAAGGACGAGAGAAGTGTTTGTATTGGCGAAGAGTGTGTGAATGACAGAAACGTGGTTCGGAAATGAGAGTTAGCCAACGCTTTGAAACGGTTTTGAATCGGAGGAGTGGTTTCACTGGGACACGGAGAAGAATCTCCTTCAGAATGTCTTCGCTTGATTCAACTTTCTTCGCCATTGATTTCTTGAAGAGTAAACGATTCAGAAACAAGCACGCCTGGTATTACTAGCAATACAAACACACCATATATATATATATATAGAAGATAAAAAGTTAGGGGTAAGGATCCTCTACCATTGAAGCCTCTAACTTTCTCTACCTTTCTCTCTATCTCTCTCTTATTTTGCTTTCTCTCTCCATCTTAAAATAGTATTATATCCCTCATTTTATCTCATTTTTGCCTAAAGTTAGGGAAAGTTAGAAACCTCAATGGTATGGTAGAGGATCCATTTCCAAAAGTTAGCTGACCATCCGTATTTTCACATTCCAAAAAAACGCATCGGATGCTGCTTCACCTACAATTTTAATTATTCATTACTTCTATCGATGAAATTGCATCTAATTAATTCATTACTTCTATCGAGCAAATTGCATCTAATTAAGCAGAGTGCATCGGAACAGACAAAGTTTTAAGAAAATGTGAAACTAAAAGTAATTACTCTTGTACAAGTAACAAGCTATTCACATTCTCTCAGTCAAAAAAAGAAGTTAGTTGTTTTATTTTTGACAAAATTACACTAGTGGACCTTTAAATTATTTATTTATAATAAGTTGATCCTTTAAGTTTTTTTGTAACAAATAAGTATTTTTAGTGATTACTCTAACTTATATATTTTGATCTAATGCTACTTTATATATTGTGATTACTCTAGCTTATGTATTTTGATGCAACCAAACATATTTGGGTGTATTTTAATGTAATCAACGATATAACATTTTACTAAAAGGGTCAACGGTGTCAATATTGGGTAACTTAAAGGGCGTATTTGTTACAATGAAAACTTAAAGGGTCAACTTGTTACAAATAAATAACTTAAAGATCCTTTGGTGTAATTTTGCCTTTATTTTTCTAGAAATGAAAAAATAATGAGACAATTCAAATAGAGAAAACAATAAAATTGAATTCCAATTTGTAAGAGTCTTCTTTAAAAATAATGAAATCATGTACACTACTACAAAAAAACCGGAATTGAGACGGACAAATTTCATCTCTAAAAGGGAGAAATTTCATCTCTACACGCTTAGAGAGAGAACATGATTCGTAGCTGAGTTAACGGTCACAAAAGCTTTAGAGACATTTTTGGATTTCATCTCTAATTAAAGATGAAATATTTTCGTCACTAACGTTAAATAGTTAGTCGTTAACGTTGAAATGTATAATTTGTTCCTATCAAAAAAAATTCTCTATTTCATCTCTAAATAGTAATATGAATTATTAAAATAAAATAAAAATATGAAAATAAAAATAAGTATAATTCATCTTATGAATCTTCAACAAATTTCGTGGTTAATTGATGAAGGTTGGCCTAGGACTAGTATGCAACGATGTGACTCATATTCTACAAAAACATGAGCTTAAATATCATTATTGGTGTGATAACTTAATTGGTGGATAATTTGTTACTCCCTCCGTTTTTGGTACTTTTGGCCTTTAATTTTTGTTCCAAAACAATGGTATTTTTAAAAACTAAATGTACAATTCACCAAATTCTTTTAAATATGTCATTTATACTTATAGAGTCTTTTAGGATATGTTTGGGAGGGGGTTTTGGGAGGGGAGGGGAGAACATATTTTTCAATTCAAAATTGACGAAGCTATAAAATGTCTCTAAATATAAATGAAATATGATTAAAAAGAATTATATTGTTATCTATTAAGTTATTCTTTTAGTTTTTAAATCTCAACTATATATATATATATATATATATATATATATATATATATATATATATATATATATTAAAATATTTACTAATATTTTCCAAGTCTTCTCCTTTCCTCACCTCCCAATACCCCCTCCCAAACATATCCTTAGAGTTCTAAAACATGGATTAATTGTTCCAAGACTCTTTTATTTAGATTTCAGTTATCACAAGACAAATTAATTTAGTACTTTTTTAAAAAAATTAGGGAAGGGGAAAAAATTTATTAGTCAAAGTGGCACTAATGACCATTTTTACAACTGTCCCCGAGGGGAAGGGGAAAATTTAGTACTTAGCTAACACAAATTAATGATACCCTAATTTGTGTATAACAAGCTAAAAGTACCAAGATTAGGAACAGATGAAGTAGTATTTATGTAACTCTTCTTCGGGAGTAGCATTTATGTAACTGTTGTAACGCCCCAAATTTTATTAGAAATTATTGGGAGTGGATTTGATAAGATTACATTATTTTAATTTATTGTGAGGATGAACCATTAAATTAGTTGAATAAATATATTCTTATATTTAAATGTATTTTTATAAGTTATTTGTGATATATGATTGTTACTCATATTTATACTTATTTATTTTATTTTTATAAAATATTAGTGTTTCAGATATTATTTCCTTAGTGAACTATTTTGAGCTATTGAGGTGTTAAAATAATAGTTGTGGTGATATTGAGATTTAAAAAGGATTTAAAATGGAATTAGGGCTACTTTTACTCGCATACGCCTCCTTGTTCCTATTGGACGCACCCCCCTGAGTAAGCTTAAGCCCAACCCGCGAGCGCAGCCCAGAACCGAACCCGGCCCAACTCCCTTCTTCTTCTTCTTCCCTGCGTCTCTGCGTGGGAGGAGAGGAGCTGCGTGAAACCCTTGCTTTCTTCCTTTCCTCCATTTCGTTCTCCTTCCTCCCTCCACTACCGAACCCCAAATTTAACCTCCCCACTCGGATTTTGCCGCTGATTCCGAATCCGACCTCTGTTCCTTCAACCGTGGCTCCGTTTTACTCGTGTATTTGCGACCCGAACCGCAAATAAAACCCAGAACCGTAAATACCTTTAATCCCCTTCCAAATGGGTTGCATGTCTTGCTTTGAGAAAGATTCAAGAGTTGGAAGTTCAAAGCAACCTAGAAGAACTTGGAGATGAAGAATGGAAGCTGGGATTGAAGTTCTTGGAGGTACATTTGGTGGTCAAATAAGCTTAAGGAAGCTCTAGGAGCTGTCAAAGAATGATTAATGTCGTGAGGTATAGTCATAAACATTGAAGCTAATTTGAGCTTCCATGGAGGTTGCACGTGAGATTGGAGGGCTGTGATAGATCATAGGAACTTATATTGTGTGATGGAAGGGCTACATTGTTGATTGGAAGCTTTTGAGTTGAGTTTGTTGGTTTCGGTTTCGAAGCGAAGTGGGGCGTGTCCGAGAGTTACGGGGACCGTTCGTGTGTTGCTCGAATTTGAAGCTATTCTCGACGTCTCGGTAGCTCGTAAGGTTAGGAGATTCTCATTATGTCTATGATAACTTGTATGATATGTGTTGTGTAGGAAATAGCTAGCATGTTTTGATTGTGTGGATTGTGTGTTAATATTGAGATTGTTGTTGTAATTGTATTTGATTTGTGGTTATCATGAAGCTTGGTGTGAGAAATAAATGTGTTGTTGATATTGTATGCTAGGTGTTGTTTAAATGTTTCAATGTGAAGAATGATGAGAGTATGTGAATTTAATGATGTGGGTTAATTGTCTAGATGTGTGTTATTAAATTGAGAATTGAATTGTTGAATGAAAATGTGCTGAGTTGTGTGCCTAATGGGACCTAAGTGATGGTTTAGTCCCTAAGAATTAATTTAATCCTTGGTGTGACAATATAGTCCCTAAGAATTAACTTAATCCTTGGAGAGACAAAATAGTCCCTTAGTGACTAGTTAGGCCTAATATGTCAAAATAATTCTTTAAGTACCAAATTAATCATAACGTGTCAAATAATCCCTTGAGTACTAAATTAATCTTTGGTGCGTCAAAAACAGTCCTTAGGTGTGGAAAAGGTCCTTATGGAGTATTTTGGTCCCTAAGTGGAATTTAATTTAATAAAATGATGTGGTGGTGAGAAATGATTAAAAGGTGGTTAATAATTGATGTGGGCTTCGGCCAACAAGGTGGTTAATAATTGATGTGGGCTTCGGCCAACAAGGTGGTTAATAATTGATGTGGGCTTCGGCCAATGAGGTGGTTAATAATTGATGTGGGCTTCGGCCAATGAGGTGGTTAATAAATGAGGTGGGCTTTGGCCAACAAGGTGGTTAATAATTGATGTGATGTATTTTATTGTGTTGTGATGCATTTGTCATAGTGTCACATAAATCATATGCATTACGTGGTGGTGGTGGTATGGCTTCGCCAAATTGTGGTGGTTGCTTCGACGGGTTTTTGAGGTGGTTATGGATCCACATGCATAATGCACACATGCATATAATCATGCATTCTTTGAATTCTTGTTGATGATTAATTAAGTCATTATTGTTGTTTGTTGGTATTCTAATCGAATGGTAGATGCCTTAATCTCTGTGGTTGTTGTTACTAGATGTTTTTCCTAATATAATGCTTATCTTACTTGTTATTATTTATGTAAAGAGACTCACCCTAGCATTTTTATGTTGCCTGCTCTCGTGGCGACAAACAGGATTCTGAGTGAAGATGTCTAGGCCTTCTTGGGATTTTTGTGTCGGCTCTGATTTAGTAACACCAGGGATGGGGTTTTAATATCGATATTTTATGTTATGTACTAAACTGATTTAAACGATGTATCGAGTATGTGAACTCAGTTTTACTTCCGCTGCTGTGAGCTGCTTACTGGATTATTGTAAACTCTAAACAGGTTTTTGAGGTTTTTAACCCACGTGACTATGATATGTATTTCACGCACTTAAAGTGCGTCCGAATTTTTAAATATGTTTTGATAATGTTTTATTACGTGTAGCACTCTCCTTGAGGTGCGTGGAAAAGTTTTTGAAAAACTCTGATTTTATTAATTGAATTAGTATTAAATAGAAGGGGGTGTTACATTAGTGGTATCAGAGCAGTTCGGTCCGTCCGGCCAAGTTGTCGAGTCTGTTAACCCTCGAGTCTTGGTACTCGTTTTAAATCATAACTATGTTGCTGTTTATTACTGTTAATTTTATTGGTTTGTTAATTAATTGACGTGCCTTATGACTTAATTGTTAGATTACGATTGAAAATTATATTGTATTATTGAAGTATATGTGTCGAATCATGTGTGGCGGTGGTTATACCATTGATTTTGTCTGTTCGCGTGATCGTTGTCTCGTATCATTAAGATGTGTGATTAAAAGAGTTCTAACGACGTCATAGGAGTGAAAGTCGTGGACGACGCCTTCGCACTCGATTGCGTTAAAAGTCTTTTAATGTAGTAGATATAAATTTGAAAGAAAGTAGTTTTGTGACCTTAATTAGTTGGGTGCATGAGTAGGAGGGACCGATCACCCCAATCACTCATCCCCAATGAAAGAGGCGACAATAACTCATAATTACTATTAACTTCGGATGCATGCACTAATTTTAATTTGATTGATTGCTTGAGTAGCTTATTAGAATAATGAGAGTACCCTTATGCGACCTAAATCTTGGTAAATTATACACTAGGCAATATTTGAAGGATTGTTGATATTATTGCACTTGATTGACGTCCTTGACATAAGTTGATTGTTTTTGTGACGCATATGAACTAAATTGGTTTGTGCTTAATTGTTTCGAAGTTAGTGTGCTAAAATGAAATGTTGTGTAAGGATATATTTTCATTCATTCAATTAAAGTTGCATAACTTGAAGTTTTGACACTTTCGGTGTTTCAATTTGACGTGTGACGTGAGCATGATGTGATTTGTCAAAATTAAATGATTAATTTCCTTACCGTTAGGGTTTATGTCGGAAACTAAATTTTGAACTAATAAGTAGTTGTTATGTGGGTGCATGTTCATGTGATAGTGAGATTTGGGTTTTGCATACAATTTCCTTTTGAACAAAAGCGTGAGTTCCAAGGTTTTGAAAAATGGTACTTGGAAAATTTATATTGGAAAATGAAGGGGATGTCAAATTAGTGTTGAAATTTTGTTTCCAAATTATTCTAAGATTTTATTTCAAAATGAGACATGATTTCGACTTTTGCACCAATTAGGTTGCGGTTAGGTGTTGTTTGAGATTATGGGATATTACACTAATTGCATGACTAGGTGAGTTAAAGTCCTTATGTTAAGAAAATGTGAGTCCAATTTCATGTGTCAAGTTTTAGAAACAAATATATACAATTTTCAGTATCTTCTAACTGTGGACTACAATGGTGAAAATTTTGTTCGATTTATGGTTTAACTGTGGTCTTTGCTGTTGCTAATACTATTATGATTTGTCACTTCTTGAAAATTGTTTTTACGTGACTTATAAAATTTAATGATGAAAACTATGCAACGAGACTTTTGTGCACTTCTGTTACTTGACTAGTTTTCCTTGCTAAGTGTTAACGAGGGTAATTGATTTCATGTGGTTAAACTAATATCAAGTCTGGAATCAAAACAATTGCTTTATGATACATGTGATAGTTATATTCTTTGTGATATGAAATCGATTCAATTTGGTAAGATTATAAGTTCCATGCTATTTTCTAGGGAAATTGTAAAATCACATGTTAGCCAATCCCTAGGAATAAAGGACATCGAAGGAAATGCCTACATGTTTAATCTTTCGAAATTGCGTGTTAAGTTGTTGCATGATTGGTTATGCTTGTTTGAGGTTTGAAGAAATGCATAAGTATGTGATGAGTGTAATTGGTTTTGGTCAATTGAAAAACTATGTGGTTTGTCATTTCGAAAACTTGATTGACTGCTAGTTAGTTCGCCACTGATTGAGTTGAATTCGGAGTTGTAGGACTCAAGTTATAGGTGAAACAAGTTAGGTTAAAATTCTGGAAAAGAATCTGGGCACTGTTTCAGTCTTTTGAAAACTGGTACTGTTTGGTTGAGTCAAAAATTATGGGGCTGAGTGTTTTTGAAAATAGACTTAGAGCCGGTCGTTTTGGCACTAGTTTCATTAAATTCGGAGTTGTGTAGCTCCAGTTATGAATCTCCAAAGTCGAGTCAAATTTCTAGAACCAAACTGTGAGTAGGTTCAGTCTTTGCGAGTTTTATGTCCACAAACGAACTCCGTTTTGAACGATTCTTTTTCCATTAAAAACTATACTCAAAATGATTTTATTCGGGCCGAAGTTTTGTCTCATTTGGTCAAGTTTAAGTCAGTTTAACGTGAAATGAAGTAGGAGGACAGAATCTGTCAAGTCTAGGGACTGTTCGGGTTGCTTCTAAAAACTGTACCAATTGACTCATTGTTTTGAAACTTTAATGACATATTCAGAAACTACACATCCGTGGCTTTCCAACAAGTATTTATTTGTCGAAATCCGAGGTCGTTTACTATTTTAATTAATTCGCCAAAGTAGACACATAGTTGCAGAATTTTCTGCACCTGAGTTTAAAAAGAATAATTAGAACGTGGAATGAAATGATTAATTGTAGAATAGGACGAACTTGAATTTTGTTATTATGATCGTGTTAATTGTTGATGTGAATGATGTTAGAATCGATAACTTGTTGGGATTGGTATTGTTGTGTTAATTACGGTTGTTAGGGTTGTTGGGCCCCTGGCCATAATTGTTGTTGTCTCTTGTGTTGGGTGGTCGGGTAGGATTTTGACAACCTACAGGTTAGAATACCTAATTGGGGAGTAAGAATATAGGGGAGAGTGTTCGATCTGTTGTGTATACGATAGGACTTGGAGGAGGACGGTTAGAGGGATAAGAAGAGTGGAAGTTGATTCGTGAGTTTAGCGTAGATCTTCGAGGAGGATAGCAATCGTTCATACAAGATAGTGAAGGAGAAGAGGAGGGTTCGGGCAAAGAGCCAAGTGGGGGAGACGCTACTGCGGGGATAGTGTGTCATTCTTGAACCTGTGGTATAGCGATTTATGCTTAGAATGAAAGTGCGATTCACGTGACCTAAGAGGTGGAGTCAATATATTAGGTTAAGACCCATGAGGAGAAGTAGACGATACGTTAGTGTTTCACTGGACCAAAGAATAGAACTTTGAAAGGGTTGTAGGTGGGTGTACCGAGGTTAACATTAGGATTTAAATCGTGTAAGTTTTCGAAGAGATTAAGTGCGAACTAGATTCATCTTGTTGTTGAGATTAGCGTGATTTTCGAGGACGAAAATATTCTAAGTGGGGGAGAGTTGTAACGCCCCAAATTTTATTAGAAATTATTGGGAGTGGATTTGATAAGATTACATTATTTTGATTTATTGTGAGGATGAACCATTAAATTAGTTGAATAAATATATTCTTATATTTAAATGTATTTTTATAAGTTATTTGTGATATATGATTGTTACTCATATTTATACTTATTTTTTTTTTTATAAAATATTAGTGTTTCGGATATTATTTCCTTAGTGAACTATTTTGAGCTATTGAGGTGTTAAAATAATAGTTGTGGTGATATTGAGATTTAAAAAGGATTTAAAATGGAATTAGGGCTACTTTTACTCGCATACGCCTCCTTGTTCCTACTGGACGCACCCCCCTGAGTAAGCTTAAGCCCAACCCGCGAGCGCAGCCCAGAACCGAACCCGGCCCAACTCCCTTCTTCTTCTTCTTCCCTGCGTCTCTGCGTGGGAGGGAGGAGCTGCGTGAAACCCTTGCTTTCTTCCTTTCCTCCATTTCGTTCTCCTTCCTCCCTCCACTACCGAACCCCAAATTTAACCTCCCCACTCGGATTTTGCCGCTGATTCCGAATCCGACCTCTGTTCCTTCAACCGTGGCTCCGTTTTACTCGTGTATTTGCGACCCGAGCAAAGAAATAAAACCTGAACAGTAAATACCTTTAATCCCCTTCCAAATGGGTTGCATGTCTTGCTTTGAGAAAGATTCAAGAGTTGGAAGTTCAAAGCAACCTAGAAGAACTTGGAGATGAAGAATGGAAGCTGGGATTGAAGTTCTTGGAGGTACATTTGGTGGTCAAATAAGCTTAAGGAAGCTCTAGGAGCTGTCAAAGAATGATTAGTGTCGTGAGGTATAGTCATAAACATTGAAGCTAATTTGAGCTTCCATGGAGGTTGCACGTGAGATTGGAGGGCTGTGATAGATCATAGGAACTTATATTGTGTGATGGAAGGGCTACATTGTTGATTGGAAGCTTTTGAGTTGAGTTTGTTGGTTTCGGTTTCGAAGCGAAGTGGGCGTGTCCAGGGAGTTCTGGGGGACCGTTTCGTGTGTTGCTTTCGAATTTGAAGCTATTCTCGACGTCTCGGTAGCTCGTAAGGTTAGGAGATTCTCATTATGTCTATGATAACTTGTATGATATGTGTTGTGTA
This sequence comes from Oxytropis ochrocephala, assembly GCA_020916435.1. NCBI lineage: Eukaryota > Viridiplantae > Streptophyta > Magnoliopsida > Fabales > Fabaceae > Oxytropis > Oxytropis ochrocephala. The sequence goes on along the minus strand of CM037090.1, from coordinate 57,762,524 downwards.
GGAAATAGCTAGCATGTTTTGATTGTGTGGATTGTGTGTTAATATTGAGATTGTTGTTGTAATTGTATTTGATTTGTGGTTATCATGAAGCTTGGTGTGAGAAATAAATGTGTTGTTGATATTGTATGCTAGGTGTTGTTTAAATGTTTCCATGTGAAGAATGATGAGAGTATGTGAATTTAATGATGTGGGTTAATTGTCTAGATGAGTGTTATTAAATTGAGAATTGAATTGTTGAATGAAAATGTGCTGAGTTGTGTGCCTAATGGGACCTAAGTGATGGTTTAGTCCCTAAGAATTAATTTAATCCTTGGTGTGACAATATAGTCCCTAAGAATTAACTTAATCCTTGGAGAGACAAAATAGTCCCTTAGTGACTAGTTAGGCCTAATATGTCAAAATAATTCTTTAAGTACCAAATTAATCATAACGTGTCAAATAATCCCTTGAGTACTAAATTAATCTTTGGTGCGTCAAAAACGGTCCTTAGGTGTGGAAAAGGTCCTTATGGAGTATTTTGGTCCCTAAGTGGAATTTAATTTAATAAAATGATGTGGTGGTGAGAAATGATTAAAAGGTGGTTAATAATTGATGTGGGCTTGATGTGGGCTTCGGCCAACAAGGTGGTTAATAATTGATGTGGGCTTCGGCCAATGAGGTGGTTAATAATTGATGTGGGCTTCGGCCAATGAGGTGGTTAATAAATGAGGTGGGCTTTGGCCAACAAGGTGGTTAATAATTGATGTGATGTATTTTATTGTGTTGTGATGCATTTGTCATAGTGTCACATAAATCATATGCATTACGTGGTGGTGGTGGTATGGCTTCGGCCAAATTGTGGTGGTTGCCCGACGGGGTTTTTGAGGTGGTTATGGATCCACATGCATAATGCACACATGCATATAATCATGCATTCTTTGAATTCTTGTTGATGATTAATTAAGTCATTATTGTTGTTTGTTGGTATTCTAATCGAATGGTAGATGCCTTAATCTCTGTGGTTGTTGTTACTAGATGTTTTTCCTAATATAATGCTTATCTTACTTGTTATTATTTATGTAAAGAGACTCACCCTAGCATTTTTATGTTGACTGCTCTCGTGGCGACAAACAGGATTCTCGAGTGAAGATGTCTAGGCCTTCTTGGGATTTTTGTGTCGGCTCACGATTTAGTAACACCGGGGATGGGGTTTTAATATCGATATTTTATGTTATGTACTAAAATCGATTTAAGCGATGTATCGAGTATGTGAACTCGTTTTACTTTCATTCTTTGTGAGTATACATCTTTGGATTATTGTAAACTCTAAACAGGTTTTTGAGGTTTTTAACCCACGTGACTATGATATGTATTTCACGCACTTGGTGCGTCTGAATTTTTAAATATGTTTTGATAATGTTTTATTACATGTAGCACTCTCCTTGAGGTGCGTGAAAAAGTTTTTGAAAAACTCTGATTTTATTAATTGAATTAGTATTAAATAGAAGGGGGTGTTACAACTGTTCTTCGAGAGTAGTATTAAAATTAATTTTTCATAAAAAATGAAATGTCTTCAATTTATCCAAAACTAGAAAAATTCATGTACATTCGGACTAGTTACTCTTTAATTATGCATTTTTATAAATATATTTTTTTTTATAAATTAAAATGGAGGAGAAAACAAACAATGAACAATACAGCTTCTCATCATAATTCCACCAAGAAAGCACAAAGAGATAACAATCATTATAAATTGATCTGATACGTGTGGAATGGGAAAAAGGACACAAGACTTGGGTCCCATTAAGAAAGACCTAATAAAGACTTATAAGAAACAATTAAAGACTTGCTTCCATGTGCTGCTCCTAGGTGCTTCTGTTGTTGGCGAGTTGCTTTTTCTTCGACAACTACCAATCCCTTTGACCAAGTATTTTTACGAATTCCTCTTTCCTTTTTCTTTACCTCCCTCTGTCGGACGGTTGGTTTTACGGTCCGCCGGTCTGACAATTGGTGGACCGTCCACCACTACCTTTTGACTCATTATTTCCTGTTTACACAGTTTACCTGTTATTACTATTGTGACCCACTATTAATTGAAAATTCCGTTTTCTGCCCAATTTATTTCTCACACATAGTATAGTATTGAGTGGATGTTTTTATTATTTATTAAAAAAATTAAAAGATTAAAACAAAACACAGAAACATTAACAACAAACACAGATTTGTACCAAATAACATCAAACACAGATTCATTTGTTACTTTACTTTGGTTGTAACTGAAGAGAGAGAGGTTGAAGATGAAGTTGATGATGTTGTCTCTAACCTCCATGTGAAGTTGATGATGTCCGTGTTGTTTCTTTGATTCGCTATTAGTTTATTAAAGATAAGTACTTATGATACTCTTTATGTTGAAATCGTGTTAGTTTCGTTGTTTCTGAGATCCAAATGTGACGAAGCATAAGGGCTTTGTTGGATATGATGTTTTGTTTGTTATTTATATTATACTCATCGTTACACTTACATTGACAATTGAACACACTGACTCCTAAGTTCGAATCCAGGTGTGTTTGGGATGATAGTTTGTAGTAATTATTTGTCATTTCGTCTAAACTAACTATAGTTTGTGGATATTTAAAAATATTTCATTTGTTATTTTCCACACTAAAAGTGAATGTGTATGTTTGTTTTGACAATAAATGTGTATGTTAGTTACCTGAAAGTAGGAGAAAGAGATCATTATCATTATTGTATACAAACTAACTTTGAGAAAGAATGGGATAAACTTACAATTAAATAACTTAAAGGATCCTTAGTGTAATTTTGTCAATAAATATATATATATATATATATATTAAAAGTATTTCTAACTATGGAATTTGTAAAAAGTCTTTTCGAGCTGCCTTGTCGAGCTCTTCAAACATTTTTGGCAACACATTTAGGTACACACGCTAAGAAAAATACACATCATTTAATTGTTTCAAAAAGATATATCACTTAGTTCTCTATTCTCACTGGAACATTATACTTTATTAAAACAAGTTATGCAAAGAAGAACTATGTGTGGAAATTAGAAAAGATGTCACTTGTTTCTATGTCTTTGAAGACATTTTGAACCACATCACATTATTCGAGAACATGCATGAAGTACTTTTTATGCAAAGAAGACATATATGTTTGGAAGACTTGGAAAAGTTGTCACTCGTTAAGTCTTTGAAGACCTTTTGAACCACATCACATTATTTTCTCCTCGATGATTTGACAATATGCATAAACTTACTATGCAAAATTGCAAATTAAGAGAAGCGTTATATATTGCTGCTAAAGGTCTTTTTTGTAGTAGTGAAAGAGAAGACATGGAAAATATGTCACATCCAATTTTTGATAAAGGAAATTGTTCAAAAAAGCATAAAGATGTAGGTTCAGGTTGGCCCATTGATAAACTGGTCTGGGCCAAAATAGTTCAATTCTTTTCTAAGCGTCTATTTATTAAGACCAACCCAATCCTAAACATTGAGTCATCGACTCTGCCTGTTGGAATAGGCTAAAATTGACACATCTACTCCAACACGGCCGTGGAGATGGATAGGCCAATAAGGTTTTACCTTAGGCCCCAGGCCATAAAAACTTTCTCTATACAATTACTTGTAGACTATATCAACTAGTACGGGCGGTCTTGGGCCTGTGCTGCCTATGCTACTGCACATGGTCCAACCCAATTTCATTTTTTAGGGCCCCACAAAAGTATCATATATCATCTTTAAAAATATATCATCTTCATTTTCTTCCCTGGGTCTTTTTATCTTTGGGTTTTGACCCTTAGAGGTTTAAACAAGGAACCTTGTACTAGCTCGGATTGGAGTACCCCTTATAATCCCTTCATTTAATGAATTTCTTGATTAAAAAAAACAACTTCAATAATACGTATAGGTTGTTGGTTGCATTGACAATTTTCAACGATATGAATAAGCTGACTCCTAAGTTTGAATTTGTGTGTTCGGGTTATAGTTTGTGGTAGTTATTTGTGATTTCCTCTAAACTAACCAAAGCTTGGGGATATTTAAAAATCTTTCATTTGGTATTTTTCTGAATAAAAGTGGAGAAAAATATCATTATTGTAGAAAAACTTACTTTGAGAAAGAATGGGATGAACTAATAAAAATCTAAATTACGAGTACTCAAGGCAGTGGCTAAATGGTCATGATAATAAAGGAAATATAAGTGATTGATGATTCAGAACATAAACAAGTTCCACCAACAATGCATGGAAGATAAGAACAATATAGCTTCTCATCATAATATTAATTCCACCAAGAAAGCACAAAGATATTTTGTTTATAGTTTTTTTTTTGGTGCGAGATATTATGTTAATACTTCAGCAATATTCCTCTTTATAAATTGATCTTATACGTGTGGAATGGGAAAAAGAAATCACAACTTGGGTCCATTAAGAAAGACCTAATAATGACTCATAAGAAACAAACAATTACTAGGAACCCGCAAATTAATACTTCAGCAATATCCCTCTTTATAAATTGGTCAAACACGTTTGCAACAGGAACAAAGGAAACAAAGTGGGTCCATTAATAAAGACATAATAAAGACTCAAGAAACAAGCAAATTACTAGAAACCCAAAAATAATTGCATAAAATTTGAAGACTTTATTCAGTCAATGCCATACATTATCAAAATAAATAAATAAATCGTTATTTTGAAATATGGAAAAGAATAAGTTTTGTTTTCCAAAAAGAAAAAGAAAATAATGAGTTTTTTTTTTCTATTTACTTTAGTTATATTTTATTCTCTACCTGGTTTGCATCAAAAAATAATGAAAATAACAATTTTTATTATATTCTTCATAGAAAATTGTAAAATAAATGTAACATAAAAGTAATATCAATTATTAAAATAAAATAAAAATAAGTATAATTTATCTTATGAATCTTCAACAAATATCGTGGTTAATTGATGAAGGTTGGCCTAGGACTAGTATGCAAGGATGTGTGATCATATTCTACAAAAACATGAGCTTAAATATCATTATTGGTGTGATAACTTAATTGGTGGATAATTTGTTACTCCCTCTGTTTTTGGTACTTTTGACCTTTAATTTTTGTTCCAAAACAATGATATTTTTAAAAACCAAATGTACAATTCACCAAATTCTTTCAAATATATCATTTATACTTATTGAGTCTTTTAGGATATGTTTGGGAGGGAGTTTTGGGAGGGGAGGAGATGACATATTTTTCAATTCAAAATTGTGAAGCTATAAAACGCGTCTCTAAATATAAATAAAATATGATTAAAAAATTTATATTGTTATCTATTAAGTTATTCTTTTAGTTTTTAAAATCTCAACTATATATATATATATATATATATATATATTAAAATATTTACTAATATTTTCCAAGTCTTCTCCTTTCCTCACCTCCCAATACCCCCTCCCAAACATATCCTTAGAGTTCTAAAACATGGATTAATTGTTCCAAGACTCTTTTATTTAAATTTCAATTATCATAAGACAAATTAATTTAGTACTTTTTAAAAAAAAAATTGGGGAAGGGGAAAAAATTATTAATCAAAGTGACACTAATGGCTATTTTTACAACCTGTGTCCCGAGAGAAGGGAAAATTTAGTACTTAGCTAACACAAATTAATGATACCCTAATTTGTGTATAACAAACTAAAAGTACCAAAGATTAGGAACATATGAAGTAGTATTTATGTAACTGTTTTTCGGGAGTAGTATTAAAATTAATTTTTCATAAAAAATGAAATGTCTTCAATTTATCCAAAACTAGAAAATTCATGTACATTCGGACTAGTTACTCTTTAATTATGCATTTTTATAAATATATTTTAGTTATAAATTAAAATGGAGGAGAAAACAAACAATGAACAATATAGCTTCTCATCATAATTCCACCAAGAAAGCAGAAAGAGATAACAATCATTATAAATTGATCCTATACGTGTGGAATGGGAAAAGGGACACAAGACTTTGGGTCCATTAAGAAAGACCTAATAAAGACTTATAATAAGAAACAATTAAAGACTTGGGTCATGCTCCTAGGTGCTTCGTTTGTTGGCGAGTTGCTTTTTCTTCGACAACTACCAATCCCTTTGACCAAGTATTTTTACGAATTCCTCTTTCCTTTTTCTTTACCTCCCTCTGTCGGACGATCGTTCTAGTTCCCTTGGAGGCCAGATCTTTATTCGATATCTCGAATGAGACACCTTTGAAGGTGCAGTGATTATTTGTTGAGTAAACTCCCTCATTGTAGGTCGTATTACATCATGGTTCGCCAAAAGAATAACCAAGAGAAGCTTCCTTTTCCCCGACCGGTCCGGGAAGAGGAAACTACTCTAGGGATTGGACGGATTCTTCAAAAGAGAATTCCCCGAACCGTTCTACTAGGTCAGTGAGCTAATTGAAGGATTGGAATCAAGGGTTGCTTAGGAGCAGTGCTCGGGATCTAGCTCTTTGGATAAGAGTAGCTCTTCGAGAGGAGATGGTACAAAAGTTGTCTCTACAGGAGATGCCGTTTGCTGGTGTTTTTAGCAAACAATCACTAGTTTTAAATATTGTGTTTGTGAGATCAAACTAGAAAATCTCGTGACAATTGCTCTCGTATCTTTGTGTTGTTTACGGTTTTAAAAGAAACAAATTGTATGAAGAACAGAATTGTGGATAAAACAAAGTAATAAATGCAAGAATGGTAAAAGAAAAGTAAATGATTGCATTGAATTGTAAAGGAAATGGTACACAAGCACATACAATGATTCTGTTCACTCGTTTTTTGCTTTCGTTTGGAAGTTTGAGTTTTCAGAATTTCTGTGTTTATGTTGTGACCCTCAGTTTCTATTACAAAGTAGTATATATACTCCTAAAAGCAAACGTAAACAAAGATAACCGCCCTTAACTGCTCTTAACTTTGAATTTCGACTAAACCGCTACCAACTGCTTGTCGAAACTTTGAGCCTTGCCTTGTCGAAAGCTCCTCTGCTTTGTTTACTTCTAAAAACTCTAAGTACCAGGCTTGTCGAAGTTTGTTCCTACTACTAACACTTAAAGATCTTCTCTGTCGAATTGATAGTAAAATGACTTGACTGTGACTTGTGGTTTCCAAGACATCATTAATGAAGAATTAAACCCTTTTAATACTTCATTAAAAGCATTGTCAAAATTTTGGGATAATAGATTGCCCCCCAAAAAATGTTTCTTTCGACAAAATGACGAATGGAATAAGAAAGAGCATTTTTTGAATACTGCGAAACATCACCTCTAACCACCTTCTGCATTTAAACAGTGAGAGAAAAATGACCATCATGACATGCACAGATAAAGTGGCACGGATAAAAACGGCACAGATAAAGTAAACCGTTTAATTGGTACACGTAGCATAGTTGGTGGGCCATCACATCCCTCAAAGGTCACAAAGGTGTGAATTATGGTGAATATGTGAACCACTGCACCTTCCAAACATGTAAAAACGGTTGAACCCTTTCATCTCCTTCTTTACTCACTTGAAGCCTTGTGAGAAACTCTCTGCATTCCTCATCTTTGAGCTTGAAGAAACCCGGATTTACAAAAGTTGCAAACTTTTGTCCTTTCTTCTTCCATTTAAACCCAGACTCTTACCTGCATTTCTTCTTTTAATCATTCATGGCTTCGTCATCCAAAATTGCTACGAAGAATATTGAAAGTTCAAAGCATGCTAATGAGCCCAGAAATACTCCGAAGACTGATGACTTTGTTGATGAACCCAGTATTACGGATGAACGGCTACTTCTTTGGCAAAATCAGGTATTAATCCCTTCGACTGAGCTTTTTACTCATGCTTTTCTGGGTCCTTTACCTAATCTCTTGCTAGAAAATGATGAAGTCAAAGAAATCTTCCCTAGTCCTTGTAGCCGGCTTTATATATTGCTTTAACTTCGTGCATGAGAAATACAAACATAGGCATAACTTCTCTATTGGGCTATACCTAGTTTCGGCATCATTTAAAACTCTACTGAGGTAATAAATGGCTCTTTCGACACCACTATCGTCCTCTTGTGCTAACATGCTACCTATTGTATTATCATAAGCAGCTATATACATTTTCAGCATCTTGTTTCTAATAACAGGCAATAAAATTGGTGGTTTCATCAAATAAGACTTAATTTCATCAAATGCTGCTTGATGTTCATGCTCCCATTTGAATTCTTCTTCTTTCTTCAGTCTTAACAATGGCGAAAAAGCTTGCGTTTTGCCACTTAGATTTGATATAAATCTTCGCAGGAAATTGATTTTTCCCAACAATGACTGAAACTCTTTTTTGGTTGAAGGGGCCTTCGTTTCCATAATAGCTTTAGTCTTTGTTTGATTTATTCCTATGCCTTTTTTGTGCACCACAAAACCCAAGAATTCACCTGCACGTACGCCAAAGGCACACTTTATTGGATTCATTTTTAATCCATATTTCCTCATTCTTTCGAACGAACGTCGAAGATGGTCTAAATGACCACTTGCTGAGGAAGACTTAACCACCACATCATCTATGTATACTTGCATAAAGTCATCAATAAAATCATGGAACATAGAATTCATTGCTCTTTGATATGTAGCTCCGCGTTTTTAATCCAAATGGCATTACTACCCATTCATAAACACCTAATGCCCTGGACATGGCGAGCGCGACACGTCTTCTTCAAAGAATAAAAATTTGATTATATCCGAATAACCGTCAAGCATCTTCGAGATAATCAAATCCTCGCAACTCTTGAATCTATTAGCATTTCTGCTACAGGCATAACATATTCATCTTTGGGAGTTGAACTATTTAAATCTCTAAAGTCTACGCAAACTCTAAGTTTTCCATTTTTCTTCATTACAGGAACAATATTAGCTAACCAATCAACATACCTGGCAGTCCTGATGAATTTACTTCTGAACAACCTTTCTATTTCTTCTTTGATCTTAGCCAACACTAGAGGAGCAAATCTTCTTGGCATTTGCTTTACTGGTTTCTTTCCTGGTCGAATAGGCAATTGCATTTCTACCACTTCTCGACTTAATCCAGGCATTTCGTCATAATCCCAAGCGAAGCAATCTTTGAACTCCCTTAGTAACGCGATGATTTGGGTCTTTAGTACAACATCAAGGTTTGCACTAACATATGTTGGCCTTTTGACTGAGCCATCTCCCAAATCAACTTCTTCCAATGGGTCTTGAGCTTGCATACGTCTTGCTGATTCTCTAGGATCCTTTTCAAACCCCAATGGCTCATCATCATAGATGCAATCAAGTCTTTCATCTGTGACTATGCCATCTTCTTCATCTGGATTTTTGGCTTCGACAGCCATACTTTGATGAACTATTTCGGCTTCCATAGCCACTTTTAATTTATTTTCGGCCATGTAAGTCGTAATTCTGTCCCATGCATTGGGCACTGACATATGGATACTTTTTAAGTTTGCGTGTCCCATCCTGTCGAAGGATAGACACTTACATCTCCCATTTTCTCCCTCTCCCAAATAAAACCGCGTGTTGGATGAAGGTGAACTGAGGCAAGCACATTAGCAGAAGGGAGATATGCTTGTGTGGAAGATGTACATGGCGCAATATTCGCCATTTGCTTCTCAAAGTTCTCCTTTGTGATTTGATTCACATCAGCACGAAAGTAACTTTGGTCAGCTTCGACATGCTCTACAAGACCATCTTCTTTCCACATCACTAATCACTGATGTAAAGTTGAAGGCACAACACCTACCCCATGTATCCATTCTCTACCTAGGAGTAAGTTAAAGTTTGCTTTAAATGCTACAACCAAGAACATAGTAGTTCTTGTTATCGTGCCAACAATGATATCCACTTCTATGGCCCCCAAAGAATGACCAGTTTTGCCTTTATAATTACTTAAGACAATGTTATGTGGTTTGAGGTCAGTGTCGAATTTGCCTATCCTCTTCAACAAACCTTGAGGCATCGATTCACTGCGGCAGACTCCATCTACCAACACCTTGTTAATGCCAACGCCATTAACTTTGGCCTGCACATACAATGATTTCAAATGGTTCTGCATGCTTACATCTGGCTTCTCAAAAGTAGCCATTTGCTCTTCGACACATCCGTCATGCATAACATAGTAACAAACTGGCTTATGATAAGCCATATCTTCAGTGAAATCTTCTTCAACATTATTTGGAACTGTAATGACATCGTATTCACTAGGCAATATAGACACCACATTGCAAATGACATCGAAGTCATCTTCAGAGTCTTCGAAATCTGAAGCTATATCCTCATCCATGTCGAACTCAGCATCTTTCTTTTTCAATGACGACAAAGGAGGAAATATTCTTTCAGTAGCAGGCCTTCTTGGCTTCTCTGTAACAACAACTTTGCCTTTGACCCTATTTCCAGCATTCACTTGATTCGCAGCACCTATACTTACCTTTGTGGATCCATCAATTTTTGGATCCACCCTCTTTGCCACTGTCGAACTACTTGGTGCCTGATTACTAGCAGCAAGTGCTGCTTTCTTCTTCTGTCTTCGGAAACGACGCCACTAAGTCTTTGTCATTGGGTTCTTACCCTTATAATTGTTTTTTAGTTATACTTAGCAGCATCACCTACATCTGGTTTAACAACCTTGACGTGTGGGTTTGTGTGCTTACAAGCAGTGTGTATCCACTTTTCGAGAGAAGGATTTGCCATTGGAACAAAAGTCTTAGTCCATTGATGCTTTTTTGCAATCGGCTGTCTGCTTGTCGAAGACTCGTTCAACCCTTCAGCCTTGTAAGGAAGGTCTCCTTTTTTGAAGTCAAACTTTGGCCTCTTGTCTAACCATTTTCTTTTGTTCTTTTGTCGAACACCATAGTCTTTGACACTTTTGGCTGCTTTTTGTCAAAAACAACACTACATTTTGGGCAAAGCATCACTTCAGAATTGTTCAGCTTGCACCTATTGAGGAAATCTATTAATTCCTCTTCAGCTTTTGGGTACACAGCTTGCACATTTTCATCATACTCCTTTTGAGTTAATCTCCGTGTTCCAGCATCAGCATGCACAACACTTTTCAACTTTTCTGTGGCAGACTTACCATGATTTGGAGTGTCTTCCATCTTAGCTTCTACCATACCCACATGTGCTTCGAATGGTTCTGTAAACATGGCTTCAACTGTCGGCAACGGGTCAGCCTCAATTTGCATTGGTGCTTTCTTTTTCTTATCACCAAATTTGAGCCTTCCTTCTTCAATTGTCTTTTGTACTATATCCCTGAAAAGTACGCAACGGTCAGTGTTATGTCCCAAAAAATTATGAAACTTACAACAATCCTTTTTCTTTCTCTGGTCGAGAGGTGGTACTTTCAGGCCATTAGGCACTAATATTTGGCCATCAGTTACTAACAGATCAAAACTTCATCACTTTTAGTAACATCAAAGGTATATGCTTTAGGCACAAATCTATCATTTTTAGGCTCTACAGGGTTATTCCCATTTGCAGACCTTAATAATTTACAAGTGTATGGAGGATCAGGCTTGAGTTCAGCCACATCTATTTCCTCCTCTTCGACATCGCCAAATGCAACATCGAATTCTTCATCAACATAGGCTACTTTTTCCTTTTTAGAAAACCCGACTGAGTTTTCCTTTTTTTGGAACTTAGTTACCCTAGTTTTTTCCTCTTTGAGCCTCTCAACCTGTCGAACCCTATCTTCCAGTTGGGCCATATCTCTCAAATGAGATGTATCCAATTTCTTTCTAATTGAATAATCAAGGCCACCAGCAGCCATTTCGACAAGTTCATGTTCAAGTACTTGCGTGAAACATCGAGACTTTAATAATCTAAATCTATTCAAATAGTCATCAATCGTTTCAGGCATTTTGCGTCGAACACTGGCCAATTCCTTAAGACTAATCTTCGACTGGCCCATGTAAAATTGAGCGTGAAACGCTTTTTCTAATTGCCCCCATGTAAACATAGAACCAGGGGTAATGTGGGGAACCAAGTAAAGGCATTCTTAGTTAGAGAATTTGGAAAATATTTCATTTTCAAATTCTCATTTTGGGCTATATCCCCTGCCTCTGTCAAGAAACGGGCAATATGTTCAACTGTAGACTCATTTGTATCACCACCAAATTTGGTAAACTTGGGAATTTTCCAGCCCCTTGGCAACTCTGTTTGCAGTACATATTCACACAAAGGTGATACAAAATTAGCCCTTTGTAAACCTACGTTAAGGCCATTTTGTGCCAATATAGTTTCTACTAACGTGGCTATGTTATCTTGAGCGCCAACATTATTTCGTTGCACTTGTCAAACAACTTCATCAGCATTCTGGTCTCTATTTACCAAAACTACTTCAGGGATATGATTTCCCATCCCTTGTTGTTCGCCTACAACTGCTTGGGCTTCAACTGCAACTGATCTTTGCGGAGTACCAGGCGCATTACCTACAATATTGGGGACTTGCCTATTATTAATCGTAGGAGCCCCAAAGAAATCCGCAATCCTACCCATTTGATTTGCCAACATTTGGTAACTAGTCGTAGTATTTTGGATTAGTGGGTTAAAAACCGTACCAATTTGTTGGGTTAGCATATTAACCATATCATGATTACTTTCGTCTACTTGTTGTCTTAACGCCAACAAAGACGCATTGGTTAATGCAGTAGAATTTCGACCCTGCACGCTCTCAGAAGAAACATGTGTAGGAGAAAAGGTCGAAATATGTGGCATTCCAGTAGGCATGCCATACATACCCAAAGGGAATGGTGGTAGACTCATGTTCTGGAAACGCGCCTCTAAACCGTTCCCTGTTGCCATATAAGGACTAGAATGAAGCCCTACATTTGATGGCAAAGACATAGATTGTGTCGACCCAACATTGGTCAATGACATTGCAGGAACGGTTGTTGATGTTGTTGGGGCTATTGTCCCTACTACTATCCCTGCGCTAACACTTGCAGAGTCCATGGTTGCTCCTTTCCCTTGTGTCACCACAGGGTTAGAACTAGATGCATTGTTAGAAGTAGTACCCACCATTTTACCACTCCTCAAGCGCATACAAATACATACATTAACAGAAAAACACAAAAATCAAAGGCAAAGGTCCCACCGGGCGTGCCAATTTGTTTGCTGGTGTTTTTAGCAAACAATCACTAGTTTTAAATATTGTGTTTGTGAGATCAAACTAGAAAATCTCGTGACAATTGCTCTCGTATCTTTGTGTTGTTTACGGTTTTAAAAGAAACAAATTGTATGAAGAACATAATTGTGGATAAAACAAAGTAATAAATGCAAGAATGGTAAAAGAAAAGTAAATGATTGCATTGAATTGTAAAGGAAATGGTACACAAGCACATACAATGATTCTGTTCACTCGTTTTTCGCTTTCGTTTGGAAGTTTGAGTTTTCAGAATTTCTGTGTTTATGTTGTGACCCTCAGTTTCTATTACAAAGTAGTATATATACTCCTAAAAGCAAACGTAAACAAAGATAACCGCCCTTAACTGCTCTTAACTTTGAATTTCGACTAAACCGCTACCAACTGCTTGTCGAAACTTTGAGCCTTGCCTTGTCGAAAGCTCCTCTGCTTTGTTTACTTCTAAAAACTCTAAGTACCAGGCTTGTCGAAGTTTGTTCCTACTACCAACACTTAAAGATCTTCTCTGTCGAATTGATAGTAAAATGACTTGACTGTGATTTGTGGCTTCCAAGACATCATTAATGAAGAATTAAACCCTTTTAATACTTCATTAAAAGCGTTGTCGAAATTTTGGGATAACAGATGTCGAGGAGCGGGCATTTCGGCAGACTCCCGAGAAGTTCATATTTTATGTATATGCCGAGACATTGGCCAAAATACATGCCCGACCTCCTTTTACCGTGTTTGAGCAATATATTTTGACTGATCTCTTGCTGGCACCAACTCAACTACATCCCAATGGTTGGGTCTTCTTGCGTGCCTATCAGCCAGCCTTAGAGCATTTTGGTCGTAATGTCTCGGCCCCTTGTTCTTTCTTATCTTCATCTTTGTTCGTTCCAAGAAAAATGCTTGGGTTTCCCTTCGCGCTACCGAGAAGAGCTTTTTTAGCCTTTACTCCGATTTAATCAAGGAATTCAAGATTCATTACGCTGGTGTAGATTGCGATGAATGTTGCGGCAAGAATGGGGTTGTCGAATTATAAGCATGGAGTCCCCTTGAGTTCTAAGTTCCCTTTAAGTTGGAGCAAACACCACTATTCACTGACTCCGTCTGATTTTCTCGTTGCTCTTGAGAAATTGGATTCCGGAGACCAGGAGTCTTTATGGATGTTAGGAGAGTTGGCTTCAAAGGCTTCGAAGGGGAAAATTAATACTTGTTCTGGACTGGGCCAAACCCAATTCGGCCTTGGCTATGGCCCAACCAACGCCATTAAGCGAAGAACACCTGTGGATGGCTCAGATGGAAGTTATGTGGTTAGAAAATCAACGCATAAACAAAATGACTTTAGAAACCATCTTTCAAAAACTCTAAATCACTACTAGAAAAAAGGCTTTTTATATCGGTTAAAAAAGGCTTTTCATATCGGTTCCGTAACCGATATAGATAAAGGGGATATTAAAAGCAAAGCTTTCTATATCGGTTAAAGAACCGATATGGAAAATGTTTTTATATCGGTTCTGATAGAACCGTTATGGAAAGTCAGTTTTTAAACCTATAAAACGCTTTTTTTATATCGGTTTCTTAGTTGAACCGATATTGAAAATCACTTTTTATATCGGTTATTTAAAGGAACCGATATGAAAAGTCTTTTTTTTTTTAAAAAAAATAAAAAATTCCTCAATTGGATATACAATGAACAACAAAATCACAACAAATACAATATTTATATAAAAATACAAAGATCTCAAATTATACTCAATATCCATATCCGGATACAAAAACGAATCTAATACACACACTATCTATATTTTACTAACCACTAAAAAGCAAGAAAGAGCTAATGAGTAAACATATACATAATAGCTTAGCCCTTAGTAACTACTCAAACTATAAGTGAAGCAAGAAGCGACTAATGAGTAAGCATATGCATAATGTCGTATCAACTTTTGATGCATTTACTTCCTTATTATTGATAAGATCACGAGAATCGGCTATTTCTTGAAAGTCATTCTCAAAAGCATCCAATGATCTTTCTTTGTGGTGTGTTTGCAGTCAAGAAACAAAGATATCTAAATCTTCGAGTCTTTGGTATGCATCTAAATATCTCTTAAGCTTAAAAGGTCCTACAACAAGCAATGGTTCATGAGGCACCTCCTTCAGCAAATCACGGCGCAGTCTATACCTATCCAAGGAAGGAAAGACATACAACTACTGTAAGAATGAATAAAATCCGGTTCAAATTAACAAGTTGATTGGAAACTATAGCTTACCTTCACGATCTTTGACCCGCCCAGTCCTATACCTCACACGCTTTCCAACAATCTCAAAGATACCCTCCTCATATTAGAATTTCGGCTTTAGCTCCTAATTCAACCCCACAAAATTGTCTTGTAAGGTGAGTATTGACCACGCCTTATAAGGATTACATGGTATAGTCAATGTGGGACTCTCAACATACCCTCCTCATGCTTAGGACTGGACATGTGGAGCATAGGCAAATAGGAGTGCAATAACATAGATCTCGGCCAAACAACCATATACTCCAATACCATCTTAGATTGGGCTTTTGGCCTAACACAACCTAAAACCTAGCTAATAGGATGAGTACTGCTAATGCCTTATATACATTATATACAACAAATCTAGGGCATGTCACGAAGTGTCAGAAATCATAAGAAATTAACTGATTTGCGTTCAAATCGAGAAGGTTTAATTAGTTTTGTCGGGTATCAAACCTGGTATATTTGTCCACGAAACATTCCACGTTCCACAGATGACTTATTTAGAATCATGGCATCCTCCATATCATATCTGTATTTGTTAAGAAAAGACATTTGAATTTAGCACAAGGAATGTTAAAACTAGAGTTGAAGAAACTATAGCAATTACCTGTATATGCTAGAAGCATCACTATAGCATTTGTGCGGTTGGAAATTCATCAATATTGTATTTACCATACGCACTTGTGCGAACGATAGGAGGCGAGGAGTCGAAAATGTACCAAAAGATTCAACTTATTAGAGTCTAAGAACAATTAATATAGGTCATGCTTTCGGATCATGGGATATAACTTCATAAAGAACGACCATTATGTTGGTAACTTGGTATCCCAATTTGGAGCAGTAACGTATGCACAATTTTAATCAAGTCGATTTGAACAAACTCAAGATGATATAACTTATTATCCGCACGATCTTTGAATTGTTTGTGAAGAAAATGCCATTGTTTGCTTTGCCATCTACATAAAAAGAAACAACATAAAAATCTGCAGTAAAGTCGATATGAACCACCACCAACATACAATACAAAAGATAACCGAACTCGACATTTGGTACATATTTCGTGGGCTCGATTATGATCTCGACCATGGTGTAAGATTAGCAACTACACTTAGCATTCCTGTTGGATGAATTTCCTCATGGGTTGCAGGAAATGGACTTTTTCTTCACAAATGGTGAACTATATTTTTAAATACTATGAATGACAATACTAAATATTGAAGAACAATGAATATTCTTGTTAGTCAATCAAAATAGTATACACAGTAACTTGGGAATAATAATACTTTCATTTTTTTACCATGAAGAGATAATTTTAAGAGATAAGAGCATCATGTCCAACAGTATTTCACTTGATTAGTTTAATACATGCTACTTTAGGCAAAGGAACGTGTCATGTTTGTTTACATATCATTCTTCTGGCGCACCTTGATTGTTAGGATTGAGAAAAAAAATGAAGAGAGAATCTGACTAGAGAGAAAACAAGGAATAAACAACAAATTATTTCCACCTCTGGGAATAAAAAGAGAAACCAAATATTGAAATGAAAATTTAAGCGGCTAGCACAAAGAACCAACAATTACCTAAAAAGATATGAAATTCATTTAATGAGATAAATTCTCATTCTTCTCGCTTATCCTTCTCTCCAAATGTTATATAAAATCATCTCATTTACAGTTCTCCAACTTCTTTCTTCCCATTTTCTATCCACCTCCAAACCAACAAAAAGTGTTTTGGCTTTAAGCTATAAATAGGGATTCGTGTTTTGTCTTTTGTATCAAACTATTGTCAAGTCAGTATCAAGTTATTATCAATAATATTCAAAGTTCTTATTATTTACTTTACTCCCTTCTTTTTATTCTAAAATCCCAAAAGCCAAAACTTCAAATGAGATACAATATTAGGCTTTAAGCCTAACTCATCCACAAAAAAGACACCATATTAGTCCTCCCCCAATTTTTCATCAATTTAAATCTTCGAAGATACACAATTCCCACCAAATTCTTCTGTATGGAGACTAAAATGGTGAACCAAAAGAACTAACATGGTGAGAATTCCAAAGAGGACTGAAATGACAAAATCTTAAACCTTTGAAGGACCAAGTTTAGGGTTTACTTTTTCCTCTACAAATTTTTAACTGGACAACAAATGAAATAGAGATGGGAGGGTAAAAAAGGTGAGAGAACTTACGACAAGCGCAAGTCATATGATTCAACAATCCACAGGGCTCCCCATCAGGTGTGTGTACAGGGCAAAGAAAACCCCAAGATCTAACCATTAAAAAGAAAAGCAATCAGATAATAAACTGCATATACATGTAAATGATAACAAGATTGTGTAATCAACATTGAATTAATCAATAAAATTCTTCGTGTAATCAACATTGAATTAATAATAATAATAATAATAATCAATAATAATAATAATAATGAGATTTCAAACAAAATAACAAAACATTCTTCGTGTAATCAACATTGAATTAATCAATAAAATTTGCTTAATATTTATTTAGGGCTAAAATGCAAAAAGAACCCCATCAACTTAGCTAAGCACCGGCAAGCCCATACTGCTGCAGATCTAGAGACTGTTTTGGTAACCAAAGTTCCAGATTACAACATACTTTCAATCTGCTAAACCGACTTGCCTTGATGCATTTTTTCTCCAAAACTTTCTTAACTTGAAAAAGCAGTAACACCAAGGGACAAACAATGTATTGAAAAGGTTTTACGATAAGTATCACGGTATCGAATACAATTTATAGACAAAGCAATAGGATGAATAGAAAATTAAGCGGATAAAACAAAATCAAGACTCTAGCAAACATGTTGAAAGAGACAATAAACATCTACATCACATCATCGAAATTGAACTTCTCGCTTTTTTTATCAATCTCATCTTCAATGACTTTTTCCCTTTTCACAGTAACCTTCTAGTTTTTCCGGGGATCACATCAACAGAGGAAAGAAATCATTAAAATATAAAAGACTCAACAAGAGAAGAGGTACCGCAAGAGGAGTGGGAAGAGGAACCGCAAGAAGGAACCGCTTGAAGAACGAAAGCAAAAGTGGGAAGGAGAGTAAGTGACTGTAAACGCGAGAAGGAGAGCAGGCGAGACGGCGAGGGAGAGGGCAACGAACGTGAGGACGGCGCGAGAAGGTGACTGACGGCGCGAGAAGGTGACTGAGAACGTGAGGACGGCGTGAGGACGGCGCGAGAGTGAGAGGGAGAGTGAACGCGAGAGTAGGGTGAGGACGGCGTGTGGGTGAATAAAATTTTAAGGGTAAAATCGAGTTTCCATATCGGTTTGAATAGGAACCGATATGGATTAGAGTAAAATAGAGTTTTCATATCGGTTAAAACAGGAACCGATATAGATAATTTGCTCATAATTTCAAAAATGCCACCGCCTCTTTTTTCATATCGGTTATAGTGTGAACCGTTATTAATTGCTGATGTAAAATCCATATTTTCCACTAGTGAATATGCAAATAAACCTTTGCAGGATCTGAATTTGAAGGAGAAGCAACAGTGTGGAGCACTCCGGATGTAGCCTCATAACACAAACCATGGTATTAGTGTAAACTTACGGAACTTAAATGATGGCTAATAAATGTTAAACTCTAACAGTGATTAAAGACAGCAACCATAAAATAAAAAAAACGTAAACTTTAAAAATATTATATTTTCCTAATTAAGTGTAAACTTACAGAACTTAATTGATGGCAAAGGGATCCTCAACCTTGATTAAGATATTATCAAAAATCAGAACTAATTTGCTTGAGCATCAGATCAAGACAGCAACCAACACATCACCATTCAAAAAAACATCAAACTATTGAACCCATTGTAAAATATCCCTAACACTTGTTTTAAGTTTATGCTTATTTGTTACAGAAGTAATGCTGACATTTTGATGTGAACTTAATTATCTTCTTATTCTAATAGACTGATGGAATGGCCAAGGGAATTATTAATATAAATCATGACATATGCACATGGTAAGGTGGATTAAGAAAATTAAGAAAACTAGGGATGACTTAATTCATTATAAATTAAGAACATTACGGGATGACGACGATCATGGGCAGGTAGATGTAGATCGTAGAAGTGCATAGCAAACACTCCTCTAAGCGCGAACACCGATGTTCTAGTGCATCACATCTATTCCAGTCCTATAGTTAAATAGCACAGGCTTGGTTATGATAACAACAATTTTTATTTTTGATTTCTTAGTGATATAACATTAACGAAAGCATAAAATGATGAATCTTACGTGTTGTGTGAAAGTATCTGTTTGATATGTACCATTGTTCCTGAAATTATGAAACCATTGATATACGTTACTTGATACACATCATACAAATAAATGAAAAAAAACCTATTTGATATAGGTTCTTTTTGATAACCACCATGTGAATCTTTAAGGTTTTAAATAATATCTGAGTGGGAGGAGCTGCCTGCAATGAATCAAGGTGGACACGATGATAGCGAAGGAGGAAATCGTAAAAAAATTGTGTTGGCAGATTCTTGCTGATTTAAGCTTGTTTATTAGGTAACCAATAGATTGTTGTATGATCGTCTACTGGAATAAATTATTTTTTCTTCCGAGAAAATGTATGCATACGTATGTATCTCAGGTAAAAGAATATTTTCATTCAATTGATTTTTTAGGTTTTAATTGGGAATTCAAATGAATTAATGGAAAGTTTTGATTATGAAGTTTTAATTGGGAATTCAAATGAATTAATAGGAATTCAATTGTAGATCCTTATTTAATGCGAAATATTTGATTAGGAAGTTTTGAAATTACATTAACCATAACCGTGGGATGATAATAAAATGTGGTATGGAGCATCGACCATCCACACCAATGTTTAAAAACGGGCGATTCTGAGCATCGACTCGATCGGTGAAGGTACCGGTCACTGGTCAAAGAAGTCGGACCGAATGGTCGGCGTTAAACCGCATGACCATTAACTCGGTCTTGATTAGAAATTTTATCAAAACTTAATTTACTATTAAGCTCACGAAAAACTATACTTTAATTTATAAATTTCATAGATGTAAAACTTAATGTATTAATAAAAATTGTACTTCAAAATATCTTATAAATCATACTTTAAACTACCATATATATATATATATATATATATATATATATATATATATATATATATATATATATATATATATATATATATATATATATATATATAAAATGGCTGAAAGTGATTTAAAGTACAATTTTCTCCGTCAGTAAAATTTTAGTTAGTATCGCTCTCCTCAATATTTAATGCAAGTCCTGCCACTAACTATTCGAATTATACGGTTTCAGGTGGTCTCAATTACTTGTTTACCCCTAATTTTTATGACTAGTCACTCACATTCGTACATAGGTGTGTCGATTGTCCTCTTCCTTTCATCCATATATTTTTTGTGATTTTTTTTTTACCTATTTTTCAAGTTTTTTCATCTCTATAAAATACAATATTTATGTTTTTCATCTTTGATTTTTTTCTACGTGTTTTTATTCCATTTTATTTTTCTATTATGTTTTTATAAATTTAAATTTAATTTTTTACTAAAGTATCTCAACCGTATCGTATATTGATTTTCAAAATTTTCTCGTATCCGCGTATCAATATCATATCGTATCTCATATCCTATCGCGTATCCAGGCTTCATAGCAAGAAATCTAAACGAACGAAACATATGGTTTGATTGACTACGTCTTGGAACATATGGCTTGCAATGAATGGCGCTGTTTTTAAAAACAAGGAAGCAAGTAATGAATCCGTGGTGAATCGCATCAAGTGTTTAACTTGGAATTGGTGTGTTTATAGATTGAATTGTAGTTCATCTTTCTCTATTTCAATGTGGTTGGGCTCATCCACTTCATTACCTAAACAGAATATGTAATTCTCTATATTGTTTGGGTTTGAGCACACCTAGAGCTTTATCAATAGAATTTTCGCATATCTAAAAAAAAAAAAAACTTTTTGGTACCCCAAAAATTATTATCAAGCTCTACCGTACTGCTATACAGTATGCATTACTGAACAAAATACAATATACATATTCAGTGTTAATTTCTGGTGGATTATATTAATCACGTTCTAGATGTTAATTGCGCATAGACAGAAAAATTTCAGACGAGGAATATATTCTTGTGATTAAAGTCTGCTATATCGTGTATACATCAAAATGGAACCAAAGGAATAAAGACATTTCCAAAGTTACACGCCACCACAAAGTGAAGCCAAAATCATGATGTTGAAAAATGAAATTAAAATAACCTCACAAACTGATAGTACGTAGTAGTTTCCAGTAATCTTGAAAAACATAACATATAGAAAAATGAAGTAGAAGAGCCTAACGGATATCATATAACATCCTTCCAATCATCTTCTGCAAGACTTCAAACCAAACACGAGCGATGCTACTATTCATTTCTTAGCGCCACTGAAAATCAATCATAAAACACAAAAACTAATTAACTGAACAAAGATAATTTTACTACACAATGAACAAAAAAAAGAAAGTGATACTTACAACAAGTAGTTTGAATTCAATTGGAAGGAGCAACAGCAGAAAGATTCTCATAATAATGAAAAATATCCGGCGATGATCCATCACTCAGAAAAGGACTAAAACTTCGAAGCCTCTTAATACTTGAATCCAAAATATTGCATGCTATGAACATTTTATTGATAGAAAACACAAGCATGGAGTCCACGTCATCCTTTCCTTGACGAACAACACAAAAAATATCAATCGATGCAAAATCACGTAAACTCATACGTGGACAAGCATCTAACATAGAATCAGGTTTAATATGGAACTTCACCGACCAACTACGACGATCTTCACTCAACTCCAAAATATCAATTTCAAAATCAAGAATCGATTGTAATACCACATGAACACGTCCACCAGATTCACCATAATACTTTTCTTTTTTATTTTCACCAAATCCAACAGGCATTGGAAATTTCTTGAAACATTGATTCTCCACATCAAAGTACTTCGAGTATCCAGCGTTACGCTTCCAACCGAATATTGCACCATTGCAATAAATCGCTTCAAATGGAAAAGGTGCTTTGAAATTTACTCCAGGTTCACTCCAATGTTTAGTTTCAGATGAGTACACATTAACAACATAATCAGAATCAAGATTCAGAGAAACTAATCTTGCAAAGTGATTCTTGATATCATCAATATTTGAAAAATCCCTAAATCTAATCGAAACGATTTTGAAATGCGGTGATTTTAATGGTTCAAAACACAAGAAAAGAGAAAGCACCGAAGAACTAAAGTGTCTGGTAGGGTAGTTAACAGAAACAAGTTGATTAGTGGTTGGATTGTGAACATAATGCTTAACTTTTAACCGATCGTTAGGGCTTTGTAACAGTCTTCCTTCTAGAAGAAGTAGGCCGTTGCAGGATTGCATAATGGTGATATTCATGCGAGGAACTTTCATGTAACGAAAGGTGGAAGAATCAGAAGAGTCATTTTTCAAAGGAATGATAGGGCATTGGAGTGGGGAAGGTTTAACGCCAGTGCCAAGCATGAGGGCAGAAGGGAAAGGGCGAGAGAAGTGTTTGTATTGACGAAGAGTGTGTGAATGACAGAAACGTGGTTTGGAGATGAGAGCTAGCCATCGCTTTGAAACGGTTTTGAAACGAAGGAGTGGTTTCACTGGGAGACGGAGAAGAATCTCCTTCAGAAGGTCTTCGTTTGATTCAACTTTCTTCGCCATTGATTTCTTGATGAGTAAACGATTCAGAAACAAGCACGCCTGGTATTACTAGCAATACAAACACACCATATATATATATATATATATATATATATATACAGAAGATAAAAAGTTAGGGGCAAGGATACTCTACCATCGAAGCCTCTAACTTTTTCTACTTTTCTCTCTATCTCTCTTATTTTGCTTTCTCTCTCCATCTTAAATTACTATTCTATCTATCATTTTATCTCATTTTTGCCTAAAGTTAAGGAAAGTTAGAAACATCAATGGTAGATGATCCATTTCCAAAAGTTAGCTGACCATCCGTATTTTCACGTTCCAAAGAAACGCATCGGATGCTGCTTCACCTACAATTTTAATTATTCATTACTTCTTTCGATGAAATTGCATCTAATTAATTCATTACTTCTATCGAGCAAATTGGATCTAATAAAAGTAATTTTACTCTTGTACAAGTAATTGAGACCTTTAAATTGTAAGAGCAGAGTGCATCGGAACAGACAAAGTTTTAAGAAAATGTGAAACTAAAAGTAATTTTACTCTTGTACAAGTAACAAACTATTCACATTCTCTCGGTCAAAAAAATGTTAGTTGTTTTATTTTTGGCAAAATTACACCAAATGACCTTTAAATTATTTATTTATAATAAGTCAATCCTTTAAGTTTTTTTGTAACAAATAGATCCTTTTAGTGATTACTCTAACTTATATATTTTGGTCTAATGCTACTTTATATATTGTGATTACTCTAGCTTATGAATTTTGATGCAACCAAACATATTTTGGTGTATTTTGATGTAATCAAAGATATGACATTTTACTAAAAGAGTCAACGGTGTCAATATTGAGTAACTTAAATGGCCTATTTGTTACAAAGAAAACTTCAAGGGCCAATTTGTTACAAATAAATAACTTAAAGATCATTTGGTGTAATTTTGCCTTTATTTTTCTAGAAATGAAAAAATAATGAGACAATTCAAATAGAGAAAACAATAAAATTGAATTCCAATTTGTAAGAGTCTTCTTTAAAAATAATGAAATCATGTACACTACTAGAAAAAAACCGAAATTGAGACGGACAAATTTCATCTCTAAAAGGGAGAAATTTCATCTCTACACACTTAGAGAGAGAACAGGATTCGTAGTTGAGTTAACAGTCACAAAAGCTTTAGAGACATTTTTGGAGTTCATCTCTAATTAAAGATGAAATATTTTCGTCACTAACATTAAATAGTTAGTCGTTAACGTTGAAATGTATAATTTGTTCCTATCAAAAAAAGTTCTCTAACAGAGACTGACAGCCCCGTTCTCTAATATTGAGATTGAGGAGGTTGTTTGTTCATATGAGGGGAAGTTAGAACTGCTTAAAGGCGAAGTTAGAACCTTCTTCAGAGAATTTCATGTTAATGCTAAGCTCCCAAAGGATTTTTCTTCATATTTCCTTGATTCCCAAGGTTGTTTATCTTATGTCACTTGGGAATGTTAGGTTGACCTCCCTCCTTGGGTGTTTATACAAGTTGGTGGCTAAGGTCTTGGTAGCTCGCCTAGGAAAGGTTTTTGTAGCGCACGTGTGTGCGTGCGTGTGCAGGGGCGGAGGTACAGCTAGAGCTGCCATGGCTCTAGTCCCCCCTGTTATGACAACAAATTTTTTTACACTTAATAGTTTAAGTATACAATTAATATACATGGATTGAGCAAACAAAAAGTAAAAGTTATATATTAATATATATCTTATATATGCGGCTGTATGTTAGATCTCATTGCCAATTGAAATTCCTTCAAATTATTTACCGTCAAAAAAAGTTCTTACCAATCCCTTCGGTTTTATCTTTAAAATTTAATAAGGGGAGATATAAAGATTTTAGGGGAGATATAAAAAAAGTTTACATTTTGGGATTAAATTTTTGGTTATTGTGTTATTGGTGTGAGTATCCACTGGCTTTATTAGTGACTAATCTACACTGGGGAATCTGACTGACCAGACGCTCCCAATAAAATGTTTGCCACACGCAAGATTTGAACCTAAGACCTTAGGATGGGACCGAGTGTCCGAGTCCAATTACCACTCAGACCAACCTTTGTTGCTATATTTTAGGATTAAATAAGTATGATATTAAATAAAAATGATATTATTCATGAAATACGATACATAAACACATAACTATAACTATATATAGCCAAGAGCTTTTGAATAAGATGGTAAGAGTCTCTTATAGCTTAACTAAACATATGGGTTCGAATCCAGCACCTTCCGATGCAGCAATGTTAAATCTATTGAAGAAAAGTTTTGTTGCCCATTGTGGTCCTACCCGACTCGACGGATTAGTCTCTGCAATTATGCACATATGATATATACTAGAAAAGAACTATATATATATATATATATATATATATATATATATATATATATATATATATCAAAAAATTTATTATGTAACACCCCCTTTTAATTACTACTATTTAGTTAATTTTAATTAAAATCGAGTTTTCAAAACTTTCCACGCACCACAAAGAGAGTGCTACATTTAAACAGAACACCTTACATAACTCTCAAACAAAGTGATTAAAATAAAACTCCGATTTGTATGATACATAGCAGCACCAACACGTCTCGAGGATAAATAGTACAACAGTAGAAGATAATAACTTAACATATTAGTTCAAAACATAATGAAATAACAACTACTAAATAATTCCCCCCGGTGCTACGTATCAGAGCCGACTCGACACACTAGAAAGAGGATCTCTAAACGCCTTTAGTCACCGTCACTGCAGTTGTTCTTGGCATACGAGGCAACACGACTTGAGAGGTGAGTCTCAATACATAGATAATAATAAATAAAACAAGAAACACAGTAGAATAGGTACACCAGAGATACAGTCAATTCAAATACACCATCAATACAGTTACACTAGGAATACAGTTACACCAAGTACAGTTACACCAAATACAGTTACACCAAACACGAGTTTAGTTCATGAACACCCCATCAATCACCAGAGCATGCATGTAATGTATGAAATGCAATATGCATGTGGATCCATCACCATCGCTATAAGCCTCAAGGGCACCCATCTCTTTGGCCGAAACCCCCGTCGCTTTGGCCGAAGCCCCCATCGCTTTATATGTATGATTTATGTGACACCATGACAATGCACCACAACACAATACATTTACCACAACATTCATTGACTCATTGCTTAATCATCTCCACAACACAACCCGTCGCTTTGGCCGAAGCCTACACATCGCTTAATCATCACCACAACACAACCCGTCGCTTTGGCCGAAGCCTACACATCGCTTAATCATCACCACAACACCCCACGCCTCATATTGGACTATATGTCACACCAAGGACTAAACCCACACCTAAGGACCGAATCACCTCTTAAGGACTAATGTGACACCATAAGGACCATTTTAGCACTTAGGGACTAGTTTAACACCTCGGGGACCATTTTGACATCTAGGGACCATTTTGACACCATAAGGATTATTTTAGCACTTAGGGACTATTCCAACCAACTCTAAATCAAACAATTTATTAAACACCCAATAACACCAATATTTCTCCTAATCAATTATGTCAATTAACACCATATTATCTCATTATTATTCAACACCTATTACACACTATATTGCATTTAATTCATATAACTCACCTTAACACCCAACCAAGAACAACATGTACATGTAAACACCACACCATACAATCTTATAAAACATATTCATGTTCATTCAAACATATCATCAAACACCTAGCCATCACTTCAATTCTATTTATTATTCTTCATTTAAACATCATGTCATAACACCATATTATCAACCATCAATACAATAACATTTCAATCTCCATAGAACAATTAATGTAATCACATATAAAATCAAACAAACACCCAAACACTCAAATAATTCATGAATCAAATTAAATAGCTACTCCTAACACCTACTCTCCATGATTTCATGGTTTATAAATTATTAACTATGAAAGAGAGCTCACATACCTCAAATTTGACAAACCCAAGAGAACCCCTCCACCAATAACTCAAGAACCACCACTTAATGACTTTTCTCCTACACTTGAGCTTCAAGCCCATCCATGGAAAAGAGGAAGAGGAACAAGATTAGGGTATGAATCTTATACTAAAAATATTACATTGTACCAGACTTATCTTATTATTATATATACAAAAATACATTTATTTTCTTCAAATATAGTTTCTTTTCAAGGATAACCATAAAATATGGCTACTCCATGGGTTGAACAGATTGTAATACTAAGTCTCATAATCATTATAATAACAATACATTACTTTTGAAACAATCCCCAAAACATTATTTTAATGAAAAAGTCCTAGCATGATTGTGATTATCATAAGGATGAAGCAATGATGTAATAGGATGCTCACCAAATTAAAACGTAAGCTTGCGTAAGTCTGGAAGGAAAGTTGCAACAACATAGTGAGTCCTCTTAAGGCTATAGCATCGTACACATGAGAGAGGAAAAGACTTGAGGGTTTTCTTTGTGGTTAGGATCACGAATACACAAGTAGGACGGAACCACGGTTGAAGGAACAGAGGTCGGATTCGGGATCAGCGGCGAATTTCGTGTTGAAAGTCGAGTTTTTGAGGCTGGTCGTAGCTTGTAGATGAAGAACGCATGAAGGAAGTTGCTTGGTAGGGTTTTTACTGGTTTATGCGTGTTGCAGCTAAGGTGAAGAAGAAGCTTGGGCAATCGGGCCTAGCTGTACTCATGGGCTGAAGTTAAATGTGCATGGGGTGCGTTTATCAAAGCCAAGGGGGTGTGTGCAAGTAAAATGACCTAGAGTTCATTTTAATTTAAAACTCAACTTCACTACAACTACTATTTTAACACCTTAATAGCCCACGATAACTTCAAAATCAATAACATCTAGAATAACAACATTTTATAAAATGAGGTAGTCAACTAAAATACTACTTAATTAAATTAGTCAAATAATCACTTAATTAAGTTAGTTAAATAATCACCTAATTAATTTTGGGGTGTTACATATTAGCCCCCCCACTCATCTAATCCTGGCTCCGTCCCTGTGTGTGTGGAAGGGATATCTTATATGAGAGTGAGAGGAGTCATTATCAACCATTAGATTAAAATGAATGGATGAGATTAAAACATTACTTAAATGACTTTTATTTTTGTATTCCACGCTAACAAACAACCTCTCATCTTTGCGTCAAAAAAAAACAACCTCTCATCTTCCACTATTTTTCGGAAGTTAGATAGTCATGTCTCATTCGTCTTCTTCCATCTTCAGGGGAACATGTCCTTGCATCTCTGCTCCAACAACTACTTTGTTCCTTTCCTATTTGTTCTATGTGTTTGGCTACAATTCCAACAGATAGTTCTGTTTCATCGTTCTGTATTTTCAACCAAAAGAATTGTTTTAGAAACGGTGGCAAACAACCATACACAGGTCCAACCAGTGCCGCTGCTTGGTAGTCCAACACATGAACACCCTCATCTCAATCTGGGAGTGGTGATGTCGCCTGATCTTCCCACTATGTTCTTTGTCATGTATTCTGGGTTTAGTCTGAGAAAAGGTAGAAGATGTATATTAATGATATGGCATGTTGTATTTTGGTGATTTGGAAAACTAGATATGAGGTGATTTTTTCTAAAAAAGTCGTTTGACCTCCTGAGATCCTATTTTTGGTAAAGTTGAGTTCATGAAATTGGTTTTTGGGTAACAGTAACTTTTTCCATAGCCGTGGTATTTATGTATTTGTTTTATTGGTTTTTGGATTTCTGTCTGTGAGGGTTGTTCGCTGCATATAGGTTTTTGTACCATACACATTTATATATATATATATATATATATATATATATATATATATATATATATATATATATATATATATATATATATATATATTATTTTGTTGAAAAAATATTCCATTGCAAAATTTGAGATTTTATTTAGAGACAGATCAACAATTTCGTCTCTAACCACTATTATATTTTTTTTTTTATCCTTTACCTGTTTTTCCACCTTTTCAAAAATTAAATTTAGTCTCTTGCCTTAAATATCAAATAATTCAAATTTCAGTAGAGTCCAAAAAATAAATTCATTAGTACTAAAAAAGTGTTTCAAAAAGTAGGTTGCAAAAAATTTACACGTAATCAAACTAAAAGCTTGTCTATAACATAAAAGAGAAAACTAACCACACATTTAGCAGAAGTATGTAACTAAAAGTAATCAAATAAAGAGTCATCCATTTTAGCTTCACCCCAGCTCCTAATTGCAATTGCCAACCTCTTCTTTTTTACACTATATTTTCTTGTTCTATATTCTTTTGAAGTTCAGTTGTTAATGTTGAACTATGTCATCCAACATAGAAACCACTTCTGATAATGTTGCATCAAACCAATTCTGAAATATATTTTAAAATACTATTATTTTTCAAAAATAATTTAAAATATAAAAAAATATATACAAAGTATTCATCCACAAATTCTATATATAAATCTTTTTAAATGCGAAAACGTTAGAGACGGCTTTGTTTTCGTCTCCAACAATATTTTGAGTCCAAATAATATCATTAACAATTTAGAGTTGGAATTTCTTAAATTTGGTTTTAGACCTAACTCAACTCTACAAAATTGGCTTGTAAGGTGAGGGTTATCATCCACTTATAAACTCTTTTTTAAGTCATATCACATCCGATGTGAGACTCTTAATACACCCCCTCAGGCCCAGGAACAGACATATATATGGTGTGTGGGTTAGCCCAGGAATAGACATCTGGAGCGGGTGTGTAACACCCCGAAATAATTTAATTAATTATTTAATTAAGTTATTGGAGGTTTACAATAATTATTTAAATGAATCAATTGATTAGGAGTTTATTTCACTTCAGGGGGGCGTCCAACTAAGTAAATGAGGTGGTGCGATTAGTGGCCCAAGCCCATGTCTAAAAACCACAAAACCTAAGAGAAGTCTCATTCAACCAGTCCAGAGAAGAAAGAAAACGAAAACCGTGAGAGTGAGAAAGAGAGTGAGGCGACGGTGAAGCAAGGAAAAGGGAAGGAAGAAATTTTCTCTCAAGTTGCTTAGGTAATTCGTTTTAATCCCTTCTTTTCCACTCTTCTCTTTTGTAATCTTCAACCCTTCATTCTTATTTTTGGGGCTGTTCTTCTTGTATTCAAGAGAAGGGTTTTGGCGTGAGCTTTGGGAGGAAATTCAAGGCTTGGAGTGTTGGTGATTTTGGTGAATTCTCAAGTGTGGTCTTCTTCTTCATTTAACGGGTAAGGGGACTCTCTTTCCATAGCCAATAGTTTATAAAACTTGGAACCTTAGGAGTGAGTGTTAGAAATTATTTGATTGAATCCCTCGTGGGTTAATTTGATTGATTTGATGATGAATGTGATGGATATATAATTGAATTGAGTCCTTATGTGATAATTGAATTGATGAGGTTATTTTGAGTGGTGTTGGCATGTTAATTGTATCACTTTGAATGAAAACAATAGGGAGAATTGAGAATGAAGGTTAGGTGTTTGGTATTATGCTTGAGTGAATTTTTGGCAATATTACTTGTGTATATAAATGGTGTTCTTGCTTGGGTGTTGAGTGTATGGATGATTGCTAATGAATTAAAATTGTTGTAGCTAATTTAACTTAGTACAATAAGTGGGTGCGAGGTATACGAGGGTGTGTGCGAGGCGTACGAGTGAGTGTGCCGAGGTGTGTGAGGGTGTGCCAAGGTGGGTGTCTGTGTGCCGAGGTGTGTGAGTGGGTGCGAGGTATACGAGGGTGTGTGCGAGGCGTACGAGTGAGTGTGCCGAGGTGTGTGAGGGTGTGCCGAGGTGGGTGTCTGTGTGCCGAGGTGTGTGAGTGGGTGCGAGGTATACGAGGGTGTGTGCGAGGCGTACGAGTGAGTGTCTTAGGGTGTGTGAGGGTGTGCCGAGGTGGGTGTCTGTGTGCCGAGGTGGGTGTCTGTGTGCCGAGGTGTGTGAGTGGGTGCGAGGTATACGAGGGTGTGTGCGAGGTGTACGAGTGAGTGTGCCGAGGTGTGTGAG
The DNA here is from genome assembly GCA_020916435.1 of Oxytropis ochrocephala. Lineage (NCBI taxonomy): Eukaryota > Viridiplantae > Streptophyta > Magnoliopsida > Fabales > Fabaceae > Oxytropis > Oxytropis ochrocephala. The sequence continues at coordinate 57,731,301 of CM037090.1, read as the reverse complement.
TGGGTGCCGAGGTGTTCCGTGTGGGTGCAGGCAGGGAAGGGGGCGCCAAATCCCCAGGAAAATGGCGCCCTGAGGGTGTTTCTGTGTGTGTTTCTGTGGGTGATCAATGATGGGCAGGGGGGCGCCATTTGCCTGGATAGTTGGCGCCTGGTTCTGGTGTTGCAGCGTGGGTGGGTGCAGTGCAGGGTGGGGGGCGCCATTTCCACAGCGGCGCTGGCGCCGTTGTTTGTGCAGGAGGAACAAGGCAGGGGCGTGTGTGAATAGTGCAAGGGGCGCCATTTTGGCTGCCCCAGTGCGCCTGGTGGCGCCTGTGTCTAGGCCAGATTTCTGTGTGGGGCGTGAACAGTGTATGGGGCGCCATTTGGCTGCCCTGTGCGCCTGTTTTGGCGCCTAGGAGTGCAAGGGTGCCTAGGTATGGTGTCAAAATCGTCCCTAGGGGCTAAATTAATTATTAAGGTGTCAAAACAGTCCCTAGGTGCTAATTTAATTATTAAGGTGTCAAAACAGTCCCTAGGTGCTAAATTAATTATTATGGTGTCAAAATGGTCCCTATATGTTCAAATGGTCCTTAGGTGTCACAAAGGTCTTTGAATGTTAGGAATTAGTCCCCAAGTGTTGGTTTGGTCCTAGGTGTTCTTTTAGTCTCGTTTGGTGTTGCATTTAGCCATTGGGGCTATCTTAAATGGTGACGGGTATTAATGGTGAGTACATTTTGGGTGATTGAGGGTTATGACCTCTCTTGGTGGTTGGTGTGTAAATAAAATTAAAGGTGATCATTCTATGTATGATTCTTGGTGATTGTTTGGTGTGGTGATACATAGTCATGGTGTTGCATAGGCATGTGCATTGTTTTTGGTGAATAGGCCTCGGCCTCATGAAAATTTTTGGTGAATGCCTTCGGGCCTTTTGGTGAATGCCTTCGGGCCTTTTGGTGAATGGTGAATGCCCTCTGGGCCTCTTGGTGATGGATCCACATGCATATGCCCTTGGCGTTGGGCTGCATCTCATGCACTTGCATACATTTTCTGGTGGTTGTTTGGGTGTGTATGACTATTGATGAAATTGTTTGGATTGTACGGTTTTGGTGTGCTAATGCTTATCTTATTGAGTTGCTTGTTTTATTTACTATTTTCTATGAAATGAGACTCACCCTTTCTGCTTGGAATGTTGCTCTTATGTGGCAACGCTGCAGTGTGAAGGATGAAGGGACGTGAGAACCTTACGCTAGTAGTGTCGAAGTCGGCTACATCATGTAGCACCGGGGAGGGATGATTAGACTCTGTCGTTTATGTTATGATTTAACTTTTATTTGGATAATTGTATTTTCCGTACTTCAGTTTGTTATTTCCGCTGCTATAGTGTTTGTCCCCGTACGGATTTATGGTGCTATGTCTCTTATTTGGAGTTAATTTAATTATTATTTTTGGAGTTTTAACGTGGTGGTTTAAATGTGGCACCCTCAAGTGGTTGCACTCAAATTTTTCGTAGACTCTGATTTTCGGATTTATTACAATAATAGACTAGATAGAAGGGGGTGTTACATTAGTGGTATCAGAGCAGTTCGGTCTGTCCGGCCGGTAGTTGAGTCGTCAAGTTATGTAGCACTTGAGTTTTATTCATCGATTCTAGATTACATTTTTTTGCATTGCGATACTAGAATGACGGGGCGAACGACGCCGCACTTCTGCTTTGCATTGCGAGCTATAGCCGGGGTTGTGGGCGAGCTGCGGCGGTCTTGTGGACCACCGAACGCAGCTTGGCTACCTTCGGCGGGAGAACCCTCGTATTCGAAGGCGGGTATAACCACGATGGTGCCTCGAGTGGTGGGAGAGATGGAGCGAATATTCAGCGTTATGGGTATCATCGATGCTCGAAAGTTCGTTATGGTACGCATCTTTCAAGAAAGAGGTCGATGGTCGGTGGATGACTACTAGGATGAGAGGTTAATGGCCGATAATGAAGAGATTAAAAGGCAATTCTCGAAGAGGCCATAGGAGTAAGTTGAGTATTCACCGGGAGCTAAGAAGATGTATCAAGACTTAAAGAAGTTGTTTTGGTGGCCCGGTATGAAGCGTGATGTGGCTCGGTTTGTGTATGCCTGTTTAACCTGTCAGAAGTCAAAGGTGGAGCACCAGAAGCCTGCAGGGTTGATGCAACCGTTGGAGATTCCGGAATGGAAATGGGATAACATTTCCATGGATTTTGTGACTGGGTTGCCTAACACAGTAAGAGGATTTGACGCTATTTGGGTAATCGTGGATAGACTGACGAAGTCTGCTCACTTCTTGCCTATTAACATTACTATCCAGGTTCGAAGTTGGCGAAATCTATGTGAAGACGATTGTGAAGTCGCACGGTGTTCCCATGAGCATTGTGTCGATAGAGATCCCGCATTCACTACACGAATTTTGGAAGGGTTTTACAGGAGGCCCAGGTTCTAAATTGAGGTTGAGTTCGGCGTACCACCCGCAGACAGATGGACAGACGGAGAGAACTAATCAGTCGCTCGAAGATTTGCTGAGGGCGTGTGTTCTTGAGCAAGGAGGTTCGTGGGATTGTCACCTACCCTTGATCGAGTTTACTTACAACAAATGATCATCATTCGAGTATAGGGATGGCAGATTCAAGCATTGTATGGTAGGAGGTGCGGGACTCCTCTGTGTTGGTATGAATCGGGAGAGAGTGTGGTACTGGGTCTTGAAATAGTTCGTGAAACTACAGAGAAGGTTAAAATGATCCGTGAGAAAATGAAAGCTTCGCAGAGTAGACAGAAGAGTTATCACGATAGGAGGAGGAAGGACTTGGAATTTCAAGCTGGTGAACACGTATTCTTGAGAGTCACTCCCACGACTGGTGTCGGGCGTGCTCTGAAGTCTAAGAAGTTGACTCCTCGCTTTATCGGTCCGTGATCGTATCATTGGAGAGAGTTGGGAAGGTTGCTTACTGAGTGGCCTTGCCACCTAATCTTTCAAATTTACATGACGTATTTCATGTATCTCGGTGAGGAAGTATGTTCCCGACCCATCCCATGTGGTTCAGATGGACGATATGGAGGTGAGAGAGAACCTCACTTTGTGGAGACAATGCCGATGAAGAATTGAAGACCGTGAGGTGAAGGTCCTAAGAGGTAAGGAAATCAATCTAGTGAAGGTGGTTTGGTTGGGGCCGTAGGCGAAAGTACGACTTGGGAATTGGAGAGCAAGATGAAGGAGGCCTATCCGGAGCTATTTGACTCAGGTAATTTCGAGGACGAAATGTTCTAAGTGGGGGAGGATTGTAACACCCCGAAATAATTTAATTAATTATTTAATTAAGTTATTGGAGGTTTACAATAATTATTTAAATGAATCAATTGATTAGGAGTTTATTTCACTGTGGGGCGTCCAACTAAGTAAATGAGGTGGTGCGATTAGTGGCCCAAGCCCATGTCTAAAAACCACAAAACCTAAGAGAAGTCTCATTCAACCAATCCAGAGAAGAAAGAAAACGAAAACCGTGAGAGTGAGAAAGAGAGTGAGGCGACGGTGAAGCAAGGAAAAGGGAAGGAAGGAATTTTCTCTCAAGTTGCTTAGGTAATTCGTTTTAATCCCTTCTTTTCCACTCTCCTCTTTTGTAATCTTCAACCCATCATTCTTATTTTTGGGGCTGTTCTTCTTGTATTCAAGAGAAGGGTTTTGGCGTGAGCTTTGGGAGGAAATTCAAGGCTTGGAGTGTTGGTGATTTTGGTGAATTCTCAAGTGTGGTCTTCTTCTTCATTTAACGGGTAAAGGACTCTCTTTCCATAGCCAATAGTTTATAAAACTTGGAACCTTAGGAGTGAGTGTTAGAAATTATTTGATTGAATCCTCATGGGTTAATTTGATTGATTTGATGATGAATGTGATGGATATATAATTGAATTGAGTCCTTATGTGATAATTGAATTGATGAGGTTATTTTGAGTGGTGTTGGCATGTTAATTGTATCACTTTGAATGAAAACAATAGGGAGAATTGAGAATGAAGGTTAGGTGTTTGGTATTATGCTTGAGTGAATTTTTGGCAATATTACTTGTGTATATAAATGGTGTTCTTGCTTGGGTGTTGAGTGTATGGATGATTGCTAATGAATTAAAATTGTTGTAGCTAATTTAACTTAGTATAATAAGTGGGTGCGAGGTATACGAGGTGTGTGCGAGGCGACAGTGAGAGTGTGCCGAGGTGTGTGAGGGTGTGCCGAGGGTGGGTGTCGTGTGTGCCGAGGTGTGTGAGGTGTGCCGAGGTGGGTGTCTGTGTGCCGAGGTGTGTGAGTGGGTGCGAGGTATACGAGGGTGTGTGCGAGGCGCGCACAGTGAGTGTGCCGAGGTGTGTGAGGGTGTGCCGAGGTGGGTGTCTGTGTGCCGAGGTGGGTGACTGTGTGCCGAGGTGTGTGAGTGGGTGCGAGGTATACGAGGGTGTGTGCGAGGTGTACGAGTGAGTGTGCCGAGGTGTGTGAGTGGGTGCCGAGGAGTTCCGTGTGGGTGCAGGCAGGGAAGGGGGCGCCAAATCCCCAGGAAAATGGCGCCCTGTGGGTGTTTCTGTGTGTGTTTCTGTGGGTGATCAGTGATGGGCAGGGGGGCGCCATTTGCGGATAGTTGGCGCGCTGGTTCAGTGTTGCGGCGTGGGTGGGTGCGGTCTGCGAGGTGGGGCGCCATTTCCACGAAATCGGCGCTGGTGCAATCGCTTTGTGCGAAGGAACAAGCCGGGCGTGCGTGAATAGTGCAAGGCGCCATTTTGCTGCCCGAGCGCGCGCCGTGGCGCTGTGTCTCAGGCGATTTACGTGTGGGCGTGAGCAGTGTATGGGCGCCATTTGGCTGCCACTGTGCGCTGTTTTGGCGCTAGGAGTGCAAGGGTGCCTAGGTATGGTGTCAAAATCGTCCCCTAGGGGCTAAATTAATTATTAAGGTGTCAAAAGCAGTCCCTAGGTGCTAATTTAATTATTAAGGTGTCAAAAGCAGTCCCTAGGTGCTAAATTAATTATTATGGTGTCAAAATGGTCCCTATATGTTCAAATGGTCCTTAGGTGTCACAAAGGTCTTTGAATGTTAGGAATTAGTCCCAGTGTTGGTTTGGTCCTAGGTGTTCTTTTAGTCTCGTTTGGTGTTGCATTTAGCCATTGGGGCTATCTTAAATGGTGACGGGTATTAATGGTGAGTACATTTTGGGTGATTTAGGGTTATGACCTCTCTTGGTGGTTGGTGTGTAAATAAAATTAAAGGTGATCATTCTATGTATGATTCTTGGTGATTGTTTGGTGTGGTGATACATAGTCATGGTGTTGCATAGGCATGTGCATTGTTTTTGGTGAATAGGCCTCGGCCTCATGAAAATTTTTGGTGAATGCCTTCGGGCCTTTTGGTGAATGCCTTCGGGCCTTTTGGTGAATGGTGAATGCCCTCTGGACCTCTTGGTGATGGATCCACATGCATATGCCCTTGGCGTTGGGCTGCATCTCATGCACTTGCATACATTTTCTGGTGGTTGTTTGGGTGTGTATGACTATTTCCGCTGCTATGGTGTTTGTCCCCGTACGGATTTATGGTGCTATGTCTCTTATTTGGAGTTAATTTAATTATTATTTTTGGAGTTTTAACGTGGTGGTTTAAATGTGGCACCCTCAAGTGGTTGCACTCAAATTTTTCGTAGACTCTGATTTTCGGATTTATTACAATAATAGACTAGATAGAAGGGGGTGTTACAGGGTGACCCGACAACGGGTGGCCCAACGAATCTTGGACTGACTCTGTGTAACACCCTAGTATTTCTTATTAATAGAAATACCAAAATGTACCTAATAGCATACATCAGAGTAAAAGTAACCTTATTTCAGATATTGAACAAGTAAAAACTCCGAAATACTAACCAAGAGTCATACCCAAACATAGAGTAATTTGAGTAAATAAAACTCAAATACCACAAACAACTTAAAACAGATACAACACTGTGTTCAATATCCGAAAGTAAGAAAACAACTAACATAGGTTTTTACAACTTAACAAACAGCAAGTCATAAACCTAAGTACAAAATAAACATAGGGAATCCAAATAACATAGTTAAAATCACTATGTCTTCATATCTCCAAGACACATCGCCTAATCATGCCTATTCGCTTTGCGTTTCCCCTGTTTATCTGAAAAACAACAAGATATGATAGGGTGAGATAACATATCTCAGTGAGTCCTACCGTGACCCCTTACCTTTCACTCGGTTCATTTATGAAATCTTATTAACCTCGTGATTTAATTTATAAACCACGTGCATTATCAATTGCACTATACCGACTGCCCTCCGGCTAATCCCGGTAAACAGTGCAATCATAACTTCATAGCATAACACCGACTGCCCTCCGGCTAATCCCGGTGAACAATGCAATCATAACTTCATAGCATAACACCGACTGTCCTCCGGCTAATCCCGGTGAACCCCCTTCCCAATAGGACTTTCCCTAATGGTAAAATTTTATAGGGCCTAGGTTTAGGCGCTCATGACTTCCCCGCCTAGTATGCTAAACTCTTTGGGTCGTCACCCATACTCGACATAAGTTAAATATCGGAACATGATTCATTATATGACATGTTTCACTAACATGTTAGCACAAGCAAAAGCTTATTTCACAGTCCAAACATCATTTATAATAAAAACTTTGGTTCCCACACGTTTACTAGATTCCACAGTTTTTTTTCAAGAGGTTTGTAACATCAACCAAATCAATCAAACAACTTAAAACCACATCCAAAGCATAGCAACATTAGTCCATTATTGTCCCCATTGATTGGGAAAAGGATTGAATGGAGCTTGGAGTCGAAAGGAGCGTCGAAACGGAAATTCGGGGTCCGGAGGCAACACAGAGCACACGACCCGTGCACCATAGCACACGATCTGTGCTTGCTGTCCAGAAGGACAGAAACTTGAGCATGACTCGTGTCATAGTGAACACGGTCCGTTAATGTGCTATCTTGCTCGTTTTTGTTCCGTTTCACTTTTCGTTCGTATCCAATTCGTCCCCAATCCAATCACATATTCCAATTCAACCACATATTCCAATTCAAATATATCAATTCAACAATCAACATAATAAGGAATTCGTTCCGAGATTTATAATGACACAAACATTTAAACACACAACATGATTGCAGAGTTTCCTACAGCAGCGCATCTACTTCGGCGAATTATTTAAAATAGCAAACGACATCGTATTTCAACAAACGACCACTCATTGGAAAGATACGGATGAGAAGTTTCTGAATAACTCTTTATTTTTGCAAAATACCGAGCCAATTAATACAGTTTTCAAAAATAGACAGAATGGTTCTTAGATTGAACAGAATCTTTCCCCTGACTTATAGCATTTCAAAAATGAACAAGACTCAACCAATTAACCTGAAACTTGATCCTAAGCCATAGAAAATTGTGTCTAATTTTCAAATAAATAAGAATGTTTTAAAAAGAAGTTCAATTGAGAGCACAAAACCGAAAACACTAACCTATATCCAGATTTACTTCAGAAATTTGACCTAACTTGGGATACTCATAACTCGAGCTACACTACTCCAAATTTAACCAAACCAGTGCCAAAATGACCAAAGTTAAGTCTATTTTCTAACAAAATAAACCCTATAATTTTTGGACAAACAGAAAGTTCCCAATTTTAAAAATACAGAACCTATGCCCAGAATATTACCCTAACTTGTGGAGCCTATATCTAGAGCTACACAACTCCAAATGCAATCAAACCAGTGCCAAACAAACAAGCATTCAATCGAATTTTCAAAATGACAGACCACATAATTTTTCAATCAGTAAAACGTTCTCAGTCACTGAAATACCGAACCTATGTCAGAACATCTCAAAACAGTGAATTCAACAACACAAATAACCATCACAATTCAGCAACCAATTCAAACAAGAATCAAAATCCTAAGCTTGAGTAGAACTCACCCGTCGTGAGGAAAATTACGTAATCTACCGAAACTTTGAAGTGCTCACGATTCGGAAATTTCCCGAACAGGTACCAAACGCGTCCAAACACTTCAAAGTCGCAATTCAACGAACTCCATTCTCACAAACAACAGCTCAACCACTAAAACCCCTCCCAATCGAACAATGTGGGCTGAATCAAGGCTTCCCAATAAACTTTGAACTTCCTAAGGTCTTAAGCTAGCTTCCAATCCCACATGCTAGCCACCAAAAACCCAAACTCCATCAACCTTCCACTTTTAGCTCCAAAATCCGAAAATGGCAGGAAGAGAATGAGGAAGAAAGACCTTCTGAAATTAGTATCACTGAATAGGAAATTGAAAATGGAAGAGATTGGGCTAAAGAAATCTTACATGCAAGAAGGATTCATGGCTCTCTCTCTCTTCAATTCTTTCTTATTCTTCCTCTCGCCACTCTCTCTTCTCTCTCTCTCTCTCTCTCTCTCTCTTAATGTTTTTTCTCAATTTCAGAAGAATGATGAAAATGATGAAGTGTGGCTGACTAGGGTGTGTTAGTGAGCTGAGGGTTTTAATAGGGTGAAAAGACCTAAATACCCTTATTGCTCTATTTCTCACTTAAATCTAATTCCTACTCAACAATTCATATAACTTAGCAAATTAACTACTATTCCCATGATTCTATCATGTTTAGGACTCAATCAATTATTTCATCAAATCATAAATCTTCAATATGAGGTGAAATGACGATTTTATCCTTGCTCTTAATTCTCTATATAAAACTTAATTTCTACCCAAACAAGCACATAACAATTCATACAATTCCATCAATTTTGCAAATAAATCCTATAACTTAGCGGCTATACCTTGCTTTTGCGACAAACTAGTCTCCGAGACTTGATTTATTATTTACTCGAATACTAAATCACTCGTTAATTTCATAATTCGAAATTAACAAAACTGGGGATGTTACACTCTGATACCATCTTAAATTTGGTTTTAGGCCTAACTCAACCCTACAAAACCAGCTTGTAAGGTGAGGGTTGTCATCCACTTATAAACTCTTTTTCAGACCATATTACATCCGATGTGGGACTCTTAACAGAATTAAAGAAAACATATTTGCTATAGACATTCATGTCTCTAAATAAAGTTGTAACTTTTAGGGTGCGTATGATTTGCTAAAAAACAGGGGAATGGACTGGACAACTTCAATTGTACCCTGTTTGATTTGAAAATATGTTCATGGTAATCGATGCAGGTCGAGCAAGGGACTGGACAAAACTCCAATTTTTGTCCTCACAAAACCACAAGACAACTTTACGTCCCACAAGATACAACTTTTTGTCCACCCCAAAAATTAGACGAAGCAATTGGGGTTGGTCTCGATATGGATGAGGATAGTTGGCCTGTCATTAGGCAAGATTTAATTCAAGAAACAAAGGAAAGGGAGCCACTGTATACTAGTATATTTGGGAAGAACGGACTTTTAGAGCTTCGCAAAGCCTTAACTATTGATTACTACGATTTTTTCAAATGAGGGAAGTAAGTGGTTTGATTTGTCAGAGATGGGGTGTTGCAACCAAGTATAATGTCGCCCTAGTTCAGTTGTCTTTGAATATGAATTATACTTATCTGCCTTTGAGAGGTGTGTATGCTTCGTCTAAGTATAAGATCATAGCTATTCTGAACAAGAACAATCAACACTGGTTGCATATTTCGATCTCTTCTACCTGTCTGTTGCCTCCTATTGCTATGCAGTGGTCTCATAACCGATCATCAGAGTATGCTTCATGGTTGGATCCCTATACCGGTCGTTTTGCCCTCTGGCAATCTATGTGTCCTCCGGAGCCCTGTCCCCCTCCCACTGATGCGCCTAGATGTGTTGACTTAGCCGATAATTCTCTCGACGATTTATAGATTCAAACGTGTTTCGTATTTTGATTGCACTTGTGTATTTATTATTGTACCACGTTTTTGTAATTATACGTGTTTAGTTATCCATATCTACACCGTTGATTACCCCCACAAAACGTATATACGATGCCCTTCTCACAATCCAATCATATTTACACACACACACACACACACACACAGATACTAGTATGTACACCCGTGCCAGCATGAGTATATATTTCTTTTAAACATAACATTTTAAATAGTTGATCGGGAATTTAAAAATATTCATTTATCGCTTTCGTTCGTTTTGTGTGATGCATATGTGTTTCTTCGTACAACGTCGTTTATAATCATTATGTTATATAAAATAAAATATCTATATATATATATATGTATATAAATTGGATATATTTAAATTAAATTATTTTTGACTATTATCAACATTGATTTTTGATTAAAATATGTATATTCTACAATCTCAAAATATTCATGTGGTTGTTGACTAAATACAAAATGTGTGGACAAATTAAGATATTAAAAACATCAAACAATTAACCCAAAAAAAAATTCCAAATCATTATAACTGGAAATAGTTCAAAACTAAAACGTGCATCCTCAACCTCATTCGTTGTTCAAGATATTAAATTATTCATTGTTCAACGTCTATACTAACAATATTAAAATATTGGAATGATACAGAGGATGTAATCCAGTTTTATAAAATTATACCTATAGACCATTGAAGCAATGAGACCTTCCCCATTCTACACATAGTCAAAGCATCCTCTTCTCTATCAAGCCCAATTAATGAGTGATGGTGGTGAGGCATATCTAATCCAAAGAAAGATGAGTTAAAAACAATACAAATGATAATTATAACAGAAAGTAAATTATAACAAACTCAATAAGTCAGGGCATATGAAACATATAGCTATATCAAGCAAAAGAAATACCAATTAAACACAATTATTTTAAGAAAACAAAACCTTGATGCACATGTTGGCAAAACAATATTGAACCATATTGCATCAAAGAACTGATCAAAAGAGGGGTGTTAAGGTTGTAATAACTTCACAAAAAATCATAGCAAATTGTAATCACTAAATGCATAACCCCTTCAATAGTGAACCTAATATGTGAGAAACCTTACACCATACCTTTCTTTCTCTTTAAAGAGTTGTATACTATGCGTAACTACTCACTACAAAAAACACGGTCATTAGCGAGGGAATTTTCGGTCGCTAACATGCCCAATTCCGTCGCTAATTGCCATTAGCGAGGGAATTAGCGAGGGACCAGTTCGGTCGCTAATTCCCTCCTCGCTAATGGAAATTAGCGTGAGAAATGTGTTCCGTTGCTAATTAGCGAGGGACAGTCCCTCGCTAATTCCGTCGCTAATGCTGACAACACGCTTCCTGAGTCTGATTGGCACGCTTATCAATCTGAATTATTATTATTATTATTATTAGTAGTAGTAGTAGTATTATTATTACTGTTGTTATTATTATTATTAGTATTATTATTATTATTATTATTATTATTATTGTTGTTGTTATTATTATTATTATTATTATTTTGAGAGAGGAGTGAGAGTGGTGGTGGTGTAATGGTGGTGGTGGTGGTGGTGTCGTAAAGAGAGAAGAAGAAGGAGAAGAGTAAGGGAGAAAAAGAGTGAGATGTATGTGGTGGTGGTGGTTGTGTGGTGGTGGTCGTAGAGAGAGAAGGAGTAAGGGAGAAAGAGAGTGGTGGTGGTGGAAGAAAGAGAGTGAGAGAAAGAGGTATGTGGTTGTGGTGGTGTGGTGGTGGTGTGGAAGAAAGAGAGTGAGAGAGAGAGAGGTTGTGGTTGTGTGGTTGAGGAGAGAGAGAGGAGTGAGAGTGGTTGTGGTGTGGGGGGCGCGTGGTGGTGGTTGTGTGGTGGTGGGTTAGAGTTTGTAGGTGAGAGAGAATAATGAGGGTGTTGTGAGTGAAAAATAAGAGTGAGTGGTGGTGGTGGTGGTTGTGTGGTGGTGGGTTAGAGTTTGTAGGTGAGAGAGAGAGAGTAGAGGAAGAGGAAGAGGAAGAGGAAGAGGAAGAGAAGAGGAGTGAGGGTTAAAAAAGAAAGAATGAGAGAAGAGTGAGAGAATCAGATATTTGGTAAAAAAATAACTGGACAATAGCGAGGGGCGTGCCAGTTCCGTCGCTAACTGTCACTCTGGCATAGTCAGAGCAGTCTGCAGCAGTCAAATCAGCCAGGACGTTCAGACATTAGCGAGGGACTTGAAATTCCGTCGCTAATTCCCTCGCTAATGGTCACATTAGCGAGGGACTTGCAGTTCCGTCGCTAATCCTCGTTTTTTGCGAGGGACAAAATTTCCCTCGCTAATTTCGTCGCTAATCCTCGTTTTTTTTGTAGTGACTTAAACAGCATATTACACCATTTGGTTCGGAGGGGAACACCATCCATGAATTATGTATAAATTTATTAAGTTTTCTCAATTGTTGGGTCTGTTTTAATACTAATGTAATAACAAATAATAGTTAAAATCTGCATTAATTGTATATGAACACATGTTACTATGATCCAAGAATTATGTGTAAATTTATTAATTTCACAAAGTTGTTGATCCCTTTTTTTTGCCCTATAAAAAAAAGATAATTATATATTCGAAATTCAAGTAGTGCATTTCAAAATATTTTGTTTTCCCAATTTTGTTATGCTTGTATTCTAATATTAATGTATATTAATTTTGAAAAGTTTAAAATGGATAATCATTATAGATTAGGTACAGTCTAGTATTAATTCCTACTGATCGTAATCGAATTGTTATTTGAAATTACATATTGTGTTTGTGATACATGGAAACACTATTTGAAGTCAAATAATGCTGCAATTTTAGACCTGCTAGATGTTAAACTTGCTTTTGAGGACATTTTTAATTTTGTATTTAAAAATGATTGGTATATATAAAAGGCTTTTGATATCTGGAAAAGCTTTAATCATAATGTGATTAAAAGTTCAATTTTATTTTCGAATTTTAATATAAAATGCGACTTTTGAAAAATATTAAATTTCCAGAATTCAAAATTTAAAATTAATACATTAATTTTCGGATTCCTACGTAAAGTTAATACTTAAAACATCTAGAGAAAGAAAAAATTAGTGAGCAACTGACGTTATTGGAGTTAATGTTTGCCACTATTTTCTCTCTCTTTAAATACTATAAATATCGGGTAAAAAAAATTGTAAATAGGAGCCAAAAATAATTAGTCACGATTTTTAATATTGGAGTTAATAATCTTTAATATTGGAGTTAAGGTCATTTATAATTGGACAATGTAACCGTTATCAAAAAAACATAGCCATTAATTGTATTTAAAGCAAAAACTGAATTGTATTAATAGCGTGTGTTTTGTTGTCTCAGTGAGATGAAATACAACAGCCGCAATCTAATTCATTGCTGACCGTAGATTATAAGTTTGAGAGTAGACCGTCGATTGCACTGTCAAATTAGACGATCAAACGGCAACGATTTGAGGCGAAGGTGACGTGTAATTAAAAATGTCTGCGTGGCTTTTTTAGATGCTTGTGTGGCTTTTATAGATGCCTGTGTGGCTTTTTCGGTTGGTGACATGGATTTATTGACAATTGAGGTGTAAACTCTCAATTTGTATATACTAAAGATATATATATATATATATATATATATATATATATATATATATATATGAGTCAGGAAATTTATATTGACACCAGGTGTCAAATTTAGTGACTTACACCAACTAATAACTTTGTGTATACAGTGAAATTTATCAATCTGACCGTTGAATAACATTGTTTTATGATTGTGATGATGTATATAAATTTTCATAAAATTTGGATACTCATAGGTGTGCTATCTAACAACTCACTTTTACTTATCTTTTAAACAACATATTAACCATCAAAATAAAGTAGTGTGATGGAGTATCAAATGTTTTTTTTTGACAAAAAGTATCAAATGATTTTTGATTTGTATGAAATTTGATATATATGATCTTAAAGATAGTATAATGTTATTCAACAGTCGGATTGATAAATTTTATTATATACACAAAGTTATTAATAGGTGTAAGTCGCTAAGTTTGACACCTAGTGTCAATATATCCTGACTGTGTGTGTGTGTGTGTGTGTGTGTGTGTGTGTGTGTGTGTGTGTATATATATATATATATATATTATAGGGGTACAAGGAGTACCGGAACCTGTAAAAATGTCTCACAGCATACAACATAAAACTGAAAAAGGACAAAAAATACGTAGGTATCTACTTTGAAATACACAAAAAGACCTCCACACACAACTCATAATCCAGACAGGGACCTACTCCAGTTTTTCTAGGAACCATCTCCAAGACGTACGAAACTTTAATCCTCTCTAGTGCACGAAAACCATCTGCGGGCATGCTTGAAAAGATAGAGTTACTCTGCTCCTCCCAAACCTATATAATCACATGCCAGATCAAAGCCAACCGCTACTTGCACTTGGCCTCGTAGCCAAACAAACAGAATAGAAGAAAGAATTGTGAGAGATCCCTAGGTACAACCCAAACCCACCCCACCCATTTTTCAGTTGCATACCAGATCAACAGGGAAATTCGCAGGTGAGGAACAAGTGTATAGAAGACTCCTAATAATCAGAATAGAGGACACACATGGTAGCACTGACATCATTAATAACTCTCCTCCGAAACAAATTCTTCCTGGACGGGATCCTATCTAAAATCAGTTGCCAGGAGAAATAAATAGCCTTTGAGGGCGCCAAGCTCTTCTATAGTGGACGAAACACCAACTGGTTGTCCGAAAGGTCGGATAACCTGTTTGGGTTCGCAGAAAGTAAGGCATACGCTAATCTAACTGAATAAACTTCATCAGATTGTCTCCTCCAAAACCACCCATCAGGCTCTGAAGAAAGCACGAGATGAGGTAGATTGAGTAAGAGTTCCTCCAAAAGACCCTCCTCCCAAACAAAAAAGTTTCTCCTCCAAGTCAGATCCCATATAGCTTACCCACCTCACAACTTGCCCTACATTGTGTTCCTTCTGGTTAGAAAGTAAGAAGAGCCTTGGGAAAGAAATAGAAAGGGGATGTGTCCCCACCCACATGTCATGCTAGAAGGAAGTGGAGTTCCCATCACCCACCTTCCGAACCAGTGAATCTTGAAATCAATCATCCCGACCGTCTCCTGAAACCCCTAGTATGTATATATTTCGCCACCCTAAGAAACTTTAGTCGAATCCCCACATTGCCTAATCTCGTCGCTCCCCCATGAACGGACACCATACTTCACCCGGAGAACTTCCTTCCAAAAGGAGGTTGTACTGCCCAAAAGCCTCCATCTCCATTTGCCTAACAAACTTAAGTTAAAAAGATTAAGGTTCTTGACCCCTAGGCCACCTTCACTTTCGTGCTTACACACCTCTGTCCACTTCATGCAAGCAATCTCCCTCCTCCCTTTGCCCCCCCCCCCCACCACACAAAGGAACTCCCTTTGGATGCGTGCAACTGACTTGCACACTTAATTTGACATTTTCATAAAGGACAAGTAGAAAAGATAGGGATGTTACTTAGGACAGAACTAATTAAAATGATCCCGCCTACAAGACTGAGTGGTACACCAATGAGAGAGTTAATTGATTTTTCATCCTAGAAGTCGCCAATTAAATAATATTAGATACCGAGTTTAATATTATCCAAGTATATAATTATTAAATATTCAATAATAAGTGTATAAGATACTGACTCTAATATTATCCAATAAAATTTAACTGTTAAATAATCAGTAATAATTATTTAAGCGATAATAAATTGTTTATGAAAAAACCCCTTTTGATAAGTTATAGAAAATCAAACGTAAAAAATTAAGATTTAATAATTACCTAAAAATTGATCAAGTTGTCGATTATTCATTATTTATTTTACTGAATTACTGATTAATTATGCACATCAATAACATTATAATTTTTTCAAAAAAAAAGTAACATTATATTTTAAAATTAAAAAATCTTTAAAAAAAATTAAATTAAATTATAAAATAAAAATTAAATTTGAACTAAAATTGTAGGGTCCTCAAATTGAAGACCACTACAAAAATAAGCGTATGCCGTTTAAAGTGACAAACACACGGTATTCTTTAGTAAAAGGCGAAAGAATAGTTAGCTTTGTGTCTATCACACGGCTTCGTGGTTTGATCCGTTGGTGCTCCTTCCTTTTATATTAAAAATATCTTGCTACCTCTTTGTATCTAACCGGTGTGGGCTTTTTTGAATAGTAACACTTCCTTTCTTTGCATTCCAACACTCTAGCCTTTGTTCTATACTATCGAATCAGGATTGATATTCAGTGTTATTGCCATCTTCTTCTAGATGTTGGTTGGAAATTTTCTAGATTAAGGCCTGTATGGTTCAAAATGGAATGGAATAAAGAAAATTTCATTTCCATTCCTTAATTTATGTTAGACACTGAAATGAAGGCCTCTTTACGCAATTAAGTGGTCATATCATATGATTTCTCTCTGAAATACTAAACATTATAGAAACAAAATGAACTCAAAGGATCTCAAATATACTTGATATGTATTTGGTTCGACTTCATAACGATTCAACATGTAATATTGCAAACCGATACTAAATGTCAATTTTTAGATAGTAAACACAATGTTGAAAAGACATTTAGTATCGGTTATTTAAATAACCGATACTAAAAGTGACATTTAGTATCGGTTATTTTAAATAACCGATACTAAATGTACGTTTTCAAGACATAAAAATCACCAAAAAAACGTCATTTAGTATCGGTTTTTTGAAAATCCGATACTAAAAGTGACATTTAGTATCGGTTATTTAACCGATACTAAATGTCGGACATTTAGTATCGATTCGAATTAGTATCGACGGATAACCGATACTAAAAGTGCAAAACAACCGATACAAAAAGCCTTTTCTGCACTAGTGAATAACAGAACGGTAGTCCATATACCTGATGTACAAAGGAAGAAGTTGGATGATAAAAGTATGAAGTGTGTCTTCTTAGGTGTTAGTGAGGAATCTAAAGTTCTTAGATTCTATGAACCTAATGCCAAGAAGATCACCATCAAGATAGATGTATTCTTTCGAGAATCTAAAGCATGGAATTGTGGAAATACAAGTGGAGAAAGTGAGATCTGTTGAAGTCATTGATCTTTGAGAACAAGACAAAGATGGGGAAATCTTTGCAGAGACAAAAGTACCCACTGTGCAACACAAAAGCAATGATATCTCGTGGCAAATCAACGAAGGATCAGCACGCTCTGCTTGCTAGCTAGTGACTATTATACTAATGAAGATGTAGAAATGTTGAGCCTTTCCATCTTTACACGAAAGCGTAAGATCTTCTCACTTATGAAGAACCGTCAAACACGAGGTGTGGAAGCAGGCAATGCACTGCGAGATTAAGTCTATTGAAAGGAATGTCACGTGGGAATAGACTATAATGAGTTCTCTCCTCTCGTAGCTAGATGGGACACTATTAGAAGAATTCTATCATTGGCACTGTCTTTCAATATGATGTGAATATTGTTGAGCAACCCCTAGGATTTGTAAATAAGGGAGAAAAAACACATGGTGTATAGGTTGAAAAGGCATTGTATCGCTTGAAACAACAAGCACCACGGCTTTGGTATAGCAAAGACAAAGATCCTACTTTTTCAACGAAGGATTTGAGAAGAAGTATCATTATGAGCACACTTTGTTTTTGGAGAATGGAGAGAAGGGCAACATTTTGATAGTTAGCCTCTATGTGGATGATTTGATTTACATAGGTAATTACAACAAGTTCTTTTTTTGAAGAATTCAAGCAATCTATGCAAAGGGAGTTTGATATGACGGACTTGGGAAATATGAGATTCTTCCTAGGTATTGAAGTTAAACAGAATGTCCAAGGAGTTTTCATATGTCAAAGGAAGTATGCTAAAGAGATTCTAGCAAGGTTTGACATGGAAAACAACAGTACTATGAGCAGCCTTATTGTGCTAGGGGACAACTATACAAGCATGAAGAAAGAAATCTAGTGGGTGGCACTAAATACAAGCAAATTGTTGGTAGCCTTATGTACCTAATAGCTACAAGACTAGACCTCATGTTTACAGTAAGTCTCATCAGTAGATTCCCCCACTAAGAAGCACCTAATTGCAGCCAAACACAAATACTTAGATACCCAGGCATTGTGGACCTAGGAATACTGTACAAATGAAATCAAAGGGAGGAATTAATAGCCTACTTCGACAATGATTATGTTGGGGATGTAGATGACAGGAAGAGTACATCAGGATATGTTTTTATGATGGGATTAAGTGCTATTTCGTGGTCTTACAGAGAGCAACCAGTAGTGATGTTATCCACGACAGAAGCAAAGTGTGTCTCAGCTGCATATTGTGCTTGTCAGGTCACATGGTTAAGGAGAATTTTGTAAGTGTCTGGTCATGAGCAAAAGGACTGTATCACACGTCTTTGTAGCTCAATAAACAAATTGTCCAAGAATCCTGTGATGCATGGGCACAACAAACACATTGATGTAAGGTTTCATTTCCTAAGAGATCTCAGTAGAGATGGGTTGTAGAACTAACACACGCTTCCCAACTCGTCAGCAATTTGCTTACATGTTGACTTAACCCGTGAAGTTAGACCTTCTTTAACTTGAAGGAGAAATTGGGAATGATTTTGCAGTAAGAGATAAGCTAATTGTAGTTAGACAATTGAACTTAAGGGAGGAAATGTTATATAGTTGTTAATTCTATTTTGAAATAAGTTGTTTCTTTCTGTTATAATTGGTTAAGTCAATTAGCTAGGATAATTGTTAGTTACTTACTAGCCTAGCTATTTATGTTTGTATAAATGATTTGATTGATGTGTATTTATTGTCATTTTTATTGATGGTTTTAGGTCAGTTTTTAGCCTAGAATCACCCTTCTGTATCGTTTTTGTCTTTTTATCTAAATAAGTGGTTATCACATAATTCTAGTTTCTATTTCGTTTTTTTCCTAGATTTCATCGACTGTTGGATGCGGTGTTGTTGTTGTTCGTCGTCTTCGTGAGAAGTTTTTGATTTCCCGTCTTGTTGCGGTGTTCGTTTGATTCAGATCAACAGATCTACTTCAACCTATTGCAAATTCAACCAATGACAAGAGCCTCAAAGTTACAAATCCAGATGCATAGTACTCTATTTTGTCACATTTGTAGGCATTTTGTCGTTTTATGCTATTAGCTTTGGTGTTTGACTTTGTTCGCAGATCCATCCTTTATACTTTTAGCATTTCTAAGTTTGTATTATTATCGATGTAATCTATCAATTTGAATGAATGAATATCTTTTTTAGTAAAAAAAAATGATTTGATTGAGCAATAACAGAAAAGTAGTTCAACGTGACAAGTTGCACTTAACAATGCGTTGGACTAATTCACTTAATTTCCATTATTATTACTAGCGGGGTGTGTTGGTTTATTGGTGTGTTAGTGGGTGGTTATGTTTATTAGAAAATTTTACTTACACTAAGGATATTGTGGTCAGAAAAATCTGACACCAAAAGTGGCAGTTTTTTTGGAATCCCCTTTATATATAAGTATAGATATAGATTATTATTATATTAATTATTATTATAATTATTATAATTATTATTATTTGATGTATTCTTCTCCATATGCACCATGTAATTGGTAATTTTGACTGTTGAGTAATGTTGGTTTTCTATAATTTAAAATCTCAAAATGTACTCTGTTTCATCTAGTTAGGAGTTACCAATAGTGATCTAAATACTTTTACTTTGTTATCTTTGGAAGGTTAATAAGGTTTTCAATTATTATCTAGAGAATTTTATTTTATTTTTGTGAAGTTCACAAGAGAAGATCAATTGGTATAATTTACAGGAGCTATTAACTAATTGATTTATAGATCAACATATATAAGCAAAGAGGATTGGTGAACTATGTTTTTTTTTTGGTCAATCATTGGTGAACTATGTTAACTTCTATAAATAATTACTTTTTCTTTTGGACTCTTTTGTTTTTGTCCAATTTTAATTACCTATATGTTCCAAATTTGTTTACAACCCCAATCATACGATCCAAAA
The DNA here is from genome assembly GCA_020916435.1 of Oxytropis ochrocephala. Classification (NCBI taxonomy): domain Eukaryota; kingdom Viridiplantae; phylum Streptophyta; class Magnoliopsida; order Fabales; family Fabaceae; genus Oxytropis; species Oxytropis ochrocephala. The sequence continues at coordinate 57,711,335 of CM037090.1, read as the reverse complement.
CATGCCAACAAGGGTTGGTATCAAAGTCTTACGTTCGAGTCTCACGTGTTGCAAAAAATTTATTAGTAGAAAAAAACCACACAGACCGGTAAGACTAGGGACACATAGTCGATCAAGTTTTTTAGCGTAAATTAATTATCGACAAAGTCGGTGCATATATACTGTACACCAATAACACATTAAAAAAAGGCTTAAATACTACTTTTGCCCCTGTAAGTATAAGGAAATCCATTAGGGCCCCTGTAAAATAAAAAACTTTAAGAGATCTTCTCCTTTCCAAATATGAGTACTTGTTGTTCCTCAATCCCGGTCTTGGGGCAATAGGATCAGGATACCTTACATTTTTGAATTCATTGTTTTGACATTCTTGCAAGATCTTCTCCTTTCCACATATGAGTTCGGTGTAGTCTCGATGTCGCCCTTGCCGAGGTTTGAATTCCCTAGATGGGCCGCCGGTCTGGAATCTCCGAGGATTTTCAGTGTTTGGATTTGATTTTTCGATTCGAGGTCTGTTCTCCTTGGTTTGGTTTGCTACGCTTTTCACAAAGAACTTGCTAGCTTCATCGCCTTCCTCGTGGTCTATGTACTTTTCTGAAATTCGGAGGAACTCCCCTAAGGTTGAGGGTTGGTTGATGCTCACGTCAATCTGGAATAAAGTGCCTCTGCGTAAACCCTGGGATAGGAAATACAGACGAAATTCCTCATTTAACCCATGCACCTTTCCGGCCTCAGTGTTGAATCTTGCAATATAAGACCGGATAGATTCATCATCGGCTTGGTGGATTGCGTGTAAAACCATCCATGATTTCGCCCTTACTTTTGAATGAGCGAAGCTCGCCGAGAATAACTTGGAAAGTTGTTCCCAGGACGAGATCGAATTTGCCGGGATGTCTCTGAACCATAAACCTGCAGATTTATCAAGGGTGAGGGAAAAAAGTCTACACATGATCTCACCTGGGGCATTCCGATATTGCATCATGGTCTCATAGTATTCTAAATGAACGTCTGGGTCTCCGAGTCCATCATAAATTTTCAAGTGCTCAGGAGGTTTCTCTAAACCTCGGGGAACAGGGAAATAATCTATTTCCGAAGTAAACGGCCCTCTTCTTGGTGGTTGTACTTTCTGTTTTTTCTCCTGGTTCCGAGTTTTGCGAGGTTGATATTTAGAACGATGTTGTTTAAGTTCCGGGCTCTCCTTACGGTAGTGATGCTCGTTTTGGAGGACTTTCTCTCGCTCCTAGATCGTTGTCTGCGTGGTGAAGATGATGCGTAAGAGGAATCTTCTTCCCTGCAGTCGTATGTATCTCTAAGAGTTGCCTCGGTTCTTCTCTTCCTCGTCTCCCCGGGGAGAGCGATGATAATGATGTCGCCTTGGGGAGAACGATGTCGCCTTGGGCTCATTTGTTCTCACGGGTTGTTCGGGTTCTTCTCGTCGGGTTAATCCGTGGATCATATCATTGCGGAGAACCCCGATCCGCAATGTCTCGAGCTTAATATCCTGCAACCTCGGCTTCTAATTCGGAGATACGGAGACTCCTAGCTTGAGATGCTTCATTATGCTGATTTAGAATTTGAACTAGCTGTTGCAAAGTGTTTACTGGAACGGGAATAACCGTAGGAGGTGAAGGAACTCGATTTGAGGTTGATTATCTGTTATTGACATTTTTGGTCAAGAATGATTGAGTTCTCGCAATTTCTCTCCGGGTCCCCTCTTCCTGAGATCAGATGATACTTGTTATCCGTGCGCCGGTTCTAAACTCGGGGTCCATGATTGATCAAAGAAAAATAGGTAAAGCTTTTTTTTATGAATTCGGGAAAAACTCCCACTGTGGTCGCCAATGTTCTGTACCGTATCTAAGGATAAAGTATGTCCGAGATAGTTGGTAGGTAATGAAGTTTTGATCAATATGGGGTCACGTCCGAGTTGATGTTCCGAGCTGGGGTGGGGTGTACCTGCACAAACACTCCGATGCTAAAGTCAGTAGCTGTGGAGTTAATGCAAATGAGTAGTCTTTAATGCGTACCTCTCTCTCATGATAAATGTGGTATTTATAGGCTTTGGAGGCATTTAATTGTGATGATCCGTCCGCTCGTTGTGGAGGTGCAACCGGGCCATTCGTTGAGTAGATATGGGCTTGGACTGTTGAAGGCCCAATCGGTTTGGTGAAGGAGCCAAAAGCGAATAGTAGGCGTGTGATTTCTCCATAACAGCATTCCAACACTCTAGCCTTTGTTCTATACTATCGAATCAGGATTGATATTCAGTGTTATTGCCATCTTCTTCTAGATGTTGGTTGGAAATTTTCTAGATTAAGGCTCTGTATGGTTCAAAATGGAATGGAATAAAGAAAATTTCATTTCCATTCCTTAATTTATGTTAGACATAATCAAATGAAGGCCTCTTTACGCAATTAAGTGGTCATATCATATGATTTCTCTCTCTGAAATACTAAACATTATAGAAACAAAATGAACTCAAAGGATCTCAAATATACTTGATATGTATTTGGTTCGACTTCATAACGATTCAACATGTAATATTGCAAACCTAATTCCTTCATCATTTAACCATCATCTAAGTACAAGTTTCAAATAGAAAACTGTTAGATAGTTGTTAATTCTGTTTTGTAATAAGGTATCCTGTTATAGTTGGTTAAGTCAGTTAGCTAGGATACTTGTTAGTTACACTAACTAGCCTAGCTATTGGTGTTTGTATAAAAAATTTGATTGAACAATCACTAGTGCAAAATTGACTTTAGAAAGCACCATTTAGTATCGGTTGTTTGAACAACCGATACTAAATGTGGACGCGTGGCAATTTTGAAATTAAATGAAAGTTTTCAATTTTCATGCCTACATTTAGCATCGGTTGTTTACACAACCGATACTAAATGTGTATCACAAACCGGTTGTTTAATCAATTTTCAATTTTCATCAGATTTTTTAGTATCGGTTGTTAAAACAACCGATACTAAATGTGTATCATTAAACACATTTAGTATCGGTATTTTAATACCCGATACTAAAGGTCCCTTTCTAGTTTCAACGCACGCGTTAACACTCTCACTCAAACACTCGTTCTCTCACTCTTCAGCTTTCTCTCACTCGTTCTCTCACTCTCACCCTTCGTAAACGTAGTAGCAAAAAGCAGGAGGAGGAACAAGAAGAAGAGGATAAGTCTCTCTTAAGTGGCAAGCTCAAAAGCGTGTCTACCCCAACTGGAAGTCTCTCCTAAGAAGAAGAGTCTTCCTCGCCGAAAGCATCTTCTCCTCGCCGCCTTCCGTCCCCGCCGCCGCCTTAAACACCTTTCGCCACCGTTCTTTCGCTCTCGAATCGCAAACCCTCTTCCTCTCTCACAGATCTGAACGAAAGAAGGAGAGATCTTGAAACCCTCTTCCTCTTGCACTTCATCGCAAAGAAATCTTCAAACCCTTAAGTTCTTTTTATGCTATCTTCCTCTTCCTCTCGCACACCGAACGCAAGAAGGAAAGTACGTCGCAGAAATCGCAGAAGGAAATCCCCAACTCAGTTCTGTACTTTCTAGGGTTTGCTAGTTTTATTTGAAGAGCCATATAAATTGACACAAACACAATGTTAATATCCTCGAGAGGAGGTTGTTTTGACAAACGGTGAAGTGATTGTTGCCGCTATCTTCAAAACCCTTAAGTTCTTTTTGTGCTATCTTCCTCTGTATTTTTTTAAGAAAATATTAATGCTTATGTTAATTAGCTCGATCTCTCTTTTGAATAAGCTATCTTCTTGTCTTCTCGAATTTCGTGGCGGTTCCTTTGGATCTCTAGAAATGATAGTGTGTGCTTCACTTGATAACTTTAGTTGTTGCGTGATGTGATTCCAGTTGTTATGTTCAGTTCATCGATTAATCTGCATGCCGAGTTAAAATAGATAGATACCAAATGTGATACTTTGTTGATATGAACATTCTTATTTGTACGCCCAGTTGAAACCGTATCATGTCTTATTAAATTGTGCATATAATTTGAGTGGCTGATCAATTTCACTCGGGGGCCTTTACTTATAGACTTTGATTCGATCACTCATAATTTCTTGCTAGTTATTCATCCAATGGTAGTTTTTTCCGTGCAAGAGTCAAGCTACTGTGGCTCTGCATTGTGTGTGTGTGTGTGATACTTCATTTGAAGTATCCCATGATTTTAAATTTTGTAGCATTTCATTTTGTTCAAGATTCCCTTGATTTATCACAAATTTGTGCTTTACTTTTGCATTGTTTGATTCTCGAGTACTTTTTTTGTCTGCATCCGAGATTGTGATGGATTTGTGTTGAAGGTGTTTATTTATTTATTTATTTATTTATTTTATTGTTGTTTTAATATATTGAAGTGATATTATTGATTGATGTTGAGCAGGAGTGTCTTTGAGTGGGGAGCGAGAGTTCTAGCTCCAAAGGTATCCGCTTAGACTTGGGTGAAAATGATGAATCAGTTCAAAGTGTTGCTTTATCTACTTGTCTTGAGACATTCTCGAATGGAGCCTAATATTAATATTCGACCTTTCACTCTGGAAAGTAATTGTCTTATATATTTAAGAATGATCCATTTTAGTTTTTGAAAATACAACATTTTTATCTAAACTTGAAGTTCGATATTTAAGTTTATGCAAATTACATACTCTGCTCTTTGTTTATGACCATCACATTTTAGTTTTCAGAAAATACAACATTTTTATCTAAGGAAGACTAACACCAAACATTTTGTATGGGAGGTTTTTCAAGTCCTAAGAAAGAGGTTAGTTGAAGGTCTTGCTTTACTCAAATATGCACTTTGATGAACAGTTGGCATAACTTACTACAACTTAAAGCTCTTTCTTAGTTGCTACATTTGCTCTAGGAGTAAACATGATTACGAAGTTTTCGAGATAAAATTTCTTTTCCGATCATATTTGTTATTCATCTTTGCTTATGTTTTTAAAGTCTAAGGCAATGAGAATGGGAGATTCTCAACTTCACTGTCAGTGAGGTAGTTTTTAGCTATGTACAACACTAATAAGATTGATCTCAACTTTCATTTTGAAGGGAGTTTGGGGAAGTGCACGCTTCTGCACTCATTGCCTTGATCAACTAGACAACTACAAGCTATGATTATCGCTCGAGGTAATGGCCGATTCCTTTTTCAATGTGAGTTTTATAAAAAGCAGTTTCCGCCATTTGTTTTGAGAATGAATTGGTCTAGAAGACTATTCAATTGCCTCATCCCTACAAATCTGATTAGTAAATGTTCATTTGCTGAATGGATCTTCGCTTTTTACTACCTATTATGCCTAATAAGTTATTAAGTCCTTGACAAAATCTTCTTGTTATAACAGCAATAATGACCATTCCAACACCCCTTTTCACTCTAATTTTCGATTTTATCGATGTATGAAGTAGTATTTTACTCGATGTATGAAGCAAATATTCCAACACCCCCTTTATAAAAGCGCATCTTAAGCTTGCCTCTCGCATTCTCGTTATAGTAGCGAATTTGACTGCTTTGAAATTGTCCATATTCAAATATTTGGGTACAAATATTGTCCCTAATGTCCAACAAATCGCTATTGTGCCGCAATCGCTATTTTCCACATTCCACGATTGACAACACTAATGTAGGGTAGGAGCAGATATCGAACTAGTATCTTTTTCTGCTTTTTCTAGTTTATCGTGATGATTTTCAATTGTTCAATTTATGGTTGTGTTGATTATCCAATGTTGTAGTCTTTCTCTTTTTCGATGTAATTTCTTATGCCATTTGAAATTTGGAATTGGTTATCCATAAGCAAAAGACAAATGACGATTTTCGATTTGGAATAAGACCGGTCCAATTTGCGAAGTAATTAGAATCGATTTGTGTCAGATTTAAATACATAAACAAATAACAAACTGCTTTTCGATTTGCTATATATTCGCCTCTAGTTTGAAGGACCGAAGAAATTAAGAACATTGTCACCGTGGAACTCTCAGGGAATCAATTGAGATTTAATGTTTTAGAGGACATCAAATTTCTTTGTAATATGATTTTTCATTCCGATGTTGCAGACAAGACGGTTTCATACGATCATACACATTATTGGTTAGAAGTTAGAATTTGTTGTCATTTAGTTCTTCGTTACTGTGTCTGCGTGACTATACTAGTTTCATGTTTAGTAATTTATGAACTGGAAGCTAAACAAAACGCGTGCTTATTTTATAGCTCTTGTCAAGGGTGGTAACTCAAATGAAAGAAATTTCTTTTTGAAACCCATTCGACTGTTTACCTTTAAGAAAGTGTTAGGAAACTAAAAACAATCACACACAAACACGTAGAAAAACAATGAATATTTTGAAATTGTCCATATTCAAATATTTGTGTACAAATATTTGAAATTTCGTGATTCGTGAAATATTTGAGAAAAATAAGGATGTGTATCTTTGGATTTCACTGCTTTGAAATTGTCCATATTCAAATAATGTCGCTTTCATGTGAATACTTATACAAAGATACTGACTTTGACATATTAGCTTATGCTCAATCTTTCTCAGGAGCTAGGAAAATCTAGTCCAACTTAAACAATAAGGTACTAATTGAATTCTTCGAGCTCCTTTTCTTTTGGTATATTGATGTTGATGATGGAACCATTAAGTTGAATAGAGTCTTCTAGTCGTGTTGTGTTGAACACTATCTTCGAGAACAAGTGATGGTGATGCTTACCTCGACGGCTACTAAGAGGACCATTTCTTTGCATATTAGAGAACAATCAAAAGGATGATGGGGTAGAGATACCGTAAGTCCTCAAAGCCATTTATGGGTGGAAAGACTTTCCCGCCTTTTAAGAACCAACCAAATAATGAAGCCAAGGGAAGAAATCAAAGGCGTAATTGCATTATTTTTAGTCTCAATGTTATTTATGAAGAGTTAATTCAGAATCAGAGGTTATGACCACCGTTATGATGTTTCATATCACATGTACCATTTGTAGAATTTATATACTAAGTATTTCGGTTTATAACATTTGTATTGTAAGATATTAAATTTCAATAGAAGTTGAAATATTTTTATGAATTCATTTGTGGAAATAATTTTGTGAATTTGGAATTTATAAATTGGTCAATTGATATCTATTAATTGATATCTATATATGCAAAGTGTGTGTGTGGTAAGATGTGAATTGAATTTTTTTTTTTTTAAAAGTAGACTTTTAGTATCGGTTATTTAAATTAACCGATACTAAAAGTGACATTTAATATCGGTTATTTAAATAACCGATGCTAAATGTCATTTTTTTAGACAAAGAAACACAATGTTGAAAAGACATTTAGTATCGGTTATTTAAATAACCGATACTAAATGTCACTTTTAGTATCGGTTAATTTAAATAACCGATACTAAATGTCATTTTTAGACAAAGAAACACAATGTTGAAAAGACATTTAGTATCGGTTATTTAAATAACCGATATAAAAGTGACATTTAGTATCGGTTTTTTAAATAACCGATACTAAATGTCAATTTTTAGAGAGTAAACACAATGTTGAAAAGACATTTAGTATCGGTTATTTAAATAATCGATACTAAAAGTGACATTTAGTATCGGTTATTTTAAATAACCGATACTAAATGTACGTTTTCAAGACATAAAATCACCAAAAAACGTCATTTAGTATCGGTTTTTGAAAATCCGATACTAAAAGTGACATTTAGTATCGGTTATTTAACCGATACTAAATGTCAGACATTTAGTATCGGTCGAATTAGTATCGACGGATAACCGATACTAAAAGTGCAAAACAACCGATACAAAAAGCCTTTTCTGCACTAGTGAATAACAGAACGGTAGTCCATATACCTGATGTACAAAGGAAGAAGTTGGATGATAAAAGTATGAAGTGTGTCTTCTTAGGTGTTAGTGAGGAATCTAAAGTTCTTAGATTCTATGAACCTAATGCCAAGAAGATCACCATCAGCATAGATGTATTCTTCTCAGAATCTAAAGCATGGAATTGTGGAAATACAAGTGGAGAAAGTGAGACTGTTGAAGTCATTGATACTGCAGAACAAGACAAGGATGGGGGAAATGCTGCAGAGACAAAAGTACCCACAGGCAACACAAAAGCAATGATATATGTGGCAAATCAACGAAGGATCAGGCACGCTCTTGCTTGGCTAGCTGACTATTATACTAATGAAGATGTAGAAATGTTGAGCCTTTCCATCTTTACACGAGCAGAAGATCTTCTCACTTATGAAGAACCGTCAAACACGAGGTGTGGAAGCAGGCAATGCACACTGAGATTAAGTCTATTGAAAGGAATGTCACGTGGGAATAGACTATAATGAGTTCTCTCCTCTCGTAGCTAGATGGGACACTATTAGAAGAATTCTATCATTGGCACTGTCTTTCAATATGATGTGAATATTGTTGAGCAACCCCTAGGATTTGTAAATAAGGGAGAAAAAACACATGGTGTATAGGTTGAAAAAGGCATTGTATCGCTTGAAACAAGCTCCACGGCTTTGGTATAGCAAGACAGCATCCTACTTTTTCAACGAAGGATTTGAGAAGAAGTATCATTATGAGCACACTTTGTTTTTGGAGAATGGAGAGAAGGGCAACATTTTGATAGTTAGCCTCTATGTGGATGATTTGATTTACATAGGTAATTACAACAAGTTCTTTTTTTGAAGAATTCAAGCAATCTATGCAAAGGGAGTTTGATATGACGGACTTGGGAAATATGAGATTCTTCCTAGGTATTGAAGTTAAACAGAATGTCCAAGGAGTTTTCATATGTCAAAGGAAGTATGCTAAAGAGATTCTAGCAAGGTTTGACATGGAAAACAACAGTACTATGAGCAGCCTTATTGTGCTAGGGGACAACTATACAAGCATGAAGAAAGAAATCTAGTGGGTGGCACTAAATACAAGCAAATTGTTGGTAGCCTTATGTACCTAATAGCTACAAGACTAGACCTCATGTTTCTGATGAAGTCTCATCGTGAGATTCCCCCACTAAGAAGCACCTAATTGCAGCCAAACACAAATACTTAGATACCCAGGCATTGTGGACCTAGGAATACTGTACAAATGAAATCAAAGGGAGGAATTAATAGCCTACTTCGACAATGATTATGTTGGGGATGTAGATGACAGGAAGAGTACATCAGGATATGTTTTTATGATGGGATTAAGTGCTATTTCGTGGTCTTACAGAGAGCAACCAGTAGTGATGTTATCCACGACAGAAGCAAAGTGTGTCTCAGCTGCATATTGTGCTTGTCAGTCACATGGTTAAGGAGAATTTTGTAAGTGTCCGGTCATGAGCAAAAGGATCAGATCACACGTCTTTGTAGCTCAATAAACAAATTGTCCAAGAATCTGTGATGCATGGGCACAACAAACACATTGATGTAAGGTTTCATTTCCTAAGAGATCTCAAGAGAGATGGGTTGTAGAACTAACACACGCTTCCCAACTCGTCAGCAATTTGCTTACATGTTGACTTAACCCGTGAAGTTAGACCTTCTTTAACTTGAAGGAGAAATTGGGAATGATTTTGCAGTAAGAGATAAGCTAATTGTAGTTAGACAATTGAACTTAAGGGAGGAAATGTTATATAGTTGTTAATTCTATTTTGAAATAAGTTGTTTCTTTCTGTTATAATTGGTTAAGTCAATTAGCTAGGATAATTGTTAGTTACTTACTAGCCTAGCTATTTATGTTTGTATAAATGATTTGATTGATGTGTATTTATTGTCATTTTTATTGATGGTTTTAGGTCAGTTTTTAGCCTAGAATCACCCTTCTGTATCGTTTTTGTCTTTTTATCTAAATAAGTGGTTATCACATAATTCTAGTTTCTATTTCGTTTTTTTCCTAGATTTCATCGACTGTTGGATGCGTGGTCTTTGTTGTTGTTCGTCGTCTTCGTGAGAAGTTTTTGATTTCCCGTCTTGTTGCGGTGTTCGTTTGATTCAGATCAACAGATCTACTTCAACCTATTGCAAATTCAACCAATGACAAGAGCCTCAAAGTTACAAATCCAGATGCATAGTACTCTATTTTGTCACATTTGTAGGCATTTTGTCGTTTTATGCTATTAGCTTTGGTGTTTGACTTTGTTCGCAGATCCATCCTTTATACTTTTAGCATTTCTAAGTTTGTATTATTATCGATGTAATCTATCAATTTGAATGAATGAATATCTTTTTTAGTAAAAAAAAAATGATTTGATTGAGCAATAACAGAAAAGTAGTTCAACGTGACAAGTTGCACTTAACAATGCGTTGGACTAATTCACTTAATTTCCATTATTATTACTAGCGGGGTGTGTTGGTTTATTGGTGTGTTAGTGGGCTGTTATGTTTATTAGAAAATTTTACTTACACTAAGGATATTGTGGTCAGAAAAATCTGACACCAAAAGTGGCAGTTTTTTTGGAATCCCCTTTATATATAAGTATAGATATAGATTATTATTATATTAATTATTATTATTATTATAATTATTATTATTATTTGATGTATTCTTCTCCATATGCACCATGTAATTGGAGTAATGTTGGTTTTCTATAATTTAAAATCTCAAAATGTACTCTGTTTCATCTAGTTAGGAGTTACCAATAGTGATCTAAATACTTTTACTTTGTTATCTTTGGAAGGTTAATAAGGTTTTCAATTATTATCTAGAGAATTTTATTTTATTTTTGTGAAGTTCACAAGAGAAGATCAATTGGTATAATTTACGGGAGCTATTAACTAATTGATTTATAGATCAACATATATAAGCAAAGAGGATTGGTGAACTATGTTTTTTTTTTGGTCAATCATTGGTGAACTATGTTAACTTCTATAAATAATTACTTTTTCTTTTGGACTCTTTTGTTTTTGTCCAATTTTAATTACCTATATGTTCCAAATTTGTTTACAACCCTAATCATACGATCCAAAACATGCCAACAAGGGTTGGTATCAAAGTCTTACGTTCGAGTCTCACGTGTTGCAAAAAATTTATTAGTAGAAAAAAACCACACAGACCGGTAAGACTAGGGACACATAGTCGATCAAGTTTTTTAGCGTAAATTAATTATCGACAAAGTCGGTGCATATATACTGTACACCAATAACACATTAAAAAAAGGCTTAAATACTACTTTTTCCCCTGTAAGTATAAGGAAATCCATTAGGGCCTCTGTAAAATAAAAAACTTTAAAAGAACCCTTGCAATTACGTAACGTCTCTAAATGGGCCCCTACTGTTACTTTAATCTAACACTGTTAATTTAATCTGACGTGGATGTAATTACGTGGCTTATATCATCTTCTTTATTCATCATCTTCTTCATTCAGATCTGAAACACCCAAGTTCTTCCATCTTCTTCTTCCTTCTTCTCTGTTCGTTCACTCCAATGGCAAGAAGAATGCTTCTTCGAATGCTGCATCAAGGCAAGGCTTGCTCCCTTTATGTGAATAAAGTTTTGTAGTATTTTGGCAATTGTTCAGTTTTGTAATTCAGTTTCTATTAAAATATCTTGATGCTATTAAAATACTCTTGCTAGTAATGGATATTAATTTGCTAGTTCAATGAAAGTAGTATTTTGGCAATTTTTCAGTTTAGTAATTCAGTTTCTGGTCTTAAGAAATTCAGGTACATTTATGTATCTTGATTGTGCAGTTTCTGGTCTTATGATTGTGCAGGTGCTGTTAAAAATTCTGGTCTTATATCAATTTTGGTCTTATGTATCTTGATGCTATTAAAATTCTGCAGCAGTTTTACATAGTATATGTGTGTGAACAAATCTGCAGCAGCAATTGTAAATCTGCAGCACTTTTATATCTGCAGCATTTTCTCAAGCATTTGACAGCATTTTATGCAGCATTTCCATTTGACAGCAATTGACAGCATCTTATGCACCATTTGACAGCATTTTATGCAGCATTTTTTGGTGTGACAACATTTCCTCGATTCATTAATATTGCATAAAACCAATATACAAAACTTGATTCATGCACATAAAGGGAGCAACTTGCCTTGATGCAGCATTCGAAGAAGCACTGCTTCTTGCCATTGGAGTGAACGAACAGAGAAGAAGATGGAAGAACTTGGGTGTTTCAGTTCTGAATGAAGAAGAAGATGATATATGAATGAAGAAGATGATATAAGCCACATAATTACATCCACGTCAGATTAAATTAACAGTGTTAGATTAAAGTAACAGCAGAGACCCATTTAGAGACTTTACGTAATTGCAAGGGTTCTTTTAAAGTTTTTTATTTTACAGGGGCCCTAATGGATTTTCCTTATATTTGCAGGGGCAAAAGTAGTATTTAAGCCTTAAAAAAAATACTATCCGAAATTTGACTGAGAAAATAAGATGGCTAGTGCCAAATTAAGGGAACAATAAATTAAAAACCACATAGTTCCATAACAATACATCAAAAGCATATTTCTATTAATGATGTTATTCATTTGTTCTCAAGAATGAACATAGGAAATGTAGGATCCAAATCCAACCAACAATAAATTAACATTGACCTTTTATTTTCTTAAGACAAGACCAAAGAAACATACATAAATATTTTTACTTTTACATCATCTCAATTTGGCCACCTCGTTTGTTATTTGTTGCCACAGCTTCAACATCTTCATATAAAGAACTTCCATATTTAGAACTTGAATTTTCATGTTTATCACCTTGACCCCAAATAGCAAGCTTCTTCACCATGAGCAGCTTCATCACCAATTTCCATATCCTCTTCCGACATTCTCAACGGAACGAAAAGTCGAATAAAGAGACATATCAAACTCGTGCTTAAAACATTAACAAAAATAACAAACAAAATTCCAAGTAATTGGATTCCAATTTGTCTTAAACAAAATATCAAACTTTTGATTAAACATCATAGTGAACCATGGAATTTAGCCAGAGAATACTCCCATTATAAGTGCTGCGCCCTTGCACAACTCCTGAATAAGATAAATAGGAAGCAATAATTATGACAATATTGAGTATAGAGATTTCTTGGCTACACTTACTTTTAGAATTATATATGTACACTTAGCAATTTGTAGCTAATGTTTAGCTATGCATCTCATTTAATAAAAATATAGAATTTAAATGGCATGAAGTGTCAATGTATGATAGTTTTACACTTACATTTAATGTGATTTCACTATTTTGTAGTTAATTTTAAGATGGATTTAATTTATATGCATCGTCGTCGGTGTGTATGATTTTTTACAATCTCAGCTAATCATGAAATGACACGTCATAAAAAATATTTGACTTTATCTCAACTACTTAAAAAGTCACTCATACCAAGATTTTCAATTAGTTGCTAGTGTAAAAAAATTTACAACGATAAAGGTGTATACCGATTAAACTATTTAAAATATAGTCACAAGAGTCGACTCACATGGCAAAATAGTCAGCCTAAAACTGGTTTACACTAACGATACGTGTCCTTAACACTCTAAAATATAACAAAAATAAGTTGTTATATTCATTCTTTCATTCATATTTCTATCTTTTTGTGGAGAAAAATTCATATACAAAATATTGAGATAATTGGGCCAATATTTACTACTCTCTCTGGTCATATACATAACAGAAAAATGCAGTTTTATATTCATTGAATAGTTGATGCATCTGACCGAATTCATAAGTTATTCAATAAACATACAATTGCATTTTTTTCTTTTATATATATATATATATATATATATATATATATATATATGACCCGATGGACTAGTTAAAAGGAAGAACTTTCATATTGAATTTTTCAATCTAAAAAAGTAGGAACTTTTGTAAAAGTTCTTGCAATATACTAGTTAAATAATACAAACCAAACCAGTGATCATGCCTTGAACAGCACCAATTACAGAAGGCTTTCTAAAGAATATAACATCAAGGAAGACCAAAGTAAGCAAACTAGTAGCAGTATCCATGCTCACTGAGTAAGGATCTCCTCCTCCATTGAAACCTGTCCATCTCATCCATATATAGTAGTCCTGCTCCTGCTAGCATAAGAAGAATGTTGTTTGGTGGGAACCTTTCTCTGTCCTTGTTTAGACGTGGTCCAACCTGCCAAATGATTATGTGTTATGCTTGATGTTAGTAAAAGGCGAAAGAATAGTTCGCTTTGTGTCTATCACACGGCTCCGTGGTTTTGGTGCTCCTTCCTTTTATATTAACAATATCTTGCTACCTCTTTGTATCTAACAGGTGTGGGCTTTTTTGAATAGTAACACTTCCTTTCTTTGCATTCCAACACTCTAGCTTTTGTTCGGTACTATCAAATCAGGATTGATGTTCAGTGTTATTGCCATCTTCTTCTAGATGTTTGGTGGGAAATTTTCTAGATTAAGGCCTGTACGGTTCAAAATGGAATGGAGTAAAGAAAATTTTATTTCCATTCCTTTATGTTAGACACTGAAATGAAGGCCTCTTTACGCAATTAAGTGATCATATCATATGATTTCTCTCTGAAATACTAAACATTAGAGAAACAAAATGAACTCAAAGGATCTCAAATATACTACTTGATATGTATTTGGTTCGACTTCATAACGATTCAACATGGAAATATTGCAAATAGAAAATTGTTAGATAGTTGTTAATTCTGTTTTGTAATAAGTTGTTTCTGTTATAATACTGTTGAAGTCACTGATAATGTAGAACAAGAGAAGGATGAGGGAAATGCTACAGAGACAGAACCCACGGGCAACACAGAAGGAGTGATACCTAGGGTGGATCAACAAAGGATCAAGCATTCTCATGCTTGGCTAGCTGACTATTATACTAATGAAGATGCACAAATGTGTTGAGCCTTTCCATCTTTACACTAGCAGAAGATCCTCTCACTTATGAAGAAGCTATCAAGAAGGAGGTGTAGAAGTAGGAAATGCATACTGAGATGAAGGTTATTGAAAGGAATATCACGTGGGAATTGACTAACCTGCCAACAGGGGCTAAAAAGATTGTGTGAAATGGGCCTATAAGACTGAATACAATGAAAGACGAGAACTTGAGGAATACAAAGTTGGGCTTGTGGTCAAATAATACTCTCAAGATTATGGAATATATTATAATGAGGTATTTTCTCCCGCTAGATGGGACACCATTAAAAGCATTCTATCCTTGGCAGCAATTAGAGGATGAAATGTCTTTCAATTTGATGTAAATGGTGCCTTTTTTCATGATGAGTTGAATGAAACAGTGTAGGTTGAGCAACCCCTAGGCTATGTAAAGAAGGGAAAATAACACATGGTGCATAGGTTGAAAAAGGCATTGTATGGCTTGAAATAAGTTCCACTGGCTTGGTATAGCAAGATAGAATCCTACTTTGCCAAGGAAGAATTTACTAAGTGTCCTTATGAGCACACTTTGTTATTGGAGAACGGAGAGAAGGGCAACATTTTGATAGTTAGCCTCTATGTGGATGACGTGATTTACATAGGTAATTACAACAAGTTTTTTTTTTTTTAAGAATTCAAGCAATCTATACAAAGGGAGTTTGATATCACGGACTTGGGAAAGATGAGATTCTTCCTAGGTATTGAAGTTACACAGAATGTCCAAAAAAATTTCATATGTCAAAGGATGTCAAAAGAAGTATGCTAAAGAGATTCTAGCAAGGTTTGGCATGAAAAACTACAATACAATGAGCGACCTTATTGTGCTAGGGACAACTATCCAAGCATGAAGAAAGAAATCTAGTGGGTGCCACTAAATACAAGCAAATTGTTGGTAGCCTTATGTACCTAATAGCTACAAGACCAGACCTGATGTTTACGGTAAGTCTCATCAGTATATTCATGGAAACTCCCACTAAGAAGCACCTAATTGCAGCCAAACAAATACTTAGATACATGAAAGGCATTATATGACCTAGGAATACAGACAAAAGAAATCAAAGGGAGGAATTAATAGCCTACTCTGACAATGATTATGTTGGGGATGTGGATAACAGGAAGATACATCAGGAAATGTTTTTATGATGGGATTAGGTGTTATTGCGTGTCCTTTCAGAGAGCAACCAGTAGTGACGTTATCCACGACAGAAGCAAAGTGTGTCTCAACTGTATATTGTGCTTGTCGAGGCCACATGGTTAAGGAGAATTTTGGAAGTGCTTGGTCATGAGCAAAAGGACTACATCACACGTCTTTGTGACAATATTTAGCTCAATAAACAAATTGTCCAAGAATCCTGTGATGCATGGGCATAACAAACACATTGATGTAAGGTTTTATTTTCTAAAAGATCTCAGTAGAGATGGGTCGTAGAACTGACACACTTCCCAACTCACCAAAGAACTTGCTTATATGTTGACTAAACTCGTGAAGTCGAGACCTTCTTTAACTTGAAGGAGAAATTGGGAATGATTTTTGTAAAGAAGAGATAAAGTGATTGTAGTTAGACAATTCAACTTAAGGGTGGATATATTATATAGTTGTTAATTCTATTTTGAAATAAGTTGTTTCTTTCTGTTATAATTGGTTAAATGTAAGGAACCGAAATGCAAATCACAGATACAAGAGTAATTCTTACACAGCAAAAGTAAAAGGAAAAAGTTCTTTCATTCATAATTCATTGATGACAATCCCTTCATTCAATACTAATATAGTG
This sequence comes from Oxytropis ochrocephala, assembly GCA_020916435.1. Lineage (NCBI taxonomy): Eukaryota > Viridiplantae > Streptophyta > Magnoliopsida > Fabales > Fabaceae > Oxytropis > Oxytropis ochrocephala. The sequence goes on along the minus strand of CM037090.1, from coordinate 57,694,717 downwards.
ATACTAGTAGTATTGTACCCCCAAGGGGTGACTCAGTACTATTCTAGAATATCCTTAAAGGAAAGAAAAAAACAAAATAAAATGGGAATATATCATCTAGACTCTTCCACACAAGGACACCTCATTTGTAGACAACTTCATAGTCCCTATGCCATTTGGGCTTCTCCTTATTTCTCTTAGCTCTTCCTTGAGGTATCTCCACCAAGCAATTGGACTCCTCTTCAATGGGTTGGCTCGTATCTTCCTCATGGCTCATAACATTTCCATCCCCTTGAGAAGACACCTTGTCCTTAAGGTGTAGTTGTGGATACAGTTTCTGCAACTCTGCAAAGGACTCCCAAGTAGTGTCTTCAGGATATAAACCCTGCCATTGGACTAGAACTTCAGAATCATTGCTAGCAGATAAACGAGAGCCAACAATAGCAGCAGGTGTGATGATAGGAGAGTTGTCTTTAGCTGAGGGAGGCTGTGTCAAAGGAACAGCAGTTGTACCATTACACATTTTAAATTGTGAAACATGCATTACTCTGTGAAATTTACTTGCAGCAGGTAAATCTACCTTAAAAGCAACTGAACCAACAACTTTAAGCAAAGTAAAAGGACCATAGTAGCGTTTAGATAGCTTGTGTGTGATCTGAGCACCCAAAGAAGCTTGTCTATATGGCCTAAGCTTGACAAATACCAAGTCACCCACCTTGAAAGGGTGATCCAATCTCTTTTATCAAGAAATTCCTTCATAATGATTGAGCTTTTCAAGAATTTGGACTTAATTGCGCAAGCATTTCTTCCCCGTGGAAAGCTCGTAATCCACGACTTCAATTTTAGAAGACCCAACAATGTATTGAACTAGCATAGGAGGTTTTCCATACACCACTTGGAAAGGTGTCATACCATTAGAAGAATGAATTGAAGAGTTGTAGTGCCACTCAACTAAGTGTAAGAACTTGCCCCATTTGGATGGTTTGTCAAAAACAAAGCAACGCAGAAATTGCTCAAGGGCCTTGTTGACAATTTCTATCTGTCCATCACTCTGTGGATTGTAGGCAGAAGACATACGAAGTTTTGTTCCACATAATTTAAACAATTCTTGCCAAAAATGGCTAAGAAAGATGGGATCTCTGTCTGAAATACTACTCTTAGGCATACCATGAAGTTTACACACCATATCCGCAAAAACAGTGGCTACACCAGAAGCAATAAAATTTGTAGGTAGTTTTCCAAAATGTGCAGCTTTAGAAAACCTATCAACTACCACTAGAATTGTTGTATAGGTTTGGAAAGAAGGTAGCCCTACTATAAAGTCCCTGGAAATGTCCTCCCAAACACCCTCAGGAATGGGAATAGGCTGTAATAAACCATAGGGTAAATGGTTGGGATGTTTGATTTGTTGGCACACAGAACAAGCATTAACATAAGCAGTGACATCTTGTTTCAAACCAGACCAGAAAAGGTTTTATTTCATCCTACCATAAGTCTTAGCAATACCACTATGACCCCCTATAGGAGAAGCATGAAATTCATCTAATAAAAGGGTTTTCATCTCAGAACAATCAGGAATAACTAGCCTATTATGAAAAAAAAACAGCAAGTTATTGTGAACTGCATAACCTATGTGAGAAGCAGAATCCTCAGAAATTTCCTTAATGAGTTGGTGTAACTTAGCGTCCTTAAGGAGTTGTTGCTGAATCTTGTTGAGCAAGTCTATGTGGGAAACTGTGAGTGCCAAATAAGTAGCAGGGGGTTCATGGATTCGGGAGAGAGCATCGGCCACCTTGTTGTGAGCACCAAGTTTGTATAAGATCTCATAAGTATAGCCAAGAAGCTTAGCTAGGTAGAACTGTTGTTCTGGTGTCTGAATCACTTGAGTCGTTAATTCACGAATGCTCCTTTGATCTGTGTAGATAAAGAACTTGTTGCCTAACAAATAAGCATGCCATTTTTTGACTGCAGTGACAATAGCACAGAGTTCCCGAACATATGTTGAAGCATTGAGTAACTTGTGGCAAAACTTTTTGCTGAAGCAAGCAACTTGGAAGCACAACTCGCATTCCCAATCCTGATGCATCAGTCTCCACTATGAAGGGTGCAGAGAAATCTGGTAGAGCTAATACTGGTGCTTCTGTCATAGTTGTCTTGAGCTTGTTGAAAGCTTCCTCTACTGTAGTAGTCCAAATAAAAACGTCCTTCTTCAACAATTATGTCAAGGGGTGAGCAATCATAGCATAATTCTGCACATACTTCTTGTAAAAACCAGTTAGACCTAGAAAACCACGAAGCATCTTCACATTTTTTGGAGTTGGCCAATTGAGCATGGCCACAATCTTCTCTTGATCAGGACCCACACTTGTGGCAGACCTACATGGCCCAAATAATGCATAGAGGGCTGAGCAAACAAACATTTGGACTTCTTGAGGTAAAATTGGTTAGTAACCAAACAAGAGAAAACTGTTTCTAAGTGAATAATGTGTGATCTTCTAAGGATTTACTATAAACTAATATATCAAAGAACACAATCACAAATTTCCTTAGATAGGGTTCAAAAATCAGATTCATGGTGGCTTGAAAGGTAGACAGTGCATTACACAACCCAAAAGGCATGACCAAAAATTCATAGTGGCCTTGATGAGTCCTAAAAGCAGTTTTGTGGACATCATCAGGGTTCATACGAAGTTGGTGGTAGCCTGCCCTTAGGTCTAGTTTAGAAAAACAGGTTGTGCCATACAATTCATCTAACAACCATCAATAGAGGGAATTGGAAAACGATCTTTAGTAGTAATGGCATTAAGTGCTCTATAATCAACTCATCAATAGAGGGAATTGAAACCATATCTCTAGTCAATGTGGGACTTGAGTTTTTCCCAATACACCCCCTCACGCCAAGTACTATTGGGCGTGGTGCGTGGATAATAATGGTGGGTGACCCGAAGGATCTAAGATAGACTCTGATACCATCTTAGAATGTGGTTTAGGTCTAACTCAACCCCACAAAACTGGCTTGTAAGGTGAGGGATGCCTCTCACTTATAAAGTCTTTGAGACCATATCTCTAGTCATTGTGGGACTTGGGTTTTTCCCAATAGCTCAAGTCAACAAATTCTAATGAAACTAGATTATTCCAACAATCAGGCAATTCTCCTTTTAATTGATTGTTTGATAAATCCAAAGCTTTTAAAAAGCCGGTGTCTTTATTGTTGCATCCAAAGGAAACTAAATTTGAAAATTTATTATCGGAAAGATACAATATTCTTGCTTGATATAAGAACGGCGGAACGGGACCTTCAAGTTGATTTGAACTCAAATCTATTTCACCAACATTGAGTTCTATTCTAGATTGGGCCACTAGGCCCACTAAGGAAAGTGGACCCGAATCAGCCTAATGACCGGAATCCATGACCATGACATAGCATTTCACATTGGACCATGAGGCCCATGCGCATAATGGGTCGTAGACAAGCCCAATTCCTTGGATCCACATTCAAGGCCCAACTCATTAAGCCTCGGCAGCTCAGATTCACCCAAACTATCCAACGGTTCAGAGCTAGCAAGGATCTCTATAAATATAGGCTAGCATACTCCACAATTCTATACTGTGTTGAGCGTCGAAATGTCTTTGCAGGTACCCCCTCCGTTCAAAACACACGGAGATCCAACCCGACAGGAGCACTATAAACTGCAGTCTCAGGCCAACCCGAAAAGACAGCAAGATACATAACATCTTCGAAATTGGGAGTCTTACCGATGATATTGTTGTTTTAAACATTAAAAAATGGCTTAAATATGTTTTTCGTCCCTGCAAATAAAGTCCTTGTATAATTATTTTTCGTCCCCACGTCATCTTTTTTTGACAGATCACTAACAGAAGGGTGTTTTTTAAAAAATGTTATTTTGCAGGAACTTATTTAAAAAAATTAATTTGCATGTACTTATTTGAAAAACATATGTATATGCATGACGAAAAACATATTTAAACCTTAAAATCAAACATTTGTAATTTGCCCCAAAACTAAAGAGGTGGATCTAGATTATTACCAACATTTGAAATGTTGAGATAGTCTAAGTGGTTTTGAGTGCGGAGCCAATTTGGAAATATAAGATTAAGATTGGAAGATGTTAGATCCAAATATTCCAATTGGAAAGGAGGAATCCGATCATCACTAACCTTTACAGTGAGTGAGCTATTATACAGACCCACCCAGTTCTTCTAATTTAGAAAGGTTAGTGAAATGGGAGTCAGAGACATACCCTTCAAAAGAATTGCCACCTAGAAACAAAGATGCAACTCAGTTAGAGATCCGATGCTTTTTTGGGAATGTTTCCAACAAATTGATTTCCAATTTTACTCTCATTACTTTAATTAAATTTCTCATTTATCCTCCATTAAAGAATTTCTCTGTCATTTGTAATCATTAATTACAAATGTTTATTTATGTAATTTTATTTTTATAAGCTACTTCAACCGCTAATTTTACCAAACACTTTAAATTCAATCCGCTAGCTTATCCGCTACCTCATCGGCTAGTAAGTCTCGATAAGTAAAGTTCATACGACAAGGATACATTTCCAATGCATTTGGAATAGTTTTGAGGAAAAATATCTGCATCTGAAAGGTCGCAGTCTCTTAGTCGTAGTTCTTTAAGCATTGGAAGCTTCTGTTGGATCACTATTCAAATCAATAGTTCTCAAAGAAGAGAGGTTGGATAGCCACTCAACAATGCCACCATTTTGTTTGTTAATTCGAAGATCAAAACTGTAACCGAATGCAAGCCACTGCAACATCGAAAGACTCCCAAGTTTGGAAAGGAATTGATCCAACAAGATTATTACCTGTGATATCGAGATGTTGTAGTGTTGAGAGCTTCCCAATTTGGTAGGGAATCTATCAAACATATTCACCAAAGATTAAGGTATTGTAAGTTGGAGAGTGAGCCAATAAAGTTTGGGATGTCAGCCTCAACCACTAAATAACTGAGGTCTAGATATGTGAGTTTTTGTAGCTCAGTTATTGAAGGATTGATTTCACTAGCTACATTAATTTCACTGAGATCATTTCCATCAATTGCATGTAAATCAAGCCTTTCGACGTGGTCTTCTTCATTTTTGCTTTGATCTTCGTACCATTTGCAACAATCTGCATTTGGAAGGTCCTTCCATCACTACAACATTTTGACTCAAAGGCAACGCTCAAAATCGTTGTTCAAAGCCAAAAAGCCGTTGTCTTTACTTTCTACAACGGTTTTGAGTATATATAGTTCATGCTACTGGATCAACTTAGGTAATATTAAATTGTATAGCAAGCTGTTCTAAATAATTAAAGGGAATTGCCATGGAGATTAGAGGTCTACACTCGACATTAAATTGAAGCATACCTGATGAGCAAAGATCTTTCCGCAAATCTCGTCGCTAGAAGGTCACCTAGTAGTTTGCCTTTCAACAACTCAAAAGAAACATAACCTAAGAAACAAAGTTTAATAGTAAAATTAGTGTGATCTGTTTTTGTAATATGTTACAGTAGTAATACTAAAATTGAATACAAAAAAGCATGTTCCATAGAGTTAATACCAGTGCTTACTGCTGATACAAGTGACCAAAAATCCAAGTGAAATTGCCTATTACTAGAGATGTTATCATATTGGATGATCACAGTCTATATAAGCTTTTCTTCAACAAACACACACACACACAATCAGAACCACATGAAACATTTATATGAAAAGTAGAGCATAGATGCAGAGGAGTTCCACATGAAAGAGTAAAAAAAATGAAAATAATAAATATGAGTCCTTCAGTCCATTAAGCTTTAAATTGAGAACTTAAGGTACAAAAAGTTGAGTCATATATACATCGGTGCTTCATATATTATTGTTGCTCATACTCTTGCTGGAGTATTCGGATTGTATGCTAGCTCCCATTTACATAATTTCATTTCAACTTGTATTACAAATATTATTGTTGTGAAATGACACAAGTTTATTTTGGTAAAAAAATGTTTATAAGGATGATTTATTATATACAACTCAATATCCATTTTAACATAAGAGCTAAAATTTATATTAAATCTTATTAGCATTGCCAAACTTCACTTTTGTTACTTTATCTTTCACAGAAGTTTCAATTTGATCTTTTATGTTCCAAATCTGTGTCAAAGTGATTTTTTTAACATTTTCGTCCATTGAATTTAACAGATGCCACACTGGCAGCTACTTGTTTTGTGGCTTGCTTACTTGGCATTAGTATCTAGGAAAAGAACGTAAAGGACCAAACTGAAATTTTGGTAAAACATAAAGAACCAAATTGAACTTTTGGCAAAAACCATAATCTTCATCCCCAAACCCACCACCCTCCACCACCATCACCACCTTCCCACTCTCTCCACCGCGCCGCCATCACCACCACTACGACCTCTCTCTCCTCCCATGGTCTCTCTCATCTATTCTCTTCATCCCCTTCATCTTCATCCGCAAATTGAAAAATTAGGGTTTGGAACATAATTATGGGTTTTTTTTTTAATTTTGGATTCCAAACCCTAATTTTTTCAATATGGGGACTAAGATGAAGAGGACAAAGAGAAAATAGGAGAGATACCAAGCGAAAGAGACAGAGGGGGGCAAATAGAGAGATCACTACAACAAAAATGGCAACCGGCGGCGGTTATTCTGCGGCGGTTACGGCAAAACCGCCGCCAGTGTAAATATTGCGGCGGTTTACGCGGTGGTGTAGGTAACCGCTTCATTAAGTGATCATACTGCGGCGGTTTTGAGGCATTCTGCGGTGGTTCTGAAAATTTAAAAAAAGGAGTTCAAGCGGCGGCAGTTAGGGTCTCATTCTGTGGCGGTTACTAAATTTTTGGTGTCAGAAACAACTCTCCCTCTCTTTATTTTTTTTGACAATGCGTTTTTTATCTTAATGCGTTTTTTATCTTAATTAAAAGATTAAAAGAAAAAAAAAACCAAAACCCTCAGTTCTCTCGCTCTCTGCTCTCTCACAGTTCTCTCGCTCTCTCACAGTTCTCTCGCTCTCACGACTCAGTCGTCTCGCTTCTTTCATCTTCTTCTGCGCTCCAGTTCTTTCCTCAGGTCTCTCTCTAACGACAAACAGCACAGGTGCGTCCTCTCTCTCTCTCTCTAGGGTTTTGAGTTTGTCACTGAAATTTTCCTTGTTTGGTTAATAATCACTTTCCTTGTTTAGGTTGCCACTGAAATTTTCAACGATTCCTTATTTTAGTTTTATCCATTCACATGTTTTGTGAACTGTGAGAAGAGAAGGAAAGATTGGTGAGAAAAAAAAAAGCAAAAGAATTCAAAACTTTAGGGTTTCGATTTGGTAGTGTAAGATTGATTTTGAGTTAGATCAGTATGTTACTCCAACTTGTTATTTTTTATAGAAGGAATTTGTGCAACTGGTTATGCTTAATTAATTACTATAAGAATAACAAGAACAAGATTAAAAGTGCTAATTTTGTGTGCAGTATTAAAAATGCCAATTTTGCATAGTTATAATAGATTAGAAGAGATAGGGAATTAGAGTGAGCTGCAGAACCTGTAGTTATATCAGAACTCAATTCCTGGTTCAATTCCACATCAAATTGGATGATGCAAATTCTTAGGATGATGCAGCTTCTAGTTCTTCATTGATTGTAATTGTCCCATTGATTAATTGAGTTCCATTACACAAAACTTGTAACTATTTGGAGATATAACAAAATAATTAGTTGCCATACTTTGATCTATAGTGACTTCCTTGTACATAAATATGAATTGATAGTTAAACTTCTGCCAAGGCTAGAAGAGATTTTCACACTGATTCTTTTGCATAATAACAAGTCTTTCTTTCTTTGTAAAATTACAAGTCTTTACAAGTCTTTCTTTCTTTGCATAATAACAAGTCTTTGCAAATTGTCTTTCTTTGCTGCATAATAACAACACTATCCTTGTGACTTTGTGAATTTCCATTAGTAAGTATTTTTGTTTATTTCTATTATTATAAAAATGAATGAATAATAATTCATAGACTAATACTTTGGTGGAATGAAACAATAGCCATTTTAACAGAAAAGTGTGGGAAATTTAGGCATTTTGATTAATTGAAAGTGCAATTCATGGTGATAAGATATTTGAAAAAGTTTAAGCATATCACCCAAATAGAGTTCAAGCATCTCTATGTGTATTTTTTAAGTTAATGCTTCTAACTCAGCCATTGCAAAAGTTTGAGCAACCACTTTCATGTCCCCTTATGATTTCAATAAGAAAACTAAGTGGAAACACTTCAATTTCAGACATGTTGGTTGATATGATAAGCTGCTGCTCAGCTCCTATCCTATAGATAAAAATCATTGTGATTATATTGGACAGGTACAAAATTGTGGATTTGAACTTCAAATATTTGCAGAGGTTTCCTTGAATTAAACTCAAAACTTGAAACAATTAATCGTCTAGCTATTACAAAAAGTCTATATAAGTATTTTTTTTTTCACTTAGTGTGCTACGGCAGTTTTGGTAATGTAGTGTATAGGTAGAGAATGTGCGAAAAGAAAATAATGAACACGAAATATAGAGTCTAAAATTTGTATCACATCTCATTGTATTACTATTGAACTTTATACAATTAATGGCCTAGAATTAAACACTATTTCTTCTCTATTTTTAGTTTTCCTAATTTACTGACCTTAATTTGATTTTTGTTCTTTGCTATTTCAGGAGGTACTTGGTTGATTGGTGCTTGGCTTGAGGTCCTTGTTGAGAGGTACTGAAAGCTACTTGTTTTTGTTGAGAGGTTCTTCTTTGAATATAATTTAGGTTTTGAGTTCAGTATAAGCTTGATTTAGGTCGATTTTAGCTTCAATAGAATGAGTTGCTTGTTAATTGGTTGATTTGCTTGTTAATAGTTGTTCAGTGTTTCCAAAATTTGTGTTAAATAACCCTATTGTATTGCTTTGTTCTTAGTGTTATATCTTCTTCAAGTTTTTGCGAATCTGAAGTTATATGTGCTGGGTATTAGCTTGTTCTCTATTTTAATAGCTTGATTTGTTTGATTTGCTTGTTGGGTAGTAGCATGATGTGTGTTGGAGAAGCGAGAGTGTTCTTTGAACCTCATATGAGTGTTGTGTTGGGTAGTGTTCGGTTTTTAATTGTTCAATTTTATGCCCTTGGTTTGGATGCTAATTCAGTAGCTGCACAAACTATCTCATAGTCCTGCTGAGAAATAAAATTAACTATGATTGAGATTCCCTAAAAACACGCAAGAACTTCAACATGGTAGATCACACCCGAAAAAATTAACTAAGTCACAAAAAACAGTCAATCCAGAACACAAATTATAGTAAAGTTTGTCATAATCATCAACTACAGCTTTCCATAGGCCCACACCACACATTCATACCCCTGTTACACCTAAGTGGAACTCACAAAGTGAAACTGAGAACACTAGACTTAGAATTACCACTGAGATAAAACAAAAAAGAAGTTAATCCAATTGTAGACTACCAAATTAAGCAAAGCTCTGTAGCGACCGAAAAATCCGAGGAAAGGATTCTTCGAAAGTTCAAAGGAAGCCGCCACCAAATTTTAGTTTAAGGGCAAATTCGGAAAATCCCTTTATGCTTAGGACAAGGCAAAGTTTAGGGTTGGGAGTCATTATGTGTGGGGAAGGTATTAGCACCCCACGACATCCTTTGTCTAACTAGTTAAGATTTATTAATAATTACCCTTTTATTTATAGAGGAAAAAGACTTAATTAAATTTTTAATTTTTAGTGCTTGACAAGAGTGGTCTCTTGCTCCTACGTACCTCCGGATGCAATGGAGGAATCAAAGCTACGTAGTTCTTCCTGAAAAAGGTTTATTGGTTGGTGTTTTTTAGTGTAGGGTCCTAGGATTCCTTGAACTGCTGACTCACTAATTCCTAGGGCGACTAACCCGATTGTACAACCGACTTAGTCCCCTACTTTTCAAAGTAATTTTTGAGTTTTTGAAAGAAGTTGGTTTGGTATGAGGTGGGTCCGTTTTAGAATAGGTATTCTAGAACTCCTGAACTGTACAACTCATTAGTTCTAGAACGCTGACTAACCCGGTTGTACAACCGACTTAGTTCCCTATTTATGGAAAAATAGCTTATTCGTATTTATTAAATTTTGGGTTCTTACCGAATCAGCATGACTCATTGGCCCTAAATAATGACTAACTTGGTTGTACAACCGACTTAGCCGTTTATTTTTGGAAAAATGATTTATTTATATTTTATTAAGTTTTTTGTAGGATTCTTGAATCAGATGTACTCATTGGTCCTAAAATGATGACTAACAGGTTTGTACAACCGACTTAGCCATTTATTTGACTTGAGAGGAAAATAATTTATTTGTATTTTTATAAATTTTTAGGATTCTTGCTATGCATACTCATTGGTCCTAAGATGATGACTAACCCGGTTGTACAACCGACTTAGTCTTTTATTTTTGGGAGAAATGATTTATTTATATTTTTATAAATTTTTAGGATTACTGAACTGTACAGCTCATTGGTCCTAGGATGATGACTAACCCGGTTGTACAACCGACTTAGTCTTTTATTTGATTTTCAAAGAAATAAACTAATTTTGTGCATAAAAAAAGACAAACTCGATAATTAATAAAGACTAGGCTAAAAAATATAATAAATAAACAAATAAATAACTATATACATAAATAAATATGAATAGATATATACATAAACAAATAAATAAATAAATAAATAGACTATATTATAAATAAATGATAAATAAATATGTACATAAAATAAACAAAACTAACCTGGACTCGACGAGTGCCGAAACGGACTAAGCAAACCGGACTCCTATCTGGTCCATTTTGACTCCAAGACCGCAAGAACCGCTTTGAGAATCGGAAAGCCGACTCAAAACGTCCAAATGATCAAAGACAGGCTTTTAGTGAAATGGGTCGCTATCGCTTTGACCCAAAAGATCACTTAACCCGCCAATGATCTCCCCCCCTAATCTTCACCTCTCAACCCCTTTTATATCCAATTGCTAGGGAGCTCTTGTTTCTTGTGAGCAATGTGGGACTAAAACAAAGTAGAGAAAGCAATTCCCCTTTAAAACACAATTTTCGTTTTTCTCAAACCTGTCACCGTAAATTTGCGATTCCGGATTCGTTAACCGTTGGATCGTCTTTCTTTTTTGACAGCAGGTTCGTGACACATATATCTCCGCTTTCACCGTTCGGATCGTCAAACGAGGTCCGAGGAGAGAGAAATTGCCTTCGCAATAACTGCAGTTTTTGTCCGTTTTTCTCAAACCTCTCATCGTAAAAGTGCGATTCGGAATCGTTAACCGTCGGATCGTCTTCATTTTTTTACAGCGGGTTCGTGGGAAATATGTCTTCACTTTCACCGTTCAGATCGTAAAAACGAGGTCCAAGAGAGAGAAATTTCCTCGAATAGTAGCTAAAAACTAACACCAAAAATACGCAAAAAACTACTATTTTTGTAATTTTCAAAAAAGTCCAAAAAAAAAAAAATAAATAAATAAATAAAATGATTGAAAAAACTCCAAAATAAAATGGTTGAAAAAGTCCAAATTAAAATGGTTGAAAAGTCCAAATTAAAAACTATTAAAAAGAACTCGAGATAAAAAATTGGGGTATAACAATTTGCCTCTCTTTATTTATATTTTACTAGAAAAGGTGAAGTGTATTCAAATTTTCGTAGTGAAAATAGAAATAAAGATAGAATAGACGTCAATTTTGTCCGTTTTAAGAGGAAGCGAAGGGTTTGAGAGATAAGAGGAGTGGTTAATACTTGGCGCATTGGCGAGAGTTGAATGAAGGGTCAACAAGGACTCGAAGGAGCACTAAGGCTCTCGAAGGACCACTCGTGGTCTAGAAGGTCGCCTAGGCCTTAATTGAAGGACCATCGTGGTGCGAAGGAGCGCAACTAGCTACGGTACTAGTTAAAGCGGTGCGAGGGGGCCTTTATATTCGGCGGCCATGATGGGTCAAGATCGTGTCTAGAATCGATATGTTGACCATGAAAGGACGACACCGTGTGTCTTTAGGCCGACACAACTAGTCGAAGGACCACGCGCGGTCCGGAAGGTCCGCGGGCTCGACTCGACGTTTGCCACACTGGGCCACTTAGGGCATCGAAGGAGCGTAGTGCTCGAAGGACCACTCTCGGGGTCCGAGGATCAACTTGGTGATCTCGTGATACGATATGAGATCAACGCTAAAGCGCTACCGACATTAGAGGAACAAAATAGGGACTAACACTGATCGTGCTTATCCGGGCACACCTAACAAATGCATCTACCGAGAAAGGGAAAACCAATCTACGTTTGATGGAGCAATTAATGGTGCAAGCAATGATTGGTATCTGGTAGGATGTGGAATGACTTTTTCCTTTTCTCTTTTTGCTTATTGCTTTTCGCTTTTTTGTTTTTTTGTTTTTGTTTTGTTTGTTTTTTTTTTTATTGAAAAATGATGAATGCCAAATGTGCAAATGAAATGCTCGGGTGGAAATGCTATGGTGCATGAGGTGATGATATGATATGATATGATATGATATGATATGATATGATATGACATTTTTGGTAATGATGAGATGTGAGACTTTAGATGCGAGAAGTAGAGGTGAATATTGATCATTCTTTGAAAAGAATAGTTTTGATTCAATACTTCAGCAATCTCAATGTTGTTATTTACAGACACTGATGTGAAAAAGTATTTGCAAACTCGTTCATTTTTCTCTTCCATTTTGATGCCCCATGATGACCGAAGTTTTGGCCCACACAACTAAATAAGTGGATTTCCAACATCATATGATCAACTTGTGTTTTCTCTCTCTAAAGCATTGTTTTGTGAAGATGTATAGTAGTGCGAATATAGATGAATGAGTCAGTTAACTTGGGGTTCTAAAGACCTAGGGTGTGGACATTTGTGGCACATGAAGGGGTGAATGACAAGTTTTGGGTAAAGTCATGAAAGGTGGGCTTTCCCAAGCCAAGAAATGCGGGACTGCCCCAATTTAGACTTGATGATGGTGAGTGAATAACTTGCCCCTGTCTAGTGATGACAATGACTAGGGGACAGAGGAAATGATGAGCTAGGAATGCCCTGACTTTGGAGTGAAAGGTGGAAAGCAATGGGCTTCATCTCAACACATGGAGTTTGGTGTTGCCCCATTTATGGTAAGGACAGAATTGCCCGACTAGAGTAGCAACATATAGGGTAATGAGTTGAGAAATTGCCCGGTATGGCTTTGTTGATGTGGATATAACCAGAGATGAGATGGGTGTAGGTGAATTTCCCCAATTGTAGGGGGGTGAAGAATGACAGGATTGCCCACTTGGAATGGTGTTTCGAATGGTTGCCTTTAGTGAGATTGGGAAAGGTGACGGAGTTAGGGTTATGGGTTTTGGAGTTTGTGCGGTATGGCTATAGGTGGGTGTGGTATGGGATGGACACTGCACAAATTTCCCCAAGTTCAAATGGAATAGATGGTGAAAGGGATGCCCCACTTTAGGATCTAGGTGATGATCCTAGTATAAACTTTTGGTTATCTTTAGAATGACTCTCGGACTACAATAGTCTTGAGTTTGCTATGATGAAAACTACACTTGGTGATCACTAGACCTTGTCTTAGTATAATCAGTAACTTGAATGAATCTTGTGGTACAAGCCTTTTGATTTTTCTTTTCTTTTTTTTTTTTTTTTTTGAGATATATTTTTTTGAGCAAACATATTATAAATAAATAAACTTACTTGTCCTAAAATTAAAACTTTGAGAAAACAAAAGCAATCATCAATGATCGAAACGAACTCAAGAGGGTTGTAATGTGGCGGTGGTTAATGATTTATGAAAGAAGGGATAATTGGGCAAAAGAGGTGTTTGATGATGATGGGACAAATGATTTGGTGATGTAACTTGGTTAATGGGTGATGATTTATGAAGGAAATGGTTTTTAGGCTCAAAAGAGTGTTTGAGATTTTATTGAGTAATTGATGTGCCTCATGGTTGGATGAACTTGTTTAGAATTGTAATGTAGCCAAGGGTTTATGGAGGATAGGATGTTGAGGCCAATGGAATGGTTTGAGGATTGATGAGACAAATGATTTTATTCAAATGAGTGTAGTTTGGCTAATGGTTAATGGCTTATGAAAGAAGGGTTTATTAGGCTCAAAGGAGTGTTTGAGGGTCTATTGAGACAAGAATCTCCTACATGTCTCGTGGTAGAATGGATCTGTTTAGATGGATTGGGAAGTGTTTGAGGGTTTATTTCAGACAAGGATCTCTTATGCGTTTAATTGTACGAAATATCAGCTCACGATTCTTACTACTTTTACTTTTTTTTTCCAGAATTTTTCTTTTCAATCCTCTCTTTTTTCACTTTTTTTTGTGAATTTTCTTTCTCTTTCTTTTGAGCTGAGTGAGTTGATAAAAGTGATGCACCATTTTTTGATGCGGAATCAATCCTTGTCTAGGGTTTGGGATTTTTGGCTTAAGAAGGGTAGCGAAGGATTTTTGAGGATATGGAATGATGGTCCAAACTTCATTTCAAATCGTGATTGCTCGGTTTCTCAAAAATTAACTCAAGGACAATAATTTACTTATTTTTATATATTTGCTCTTTTTTTCTTTATTATTTTTTTATGCCCTAATTTTTGCTTAGGCTGCTCTTACGAGTTTTCAACCTAACGGGCCTTTTTGAATTTTTTTTGTAAAGGACTTGCACCAAAGGAATACAACGTTGACAAGGTATTTTAGAGATCACAAATTTGCCCCTGTATGGAGGGCCTAAAGCGTTATTTCATTAGTGAGAACAAACCAAAAAGTCGACTAGGTAGGGGAGTATGTACTTTAGGGTGGTCAGGGTGGGATTAGACTTGGACGGGGGATGATGATTAACTGACTCAAACAAGAATGAAGACACATGTGACACATAAATCACTACACGAATGCTTCATAGAGAGTTAACATCAGTTTTAACATGAATGAAATTTTGATGGACTATTTTGGTCATTCATCATGGGGTGGATGAGATGCAACACTTTGTTGAAAAAAATGTGAGCAGCCGCTAATTTGAAAAATTGAGTGCCTTGAAACGCCTTGAGCTTGCAACTAAGTATGGCTAAACTTTTTCAAAAAGAATGATTTACCTCACAAGAATGTCTCACCTCTCATCACAATCTTTCTCTAAAATTATGTTTTGTTTTTGTTTTGTTTTTATAATGCATGATGTAAGTATGCAAATGAATGAATGCGCATGAAATGAGAATGCGAACGAATGAATGAATGTATGTGAAATGCGAATGTAATGTATGTGTATGAAATGATAATGTATGATTTTATTTGTCGCGTCGGGGAATTATAAGTTTACATTTGGAGAGTAAAGTACAAAGTTTAACTTTGACTTTAGCATGCATGGCTTCTCTCCAAAATAAAGCTTTTAATTCTCAGGCGGTCATAAAAATGTACGCAACATAAGATGTTTATCTTGTTGTTTTTTGTTATGCAAAGAAAAAGAAAAATGCATGTGGTATATTTTCTAAAAATGTAGTAAATAATGATTTTGATTTTTGAATTTTTGATTTTTTTAATTTTTTTTGATAAAAAACGGTATGCATTAATGTTCGTTTGAATGCAAGGGTATAAAGCTCCTTTGTGACCCTAGAAGGGTACCCTATGGAGTGAGTCTAAGGTTCTTTTATAGTGAGCCTCACAAGGGTAGTTTTAAAGAATCCTACACTTGGTCCCTAGAGCCAAGGACCCCAGTCAAGAATACTGACCCCAACAATAGGCAAGCTATTAGAAGGGATAGCATCCGTAAAAGGAATCAAACTCTAGGTGAGATTTTCATGACCACCCAACGAGACGTACGTCCCGCAAGCCATCACTACGCAATCTCGTTCTAACTTAGGTTTCCACTCGAGTCCGGGTAGAGGACTTTTCTCACATGTGTGTGATGTGTAGAGGTGTAGTGTGTGTAGGAGCAGTTTAAAATAACCCAAAGCTGCAAACAAAACAAACATGCATACAAATATCGTCTTCTACCCTAGGGTTTATATATCACATAAAAGTATAACATGCAAAAATAAATAAATAAATAAATAAATAAATAAGGGAAGGGTAAAAATTAAATTAATCCTAAATAATTAGATTAGGTTTTGACTCTCTAAAGAAAATTAAGTCCCCAGTGGAGTCGCCAGCTGTAGCGACCGAAAAATCCGAGGAAAGGATTCTTCGAAAGTTCAAAGGAAGCCGCCACCAAATTTTAGTTTAAGGGCAAATTCGGAAAATCCCTTTATGCTTAGGACAAGGCAGGTTTAGGGTTCGGGAGTCATTATGTGTGGGGAAGGTATTAGCACCCCACGACATCCTTTGTCTAACTAGTTAAGATTTATTAATAATTACCCTTTTATTTATAGAGGAAAAAGACTTAATTAAATTTTTAATTTTTAGTGCTTGACAAGAGTGGTCTCTTGCTCCTACGTACCTCCGGATGCAATGGAGGAATCAAAGCTACGTAGTTCTTCCTGAAAAAGGTTTATTGGTTGGTGTTTTTTAGTGTAGGGGTCCTAGGATTCCTTGAACTGTACAGCTCACTGATTCCTAGGACGCTGACTAACCCGATTGTACAACCGACTTAGTCCCCTACTTTTCGAAAGTAATTTTTGAGTTTTTGAAAGAAGTTGGTTTGGTATGAGGTGGGTCCGTTTTAGAATAGGTATTCTAGAACTCCTGAACTGTACAGCTCATTAGTTCTAGAACGCTGACTAACCCGGTTGTACAACCGACTTAGTTCCCTATTTATGGAAAAATAGCTTATTCGTATTTATTAAATTTTCAGGGTTACTGAACTGTACAGCTCATTGGCCCTAAATAATGACTAACTTGGTTGTACAACCGACTTAGCCGTTTATTTTTGGAAAAATGATTTATTTATATTTTATTAAGTTTTTTGTAGGATTCTTGAATCATGCATGACTCATTGGTCCTAAAATGATGACTATCCGGTTGTACAACCGACTTAGCCATTTATTTGACTTCGAGAGGAAAATAATTTATTTGTATTTTTATAAATTTTTAGGATTCTTGAATATGCATGACTCATTGGTCCTAAGATGATGACTAACCGGTTGTACAACCGACTTAGTCTTTTATTTTTGGGAGAAATGATTTATTTATATTTTTATAAATTTTTAGGATTCTTGAATCTGCATCTGACTCATTGGTCTCTAGGATGATGACTAACCGGTTGTACAACCGACTTAGTCTTTTTATTTGATTTTCAAAGAAATAAACTAATTTGTGCATAAAAAAAGACAAAACTGATAATTAATAAAGACTAGGCTAAAAAATATAATAAATAAACAAATAAATAACTATATACATAAATAAATATGAATAGATATATACATAAACAAATAAATAAATAAATAAATAGACTATATTATAAATAAATGATAAATAAATATGTACATAAAATAAACAAAACTAACCTGGACTCGACGAGTGCCGAAACGGACTAAGCAAACCGGACTCCTATCTGGTCCATTTTGACTCCAAGACCGCAAGAACCGCTTTGAGAATCGGAAAGCCGACTCAAAACGCCCAAATGATCAAAGACAAAGCTTTTAGTGAAATGGGTCGCTATCGCTTTGACCCAAAAGATCACTTAACCCGCCAATGATCTCCCCCCCTAATCTTCACCTCTCAACCCCTTTTATATCCAATTGCTAGGGAGCTCTTGTTTCTTGTGAGCAATGTGGGACTAAAACAAAGTAGAGAAAGCAATTCCCCTTTAAAACACAATTTTCGTTTTTCTCAAACCTGTCACCGTAAATTTGCGATTCGGATTCGTTAACCGTTGGATCGTCTTTCTTTTTGACAGCAGGTTCGTGACACATATATCTCCGCTTTCACCGTTCGGATCGTCGAAACGAGGTCTGAGGAGAGAGAAATTGCCTTCGCAATAACTGCAGTTTTTGTCCGTTTTTCTCAAACCTCTCATCGTAAAAAGTGCGATTCGGAATCGTTAACCGTCGGATCGTCTTCATTTTTTTACAGCGGGTTCGTGGGAAATATGTCTTCACTTTCACCGTTCAGATCGTAAAAACGAGGTCCAAGGAGAGAGAAATTTCCTTCGAATAGTAGCTAAAAACTAACACCCGAAAATACGCAAAAAACTACTATTTTTTGTAATTTTCAAAAAAAGTCCAAAAAAAAAAATAAATAAATAAATAAATAAAATGATTGAAAAAACTCCAAAATAAAATGGTTGAAAAAGTCCAAATTAAAATGGTTGAAAAAGTCCAAATTAAAAACTATTAAAAAGAACTCAGACAAAATAGGGGTATAACAAGCTCCATGCTAAGCAGAACTTCATTCGACACACAATGTTGCAGAACTGGTTCAAATGCAGTGAGTTATGAAGATATTTACTGCGAGGGTTGGATTTATTTCACATTTGTTCTTTCTTTGAATGGTTTTGTTTCTTGATATTTTTCTTGTGATTTCAATACTAACCAACCTTCTATGTGTCATGGTGCACCCTTTTTTTTCTTTTATTGTTTGAACTTTCATTAATGAGATGTGTCATCTAAACGTTTGATAATTCAAATTGATCTTAGGAAATTCGTGTAGGACTTGTTTTTGGATTTAACTGTTGAGTTCTTTTTATTCATTCATTATCTAAGTTTTTCTATGTAATTGCAATATAATATAATATTAAATAATTGAATTAAGCAAAGACTTACATTTTCACTCTTCTCCATGTTTGATGCTCGTTTCTCTCGTTACATATCATGCAGACTTTGATATTTGCGTATTGCTGCTGATTTTGACTCTCTTCTTTCATAAATGATTAAATGTATAAAGTCTCTCACTCTCTCTAACTAATTGATATTTTATCAAAATTATTGTGAACTGGTATTTTAGTTTTACTACGTCAATGAACAATGCTTGTTATTATCTAAGCTTTATTGGAATTCAAGTAACTATTTTGTTGTTGTGAAACTCTGAGTTTTTCTTGAATATAATGCTTAGAATTATCTGAGTTTAGTTGGGATTCAAGTGACTGTTATGTTGTTGTGAAACTGTGAGCTTTTTTTGAACCGTTGCATGCCAAGGATTTGATTTTGAAATGCTGGAGATCATATATATTTTTTGCTCTGTTATGTTGTTGTGTTCAAGTGACTGTTATGTTGTTGTTGTTGTGAAACTCTGAGTTTAGTTGGTTTTTCTCTCGATGGATGATATCACTTACTTTATGCTCTAAAGTGTATTGCTCCCTATAGAGGAGCTGAATCGATGACATGCTTTTTATTGTTCTTGAAATATTGCTATGTTTTTTATATCTCTGTTGGTATTCGTTGAATATAGTATCCATAATCAATATTAACATGAGGTTCAATGGATGATAAGACATGGATTACAATTTGATGTTTTTTATTTTATTATAGAATGGATAAGTCATGGATTACAATGCCACAAAGTTCACGTGAGTATAAGCAAGGGGTTCGGGAATTTATTCAATTTGCTTATGAACGTACTGCCGTTGATGGCAAAATAAAATGTCCTTGTTCCTTGTGTGGTTTTAGAAGACGCCAAACTAGGCGTGTCACGTATGAACATTTAGTTGTTAAACCATTCCCAAGAGGATATACCACTTGGTTATTTCATGGGGAGTCCGACCAAGGACACACTACTAATGTTGCAAGTGGAAATGTGCAAAATGTGGCACAAGAAACTGTGGTCGTTCAAGATCCAATTCAGAACATCATTAACGATGCATTTGGAGTTGATAGGCATCTTGGAAATGATACAAATGAAGACACCACACAAGGTGAAAGAGTGACTCCAAATGTAACTCAAGAAGGGAGGGAAGCTAGAGAATTTTATGAATTAGCTAGAGAGGGAGAACAACCTTTGTATGAAGGGTGCACAAAGTATATATTCTAAACTTGCTTTTATAGTGAAGTTGTATCATATCAAATGCCTTTGTGGGATGACCGATAAGGCTATGACAATGATCTTAGAACTACTAAATGATGCATTTGAGCATGCAAAAATTCCAAGTTCATTCTATGAGACAAAGAAAACTATATCGAAGCTGTGTTTGGATTGTCAAAAGATACATGCATGTCAAAATAATTGTATGTTTTATTGGGGTGAAGATGAAGATAGGCAAACATGTAAAGTATGTAACAAGGGCAGATGGAAATCCAGGACAAAAGATGGTGAGTCTGAGGCGTCCAATGATGGAAATGATAAGAAGAAGGTGCCTGCAAAATTTCTTCGTTACTTCCCTCTTAAACCGCGCTTGCAGAGATTGTTTTTGTCTTCAAAGACAGCTGAGGATATGAGATGTCTTCAAAAACCGCCGCAGAATGCTTTTTGAACCGCCGCTGCTTGCCTGTATTGTTGTAGTGGATAAAAAGATAGAGGGGGAGAGAGATGGACACTAAGGAGAGGGAGCTCGCAGTCATGGTGGTTGCCTATAGCTCAAAATATCTAAGCACTTACATGGTTAGCTATTGTTAAGTAACCCTCAAAAAGAAACTAGAAAGCAGTCCGTGCAATTCTATTTCATCTTTTTGTATATCTATACATATAATTAAGTAAGGAATCCCCAATGGAGCCTCCACAATATTGTTTCTCAAGATTTCTATATTATAAATTATTCATTTATTTTAAACTTAAAGAAGACCTCATTTTTAGTAAAAACTTTAAGTGTCAATTATAAACTTTAAAGTAAATTATTATTGAAAATAAATAGTCATTACTTAATTTAATATTTGAATGACTTTTCATATTTCCATGCATGAATAGTACAATTTAAAAATATAATATTTTATTATCTATATCTATATAAATATCTAAAGGAAGCTTTTTTTCAAGTCTCTAAGATGCTCCACATCATCCTCATTAATTTTTCAATTAGATTTTCAATTATATTAATATATTTTTATAATTTACACATATAAAGAGACTTATATTAATGATTACATATTAAGGCTAAATTATTAAGACCCTTTATATTTTTTCAGTTATTATATAATTAAAGACAATAAGTGTATTGATATGAGTTGAATAAAAATAAAAAGACATAAAGTTTGATGACTAGGAGAATTGAGCATTATTTTATTATTTATAAAAATAAAAACCACATGAAACATAAAAAAACGTAGACTTTACCTTCATATCTTTTTAAGAAAAATTGTGTTCACTTCTATATTTATATTTATTTATAATTTTCATGGATTTTTTGTTGTAAGAATAGTGTATTTTCCTCTTTTATTTTTAGAAAGGAAAAAATAATACTGGGCGATGGTTAATCTTTGGGTTACTTTTGGTCAAAAAGAAAACTTTTGGTTATTTTGGGTTTATTAATTTAAATTTTGTTTTAATAGTTCTCTTATACTTTATTTGAGTTTTTTTTATATTACATTTTTAATCAGGAATATGAATGGTTTTAAAAAAAACAATAGTTTCAAAACGTCATATATTCTAATCTATTAACTTAATCTCATATTTCATCCCCTTTTTCTTTGACATTTCCAACAACTTAATCTCTTATCTAAAGAACTAATTATAATATATTAAAGTATATAATTATAATATTAATTTCAGACACTTTATGTTTTGTAACATCCCATATTAAGTTGTAATAATGTTTTTATTTTTTATTTAATTAAGACTTGCAAGTTGCAACCACATACATATTCCATCCACTTTTTCTTTGACGGTAGATATTCCATCCACTTTATCAAAAATAAACTAACTATATGTAATATATTGACATAATTATAATAATAATTTCAATCAAATTACTATTGTCTTTATATTATTATTATTATTATTATTATCACTTTGTGATTTAAGGTTTCACACAAAAGAAAATTTTTGTCTTTTATGTTTTTAAATAAATTGTGCTTTACATTTATAAATAAACACTATTTGTATTCCTAAAAAAATACACTATTTGAAAAGCATTTATAACCACTATTTTAATTTCCACTAGGCCTAAAAAAACTGATGACATTAATATTATATTACTATTATTAATCACTTATAACTATTGGACTCTAAAAGTCACATTCTTACTAACTATATAAACTCTACACACTCACACACCCTACCTACTCATCTTAATTTCATCCCCCTTTTATGTTGAGTTAGTGTCATTAGTGTAGTGAGTTTGTTTTTGATGTTCTCTAAGTTTGAGTCACTTCATTTTTTTTCATTTCCTTGCAAGTTGGGAGAGTTATTCTCAATTTGTGATTGTTGAATATTGTTGTTTTGTTTGTGTGATGCTTCTCATGAAGAGTTAATTGTAGGCGATCAAATTACTTTAAATCTATATGTGATTGTTGTATATATTGTTCTTTATCCAATGCTTCTCATGGAGATTTATAGGTGATAAAATTATAGACTTTTCAAGGTTGTTTGTGTGAGTTTCAGAAGTTCCTTTTGGATCGTGTCAGTTTGAAAATCGGTAATTGAATCCGTAGAAAACTTTTAATAAGAGTTCCCCAGACTGTCTATAGAAGATTCTAGCTATTTTAGATACATGTGTGTTTGTGTAGGTTATAAATTGATCTTTTTGTAAACATGTTTACACCGACTTCTAGATCTATTTTGTCAATATATAATAAGGCTTGGAAGATAAAAAGATAAGGCTACAAATTCTGATGATGGTATTTTTTTTTGGTTTGTTTATTTGTATTCAACAAGTGATTTCGTTAGGCTGATGGGGGTGATAACTGATTCAATTAATAGACATGGCTACATTAAATAAAACTTAGTGTGCTATTAGTGTTAAATTGTAGTGGGCAATTTAATAATGCATTTGGTTTTTACTTTAGTTATTTCGTGCTCCTTGGTGTCTTCTTGATTGCCTAGACTGTTACACTAATACTTATCAATTATATTTTAAGAAAAAAGCTTAAAGAATAATTAAAATACATATTATAATATTTACCAAAATTTATTATTTTAATAATTTTCTTTAAAATAATTAGATGAAACCGAATATTATTAATTAAATAGCTTAGATAAATTTTAAAGATTATGATACACGTGCATTTTACTTTTTTTATTTGCAACATTAAGTTAAGTAGATATAATTACATAAATGATAAAATAAATGAGTGTAAAATAAACTAAATAAAATATTGATTATTATTTTGAATGAGATGTTTTCTCTAATATAATTTTTATGCAAGATTGTGTATTGATAACCTATTGCTTATTAATATTAGAGTTAAATATGTTTTCTTTGAAGGAAGTTAAATATGTTTTTAGTTCCTAAAAAATTGCAATTTTTGATTTTAAAGACCAATTTGTAGGAACTAAAAGTGAGTAAAACTTTTTATAGGAACTAAAAGCACAATTTGTAAAAATTTTAAAGACCAAAAATATGTTTAACCTTTTAGATTATACATTGTAGAAAAAATTATTATCATTATTTTTTAAAATAATAATTCTATTTAGTATTGTAAATACTAAATACCATATATTTCTTTTAAATCTTCTTCATATTATTGTAAAAATAAATAATAGAGAATGCATTTGTTTATTATTATTGTTTTCTAAATTCAATTTTAAATCAAAATTCTTTAACTTCACTTTTATGTTGAATTTCATTTTATTTTAAATTTCAATTTATGAATTATTAATTGGTGATGAAAATAAGAAAGAGTATTAACTTTTTGCTTTCTATGATTTATCTTTCACCATAGATATTTATCTATCTATATTTTAAATTTATGCCACTAAATTCCACATATTAAATAGTATTATAATCTTCTTACTAAATATAATGAAAAATATTGTATTAAGTTAAAAATTAATTAACATGAAAATGTATTTACAAATATTTATACGATATCTATCTATCTATGAAAAGGAATCCTCAAATGAAGCTCCACAATTTTTCTCAACAGTTTTGAAAGAACTTTCTCTATTCATGTCACTTTAATAATAAAATAATATTTCGAAACAGATAATCTCATAAAAACTATTAACAATTATTTATATTACAAACCACATACACTATATAAGGAACGTCTAAAATTTATAATTTATCTAAAAAATTTAACTCATATTTATATTATATATTATACTAACTTTTAAAAAACATGATTTATACTTTTAATTATATATTTTATGAAAAAAGTTAATAAATTAAATTTGAAAAAATATAACAACCCGTGCAACGCACGGGCATTCCTCTAGTAAATCTCTAAAGGAAGCTTTTTTCCAAGCTCTAGGATGTTCCATATCATCTTCATTTAATTTTCAACTTATATCTCAACATTTCTTTTTCCTTAATTAAATATCCACTCAACCTTTTATGACATCCAACCCAATATTTAAAATGAAAACTCACTTTACCAATAATATGACAATATTTTTTCAATTCATTTTACTGACCCACTAAATATTATACTAAATTCAAAATTAATATAGTATTAAATACAATTATAAATATAAAAATTATGTTATATTTTTTAATATCAATATAAATCTTTAAAGGAAGTTTTTTTCCAAGCTCTAGGATATCAATATTTTAGCTTAATTTTTAAAATAAGTTATTATGAAAAAGAAATACTCATTACTTACTTTAATATGGAATGACTTTCTATATTACCATTCATGTTCAATTGAATAGTATCATTTAAAGGAAACTTAAAAATTAACTTTCTTCTTTTTTGCATACCCAAAAAACTGACATTACATAGCATTGAATCCATGAAACTTTAACATCTAAAATATCACAACTTAAGACAATTTAGTCTACGGTTATATTTTTCCTTTCAATGCTATATAATTTTTTTTTTTAAATGTCTAATTTCAAAAGCCTCACTACATTAAAATTTGATTTGTTGTAGACAAAATAATAATTTGTTAACAATATATTTAGATAGTCACCAGAAAAAGTTTAATAGATTAACAATGAACTATTCACTACACAATGAAGACCAATGCAAATTGATGTTATGGTTTAGAAGTTAAAGATATGTAATTAATATCAGTTATGGAATATCAAGAGTGCCTTATATATGATTTGGCTGACCTTCCATTTCCTTCATTACCCTCTCTTGGTTCATTGTCTTTATAAACCACAACTAATCATGCAATTCTTACATTGGTCCACATTTCACATCTTCAACAAATTTCACCTCCTATTACATTCTGGTTCATGACTACTACTAAGAGCAATGATAGCAAGTAAACACTTTATCTCAAAATAATTTATTTGGATTTTTTTATGATGTTAAAGCACTTTTTTTTAAATGGTTTTAAAATCATTTTTATTTAACGTAAACATTGATCTTTTTAAAAGGCACAAACATTGGTTATATTTATAATAATTTTAGAGAAAAATTTTTATCATATACATGTACTGATACAATACAAGGAATATCAAAAAAATACTTGCAACAGATGAATATAAATGAATTTAGTTATGATTATTTCTAATGACTGTTATTCAAACAAATTTTAGATTTGCACAACATTTTGAGTCCACAAAAGAAAAATTAGGCTGATTATTTTTATCATTTATCTACTTTTAATTACTATTACTATTCTCACTTTCTCATAGGTTAATTTTTAATTGTATGTTTCGAAGGACTCCATTTTTGGGTTTCAAGTGCAAAAGTTGGAGAGCATTTTTAATCAAAATCTGATCAACAATTCACACTTTATACTTATACTTACTTTTGAGAAAATTCGGTCATATTGATTTTGCAAGCATATTTAAGAAAAAAAATGAATACAATTGAAGATGATTATATAAATGATATGTTAAAGGGGTGATGCTTTATTATTTGCATTCAATTATTTTCACATTCAGTTTCTTCCTTCAACTTCCATATGTTAAAATACAATTTTATTTCTAAACAAATAAATTGTTGTCTACTATTTGCATTCTGATATTTTATTTAATTGTATTTTTGAAGAAAAATATATTATGTAATTGACCTAATATTTCTTTAGACTATAAGATAATAAGATAAAAAAAATGTACATTTTAATTTATATTCAATAATTATCATTATCGGTTTTATCTTTAAACTACATGTTAAACTCATCAATTGGTTTTTAAATCAATAAACTATTGACTATTAATTACTTTGAGATATTTCTAAAAACAATTGTAGAGGAATGAAAAACTCATCAGTTTTTTTTAAACAATAGGTGCGTGCATTATCGGTTATAGAATATCAATAGTTAATATGGCCTACACTTTTAACAATAATTAGTGTTTTTTTCTTGGACAAAAATAATTAGTCTTTTATGAATTATATTTCTAAGAATAAAAACTCAATGGGAATAATTGCATTGGCCTATATGTTCTTCTAACAATAATTTTTGATACAAAACAGAGTTTTTTCAAATGTGAATATGGAGGAAAGTTGTGGACCATACAAAATCTTAGGTATTGATATCATTTTGATATCAATATTAATATCACTTTTTTTATAATAATCATAGATATTTATATTACTAATTTTAAAGGGGACAAAAGACAAATAAATAAATTTTCCCTTAGACAAATACAATATGGGACAAAATACATTGATATATTTTTTTATCCAATTAATATTTATAACTCATATATGAGTTTAATATAACTTTCATTATTTATTTGTATGTGTGGAAATTAAGTTAAAGATATGCCGATGAGTTACGTCCAAAATATATTGTATATTATTGAAGTTATGTTTATTTAGATTATATGCTCTACCAAACAAATATTTTCATTATTTTTGAAATAATTAATTTTAAAAATTTAAATACCATAATTTTATTCAATTCTTTGTCATTTCATTATAATTATAAAAAGAAAAAATAAATACTAGATTTTTTTTCATAAGTTAACTTAATTTAAATTTCTGACAATTCACACTTTTAGTTTCAACCAATCGATGATAAACATCAGAGCAAGAAATTAATAAAGATCACTTAAAATGAGCAAGAACCGTTAATTATATCGATGATGAATATGAGAGAAACTGAGAAAGGAACTACGTACCCTCACTGGGATGAGGGATCAAAGCTACGTAGTTCTTGGTTTTTGCGTTTGAAAACGGCTTTTGGATTTTATCTTATTTAATTTTTGGAACCTTTGAAATAGGACTCAAGTGTTTACGAACACCAAACAAGCAAAGGCTTCGAGTGGCGTTCATTACTAACTTGAAAGAAAAGAGAGTTGGAACCGGTAACCAGTCAAGCAAATGCTTCGAGTGATTACAAGTGACAACGTTGAATTATTCTTTTTGAAATTTGTATTAGTTTGTGTTTGATTAAGGTGTGGGAGCTTTCATAATAGTCAAACAAGCAGAGGTTTCGAGTGACTACCACTAATAACTCCTCATTAAAAAAAATTGATTTTTGATTTGAAAACTAGTTTAGGAAAGAATTTGATTTGGAAAAAGATTTTGGAAAACAAGTAGAACACTTCAATCAACTCCAAATCCATAACCAAATGCAAAATGAATGAATGAAGTTCAAACATATTCAACTAATCAAGCAATCATGAACATGTTAATCATCAACTAAGATTAAGCATGCCAATATAATCAAGGGATTCAATTAGCAAAGATGCAAGACAAAGTTCTCAAAATAATTGTGCGTGTGTTTGTGAGAGAGGTGCATTTATCTTAATGACTCTATGCTACACAAGTAGTAGGCTTACGTCTTCATATAAGAGTACATGCATGGGAGAGGAATTGCACACAATTAAGTCAAGACATTTAAATGGCATCATGAATAAGAGAGATACAATTAATTATAGGCATAGAATATTCTTAGTTAGATGAATGAACATGCAAGCAATCACTACAAGAAATTCAAGGTTTTCCGGCGGACGTAAGCCGCCGGTAAAGCCAAAAAACCGCCGGTAAGTGAATGTTTCCGGCGGATTTTCCGCCGGTTAAAACGGCGTACGTAACGCTTACAGGCGGAAAAAGCCGCCGGTAACTACAGGATATTTCCGGCGGAAAAAGCCGCCGGTAACAACACTATGTCCGCCGGTAATTTTTTATTTTTTTATTTTTTTTACAAAGCCGCCAGTAACAGCCATATATCCGCCGGTAATTTTTTATTTATTTATTTTTTTTTTACAAAGCCGCCGGTAACAGCCATATATCCGCCGGTAATATTTTCTGAATTTCTTTTTTTTTTTTAAACAAGCCGCCGGTAATTAATACAAGCCGCCGGTAAATGTTTTCTGATTTTTGTTTGCTGGTGTTTTTAGCAAACAATCACTAGTTTTCAATGTTCAGACTGTGAGATCAAACTAGAAAATCTCTTTGACAATTGCCTTTATGTTTTGTGTCTTTTAGCGTGCGTAAGAACAGAAAATAGTAGGAAGAGATAGTTTTGAAAGCAGAATGAAGGTAAGAAAGCAACAAACGTAAAAACAAGTAAAAATTGCATTAAAATGATAGAAAGAAGAAGGTGGTACACCAACACGTACAATATAATCTGATTCACTCCTGTTTCGCTTTGGCTTGGAAGTTGAGTTTCTCAGTGTTTTTGTAAAATGTGGTGACCCTGTTTTCCTATTACAAGGGAGTATTTATACTCTTAGATACAATCGTGGGCAAGCACGATAACTACTTCCTAAAAACCAGGGAAATAACCGCCCACTAACTGCTGCTCCTTGCGCTTCGACCGGCTTGTTGTCGAAGGATCTGGCGAAGTATTGGATCCAGCTTTGTCGAACAATTGGGCCCTCTCCTGTCGAAGGTTTCTGACATTGTTTCGTAGCTTGAAGAACCAAGTCTGTCGAAGTTTGCTTGCGTTGTCAGCACTTGTACAACTTTACTGTCGAATTTATGGTACATTGACTTGAACATTGACCTGTGGCCCACAGAATACTATTAAATGTGCAGTCAATACCATTTAAAGCTTAATTTAATGCCCTTGTCGGAATTTTGAGGTAACAGATTGCCCCCCAAAAAATGTTTTTTCGACGGAATAAGGAATGGAGGGAAGAAAAGGCATTTTTTGAATACTGTGCAATGGTCATTTCTACCGCCTTTTGCATTTCAACAGTGGTCGAAAAGACAACCATCATTACTTGCACAGGTAAAACGAACCGTCTTATTGGCACACGTTGCATAGTTGGTGGGCCATCACGTCTCTCAAACGTCGCGAACGTGCGAGTTATGGCGAACGTGCCAATAACTGTAGCTTCCCAACATATATAAACGGCTACAACCCTTCATATTCCTCTTTACTCAGTTTGAACTCTTGTGAAGTCTCTCTGCATTCTTCATTCTCTGCGCTTTGCAAAAATCCCAAAATCACTAAAGTTTCAAACTTTCATTCCTTTTCTTCAATCTACGCTCGAATTTCGTCTCGCATTTGCTTTTTATCCCTCATGGCTTCTTCATCTGCTGCTGAATGTTCAACGAAGAAGCAGCGAAACCAACGGACCTAAAACCCTTGATGGCTTTGTTGATGAGCGACATTCACGATAGTCGAAAGCGGTTCAATGGCAAAACCAGTGCATCGATTTTCTACTAGGGTTTATACTCATGCATATCTAGGTCCTCTACCTGATATCCTACTAGAGAACACTGAAGTTTCTGAAATTTTCCCCAGTCATGCCTGTCTTCAACCCAGAATTTTCACTAAGACCCCTTTCCATTTAGAATTTCTGAATAGTCCTTCCAGGGTTTTCAGGTCTGCTCCTAGGCTCGACCAACAGATTTACATAGATTGGCTCGACAAGGTAGAGGCTAAAAAAGCCGACATCTGGAAAAAACAAGGTATTTTTGACCTTATCCAGTTGTCTAGGTATGGACCTAAGTATGACAGTACCTTGTTATTGGCTGCTATGCAGTTCTGGGATTGTGCCACTCATAGCCTTCACTTGAGATGTGGCATGCTGACTCCCACTTTACTAGATGTTGCTGCCATCACAGGTCTGAAACCCCTAGGTGAGACTTTTGACCCTGCTAATCCTGATTATGTATACCCGTTCACTTTCAACAATGCCACTTTTGCTCCTTACATCACAGAACACCACAATCGTGACAATGACACGGTGTCTACTAAAGAACACGTAGCCTTCTTAACCCTTTGGTTGTCCCTTTTTGTTTTCTGTACCCGTTCACTCCAGGTTTCTAAAACCTATATTCCATTGGCAATGCCCAACTCCACGAGAAAGAAAACATTAATCTTGTTAAACCGTTGTTGGGTTCTCTCTATCGAGGAGCTTGACAATCTTTGTTCTAGAAGCGAAAGAAGGCGAACCCACCAACAAGTTCTTGGCCTCTGGCCCATTGTGGCTATTGCAATTGTGGCTGCTAGCCACTTTTGAGTCTCGACTAGGTCTGTATATCCCTAAGTCTGTTCACCCAACCTTAAAGTCTAGGAGGAGTGAAGGGATTCGACTAGCTCGGTTGAAACCCAAACAGATAAATATTCCTCCGTAAGAGTCTTTGAAATTCACTTCGACATGTTCTGAAGTGCACAAGTTTCAGAGACTCTATGGCTCCCCTTTGTGCAAAGGCCTTCGGTCCAACTTGGTTTTGGCAACCATTTCCTTCTTCTTCTCCGCCGAACAAAGTGAGGAGATTACCCAAATCGCAAGCCTACCTCTCTCCGCTATTCTTTCTACCAGACTTACCTGGCAAAGCTAAAAATAACCGGAATTAAGAGATACTTCCCAAGTTATTTCGCGAGACGGTTTGGCCTTTGTCGGATTCGACCAAGCGCGCAGTGTGTTTTCATAGGCGAGAATTTCGAATCCGCATACGGTGGTAGCCTACAAACAAGCCTTCAAGAAATTTCACTATAGGGCCTTGAATTTGAACCTCTCGATTCAACCCCGATTCTCATGCACCAAGAAATTTCATGAATGGTGGACTGATTACTACACCACTGCTGCTGGAGAGGCTAGTGATACCTTTGCAGGGAATATTATGAAGAAATTGGTGGCAGCCCTTCCTTCGAACAACCCAGGTATTTACTTCTTGATATCCAAATCTTTCTGAGTCTTAAACATCTGTACCTTAGTTTTATTCCTGTTTGCTCATCAATGTTTTTCGACGTCAGATCAACCTGCACCCAAGCTGAAGATCAAAGTAGGCAAGGCTACCACAGCAAAATCTCCTCCAGCAACCAAGAAAATAGTGGACGCGAGATCTACTCCAGACATTGTCCTAAAGAAGGTATGTTGCCATTTATTCGCTTCAAGTTATTTTTGATTACGACTTTTACTTATGTCGAAAACCTTCTTTCTAGAAAACAACCCAGGCAAAATCCCCTCAGCAGACCAAAGCTAAAAAGAAAATGGTCCTTCCTGATGATGAGGTACTATACTCTTGCCTTGTTAATCCGTCGAAATTTCTCTTCCCTTTGTCATTCACTTTCTTGTCATAACCCAAATTCTTTTTTGCAGGACACTGAAAGTGATGATAACATCCCCCTCACTCAGAGGGCGAAGAAGAGAAACCTTCCTGAGATTCAAAGGGCAGCTCAAGGCATCCTTATCGATGAGGCTCCTGAATCACCTTCGTCTCCTCCAATCAAGAGGCTTAAGGTACAAGAGGTAACCTCCCTTTCGACATTAGTTTAGACTTGTTCGGTCTCACCTTTCCAAACCTTAACTTAACTGATATACCTTGTTGTGCATAGGTGGGTGGACTGCTCGTAGACAAACCTGAAGTTCAGTCTATGGTTGAGGCTGCTGATCTAGAGTTGTCAGTCCCTATGCTCCCTTTTCCTTCATCTCCTCAAGGTGCAACTGCTGAAGAAATTTTCCAAGCGTTGGAGAACCCTGAAATCCCTGTTTTCGAGGAGTTTGCTCCAAGTGCTGGAAATGTCGAACAAGAGTCGGTCGTCGAAGAGAATGCTCCCGCTATGGGGGAGGCTATTCCAACCGCCGATGAGTCGAGCCGAGGTCGTTGTTGAGGCGCCAAGTTCGTAACTTACCATTCCAACAACCGGCGAGGACCGAAGTAGTGGCTACCTCGTCGAAATTCTGAAGCAAATATGGTCGATCAAGAACAGGAGGAGCTTAGAGTGGGGGTATCTGCGATCAAGGTGCTTACGCCAAAGAGTCATCTACTTGATCTTTGTCGCCCGATCAAGAATTGGTGAGCTAAAGAAGACGGATCCTTGGCGACCTTGAAGATCATGTTAAGTCTCAAAAGCTCGTCGAGCCGTTTGATTTGCAGTTCCTCGAACAACTCTCTAAGTTCTATCAACCAAGAGACGGTCGAAAGCCTGCTTCACCAGCTGAAGACGAAGGTGTTAGAAGGGGACTTGGTGGCAACCATTGAGAATGAACCATCTGTGTATCTTGAGGTAAAATCCCTCATTCACAAGATCACCAAATTAGATCCTCCTCAAAACGTCCTTTCGTTCTTCATGGAATTTGGCCCCATTTTTGAGCAACTTTCTCTTTTAATCAACCAACGGTCGACCACTTCCAAACACAAGGTTCAAGAGACTCAACTCTGTGAGGTAGAACTCGCCTCTCTTAAAGCCGATCAAGACGACATCGAGGCTCTTGAAACCCAAGCAGCTAATGATGAGAAAGCAATCGCTGAATGGGATGCGGAGATTGCGCGCATTGATGAAGAGATAAAGACCCTTCAACTCCAACTTTCAAACGCTAAGCATCAGAAGGGCCTGATCGTCGAACGCATGAGTGCTGCTTCTTCGTCCACCAAAACCACCAAAGCATTGGCAGCCATAGAGCACTTGGAGAAGATTGACAAGCATCAAGCTGTTCTCGCCGACCTCGACAAAGAGCTGTACCTTCTCGACACCTCTATTTCTCTAAGTGTTAGCATTATGGAGAGGCATAAGGCTACCTTGTCGTCGACTTTCCGAGGTGTAATAGTTTAGCATTCTAAAAATGGCTGTGTAACTTTAACAATTTCTTTATACATTGCCATTTATGAACAACTTTCATTTACTTATAATTGCTCAATCTTTATCTCAGTTAACGTTGGCTTGTATCGTTTTAAATACTTGCCATTTATTCTAAAGATTCTATTTTCGTCACCTAGCTCTTCGACTTCATAAGCGCCATTCGAAAAGCATCGCAACACGCGAAATGGGCCTTCCCACCCTGGTGACCATTTGCCTAAAACTCTATCTTTTTTATCCATAGGTAATAGGACTTTCCACACTAACTCCCCTTCCTCAAAGGTTTTTAACTTAACCTTTTTATTGTAAGCTTTAGCTACTCTTTCTTTCTGTCGAATAAGCATCTCTAAAGCTAACAACCTCTCTTCGTCTACATCAACTAATTCACCAATCATCATATTCCAATAATGATCAAAGGGGATTTCACATTGTTTCTGAATCCTTGTTGATTGTAAACAGATCTCGACAGGTAACACCGCATCATGCCCAAATGTTAACCTGTAGGGAGTGGTATTTATAGACTCTTTAGGTGAAGTTCGACAAGCCCATAACACTTGGTCCAGAGAACTGTGCCAACTTCTAGGCTTACGTCCAACGTGTTTTTTAATCAAGTTAATAATGATTTTATTGGCAGCCTCTACCTGACCATTGGCTTGTGCGTAGTATGGTGTCGAAGTCAATAACTTGAACCCAATTTTCAAGTGTGAAATCTACCATTTTTCGACCAGTGAAAACAGTACCTTGGTCTGTAGTAATGGTCTCTGGAATTCCATATCTATAAATGATATGATTTTGAATAAACCTTATCACTGCTTCTTGATCTACATTGGCTAAAGGTATTGCCTCTACCCATTTAGTAAAGTAATCAATCCCTACTAGAATGTATCTGTGGCCTTTCGACGAGGTTGGTTTTATTTCTCCAATCACATCTAAAGCCCAACCCCTGAATGGGCCAAGGTTTCACTATAGAATGCAACTCATTTGCAGAGCACGTGTTGTATTCAAAGCATGTTTTTGGCATTCTTGGCAACCTTTGGCAAATTCTATACAATCTTTTAGCATAGTTGGCCAATACATTCCTTGTCGAAATAACAACCATTTCATTTTGTGGCCTACTTGATGTGAGCCACATGCTCCACTATGTGTATCGAAGCGCCAAATATGCCTCGTTTTCACTAAGACATTTTAGTAGTACCCCTTCGTGGAGTTTGCTTGTACAATTCGTTTCCAATTAACACATAGCTTAGAGCTCAGACTTTACTTTTTGTTAGTGTCCCCTGTAGGATTCTCGTAAATACTCTACAATGGGTTTTCGCGATAATCATCATCAACCATATTGTCAATAGCAAAATTTTTCGCTAAGTCAATATCGTCAAAAATGTGACGTTTTTCGACGCAAGACTTCATTTGTATTTATTGCCCCCAATTTTTGGTGTTGACAATAACGTCGAAGGAGTATTATAGAGAGAGTCTTCTGAGATTAATTTATCTTTTATCTCAATTAACTCTTCTAGGCTTTGCTTCGATACTTTGTAACCGGAAGCAATTTGTGCCAGTTCATTTGCCACGTGATTTTCAATTCGTGGTAAATGTTCTAGGTGAACGAGCGTAAACCTTTTTAGCAACGTATTGGCAATAACGAAATATTTAATTAGGTGTTCATTAATACATTTGTATTCTTTTGTCAATTGTTTGACCACCAGTTGAGAATCACCTTTTATTTCGACATAACTTGCCCCCAATTCGAGCAAAATTTTAAGGCCTACTATTAAAGCCTCATACTCAGCCTCATTATTTGAGCAAGAATCTCGAATTTTAAATTTATACTTCGTTGGAGTATTTTCTGGCGAGATAATCAAAATTCCAATGCCTGCTCCATTTTTATGGCTTGAGCCATCGAAGTATAATCTCCAAGGACGTATGTCTAACGAATGTATTTCACATTCGACAACAGAATGGTCTACTATAAAATCAGCGACCACTTGTCCTTTAATTGATTTGAGGGGTTGGTAAGTTAAGTTGTACTCTAGCAAAGCTAAAGCCCATTTGCCAATTCGACTATGCAACATAGGTTTTGACAACATATGTTTAATAACGTCAAAATGCGAATAAACATAAACATCTGCTGATTTTATATATTGCTTCAATTTTGTACAAGAAAAATACAAGCAAAGGCACAGTTTCTCTATTGGACTATACCTAGTTTCAGCATCGATCAAAACCCTACTAAGGTAATAAATGGGTCTTTCGACACCACTATCATCCTCTTGCGCTAACATGCTGCCTATGGTGTTATCAGAAGCTGCTATATACAATTTTAGCAATTTGTTTCCAACAACAGGCAATAAAATTGGTGGCTTGACCAGATAAGACTTGATTGCGTCGAAAGCATCTTGGTGAACTTGCTCCCACTTGAATTCATCTTCTTTCTTCAATCTCAGTAATGGCGAAAAAACTTGTGTTTTGCCACTTAGATTTGAGATGAATCTTCGAAGGAAATTGATTTTCCCTAGTAGTGACTGAAGTTTTTTTTTGGTGAAGGGGGCCTTCGTTTCCATAATTGCTTTAGTCTTATTTTCGTTGATCTCTATGCCTTTCTTGTGTACTACAAAACCCAAGAATTCACCTGCACGTACACAGAAAGCACATTTGGTTGGATTCATTTTCAATCCATATTTCCTCATTCGTTCAAAAGAACGTCGAAGATGGTCTAAATGACCACTTTCTGAGGATGACTTAACCACCACATCATCTATGTATACTTGCATAAAATCATCAATAAAATCGTGAAACATAGAATTCATTGCCCTCGATAAGTGGCGCCGGCATTTTTAAACCAAAAGGCATGACTACCCATTCATAAACACCTAATGCCCCTGGACATCGAAAAGCTGTTTTTGACACGTCCTCTTCGGCAATAAAGATTTGATTATACCCTGAGTAGCCATCTAGCATACTGAGATAATCAAATCCTGCTGCCGAATCTATTAGCATTTACGCTCACGGGCATAGCGTATTCATCTTTAGGTGTTGCATCATTTAGATCCCTAAAGTCTACGCAAACTCTAAGTTTTCCATTTTTCTTCATTCATGGAACTATATTAGCTAACTAATCAACGTACTGGCGATTCGATGAATTTGCTTTTGAACGACCTTTCTATTTCTTCCTTGATCTTAGCCAATATCCGAGGAGCAAATCTTCTTGGCGTTTGCTTTCATTTGGTTTTTTTCCCGGTCGAATGGGTATTTGTAATTCCACCACTTCTCGACTCAACCGGGCATTTCATTTGTACTCCCAAGCAAAGCAATCTTTGAACTCCTGCAGAAGTGAAATAACTTGGTTCAAGCGGCATCAAGATGTGCACTAATATATGTTGGCCTTTTGATCAAGCCATTTCCCAAATCCACCTCTTCGATGGATCTTGAGCTTGCATGCGCTTTGTAGAATCTCTGGGTCTTTTTCAAAACCCAATGGTTCGTCATCATAAATGCAATCCGTTTGTCATTTATGACTTCACCATTTTCTTCAGATGAAGTTATGGCTTCGACGACCATTGTTTGTTGATTTAACTCGGCTTCCAAAGCCGTTTTATTTTAGTTTCGGCCATAAGCCGTAATTCTATCCCAAGCTAATCGGGTGCGACATCTAAACCTTCTAAGAGTCAGTGTCCCATCCTGTTGGAGGTAGCACACCATCAGGATAGACATTTGCACCTTCTATTTCCTCTCTTTCCCACACAAAACCATGTGTTGGGTATAGGTGAATGGAGGAAAGCACATTATCTGAAGAGATATATGCTTGGCTAGAAGATGAACATGGCGCAATATTCGCCATTTGCTTCTCGAAATTCTCCCTGGTGACGTTATTTACGTCAGCAAGGAAATAACTTTGGTCTGCTTCGACGTACTCCACTAGACCATCATCCCTCCACATTACCAATTTCTGGTGTAGGCTTGAGGGAACAGCTCCTACGCCATGTATCCACTCTCTCCCAAGGAGTAGATTGTAGCTTGCTTTTGATGCTATAACAAAGAACGTGGTGGTTCTTCTAACAGTTCCTACCACCACTTCCACTTCGACAGCTCCCAACGACCGGCCAGATTTCCCTCTCAATTGGTTAACATAATATTATGAGGTCTAAGGTCTCAGATCAAATCAAACGACCCTATTGTCTTCAAAGATGGCACGAGGCATTAAGTTAACAGCAGCCCCTCCATCGACCAGTATCTTATTAATGCCTACGCCATTAACTTTGGCCTGTACGTACAAGGGCTTCAAATGGTGTTGCATGCCCCGTCGCCGCCTCTCAAAAGTGGCCATCTGTTCTTCTACGCACCATTGTTCATGACATAGTAGCATCTTGGCTTATGGTTAGCCATATCCCCAATGAAGTCCTCTTCGACGTCGTTGGGACCCGAATAAAGATCATACTCACTCGGCAGAATGGACACCACGTTGCAGATGACGTCGAAGCTAGCCTCAGAGTCGTCGAAATCTGAAGTGACATCTTCATCCATGTCGAATGAAGCACTTTTCTTCTTTAAAGGTGTTAATGGAGGAAAAATCCTCTCCATAGCAGGCCTTCTTGGTTCCTCTATCACAATAGATTTCCCTTTAGCCTTATTTCCAACCCTCACTTGATTGGCAGCACCTATACTTATCTTTGTGTTCCCCACGGTTTTAGGAGTCACACCCTTAACCGTTTTTGGCGTTTGCTCGTTAGCAACCAGTGTTGCCTTCTTTTTCGAGCGCTGGTAACGACGCCATTGGGTCTTCGTCATGGGATTCTTCCCTTTATAATTGTTTTTATAATTATATTTTGAGGCCTCACCTGTGATTGGCTTGGCCGTTCCAACCTGTTGAGCAGCACTCTTGTAGTGTCTACATCCAGCATGTATCCACTTCTCATTGGATGGGTCTACTCTTGGAAAAAATGGTTTGGCAGAGGCAGATAGCACAAACTCCTTCTTGGCTACGCCCTTACCAGCAAACTGCGGCTTGCTTGTCGAAGCCCTGCTCGAATTCTTTGCCTTGTAAGGAAGGTCCCCTCTTTTGAAGCTGAAATTTGGCCTCTTATCTGGCCATTTCCTTTTTAAGGGTTGTCGAACTTCACAGCATTCGACACTTTTAGCCGCTTCTTTATCAAACACAGCACTGCACCTTGGACATAACATGACCTCAGAGCTCAATTTGCACCGGTTTAGGAAGTCTATCAGATCTTCCTCAGCCTTGGGGTACACAGATTGCACCTTCTCCTCGTA
The DNA here is from genome assembly GCA_020916435.1 of Oxytropis ochrocephala. Taxonomy (NCBI): domain Eukaryota; kingdom Viridiplantae; phylum Streptophyta; class Magnoliopsida; order Fabales; family Fabaceae; genus Oxytropis; species Oxytropis ochrocephala. The sequence goes on along the minus strand of CM037090.1, from coordinate 57,656,566 downwards.
TTCTTCCTGAGTAACCTGTTGCACAGCACCACTCTTTTGTACAACACTTTTGATTTTTTCAGCAGGAGATTTGGTAGACTTAGGAGAATCCACCATTTTTACGTCTACCATATTGATACTCATCTCAATTGGTTCCGCATACATCGCCTCCACTTGATGGAGGGGGTCAGCATCAATTTGCATCGGTGCTTTATTCTTTTTATCTCCAAATTTGAGCCTCCCTTCCTCGATCGCTTTCTGAACCATGTCCCTGAAAAGTACACAACGGTCAGTTGTATGTCCCAAAAAATTATGAAACTTACAATAACCCTTTTTCTTCCTCTGTTCGAGAGGAGGAACTTTCAGGCCATTTGGCACTATTATTTGGCCATCAGTTACTAGCAAATCGAAGATCTCGTCACATTTAGTCACATCAAAAGTGTACGTTTTAGGCACAAATCTATCATTCTTAGGCTCTACAGGATTATTCCCATTTGCAGGCCTTAATAATTTACAGGCATAAGGAGGACCAGGCTTAAGTTCACCACGTCTATTTCTCGGACTCGACATCACCGAATGCGAAGTCGAATTGTTAAATCTACATAGGCTATCTTTTCTTTTTGTGAAAACCCACTGAGTTCTCTTTTTTATTGTACTTATTCACTCTAGCCTTTTCCTCTTTAAGCCTTTCGACTTGTCGAACTCTATCGGCTAGTTGGGCCATGTCTCTCAAATGAGACGTATCCAATTTCTTTCGAATTGAATAGTCAAGACCACCTGCAGCCATTTCGACAAGCTCATGCTCGAGCACTTGTGTAAAACACACGGCCTTCAAAAAACTGAACCTATTCAAGTAGTCATCAATGGCTTCAGGCACCTTTCTTCGAACACTAGCCAGTTCTTTGAGACTAATTTTCGACTGACCCATGTAGAACTGCTCATGAAACGCCTTTTCTAACTGCCCCCATGTGTATATGGAACCAGGGGGTAGAGTGGTAAACCACGTAAAGGCATTTTTAGTTAGAGAATTTGGAAAATACTTCATTTTCAAACTCTCATTTTGAGCTATGTCTCTGCCTCTCGACCATGTAAGGGCAATATGTTCGACAGTGGACTCATTGGTGTCACCCCAAACTTAGTGAATTTAGGGATTTTCCAAATTTCTCGGCAGTGCGCTGCAAGATATACTCACACGGGCGATATGAAATTAGGCCTATGTAAACCTATGTTAAGGCCATTTTGCGCCATTATGGTTTCGACCAAAGTGGCTATGTTGTCTTGAGCGCAAACATTATTTCGTTGCACTTGTCGAACAACTTCATCAGCATTTTGGTTTCGATTTACCATAACCACCTCAGGGATGTGATTTCCCATTTTTGTTCGCCCATAACCGCTTTGGGCTTCGGCGATCCATCGATCTCGTGGGGTATTAGGCATATTGTTCCCACAATTTGGTAAGCGCCTATTGTTTTCGTAGGAGCCCCAAAGAAATCTGCAATCCTACCCATTTGGTCTGCTAACATCTGATAACTGGTATTTGTGTTCTGAATCAAAGGATTGAACACGGTACCAATTTGTTGAGTCAGCATATTAACCATATCATGATTGCTTTCGTCCACTTGTTGTCTTAACGCCAACAAGGACGCATTGGTTAATGCAGTAGGATTTCGACCAAGTACGCCCTCAGAAGAGACGTGTGAAGGAGAAAAGGTCGAGACATGTGGCATTCCAGTAGGCATGCCATATACCCCAAAAGGGTATGGTGGTAGACTCATATTTTGGAAACGTGTTTCCAAACTATACCTGATATTTCCACATAAGGACTAGAAGGAAGTCCCATGCTTTGTGGCAAGGCCATAGACGATGTCGAACCAACGTTGGTCATTGACATCAAGAGTTATTAATGTCATCTTTGGCCGTAGTCCCGCAACATTTCCAACGCCGACATTGGCGAGAATCTACCATTGTTATTTTTTGATACCAAAGCGGAACTAGAGGCGTTGTTAGAATTGGTGCATACCATCCTACCATATTTCCTCAAGTGCATACAAGTTTATACACTTAATAAAGCGACACAAAATAAGCGCAAAGGTCCCAATGTTTTTTCGATTTTTGTTTCTTTGGTGTTTTTAGCAAACAATCACTAGTTTTCAATGTTCGATTGTGAGATCAAACTAGAAAATCTCTTTGACAATTGCCTTTATGTTTTGTGTCTTTTAGCGTGCGTAAGAGCGAGAAAATAGTAGGAAGAGATAGTTTTGAAAGCAGAATGAAGGTAAGAAAGCAACAAACGTAAAAACAAGTAAAAATTGCATTAAAATGATAGAAAGAAGAAGGTGGTACACCAACACGTACAATATAATCTGATTCACTCCTGTTTCGCTTTGGCTTGGAAGTTGAGTTTCTCAGTGTTTTTGTAAAATGTGGTGACCCTGTTTTCCTATTACAAGGGAGTATTTATACTCTTAGATACAATCGTGGGCAAGCACGATAACTACTTCCTAAAAACCAGGGAAATAACCGCCCACTAACTGCTGCTCCTTGCGCTTCGACCGGCTTGTTGTCGAAGGATCTGGCGAAGTATTGGATCCAGCTTTGTCGAACAATTGGGCCCTCTCCTGTCGAAGGTTTCTGACATTGTTTCGTAGCTTGAAGAACCAAGTCTGTCGAAGTTTGCTTGCGTTGTCAGCACTTGTACAACTTTACTGTCGAATTTATGGTACATTGACTTGAACATTGACCTGTGGCCCACAGAATACTATTAAATGTGCAGTCAATACCATTTAAAGCTTAATTTAATGCCCTTGTCGGAATTTTGAGGTAACAATTTTTTTTTTATTTTTAAAAATGCATATTCCGCCGGTAATTATTAATAATCCGCCGGTAATATATATTTTTTTTTAAAAAAAAACGTTTTTAAAAATTAATTTTAAATTTTTAATATTTAAAATATAAATTAATTTAATAATTTGAAAATAATATTTAAATTTTAAAATCTCTTTTAACAATTTGACAGGTCCACCAAGTTTAGCTTCAGTTGCGAGATGAACAGCAAGATGCTCCATAGAATCAAAGAAACCAGGGGGAAAAATTCTCTCCAACTTGCATAAGATAAGTGGGATGTCTTGTTCCATTTTTGTCGGACATTCCGCTTTAAGCGTTGCAGAACACAAATTCTTAAAGTATTGACTTATTTCAATGAGCGGATTCAAAACATGTGTTGGCAACGAACTAAAAGCGATAGGAAGTAAGCACTCCATGAATACATGACAATCATGGCTCTTCATCCCATGCAACCTCCCATTATCCACATCTGCACATCTTGCTAAATTGGAAGAATAACCGTCTGGCATTTACAACTGTTTTATCCACCGATAAACTTATTTCGCTTGTTCGGTAGATAAAGTATAATTGGCTTTGGGTTTCAACGTCCTAGTACCCGCTTCAACCAACGACAAATCCTTTCGCCTGCAGTAATGATCCACGCCCTTCCTAGCCTTCTCATTGTCTTTTGTTTTACCTTTTACATTCATAACAGTGTTAAATATGTTATCAAAAAAATTCTTTTCAATGTGCATGACATCCAGATTGTGTCTAAGTAGATTATCTTTCCAATATGGAAGTTCCCAAAAAATACTCTTTTTTGTCCAATTATGCCATACTCCATAACCATCTGGACGAGAAACAACACCTGCAACGACTTCTACTGGAGGGATATCCTTGACACTGTTCCAAACTTCTTCTGGTGTTAGCCTACGGGGAGGTTCACCTGTTTCAATACTTCCCTTGATGAATGCATATTTTGACCTTCTAAATGGATGATCGCTAGGTAAAAACCTACGGTGTGAGTCAAACCATGATGTTTTTCCTCCATATTTAAGAGTAAAAGCTTTTGTGTCAACCATGCAAATGGGACACGCCATCTTACCATGTGTCCCCCATCCTGACAACATTCCATAGGCAGGGAAGTCATTGATGGTCCACATCAAAGCCGCCCTCATGAGAAAATTTTGTTTGCGTGCTGCATCATAAGTTAAAACACCATGCCACAACCTTTTTAGGTCATTGATCAAAGGTTGCAAATATATGTCAATACCAGCTGTTGGATTGTGTGGTCCTGGAATAATGGCATTTAAGAACATGTATGGTTTAGACATACACATTTCTGGAGGAAGGTTGTACGGGGTAACAATAACGGGCCAACAAGAATACGGTGATGCGGATGCTTGAATATAGGGTGTGAAACCATCAGAGCATAAACCAAGCCGAACATTGCGTGGATCACTAGCAAAATCTGGATGAACACGATCGAAATGCTTCCAAGCTTCACCATCAGATGGGTGGCGTAATTCACCAGAATTGTTTCTATTTTCATAGTGCCATGACATTTTACCCGCAGTCTCCTTTGAAGTAAACATCCTCTGTAGCCTTGGTATAAGAGGCAGATAGAACATTGCTTTCCGTGGAACCGGTTTGCCTCTACTACTTGTCCATTTCCTGCTGGCACGGTAGCGTGGCTCTCCACACAACTTGCATTCCGACAACTCTCCATCATTTATCCCAAACTCATTGCTATAATATAGCATGCAACCAGACACACAACAATCAATTCTCTTAGATTTTAAGCCAAGCTTCGACACCAGTCTTTTAGCATCATAATAACTCTGCGGTAAAAGTCCTCTAACGGGGGTTGCATCCAACATCATTTTTGTCATATATTCCATGCACAATTCAGCAACATTAAATTGAGACTTGAGACCCAACAACCGAACACACATTGATAATTTAGATTCGTTAGATCCTTCAAATAATGGTTGATTTGTCTCACTCAAAAACATATAAAACCTCTGAGCTTCTTCATTCGGAACTTCTTCAAAGATCATATTGTGGTTCCTCAAAATCCAAATTTACACCGATAGCATCACGTATCATCCCCTGAACAACATCAAACGGCTGATTTCCCATAGTCGATGAGCCAACAGCTTCTACGATTGGACTTGAAGTGCCACCTTCTACTTCTTGGACATGAACAATATCAACCGGATGAACATTAATTATATTGGCACGAGAAACTCCAACTGCTACCTCGCCATGACGAGTCCATATCCAGTAATTTGGCTTAAATCCATTGTTGTACAAATGAAGTCGAATGTCACCTTCATTTTTTATTGCTTGAAATATACATTTCGAACAAGGACATCTAATTCCACCTTGTTGCGAAAATTCGTTTTGTCGCTTAGCTAAAAGAACAAACTCTTCAACTCCTTCAACAAAACGTCATTTCAACCCCGCTCTTCCAGGATATAATCGATCATACATCCAACTACGATCCATTTTTTGTGGATGTCCTAAATAAATTTATTACAACATATATGTCTATCAGAATAATAGACATTTTCATTCTTATATTATAGCTACTATTATCTTTGTAGACTAAAAAAAAATTAAATAAACTATCAACTATTATATTTTTCTATGACCCTAATTATTTCAATTCATTAAATCAAATAACATTCATTACTATATAATAATAATATTAATGTGTTACAAATCCATTACCTCTAATTTTATTACGCATACTAAATAATAAACAATATATGAAACAAATATTAACAAATAACTAATCTAAATATTATACAAAAAAATTTGAATTTAAGAAAATAATAATATTATATATTATGTTTACTTTTTTAACCTCAAATATTATAGTAAAATTATAATAATTCCTACTTATTTTTTTTGTAAACATAAAAACATTTGAAATTATATTTTTATCCAAAATTTTAAGTTTAAATTTGAAACTAAAGTAACAATTTAGAAAATATCTTTTTATTACAAAATATTAATTATAGTCATTTTTTAACTAAACAAACCATCAATCGTTATTTTTTACTATCATCATAATTATTTCATTTCAATTAAATACATCAAATAAGATTTAGTATATTATTTTATATCACATAATATTTATTATGTCAAATAATATTTACTATCACATAATATTTATTAACTATATTAATGTTCTTCTCAAAAAAATAACCCCAATTAACATTGTTCAAAAAAATAATCATATTAATATATTACTAAATCATAAACTCCAATTTTATTTTAAATAACATCTAATCTAAATATTATACAAAATATTTAAAATATATATCGTATAAGTAAATAATAATTTTTGGACCAAAAAAAAATTAATTAATTTTACTATATAGTCTTTTAACTTTTTTATTTTAACTGAAATATTATAATAACATTATAAAAATTCGTATTATTTTAAAATAAACATTTTTGAATTTAAATTTTTAAACAAACAAAATAATATTACTTATAGTAATAGTAATTTTAAATCTAATTATTTAACTAGTACCAAATCAGCAAATAATAATTATTAGTAAAACAAATCGAATAGTAAGTACTAACCAGTAATGCCGAGAAGATTCTGACTTTACGCTAATAGTTTCGAAGGAACTGAATCAGTAGTGAAAAAAACTCTCCAACTTCAACCACCACAGTAGAGTCTTCTCCAACTTCAAGCCATTCCTAAATAAATAACATCAGAATCAATAAGGACTAACTCATATTAATACAAATTGGCAAAATTAACTATATTATGTAAAGAACATACCTTTCAAATCAATCTGGACTAATTTCTTACAAAAAAAGAGATACAAACTATGAAAACTAGAGAGAATTTGAGAGAAATTAAGAAGAAGAAGAAGAAGAATAAGTGAGAAGTGAAAAAGTGAAGAGAGGAATCGGTTGGGTTTAAGTAAAGAAAGTGCAACGGTCTGAATTTCAAATGCGTAAATTACCGGCGGAATCGTTGCAATTACCGGCGGATTTATTGATAATTTTCATTTACCGAGGCGCCATTTCCAATACTCATTACCGGCGGAATCGTTCCATTACCGGCGGAATTAATTACGTTACCGGCGGCTTAATCAATTACAGGCGGAATTAAACTATTACCGGCGGAATTTGTCTATTACCGGCGGAATTACGTTACCGGCGGAATTTTCTATTACCAGCGGAATTTGTCTATTACCGGCGGCCCCATTTTAAAAATTTTAAAAATAACGGATATATTACAAAAATTCCGCCGGTAATAGACAAAAATCCGCCAGTAAGTTACCTGCGGAAATAAATCCGCCGGAAAACACCACAAAGCCGCCGGTAAATTACAGGGGGATAAAAACCGCCGGTAACTTTCCAAAGCCGCCGGTAATTTACCGGCGGATACAATCCGCCGGAAAGGTGGCGCCGGTATATTGCTGAATTCTTGTAGTGAATGATATGCATGATTAGGCAAATATGCAAATGCATGAGCATACAAGGATATGAATGAATGATCATATAAGACTATGCATGAATGAATAGGCATACAAGACTATGCATGAATGAATGATTGAGCATGCAAGACTATGAATGCATGAGCATAGTTATTGTGCAAGGTATGAACATTTGAATATGCATGAACATGTGAATGAATGCTAAACATGGAATTAATGAATGCATGAGCATGTGAGAAGGTAAGAGAATGCAATAGGCCTAAGCATGTATAAATGTATGAACATGTGAGCATATGCAAGTAGTAATATGCAAACATAAGAATGTGTCATACAAGTGATGCAAATAAATGAAATGCAAAGGGTGAAAAGTTTAATGAGATGAGGTAAAACCAATGATGCAATGTAGTAAAGTAAAAGGGTATGCAAAGTGGTAAAAATTAAATGAGGTGGGGTAAAATGTTTGATGAGGTGGAAAAAGGTTAGTGTAAGAATATGGTAAAAATGTTTGAGTAAAAGGTAAATAAAAAGCAATAATGTTTTTTATGTTTTTTTTTGGGTAAATAATTAATGAAGGGTAAAGTAAAAAGCAAGTGAGTGGTTAAAAGTGAAAAGTGAAAACACAATTACACAACTTGTATTTACAAACACAAGATCAAATCAACAATTTATGAGCAATAAATTGGTAAGAATTGAGACCCTTGGCCGAATGCATAGCAAGGCAAAACCAAGCACAAATTTCATCATGTTCTTGCAACCAAATCACATCAATGAGCATATGAACATAAACCCTAGGATCTACTCATACATTTGATGCTCAAACAATTGTCATTTCATCATTTATTTCAACTCAAAATCAAAGGAAATGCAAGATCAATAGAAACCCTAATTTCTACTTATGAACCTAAGAGCATAGTTGGCTAGGTCCACCTTTTTATTCAACTTGAACACAAGAAATGGTCAAAGAAATGCATGAACAACCAAAATCACCATATGGCCGAAGCATTTTTGAAGGAAAATGAGGTTTTATTTCATGAAATTTAGTGAAAAAATGTGTGGAAATTCAAGGGAAATCATTCATGCACAAAAACAAACTCCTTCAAGGCCAAGGACCCATCTCAAACACCCAAGGCTCCCAATGTCCTTGTCATAATGTTTGAAATGGATCCTCAAAAGCAAACAACAACAAGCAATCAAGAAGAAGTTGGGAGTAGAAGAGAAATTTACATGGTAAAAGTGGAAAAAAACAAGGATCTAAGGCTTACCTTAAGAACTTTCATAAGAAATGAAGAAGAAGATCATAAAAAATCAAGAACACTTGAACCTCTTCTTGAATCCCACGAAAATCTCTTGATCTTGAAGAATTATTGTTGAAAGTTTGATGATAATGCAAGATTAGAAGTAGACCTAGTGTAGGAATCAAGAATATTGAGGTTTTGATGGTGAAAAATTGAAAAAATGGAGGAAGGATGAGGGAAAGGTAGCTTCGGTTTTGAGAGAGGGAGGAGAGGAGAGTGTTGTGTGCTAGGGTAAAAAATGAGAGTCCTCCCCCTAATGGTCTCTTATTTTGGGTTTTATATGAGATGCAAAATTAAGGGTATATAGGACATTGTGCTTTTACAAACCATTGAGATTTGAGATAAAATTTAAATCAAGGGCTAGGATTGTAATGCACATGGATTAGGGGCAATGAGAAAACACAAGGGAGGGGGGAATGGCTGGTCATACACAAAAATTAATAGTTTTTGTTGCACAAAAATTGTTAAGGGCAATTAGGACTTTGTACACAAAGTTGTAGCCTAGGATTTGATCTAGAATTTTAATCAATGGCTCGGAATACAACTCTCATGGATCAAGGGCATGAAGAAGCACAAAAATGAGGTAAAAATAGGGCTGAAATTCGCAGCCATGAGTGGGTTGTCATTTTGCAAGTTGTCATTGTACTATTTGTCTCCAACTACCTTTGTAATTATCCTTTCCTTTTCTTGATTATTCTTTTCTAGATAATTCCCATGAAAATCTTACCATTTTGGGATTCATCCTAGGAATCAATCATTGGGCCTAAAATTCCATGATATCACCATTCCCAAAATTGATTTGATACCTCACCTTGAGGGAAATTCCCGTTTTACCCTTTCCTTTAAATTTGAGTTTTTATGCAAATAATTAACATTCATGCGCATAAAATAAGATAACTAAGCACATTCTTCCTCAAATAATTCCCTTAAGATTGCCCAATGACTTGTGATGAAAAACTGTCCTTTTTGGAAAATGACCAAAATACCCTTTGACCTAAAAAAACCTGAAAAAACCTAAAATGCTTTCCTAACCCTAGAATGACTTCTAAAACTCTAAAAAATGCATGCATGATGCTCTTCACAACTTCTATTTATTTATTTTTTTGTGGAAAATTAGGGTTTCGACCTAAGCCGGACAAAATTGGGGTATGACAGCAGCTTCTGTTACCGCCATAAATTCCGCCTCAGTTGTAGATAATGAGACCACATGTTGCAAATTACATTTCCAGCTAACTGTGTTTCCACAAAACTTGAAAACGAACCCAGTTAGTGACCTTCTCGTATCTAGGCATCCTGCATAATCCGAGTCCACAAAACCTGTGACACCCGAGATGCTGCCAACATGTCTCTGAAAATGCAATCCCACATCACTCGTCTTCTTCACATATCTGAGAATCCATTTCATTGCCTCCCAATGCTGCTTGCCAGGCTTTCCCATGTATCTACTTACAATACTCATAGCATAAGCCAAATCCGGCCTAGTACATATCATAGCATACATGAGTGATCCCACAACACTAGCATATGGAACACTTTCCATATATTTCTTCTCTTCGTCAGTCTTAGGTATGTCATCTAGTGACAACCTAAAATGTTGAGCCAATGGGGTAGCAACAGGCTTCGATTGATCCATATTGAACCTCTTCAATACCTTCATTATGTAGTCCTTTTGACTAAGAGTAATAAACTCGGCATCTCGGTCTCTAGCAATCTGCATTCCTAGTATCTTGCTAGCAGCACCCATGTCCTTCATTTCAAACTCATTCTCTAGCATTTGCTTCACCCTCTTGATTTCTACTTTGCTCTTACATGCTACAAGCATGTCATCAACATAGAGCAAGTAGACAATTTCATCATTAATCTTCCTCCAATAGACACAATTATCTAATTTGCACCTATTGAAGCCATTCTTCACCATAAAGCTGTCAAACCTCATATACCACTGTCTTGGGGACTGTTTTAAACCGTATAGAGACTTCTTCAACAAACATACCTTCCCCTCATCACCCTCTTCACAAAACCCTCTGGTTGTGCCATGTAAATTTTCTCATCTAGCTCTCCATGAAGCAAAGCAGTCTTTACATCCAACTGTTCCAGTTCCAAGTTTTCTTGTGCAACAAGTGACAAGATCATTCTAATAGAAGTATGCTTTACCACTGGTGAGAACACCTCATGATAGTCGATACCTTCCCTTTGAGTGAAGCCACGAGCCTTGCCTTGAACTTAGCCTTAGTTACCCCAGGAATTTCCTCTTTCACCTTGAATAGCCATCTACACCCAACAAGCTTCTTCCCTTTTGGTCTATCTACCAAAATCCAGGTCTTGTTCTTCTGAAGTGACTGCATCTCATCTAACATAGCTGCATACCACTCATTTACCGATTTGCTATTCATAGCATCTTTGTAACTAGCTGACTCTTCACTATCAACCTCTTCGACCACAATTAACGCAAAAGCAACCATCTCGGCATGACCAAGTCTCTCAGGTGGTCTGATAGTCCTTCTAGTTTTGTCTCTAGCTAGAAGATAGTCTGCAGATCATCTTGATCATCTATGGATTCTTCACTTCCTGACCGAGCTGGTGCTACATCAGGTGCTGTGATAGCATCTTCCTGTTGTAGCAATGGCTCCACCTCAAACTCAACACTATCATCATTATTCTGCTCAATTTGCTTCTTTTCGACCACCTTCTCAGTGTAGTACATTTCCTGTTCTCGAAACACAACATTCCTGCTAATGATGATCTTTGGCAGTAGCTTATCGGCACACCACAATCTATAGCCCTTGACCCCTGCAGGGTACCCCAGAAACATACATTTCACAGCCCTTGGATCAAGTTTACCTTGTTTGACATGTGCGTAAGCAACACAACCATATATTTTCAAATTCGACAGATCGGGTGGATGCCCTGACCACACCTCCTCAGGTGTTTTCATTTCGATAGCCGAGGAGGGGCATCTATTTATCAAGTATACAAAGAAGAGATAGATCTGATCTCGGCCCCAAAAATGATGACTCAAGTTAGCATTCAACATCATACATCTAACCCTTTCCATGATAGTTCTATTCATTCTTTACGCTAATCCATTTTTTGAGGGTGTACCACTAACTGTCTTATGCCTATCAATTCCTTTCATTTTACAAAATTGATTAAACTCATCAGAACAAAACTCTAGTCCATTATCAGTCCTTAACTTCTTAATCTTCCTACCAGTTTGATTTTCAACTAGAGTACACCATTCTTTAAATTTTTCAAATGCATCACTCTTAAGTTTAAGCATGTAAACCCATACCTTCCTCGAGTGATCATCTATAAGAGTCATGAAGTACCTGGATCCGTGGTGAGATTGTACCCGAGTTGGCCCCCAAAGATCACTGTGAATGTAGTCCAATATCCCTTTGGTGCAGTGAGTAGCAGTGTTGAACTTCAATTTCTTTGCCTTGCCGAGGACGCACAACTCACAGAAATCTAGTGAACTGATAGAATTTATCTAAAGGGAAAATATAGTATATTTTTGAGGTAATAGTTATTTAGTTATATCAGAAAATATCTTCATTATTTCAAAACGCCAAACCTTTTTCAATTCGTTTATCATTATAGAAAGAAAAACAAAGAATAGTTTGTTTTTTATTATTATTTCTTTTAAATTTAATTTAATTTATTTAATTCAAATTTTATTTTGATTTTGATTTTTAATTTATAATTTAAATTTGTGAACTATCATGTAGTGATAAAAATAAAAAAGGAAAATACTAAATATCAGTAAAATTTAGTTTTGTGACATATGTTTTTCCATACTCATATGTCTCTGTTATTAAAAATTGTGCCCATAAATTCAACAAATTAAATAAAATTACATTTATTATTACTAAATATAATAAAGTTCATAAAAGATATTGATAATTATTTATATGAAAAATGCATGCACTATATAAGAATGTTGTTTAAAATCTAAATAACTTTTTTAATATAAAAATTGCAACAAAATATTTATGGATACTATATTGTTAAAAAAGATTATTTATATCAAAAAATTATATATCTTTATATAAAAGCTCCACAACTTTTTTTAAAAAATATCATATAACAACCCGTGCATCGCACGAGCATTCTCCTAGTTTTATATACTAAAGGAAACCTATAATATGATATATTGAAGAAAGTTTGATATCATATTATATTTATAAGATAAATATAATTAAAATCATGCAATAATATAATACTATTTATCTTAAAAATTAACTAAATGAAATTGAATATTATTTACCTGAAATAATATAATATTAAATATTTTTTAAAATCTTATTTATATTATTATAAAAAAAACATAAATAATGTATTTTTTATATAATTTTTTTAAGTTAAATTTTAAATTAAATATCAATAACTTCAAGTTTTTGTTTTGTAATATTTGTGTTTCACCGTACATACTCAGATGTCCCTATTATTTTATGTCCTCCCCCTAAATTCATCATGTTAAATGAGGTTATTCTCAATATAATGAAAAATAGTGTACTACTCTAAAAATTAACATGAAAAAATATTTACAATTTTTTTAACCATAAAGTATTGAATGAAGGTTCTATATTCATTTCACTTTTATAAAAGTATATTTTGAATCAATAAATCTCATAAAGGTTATTAACAATTATTTATATTAAAAAAAACATACACTATATAAAAATATCATCTAAAAATATAAGTTTTATATAAAAATTAAATTCATAATCATACTATAACATAGTCTTTTTTGATTACAATCTAATATTATACTATATACCATGCTCTAAATATACATGATTTATACTAATAATTTAAATATTATATATTCCAATGAAGCCTCCAATATTCCTTGAGTTTTTGTTTTTATATTTGTATTAAATATGAAATGAAATTCTTCTATTATTCATTTTGTGTCCAATACACTCCGAACTATTAAGTATAAACCAATTAATTATTATTCATTCTAATTTAATGTCATAATTTTTAATTTACTTATCTTAAAATCATGTAAAATTATTTAAATTATATATATATATATATATATATATATATATATATATATACATAGATATTAGAATATACATTTGAAAACATAGTTCATTGGTCCAAAAAAAGTAAAGGATGCTTTAATCTAGATGGATTCTCTCTTATTTTTATAAAGTAAATTTCTATATATAATTTTTTTTTGCAACTAAAAAGTCTTATTTGGAATTTGAAAGTTCTCATAATCACCTGTTACTTTTATTTTATATTCAATCGACATTCCATTATAAAGATTGCAATTTTTTTATTCATATTGTAACTACCAATGGAACAAGTTGATCAAAAATATTGTCTGAATACTTATTATCTTTTTTTTTATTTTGTTCTAAGAAATTACTTTTCCAATGAAATTAACTAATGTGTAAAGTTAAGGTTTGAAACGTATGTGTTAGCATAAACGTTACAATTTAGAGAAATGGAAAATGCTAGGGAAAAAAATGGAGTCCAGTTTACATCACTAAAGGACCCCTTTAGTGATAGTCACTAAAGGGGTACATATGTAAACTACCAATTAATAAAAAGATAATAATTTAATATCAACTATTATATAGTTCCGATTTATTAGGCATTAGTTTTGGAAATGATTAATAAAAGTAACGTCCAAATTTAATTCCACAAAAAAAGGAAAAAGAGTAACTCATCCAATACACTCAATTGGCTACTCTAAAACCCCAAAAACACAAATATATATATATATATATATATATATATATATATATATATATATATATATATATATATATATATATATATATATATATATATATATATATATATATATAAACCTAACCAATGATGTGCGGGATTGTGGCTTATGTTTAGTGAGTCGCTAGCCACAATCTCACTATGGTGTGGTTAGTGAGTCGCTAGCCACCATTTAGCTATGGTGTGGTTAGAGAGTCGCTAGCACCATTCTGTGTAAAGCTTATATTCGTCCCATGATCATCAATTTCGTATTGAGCCATCAATCCGGTAAGAAGCTTGAAGGTTGTCAATATTTGAAGGAGATGTCAATCGTATCAAATATTTGGGAAGGATTTATATGATTGAAACTTGATGGTTGAAACATGAATATTGAATGGAATGAGAAATAACATGAAAAAAGAAAAAATGGAGTTGAAGATAGGAAGAAGAACGTTCAGAATTGATATTGAAGGAGAGAAGAAGAAGAAGAAGAAGTTCAGAATTTAGGGGAGAGAAAGAAAGAAAGAAAAAATAAATGAGATTTAATAGGAATAATAAACATGATATTAATGTGGTGCCTTAAAAATAGGAAATATACTAATTGGTTGTTATTAATAATTATATAATTATTAGGCATAATATTGAAGAGTACCAAAATACCCTCTATAAATAATAACCATTAGATGTATTTTAGTAAAAATATTGAGCATCCAATGGATGAAATTAATTTAGTGACCATCACTAAACACTTGGTTTAGTGATGTAATCCAAAGCCAGAAATTGAGAAAGCAATATTCAGTAAATATCCAGTAAATCAAAAGTATAATAATCGCTCATTATATAACATTTTTTCAATTGAAACAAGATAATATTTTTACTTGATTTATAATTATAAAATTGCAACTGAATTGGATGACTTGGTAAAATTTATAAGTTGACCTTTAAAATTCTTTTTTATGTAACAATTATGCATTGAATGGAGGGGTTTCACATTCACATGAATTATTGCTTTAATTTACAATAAACTCAGAGTTAGTGGAATATGAGTGGAAGAGGTAGAGTTTAAGCTAATTATAACAAAAAATGACTATTTAAAGGAGAGATCTTTGGATGGTGAGGATAGAGGTTTTGACAAAAAGAATCATATAAAAAACAAGAAGTAGAAGAAAGGAGCAAGTTTCACAAGAATATGTAGAATGCACAAAAAGGGTAAAGAATTTTATGTTCTTGACAGTTTGAAGTTGACAAATAGACAACAATTTTTTGTAAAGTTATAGACTTCGAGAAGTTATGTATATTTTAATATTGTTCTTTAGAAAAATCTTTAATTTTTTGTAGAATTGTATGATGTGCTAGATCTAAATGAGTTACATATGTTCCTTGAGACTTCATATAACCTTTGGTGTCACTTCTAATAAGGAAATTACATTAGGTGAAAGAATCATATAACAAACAAGAAGTAGAAGAAAGGAGCAAGTTTCACAAGAGGATGTAAAATTCACAAAAAGGGTAAAGAATTTTATGTTCTTGACAGTTTGAAGTT
Source organism: Oxytropis ochrocephala (assembly GCA_020916435.1). Lineage (NCBI taxonomy): Eukaryota > Viridiplantae > Streptophyta > Magnoliopsida > Fabales > Fabaceae > Oxytropis > Oxytropis ochrocephala. The sequence goes on along the minus strand of CM037090.1, from coordinate 57,640,727 downwards.
GGAAATGGGCGACGATTTTATGTAAAGTTATTGGCATTGAGAAATGATGTGTATTTTAATATTGTTCTTTAGAAAAATGTTTACTTTTATAGTTTAGTAAAATAGTATGATGTGCTAGATCTAAATAAGTTGCATATGTTCCTTGAGCCTTCATAACCTTTGGTGTCAATTCTAAGAAGGAAATTACATTAGATATCTCTTCTCTATATCTCAAAGGAAAAAAAAATAGAAAAACATCATTTTATTCAACAATAATTTTACTTTTAGTTTCAATTTATGAATTATTTAATTTAATTTTTTTTATGATATGTGTTTCGCCATACACATTGTTTTGTCTTTATTATTAAAAATCATTCCCAAAAGCTAAACAAATTATATAGTCTTACATTTCTTATTAATAAATATAATAAAAAATATTGTAGTGTTACAAATTATTAGTAAAACAATATTTTCAACTCATAAAAAATGTTGACAATTAAAAAACGCATGCACTATATAAGAATATTTTTTAAAATAAGTAATTTTTAATTATACTATAATGTTTACTTTTCAATATCCATAAGTTGTATTGTTTTATTGATAAACTCGATATACTTTATATTAGAAACTTATATATTTTTATGTAAATAAAATCTCCATAAATTGTGAGAAATTTTTTTAATAGAAAATGAATCAAAATTTGTTAATAAAATATTTTTAATATACATGATTTATATTAACAACTAATATATTTTTATATAGATTATTTCAAAAATTTAAATAAAAATAGTATAACAACGCGTGCATCGCACGGGTATTTCCATTCCTTTATGTTAGACAATGAAATGAAGGCCTCTTTACGGGAATTTGTGTAATAAGTTGTTTCTTATATATATATATGACCAGATGGACTAGTTAAAAGGAAGAACTTTCATATTGAATTTTTCAATCTAAAAAAGTAGGAACTTTTGTAAAAGTTCTTGCAATATTAGTTAAATAATACAAACCTGCTGCTGGGGTAATACAAACCAAACCAGTGATCATGCCTTGAACAACACCAATTACAGAAGGCTTTCTAAAGAATATAACATCAAGGAAGACCAAAGTAAGCAAACTAGTAGCAGTATCCATGCTCACTGAGTAAGGATCTCCTCCATTGAAACCTGTACATCCCATCCATAGTAGTCCTGCTCCTGCTAGCATAAGAAGAATGTTGTTTGGTGGGAACCTTTCTCTGTCCTTGTTTAGACGTGGTCCAACCTGCCAAATGATTATGTGTTATGCTTGATGTTAGTAAAAGGCGAAAGAATAGTTCGCTTTGTGTCTATCACACGGCTCCGTGGTTTTGGTGCTCCTTCCTTTTATATTAACAATATCTTGCTACCTCTTTGTATCTAACAGGTGTGGGCTTTTTTGAATAGTAACACTTCCTTTCTTTGCATTCCAACACTCTAGCTTTTGTTCGGTACTATCAAATCAGGATTGATGTTCAGTGTTATTGCCATCTTCTTCTAGATGTTTGGTGGGAAATTTTCTAGATTAAGGCCTGTACGGTTCAAAATGGAATGGAGTAAAGAAAATTTTATTTCCATTCCTTTATGTTAGACACTGAAATGAAGGCCTCTTTACGCAATTAAGTGATCATATCATATGATTTCTCTCTGAAATACTAAACATTAGAGAAACAAAATGAACTCAAAGGATCTCAAATATACTACTTGATATGTATTTGGTTCGACTTCATAACGATTCAACATGGAAATATTGCAAATAGAAAATTGTTAGATAGATGTTAATTCTGTTTTGTAATAAGTTGTTTCTGTTATAATACTGTTGAAGTCACTGATAATGTAGAACAAGAGAAGGATGAGGGAAATGCTACAGAGACAGAACCCACGGGCAACACAGAAGGAGTGATACCTAGGGTGGATCAACAAAGGATCAAGCATTCTCATGCTTGGCTAGCTGACTATTATACTAATGAAGATGCACAAATGTGTTGAGCCTTTCCATCTTTACACTAGCAGAAGATCCTCTCACTTATGAAGAAGCTATCAAGAAGGAGGTGTAGAAGTAGGAAATGCATACTGAGATGAAGGTTATTGAAAGGAATATCACGTGGGAATTGACTAACCTGCCAACAGGAGCTAAAAAGATTGTGTGAAATGGGCCTATAAGACTGAATACAATGAAAGACGAGAACTTGAGGAATACAAAGTTGGGCTTGTGGTCAAATAATACTCTCAAGATTATGGAATATATTATAATGAGGTATTTTCTCCCGCTAGATGGGACACCATTAAAAGCATTCTATCCTTGGCAGCAATTAGAGGATGAAATGTCTTTCAATTTGATGTAAATGGTGCCTTTTTGCATGATGAGTTGAATGAAACGGTGTAGGTTGAGCAACCCCTAGGCTATGTAAAGAAGGTAAAATAACACATGGTGCATAGGTTGAAAAAGGCATTGTATGGCTTGAAATAAGTTCCACTGGCTTGGTATAGCAAGATATTATCCTACTTTGCCAAGGAAGAATTTACTAAGTGTCCTTATGAGCACACTTTGTTATTGGAGAATGGAGAGAAGGGCAACATTTTGATAGTTAGCCTCTATGTGGATGATGTGATTTACATAGGTAATTACAACAAGTTTTTTTTTTTTTAAGAATTCAAGCAATCTATACAAAGGGAGTTTGATATCACGGACTTGGGAAAGATGAGATTCTTCCTAGGTATTGAAGTTACACAGAATGTCCAAAAAATTTCCATATGTCAAAGGATGTCAAAAGAAGTATGCTAAAGAGATTCTAGCAAGATTTGGCATGAAAAACTACAATACAATGAGCGACCTTATTGTGCTAGGGACAACTATCCAAGCATGAAGAAAGAAATCTAGTGGGTGGCACTAAATACAAGCAAATTGTTGGTAGCCTTATCTACCTAATAGCTACAAGACCAGACATGATGTTTACGGTAAGTCTCATCAGTATATTCATGGAAACTCCCACTAAGAAGCACCTAATTGCAGCCAAACAAATACTTAGATACATGAAAGGCATTATGGACCTAGGAATACAGTACAAAAGAAATCAAAGGGAGGAATTAATAGCCTACTCTGACAATGATTATGTTGGGGATGTAGATAACAGGAAGATACATCAGGAAATGTTTTTATGATGGGATTAGGTGTTATTTCGTGTCCTTTCAGAGAGCAACCAGTAGTGACGTTATCCACGACAGAAGCAAAGTGTGTCTCAACTGTATATTGTGCTTGTCAGGCCACATGGTTAAGGAGAATTTTGGAAGTGCTTGGTCATGAGCAAAAGGACTACATCACACGTCTTTGTGTTAATATTTAGCTCAATAAACAAATTGTCCAAGAATCCTGTGATGCATGGGCATAACAAACACATTGATGTAAGGTTTTATTTTCTAAAAGATCTCAGTAGAGATGGGTCGTAGAACTGACACACTTCCCAACTCACCAGCAACTTGCTTATATGTTGACTAAACTCGTGAAGCTGGAGACCTTCTTTAACTTGAAGGAGAAATTGGGAATGATTTTGCAGTAAGAGATAAGTTGATTGTAGTTAGACAATTCAACTTAAGGGTGGATATATTATATAGTTGTTAATTCTATTTTGAAATAAGTTGTTTCTTTCTGTTATAATTGGTTAAATGTAAGGAACCAAAATGCAAATCACAGATACAAAGAAACAAGAGTAATTCTTACACAAAGAAAAGTAAAAGAAAAAGTTCTTTCATTCATAATTCATTGATGACAATCCCTTCATTCAATACTAATATAGTGATACTAGTAGTATTGTACCCACAAGGGGTGACTCAGTACTATTCTAGAATATCCTTAAAGGAAAGAAAAAAACAAAATAAAATGGGAATATATCATCTAGACTCTTCCACACAAGGACACCTCATTTGTAGACAACTTCATAGTCCCTATGCCATTTGGGCTTCTCCTTGTTTCTCTTAGCTCTTCCTTGAGGTATCTCCACCAAGCAATTGGACTCCTCTTCAATGGGTTGGCCCGTATCTTCCTCATGGCTCATAACATTTCCATCCCCTTGAGAAGACACCTTGTCCTTAAGGTGTAGTTGTGGATCTGATTCTGCTGACTCTGCAAAGGACTCCCAAGTAGTGTCTTGAGGATATAAACCCTGCCATTGGACTAGAACTTCAGAATCATTGTTAGCAGATAAACGAGAGCCAACAATAGCAGTAGGTGTGATGATAGGAGAGTTGTCTTTAGGCGAGAGGAGAGTGTGTCAAAGGAAATGTGAGTTAGACCATTACACATTTTAAATTGTGAAACATGCATTACTCTGTGAAATTTACTTGCAGCAGGTAAATCTACCTTAAAAGCAACTGAACCAACAACTTAAAGCAAAGTAAAAGGACCATAGTAGCGTTTAGATAGCTTGTGTGTGATCTGAGCACCCAAAGAAGCTTGTCTATATGGCCTAAGCTTGACAAATACCAAGTCACCCACCTTGAAAGGGTGATCCAATCTCTTTTTATCAGCAAATTCCTTCATAACAGATTGAGCTTTCAGCAATTTGGACTTAATTGCAGCAAGCATTTCTTCCCTGGTGGAAAGCTCAGAATCCACAACTTCAATTTTAGAAGACCCAGCAATGTATTGAACTAGCATAGGAGGTTTTCCATACACCACTTGAAAAGGTGTCATACCATTAGAAGAATGAATTGAAGAGTTGTAGTGCCACTCAACTAAGTGTAAGAACTTGCCCCATTTGGATGGTTTGTCAAAAACAAAGCAACGCAGAAATTGCTCAAGGGCCTTGTTGACAATTTCTATCTGTCAATCACTCTGTGGATTGTAGGCAGAAGACATACGAAGTTTTGTTCCACATAATCTAAACAATTCTTGCCAAAAATGGCTAAGGAAGATGGGATCTCTGTCTGAAGTACTACTCTCAGGCATACCATGAAGTTTAAACACCATATCCGCAAAAACAGTGGCTACACCAGAAGCAGTAAAATTTGTAGGTAGTTTTCCAAAATGTGCAGCTTTAGAAAACCTATCAACTACCACTAGAATTGTTGTATAGGTTTGGAAAGAAGGTAGCCCTACTATAAAGTCCCTGGAAATGTCCTCCCAAACACCCTCAGGAATGGGAATAGGCTGTAATAAACCATAGGGTAAATGGTTGGGATGCTTGATTTGTTGGCACACAGAAAAAGCATGAACATAAGCAGTGACATCTTGTTTCAAACCAGACCAGAAAAGGTTTTATTTCATCCTACCATAAGTCTTAGCAATACCACTATGACCTCCTATAGGAGAAGCATGAAATTCATCTAATAAAAGGGTTTTCATCTCAGAACAATCAGGAATAACTAGCCTATTATGAAAAAAACAGCAAGTTATTGTGAACTGCATAACCTATGTGAGAAGCAGAATCCTCAGAAATTTCCTTAATGAGTTGGTGTAACTTAGCGTCCTTAAGGAGTTGTTGCTGAATCTTGTTGAGCAAGTCTATGTGGGAAACTGTGAGTGCCAAATAAGTAGCAGGGGGTTCATGGATTCAGAAGAGAGCATCGGCCACCTTGTTGTGAGCACCAAGTTTGTATAAGATCTCATAAGTATAGCCAAGGAGCTTAGCTAGGTAGAACTGTTGTTCTGGTGTCTGAATCACTTGAGTCGTTAATTCACGAATGCTCCTTTGATTTGTGTAGATAAAGAACTTGTTGCCTAACAAATAAGCACGCCATTTTTTGACTGCAGTGACAATAGCAAAGAGTTCCCGAACATATGTTGAAGCATTGAGTAACTTGGGGCAAAACTTTTTGCTGAAGTAAGCAACTTGGAAGCACAACTCCCATTCCCAATCCTGATGCATCAGTCTCCACTATGAAGGGTGCAGAGAAATCTGGTAGAGCTAATACTGGTGCTTCTGTCATAGTTGTCTTGAGCTTGTTGAAAGCTTCCTCTACTGTAGTAGTCCAAATAAAAACGTCCTTCTTCAACAATTATGTCAATGGGTGAGTAATCATAGCATAATTCTGCACATACTTCTTGTAAAAACCAGTTAGACCTAGAAAACCACGAAGCATCTTCACATTTTTTGGAGTTGGCCAATTGAGCATGGCCACAATCTTCTCCTGATCAGGACCCACACCTGTGGCAGACCTACATGGCCCAAATAATGCATAGAGGGCTGAGCAAACAAACATTTGGACTTCTTGAGGTAAAATTGGTTAGTAACCAAACAAGAGAAAACTGTTTCTAAGTGAATAATGTGTGATCTTCTAAGGATTTACTATAAACTAATATATCATCAAAGAACACAATCACAAATTTCCTTAGATAGGGTTCAAAAATCAGATTCATGGTGGCTTGAAAGGTAGACAGTGCATTGCACAACCCAAAAGGCATGACCAAAAATTCATAGTGGCCTTGATGAGTCCTAAAAGCAGTTTTGTGGACATCATCAGGGTTCATACGAATTTGGTGGTAGCCTGCCCTTAGGTCTAGTTTAGAAAAACAGGTTGTGCCATACAATTCATCTAACAACTCATCAATAGAGGGAATTGGAAAATGATCTGTAGTAGTAATGGCATTAAGTGCTCTATAATCAACTCATCAATAGAGGGAATTGAAACCATATCTCTAGTCAATGTGGGACTTGAGTTTTTCCCAATACACCCCCTCAAGCCAAGTACTATTGGGCGTGGTGCGTGGATAATAATGGTGGGTGACCCGAAGGATCTAAGATAGACTCTGATACCATCTTAGATAGACTCTGATACCATCTTAGAATGTGGTTTAGGCCTAACTCAACCCCACAAAACCGGCTTGTAAGGTGAGGGATGCCTCTCACTTATAAAGTCTTTGAGACTATATCTCTATTCATTGTGGGACTTGGGTTTTTCCCAATAGCTCAAGTCAACAAATTCTAATGAAACTAGATTATTCCAACAATCAGGCAATTCTTCTTTTAATTGATTGTTTGATAAATCCAAAGCTTTTAAAAAGCCGGTGTCTTTATTGTTGCATCCAAAGGAAACTAAATTTGAAAATTTATTATCGGAAAGATACAGTATTCTTGCTTGAGATAAGAACGGCGGAACGGGACCTTCAAGTTGATTTGAACTCAAATCTATTTCACCAACATTGAGTTCTATTCTAGATTGGGCCACTAGGCCCACTAAGCAAACTAGACCCGAATCAGCCTAATGACCGGAATCCATGACCATGACATAGCATTTCACATTGAACCATGAGGCCCATGCGCATAATGGGTCGTAGACAAGCCCAATTCCTTGGATCCACATTCAAGGCCCGACTCATTAAGCCTCGGCAGCTCAGATTCACCCAAACTATCAAACGGTTCAGAGATAGCAAGGATCTCTATAAATATAGGCTAGCATACTCCACAATTCTATACTGTGTTGAGCGTCGAAATGTCTTTGCAGGTACCCCCTCCGTTCAAAACACACGGAGATCCAACCCGACAGGAGCACTATAAACTGCAGTCTCAGGCCAACCCGAAAAGACAGCAAGATACATAACATCTTCGAAATTGGGAGTCTTACCGATGATATTGTTGTTTTAAACATTAAAAAATAGCTTAAATATGTTTTTCGTCCCTGCAAATAAAGTCCTTGTAAAATTATTTTTCGTCCCCACTTCATCTTTTTTTGACAGATCACTAACAGAAGGGTGTTTTTTAAAAAAAGTTATTTTGCAGGAACTTATTTAAAAAAATTAATTTGCATGTACTTATTTGAAAAACATATGTATATGCATGACGAAAAACATATTTAAACCTTAAAAAATCAAACATTTGTAATTTTCCCCAAAACTAAAGAGGTGGATCTAGATTATTACCAACATTTGAAATGTTGAGATAGTCTAAGTGGTTTTGAGTGCGGAGCCAATTAGGAAATATAGGATTAAGATTGGAAGATGTTAGATCCAAATATTCCAATTGGAAAGGAGGAATCCGATCATCACTAACCTTTACAGTGAGTGAGCTATTATACAGGCCCACCTAGTTCTTCTAATTTAGAAAGGTTAGTGAAATGGGAGTCAAAGACATACCCTTCAAAAGAATTGCCACCTAGAAACAAACATTGCAACTCAGTTAGAGATCCGATGCTTTTTTGGGAATGTTTCCAACAAATTGATTTCCAACTTTACTCTCATTACTTTAATTAAATTCCTCACTTATCCTCTATTAAAGAATTTCTCTCTCATTTGTAATCATTAATTACAAATGTCTATTTATGTAATTTTATTTTTATAAGCTACTTCAACCGCTAATTTTACCAAACACTTTAAATTCAATCCGCTAGCTTATCCGCTACCTCATCCGCTATAAGTTAACTTATCCGCTACTTTTTGCCAAACATAACCTAAAATGTTACGTTGCGTGCCAGAAAACTGATTTCTCGATAAGTAAAGTTCATACGACAAGGATACATTTCCAATGCATTTGGAATAGTTTTGAGGAAGTTCTCCACTCAAACTATTTTCAAATGCATGAAATGATTGCAACGTGCACATATTCCAAATGGATTTTGGGATCATTCTTTGTAGACTATTGTATGAGATATACTTACTAGTGAATGCATTGTATTGCCAAAATCATTGGGAATACTACCTCTTAACAAGTTATTCAACAATCTGCATTTGGAAGGTCCTTCCATCACTACAACATTTTGACCCAAAGACAACGCCTGAAAACTGTTGTTCAAAGCCAAAAAGCCGTTGTCTTTATAGACTATTGTATGAGATATACTTACTAGTGAATGCATTATTGCCAAAATCATTGGGAATACTACCTCTTAACAAGTTATTGGAAAGGTCAAGGTGTTGAAGTTTGGAGCTGAAGTTAAGAATCCCCACTGGAATATAGTTGATGATGATGATGTCAAATGATTGCCAAAGAGATCGAGGAGAGCAAGAGAAGTGGAGAAATTCAACTGAAGAGAGGTTGGATAGCCCTCAACAATGCCACCATTTTGTTTGTTAATTCGAAGATCAAAACTGTAACCGAATGCAAGCCACTGCAACATCGAAAGACTCCCAAGTTTGGAAAGGAATTGATCCAACAAGATTATTACCTGTGATATCGAGATGTTGTAGTGTTGAGAGCTTCCCAATTTGGTAGGGAATCTATCAAACATATTCACCAAAGATTAAGGTATTGTAAGTTGGAGAGTGAGCCAATAAAGTTTGGGATGTCAGCCTCAACCACTAAATAACTGAGGTCTAGATATGTGAGTTTTTGTAGCTCAGTTATTGAAGGATTGATTTCACTAGCTACATTAATTTCACTGAGATCATTTCCATCAATTGCATGTAAATCAAGCCTTTCTACGTGGTCTGCTTCATTTTTGCTTTGAACTTCGTACCATTTGCAACAATCTGCATTTGGAAGGTCCTTCCATCACTACAACATTTTGACTCAAAGGCAACGCCTGAAAACTGTTGTTCAAAGCCAAAAAGCCGTTGTCTTTACTTTCTACAACGGTTTTGAGTATATATAGTTCATGCTACTGGATCAACTTAGGTAATATTAAATTGTATAGCAAGCTGTTCTAAATAATTAAAGGGAATTGCCATGGAGATTAGAGGTCTACACTCGACATTAAATTGAAGCATACCTGATGAGCAAAGATCTTTCCGCAAATCTCGTCGCTAGAAGGTCACCTAGTAGTTTGCCTTCCAACAACTCAAAAGAAACATAACCTAAGAAACAAAGTTTAATAGTAAAATTAGTGTGATCTGTTTTTGTAATATGTTATATACAGTAGTAGTAATACTAAAATTGAATACAAAAAAGCATGTTCCATAGAGTTAATACCAGTGCTTACTGCTGATACAAGTGACCAAAAATCCAAGTGAAATTGCCTATTACTAGAGATGTTATCATATTGGATGATCACAGTTTATATAAGCTTCTCTTCAACAAACACACACACACACACAATCAGAACCACATGAAACATTTATATGAAAAGTATAGCATAGATGCAGAGGAGTTCCACATGAAAGAGTAAAAAAAATGAAAATAATAAATATGAGTCCTTCAGTCCATTAAGCTTTAAATTGAGAGCTTAAGGTACAAAAAGTTGAGTCATATATACATCGGTGCTTCATAATTCAATATTAATCAATAGATTCCTCAAACAAGTATTTTAGTAGAGAGTGAAAAACATCACAAGCCTTATCTTTTCCAAAAATCATTGTAATGCTCAAAACTGTTGAAGCATATTATAACTCCCTCTCATTCCATTTTTCCTTTCATAATAAATGATTAAATGCCTATTTTTTTTTTGACAAAATTAAATGCTTATTGTTTATCATATAATTTTCTCACTTAATTGTTCCTTTCTTAATCACTCAAGCTTAAAAGACCTCACAGATTTTGGTAAAAATCATAAAGTCAGAGGGTGTGTGAGGAGTAGGGGGAGTGGGGAAAGCATGAACCTAAGGGTGTCTGCCTTAGGCCCCAGGCCATAAAAACTTTCTCTATACAATTACTTGTGGACTATACTTGTGGAGACTATATAGCAACTAGCGAGAAAGCTAAAATCTACAAGAAAAAGATAGTCAAATTAGATGAAAAATGATAATATTGAGGTTGCACTTTCCTCTTTCTCGTGTGTCTCATTTTTTGGTCAAGTTGCAATTATCTATCTATCACACAGTATTGCTTAAGCCAATATGTCTAAAAGGGAAGAGTATGTGGTTTGTAGGAACACCCGAATTTCAATAAGTTGAAGTAATGGGTCTAGGACCAGTTAAATTTGTTGAAGGAGCTTTGCTTGGAGTCGATGGCTATTGAGATGGATTGTATCTCAGTGGTCAATGCAGTAACCAAAGCAAATTCCAACAACATTGATTTGGTGTTATCATTTCTCATTGTATTAATTTGTTAGGAGACAAGTAAATCTTGTTGCTCATATATACTCTTGCTGGAGTATTCGGATTGTATGCTAGCTCCCATTTACATAATTTCATTCCAACTTGTATTACAAATATTATTGTTGTGAAATGACACAAGTTTGTTTTGGTAAAAAAATGTTTATAAGGATGATTTATTATATACAACTCAGTATCCATTTTAACATAAGAGCTAAAATCTATATAAATCTCTAAAGGAAGCTTTTTCCCAAGCTCTAGGATGCTCCACATCATCTTCATTTAATTTCCAACTTATATCTCAACATTCCTTTTTCCTTAATTAAATATCCACTCAACCTATTATGACATCCAACCCAATATTTAAAATGAAAACTCACTTTACCAAGAATATGACAATATTTTTTCAATTCATTTTACTGACCCACTAAATATTATACTAAATTCAAAATTAATATAGTATTAAATAAAATTATAAATATAAAAAATTATGTTATATTTTTTAATATCAATATAAATCTTTAAAGGAAGTTTTTTTCCAAGCTCTAAGATATCAATATTTTAGCTTAATTTTTAAAATAAGTTATTATGAAAAAGAAATACTCGTTACTTACTTTAATATGGAATGACTTTCCATATTACCATTCATGTTCAATTGAATAGTATCATTTAAAGGAAACTTAAAAATTAACTTTCTTCTTTTTTGCATACCCAAAAAACTGACATTACATAGCATTGAATCCATGAAACTTTAACCTCTAAAATATCACAACTTAAGACAATTTAGTCTACGGTTATATTTTTCCTTTCATTGCTATATAATTTTTTTTAAAATGTCTAATTTCAAAAGCCTCACTACATTAAAATTTGATTTGTTGTAGACAAAATAATAAATCACCATTTGGTAACCATATATACAAGCGTACACACGTTTGTAAACCATTTGAAACAATTAAAAAAAGAATGTATAAAATCAACAAAAGAAGAACAAAAGAAGAAAATTTATTCTTAATACTAAAAAATAAGCCATCAAAATAATTTTGTTAATTAATCTTTTTTCATACAATTGCGAATAACAAAATAGCTTCGGAATGAGTTGTCAGCTTCACATAGGTTCGGTTCATTAATAATACACATGTCATCTCCTCATTCGCAACATTTTTCCAACTAGATATCCGAACCTCCCCTATTAATTGCGAATTATACATTAAAAATTTAAAAATAAAAAACTAATTGCATCATAATCAATTATAACATTTTTTTCCTTTTCTTTTTCCTTCACTTACAAAATAAAAAAATTAAAATCAATTATAACGTAGATTTTCCTAACTTGATAATGCAAATATTAAGCATCATCTCATTCAATATCATTCCCACGTCCTTCGCAATTCCATTATATCCTTCCCACCTCCTAAGCAATTCCATTATTTGTGACCAAATCCTAACTAGCTTAAAAAGCAAATCCTATTTTCAAATTAATCACAATTAATCATTCACAATTAACAACTTCCACTCAATGTTTCGAATTTCACAGGCAAGAAAATTAGAAGTTTAAATTTCATTTTTCAAATCGTATTTATATAATTTACAGAATTTGAAATTAGTTTTTCAAATCGGTTTTCTTGAGTAAGACATTTTAAATAATTAGCTCTTGAATGAGTTGTCAACAAAACATAATTTCGGAACCATTAAAGTACACATGTCATCTCCTAATTGGCATCATTTTTACGAATAACAAAATAGTTTCGGAATGAGTTGTCACCTTCATATACAAACGATTAAAACATGGGGAACTATTTAACAAAACATATAAGATGAAGAACTTTGACTATACTAATGTACTAAATTAATACATGTATTAATTATTTAGAGATTCCCTTATCAAAATCACAAATTTACGCACAGTTGTTGATTTAGGTTAAATTTAAATGAAACCGATATTAGCACCACCAACTATACTTAAGATGCAATAACAAGAGTGGTAAAATTAAAAAGATAAAAAGAAGATAAAATAGTGGTTGTTCTTATTTACAGATTATAGGTGGATGGATTAGATTTATGTGTTGAAGGTGATTATGTGAAGCAAGTGTGTGAATTAATGTCGCGACATCAAACATACCTCTCTTTGGAGAAACTGCAGGATAGGCAGTAAAATATTGTAAAAGGGTTGATGCAGAAACTAAAGTTGTAATACCTTGCGACAGCAGTTGTCGTATCCAATTTTGCTATCGATGATCTGAAGATTTATCATGGAACCCTAATTTTTTAAGATCATCTCTCAGAATTGCAGATTTAGTATACAACGATGAATTGATAAACAAGTTGAATTTTGGAATAATCAGCTTAAAATTTTAATTAATTAAGAAATAATAACTAAAAAAATTTGCCACCACAACAAGTTTTCACAGTTTTTTGCAACTTAAAGTATTTAATATTCATACTACTAATTAGCTGCAATGAAGATTGATATTTCTACTAACGTTTTAAATAAATGTCAGTGTTATTTTAGTTATGAATTATTCATCAATTATTACTTATTGCTTTGCAAAATTAACTATTACATTTTTGTATCCGAAATTGTCTTCGCAATGATATAAATTATTGACGCCATTTATTTTTATTTTTTTTAACCAAACATTTATTATTTATTATAATTAACAAATTAACCAATATAGATAAAGCTAATTTATCTATTAATTATACAATTTTATCTGCCCGGCAAAGCATATTTTACCCAGTTGTCCTAATTGTTGCATTTTGTGTATGTAATTAGACTTAAAGTAAATTGCACTAAAGAGTTGTTTATTGAATATACTAGAAGAGTAACGCTAGCACTTTACACCTTTGAAGGCCACAATTAATCTTCAAGTACAGACTAGAAAAAATTACCTATGCAAAAGTAAGATAAAAAAGTTCATCACCATTAGAAAGATTTATAAAACAATCATGTATTCAACATATTAAATAACTTGGTCCAGATGATTACTTGGATTTACTTATGCATGAATCTTTAATCCCGAATGGAAATTAGGTACTCAGTTTATCATGCTTCCTAACTAAAAAGACATACTATTCACCATGTCCTCTTTATTTTTACCACCACAAATGCATTTCTCTAAATTTTTACTCAGTTTATTAGCATATATATTTTTTTATAGTGGTCTAAAAGAAAATGTCTTCCTCACAACTGAATTAGATACGATAAACTTCAAGTGGCACATTATACAATCACCACAAAATCGTATTATAGTATACCATCTTCCAGCCACCTTCGCCTAATCTAGACACAAACAGTGAGTGCTACAAGGTTTTTAACACTATACTTCTTTTCTTAATTGTTAGGTGATAACTCATATTTATATGAGTTATTTATGTCTTTAATCATTAAATTAAGTAAGTTCTCAAGTAATTATAGTATAGTAATTATTGCATTTCTGTTAATATTAGGAAAAGAAGGGCTAAACACTGCTTTGTTATGAAATTGGCACATTTGGTGCCCTTGTGAATGTTTTGATGTATTTTGTGAGTATTGCAGTGTTTAGCGCTATAGCGTCTAACGCTATAGCGTCTAGAAGGTAGATCAGCTGAGCATCTAAAGTAAAAGTGCAATTTTGGCGCCAAGCTCATTAATCCATGTTCCATATCTTGTGTACACTGTGCTTGCTGACATGTGCGGATTTTATTGGATCTTTGTGGACACTTGGCATCGCATGGGTGAAGAATAGTGGAGTTGGTGAAAAGCAAACATCAACTTTATTGACTTTTGAGAAGACATGCACCACATGCTAGGGGACTACATCATCTTCCTTCTACCCTTACCTTAGTATGACCGAGAGTTAGAGAGAGTTGGAGAGAGAGATAGAACTTGAGACATTTTCTTCTCCATTAAAACACTTGAAGCTTTTGGATTTTATTTTTCTTCCTTTGTAATTTTCTGTATTTTCTCACGGTGTAAAGCTACTGATTTGTATCATCACTACGTGGATGATTAGGAGGCATCAAGATTGTATCTTTTGCACTTGTGTTTTCCTTTTTACCTACGGTAATGCAAGTATGTTTGTTTGTGTTATTTTGATGATGCTCAACATGAGCTAAACTCCTTGAGTTGGGTTGCTAGAACTTGTAATGAACCTTTAATAGTACGTATATAATTTCTCACGTTGTGTGTTTTAATCCTTGTGTTATAATTCTTCCAAACCTGTTTTATATTTGGCCACGTAAAACAAGTACTTCTGTGGATTCAGACATGAACCATGGAAAGACTTCAAGGATTAATATAAACGATGAGGTTGGTTAAAGACATTTAACCAATTTTTGCTTCCTCTAGACATAGAAGTTGCAATAGTTTATAAAGCTTAAGCTGTGGGATCTTGAATATACAGGGGTGAACTTATTTAGAACCTAGACATAGGCATCTTGTAATGAAACCCTGGCGCTAGCGACTGAAAGGCACAAAACAATTGCAACAGCACTTAACGCTATAGCGTGTGACGTTATAGCGTCTTATTTCTGGGAAGTTACTTAGTGAAAGCAATCCAACTTACTTCTCTCATATTTTAAATTACTTTTTAACTTGTTACTTTAACCAATCTCTGTTCAACTGAACTTTGCTACTCAATTACTTGTTACTTGTTCCTCTAAGTGTAATTCCTTTTTAAACTCTAAAATTAATACCAATCCCTGTGGAGACGAACTTTACTTATCAATATATTACTTGTTGTGATTGTGTACACTTGCACAACTACTTTTCGCACAACAAGTTTTTGGCGCCGTTGCCGGGGATTGCATTTAATTTTTATTGTTTAGAAATTATTACATCCTTAGGGAGGTTTTACCTTGGTTTTTGTCTGTGGTGTGTTACAGGAAGTGCTATAGCGTTTGACGTTATAGCGTATGCCCAGATCAGAACCACCCACTTTTGAGTTTGATCCAGAACCCGAGAGAAGATTTAGAAGGCTAAGACGCCAACAAAGACTACAACAACTCAGACCAACTATGTCTGAGCACACTCATCCTACTGGTAGAGGTTCAATGGGTGGAAGAACACCCTCACAAATGGGAGGAAGAGGTCCAAGAGGTGGAAGGCAAGGTCCTTTTACCCATACTGAAGTTGATGAAGAATACTGGTACAGAGACAGATTCATTAATCAAGGACCTAATCAAATGGTGAATGACAGAGACAAGCCAATGAGAGATTATGCCGTGTTTGATCCACATTCCATGGAAACAAGCATTACTAGGCTGTTGTGGATCGCTACTCATTTCGAGTTCAAGCCTATGATGTTCCAAATGCTCCAAACAACTGGACAATTTGGAGGTTCCACTCAAGAAGATCCTTTTGCTCATCTGAGAAACTTTCTAGAAGTGTGCAACAACTTCATTATCCTAGGGGTGAGTGAGGATGCTTTCAGTCAAAACTGCTCTCCTTATTCTCTAAAAGATAGAGCTAAAGCTTGGTTGAATTCCTGAGTCCAACTCCATCACCACTTGGGAAGATATGACAAAGAAGTTTCTGGAGAAGTATTTCCCACCAAAAAGGAATGCTAGGATGAGGAATGACATCACATCCTTCAAGCAAAAAGAAGGTGAATCATTACATGAGGCTTGGGAGAGATGGAAGGAATTGCTTAGGAAATGTCCACATCATGGAATTCCTATAGTAATTCAGATGGAGACTTTCTACAATGGGCTGGAAGCACCTACTAGATCTATGCTAGATGCCTCATCTGGAGGGGTAATTCTTAACTCATCATATAATGAAGCTTGTGAGCTCATAGAGCGCATTGCCATTAACAGTTCTTCATGGCCTACTGAAAGGCTGAATTCTACGAGGAAAGTAGCTGGGGTTCATGAAGTGAGTGAGGTTTCTGCTCTCTCAGCTCAAGTGGCCACTCTGACAAACATGATAAAGGAGTTAACATCGCCAACGCTTACAAATGTCCGATGCTATAGCGCTAAAAGAGTCAATCAGAGTTGCGCAATTGAACAAGCTCCTCCCGGAGAAACTAGTTGTGTATTTGTGGAGGCTCATCTGTATGAAGAATGCACAACAAATCCTGCTTCTATCAATTATGTGGGTTACAACAAGGGTAACAACCCTTATTCCAATACATACAACCCTGGTTGGAGGAATCATCCTAACTTCAGGTGTGGGGGGGGGGGGAGGAAATAATGCTAACACAAGCACAAATGCTCCTGCTATTCCCCCAGGTTTTCCAAGGCAACAACAACAACCTCCAAGACAGATCGCTCCCTTCTCGCTATGGACAATTCAATGGAGTCTCTGCTAAGGTCATTCATCAGTGATTGTAAAACAACTATGCGAGACTCATGAAGCATCCATCAAAACTCGGAGAATCAAGTGGGGACAGATTGCATCCGCTCTCACTCAAAGGCAAAATGGTGGACTCCCATCTACTCATCGAACCTTCTTCATCTCATGCGCGTGCAAGGAGCAAGTGAAAGCAATAACCACCGAAGTGGTAAGGAGGTAAATCGCACCCAAGAATTTAGAGTCAAGTGTTCTTTGAAAATGAAAAGAATTTTCTCGACGCTTATAGCACCCGACGTTATAGCGTCAAATGCAAAGCAGAACACACGAGCCTAAATTGGTGCACGAATATCTGCTCCACCCTACCCTCAAAGATTAAAAAGGCACATGAGGACAAACAATTCAATAAATTCCTTGAGGTGTTAAAACAATTGCACATTAATGTTCCTCTAGTTGAGGCATTACAACAAATGCCCAACTATGCCAAATTCATGAAAGATGTTTTAACAAAGAAAAGAAGGTTGGGAGAATTTGAAATCGTGGCAATGATCGGGAATGCAAAGCATGTTGATGCAAAATAAACTCCCAGAAAATTAAAGGACCACGGTAGTTTCACAATACCTGCTCCATTGGAAATTTTTATTCAGTGGTCGTGCTTTATGTGACTTAGGGGCTAGTATCAACTTAATGCCTAAGTCCATTTACACTGATTGGGTATAGGAACCGCTGTGCCTACTTACGTAAGCCTCAAGTTAGGCGATAGGTCACTTGCCTATCCCGAGGGAATACCGGAGGATGTTTTAATTAAAGTAGATAAATTTGTTTTTCTGTTGACTTTGTTATTTTAGATTTTGAAGGCGAGATGCAGAGGTGCCTATCATTCGGGTAGACCACTTTTTGGCTACTGGGAAAGATACTAATTGATGTACAAAAAGGAGAATTGACAATGAGAGTTAATGATCAAGAAGTTAAGATCAATGTTTTGAATGCATTAAAGCTTCCAGATGTCAATACTGAAGAGTGCTCCTTTGTGGTTTCTCTTGACCAAGTGGTGCAAAAACATTTTCAAAAAAACAACAACCACTTGGGAAAGGTGCTCAACAATACTGAGGAACATGAATTGTTGAAGGAAGAGGAATTTCAAGAAGAACAGCAAGCTGTGAATGAGGTTTGGGCTAGGAGATATGAGTCACTAGAGCAAGAGAACTCAAACCTAAAGAAGAGTGTACCTTCCATTATTCAACCACCTGATCTAGAGCTGAAGGAATTGCCCAATCACCTCAAGTATGCATATTTGGGGGAGAATGAGACTCTACCTGTCATCATTTCTTCTAGTTTGGATCAAAACCAAGAGGTGGAGCTCATTTCAACTCTGAAAAGACACAAGAAGGCAATAGGTTGGCAAATGTCTGACATACATGGGATAAGTCCTACAATCTGCATGCATAGGATTGTGTTGGAGGAAAATGCTAAACATAGCATTGAAGGACAAAGAAGGCTTAATCCCATAATGAAGGAGGTAGTAAAGAAGGAAATCCTCAAGTGGTTAGATGCAGGAATTGTGTATCCTATTTCTGACAGTGCATGGGTGAGCCCTGTGCAGTGTGTGCCTAAGAAAGGTGGTTTAACTGTGATCACAAATGACAAAAATGAATTAATTCCCACAAGAACAGTGACTGGTTGGAGGATTTGCATGGACTACAGGAAATTGAACAAGGCCACAAAGAAGGACCATTTTCCTCTCCCTTTTATTGACCAAATGCTGGATAGACTTGCTGGTAAGGATTATTACTGCTTTCTTGATGGCTACTCTGGCTATAATCAAATAGCAATTGTCCCTAAAGACCAACAAAAGACCACATTCACATGTCCTTATGGCACATTTGCTTTTAGAAGAATGCCCTTTGGACTGTGCAATGCCCCTGCAACTTTTCAGAGATGTATGATGTCCATATTCTCTGATTTCATTGAAAAATCTATGGAGGTTTTTATGGATGACTTCTCTGTGTTTGGGGATAGTTTTCAGATGTGTTTGAACAACTTGGAAGAAATACTGATAAGGTGTGAAGAAACAAACCTTGTGCTTAATTGGGAGAAGTGTCACTTCATGGTGCAAGAAGGAATTGTACTAGGGCATAGGATTTCCAAGAAAGGTTTAGAGGTGGATAGGGCCAAGATTGAAGTTATTGAAAATTGCCACCCAGGAAGTGTCAAAGGTATAAGAAGTTTCCTGGGGCATGCTGGTTTCTATAGGAGATTCATTAAAGATTTCTCAAAGATCTCAAAGCCTCTATGTCAACTCCTTCAGCATGACATCACATTCAATTTTGATGAAGCTTGCCTTGAAGCATTTCAGAAATTAAAGACAGCATTAGTCACTGCACCTGTTATTGTCACTCCTGATTGGAGTAAACCTTTTGAGCTAATGTGTGATGCAAGTGACTATGCTGTGGGAGCTGTGCTTGGCCAAAGGTATGACAAAATCTTTCATTCTATATATTATGCAAGCAAGACACTTGTAGAAGCACAATTAAATTACACTGTCACATAAAAAGAGCTATTGGTTGTGGTGTTTGCATTTGACAAATTCAGATCGTACTTGGTGGGCACAAAAGTTATTGTTTTTACAGATCACTCAGCCATCAAGTACTTGATCTCTAAGAAAGATGCAAAACCAAGGCTAATTAGATGAGTTCTCCTCCTCCAAGAATTTGACTTGGAAATTCGTGATAAGAAGGGGGTGGAGAACTGTGTCTTCGATCATTTATCTAGGCTTGAAGGTGCAGGTACATCACGGGGTGAAATTAAAGAAATCTTCCGGATGAGACATTGTTGATGATATATGTGCAAAGTGTAACGCTATATAGCGGCCGCCGCTTATAACGCGAGACGCTATAGCGCCCGATGATACCGCTCCTTGGTTTTGCAGACATTGTGAATAACTTGGTGAGCGTAAGGTGTGCTGCGCGCAGATCTAAACTATCAACAGAGAAAAAGGTTCTTCCATATAGTAAAGGACTATTATTGGGATGAACCTTTTCTTTACAAAAAATGTCAAGATCAAGTGATAAGAAGATGCCTTGCAGAAGAAGAACAACCTCAAGTGTTAGAGCATTGTCATGCATCACCATGTGGTGGACACTTTGGAGGAACTAGAACAGCTGCAAAGGTGCTGCAATGTGGGTATTATTGGCCTACATTATTCAAGGATGCTCAGGAATTGGTGAAGAGCTGTGCAAAGTGTCAAAGGACTGGGAACATCTCAAACAAGCATGAAATGCCCTTAACCAACATTCTAGAGATTGAACTCTTTGATGTGTGGGGCATGGATTTCATGGGTCCCTTTCCTCCTTCTCATGGTAATTTGTACATATTGGTGGCTGTGGATTATGTTTCAAAATGGGTTGAAGCTGTGGCTCTCCCCAATAATGATGCCAAGTAAGTTAGCAAGTTCCTGCAGAAGAACATATTCACCAGATATGGGACACCTAGAGCAATTATTAGTGATGAGGGTTCTCACTTCTGCAACAAGTTGATTGAGTCTCTCTTAGGAAAATATGGGGTGAGGCATAAAATTGCCACTGCTTATCACCCACAAACAAATGGGCAAGCTGAATTGTCCAATAGAGAGATCAAGAGGATGCTTGAAAAGATGGTGGGACCTTCAAGAAAGGATTGGTCAATCCATTTGGATGATGCATTATGGGCTTACAGGACAGCCTTCAAAACACCTTTGGGAATGTCTCCCTATAGACTTGTGTTTGGAAAAGCTTGCCACCTCCCTATTGAATTACAACACAAAGCTCATTGGGCCATCAAAAAGCTCAACTTTGATTATGATAGGGCTGGTAGGGAAAGGCTACTTCAGTTGAATGAGCTTGAAGAGATTAGGCATGCTGCCTATGAAAGCTCAGCTATCTACAAAGAGAAGACCAAGATGTGGCATGACAAGAAGATTCAGAATAGAGAACTGATTGAGGGAGGCCAAGTGCTTCTATTTAATTCAAGGTTAAAATTGTTTCCTGGCAAGCTCAAGTCCAGGTGGTCTGGACCTTTCAAATTGGTCAAGGTCTACCCTCATGGTGCTGTGGATTTATATGATCAAACAACCAACACCACTTTCAAAGTGAATGGTCAAAGAGTCAAGCAGTACCATGGTGACAATGTGATGACGAACAAGACCTCAATTGATCTTCAAGATCCCTAACATAAAAAGAAGAAGTCTGGCTGAAGACTCTTAAAGCAAGCGCTCTTGGGAGGCACCCCAAGGTTTTACTAATCAACATTTCTTTTATTTTTATTTTATTGTGCAGGAGGGAAAATTATTGTGTTGAGGAAGTTGAAAAAAATTGAAAATCTAATGTGTGATATTGACGCTATAGCGTCAAGAGGTGGTAGCTGGCATCAGGAAACGTTTTTAATTTCAAAGAATGGGACGGTTATCAATGACGTGGCGTGCGCGCGCCTCTGTTCACTTCAATCGCTTCACCCTATGCACCCACGCACGTGACAAACCCCAATCACTCACCACTCCGCCCCATCAACAACGGTCACTTCATTCAATTCCCAATAACCTCTCACTCAACCACTCCCTTCCCTTCCTTTCTTTCTAACCGTTCTTTCTTCTTCTTCTCTAACCCCCATCGTTCCATAACTTCCATTCCTAATCTCTCTGCAACCAATCTCACATTCCATTTCAGAAATTCACAAATCCCTTTCATTTCTTTAAAAATCACAAAATGGTGAAGAAACATTCAATTGAAAAACCCCCTAGAAAGACCAAGACCTCAGAACCCAGTTCCTCTAAAGCTATGGACCCAAAGGAAGATCATGCGCGCTATTGGAAAATGAATTTCATAGCGGAGAGGGGTTTCAAAACAGAAAAAGCCCCTGATGTGTTCACGTCTACCGTTACAGCGTTAGGGTGGCAGAAGTTCATCAAGCACAGAGGGGAATTTGTGGTGCCTTTGGTGAGGGAGTTTTACAAAGGTATTCCTCCTCCAAAAGGGGGAAAGCCCCAAACCTATTCTATGGTTAGGGGTGAGATGGTTGATTTCAGTCCAAGTGCAATCAATGAGCACTTTAAGTTAGGCTACTCTGGAAAGGCTTTGGAGAAAAAGCTCGATACTTGGGGCTGTGATGAAATGGAGGAGGTGAAGAAGAGAATCTGCGTGGAGGAAGCAACTTGGGAAAGATTTGGGTCAGAATTCAAGGTGAAAAAGGCATTCCTGGTGGATGAGGCTGCTATGTGGTTCACCTTTATCAGGCACTCACTCATGCCCACTTCTCACACAACCAATGTGGAGAAGGACAGATTAATTGTGCTGGATGCTATCTTGGAGGGTGAAAGCATTGATGTGGGCAAGATTATTGCAAGGGAGATTGAGAAAAGTAGGCTGAAAACTTATGGTAATCTCTATTTCCCTTGTTTAATTACTGAAGTGTGCAAGCAGGCTGAAGTGGAAATTGAGATTCGTGATGAAAGAAGAACTCCTCAAGGAGACATCCCTGCTGTGTTCAAGCCCAGGCAAAGAAGTGCTAGCGCTATAGCGTCTGATGCTATAGCGCTTAATCAGTTGAAAAAGAACCAGCAAGCTTTATGCAGGTTTGTAAAGGCCAAGTTTGAGTGGGAGAAAGCTGTGATGAAGAAGTTATCCAGGGGAAAGGAATTATTGGAACCCCCTGTGTTCCCAGAATGGTTGATTGAGGAAGAGGGTGTGCAGGAGCCACCTCAAGAAAAAGAAAGGGTCACTAAAAAGGCCTCTGCTGATGCACTCAGGAAGAGAGCAAGGAGCCCTGCCCTGAAGAAGGTGAAGAGTCCTGCCAAGAAAAAGACAAAGGTGAGCAGTGAAGAATCTCTGAATACTGAAGATTTGGAGGAACTCAGTGAAGAAGATGAAGAGGAAACCAGGAGGCTGATGAAGGAGGTTAATGACTCTGAGGAGGAGGAAGATTCTGAGAGTGAGGAGAAATATGGTGAGGAGAGCCCAGAAGAGGAGGAAGGATCAGAAAGTGAAGAAATTGAAGAAGTGCATGCTGACCCCACACCTAGCCCTACCAGACCACCTTCACCACAAATGCCTTCCCCACAAGCCAAAGACCAAGTCATTCCTGAAACCCCACAATCTGAAACCACCACCCCTTCACCCGTCCCAACCAAAGAAAACTCACCCCCACCTACACAACAACCACCAACTCCAATTGAACCAACACAAGCAGAACCACCTGTCCAATCCCCCATTCCAAGAAAAGAACCAAGTCCACCACCTGCAACACCACAACAACCTATTCCCCAAAATCCTACTGTTGACTCTGCGCAAGCGCTATAGCGTGCTCGATGCTATAGCGCGCCGCAAACACGTAAAAGCCCAACCTCATCTGTTTCCAGTGCAACAAAATCTCCTAGGCTTAAGCAAAAAGCCCAAAGGAGCCCACAATCTAAAACTAACATTATTGCAGGTTCAGAAGAAGAAGCTCAGGCTATGGTTGATAGCCCTCCCAAGGAGGTAGTACAAGGCCCATTGCCATCTGGCACACCAAGCCGTAGTCTGAAGGAGAAGCATGTGGCAACAAAGAGGTCAACATATGCATCTGCAAGAAGGAGCCCAGGTGCAAAGCTTGCTGTGATTGAGGAAGATGAGCAAGGAAGTGTGCAACCAGAAGCACAAGAAGCTGCAAAGGACGTTTCTGAATAGGAGAAAGAAGCTGCTAGCAAGTTAGCAGAAATGAAGGCCTCAAAAGAAATGGAAGCCCCAAGTGGTAGCGCTATAGCGCACTACAAGAAAATCGCTGATTTGCCACGGACATTTCCGTGGCAAATGCACAAATTTCCGTGGCAAAACAACATTTGCCACGGACAAAAATTGGTGGCAAAAACGCTCGTCGCAAATCGTTTGCCACGGAATTTCCGTGGCAAATTTTTCCCTCGCAAATCCGTGGCAAATTTTTCCGTCGCAAATCCGTGGCAAATGTTTCCGTGGCAAATCCGTGGCAAATGTTCGTCGCAAGTCCGTGGCAAATCCGTCGCAAATTTTTAAAAAAAAATTAAAAAAATAAATGGAGCAGTAGTTTCCTACTACTCCAACTTCTTCACAAATTGGGTTATCTTTCAATTCTAACAGTAAGGAATGAAAGCTTGCTGGGAGGTGAATGAATACAAATTTAGTAGTGGAACTAGAACCTACTTATAAAGAAAATTGGAGCAATAGGGGAACCTTTGCTTAAACTTCAAAGACCCCTTATTGATCTATCTCATTTGTTTCTCCTATAGACCTTATTTTTTGACTCTCACTTTGAGCATTCCTCTCCTAAGAACAAGAAATTTTTGTACTGATTATTCACATCTATTCTATACATATGTGACATGTTTTGCAATATATATATATATATATATATATATATATATATATATATATATATATATATATATATATATATATATATATATATATATATATATATATATATATATATTTTGTGGCTCTAACAAGAACATTTCAGACTCAAAATTATAGCTCATCGGACTCAAGTTGTGAAGAGACTGTTGTTGTGTCAGAGGTGGTCTCATCAACACTCAAGTTGGAGAACTCACCACCAAATGCTCAGCACTCATCTTCACCACAAATTGAAGGAGCAGGGATGCTTCTGTGTAGTGGTAGTGGCGAAGACTCTTTGGTGAAGGAAATGAATCTACACCATCTTCAATCTGTTGTTGCAAACTCCAATACATTATACTTGCTGCAAGAGTCAGAATCATTTTCTGATTAACCTGCACAAGTTCAACAAAACATTATACACAACATCAATAAAGTCTATATGGAATGTGCAAACTCAAATTTGTGTATGAAGTTCTGTAAGAAATATAAATGGAACACTCTGGTGGTGTCAACCTTACCTCCATAATATCCTCAGGTAACAAGAAAATGGAACAACCAAGCTTTCGCGCAACACTGATTGTGTAGGTGGCATTCAACTTTTTCTCATCAACTACAATTTCAATTACAAAAAATCACATCCAAAATTGTGTAACCAATATAGTCTATTGTTGTTGCACACTTTCAACGGGACATAAAAGATAAATTGCTCTTTTGAGGGAGAAAAAAACCCTTGAAACTGTCAATGTGAGAAAGGTTTATGATATTTGAATATTTAAAAAGACTACTTTGATACTCAGTGTGTTCATAAAAATGGAAAAATATGAATGTGATAATTCTTCAAAAGGTTTACGAAAAAAGAACACCTAAAACTTCAAATAGATGCCTAAAATAAGAATGTGATAATTCATACCATTTGATGCATTTTCTTTTAAATTCAAAATCAATTATGAAGCAATTATCCATAAAATATAGGCAAGTTGCAAAAAAAATGACAAGCAAACTGGATTCCATACAACATACATTGCGACTGAAGTTTCAAGTAACTTCAAAATGTAAAACTGGAAACATAACTCTAAGATGAAGCAAAATCAGAGACAAAGAGAAATTCCTCCTAGTATCACATAACATCAAGGACATTTACCAAAGAAAGCATTCACGAGAAGTTTCTTACCGCTATATTTGGAATGCTAACAAAGATAACTAGCAATGAAGTTTGAAATATCATCTCGCATCATGATCGCAGACTGTAAGAATCCTCATTAGTACATACAGAGAAAAAATTTATAGAAGGCCATATTAGGTCTTACGGAAGATAACAGTTTTCACCATTCACTATTACTCGGGATAAATATGGGAAAAACATTAGTAGGACCTAAGTCTGGTACATTAGCGATAGGCCCATTAATAGGCCCAATCTATATAGAAGGGAAGGCAAAAGAAGTAGAGAGGAGAATTGAAGAAAGAAAATGAGCTGGAGAACCAACAAGGCTATATCGGGTATAACAGAGAGAAAAGGGACAGGTTGGTAGCTAAGCTAATGAATGGGAGGTGATGGAGAGAAAACATAACAGAATGGGCACGTGGGTATTGGGGGAATGGATGAGGAGCCATGCAGGAAGGGAGGGGGAATGATTATTTAGGGAGGATGGTTACATAAAGAAGGGATTGGAGAATTTTTAAGTGGTTTGAAATGAAAGCAGAGGAGTTGGTTCTTTTCGGTTTATTTTTCTGTTTAGTTATCTTTCTATTTTATCATCTTGCAAGGAGCACAACTCCATTTCATTGTCGCTTCCATTTTCCTAACACATACATTTCAGTTTGTAAGATGGTAATCATCCTGCTTTTTGAGTGATAATCAATACATTTCTTGTGATAATCAAGTCCTCGGTTCCTAATAATTTTCAACCACAATAACACTTGGAATAGGATATGAGACACACCACCAACTTATTGTGTATGGCTCTTGAGTAGATTCTTGGATTTTTAAAGTATATCGATCGGACTCTATTTAGCAGCTTAGAATCGAGCTCAGAATTGGAATTGAGCTTCTACTGTCAAATATTGAGCTTAGCATAGCATTTAGTATTATTATTCAACTTACACATGTATACATCAAAAAGTCAGCAAATACATCAAAAACGGAAGGAAAACAGAATACGTGAGATACAAGGACATGTATACAAATTATATCTTCTTTTCAAAAATAGACAGTGCACTATCTCTATTACCATCTACAGAGGTACTTAGATAAGAAAAGTAAGATCATAATCATACCATGTGCTCTCAAATCCAAAAGTAAATTCTCCGCATCGATTCCAAAGAAGAACCTTCCCAACGATTGGAATATATGTGCTATAGACTCTGGAGATCTTAGGTTTATTATGTCTATATTTTTCAAGACATCCAGACCAAGGCCTCTTGCGGTCACTTTCACAAAGAGCCAACAAGTAGCTTTCTGCATCCAGATAAAATTCAGCTATGTTTTCAGTACCACATAAAAAATATATATTACAATTGGGCATCATGATATAGAACAAGCAGAATTGTGTTAATAATTATGTTATGTTACCACATGAACAGATTTTGAAATACCTCGTCATTCTATCAAGAGCTTGATGCCAAACAAAGTACTAGTAAATAATTTGACATTGTTATAAACTTATAATAATGAATTAACTCTCAAATATTCTACATTGTTGCGTCAAAAAAAAAAACTATTCTATTTATATATTCCCAAATCAGATCAAAGCACTAAAAATAGATGACGAGCTTGATCTGTGGTCAACAAACAGTCCATATCTCCAATTTTCAATTATTAGTTTGGTATTAAAACGGAAGCTCAGATACCTGAACATGCTATTTATATATCCATCTATGTGTAGATCTTGTGTGTATAAGATAAAATATTTATGCAATCTACTACCGGAAGGCTCTAGACATGCATGTCAACAGTCTATTTGAACTTAAAGTTTGAAATGATAAAAAATTTCACAAACCACATTTGAAGTTAAAGCAAAGCAGTTTAAAATCTAGTTAGATAAATATTTGAAAATAGGAACAAGAACATAGGTATCCTCAAAACCCCAGAATGATACCTCGCGAGTAGATTAATATTCTATTTAGTCCTAAGGAGTTTATTTTTCTCATCTATAGTTATCAACTCAAACTTTACACTTTTTAGTGCAGAGAATAATAGATTAATGAATGATATGTAATGAGTAGTATTATCATCAAAGGTGCAATTGTGATACCTGTAATCACGTGACTTTTTGCGCGCAAGATTCTTAGGTAAATGCATACGTGGGGTAATATCAATGTCTGTCAACATAATAAGGTTGATGTTGATTTATTATTAATTAATAAGATTAATAAGATAAGATGCTATTGTCAGTAACTCTAAGAGCAAGAGCAGAAAAATTGAAGGGAACTTACAACAAGCATTGTAAGTAAAGATCCAATCAAAGACATCATCAAACCTGCAAAAAGTAATTAGACATCAATAACATGATGCAGCAATGTCACAGTAGAATGTAAAGAAGTAATTCAATTGATTATCTCACCAAAAAAGGGAACTGATAAACCAATGATCAAGGTAGAAATTACAAGGCCTGTTCTGATGAAAATGGAAAATAGGTAAGACTTGGCATGATTTGATGGTATCAATTCCTCTAGACTCATTGCCACTGGAGATATAGTCAATGCATACGTGATTCTAGTTAAGGAAACAGAAATAACAATTCATAAAATTCCATTTTCAAATTTAGTAATTTGAAGTGCTTGTTAGGATGTTTAAATATTTACGCGACGAAAAGGATATTTGGTAAATGGATTAACCACCTGCAAAAATAAAAGTAGCAGACAATAATGTTAGCAACTTATATGATTGATAGGACAGTAATAACAGATAAAAAATAACTATGCTCATCCGCAATAGAATGTCGGTGTCTTACATGACACGTGTTGGACATCAAACACGTCTTCAACCTTAGGTGTCGGTGCTACAGAGCCCAGAACTAATAATCATAAAAATTTAATTTGTAAATTGCAATTTGTATAAGACTTGAGGAGATATAGTATTACCATGCTAAGAGAACTGCAGGGAATTGGTTAGGATTTGCCATGGATGTATAAATGTTTGGGAAGACAGCATGTCCAGAATAGCAGTAACCATAAAGACCAATAGCAACAGGAAGAGTTGCAAGGTTGAGTGGCATCCCGGTGCGTTCAAAGCCAACATCTTCTACTCCAACCCAGAACAAGCAGATTATCACTAAAACTGATGCAATAACTCCACCAGCTATAACAACAAACATGATAAATGGTCATAATAAGCTCAAATAATAATAGCATCCAAAAACAACAACTAAATTGATTGATAAAAGGACAGTGTATAGTATGATAAATTCTTTGTTTGCGGGCCGACCTAAGGTTAAGGCTACTAAAATCCTAGCTTTACCTGAAATGTAACTCAGAATGCTTAGGTCCCGGAGCCAAACAAAGAGGGAAGAAATGACCAAGGTCATGATGACAAAGAAACACTGTCTGTGGACTCAATTGAATTCCACCCAAATTTAAGTATGCATTTGGAAATAAGGAAGCCAAATTGTCACCCTCCAAAATTATATATTCAATACAACATCCCTACATCAATAAATATTTAATAAGGCAAACTAATTGCTATAAGTATAACATAACAAATCTTAAAGAACTGCCTGTAACTTACATATAATTCGACGTACAAAATTATCTGCATCCACACAAAAAACATAATGAGAAATCATAGGAAAAGAGATTAGAGAAAACTGATTTTTAAAGAACTGATGTAAGAGTATAGATTGGTATGAAGACTTACTGAAATGGTGATTCATCCAGTAGTACCAAAAGCAACTTGGCCAATGTCAGGGTATGTCTCAAGCCTGTGTTCATCATTCAAACAGATCTCAAGAGCAATCCAGTATAAAAGGAAACAAAAGCAAAATTGAAGTGTTCAGAACAAAGATAGTCTTTCATAATCATCAGATCATCATAACAACTCAATGTAAACCTCATCCATTAAACCCAACAATACAAGTGGAACAAAAGAATCATAAAACATTGAAGTTATAAGAAATTAAAACAGAACGATGTCCAAACAGTTAAACCCAATAACTGAAATTGGGATTCAAAAAAATTGGGATTCTCTCAGATTCAAAAAAATTGGGATTTAGGGTTTTACAATACCTGAAATTGGGGACAAATTAATGAAGTTGTAAAGTCTTACCTGCAGTAGAGAAGAAGTCGTGAACGGAGGAGAACGGTGGGAACCGGAGGACGGTGGTGAACGGAGCAGAACCGTTGGGAGAAAGGATAGACTAAGCTGCTCGGAGAGGGAGAGAGGGCGCAAGGAAAGATGATGGTTGTGGTTGTAGAGAAGGCTTATCAACGGAGGAGAACGGAGGAGGACGAAGGAGAACGGAGGAGGACGAAGGAGAACGGCATGTGGAGGTCGTGGGAGGGAGAGTGCTGCGTATTGTTATTCTGCGTGTTGTTATTCTGCGTATCGTGGGTTTTAATTTGGGGTTCAATATTTGCCACGGGCTTGCGACCACATGTCCGTGGCAAATTAGCGACCAACCTCATTTCCGTGGAAAATTAGCGACCAACCTCATTTCTCGTGGCAAATTTGAGCAGGATTTCTCTAGAAATCCCTTTTCGTCGCAAATCCGTGGCAAATTAGCGACGGCCAGTCTTCCGTGGCAAATTTTGGTGGCAATGCAAGCTTATTCTTGTAGTGGCGTCTGATGCTATAGCGCCTGATCAAGGCCAGAAGGAAGAGAAGAAGAAGAAAAAGGCTGCAAAGCCTCCTCAACCAAGTCGTGTCAGTTCAAGGACCAGGTCTGGTCTAATCAAGAAATGATTTTAATATTTTGCTGTAGTAGTTTTTAGTTATAGTGTATGTTCCAATAAATTGTGAAGCGCTATAGCGTCTGTCTTGCGCTTTACAGATGTTAAAAGACTTGTTTTGATTTTGTTGATTGTGTTTGGCTTAGGCCTCTTCCTAATCCATTAGAGCAGTGAGGACACTGCTCACTTTTGTTGTGGGGGGAAGACCTAAAGTTATCAATGTTTCGTTTCAGTGCTTTGTTTTTAATTATAGTCATTAAATGTATTCTTTGTGGGCTAGTTTTAGTGATGATTGTGTGAGTGAGTAAGGAGAGCCATGCTTTTAGATAAAATCTTTGTTTATTATTGCTCCTACACATAAAAATCTCTGTGCTTAAGGAAAAACTTAGTTAGCCTAGGACTATCTGACGCTTAGGTTAGTCCTGGTTAACCAAGGTGACATCAAAGCTTGATTAAAAACTTGAAGAGCTTTAGAAGCTAAGTTTGGGGGTGCTTGGATTGCATAAAGGCTAGGTACAAAGGTCTTAGGGTGGTTAGTGACGAAGAAAGTCATTGTAAATAAAGTATATATTTGTAAAAGGCTGTAGCTACCTGAAACAAAAGCTGGGTTGTTCCAAAAAGGCCACAATGTAAAAAAAAAAGTGTGTCAAAGGAACTCAGTAATGAGGGGGTTACAGTCTGTAAAGTTGTCAATTTTTGTTCAGCCGCTATAGCATCAAACGCTATAGCGTCTCTGTTTAGTCATTAGGATAGGAACACTAGCCACAGGCCTAAAGTACCTAATCAAACCCTTTGTCATGTCTGAAATCCCTCAAGTCTATGTGAAAATGTTAGTCTAGTCATTGTTTTGAAAGAAAATTTGGTGTCACCAAAAGAAGACCACTCTTCCCAAGGCTAAGAAAAATCTGAATCTAGCTAGGAATTGAGATGAGTCAAAGATCACACACACACTCTTGAGCAGTAATAAGCTTAGAAGTTGATTAAAATGCATTGGTGTGTTGGTATGAGTGTGAATCTGAATTATTAGCCCGTTGAGAATATATTTGAATGAGTGTTCTTAGAAATGAAGAACTGATCAAGTCATGTGTTTTGTTATGTGAATAAGTGTCAGTTTATTTTGTCTTTGCAAGTGTCATTACTTGAGGACAAGCAATGATTTAAGTTTGGGGGTGTGATAACTCATATTTATATGAGTTATTTATGCCTTTAATCATTAAATTAAGTAAGTTCTCAAGTAATTATAGTATAGTAATTATTGCATTTCTGTTAATATTAGGAAAAGAAGGGCTAAACACTGCTTTGCTATGAAATTGGCACATTTGGTGCCCTTGTGAATGTTTTGATGTATTTTGTGAGTATTGCAGTGTTTAGCGCTATAGCATCTAGAAGGTAGATCAGCTGAGCATCTAAAGTAAAAGTGCAATTTTGGCGCCAAGCTCATTAATCCATGTTCCATATCTTGTGTCCACTGTGCTTGCTGACATGTGCGGATTTTATTGGATCTTTGTGGACACTTGGCATCGCATGGGTGAAGAATAGTGGAGTTGGTGAAAAGCAAACATCAACTTTATTGACTTTTGAGAAGACATGCACCACATGCTAGGGGACTACATCATCTTCCTTCTACCCTTACCTTAGTATGACCGAGAGTTAGAGAGAGTTGGAGAGAGAGATAGAACTTGAGACATTTTCTTCTCCATTAAAACACTTGAAGCTTTTGGATTTTATTTTTCTTCCTTTGTAATTTTCTGTATTTTCTCACGGTGTAAAGCTACTGATTTGTATCATCACTACGTGGATGATTAGGAGGCATCAAGATTGTATCTTTTGCACTTGTGTTTTCCTTTTTACCTACGGTAATGCAAGTATGTTTGTTTGTGTTATTTTGATGATGCTCAACATGAGCTAAACTCCTTGAGTTGGGTTGCTAGAACTTGTAATGAACCTTTAATAGAAATACGTATATAATTTCTCACGTTGTGTGTTTTAATCCTTGTGTTATAATTCTTCCAAACCTGCTTTTATATTTGGCCACGTAAAACAAGTACTTCGTGGATTCGGACATGAACCATGGAAAGACTTCAAGGATTAATATAACGATAAGGTTGGTTAAAGACATTTAACCAATTTTTGCTTCCTCTAGACATAGAAGTTGCAATAGTTTATAAAGCTTAAGTTGTGGGATCTTGAATATACAGGGTGAACTTATTTAGAACCTAGACATAGGCATCTTGTAATGAAACCACGGCGCTAGTGACCGAAAGGCACAAAACAATTGCAATGACACTTAACGCTATAGCGTGTGACGTTATAGCGTCTTATTTCAGGAAGTTACTTAGTGAAAGCAATCCAACTTACTTCTCTCATATTTTAAATTACTTTTTAACTTGTTACTTTAACCAATCTCTGTTCAACTGAACTTTGCTACTCAATTACTTGTTACTTGTTCCTCTAAGTGTAATTCCTTTTTAAACTCTAAAATTAATACCAATCCCTGTGGAGACGAACTTTACTTATCAATATATTACTTGTTGCGATTGTGTACACTTGCACAACTACTTTTCGCACAACATTAGGCTAAAAAAATTGGCCAAAAAGTGGATTACATTAATTTCTATAGGTAATAGTGGGATCAAAATAGCAACTATCATGTTAAACAAAATAGAAACGCGTATAATTTTTTACTTTAGCACCTTAAAAACTTGATTGCTTTAACAATTAACAAATAAGGGGTTTTAACGACTCTTGCTCCTAGATGCATTGAAAACATTGTGATCAGACATTTAAAATCAGATGCGTGTATGCATGATGTTATGAAAACCACAAGCATTTGTGGTAGGCTTAACTTGGATGTGGAAAGATTTGTATGATATTAAATTAAAGGGTTTAATTTGGATGTGGTTCATATAAAATTTAAATGTTTGTTTTAAGTCGCAGCAAACAATTTCACGTACTTTTGGTCTCTACATTTTTTTATTATGTTTAAATGGTCCCTCATGACTTTTGATAATATTCATAACTTTTGATAATACTTCATGATATTTAACAACACATTTTTTTTGGTAAAAAAAAGCGCTTTGTTGATCTTTTATACGTTCAATTAAAAGTCGTGAGACGATCGATATAAAAAGTATATGAAATAAATAGTTACAACTTGCAATATATTTCTTTTTAGCCTTTGTCTTGAAATTACAGTATTGAATCACTGATCCGACAATCGTTTTAGTATTCATAAACATTAATCACCGATAAAAAAAAGTGATTCTTTTTACTTTACAACACAAACAACTAACCATATTTTTTTGGACAAAAACGTATATTGATTTTAAAAATCAGTATTTATCATACCAAATTTTAGCACACTAAATATATTTAATATTACACCTTCCATTGAGATATTCCATTTACCTCATTTTGATTTTTTGTTTAGTAAGACATTTTAAAATGAAATTGCTTCCCGTGTTCCCGTGCATCGCACGGGTTATATACTAGTTTATATTAAATCTAATTAGCATTGCCAAACTTCACTTTTGTTACTTTATCTTTCACAGAAGTTTCAATTTGGTCTTTTATATTTTTTGTTCTATCTTTGATCCTTTATGTTCCAAATCTGTGTCAAAGTGATTTTTTTAACATTTTCGTCCATTGAATTTAACAGATGCCACACTGGCAGCTAACTGTTTTGTGGCTTGCTTAGTTGGCATTAGTATCTAGGAAAAAGAATGTAAAGGACCAAACTGAAATTTTGGTAAAACATAAAGAACCAAATTGAACTTTTGGCAAAAACCATAATCTTCATCCCCAAACCCACCACCCTCCACCACCATCACCACCTTCCCACTCTC
Organism: Oxytropis ochrocephala; assembly: GCA_020916435.1. NCBI lineage: Eukaryota > Viridiplantae > Streptophyta > Magnoliopsida > Fabales > Fabaceae > Oxytropis > Oxytropis ochrocephala. The sequence goes on along the minus strand of CM037090.1, from coordinate 57,606,462 downwards.
TCCACCGCGCCGCCATCACCACCACTACGACCTCTCTCTCCTCCCATGGTCTCTCTCATCTATTCTCTTCATCCCCTTCATCTTCATCCGCAAATTGAAAAATTAGGGTTTGGAACATAATTATGGGTTTTTTTTTTAATTTTGGATTCCAAACCCTAATTTTTTCAATATGGGGACTAAGATGAAGGGGACAAAGAGAAAATAGGAGAGAGACCAAGCGAGGAGACAGAGGGGGGAAAATAGAGAGATAAAGAGATAGGGGGGGGAGAGATGGACACTAAGGAGAGGGAGCTCACAGTCATGGTGGTTGCCTATAGCTCAAAATATCTAAGCACGGACATGGTTAGCTATTGTTAAGTAACCCTCAAAAAGAAACTAGAAAGCCGTCCGTGCAATTCTATTTCATATTTTTGTATATCTATACATATAAGTAAGGAATCCCCAATGGAGTCTCCACATTATTTCTCAAGATTTCCATATTTTAAATTATTCATTTATTTTAAACTTAAAGAAGACCTGACTCACTTTAAGTGTCAATTATAAACTTTAAAGTAAATTATTATTGAAAATAAATAGTCATTACTTAATTTAATATTTGAATGACTTTTCATATTTCCATGCATGAATAGTACAATTTAAAAATATAATATTTTATTATTTTATATACTGAAGGAAACCTATAATATGATATATTGAAGAAAGTTTGATATCATATTATATTTATAAGATAAATATAATTAAAATCATGCAATAATATAATACTATTTATCTTAAAAATTAACTAAATGAAATTGAATATTATTTACCTGAAATAATATAATATTAAATATTTTTTAAAATCTTATTTATATTATTATAAAAAAACAAATAATGTATTTTTTATATAATTTTTTTAAGTTTAATTTTAAATTAAATATCAATAACTTCAATTTAAGTTTTTATTTCATTTTACTTTTAATTCAATTCATGAATTATTAAATGGTGATGAAATAATAAATAGTACTAAGTTTTTGTTTTGTAATATTTGTGTTTCACCGTACATACTCAGATGTCCCTATTATTTTATGTCCTCCCCCTAAATTCATCATGTTAAATGAGGTTATATTCTCAATATAATGAAAAACAGTGTACTACTCTAAAAATTAACATGAAAATATTTACAAATTTTTTAACCATAAAGTATTGAATGAAGGTTCTATATTCATTTCACTTTTATAAAAGTATATTTTGAATCAATAAATCTCATAAAGGTTATTAACAATTATTTATATTAAAAAAAAACATACACTATATAAAAATATCATCTAAAAATATAAGTTTTATATAAAAATTAAATTCATAATCATACTATAACATAGTCTTTTTTGATTACAATCTAATATTATACTATATACCATGCTCTAAATATACATGATTTATACTAATAATTTAAATATTATATATTCCAATGAAGCCTCCACAATATTCCTTGAGTTTTTGTTTTTATATTTGTATTAAATATGAAATGAAATTCTTCTATTATTCATTTTTTGTCCAATACACTACTAACTATTAAGTATAAACCAATTAATTATTATTCATTCTAATTTAATGTCATAATTTTTAATTTACTTATCTTAAAATCATGTAAAATTATTTAAATTATATATATATATATATATATATATATATATATATATATATATATATATATTAGAATATACATTTGAAAACATAGTTCATTGGTCCAAAAAAAGTAAAGGATGCTTTAATCTAGATCGATTCTCTCTTATTTTTATAAAGTAAATTTCTATATATAATTTTATTTTTTTTGCAACTAAAAAGTGTTATTTGGAATTTGAAAGTTCTCATAATCACCTGTTGCTTTTATTTTATATTCAATCGACATTCCATTATAAAGATTGCAATTTTTTTATTCATATTGTAACTACCAATGGAACAAGTTGATCAAAAATATTGTCTGAATACTTATTATCTTTTTTTTTTTATTTTGTCAAAAGAAATTACTTTTCCAATGAAATTAATTAATGTGTAAAGTTAAGGTTTGAAACGTATGTGTTAGCATAAACGTTACAATTTAGAGAAATGGAAAATGCTAGGGAAAAAAATGGATATGAATTTAGTAAAAAACTGAATTGGAATATTAAACGGAAAATAATAGTGGTGCATGAAGTTAGAGAAATTGAGAAAGCAATATTCAGTAAATATCCAGTAAATCAAAAGTATAATAATCGCTCATTATATAACATTTTTTCAATTGAAACAAGATAATATTTTTACTTGATTTATAATTATAAAATTGCAACTGAATTGGATGACTTGGTAAAATTTATAAGTTGACCTTTAAAATTCTCTTTTATGTAACAATTATGCATTGAATGGAGGGGTTTCACATTCACATCAATTATTGCTTTAATTTACAATAAACTCAGAGTTAGTGGAATATGAGTGGAAGAGGTAGAGTTTAAGCTAATTATAACAAAAAATGACTATTTAAAGGAGAGATCTTTGGATGGTGAGGATAGAGGTTTTGACAAAAAGAATCATATAAAAAACAAGAAGTAGAAGAAAGGAGCAAGTTTCACAAGAATATGTAGAATGCACAAAAAGGGTAAAGAATTTTATGTTCTTGACAGTTTGAAGTTGACAAATAGACAATAATTTTTTGTAAAGTTATAGACATCGAGAAGTTATGTATATTATAATATTGTTCTTTAGAAAAATCTTTAATTTTTTGTAGAATTGTATGATGTGCTAGATCTAAATGAGTTACATATATGTTCCTTGAGACTTCATATAACCTTTGGTGTCACTTCTAAGAAGGAAATTACATTAGGTGAAAGAATCATATAACAAACAAGAAGTAGAAGAAAGGAGCAAGTTTCACAAGAGGGTGTAGAATTCACAAAAAGGGTAAAGAATTTTATGTTCTTGACAGTTTGAATTGGAAATGGGCGACGATTTTTTGTAAAGTTATTGGAATTGAGAAATGATGTGTATTTTAATATTGTTCTTTAGAAAAATGTTTACTTTTATAGTTTAGTAAAATAGTATGATGTGCTAGATCTAAATAAGTTGCATATGTTCCTTGAGCCTTCATAACCTTTGGTGTCAATCTAAGAAGGAAATTACATTAGATATCTCTTCTCTATATCTCAAAGGAAAAAAAAATAGAAAAACATCATTTTATTCAACAATAATTTTACTTTTAGTTTCAATTTATGAATTATTTAATTTAAATTTTTTTTATGGTATGTGTTTCGCCATACACATTGTTTTGTCTTTATTATTAAAAATCATTCCCAAAAGCTAAACAAATTATATAGTCTTACATTTCTTATTAATAAATATAATAAAAAATACTGTAGTGTTACAAATTATTAGTAAAACAATATTTTCAACTCATAAAAAATGTTGACAATTAAAAAACGCATACACTATATAAGAATATTTTTTAAAATAAGTAATTTTTAATTATACAAATGAATCAACATATTTATATAATGTTTACTTTTCAATATCCATAAGTTATATTGTTTTATTGACAAACTCGATATACTTTATATTAGAAACTTATATATTTTTATGTAAATAAAATCTCCATAAATTGTGAGAATTTTTTTTAATAATTATTTAATAGAAAATGAATCAAAATTAGTTAATAAAATATTTTTAATATACATGATTTATATTAACAACTAATATATTTTTATATAAGATTATTTCAAAAATTTAAATAAAAATAGTATAACAACCCGTGCATCGCACGGGTATTCCCCTAGTTTTTTGTAAAACAAACTAAAAATATATCATCTCGATTTTCCTCCCCAAGTCTTTTTCCCTTGGGTTTTGGCTATTGGAGGTTTTAATAAAGCACCTTGTAGTAGCTCGGGCTGGAGTACCCCTCATAATCCCTTCATTTAATGAATTTCTTGATTAAAAAAACAACTTTAAAATATATATAGCATTGTTGTTTACATTGACAATTGAACACACCGACTCCTAAGTTCGAATCCAGGTGTGTTTGGGGTGATAGTTTGTAGTAATTATTTGTCATTTAAATGCCTAAAACTATAGTTTGTGGATATTTAAAAATATTTCATTTGTTATTTTCCACAGTAAAAGTGAATGTGTATGTTTGTTTTGACAATAAATGTGTATGTTAGTTACCTGAAAGTAGGAGAAAGAGATCATTATTGTATACAAACTTACTTTGAGAAAGAATGGGATGAATTTACAATTAAATAACTTAAAAGACTCCTAGTGTAATTTTGTCAATATATATATATATATATATATATATATATATATATATATATATATATATATATATATATATATATATATATATATATATATATATATATATATATTAAAAGTATTTCTAACTATGGAATCTGTAAAAAGTCTTTTCGAGCTGCCTTGTCGAGCTCTTCAAACATTTTTGGCAACACATTTAGGTACACACGCTAAGAAAAATACACATCATTTAATTGTTTCAAAAAGATATATCACTTAGTTCTCTATTCTCACTGGAACATTATACTTTATTAAAACAAGTTATGCAAAGAAGAACTATGTGTGGAAATTAGAAAAGATGTCACTTGTTTCTATGTCTTTGAAGACATTTTGAACCACATCACATTATTTTCTCCTCAATGATTCGAGAACATGCATGAAGTACTTTTTATGCAAAGAAGACATATATGTGTGGAAGACTTTGAAAAGTTGTCACTCGTTAAGTCTTTGAAGAACTTTTGAACCACATCACATTATTTTCTCCTCGATGATTTGACAATATGCATAAACTTACTATGCAAAATTGCAAATTAAGAGAAGCGTTATATATTGCTGCTAAAGGTCTTTTTGGTAGTAGTGAAAGAGAAGACATGGAAAATATGTCACATCCAATTTTTAATAAAGGAAATTGTTCAAAAAAGCATAAAGATGTAGGTTCAGGTTGGCCCATTGGTAAACTGGTCTGGGCCAAAACAGTTCAATTCTTTTCTAAGCGTCTATTTATTAAGCCCAACCCAATCCTAAACATTGAGTCATCGGCTCTGCCTGTTGGAATAGGCCAAAATTGACACATCTACTCCAACACACGGCCGTGGAGATGGATAGGCCAATAAGGTTTTACCTTAGGCCCCAGGCCATAAAAACTTTCTCTATACAATTACTTGTAGACTATATCAACTAGTACGGCCGGTCCTGGGCCTGTGCTGCCTATGCTACCGCACATGGTCCAACCCAATTTCATTTTTTAGGGCCCCACAAAAGTATCATATATCATCTTTAAAAATATATCATCTTCATTTTCTTCCCTGGGTCTTTTTATCTTTGGGTTTTGGCCCTTAGAGGTTTAAACAAGGAACCTTGTACTAGCTCGGATTGGAGTACCCCTTATAATCCCTTCATTTAATGAATTTCTTGATTAAAAAAAACAACTTCAATAATATTTATAGGTTGTTGGTTGTATTGACAATTTTCAACGATATGAATAAGCTGACTCCTAAGTTTGAATTCGTGTGTTCGGGTTATAGTTTGTGGTAGTTATTTGTGATTTCCTCTAAACTAACCAAAGCTTGGGGATATTTAAAAATCTTTCATTTGGTATTTTTCTGAATAAAAGTGGAGAAAAAGATCATTATTGTAGAAAAACTTACTTTGAGAAAGAATGGGATGAACTAATAAAAATCTAAATTACGAGTACTCAAGGCAGTGGCTAAATGGTCATGATAATAAAGGAAATATAAGTGATTGATGATTCAGTCCCAAGTATGTAGTTTGATATAGGTGAGTTATGAACCATTACTCTTTTATAATCATTACTCTTTTATTACTCTCTTATGAACCATTTTGCTATGTTTGGAGGATGTATTACATTAATAACTTGATAGAAAAAGTGCCAAAATATCTTTTTAAAAACTTTCATCTTCAGAGCATGATATAAGAAAGCATAATCAAGCACTATTACACAAGAAAAATTTAACTAAACTCCACTCTCCTTTTATTTAGTATAGCTGAAAGGAATAGACATTCATCAGTGAAAGGTGTGGTCCAGCAAGCTAGCCAAAACATAACAACAGAGGATGCATTCATCTCGTACAAAAGAAGTTGGAGATCCTACAACAAAATTCAATTTTAGTATTCGGAAACAACATCAAAGAAATGAAATAAGAATGGAATAAACCACTTATATGGCAAGAATTGGACAAGTAAAAAAGATATAGACTTGTTCAATAAAAACGCATTCGAAGATGATTCAATTAAACCACAAAAATGAAAATAAGAGCATGAAAGAACAAAAGTACCTTATTTTCATTCATCACTCTAGAGCATTGAGGCACGTACACTCAGCGCTCCCAACACATGAAGATTCTGAGTATCAAAGTGTTCAAGAACCTAGAGTAGGTTTCTCTCCAAGAGGGTATTAGTAATATTGAGCCAATGAAGCCACAAAAAGCTGTGAAGAATCCTATCCCAATGCTCATGTATAATGCCTCCAAAAACACCGAGCTATCATTTTCTACATGTATTGGTGGATTTTGATGCTCTGTTGGATCTTCTCCGGGACATTTTCTATCAAGTGGTTTCCCACAAAGATTAGAATTTCCTTCGAAACACGAAGGATCAAAGCCCTGCAATTGTGTTCCAATTGGAATTTTTCCATAGAGGTGATTGTTTGACAAGTTCAACATAGTGAGACGATCAATGAGAGCTAGACTGGAAGGAATTATGCCTGAAAGATTATTTCTCGAGAAGTCAAGAAAATCTAGTGACTTCAAGTTTCCTATTTTCGGAATGATTTCCCCACAAAGTTTATTTCTTGATAAATTTAAGGAAACCAATCCAAATAAGTTCTCTATCTCTGTCGGTATTTCCCCTGTAAGATGATTGCTTGAGAGATCAATGCTTTTTAAAAGCATAACTTCATTTTTGAAGTCATGGTCTACACCTTTCCACATCAGGAATAAGAGGGGGTTCACAGTTTTTTCAGAACTCCAATCTGTAGAAGAAAGTTCGTCATACCAATTGTCTCTTGGGCTCATGGTGTCCTTAGCCATTGAAGTAAAGTTGCTAACACAATGAGGGATTCTTCCTGATAAGTTATTTAGAGACAGATCCAAGACATGAAGTTCTCTCAAATAACAGAGATTTGAAGGTATACTTCCATAGAAGTTGTTGAATCGAAGACTTATGAGTCGAAGGTGTAAGCTCTCTCCAATCCATAAGGGAATCAGACCATAGAACTTATTTTCACCAAGATCCAACCAAATCAAATTGTTCGAGATGTTTTTCAAGGAGGAAGGTAGCTGTCCATTCAAACTATTATTTCTTAATATCAAAGCCATCATATCAGCAAGGGCACCCATTGAGACCGGAATCTTTCCAGACAACTTGTTATTGCTCAAGTCAACAAACATTAATGAAGTTTGATTATTCTAACAATCGGGCAACTCACCTTTTAATCGATTGTTTGATAAATCTAAAACTTCTAAAGAGCTGATCTCAGTGTTGCTGCATACAAAGGAAACTAAATCTGAAAATTTATTATTGGAAAGAAGCAGTATTATTGCTTGAGAAAATAATGGTGGAATTGAACCTTCAAGTTGATTTGAACTCAAATCTATTTCAGCTTGGTAATTGAGTTCCAAATTGGGAATCTTACCGATGAGATTATTGTTTGAAACATTCAAAGAATCAAACATTTGTAATTTTCCCCATAACCAAAGAGGTATTGGACTTGGATCCAAATTATTACCAACATTTGAAATGTCGAGAGAGTATAAGTTGTTTTGAGTGCGGAGCCAATTAGGAAAAATTGGATTAAGATTGCAAGATGCTAAAAGCAAATCTTCCAATTGGAAAGGAGGAATCCAGTCATCACTAACCTTTACGGTTAGTGAGTTATGAGACAAGTCCAACTCTAGTAATTTGGAAAGGTTAGTGAAATGGGACTCAGAGACATAACCTTCAAATGAATTTCCACCTAGGTACAATTTCTGTAACTCCGTTAAAGATCCGATGCTTGTGGGTATATTTCCAACTAATTGGTTTCCATTAAGAAATAGTGATTCCAAAGATGGAAAGACTAAAAGGTTAGGCAACGTGCCAGAAAACTGATTTCCCGATAACCAAAGTTCATACAATGAGGATACGTTTCCAATGCATTTGGAATAGTTGTGAGTAAGCTCTCCACTCAAGCTATTTTCAAATGCCCGAAATGATTGCAACGTGCACATATTCCAAATGGTTTTGGGGATCTTTCCTTGTAGACTATTTTCTGAGATATGGAGACTTACTAGTGAATGCATTGTGTTGCCAAAATCACTGGGAATACTACCTCTTAACAAGTTATAGGAAAGGTGAAGGTGTTGAAGATTGGAGCTGAAGTTAAGCATCACCCACTGGAATATAGTTGATGATGATGTCAAATAATTGCCAGAGAGGTCGAGCAGAGCAAGAGAAGTGGAGAAATTCAACCGAGAATTAGACAAAGGAAGAATATCTGCATCTGAAAGGTCGCACCGACTTAGCCTTAGTTCTTCAAGCATTGGAAGCTTCTGTAGGAATTGCAGGTTGTGATGAGAAGAATCGTGGAGACCACGAATTCTAGTCAAGTCAAGAGTTCTCAAAGAAGTGAGGTTGGATAACCACTCAATAGTGCCGCCATTTTGGTTGTTGATTATAAGATTTAAATTGAACAAATCAAGTCTTTCAACATGGCCTGTTTGGTTGTTGCATTGAACTCTGTCCCAATTGCAGCAATCTGCATTTGGATGGCACTTCATTTCACCACCATCCTTGGAGGCCGAGTTAATGAACCCAAGAATGGAGGAGAGCACCAACAATGCATGGAAGATAAGAACAATATAGCTTCTCATCATAATTCCACCAAGAAAGCATAAAGATATTTTGTTAATACTTTTTTTTTTGGGTGAGAGATATTATGTTAATACTTCAGCAATATCCCTCTTTATAAATTGATCTTACCGTGTGGAATGGGAAAAATGAATCACAACTTGGGTCCATTAATTAAGAAATACACAATAAAGACTCGTAAGAAACAAACAAATTACTAGAAACACACAAATAATTTCATAGAATTTGAAGAAAAGAAATAGCTTAATTCATTGCTTCATATAGTCACCGCCATACATCAAAACATATATGTGGTTCAAAAAGTGTATTAATGGAAATAACATAAATATTTTTTGAAATGTATTAAAAATATTGCATTATTTATGTTTTGTTTTGTACTTAAAGGTTTGTATTTAAAATATAATGAAAATAACTATTTTGTTTTTTTTACGTTCTTCATAGAAATTATCTTGGTTTACTGATGAAAGGTTGGTCTTGTATGCAAGGACGTGTCTCACATTCCACAATAACGTGAGCTTAAATCTCATTATTGGTGTGATAACTTTGTTGTTGTATAATATCTTACTATCTTTGTTAGTGTTCTTTGAGCTTAATTTGTACTTTCCCTAGTTCTGGGAACCCACCAAGAACAAACTTGCCTAAAGTTTAATTTTTCTTTTAAAAAAATGAAATATATTGGATCTATAAAAAATTAGCAAAATACTCGTGCATTTAGATTAGTTTCTCTTTTATTATACATTTTATGAAATATATTAGGCAAAATTACATCAGAGAACATTTAAATTATTTATTTGTAACAAGTTGGCACTTTTAAGTTTTTTGTAACAAATAGACCATTTAAATTACCTAACATTGACACCGTTGACCCTTTTAGTAAAAAGTCATTGATTACATCAAAATACACCAAAATATGCTTCAAAATACATAAGCTAAAGTAATCACAATATATAAGCTAGAGTAATCACTAAAAGGGCCTACTGTTACAAAAAAAAACCTAAAGGGTCAACTTGTTACAAATAAATAACTTAAAGGTCATCTAGTGTAATTTTGTCTATATTAGGCAAAATTACATCAGAGAACCTATACCAAGAAACTATACCAAGAATAAATAATGTTTCATCATCTTGACGTAAAAGAATACTCATTTATAAAAAGTAAATATATCTATAAAGTAAAATTCTAAAATAAAAACACACTAATGACATGTATTTTTCTAATAAGACTCAAAAGTAAAATAATAATTTTTAAAAATAAAGACATTAATTGTAATTAGGGGTGGGAATAGGCTGGAGCAAGATAGACTTTGCTTGGCATGGGCCTGGCCTACATTGAAAATGTTAGGCCTAAGCCTGGCCTGTGGCTTGACGTAGGCCCATTTTCTAGGCCTAGCCTGACCTTTCTGAAAGTCTGACAAGGCCTGAAAGCCTTTTTAAAAGTCTATTTGACTATTTTCTTAAGAAGGCCTCCAACATTTCAATGGTGTAAGCCAAAATAGACTAACAACCTAATAGGTCAATGAGAATAAGTTTCAATTGAGATCTAACAGAACCTTTTAGGAAAATATCTTTATATGACATCCTATTTAAATTTTATTTTATAATAATAACTTCAACTATGTCAAAAATTTATGTAGGTTAATATGTTTAAACTAACAAACACTACAACAGATCTAGTAGATGGGCAGCGCTTTTTTCATCCATGGGCAGCGCTTTTGAGCGCTGCTGAACGTGGCGCTGGTGATTCCACTCCAACAATGGGCAGCGCTCCCTAAAAGCGCCACCCATTGCCAAACACGTCCTCCCAGATACGCAGCGCTTTTTAAAAAGCACTGAATATTGCCTAAGAGTGGACTCTTGCTCCTACGTACCTCCGGATGCAATGGAGGAATCAAAGCTACGTAGTTCTTCCTGGAAAAGGTTTGTTGGTTAGTGTTTTTTAGTGTAGGGGTCCTAGGACTCTTTGAACTGTACAGCTCACCGATCCTAGGACGCTGACTAATCCGATTGTACAACCGACTTAGTCCCCTACTTTTTGAAAATGATTTTTTTGAGTTTTTTGGTTGGATGTGAGGTGGGTTAGTTTTAGAATAGATATTCTAGGACTCTTGAACTGTACAGCCCACTCGTCCTAGAACGCTGACTAACCCGGTTGTACAACCGACTTAGTCCCCTATTTTGAGAAAAATGATTTATTTATATTTTATAAGTTTTTAGGATTACTGAACTGTACAGCTCATTGGTCCTAGGAGAATGACTAACCCGGTTGTACAACCGACTTAGTCTTTTATTTGACGAGTGCCGAACCGAACCGACCAGTCTGACCAGGTCAATCGCGAACCGGACTCTTATCTGGTCCATTTTGACCCCAAGACCGCAAGAACCGCTTTGAGAATCGGAAAGCCGACTCAAAACGTCCAAATGGTCAAAGACGGGCTTTTAGTGAAATCGGCCGCGAACGCTTTGATCCAAAAGATCACTTAACCCGCCAATGATCTCCCCCCTAATCTTCACCTCTCAACCCCTTTTATATACAATTGCTAGGTAGCTCTTGTTCCTTGCGAACGATGTGTGACTAAAACAAGGTAGAGAAAGTAATTCCCCTTTAAAACACAATTTCCGTTTTTCTCAAACCTGTCCTTGTAAAATTGTGATTCCGGATTCGTTAACCGTTGGATCGTCTTTCTTTCTTGACAGTAGGTTCGTGAGACATATATCTACGCTTTCACCGCTTTGATCGTCAAACGAGGTCCGAGGAGAGAGAAATTGCATTCGCAATAGCTGCAATTTGTGGTCCGTTTTCTCAAACCTCTCATCGTAAAAGTGTGATTCCGGATTCGTTAACCGTCGGATCGTCTTCATTTTTTTGGTCCTTTTTGAATTTTTTTTGTAAAGGACTTGCACCAAGGGAATACAACGTTGACAAGGTATTTTAGAGTTCACAAATTTGCCCAAAGATGGTGGGCCTAAAGCGTTATTTCATTAGTGTGAACTAAACAAAAAGTCGACTTGGTAGGGAGTATGTACTTTATAGGGTGGTTGGGGCAAGATAAGACTTGGACGGGGATGATGATAAGGCATGCACATTAACCGACTAAACAAGAATGAAGACACATGTTACACACAAGTTACTATACAAATGATTCGTAGAGAGTTAACATTAGTTAAAGCATGAAAGAAATTTTTGACAAACCATTTCGGTCATTCATCATGGGATGCAACACTTTGTTAGAAAAAATGTGAACGAGCTGCTAATTTAAAAAATTAAGTGCCTTGAAACACCTTGAGCTTGCAACTAAGTAAGACTAAACTTTTCCAAAGAAGAGTAATTTATTTCACAAGAACGCCTCATCTCTCATCATAGTTTTTCTCTAAAATTTATCTTTTTTTTTTTTTTTTTGCATGATGTAAGTATGCCATGAATGAATGTGCATGATATGCGAATGGATGTATGTGAAATACGAATGTAATGATAATGTACGTGCATGAAATGATAATATATGATTTTATTTATCGCGCCGGGGAATTATAAGTTTTACGTTTGGAGAGTAAAGTACAAAGTTTGACTTTGACTTTAGCATGCATGGTTTCTCTCCAAAATAAAGCTTTTAATTCTCGACGATCATAAAAATACATGCGACATGGGATTTTTATTGCAAAGAAAAGGAAAATGCATGAGGCGTAACTTCTAAAAGCTTGTGGAATATAACAATTTTTGTTTTTTTATTTATTTATTTTGGATTTTTGAATAAAAGATGTATGCATTAACATTTGTTTGAATGCAATAGTACGAAGCTCCTTTGTGACCCTAGAAAGGTATCTTACGGAGTGGATCTAAGATTTCTTTTATAGTGAGCCTCACAAGGGTAGTTCTAAAGAATCCTACACAAGGTTCCTAGAGCCAAGGACCCCAACACTGACCCCAACAATAGGCAAGCTATTAGAAGGGATAGCATCCTTAAAAGGAATAAAACTCTAGGTGAGATTTTCATAACCACCCAACGAGACAATCTCGTTCTAACTTAGGTTTACGCTCGAGTCCGGGTAGATGACTTTTCTCACGTGTGTGAAGTGTAGAAGTGAAGTGTGTGTAGGAGCAATTCAAAATAACCCAAAGCTGCAAACAAAACAAAAATTCATACAAAATATCGTCTTCTATCCTAAGGTTCACATATCATATACATAAAAATATAATATGCAAAAATAAATAAGAGAAGGGTAAAAATTAAATTAAATTAATCCTACAATTAATTAGACTAGGTCTCGACTCTCTAACAAGTTAAGTCCCCAAGTGAAGTCGCTAATCAGAGCGACAGAAAAATCCGGGAAAGGATTCTTCGAAAGGTTCAAAGGAAGCCGCCGCCAAATTTTAGTTTAAGGGCAAATTCGGAAAATCCCTTTATGTTTAGGACAAGGCAGATTTAGGGTTCGGGAGTCGTTATGCGTGGGGAAGGTATTAGCACCCCATAACATCCTTTGTCTAATTAATTATATTTTAATATTTACCCTTTTATTTATGGAGAAAAAGACTTAATTAAATTTTTAATTTTTAGTGCTTGACAAGAGTGGACTCTTGCTCCTACGTACCTCCGGATGCAATGGAGGAATCAAAGCTACGTAGTTCTTCCTGGAAAAGGTTTGTTGGTTAGTGTTTTTTAGTGTAGGGGTCCTAGGACTCTTTGAACTGTACAGCTCACCGATCCTAGGACGCTGACTAATCCGATTGTACAACCGACTTAGTCCCCTACTTTTTGAAAATGATTTTTTTGAGTTTTTTGGTTGGATGTGAGGTGGGTTAGTTTTAGAATAGATATTCTAGGACTCTTGAACTGTACAGCCCACTCGTCCTAGAACGCTGACTAACCCGGTTGTACAACCGACTTAGTCCCCTATTTTGAGAAAAATGATTTATTTATATTTTATAAGTTTTTAGGATTACTGAACTGTACAGCTCATTGGTCCTAGGAGAATGACTAACCCGGTTGTACAACCGACTTAGTCTTTTATTTGACGAAAGTGCCGAACCAACCGAGCCCGATCGACCAGGTCAATCGCGAACCGGACTCTTATCTGGTCCATTTTGACCCCAAGACCGCAAGAACCGCTTTGAGAATCGGAAAGCCGACTCAAAACGTCCAAATGGTCAAAGACGGGCTTTTAGTGAAATCGGCCGCGAACGCTTTGATCCAAAAGATCACTTAACCCGCCAATGATCTCCCCCCTAATCTTCACCTCTCAACCCCTTTTATATACAATTGCTAGGTAGCTCTTGTTCCTTGCGAACGATGTGTGACTAAAACAAGGTAGAGAAAGTAATTCCCCTTTAAAACACAATTTCCGTTTTTCTCAAACCTGTCCTTGTAAAATTGTGATTCCGGATTCGTTAACCGTTGGATCGTCTTTCTTTCTTGACAGTAGGTTCGTGAGACATATATCTACGCTTTCACCGTTTTGATCGTCGAAACGAGGTCTGAGGAGAGAGAAATTGCATTCGCAATAGCTGCAGTTTGTGGTCCGTTTTCTCAAACCTCTCATCGTAAAAGTGTGATTCCGGATTCGTTAACCGTCGGATCGTCTTCATTTTTTTGGTCCTTTTTGAATTTTTTTTGTAAAGGACTTGCACCAAGGGAATACAACGTTGACAAGGTATTTTAGAGTTCACAAATTTGCCCCAGTATGGTGGGCCTAAAGCGTTATTTCATTAGTGAGAACTAAACAAAAAGTCGACTTGGTAGGGGAGTATGTACTTTATAGGGTGGTTGGGGCAAGATAAGACTTGGACGGGGGATGATGATAAGGTACAGACATTAACTGACTAAACAAGAATGAAGACACATGTTACACACAAGTTACTATACAAATGATTCGTAGAGAGTTAACATTAGTTAAAGCATGAAAGAAATTTTTGACAAACCATTTCGGTCATTCATCATGGGATGCAACACTTTGTTAGAAAAAATGTGAACGAGCTGCTAATTTAAAAAATTAAGTGCCTTGAAACACCTTGAGCTTGCAACTAAGTAAGACTAAACTTTTCCAAAGAAGAGTAATTTATTTCACAAGAACGTCTCATCTCTCATCATAGTTTTTCTCTAAAATTTATACTGTTCTTTTTTTTTTGCATGATGTAAGTATGCCATGAATGAATGTGCATGATATGCGAATGGATGTATGTGAAATACGAATGTAATGATAATGTACGTGCATGAAATGATAATATATGATTTTATTTATCGCGCCGGGGAATTATAAGTTTTACGTTTGGAGAGTAAAGTACAAAGTTTGACTTTGACTTTAGCATGCATGGTTTCTCTCCAAAATAAAGCTTTTAATTCTCAGACGGTCATAAAAATACATGCGACATGGGATTTTTTATTGCAAAGAAAAGGAAAATGCATGAGGCGTAACTTCTAAAAGCTTGTGGAATATAACAATTTTTGTTTTTTTTTATTTATTTATTTTGGATTTTTGAATAAAAGACTGTATGCATTAACATTTGTTTGAATGCAATAGTACGAAGCTCCTTTGTGACCCTAGAAAGGTATCTTACGGAGTGGATCTAAGATTTCTTTTATAGTGAGCCTCACAAGGGTAGTTCTAAAGAATCCTACACAAGGTTCCTAGAGCCAAGGACCCCAACACTGACCCCAACAATAGGCAAGCTATTAGAAGGGATAGCATCCTTAAAAGGAATAAAACTCTAGGTGAGATTTTCATAACCACCCAACGAGACAATCTCGTTCTAACTTAGGTTTACGCTCGAGTCCGGGTAGATGACTTTTCTCACGTGTGTGAAGTGTAGAAGTGAAGTGTGTGTAGGAGCAATTCAAAATAACCCAAAGCTGCAAACAAAACAAAAATTCATACAAAATATCGTCTTCTATCCTAAGGTTCACATATCATATACATAAAAATATAATATGCAAAAATAAATAAGAGAAGGGTAAAAATTAAATTAAATTAATCCTACAATTAATTAGACTAGGTCTCGACTCTCTAACAAGTTAAGTCCCCAGTGAAGTCGCCAACTGTAGCGACCGAAAAATCCGGGAAAGGATTCTTCGAAAGGTTCAAAGGAAGCCGCCGCCAAATTTTAGTTTAAGGGCAAATTCGGAAAATCCCTTTATGTTTAGGACAAGGCAGATTTAGGGTTCGGGAGTCGTTATGCGTGGGGAAGGTATTAGCACCCCATAACATCCTTTGTCTAATTAATTATATTTTAATATTTACCCTTTTATTTATGGAGAAAAAGACTTAATTAAATTTTTAATTTTTAGTGCTTGACAAGAGTGGACTCTTGCTCCTACGCACTCTCGGATGCAATGGAGGAATCAAAGCTACGTAGTTCTTCCTGGAAAAGGTTTGTTGATTAGTGTTTTTTAGTGTAGGGGTCCTAGGACTCTTTGAACTGTACAGCTCACCGATCCTAGGACGCTGACTAACCCGATTGTACAACCGACTTAGTCCCCTACTTTTTGAAAATGATTTTTTTGAGTTTTTTGGTTGGATGTGAGGTGGGTTGGTTTTAGAATAGGTATTCTAGGACTCTTGAACTGTACAGCCCACTCGTCCTAGAACGCTGACTAACCCGGTTGTACAACCGACTTAGTTCCCTATTTTGAGAAAAATGATTTATTTATATTTTATAAAATTTTAGGATTACTAAACTGTACAACTCATTAGTCCTAGGAGGATGACTAACCCGATTGTACAACCGACTTAGTCTTTTATTTGATTTTTGAAGAAATAAACTAATTTGTGCATAAAAAAAAGACAAAAACTAAAAATTAATAAAGACTAGGCTAAAAAAAAAATAAACAAATAAATAACTATATACATAAATAAATATGAATAGATATATACATAAACAAATAAATAAATAAATAGATTATATTATAAATAAATGATAAATAAATATGTACATAAAAATAAACAAAATAAATACAAAACTAACTCGACTCGACGAGTGCTTAGAACCGAACCGAAAAGCGATCGACCAGTCAATCGCGAACTGCACTCTATCTGGTCCATTTTGACCCCAAGATCGCAAGAACCGCTTTGAGAATCGGAAAGCCGACTCAAAACGCCCAAATGGTCAAAGACGGCTTTTTAGTGAAATGGGCGCGAACGCTTTGACCAAAAAAAGATCACTTAACCCGCCAATGATCTCCCTAATCTTCACCTCTAAACCCCTTTTATATCCAATTGCTAGGGAGCTCTTGTTCCTTGCGAATGATGTGGGACTAAAACAAGGTAGAGAAAGTAATTTCCCTTTAAAACACAATTCCGCTTTTTCTCAAACCGTCACCGTAAAATTGCGATTCGGATTCGTTAACCGTTGGATCGTCTTCCTTTCTTGATGATGAGGTTCGTGAGACATATATCTACGCTTTCACCGTCGGATCGTCAAACGAGGTCCGAGGAGAGAGAAATTGCATTCGCAATAGCCTGCAGATTTTTGGTCCGCTTTTTCTCAAACCTCTCATCGTAAAAAGTGCGATTCCGGATTCGTTAACCGTCGGATCGTCTTCATTTTTTTACAGCGGGTTTGCGGGAAATATGTCTTCACTTTCACCGTTCAGATCGTAAAAACGAGGTCCAAGGAGAGAGAAATTTCTTTCGAATAGTAGCTAAAAACTAACACCCGAAAAAACGCAAAAAACTACTATTTTTTGTAATTTTCAGAAAAAATCTAAAATAAGATGGTTGAAAAAGCCCAAATTAAAAACTATTAAAAAGAACTCGGACAAAATTGGGGTATAACACCAACACTTTTCAAAGGAGACATTTTCTTGCCAGTAGACAGTTTCTTAGATTTTGCATTTTGGCGTATCTATATATGTATAAACAAAAATAATTACTTAGTTAGCACAAAATATATGACAAAAACTATAATTAGTTAGTTACAAATATATTGTCACTTACAACGACAAGGTCTGATGGCCATGCCACAAAGGTACCAACTGCTTGTAACACCGTCAGTATATCAATATTGTCAATTGGAACAGACAATGGTGCATCCTCCCTAATTGGTACCGCAACTCTGACTCTAACATGATTTGGAGGTAGGGGTAAATTGTGCATCAAGAGACCCAATTCGTTACATGTGAAGCCTATTGCAACCATTTCATATGGGTTTGAGATATACAAATCACACTCACACTCATTGTTGTCCTAAATCAATTATAAACCACAAAATAATAAAGACATTATTTGATGTTATATATATATATATATATATATATATATATATATGTACAATAAAGAGAGATTAATTCCTTATTTATTGTAATAAAAACAATTAATACCTTAGTTGACTGGCATGGTGCGGCTATCTCGTAATCGCTATGTGTAGTGAGGATGGTACCGGTGGCATAACATGGCCATAATGCGATCGGATATCATTAAGTTGAGCTTGCAAACTTTCATACAATGCCATCATCTTTCTCAATTGTGGACAATCATGATTCTCATCATAGACTTTCTGTTTTGGTCCAAAGTACTCGGTTGGATTAATGCCAAATCCAAAGACCCTCATGTGCGAATTCGAGTATTCTTCTCTACCTAAGGCACGTGTAAGGATTTCCTTTTCGGACCAATCGGTGAGCTCTCCCGTGACATCGATCGTGATATGGCTTCCGATTCACAAAACAAAAGTATAATACATTATAAAAATCATAAAAGTTACAAAACAATATTTGAATTTAGGAAATACTTACAATTCTTTCAGACACCTCCTTAGTTTTAGGATCAACAATCTCCTTTTCTTTGTTTAGTCGACCCTCTACCCACAAAACATGCCGCTCAACACCTTCTTTAGTAGGATCTTTCCCACTCTCCACCAACTATATTTAAATTTACCAAATGTTAAGAAATTATTTATAAAAAGTTTCATGAAACTAAAAAAATCAAGCTTATTGTGCCTTACCAATCTCTCTTCAATATGTTGATATGGAGTAGCACCGCCTCTATAAGGATACTCACAGCCAGAAGCACACTTTCGATTCTGTTGACTTGCTTTCTATTTAGAGAGATAAGTATACATTAATGTATAATAGATAATTGTCAAATATATTTTATGTTATAACTTAATAGATAGTAGAACTAACCAAGAAGTTTGGAAGTTTGGATCTTCGGTGCGTATCCTAACAAATGTGTGCCAATCCTCCTCTGAAATAAACCCACTATATATTAGTGGAGGATTCCAATTGATGTTTCCATTATCATCTTTCAGCCAAGTTTTTGTTAATGTCGTTTTGAAATTTTTATGTAACTTTCCGGCTTCTTTCATTATCCAGTCCTTTTTAGAATCATCCACATCAAAATATTTCTGCTTATGCACATTCAATGAAAATGATATAAATAAATTTATATATATATATATATATATATATATATATATATATATATATATATATGTGTGTGTGTGTGTGTGTGTGTGTGTGTGACTACAAAATTACTAAATAAGATAACCAAAAAGATCTAAAATTATATACCTGTATTGTTAACCACAACTCATGTTTATGTTTCTTCAAAACAGGATTATTTGTGTGAACCCAAGTAGTGATTGTTATTGGTATCATTTGTTTTACCTTACTATCAAGGAAAGTAATCAAATGAGTGTTGTTTTCTCCAATTGGCAGACCCTTAACATTCCATTGGACCTGCATTATGTCATTAGTAAATTAGATCACAAACAATTAAAACTTAGTATTGAATGAAGTTAATTAGCAATTAATTAGTAACTTACATTTAATTTTCCTTTTCCTTTACTTATCCGGTTGATGATATCCTTTTTTACGGTCATTCCGCGAGGAGCACGCTTCCTGATATAGTTTCCAACATCATGATCACTATCATGACCGCTATCATGCCCACTATCATGATCACTATGATCTGCCATCTTACCTGCAATAAAACATAATCATTGTTTGTTATATTTATCCATTTAAAAAAAACATCCAACAAAAAAATAAATAATCAGTCAAAGAAGATGAAAATAACATCCATGTCTATAAAATAACATCTATGTCGGTTACCTTTTCCTTTTCTTCGATAATTTTTTTTTTGCAATTCGCTCCTTGGTACTTTGTTTTGACGAATCGTAATTCCATCAGTATGATCCTTTCTAACATACACAACATCCTCTCTATAAGTACGTTCCTCTACTAGTGATGTCCCCAAGAAAGGGTCGTCCTCGATACCATCATCATTGGTTTCTTAATCATAAATGTAATTGACTAATATTTTTTTTGTCAGTAAAACAATAGACCAATTGATATCAATTGGATCAGTGACATAAAACACTTGTTGAGCTTGGGATGCCAAAATAAAAGGTTCATCTTTATATCCTAACTTCTTGAAATTCACCCGCATGAACCCCGACTCATCAATCTGTAAACCATTATTATTGTCAACCCACTTACATTGGAACACAGACTCCTGAAACATGGTGTAATCCAACTCCCATATTTGTTCAATGACCCCCAAGTATGACATATTGGCGTATATGGGATTTGTCTTTGGCACTTGATGTATGCATATAGCTTGAGCAACAAGAGTCACCCCACTATTTTGCATTTTACTCGATCATCATGGGTTTTTGTATAGAACGTGTACCGTTAATTAGATAGCTGGTGTAAGAGAAAACATGCATATTTGGACCTTTGCTAACCATCTCAATCTTTTTGAAATCAAGTAGGATTCATAGCAAACTCGAAATCAATGTGCTCTTTTAACCACACTATGAAACTCCGATTGTGTTCCTTTGTTAACCAAACTTCACTCTTATATGGGTAATCACTCTTAAGTATGTCCATGTGCTTGGCAACATATGAATCACTACGCGTAATTGTAAAAAGAGATCGCCACCTTTAGTAGCGTTTATAAAAAAACGCTACCCATTTTAATAACACGCTACACCATTAGTAGCGTTTTACTTTAAAACGCTACCAATTAGGTAACACGCTAGACAGATCCCTAGCGCTTTTACTTAAAACGCTAGCAAATTAGAAAACACGCTAGACAGATCTCAGCGCTTTTATTCAAAAACGCTAGCCAATTAGAAAACACGCTAGATAGATCCTCAGCGTTTTTATAAAGCGCTAGCTATTTAGAAAACACTCTAGACAGATCCCTAGCGCTTGTTTTCAAAACGCTAGCCAATTAGAAAACACGCTAGATAGATCCCTAGCGCGTTTTTATAAAACGCTAGGTATTTAGTAAACACTCTAGACAGATCCCTAGCGCTTTTATTCAAAACGCTAGGTATTTAGTAAACACGCTAGATAGATCCCTAGCGTTTTTTAGAAAACGCTAGGTATGGTTAAATAATATTTTTTCTGTTTCCCATTGAGCTACTTCCTTTCACCTAACACTCTCACCCGTAAACGCAAAAATCACTCACCCGTAAAGCGCAAAACCCTAACACCCTAACTCAAATTAACATCATCTCTCTCAACGAAAATCATCTCTCTCGATTGAACATCATCTCTCTCACTCGGACAACATTGGTGAGTTTTTTGTTCCTTGCTCTGCTTCTTGTTAGATATTAATTATGGGTTCTAGTTTAGAAATATATTAGTTTTGTCACTTGTGCACACTAGACTCTTCTTCTTTTTTTTTACCACTAGCCTCTTCTTGTTAAACATAAATTAATTATTTGGAAGACTATAATATGATATAGATATAGCTTGGGAAAATATATAAGGAGTGGATTTGAAAAAATTTTAAAAGAGGAATTTTTGTTTGTTTTTATATGAATTGATTCTTCATTATATTGAATTGCTTGATGGGTCATATGTTAAAGTTCTCTTCTCAGGATTTTATTATAAATATAATTTGGAAATTATGGATAGAAATTGGATGTCTCACAATCGTGCGTCCAAGGAGTATGCATTGGAGTGGATTATTTTGTGAATTTGTCTTTGTTGAACGCGTTTAGGGACTTCTAGTGGTATGAAATGTCCTTGTTTAAGGTGTTGTTATGTAAAATCGATTCACATCGCAGAGGAGTTGGCACGACATTTAAAGGCGAATGGAATTGATCAAAGTTACACTTGTTGGATAATGCACGGTGAGAAAAAGGTGAATCTTCAAATATGAATGATATTAGTAAAGAGATATGCGCCACGGTTGACACCGGAACACATTCATTTGATGCGAACGAATTTGAAGAGATGGCAAAGGTGGTTGAAGAGGATCTTAATGATTGTCTGAAATGTTTGAGAAGTTGATAAGCGATGCGAGAGACACCATTGTATGCGGGTTGTAATGAATTCACAAAATTATTGGGTCGTGATCAAGTTGTATAACTTGAAAACTCGCCACGGATGGACGGATAAGAGCTTTACCGATTTACTCTCACTTACGAAAGAAATGTTGCCGAATGATAATGTGCTTCCTTCTCGGACGTATGATGCAAAGCAAATGTTGGGGTCTATTGGCTTGAACTATGAGAAGATACACGCTTGTCCGAATGATTGCATTTTATTTCGGAATGAACATGCGTTGTTAAAGTCGTGTCCTAAATGTAATGCACCGCGAGTATAAGAAGAAAGAGTCCGCTCCACAAAAGGTGTTGTGGTATTTTCCTATAATTCCTCGATTTAGGCGCATGTATCGTAGTTCGTAAGATGCAAAACACTTGACATGGCATGAGGATGAAAGGATTAAAGATGGTATGCTACGACACCCGCAGATTCTCCGCAATGGAAAAAATCAATATTGAGTATCCTAATTTCGGGGATGACCCGAGAAACCTACGCCTTGCATTGTCTGCTGATGGATTTAACCCGCACGCGGTATCGAGTAGCTCCCACAAGATACATGGCCCGTGATTTTGGCGATTTATAACTTACCGTCGTGGCTTTGCATGAAACGCAAATATATGATGTTGTCTTTGTTAATTTCAGGCCCAAACAACCAGAAATGATATTGATGTATACTTGGCTCCTTTAATTGAAGACTTGAAGCAAATGTGGGAGATTGGGGTAGAGGTGTATGATGGGTTCGAGAGAAGAAAGTTTCACCACGAGGGCTATGATCTTTGGCACAATTAACGACTTTCCCGCATACGGCAATCTATCCAGATACAGAACAAAGGCGGTGTGCATGCCCTATATGTGAAGACAACACGATTGGATGTGGTTGGAACATGGTAAGAAGAATATCTATCTTGGTCATCGTAGATTTTTGCCATCAACTCATCACTATCGATTGTGGAGAAAGGCATTTGATGGGAATACTGAAACACGTAGAGCTCCCCGCCTTTGACGGGCGAGCATGTGTATTTGAAAAGGTGGAAGATTTGAACATTAAATTTGGGAAGCCTTTTGCGGGAGAGATTGCCAAACGGGGTGGAAGAAAAGTCGATTTTCTTTGAGTTGCCATATGGAAGTCATTATATGTAAGGCATTTCATTGATGTGATGCATGTTGAAAAGAATGTCTTCGAAAGTGTCATTGGTACCTTACTCAATATGCCGGGTAAGACTAAAGATACCATCAACTCAAGGTTGGATTTGGTTAGTATGGGTTTGAGACCTGAATTGGGTCCCAGTAAAGAAGGGTACACGTACATATCTACCTCCCGGCAGCTCATACTCTATCTAGAAAGGAGAAGACTGTCTTTTGTGAGTTTCTTCATGGAGTTAAAGTTCCAGAGGATACTCTTCAAATGTGGCGACTCTTGTGGGGACCGCAAGGTCTCGTCATGCGGGAAGGATTAGTAAAGGGATGACGGGGAAATAAATTAGTGATGGTATCAAGGAAAGAACTAGAGCAAGCACACTTGCACGTTCTTCACAATGATAGTGAGGTTGATTCATATGTTGCCAAGCACAAGGAGATTCTTAAGAGTCAATTCAGGGAAAGAAGCAAGTTTGGTTAGCAAAAGAACACAATAGGAGTTTCATAGTGTGGCTAAAACATCACATTGATGGTGAGTGTGTTTGAATCCTACTGATTTCAAAAAGATTGAGATGGTTAGCAAAAGGTCCAAATATACATGTCTTCTCTTACAAATGACTATCTAATGAACGAGTGCACTTTCTATACAAAAGAACAAGATGATCGAGTAAAATGCAAAATAGTGGGGTGACTCTTGTAGCTCATTCTATGCATGCATCCAAAGTACAAAGATAGAAATCCCATATATGCGAATATGTCTTACTTTGGCTTCATTGAACACATATGGGAGTTGGATTACAATATGTTTGAGAGAGCCCGTGTTCAAATGTGAATGGGTTGACAATAATCTTGGTTTACTGATTGATGAATTAGGGTTCATGCGGGTGAATTTCAACAAGTTAGGATATAAAGATGAACCTTTTATTTTAGCATCGCAAGCTCAACAAGTGTTTTATGTCGTTGATCCGATTAATATCAATTGGTCTATTGTTCTATTGATCGACAAAAAAATTGTGTATAACAACGATGATGATGAAGCACCCGATGATGTTGGTGTTGAGGACGACCCGTTCTTCGTAACATCGTAACCAATAATAGGGAAAATACTTCTATAGAGGATGTTGTATATTTTAGAAAAGATCATAATGATGGAATTTTTATTAAATCGGAAAAAAAATACCAAGACGCGAATTGCAAACAAAATTTTATCTAGGAAAAGGAAAAGGTAATATAGACTTAATGATTTCTCGTTATTTTTATTAATAGATAATTATTATATTGTTTTTGTAAATTTAACAATAACATGGATTATGTTATATTGCAGTCGATGGCATCACTTAGTGATCATGAGATCTAGTGGTCAAGACAAGTAGTCATTTATGTTATATATGGTATAGCTTTAATTTGTAGCTACTTTTGAGTTTCATAATGTAAGTTACTTATGATGTTGTATGATTTGTAAACAAAAATATCTATTAATAGGTTGAATTTTGTGTGTATCTATATATTGGATTGTAATGATATTGGCTGAATTTTGTTGGAATGATATTTGATGAATTTTCTTTGGAAGGGAATGAATTAATAGGTTGTAATTAAAGGGAGAATAAACAAAAATAAAAAAATAATTAAAAAAATCAGTCAATAGGTAGCGTTTTAGAGTGAAAACGCTAGAAATGAAGTTAAAAATCATTCAATACCTAGCGTTTTAAAGTTAAAACGCTAGGAATTGTAAAGAGGAGCTAGAGGATCCCTAGCGTTTTACATAAAACGCTAGGAATGCTAGTAAAGGTGTTATAGCATCCCTAGCGTTTTACACAAAACGCTAGGAATGCTAGTAAAGGTGCTATAGCATCCCTAGCGTTTTACATAAAACGCTAGGAATGCTATAGCACCTTTTTACTAGCATTCCTAGCGTTTTACGTAAAACGCCAGGAATGGTAAACACGCTAGTTGATCCTCAGCGTTTTACATAAAACGCTAGGAATGCTAGTAAAAGGTGCTATAGCATCCCTAGCGTTTTACATAAAACGCTAGGAATGCTAGTAGCAAAGTGCTATAGCATCCCCAGCGTTTTTCTGAAACGCTAGGAATGCTATAGCACCTTTACTAGCATTCCTAGCGTTTACGTAAAACGCCAGGAATGGTAAACACGCCGCTAGTTGATCCCTAGCGTTTTATGTAAAAACGCTAGGAATGCTATTAAAATTTTTACAAGCGCGCCTCTCATCTCCCTCACACACTCACGTACAACCCAGAACTCATCTACCTAACTTTTCTCCACGAACAACCCAGAACTCATCTTCGTTCATCTTCGTTCATCGTACCTCTTCGTTCATCTTCGTTCATCACCGTTGCACATTTCGTTCATCTCCACGCACAACCTGGTTACCCATTTCGTTCATCTCCACGCACAACCTGGTTACCCATTTCGTTCATCTCCACGCACATTTCTCAGGTATGGATTTACTTTTTTCTCCTGATTGTACATAGATTGCCACTGCTTGCATGTTAGTTATAACAATGTTCTGTTATTGGCATTTTGAACAAAAGATTTGATACTAGTCTGTACATGGCTTCTAGGTTACTCTTACTCTAAGTTTACTCTAGGTTACTTAGTGCATGTTAGTTATAACAATGTTCTGTTATTGGCATTTTAAACAAAAGATGAACTCTTGATACTAGTCTATACATGGCTTCTAGGTTACTCTTACTCTAGGTTTACTCTAGGTTACTTAGTGCATGTTAGTTATAACAATGTTCTGTTATTGGCATTTTGAACAAAAGATGAACTCTTGATACTAGTCTGTACATGGCTTCTAGGTTACTCTAGGTTTACTCTATGTATGTTTACTCTAGGTTACTTAGTGCATGGCTTTGACTGTTACTTTGTGCATGGCTTCTTCTATATTTTGTTAAGTGTTTGTTGGTTCTAAACAATTAGAAAGCTAAAACTCACTGAGTCTTATTCATTTGGGTGATTGCAAGTCAGATGGCATCACATAGTGATCACGATAGTAGTCGGTGGTGGTGATGGGGGTGATAGAAACACAAAGAAGTTCACTCCCGAGGAATTACATCGAAAAAGAATATCGTCAATCGGATAAGTAAAGGACACGAGAAATATAAGGTAAGTTAATTACTAATTATTAATGTTGTTCTCTACCTTTCCAAGTTATCTAATTATTTAATGATTTAATTATTTAAGGTCCGATGGAGTGTTAAAGGTTTGCCAATTGGAGACAACGGCACAAATTTAATTAGCTTTATTGGTACTAAGGTGAAGCAAATCTTTCCAATTTCAATTAAAAGTTGGAATGAGAAAGATAATCGAAGTTTTGCCTAAAGCGAAAGATGATTTTTGGGACTTAATATGGTATATAATTTTAGACCTCTTTAATAATCTTATTTAGTGATTTTTTAGTTATATTTATTTAATCCATTTTTATGTATAACTAGAAACACTTTGATGTCGATGAGTCCCGAAGAGATTGGATATCAAGGAAGCGGGAAGGTTGCATAGGGCTTACGTAGGCGATGTGGGGAAAAAGTATAGAAACGCCCCGATGGGACCATCGACAGAGAGCCTCAAAGATCCGTATGCCGGAATTATAACTAAGGAGGATTGGACCAAATTTGTAGATATACGCACTCACGATCCGGATTTCTGGTTAGTATATTAATTATTTAAGTTATATATATATATTTCACAAGTAGATATCATTCATTAATGTATACTTATCTTTTTAAATAGAAAAAGAGCAAAGCTTAATAAAGAAAGAGCTTCTAATCCCGAGTAAAATTTATAGAGGAGGTTCTAGTGGATATCAAATTCTCGAAGAAAGATTGGTAAGACACAATTAGTTTAATTTATTATGATTTAATGAATCTTTTAATTTACAGTTGATTAACAATTATTAAACTTAAATAGTTCTTGGAAGAGGGAAAGATCCAACTCAAGAATCCCTTGATCGCATGCGATTGTGCGGTTAGAGGCCCGACAAAACAAGGATGGGGAGATTGTGGATCCGAAAACTAAGGAGGTCAAGGACAAAATTGTAAGTATTCCAAAATTCATGAAAAATTGCAAGTTGGAATTTGTGTTCGACTATATTTTTTAATCTGTTACTCGATTTTTTTGACACGTGAACATATTTTTTATTGTCGATTAAATTTCTTTGACACTTGTTTATTATTTTTATCCGTTACTCGATTTTTTTTGACACGTGGACATATTTTTTATTCTCGATTAAATTTCTTTGACACTTGTTTATTATTTTTATCCGTTACTCGATTTTTTTTGACACGTGGACATATTTTTTATTCTCGATTAAATTTCTTTGACACTTGTTTATTATTTTTATCCGTTACTCGATTTTTTTTGACACGTGGACATATTTTTTATTCTCGATTAAATTTCACTTGACACTTGTTTATTAATTTTATCCGTTATTTATGTTTGTGCATCAGCAAAGCATATCACAATCAGTATCACAAGGAGATTTAACAGATTGTGATGGTCACCAAGATGTCCTTGCTCGTGCCTTGGGAAGGGAAGAGAGACAGTGGTCGGATTAGAGGTTATGGATATGGGATTCCTCCGACAACCGTGTGTTTGGGCCAAAGAAGAGCCAAAGCAAGGGGGTGCGGGATTGTAAAGTCATGGCGGAAAAGTATGACGAGCTATCCAAGAATGTTGTTGTGCTAATGGAAGAGAGACAGATGTTTAAGCAGCTCTTGGCACAAAGGATTGGTGCACCATCCCCTGCTGCACCACCCCCTGCTGAACCTATTGAGCCTGCTGCACCCCCCCATAGCGCCCGAGATAGTTGCACCATCCCTTCAACACAGGTATTTAACAAAACTCGACCTGTTTTTTGTACATATGTATTTGATAAAATTATCATGTATATTTATTTTTCTTTATAATTGATTTAGGATAACTGTGAATGTGAGCTATATATTGCAAACCCACATCGAAAGGTTGCAGTGGGTTTGATATGTAACCAATTGAGTGCCACATCGCACAATCGTGCCATGCCTGAAAACCATTTGAGAGTTAGGGTAGACTATTCAATAGAGGGGTCTGCACCATTGCCTGTTCCAATTGCTAATGCGGATATATTTACTGTGGATCAAGCACTTAGTACTTTTGTGGCATGGCCTGAACAACTTGTCGTTGTAAGTGACAATATTTTTGTTAATAATTAAATGACTATAATGTGTGTTAACTAACTAGCTAATTAATCATTTTTTTAATATATACTAGGTACCCCATGTGTCCCGACCTTCCCCTTCCATGAAAGTTTCCCAACCTTCCCCTTCCACTACCAAACTCTCCCGACCATCTTCTATACAGCCAGTCCAACATGTTGGTCAATTTCCCAATGATGAATTCCAGAACTACATCGATTCTCTAAAGGTCCACATTCAAAAAATGAACCAGGACGACCAAATTTATTTACCGCCCGATAACATTGTGGGCCTGGATCAGTTGGTAATGATCAACATCGAGGATATGAAAGCTATAGTTGAGATGGATTGGGCCATCGCCATCGATATCGAGTATACAGAGGTATGTATTAAATTATTTGTACACAATAGTTGTTTATATTAGAGTATATATTAGAGTATATATATGAGGATCTCAAAGTTGTATATATATTATTTATAGGTTTTTGTACAATCGTCTTTGGTCCTTTTTCTCAACGGACACGTAAGTATTTCTTCTTGTGTCCGGCTTGTATAGTTGTGTTTCATAAAGGTAACACAGAGGAGGCACATTACGGCTAAAAAGAGTGAAGTACAAAGTTATATCCATTCACGCTTCATGGAAGCCAAGCATTTGAAGGGTGACTCTTTATTTTTGGCACCACTCAATAATGGGTGAGAAATTTAGTCTTCAATCACTTGTTTAATTATTTTGAGGATTGTATTATAGTGTAAATTAATGTGTACTCATTCGTTCTTCATTTACTTGCAGCAACATTGGGTACTCTTTGCAATAAACCCTAAGCAAAATGTTGTCTATTATCCGGATTCACTTCAAGGCCATTACAACGTCTCACGAAGACTTCAGAGAATCGGTTGAGAGGTGTGTATGTGTAACCCTCTCATTTTAATTTGTATAATTTAATATATGTATTTTGTTTAACTTAACGTTATATATATATATGTATGACGTTACTGATTGCTTTGAAAGAATACTTGGGATTATCTCTGAGTAAAACAAGATGGCTACCCATAATCTGTAAGCTTTTTAAGAATCATTCTTATAATTTTAATTGATTTTTGGTCATAAAAATGTGACAATTAAGTTATAATCTTTTGCTTTGTAGTGTCCTAAACAACCAAATAGCAATGATTGTGGGTACTATGTTATGAGGTATATGAAAGAGATTATCACTCATGACAAAGTAATAATCCCAACCAAGGTAACTACTTAGATTTATTTTTTATATTGATATTATAATACTTACTCACATTTAATAAACATTTTAATTCTAATTTTATTTCATTTTTTTTCAAGATTTTCCCACTTCAAAAACTCCGAATTACTCTGTGAACAACTTACTTACAGTAGAAGGGGGAGTGGTGCCATTATGTTTCTAGCTTTTTGTAGCAAGTTTTGAGATTCATAATAGTTTAGTTATTATTTATGTTGTATATATTGGATTTATATTATGTTGTAAGTACTTCTTAGAATGATATATATTGGATTGGAAATATTATTTGATGAATTTTGTTGGTGAATTTTGTTTGAATGATATATTGGATTGGAATGTATTTTTTGAATTTGTTGAAAAGGGAATGAATTTATAGGTTGTAATTAAAATGGAGAACAAACCAAAATAAAAAAATATTTAAAAAAATTCAGTCAATAGGTAGCGTTTTTAGAGTGAAAACGCTAGAAATGAAGTTAAAAATTCATTCAATACCTAGCGTTTTAAAGATAAAACGCTAGGAATTGTAAAGAGAAGTTAGAGGATCCCTAGCGTTTTACGTAAAACGCGCTAGGAATGCTAATAAAAAAGCTATAGCATTCCTAGCGCTTTATATAAAACGCTAGGAATGCTATAGCATCCCTAGCGTTTTATATAAAACGCCAGGAATGCTAGTAAAAGAAGTTATAGCATCCCCAGCGTTTTATATAAAACGCCAGGAATGCTAGTAAAAAGGTGCTATAGCATCCCCAGCGTTTTTATAAAACGCTAGGTATGGTAGTAAAAGGGTTATAGTATCCCTAGCGTTTTAATTTAAAACGCTAGGAATGGTAGTAAAAAGGAGCTATGGGATCCCCTAGCGTTTTTATTTAAAACGCTAGGAATGGTAGTAAAATGAGCTATGGGATCCCTAGCGTTTTATAGAAAACGCTAGGAATTGTAAAAAGGCATTTGGGTCAATGGCTAGCGTTTTATATAAAACGCCACGTATGTCTAAAACACGCTGGGTAAATGGCTAGCGTTTCTTTAAAACGCTACTAATGGGGTGTACGCATTAGTAGCGCCACTTTCTCTAGCGTTTAAAACGCTACCAATGCCCAAAAAAAACGCTGACAAACCTTGTACGCTGGCGTAGTGAATCAACCTCACTATCATTGTGCAAAACATATAAGTGTGCTTGATCTAGTTCTTCCCTTGACACCATCACTATTTTATATCCTGACATCCCTTTACTAATGCTTCCTAAGTGACGAGACCTTGGAAGTCCCACAGAATATTCAAGACTATATAGATAGGCGGTGCAGAACTCAACAACTTCTTCAACTATGTAGCGCTCAACAATACAACCCTCGGGTCGTGATCGGTTTTTCACATATACTTTTAATATCTTCATGTAACGCTCAAACGGATACATCCATCTCATGTAACATGGGCCACACAATTGTGTCTCTCTAATCAAATGAATCGTTAGATGAATCATTATGTCAAAAATGAAGGTGGGAAATACATCTCAAGCTCACACAAAGTGTGAAGTAATTTCTCTTTGCAATGATGGCAACTTTCTAGGGTCAATCACTCTACTACAAATCGCCTTAAAGAAGTAACAAAGTTTGGTTAGCGCCCGCGCACTTTCTTAGGCAAAATGGATCGTATACCAATGGGGAGCAAATTCTCCATTAGAACATGACAATCATGGGACTTTAAAGACTTTAACTTGAGGTCTTTCATGGATACAAGGTTTGTAACATTTGAAGAATACCCTCTGGAACTTTTACTCCATGAAGAAACTTACAAAACACGGTCTTCTCCTTTTTAGATAGAGTATGAGTCACGGAGGTAGATATGTACGTGTACTCTTCTTTATCGGACCCATTCTGGTCGCAACCCCATACTAAGCAAGTCCAACCTCGAGTTGATGGTATCTTTAGTCTTTCCTGGCATATTGAGTAAGGTACCAATGACACTTTCAAAGACATTTTTTTCAACATGCATCACATCAATGAAGTGTCTTACATATAATGACTTCTAGTATGACAACTCAAAGAAAATCGACTTTTTCTTCCACCCCCGTTTGGCAACCTCTCCCGCAAAAGGCTTCCCAAATTTAATGTTCAAATCTTTCACCTTTTCAAACAGTTGTTCACCCGTCAAAGCCATGGGAGCTTTTACGGGTTTTGATATTCCCATTGAATGCCTTTTTCAACAATCGATCATCGATGAGTAGATGGAAAAAATCTACGATGACCGTGGTAGATATTCTTCCTACCATGTTCCAACCACATCCAATCGGTGTTATCTTCACATATAGGGCATGCACACACCGACCTTACGTCATCGCACCAGATAGATTGTCGTATCTTTGGAAAGTCATTAATTGTGCCAAAAATCATAGCCCTCAAGTTGAAACTTTCTTCTCGAACCCATCATACACCTCTACTCCATTCTCCCACATTAGCTTCAAGTCTTCAATTAAAGGAGCCAAGTATACATCAATATCATTTTCCGGTTGCTTGGGCCTGTAAATTAACAAAGACAACATCATATATTTGTGTTTCATGCAAAGCCATGGAGGTAAGTTATAAATCGCCAATATCACGGGCCATGTCTTGTGGGAGCTACTCGAATACCGTGCGGGTTAAAACCATCGGCAGACAATGCAAGTCGAGGTTTCTTGGATCCAACCCAAATCGGGATAATCAATATCAAATTTTTTCCATTGCGGAGAATCCGCGGTGTGTCGTAACATGCCATCTTTAATCCTTTCATCCTCATGCCATGTCAAGTGTTTTGCATCTTCCGAACTACGGTACATACGCCTAAATCGAGGAATTATGGGAAAATACCACAACACCTTTTCTGGAGAAGAATCTTTCTTTTTATACCGCGATGCATTACATTTAGGACACGACTTTAAAAATGCATGTTCATTCCGAAATAGAATGCAATCATTGGGACAAGCGTGTATCTTCTAATAGTTCAAGCCAATGGACCCTAACATTTGTTTTGCATCATACGTCCGAGAAGGAGCACATTATCCTTCGCAACATTTCTTTCAATAGTGTGAGTAATTCGAAGAAAGCTCTTAACTTAGTCCATCCGTGGCAAGTTTTCAAGTTATACAACTTTATCACGACCAATAATTTTGTGAATTCAAGTACAACCTCATACAACGGCGTCTCTGCATCCGTTATCAACTTCTCAAACATTTGAGGACGGTCATTAAGATCGTCTTCAAAAGCCTTTGCCATCTCTTCAAATTCGTCCCCAACAAATGTAGGTATTTCGGTGTCAACCGTGCACATCTCTCAAGATTATTACCCATATTCAAGATTCAACTCTTTCCTCACCATGCATTGTCCAACAAGTGTAAGTTTGATCAATTCCATTACCCTTTAAATGTCCTGTCAACTCCTCGCATTAAGCGATTTTACATACCAACAACGTAAAACAGGACATATCATATTACTAGATCTCCTAAACGTTTAAACAAAGATTCACAAAATAATCCACTCCATCTCTATATTCCTTGGGCAGACGATTGGCATGACATCCACTTTCTATCCATAATGTCCCAATATCTATAATAAATTCCGGATAAGAGAACTTAAACTTATTATATATAGATGAAAAACAAAGAATTTACAATTTTATTGAAGCTAAGACATTCGATCAACTAGCTAGTAGTTTCAACTAAACAAATCAAAGACTTTGATGTCTTCTATATAGTCATTAATTCTTCATATAAAAAAACAAAAGAACAAAAAAGTACTCGAACAAGTGGAAGCAACACTGACAAAATCTCCAACCAGCTGTGAACTCGAACTAGAACGAACTCTCGAACCAGGACAAACTCGAACAACGATCGCGAAGCTCCGACAAAAAAAACTCCCAAAACCTAACAAACAATTTGCATAATATTTTTTTACACATTCAACTAATTTTACACATATCAAACACATACAACTACATTCAACATATTCCTCTCCTATCAAATATTTTTTTTTCGCACATTCAACATATTCCTCTCCAATCAAACTACATTCATCTCCAACCTATCAAAAAACCTAAAAAACAAAAAACAAAATAGAGAACTAACCTTTGAGAGAAGATGAAGACAAGCAATGAGGACTATGGGTGCTGGAGAGGACACGAGAGTGAGGGATTGAGAGGATTCACGAGACAAGCAATGTGGGTTTGGGGGTTATTGTGGGTTTGGGGGTTTGTGGGTTTGGGGGTTTGTGGGTTTGGGGGTTTTCTGGGTTGTGGGAGCTCGCTGAGAGTGAGGGAGAGCTCGCGGGTTTGTGGGTTTGTGTGGGTTTGTGGGTTTTTGTTGAGAGAGAGAGAGGGAGAAGAATGCAGAAACACACAGAGAGCTGAGAGAGGAGAAGAAGCGTGAAGGGAAATGAGAGGTGAGAGAGAAACACGAACGAGCAAAAAAAAAATTAAAACAATACGCAACGTTTCTAAAAAACGCTGAATATGTGGTTTTTCGTTTTAAAATACGCAGCGTTTTCTAAAAAACGCTGGTTATGTGTCTATCTCGTCCTCTCTATAAACAGTGTTTGCTGAAAAACGCTGGGTATGTGGCAATCTCGTTCTCTCTATACGCAGCGTTTGCTGAAAAACGCTGGGTATGTGGCTATCTCGTCCTCTCTATACGCAGCGTTTGCTAAAAAACGCTAGGTATGTGGCTATCTCGTCCTCTATATACGCAGCGTTTGCTAAAAAACGCTGGGTATGGGGTTAGCGTGTTTGGGTGTATAGGTGGCGTTTCTTAAAAAACGCTGGGTATGGGGTTAGCGTGTTTGGGTATAAGTTGTGTTTTAAGGCAAAACGCTGCTCATGGTGGCGCTCTTTTTTAGCCATTCTGGCGTAGTGAAAAAATGTTAGAAAAGTTATGACTTAACACAAAGTATCAAAATCAATACAAAATAATATTAGTAATTAAAAACCTAGTTATATTGATTTAAGTAGAAGTACTGATAGCTTTAAAGGCTTTTTCGATGGCTCACATGGCTTTACAGCACTATTTAATTAAATAGAGCTTTTAAAAAAACTTGGCGCTTATCTGTTTTTAAAAAAAAGTTCTGGCTGCAGCGCTAGTGTCGTAGATATCTTGCATGCAGAGCGCAATAAGCGACACGACCTATTCCCACCCCTAATTGTAATGCCCTCAATTTTCTATTTAGACCTATACATGTTTCTTTCACGTGTTGTATTCATGCTAACACATGTAGACCGGGTCTCATAATGAATTGGTCAAACACGTTTGGAATAAAAACAAATATAGCTTCTTATCATAATTCCACAAAGAAAGCACAAAGAATATTAATTCTTTTTTTTTGTGTGTGAGAGATATTATGTTAATACTTCAGAAATATCCTTCTTTATAAATTGATCTTATACGTGTAGAATGGGAAAAAGGAATCACAACTTGGGGTCCATTAAGACTTTCTTAACAAAGACTCATAAGAAACAAACAAATTACTAGGGACCACAAATAATTTCATAGAATTTGAAGACTAGGAACTATCTAACTTAAGAAGATAAGAAAAGAAATAGCTTAATTATTTGCTTCATATAGTCACTGCGCCATATTCGCTCTAGTCCCTATTATAAGAAATTTTTTGGATTAAATTTTGGTCCCAAATATAAGAAACTATTCTAGTTTTTAGTGTATATTTATTGTTTAAATACCAATTTGCCGTCATTGAATATTTTTTCTTTTAAGCTTTCAAGGTGAGTGAAAGTAGTGGAGTTATTTCACACGTGGAGTTGAGTGGAGGGTATTTTGGAGACTTTATTTTAAAAAGACAAGAATTAAATGAGTTCATTGGTTGAGGTGATTTTTGTATTTTCTTATTTTAATAAGGATAAGAGAGCTAGAGTACATCAAAACATATACTGTAGTGCACTCACAGGGTACTCTTTTTCCTTCTTGAGTCTTTTTCCCATTGGGTTTTGGCTCAGGGAGGTTTTGAGGAGGCCCTCCCCCTTCGTTTTTTCTCTCATTGTATGGGTTGGACACCACTTGTGCTCCTTTTAATGAAATTGCTTATCGAAAAAAAAATAGTGGTTCAAAAGTACTAATGATAATAACATAAATATTTTTTGAAAGGTATGAAAAATATTGCATTATTTATGTTTTATTTTGTACTTAAAGGTTTGTATTAAAAAATAATGAAAATAACTAATTTTTTTACGTTCTTTATAGAAAATATATTGGTTTACTAATGAAGGTTGGTCTTGTATGCAAGGATGTTATAACGTCATAACTTTGTTGGTGGATGATATCTTAGTATCTTTGTTAATGTTCTTTGAGCTTTATGCTTTCCCTAGTTATGGGAATCAACAAGAACAAACTTGCCTAAAGTTTAATTTTCTTTTTCAAAAATAATGAAATATATTGGACCTATCCAAAATTAGTAAAATACCCGTACATTTAGACTAGATCTGTTGTTATATATTTTATGAAATATATTAAAGTAATTATATCAAACACAAAGAAATTATACCATGAACATATAATGTTTCATCATCTTCACTTAAAAGAATACTCAGTTATAAAAAGTAAATATATCTATAAAGTAAAATTATAAAATAAACACACTATTGACACGTATTTTTCGATGAGACTCAAAAGTAAAATAACTAATTTTAAAAATAAAGACATTAAAAAATTATGAAAATAACAATTTTTATTATATTCTTCATAGAAAATTCTAAAATAAATGCAACATAAAAGTAATATGCATTATATATTAAAATAAAATAAAAATATGAAAATAAAAATAAGTAAATAATTCATCTTATGAATCTTCAACAAATATCTTGGTTAATTGATGAAGGTTGGCCTAGGACTAGTATGCAAGGAGGTGAATTATATTCTACAAAAATGTGAGCTTAATTATCATTATTGGTGTGATAATATAGTTGGTGGATAATTTGTTACTCAATCTGTTTTTGGTACTTTTCGCCTTTAATTTTTGTTCCAAAATAATGGTATTTTATAAAACCAAATGTACAATTCACCAAATTCATTCAAATATATCCTTTATATTTATTGTGAGTCTTTTAGGGTATGTTTGGTCGCATAAGTGGAATAGTGTTAATACCTTTTAGGATTTGTATCCTAATCTCTACCATTTGGCAAAAATGTAACACCCTCATATTTCTATCTAGTAGAAATACTAAAGTGTACCTTTTTAGCATACATCAGAGATACATTTCCTACTTAGATTTACATCTTTACAAGAATAGCGGAAACGATACATAAATTATATCAAATTCAAGTTATAAATCGAATACAAAGATACAAGGGAAAACCATAACTAATAATAGAAGAACTACGTCTTCCATTTCCTTCTAGAGCACGCCATCCACTCGTGCCATAAAGGATCTTCTTTCCCTGTTTCTCTGTAAAACAACAACATTTGTAGGGTGAGATAACAAATCTCAGTGAGTCTTACCGTGACCCCTTACCTATCACTCGGTCCATTTATAAAACCATAATTAGTAATTCAAAAAGAATTACAATATACAATCAATTACTTGTGACTCGTCACCAACAACCTAAAGAAGCTTGAGTGACAAAATCACAATATACACATTTAAAAGTTTTAGCACATCACCAACTCCGCAAGCTCGAGTGAACCCCCAAAGCTAATAGGAGCGCAAATCCTAATAGCAACATAAATATATGAAACGGGGCCTAGGTCAAGGGCTCATGACTTCCCTCACCTAGCATGCTAACAAAAACAGGGTCGTCACCCCGACTCGATATAATTCATATATCACACCCGCATTGGGCCGTCTCCTATATTCGATATAGTTTATATACCGAATCAATTCAATCTATGATATGTTGCAGTAACATATTAATATACGTATAAACTCATGAAATCCGTCCCGTCAACATTAAGTTACAAAACATTTGGTTCCCACACGTGATCTAAGTTTTCGGTTTTTCTAGGTTTTATAGATTCAACCAAGTCAAACCAAACCACATTCAAAACATAGCAATATCATCCATATAATATAAGTGGTTAGGAAAAGGATTTGAAAGAAGTTTGAAGCCGAACGGAGCGTTGAAACGAAACATCGAATTTTGGGGACATAAGGAACTTCTCAACTTTGTGCCCAATTTCCGTTCTGTTTCGTTCTCCGATCGAACCCAAACTATGTTTCAATCCAAATTCAACCACAACAGCCAACATATACCCCAATTTCAGAACAGACCACAGCAATCACAAGCAATTACTTCAAGTAATTCGTTTCGAGATTTAGAATAACACACACCGACATTTTTGCACACACATAAGTGCAAAATTTCCTACAGCAGTACACCTACTTCGACCAATGATTTAAAATAGCAAACGACATCGGATTTAAACAAACGAACACTCATTGAAAAGCTCTCCGAGTGTAGTTTCTACATGTAATATCCATTTTTCAAAACAAGGCTCCAGTTGATACAGTTTTTTAAAAATACTACACTGCTGTACAAAAATCAGACCGAACTTTTTGCCCAACTTGCAACTCAATTTTCTTTCTCATTTCTTAATGAAATTTGATGAAACCAGTGCCTAATTCGTAGGGAATTCAGTCTACTTTCCAACGAAACAAGAATCATTTAAAACAGAGTTCAATTGAGAACTCAAGACCTGAAAAACTGAACCTATACACAGATGAATTTCAGAAATTTGACTTAACTTTGAAGACTCATAACTTGAGCTACGCAACTCCAAATTGAACGAAACCAGTGCCAAAACTACCGGCGTTAAGTCTATTTTCAAAAACAGTCAGCCACAAAATTTTTGGATTAACCAAACAGTCCCAGTTCTAAAGAAACCGAAGCTGTGTCCAGATTTTCTAAAACAGCGAGTTCGAGACCAAATTTGCGGTTTCACGATTCAAAATTTACGAAACGCAAACAATTTCAACGATCACAGAAATCAACCAGTCAACACAACATAAAACAAAACCCTAAGCGAGTAAAACTCACCTAACGTGATGAAAATCACGCAATACCGAGTGTTTCGAATCCGAAACACCGAACTAGCTCCGAAACTTCACGAACTCAAACCGAACCGTTCCAAAAGCTCCCCAACCGAAACCAAGCACTCCAATACTCTCTCCCACTGACCCAAATCGAACCAACAGCAACGTCGGTTGATTTTCGTGCTTCTAACTTCCATTTCTCTCCACTTGAACTTTGGAGCTTCAACAATGGTGAAACGGAATAGAGGGAGAGATAGTTAACGAAACTAGTATCAATAGGTAGATCGTGAAAAATGGAAAAGAATGGTACAAGAATTACTTACAACCGTTGAGAATCCATGGAGAACTTCCCCTCTTCTCCTTCTTCTCTTCTCTTCGTTTCTCTCCTCTCTTTCTCTCGGTTCTCTCTTTCTCTCTCTACTTTTCTTTCCTTCTTTTCTTCTTTTTCTTTTCTTCTTTCTTTCTCTGCCGTGTGCTCTCTCTCTCTTTCTATATCTCTTTCTTTTTTCTTTCTTTATTCACACAAGTGAGGGATGAGAGAGTGTTTGGATATTTTTTTGGGTCTTTGGATCTCATTTAGTGTGAGTGGTATAAAGACTAAAATACCCCTAGTGTTCTAATTTCCACTCAATTATGCATTTTAAATTATATACTCTAGCAATTATAAATTTCTTTCGTGACAACCTAATATTCGTGACTTGATTTATTACCTACTCGAGTAATAAATCACTCGTTAATTTCTAAAAAAGGTTGTATCAGGGAGCATGGGTATTGGGTTGATAACACTTGACATTGGAATCTTCTTTGGGGCCGTGCTCTGACAGCAGAGGAGAGAGATGACTCTGTTTTGCTTTTGGACATTTTAAACTATTTTCATCTCAATGAATCGATGCATGATAGCTAGATGGCAGTGGATTCTTGATATGTTCCATGCGTTTACAGTCTGTTATGCTCTGTTGTTGAGTTTTTTGCAATATGGGGACTAAGATGAAGGGGAGGAAGACAAAAGGAGGAGAGAGACCAAGGGAGGAGATAGAGGGGGCGAAAAGAGAGATAGAAAAAGAGAGAGATGGACAATAAGGAGAGAGAAGTCACAGTCGTGGTGGTTGACTATAGCACAAAATATCTAAGCACCGACATGGTTAACTATAGTTAAGTAACCCTAAAAAATAAACTAGAAACAGTTCGCGCAATTCTATTTCATCTTTTTTTTTGGTATAAACCGGGTATCCTCTGCGCGAAACTACAAAGACTAATCATTCGAGTCGGGTAGGACCACAATGGGCGGCAAAACTCACCCTCAAGCGACACTGCTGCATGCCAACGGTTGGATTCAAACCCAGAACCTTGGTTAAAATTCTATATCATCTCCATTTTCCTCCCTCGGTCTTTTTCCCTTTGGGTTTTGCTCCTTTGAGGTTTTAACAAGGCACCTTATACTAGCTCGGGTTGGAGTACCACTCATAATCCTTTCATTTAATGAAGTTATTGATTAAAAAAACAACTTTAAAAATATATACATAGCATTGTTGGTTACATTGGCAATTTTCAACGACATGAATACACCGACTTCTAAGTTCGAATCCAGGTGTGCTTGGGGTGATAGTTTGTGGTAATTATTTGTCATTTTGTCTAAACTAATAATAGTTTGTGGATATTTAAAAATCTTTCAATTGGTATTTTCCACGCTAAAAGGGAATGTGTATGTTAGTTACCTAAAAGTAGGAGAAAGAGATCATTATTGTAGAAAAACTTACTTTGAGAAAGAACGGCATGAACTAATAAAAAACTAAACTGCGGGTAGCCAAGGCATATGTGGGTGAACGGTCATGATTGTAACCCACGACTCATATTATAATCCTTACTCTTTTATTACTCTCTTATGAACCTTTTTGCTATGTTTGAAGGATGTATTACATTAATAACTTGATAGAAAAGTGCCAAAATATCTTTTTAAAAACTACTATACTTCAGAGCATGATATAAGAAAGCATAATCAAGCACTATAACACAAGAAAATTTTAACTAAACTCCACTCCTTTTATTTAGTATAGCTGAAAGGAATAGACATTCATCAGTGAAAGGTGTGGTCCAGCAAGCTAGCCAAAACATAACAACAGAGGATGCATTCATCTCGTACAAAAGAAGTTGGAGTTCCTACAACAAAATTCAATTTTAGTATTCGGAAACAACATCAAAGAAATGCAATAAGAATGGAATAAACCACTTATATGGCAAGAATTGGACAAGTAAAAAAGATATAGACTTGTTCAATAAAAACGCATTCGAAGATGATTCAATTAAACCACAAAAATGAAAATAAGAGCATGAAAGAACAAAAGTACCTTATTTTCATTCATCACTCTAGAGCATTGAGGCACGTACACTCAGCGCTCCGAGCACATGAAGATTCTGAGTATCAAAGCGTTCAAGAACCTAGAGTAGGTTTCTCTCCAAGAGGGTATTAGTAATATTGAGCCAATGAAGCTACAAAAAGCTGTGAAGAATCCTATCCCCATACTCATGTATAATGCTTCCAAAAACACCGAGCTATCATCTTCTGCATGTAATATTGGTGGATTTTGATGCTCTGTTGGATCTTCTCCTGGACATTTTCTATCAAGTGGTTTTCCACAAAGATTAGAATTTCCTTCGAAACACGAAGCATTAAAACCCTGCAACTGCGTTCCAATTGGAATTTTTCCACAGAGGTGATTGCTTGACAAGTCCAACATAGAGAGACGATCAATGAGAGCTAGACTGGAAGGAATTATGCCGAAAAGATTATTTCGTGACAAGTCAAGAAATTCAAGTGACTTTAAGTTTCCTATTTTTGAAATGATTTCCCCAGAGAGATTGTTTCTTGATAAATTTAAGGAAATCAATCCAAATAAGTTCTCAATCTCTGCCGGTATTTCGCCTGTAAGATTATTGCTTGAGAGATCAATGCTTTTTAAAAGCATAACTTCATTTTTGAAGTCATGGTCTTCACCTTTCCACATCAGGAATAAGAGCGGGTTCACATTTGCATAATACCAATTCCTATAAGAAATTAAGTGAAACCAAGTGTCTCTTGGGCTCATGGTGTCCTTAGCCATTGAAAAAAAGTTCCTAACACAATGAGGGATTCTTCCTGATAAGTTATTTAGAGACAGATCCAAGACATGGAGTTCTCTCAAATAACAGAGCTTTGAAGGTATACTTCCATAGAAGTTGTTGAATCGAAGACTTATGAGTCGAAGCTGTAAGCTTTCTCTAATCCATAAAGGAATCTGACCATAGAACTTATTTTCACCAAGATCCAACCAAACCATATTGTTTGAGCAGTTTTTCAAGGAGGAAGGTAGTTGTCCATTCAAACTATTATTTCTTAATATCAAAGCCTCTATAGAAATAAGGGCACCCATTGAGGACGGAATCTTTCCGGACA
The DNA here is from genome assembly GCA_020916435.1 of Oxytropis ochrocephala. Lineage (NCBI taxonomy): Eukaryota > Viridiplantae > Streptophyta > Magnoliopsida > Fabales > Fabaceae > Oxytropis > Oxytropis ochrocephala. The sequence goes on along the minus strand of CM037090.1, from coordinate 57,564,302 downwards.
ACTTGTTATTGCTCAAGTCAACAAACTTTAATGAAGTTAGATTATTCCAACAATCAGGCAACTCACCCTTTAATCGATTGTTTGATAAATCTAAAACTGTTAAATAGCTGATCTCAATGTTGCTGCATCCAAAGGAAACTAAATCTGAAAATTTGTTATTGGATAGATACAGTACGCTTGCTTGAGATAAGAATGGCGGAACAGGACCTTCAAGTTGATTTGAACTCAAATCTATTCCAGCTCCGTAAGTAAGATTGAGTTCCAAATTGGGAATCTTACCGATGAGATTGTTGTTTGAAACATTCAAATACGACATTTGTAATTTTCCCCAAAACCAAAGAGGTATTGGACTTGGATCCAGATTATTACCAACATTTGAAATGTCGATATTGTATAAGTTGTTTTGAGTGTGGAGCCAACTAGGAAATATTGGATTAAGATTGGAAGATGATAGATCCAAAGATTGCAATTGGAAAGGAGGAATCCAGTCATCACTAACCTTTACCATGAGTGAGCTATGAGACAAGTCCAACTCTACTAATTTGGAAAGGTTAGTGAAATGGGACTCAGAGACATAACCTTCAAATGAATTTTCACCTAGGTACAAAATCTGTAACTCCGTTAAAGATCCGATGCTTGTGGGTATATTTCCAACTAATTGATTTCCTTCAAGAAATAGTGATTCCAAAGATGGAAAGACTAAAAGGTTAGGCAACGTGCCAGAAAACTGATTTCCCGATAAGGAAAGTTCATGCAACGAGGATACATTTCCAATGCATTTGGAATAGTTGTGAGTAAGCTCTCCACTCAAGCTATTTCCAGATGCCCGAAATGATTGCAACGTGCACATATTCCAAATGGATTTGGGGATCTTTCCTTGTAGACTATTTTGTGAGATATCGAGACTTACTAGTGAATGCATTGTGTTGCCAAAATCATTGGGAATACTACCTCTTAACAAGTTATAGGAAAGGTCAAGGTGTTGAAGATTGGAGCTGAAGTTAAGGAAAGGAAAAATATCCACATCGGAAAGGCCGCACTCTATTAGACTTAATTCTTCAAGCATTGGAAGCTTCAGTAGGAATTGCAGGTTGTGATGAGAAGAATCGTTGAGACCACGACGAATTCCACTCAAGTCAAGAGTTCTCAAAGAAGTGAGGTTGGATAGCCACTCAACAGTTCCACCATTTTGGTTGTTGATTATAAGATTTGAATAGTCCAGCCTTTCAACATGACCTGTTTGGTTGTTGCATTGAACTCCATCCCATTTGCAGCAATCTGCATTTGGATGGTCCTTCCATGTAGACAGATCACCATATTCATCATAGACGCCTTGTTTGAAGGTCAGGAGTGCATGTCTCTCCTTCTCTTTGCACTTCATTACACCACCATCCTTGGATGCCGAGTTAATGAACCCAAGAATGGATGAGAACACCAACAATGCATGGAAGATAAAAACAATATAGCTTCTCATCATAATTCCACCAAGAAAGCATAAAGATATTTTGTTAATACTTTTTTTTTTGGGTGAGAGATATTATGTTAATACTTCAGCAATATCCCTCTTTATAAATTGATCTTACCGTGTGGAATGGGAAAAATGAATCACAACTTGGGTCCATTAATTAAGAAATACACAATAAAGACTCGTAAGAAACAAACAAATTACTAGAAACACACAAATAATTTCATAGAATTTGAAGAAAAGAAATAGCTTAATTCATTGCTTCATATAGTCACCGCCATACATCAAAACATATATGTGGTTCAAAAAGTGTATTAATGGAAATAACATAAATATTTTTTGAAATGTATTAAAAATATTGCATTATTTATGTTTTGTTTTGTACTTAAAGGTTTGTATTTAAAAAATAATGAAAATAACTATTTTTTTTTTTACGTTCTTCATAGAAATTATCTTGGTTTACTGATGAAAGGTTGGTCTTGTATGCAAGGACGTGTCTCACATTCCACAATAACGTGAGCTTAAATCTCATTATTGGTGTGATAACTTTGTTGGTGTATAATATCTTACTATCTTTGTTAGTGTTCTTTGAGCTTAATTTGTACTTTCCCTAGTTCTGGGAACCCACCAAGAACAAACTTGCCTAAAGTTTAATTTTTCTTTTAAAAAAATGAAATATATTGGATCTATAAAAAATTAGCAAAATACTCGTGCATTTAGATTAGTTTCTCTTTTATTATACATTTTATGAAATATATTAGGCAAAATTACATCGAGAGAACATTTAAATTATTTATTTGTAACAAGTTGGCACTTTTAAGTTTTTGTAACAAATAGACCATTTAAATTACCTAACATCGACACCGTTATTGTGCTTTTAGTAAAAAGTCATTGATTACATCAAAATACACCAAAATATGCTTCAAAATACATAAGCTAAAGTAATCATAATATATAATTTGAAGTAATCACTAAAAAGGCCTCTTTATTAAAAAAAAAAAAAAAAAAGAGTCAACTTATTCTGAATAAATAACTTTAAGGTCCTCTAGTGTAATTTTGTCTATATTTACATCAGAGAACCTATACCAAGAATAAATAATGTTTCATCATCTTGACTTAAAAGAATACTCATTTATAAAAAGTACATATATCTATAAAGTAAAATTCTAAAATAAACACACTAATGACATGTATTTTTCTAATAAGACTCAAAAGTAAAATAATAATTTTTAAAAATAAAGACATTAATTGTAATGCCCTCAATTTTCTATTTAGACCTATACATGTTTCTTTCACGTGTTGTATTCATGCTAACACATGTAGACCTCTCATAATGAATTGGTCAAACACGTTTGGAATAAAAACAAATAAAGCACAAAGAATATTAATACTTTTTTTTTGTGTGTGAGAGATACTATGTTAATACTTCAGAAATATCCTTCTTTATAAATTGATCTTATACGTGTAGAATGGGAAAAAGGAATCACAACTTGGGGTCATTAAGACTTAAGACTTTCTTAACAAAGACTCATAAGAAACAAACAAATTACTAGGGACCACAAATAATTTCATAGAATTTGAAGACTAGGAACTATCTAACTTAAGAAGATAAGAAAAGAATAGCTTAATTATTTGCTTCATATAGTCACTCCGCCATATTCGCTCAAGTCCTTATTATAAGAAATTTTTTGGATTAAATTTTGGTCCCAAATATAAGAAACTATTTTTGTTTTTAGTGTATATTTATTGCTTAAATATCAATTTGCCGTCATTGAATATTTTTTCTTTTAAGCTTTCAAGGTGAGTGAGAGTAGTGAAGTTATTTCACATGTGGAGTTGAGTGTCTAATGACAAACAGAATAAACGAACTGTACACTTCATTGATTGCTGTAGATAGTATATACAAAAGAGTTACAAGCCTTGGGCCAAAAACAAAACAATAGAATTGGCCAGGTCTACTACAAGCCCAATACTAATTACACCTAAAACACTTACTAATACAATTTCCAACATATTACAATCCTTCCTTTAAACTGAAATGTCACTACTTCATGACAGATCAGTTTACACATTACAGACACAAAAACAGCAATAGAAAACAGAAGGTAAAGACTCAGCTATCAACAATCATAGCAGCAACATCAGGCTGCAAAGCACCAGCAGATCACTGCAATACAACAATGGATTATTTGGACAAGGATCGGCATGAATCAGGTCACCAAAAACATCAACAAGGTCACACAGAGTCAGTTTACAACATCCTTCAAATAATAGAGTCCGTAATATTCTCTGAGCTTGACAAAACTGTCATTCTTCAATGCTTTGGTTAGAAGGTCAGCAACTTGGTTCTGAGAACTGCAGTATTTGAGATCAATGACACGATCCTTGCAAAGATTTCTCAGAAAATGGTACCTTACATCAATATGTCTTGTCCTGCCATACATCACATGATTCTTTGTGATCTTAATTGCTGAAACATTATCACACAACACCATCAGAGCACCCCTCTTGTTTCCATCCCATCTCCTCTAGGACTCTCTTGAGCCATATTCCTTGACACACACAATAAGCTGCAGCCACGAATTCTGCTTTAGTGGAGGAGAGAGTCACTATGGGCTGCTTCTTTGATGCCCAAGACACAGCACCAACACTTAGAAGGAAAACAAAACCTGTAGTACTCTTCCTACATCAATGTCCCCGGCATAGTCGCTGTCACAATACCCTATGAGTCTGGTTTCCTGTTTGCTTTTGTAGAGGATTCCCATCTCAAAAGTTCCCCTTAAATACCTCACAACACGCTTGGCAGCAACTAAGTGATCTTCTGTTGGTCTATCCATAAACCGACTGAGAAGGCTAACAGCATAGTTAAGGTCTGGTCTGGTAGCATTTAAATACATTAAGCTACCAATCAGTTGCTTAAAACCAGTTGTATCCACCTCCTTATCATTGCCATTCCGTGAGAGTTTGCTTCCAGTGACTACTGGGTTACTTACTGCCTTGCTCTCACCCATATTAAACCTATTCAAAACTTCTAAAGCATATCTCTGCTGCACAATAAAGATACCTCTAGCATCTTGTGTAATTTCAACTCCCAGGAAATGTTTCATTCTCCCCAAATCAGACATATCAAATTGTTTTTTCATTGATTCCCTGAAATCATCAATCAGTTCTGCATTATTTCCAGTATACAACACATCATCCACATAGAGACTAATAATGATAATATCTCTATCATTTCTAGTTTTAGTGAACAATAATGTGTGCTCATGTGGACATTTTCTAAATCCTTCTTTAGCAAAATAGGTCTCTATCTTGCTGTACCAAGCTCTAGGAGCTTGTTTCAAGCCATACAAGGCTTTCTTTAGATGATACATGTTATACCCCAATTTTGTCCGTCTTCTTTTTCTGGTTTTAGTCGTTTATTTTATTTAATTTGTGTTCTGAAGTCGCGCAATTACGAGAATTATTAGAAAAGTGTCTCATTTACTAACCTAAGCCAATCTCAACTAACCTGTTCAACTAAGTTGAAATGCCATTGTTTAAATTGAGAATGCGCGCGAATGATCGATCTTTCTGCACATTCTTTAGTTGAATATTTGTATTTGGGCCTAGTCGAACTTAATTGGGTTTATCCGAGTCGTTTCCTTGCAAATGGGCTTATTCGAGTTGTTTTCTCGCAATTGAGCTCATCATTCCGACTTCTTTTCTATTTTTATTAATTTTATTTTGTCCTTATTTTGAGTGTATATATATATATATATATATATATATATATATATATAGTCCAAAAAATATCAAAAAATTCTATTTAATTTTATTTACATTTGAAAAGTGTTTAAGAGTCCAAAATGTCCAAAAAATACAAAAAAAATATAAACAAAAAATGCCAAAAATATACAAATCCGAAAATAAAAAGATAAATACAAAATATACAAGTCCAGCCCAAATAACAGCTGGGCTTGGATCTTCATGCTCTCTCAAACCCTAGTCTTGGTCCCGAAGACTCATCTTCAGATCTGAAAAATAAAGAGAATCAGGGTAAATCAATTCACTAATTGCTAAACCTAATATTTTAGTATAAATACATGGTTAACCTTCAGTCTAGGACAGACAACAACAGTGAAAAATCACCTAAACAGGATTAGGGTTCAACATTAGAATCCTAATCCACAGAGTACACAAATTCGAAGTTCAGAGTTAAAAAAAAAAGAGAAGAAGCAGTCATCAACACAAAAGCAGTAGATCAGAGACCTCAACAGTAGTTGTTGCAGTCATAAACAACGGTGCTAGGTGACACGAACAAAAGTTGGAATTTAGGTTATTTTGTTGTTAATACCAAAATTATAAAAATATGTAAATGTTTAACCTGTCATGCTTTAGCTTATTTAGATGATTGTATGCTAACATGTAGATATAGTAATTGTAAATGTTTTCTTTATCATGTTTAGTGATATATATGGTGTGTGCGTGAGCAAGTGAACATAAAATAGATCAGAAGTGGCTTAGGATAAACACGGTTAGTATCAGATTAGAAATTCACATTAGGTTTTTTTTTAGTAAAATCAGGTTAATCATTTTCTTTTAGAAAGGTATTCTGATCAAGGTTTTCAAAGGTCAAAGGGATTAACATCAAGTAGGTTTTAGTTAGAAAGAAGCTTGAAATCGGTTTTTAGAGCAGACTAGCATTGCTGAGTCGTTTTCGTTTAGGATATGATAGTGCAGAAACAATAAAAACCAACAAAATCAAACAAACAATGAAGAAGAAAACGTAGAACAGAGAACAAAAACGAGGTTATTCAGGCAAGATCAGTGGAAAGAGAAGATGAAAAATCTAAACAAAGACGATCTCGTGAACGTCAATCGGAGACCCAGTCACCGCCGCGACTTCCTCCTTTCTCCCTCAGTCATCGCGAATCTCGCCGGAGAACACCAACTTCGTCGGCGTTGGCTATTCTCCTCAGGCGTCGTACTCTCTCTCTCTCTCTCACCGAAAATAATAAGGCGAGATTTTCGCCATCTTTCTTGAACTGGAAATGAGGCTGCGGCGCAGCCACCAAGTGGAGAAGAGAAGTGAGTCTTTTTAGGTCTAGGGTTCTATCTCGGGCTTTTATAGTGTCTCCACTATTTGTTTTATTAAGTTTATTTTTAATAATCAGATTACTAAGTACACCCCACAGATTAATGCACACACCCACTCTCACTTAAGCCCAGTCTCGCTAATTGGGCCCTCCAATGCAAACTGGTTTTCCTTTTTACACCTCCTATTAATTATACAACCCCCTACGACTAATAAAACCTCAATTTACAATTTTCACCCCCTTTTTTTCTTTTTAATTCTTTTCCAACTCAAATATAAATACTTTTTCTCTCGAAATTAAATAAACGACTAAGTCGGTTGTACAACCGGGTTTGTCATTATTTTAGGACCAATGAGCTCTACAGTTCAGTAATCCTGAAAACCTAATAAAACACAAATAAACTATTTTTCCTAAAAATAGGGGATTAAGTCGGTTGTACAACCGGGTTAGTCAGCGTTCTAGGACGAATGAGCTGTACAGTTCAAGAGTCCTAGAATACCTATTCTAAAACCAATCCACCTCATATCAAACCAACTTCTTTCAAAAAACTCCAAGATCATTTTCAAAAAGTAGGGGACTAAGTCGGTTGTACAATCGGGTTAGTCAGCGTCCTAGGATCAGTGGGTTGTACAGTTCAAAGAGTCCTAGGACCCCTACACTAAAAAACACCAACCCACAAACCTTTTTCAGGAAGAACTACGTAGCTTTGATTCCTCCATTGCATCCGGAGGTACGTAGGAGCAAGAGTCTACTCTTGTCAAGCTCTAAAAACTAAAAATTTAATTAAGTTTTTTTTCTCTATAAATAAAAGGGTAAAATATTAATAAAGTATAACTAATTAGACAAAGGATGTCGTGGGGTGCTAATACATTCCCCATGCATAACGACTCCCGAACCTTTAAACTTGCCTTATCCTAAAACTAAAGGGGTTTCCCGAATTTTGCCCTTAAACTAGAATTTCGGTGGCAGCTTCCTTTCGAACTTCGAAAAATCCTTTCCCAGATTTTTTAGTCGCTACAATACACCATGTCTTCCTTCCCTTTCTTCTCATATTTTAGGCTGATTCACAAAAACATTCTCCTCAAGCTCTCCATGGAGGAAAGCACTTTTCACATCTAATTGGTACACATTCCATCCCTCATGAGCAGCTGTGGCTAAGATACATCTAATAGTATCCCACCTAGCTACCGGAGCAAAAACTTCTGCATAGTCAATTCCATGTTGTTGACTATAGCCCTTGGCAACCAGCCGGGCTTTGTACTTTTCTACCTTCCCTACTTCATTGAACTTAGTCTTAAAAATCCACTTTACTCCTATTTTCTTAGCATTCTTAGGTAAGTCGGTTAGCACCCATGTATTATTCTTTTCAATTGATTGAATCTCACTATCCATTGCCTTTCTTCACTTCTCATACTTAACAGCTTCACTAAATGAAATTGGATCAGCAGAGGCTTCAAATACAACAAGGCTATGGACATTTTCCCTATCCAACATTTCTTTCTCACACTCTAGTTCTGCAGTTAGTACATATTCATCAAGGTGGGCAGGAGTTTTAGTAATTCTACCAATTCTAGTAACAGGGGCAGTGCCTGCAACAGAGACAGTGCCTACAGGTTCATCAGGTTCATTACTTTCACTAGTTTCTGGTTCTGTACTTCTTGTTTCATTTTCTTGCTCACTAGGATTTGTTTTATTGTCTTCACTGTTTTCTCTCACATCAACTTGACACTTTTCACTACTAATATCCTCCTCATCAAGTTGACATTCATCATTAGTCTTTAACTCAATTTTCCACTGCCAGATTTCTTTCTCATCAAATACAGCATCCTTGCTAATTAATATTTTCTTAGTAATAGGGTTATAGAATCTATAGGCTTTAGACTCATCACTCACTCCTAGAAAGATACACTTGAAACTCTTATCATCAAGTTTCCTCCTATAAGCATCAGGGATATGGACATGAGCAATACAACCAAAAACTCTAAGGTGTCCTATAGTGGTTTTGATTCCACTCCAAGCCTCCTCAGGGGGTGATGTTTTTAAGGGAATTTGTAGGGCTTCTATTTAAGATATAAAAAGACCATCTCACTGCTTCAGGCCAAAATTCTCTGGGCAACTTGGCCTCTTTAATCAAGCTTCTAACCATATTCATAGTAGTTCTATTCTTACTCTCTGCTACTCCATTTTGTTGGGGAGTATAAGCAGCTGTAAGCTCCCTTCTAATGCCTTGCTCAGCACAACAATGGTTGAAGGCATCAAAATTAAACTCAACTCCCCTATCAGTCCTAAGACAACTAATCTCACATTGAGATTCCTTTTCAATCATGGTTTTAAATCTCCTAAAAACCTCTAGAGCAGCAGACTTCTCAGACAGTAAATAAACCCATCCTTTCCTAGAAAAATCATCTATAAAGGTAATGAAGTACCTTTTGTTGTTGTTTGATGCAGGGGAAATTGGACCACAGATGTCAGAATGAATCATCTCCAGCTTCCTTGATGCTCTCCACTTGCTTCTCTTAGAAATAGCTTCTCTATGTTGGCTTCCTATCAAGCATTCACCACATTTCTTTGTTGGTTCTTTCACCACAGGGAGACCTTTCACCATTTCCTTTTGTTGTAGTTGTTGGAGCCTTCCATAACTCAAGTGCCCAAACCGTTTGTGCCATAGTTCAGATTGGTCTTCATTCACAACTTGAAGACAAGTGGGAGGCAAGGGAGTTGCCATCACAGTAAACACTTTGTTTGCACCCATTTTAGAGGTTATAATCAAGCCATGTTGCTTGTGATACACTTTGCAGTAATCATCTTCAAACACAACCTTCAAGCCTTTCTGTTGCAGTTGACCAATGTTAATTAAGTTGTTTCTCAATTCAGGTATGAAGTAGACATCACTGATCACTTGAGTCTTCCCTTCAATTTTGATTCTTATCCTGCCCTTCCCCATTACCGTGAGCTTCATGTCATTGCCAAGCTTGACCGATTCTCTGAATGTTGTATCACGATCCAGAAACCATTCTTTGACTCCGCACATATAATTGCTGCACCCAGAGTCCAAGAACCACCTTTCACTCTTCAATTCACGCTTCACTTCTTCATAAGCCATAAGAAGAATTTCTTTATCTTCGTCAAATCCAGCATAATTCGCTTCCTTCACATCCTTGAACCCAAGATTTGGGCATTCACTCTGATAGTGCCCCATCTTGCGGCATTTGTAACACTCAATGTGATCCTTTGAGCCTTGTCTACCCCTTCCTCTACCGGCACCTCGACCTCGTCCCCTACCTCCATTTCTTGTAGCTTCAGATACTTTTAATGTATGTTCTTCTTCTTTTGGTCCCTTCATCCGTTGTTCCTCTACAATCAAGCTACTTTGAAGAGCATCGATTGACATGGTTTCCACATTGTTGCTTTGCTCTATTGAACAAGCCACAGTTCCACTGCTGGGTTAAAGATCTCAGGATCTTGTCAACAATGTCTGATTCTGTCAAATTCGCTCCGTGAGACTTCATCTTGTTCGCAATAACAAGTGTTCTTGATACGTAATCGTTCACACTTTCCCCTTCTTTCATGCCGAGAACTTCAAACTCCTTCTTCAAAGCTTGTAGTTGATCCCTTTTCACCTTAGTTGAACCCTGATACTTCAGTTTCAACGAGTCCCAGATGTCTTTCGAAGGATCGATCTTCATGATTGTCTCAAGAATACTTCGATCCAAGGCATGGAACAGGTAGTTCTTTGCCTTGAGATCCTTCAATTTCCCATCAGTGACGGTTTTCTGATGATCTGGTGTTGGATTCGCTGGTAACACAAGAATCCTCTTTTCAACGATCTCCCAATAATCCTTCGAACGGAGCAAATTTTCCATCAACATCGCCCAAAATTCGTAATGACCTTCGAATTCGGGGATGGCCGGTTGTGAAAAACCTCTGTTGTTGTCACGTTCCGCCATAACGCTTTCTTGAATCGCCGGTGAACTCACCGGAGTTTGTTACATGCCCGAGAATTTCGCTCTGATGCCAATTGTAATGGCAAACAGAATACATTGATTGCTGTTGATAGTATATACAAAAGAGTTACAAGCCTTGGGCCAAAAACAAAACAATAGAATTGGGCCAGGACTACTACAAGCCCAATACTAATTACACCTAAGGCACTTAGTAATACAATTTCCAACATATTACAGAGTGGAGGGTATTTTGGAGACTTTATTTTAAAAAGACAATAATTAAATGAGTTTATTGGTTGAGGTGATTTTTGTATTTTCTTATTTTAATAAGGATAGGAGAGAGCTAGAGTACGTCAAAACATATATAGTGGCTCAAAAGTACAAATGAAAATAACATAAATATTTTTTGAAAGGTATGAAAAATATTGCATTATTTATGTTTTATTTTGTACTTAAAGGTTTGTATTAAAAAATAATGAAAATAACTAATTTTTTTACGTTCTTTATAGAAAATATATTGGTTTACTAATGAAGGTTGGTCTTGTATGCATGGATGTTATAACGTCATAACTTTGTTGGTGGATGATATCTTAGTATCTTTGTTAATGTTCTTTGAGCTTTATGCTTTCCCTAGTTATGGGAACCAACAAGAACAAACTTGCCTAAAGTTTAATTTTCTTTTTCAAAAATAATTAAATATATTGGATCTATCCAAAATTAGTAAAATACCCGTACATTTAGACTAGTTACTCTGTTGTTATATATTTTATGAAATATATTAAAGTAATTATATCAAACACAAAGAAATTATACCATGAACATATAATGTTTCATCATCTTCACTTAAAAGAATACTCATTTATAAAAAGTAAATATATCTATAAAGTAAAATTATAAAATAAACACACTATTGACATGTATTTTTCGATGAGACTCAAAAGTAAAATAACTAATTTTAAAAATAAAGACATTAAAAAATTATGAAAATAACAATTTTTATTATATTCTTCATAGAAAATTCTAAAATAAATGCAACATAAAAGTAATATGAATTATATATTAAAATAAAATAAAAATAAAAATAAGTAAATAATTCATCTTATGAATCTTCAACAAATATCTTGGGTAATCGATGAAGGTTGGCCTAGGACTAGTATGCAAGGATGTGAATCATATTCTACAAAAACGTGAGCTTAATTATCATTATTGGTATAGTTGGTGGATAATTTGTTACTCACTCTGTTTTTGGTAATTTTCGCCTTTAATTTTTGTTCCAAAATAATGGTATTTTATAAAACCAAATGTACAATTCACCAAATTCTTTCAAATATATCATTTATATTTATTGAGTCTTTTAGGGTAGGTTTGGTCTCTACCATTTGACAAAGTTTAAAAAAGGTTGCGTAAGGGAGCATGGGTATTCGGTTGATAACACTTGGCATTGGAATCTTCTTTGGGGTCGTGCTCTGTTTTGCTTTTGGACATTTTAAACTATTTTCATCCCGATGAATCGATGCATGATAGCTAGATGGCGCCAGTGGAGGCTTGATATGTTCCATGCGTTTACAGTTAAATCTTGTTATGCTCTATTGTTGAATCTTTTGCATACTGATAGGTTGGATAGCGATACTCAAAGTGTTTCAGATGAAATGTGGCAGCTTTCGATGCCCACTAAGGTGAGAGTTTTCGGGTGGAGATTGTTATTGGAAAAGCTTCCTACCCAGGATGCTCTTATTTTTAAGGGTATCATTAGAGACCCTCATGGGTCGTGTTGACCTTTTTGTTTTGAGCAGGATGAGATTATTTTTCACTTATTTTTCTTATGCAGGTGCTCTCGATCAGTCTGGTCCTCTATTCACAATTGGCTGGGAAGTGAACTGGATTCTCTTGTTGGAGTGACGTATTTTAAGGCCCATGGTACCAGGTTGGATTCCAAGAAGGCTGGGAGATTGAAGTATCTTTTGTAGATGGCAGTCACGTGGTGCCTTTGGATTCATCGTAATCACATTCTTTTTAGGGATCAAGTCTTTAAATCCCAAGTGGTTGTCAATCATGTTAAAATTATATCTTGGAGTTGGTTAATTAGCATCGAAGGTCGCAATTCATCGTTGAAAATCTCCGACTGGTGAGGAAATCCTATTATTTGTATGAATTCAGTATAATTTGGCCTTTTGTCTCATTCTTCCTGGGGTACTCATTCCTACTTGGTTTTTTCCCATGAGTTTTTGACCCTAAAAGGTTTTAATGAGGCATTTTATATTTGTACCGATTGAGGTACTCGTTTGCATCTCCTTTAATAAAATTTTTGCTTATAAAAAAAACAAAGAGATCCGAGATTAATAGTGTAGCAATCTCTCTTTCTAAATTGGTCACAAATAGTGTCGTATAGAAACAAAGAAAATAGGAAGTGGGCCCATTTAATAGAATTTGATGACTAGGCGCCTCTGACATAATATGAAAAGAGGGGGAAAAAACTTAATTCTTTGCTCTAGTCAGTCAATACCATACATCAGAACGTATACAGTGGTTCTAAAATATCAAGGTAAATAACAAAATTAATATTTAGGTATATACGAAAAAAATCACTTTATTTATCACTATACAAAACAACTTAATTCTGCACTTATAGGTTTGTATTAAAAAATAATCAAAATATCACTTTATTTATGTTTACACCTTTACATGTTATCTTTTGTGTGTTATCTTCTCACAAACGTGTGTAGACTTGGTCTCAGAATGAATGTGTGTTTTCTTGAAAGGAAAAAAAATAGGTTTAGAACCTAATAAATGAGTTTAAACTTCAACGCAAATCTTCATCGAGATATAGACATGTTTTGGACCATCGGGAAAAATTTACACTACCAGAAAAATGCATATTACTGGCAGAAAAAATTCGTTGGAAACGTACGAAATCTGTCAGATGGCACATTACCGGAGGAAAAAACCTGTCGGTAAAACGCTCATACGTAATCTTTTCTGACAAATTTTCCGCTGATAATTTCTGGCAGATTTTTTCGTCGAATTTTTCTGCCTGTAATATATTTTTAATTTCTTTAAAAAATCCACATGTAAACTACCCTCAAAGTTTTTAAGAAAATAAAATTTTTAACAATTGTTATTTATTTATTTAAAATTCAATTTAATAAGAAATAAGGAGGAGAGAATGAGAATGGAGAAGTAAGAAAGAATAAAAATGAATGATAATATGAGAAGAAATGATATAGGAGAGAATGAGGAGGAATGGATGAATTAAAATGAAGAAGTAAGAAGGAATAAGAATGAAACACAGTATGAGAAGAAATAATATAGAAGGGAATAAGAATGAAGAAGTAAAAAGGGATAAGAATGAATGAGAGTATGAGAAGAAATTATATGGGAGAGAATGCGAATGAAGAAGTAAGAAGGAATAATAATGAAGAAGTGAGAAGGAAGAAGAAAGGGGCAAATGTAGAAGATAGATATATGGAGAATGGAGAGTATGAGAAAGAAGAAGAAAGATAAGATTGAAAAAATGTAGAAGAGAATGAAAATGAAATAAAGAGTGAAATGAGAAGAATGAATGAGAAAGTTTTGTTTATAGACATTTTGAGACGGTTTCGACGGATTTCTTTAAAAAAATAAATAAATATTTTTTTTTTAAAAATGTCCGCCAGTAAAAAATAAAATCCGTTGGTAATGGTATCGACGAATTTTGTAAACTTCTAGTGGATTTTTTATTTTTAAAACTATTATTATTTTTTTAAAAAAATCCGCCGGTAAAACACGAATATTTCCCGATAATGTTACCGACGGAATTTTAAATTACCAGTGGATTTTTTTTAAAATAATTGGCCGATAAACTAAAAAATCCGCCAAAAAGTCTATTTTTCCCGCCGGAACTTCACTGTCTGGAAAAATCTGCTTGTAATATGCAGTTTTCTCATAGTGTTAATTCCTTAGGGGGCGTTTGGTTGGGAGACACAAAGAGGGTTCTAAGGAATCTAGGTTGGGAATGGAAGATTCCCATGTTTGGTAAGAGAAAAAAGAAAAGTGCATTCCAAGGAATTATGTTTAGTCTGGAAACTATTTTCTCACTTATGCTGGAATCTGATGTCTCACATAATTGGTGGTAATCTTCCATTCCAGCATAGAGTGGTTTCAATTTTTAGCACGAAATTACATTATTAACCCTCACACACCCACTACATTATTTATATATATATATATATATATATATATATATATATATATATATATATATATAATTTTTAACAATAAACTTTATTACAAAAGATTATTGTAGAAAATTATAAATTAATAATCACTTTAATTTTATACTTTTATTTCATCTTTAATAACTTACAAAGTTAAAATAACATGTCATATAAACAAGGGCATTGTAACAAAAAACAAATATAAACAAGGGTATTTGATAATTATAATGTTTATTCCCAGGAATGTATGGTACCAACCAAACAAGTTTATAAATTGTTCTCAAGAATTGGATTCCAAAACTTCAGGGCCGTCCCAAACAAATTTGAGGTCTGTGCAAATTTAAAAAATGGGCCCCTAATTAGACTTTTATCGAATGAATCACAAAAATCCCAAACTATTTCATTCAAATTTTAAATGAAGTTTGTGTTATAGTTTACTATAATATTGAAATGAATTGTAATCTATTAATATACTTACACTTGTATCAATAAATCATTTGTGGTTTAGTGGTTTTGACATTTTAAGGAAAATTCCAAACAATTTTTATAAAACTGATTTAAATCATTAAAAATGTCTCCAGTGAGGATTGAACTCGGGACTGAGGCGCTAAATCCCAACAACCACGCGCCTAGCACTCCGCTAACTGCGCGTCATTAGTTATGGCTCTGAATGTTTTATTATTATATATATTATACAACACTAGCATTTTTGGGGGCCCCAAAATTAAGACATTGGGCTTGGGCTCTGTGCGGCAGCACAGCCCGCACAGGCCCAAGGTCGGCCCTGCTAAACTTGTAACAAACCAAACACGTTTAAGAAAATACTCAGCAATCACATTCCCAGTCAATGGATTCCTGAGCATGTCATTCCTTAGAATGTAATTTCTAACCGGGAAACAAACGCCCCTTAAAGCTCTAACATTCGTAGGATTTGTAGTTTAAATAAAATCGAAAAGATCATTTTATGTAAGAATTGAATCACAAGATTGTCAAGAAACACAGTAGCAGAATAATACGTGTCTAGACAAAAATAAAAGAGATTCGTCTAATACTTCAGCAACCCCTCTTGTCAAATAGGTGTGGTATACAAACAAAATAAACATGAAGTGGGTCCATTAAGAAAAGGTAATGTTATATAGACATATATTTTTAACAAAAATCGACAAAAACCAACTTACAACACCAATTAACTAAGTTTTTTAGACTACTAGTAGGATACTCGTGCATACACACAGGTGTTGTCATGTTCTTTTATGAATAAACTTAGATAGTATTTAAATAGTCTGAACATTACCCCGTGAAAATAAAAGCAAATTTAAAGTAGATAAAAAAGGAGTTTCAAATTAAAGATAGATAAATATTAAAATCTAAAAATGTAAAAGTATCATTTAAAAATAATTGTGCAAGTATCTAGTGCTTTTTAATATATCAATGCAGTATTTTTAATATCAATATTGTTATTCCGTGTTTTTTATATATCAGTGCATGGCGACCCGGGGCTGTGCGACTGTGCTCTCGCGGGGCCCGTGCCCAATATTTTTATTTTAGGGCCCCCAAAAAATAGTTATCTCTCTATATATTTAATATGCGAAACATGTATAATAAACTCGCTCGCAGCTCAGTTTTGATAATCTTAGCAATTGATATGCGTTTTGTGGGTTCGATTCTCGACAGATGTTTTTATATATTTTAAATCATTGTTTTAAAAAATTAGATTTTCGGCAAAAAGGTGAAACCAGGGTGCGTACATGTGTGACATTGTGAATACAATACAATGTAAGTATTATTAGGTCAGTACCACTTTGCCATGAGAGATCTTTTTAGTTTTTTGCAAATATTTGTATATATAACCTCTTATTTCAAAATAAAAGCACATTATTTTGTTTTTTTAGGAAAGCATTCTACCATTTTTTGGTACTATCCATGTTATTTATTTTTATATAACTATTATATACTCTTTTTCTTGTAAAGAGAAACTCAAGTCCCACATTGATTAGATATATGGTCTCATAAGAGGCTTTGGTGATTCATTTAATAAAAGTGTAATTAGCTAGGGGCCCAATTTTTAAAACTCGCACAGGGCCTCCAAATTGTTTGGGACGGCCCTGTATCAGTGCAGCTATCTCGTATTTTTTTATGTATCCGTGTAGTTATCTAATAGTTTAAATTGATTATTTTGAGTTGATTAGTAGATTATATTAGATAGTAAAAGATAGATAGTAGATGATCAATAAGAAATAATTATCTCGTGTTTTTTATATACCAATGACAATTATTTGTCTTTTTTTAGGTATTAATTAGTTTAAGTAGTCATTAAACCTTCTTTTTTTTAGATAGTAGGTTTATAGTAGTCTTCAAAAATTATAATTATCAATGACAAATTAGTCCCGTGTTTTTTTATATATCACTGTAGTTATCCCGTGTTTTTTATATATTAGTGCAGTTATCTCGTAGTTCAATTGATTAATTTAGTTTATTAGTAGATTATAGTAGACGGTAAAAGTTAGATATTAAATTATCAATGAGAAATATTTCTTTAATATTAATTAGTAGTTTAAATAGTCATTAAGCCTTCTTGTTTTTTTAGATAGTAGGTTTATAATAGTCTTCAAAAGTTATAATTATCAATGGAAAATATTAATCTCGTGTTTTTTATATACCACTGCAGTTATCCCGTGTTTTTTTATATATCAGTGCATTTATCTTGTAGTTTCAATTGATTATTTTAGTTGATTATATATTATAGTAAATAGTAAAAGAGATATAGTAAATTATCAATAAGAAATATTTATTTTAAATAGTAATCAGTAGTTTAAATAGTCAGTAAATCTTCTTGTTTTTTACATAGTAGGTTTATAGTAGTCTTCAAAATTTTAATTATCAATGACAAATATTAATCCTGTGTTTTTTTATATATCAGTGTAGTTATCCCGTGTTTTTTATTTATCATTGCAGTTGTCTCGTAGTTTCAACTAATTATTTTAGTTGATTAGTAGATAGTAAACTATAGATAGTAGATAGTAAAAGATAGATAGTTGATGATCAATAAGAAATATTTAACCCGTGTTTTTTATATATCAGTGACAATTATTTGTTTATTTTTAGGTATTAATCAGTTTAAATAGTCATTAAGCCTACTTGTTTTTTTATATAGTAGATTTATAGTAGTCATCAAAAATTATAATTATCAATGGCAAATATTAATCTCGTGCTTTTTTATATATCACTACAGTTATCCAGTGTTTTTTTTATATATCAGTGCTGTTATACCGTAGTTTCAATTGATTATTTTAGTTGATTACTATATTATAGTAGATATAAAAGTTAGATAGTAGATTATCAATAAGAGGTGATAGTAGATTATCAATTAGAGTGTAAACAAATTTTATAAAGAAAAGATAAGATAATTTTAGTATAGTAATTTAAGTAGAGTAGTGTTTGTGGAAAAATAAAAGTGAAGTGAAAAGAAAAAAAATGAAGAAAGAGAGTGTAGGTGAAAAGTGAAAAGAGGAAAGAGAGAGTAAAAAGAAAGAGAAAAAAGGAAGAAAGAGAGTGTAAGAGAAAAGTAAAAAGGAGGAAAGAGAGTGTAAGAAAAAAAAAAAGAAAAAGGAAGAAAGAGAGTGTAAGAAGAAAAAGAAAGAGAGGGCAATGACATTTTTATCCCTAAAGTGAATACGTGTCTTGTTAATAATAGATCTAAAGTGGTAATTTTGTAGGAAGTTTGTTTGTATAAATAGATAAATAGATATTAGATTAGTCAAGTGATCAATTAACCAAGTTTTTAAACAACGCCTCGAAAATTGTGAAAAAGCAGGTTGACTAATAGTCTAAAAAACTTGGTTAATTGGTATTGTGAGTTGGTTTTTATCGATTTTTGTCTAAAAACCTATGTCTAAATAACATTGTTGATTAAGAAATACCTAATAAAGACTAAGCAAAACAATCAAATTACTAGGAGCACACAAATATCATTTAATTTGATGACTAGGTGCCTCTAACATAAGAGGAAACAAAACTTAATTATGTGCTTGAGTTAGTCAATACCATACATCAGAACATATATAGTGGTTCTAAAATGTCAAGGTAAATAACAAAAAAAATATTTTGGAATATACTAAAAATATCACTTTTTGTTTATTTATTTTTTATTATGTACTTATAGGTTTATATTAAAAAATAATCAAAATAACAGAAAAAATATATTCTTCATAGAAAATCTACACTATATTTATACAACTAAATCACAACTGAAAATACCAATTAACCCACTCTCTTCATTTATTTTTATCTACACTATTCTAAAAAAATATTAAAAATATATTCTTCATAGAAAATCTACACTATTCTTCATTTATTTTTATCTTCTTTTTTATTTCTTCTTACATTATTTTTCTTCCTTTTTTCTCTTTCTTCTTACACTTTCTTTCCTCTTTTCACTTTTCTCTTACACTCTATTTCTTTCTTTTTTTCTTCTTACACTCTCTTTCCTCCTTTTCACTTTTTTCTTACACTCTCTTTCTTCATTTTTTCTTTATTTTACTTTACTTTTATTTTTCTCAAAAACAATTATTATCTTTCTCTTATTACTTCACTTTAATTTTTTTAACTAAATTCCTAAATTTATAGAAACACTACTCTACTATAATTTATTATTGATAATCTACAATAATATACTAATCAACAAAAATAATCAATTGAAACTACGAGATAATTGCGAAAAAATGAGATAATTGCACTTATATATAAAAAACTCAGAATTAATATTTGTCATTGATAATTAATTTTTTGAAGATATTATAATATACTAATCAACTAAAATAATCAATTGAAACTACGAGGTAAATGCACTGCTATATAAAAAAAACACGGGATGACTGTAATGATATTTATAAAAACACGGGATTAATATTTGCTATTGATAATTATAATTTTTGAAGACTTCTATAAACCTACTATCTAAAAAAATAAGAACAGGTTAATGGCTATTTAAACTACTAATTAATACAAAACAAATATTTCTTATTGATAATTTACTATCTAAGTTTAACTATCTATTATAATCTACTAATCAACTAAAATAAATAATTGAAACTACAATATAATCAGATCGATATATAAAAAACACGGGATAAGCTATAGGTTGATATATAAAAAAACACAGGATTAATATTTGCCATTGATAATTATAATTTTTGAATACTACTGTAAACCTACTATCTAAAACAACAATAAGGCTTAATGACTATTTAAACTCATTAATTTTTAAAACACACGTGACAAATATTTGTCACTAATACATAAAAAAGGACAAATAATTGTTACTGATATATAAAAAAAACATGGGATAAATATTTCTTATTCATAATCTACTATCTATCTTTTATTATATACTATACTCTTTTACTAATCGACTCAAATAATAAATTGAAACTATGAGATAAGCTGCACTAATACATTAAAAACAGAATAAATTTGCATTAATATATAAAAAATACGAGGATAACTACAATGATATATATATATATATATATATATATATATATATATATATATATATATATATATATATATATATATATATATATATATATATATATATATATATATATATATATATATATATATATATATATAACATATATAACATAGGATAACTTCATTTGGTATATATATAAAAACACAGGATAAATGTAAAATTGTTTTTAAATGATATTTTTACAAATTTAGATTTTAATATTTATCTATTTTTTTATTTAAAACTCTTTTTTCATCTACTTTAAATTTGTCTTTATTTTCACGGGGTAATGTTCAGACTATTTAAATACTGTCTAAGTTCATTCATAAAAAGAACATGATAAACACTCGTGCATACATACGGATATCCTACTAGTAGTAAACTAAAAGTAACATCATAAATGAATGGCTTAAATATCATTTACCCCCTGCAAATATTACCATAATCCATTTACCCCCCTGTAAAATAAAAAGTTTTAAAATGCCCCTTGCAAATATAATCGCTTATTTGCGGTTACACCCTACGCTGGGGTAACAGTAAACGATTTATATTTTTGAGGGTAACAGTAAGCGGTTTATACCCATTATACACTTAACATTATCAATATAATCTAACGTGAGGGGTAACAGTAAAGCGGTTTATATTTGCAAGGGACATTTTAAAACTTTTTATTTTACGAGAGGGTAAATGGATTATGGCGATATTTGCGAGGGTAAATGATATTTAAACCTAAATTAATAAAGCAAATTTTGTTAAGCTTATGCGCTGTACATAAAACTCACGTATAATCAACTTGCACATAACGAGAAAAGAAATGTTGACTATATATATCCGCTAATGTTGTTCACATCTATCTCTGTATATTAATATACAATCGCATCTTTTAGCCATTTCTTTTAGGAAAATTTTATTCCACCATTTATCAATATACCCTGCGTTTGTACTTCATTGTTTACTTAATATACCCCACTTTATATTTTTGGGTGACATACCCCCACTCTATATTTTGTACCCCACCATTTACCAATATACCCTCATTTTGTACTTCACTTTGTTTACCAATATACCCCACTCTATATTTTTGGACCGACATACCACGACAAATTTTTATTTGTCCAACACTTTTTTTATCCACTTTTGGTGGGAACCATTTACCAATATACCTCTCATTTTGTACCCCACTGTTTACCAATATACCCCCACTTTATATTTTTGGACCGACATACCCCCACTCTATATTTTGTACCCCACCATTTACCAATATACCCGTCATTTTGTACCTCACTGTTTACCAATATACCCCCACTCTATATTTTTGGACTAACATACCCCTGACAAATTTTTTATTTGTCAACACTCTTTTTTTTTATCCACTTTTGGTGGGAAAATTTTATTCCCACCATTTACCAATATACCCCTCATTTTGTACCCCACTCCAATATACCCTCACTCTATATTTTTGAACCAACATACCCCTGACAATTTTTTTTTGTCCAACACTCTCTTTTTTTATCAACTTTTGGTGGGAAAATTTTATTCCCACCATTTACCAATATACCCCTCATTTGTACCCCACTTTGTTTACCAATATACCCCACTCTATATTTTTGGACCGACATACCCCACTCTATATTTTGTACCCCACCATTTACCAATATACCCCTCATTTTGTACCTCACTTTGTTTACCAATATACCCCCATCAGTATATTTTTGGACCGACATACCCTTACAATTTTTTTTTGGTTTGGTCTTTTTTTTTTTTGTTATCAAAATGTACCCCTCATTTTGTACCCACTTTGTTTACCAATATACCTCCACTCTATATTTTTGGACCAACATTGTTGCCTCATACCACCAAGGGCTATTGTTGCCTCTTCATCTTATATATATGTGTTGCGTATTTTTATACCCCCCTTATAAAATGTTGATGTTTTTTCGAAACTACATCTGTAGGCACATTAATCACCTCCGGAGTGCATCGCACGTAATAAAAATCTAGTATATCTAACACTACTACTGATAACTCATATTTATATGAGTTATTTATACTAATTCAAAGAATAAATCATGCAAGTTCTCTAGCAATACAAAGTTAGTTTAATTAGTTTTATGTTAGTTTCTTATTTCTTAGTTAGTTAGAGGTTAAATTGGTAAATCTGCGCGTTGTGGCACCAAGTGGTGCCTTTGAGTGCGTTTTGATGTTTCTTGTGTTTGTGCGATAAAAGTCTTTGAACGTGACCACGTCCCTCACCACGTCTATAGAAGAGCAGCAGAGCAAGGGTGAAAGACCTCAATTTTGGCGCACTAGCAATGATGGTCAAAGATATAAAAAGTCAGAAGATCTTCTATTCCCCATGTGTCGACGACACGGAAGATACATCGTAGCAGCATGCGCATGTCGATCGTAAGAGGAAAGCAGACTTGGTAGGTGGGCAAGTGACATCAAGAACACGTGAGCAAAGAGGCTATTTAATGAAGACTCAACCTCTCTCAAGGCACGTATCGCAGCACACACTCATACACTCACTCCTCAACTTCACTTGGTTCATCCTTCATCAACCACCTCCATCAATTTCAGATAGAGTTTTGTAAAGAAGTTCTGGAAACAGACTTCTGCATTTTACTTTTCTGAACTTTTATTTTATTTTCTGTGTAACTCAATACTTTGAGGCACAGACGTTGTAACGTCTCTACAGCGTACATGCTGAAGAGTTACTAAGGTGTATCTTTTGCACTTAGTTTCTTTTCTTTTATGTATGGTATTTGGATTCCAATTCCTTATCATTCTGTAAAGATGCTCAGCATGAGCTAAACACTTTGTAGTTGGGTTGTTGTTTTGTTGTAATGAATTTCTAGTTGAATGCTATAAAGTATTGACATTTACATGTTTTAAATCTTTGTGTGAAAATATTTCCAAACTTGTTTTGAGGTTGACCTCTTAAAATAGGTAGATTCATAGGTACATACATGGTCTATGAAAAGAACTCAAAGATTTATATGAACGAAAAGGTGCACTAAAGACATTTAGGCATTTTTATCTAAGTCTAGACATAGAACGGATAATAGTTTATAGAACATTGCTGTGGATGCTTAAAATACAGGAGTGGGCCTATTTAGAACCTAGACATAGGACCTCTTATACTTGAAACTCGGCGTTTTGTCTTTGAAAAGCACGACTCTTTTATGCAGCGTTCGGACGTGGTAACGTCTATACAAAATAGCATTTGTACGTAATAACGTGTAAACGTTATAACGTCTGACTAGAAAGGAATTATTTACATGCAACAACTCAACTCATCTCCCATCCATATTCACAACCAACATTTGTTTACTTGCTTTATTTATTTTCTTAGCCTTAAAATCAACTATTAGTGCCGATTTCTTACGTGATTCACTTGTGTTTTGAAACTTGAACTTTGAAAGCAAACCAATTCTCGTGGAAACGATCTCTTACTTAAATCCACTTTATTACTTGTACGACGTGTATACTTGCACTATATTTCCGAATACCACACGAACGCAACAAGTTTTTGGCGCCGTTGCCGGGGATTGTAGTTAACTTTTATTGTTCAAAAAGTATTAGAACACAAGTTGAAAGAATTTTACTGTGTTGTTTGTTGTTTCTGTGTGTGGACAGATAGACGTTACAGCGTATGCTTAGTTCCAACTCAAGCTCTAGTTCAACTGAACCAGGGAGTGAATCTGCGCCTGAGTTTGATCCAGAACCTGAAAGAACTTTTAGGGAACTAAGGAGACAACAAAGGTTAAGAAGGAGGCAACAACAACAGAAACAACACCCAACCATGTCCGATCATAACACTTGGTTCTAGAGGTGGACATACACCAAGAGGAGGTAGAGGACATGGTCGTGGACCACAAACTCATCTGAGAGACAATAGTTGTTGATGATGAACACGGCAAAGGCAAAGCAACTCATCAATGCAGGACCACAAGATATGGTCAATGACAGGGACAGGCCTATGTGTGACTATGCCGTGCTTAACCCTCGCTCATCTACAAACAGCATTGCAAGACCACCCCTTCATCTTTGGTCATTTTGAGTTCAAGCCAATGATGTTCGAGATCTTTCGCAAACTGCGAGGGCAATTTGGAGGTTTTCCTCAAGAAGATCCATATGCACACCTAAGGCAATTTTTGGATGTGTGCATCAACTTTATCATCCACAGAGTCTCGAGAGGATGCTTTTAGATTGAAGCTCTTCCCATACTCTCTTAAGGATAAGGCCAAAAGTTGGTTGAACTCCTTGGAGCCAAATTCAATTCACACGTGGGATGAGCTAGCAGAGAAGTTTCTTGCAAAGTACTTCCCTCCCAACAAAAATGCAAAGTTGAGGAATGATATCACTTCCTTCAAACAAAGGGAAGGGGAATCATTATTTGAGGCTTGGGAGAGGTGGAAGGAATTACTGAGAATGTGCCCACACCATGGCATTCCTGTGGTGATCCAAATGGAGACTTTCTATAATGGTCTAGATCAGCCCACTAGGTTGATACTTGATGCTTCATCAGGTGGTGTCATTCTACATATGTCCTTTTCTGAGGCATGCAAGCTTATTGATGACATAGCCACCCGTAACTCTCATTGGCCATCTGATAGATTTACTCCTGGGAAGAAGGCTAGTGTTCATGAAATAAGTGAAGTGACTGCTCTTTCTGCTCAAGTGGCTACCCTGACCAACATGATCAAAACTTTGAGTACACCAAACGTGGCCACGTCTGAAAAGCAGACTGCTGCAGCAGTTGAACCTACCCACTCTGGGGGAATAGTGTGTGTTTATTGTGAAGAAGGGCATGTGTATGAAGAGTGTCCCTACAACCATCAGTCTGTAAACTTTGTATCTCGAACAAAGGAGGCAGGTCCCTATTCCAACTCCTACAATTCAAATTGGAGAAATCATCCAAATTTTAGTTGGAGAAACAACAATGCTGCTTGAATACCAAAGAATATCGCTCCCGCAATACCTCCAGGATTTCCCCCTCAACAACAACAACAGAGGCAGTATGTGCAGAATAACAACAATAGCAACTTGGAGGCCATGATGAAAAGCTTCATAAGTGATTGTAAGACAACTCTGCAAACTCATGAGTTTTCAATCAAAACTCTGGAAAATCAAGTTGGACAGATAACTTCAGCTCTTACTCAAAGACAGGATGGATCTCTCCCTTCTACCACTGAAACACCATCATCATCATCTAACCCTAATGGTAATAATGGGGTGAATGGACAGGTAAATGCAATTTCTTTAAGAAGTGGTACTGAATATCCTGAACCAACTATGCCTGTGGAGGAAGAAGTACTAGAGAAGGAGAAAGAAGTGCTAGAGAAAGAGAAAAAGAAAGGGAAGGAGGCAAGCACAAGTGGTGTGAAAGATACTCCAGACATTGTGATGTCCAAGCCAGACGTTACGACGTCTAGTTTTGAACCAGGAATCAAGACTGTGCCTAAGCTTGTACCTGAGTATCCTCCTCCACCATACCCTCAAAGATTGAAGAAGGCTCATGAAGATAAGCAGTCAGCAAGTTTATGGAGATGTTAAAACAACTACACATCAACCTTCCTTTGGTTGAAGCTTTACAACAGATGCCAAACTATGCTAAGTTCCTGAAAGACATCATCACCAAAAGGAGAAGGCTAGGGGAGTTTAAAACTGTTGCTTTAACTGAGGAATGTAGTTTAATTATGTAGAATAAGCTTCCTAGAAAACTCAAGGATCCTGGCAGTTTTACTATACCATGCTCCATTGGAGATTTTTACATTGGCAAAGCTTTGTGTGACTTGGGAGCAAGTATTAACTTGATGCCCAAGTCCATTTATGACAAACTTGGTATAGGAACTGCCAGACCTACTTCTTTAAGTCTAACTTTAGCTGATAAAAGTAGAGTTTATCCTGAAGGCATTTAGAAGATGTTTTGATTAAAGTTGACAAGTTTGTGTTTCCAGTGGATTTTGTTATTTTAGATTTTGATGCGAGATAAAGAAGTTCCCATCATTGCGGGAGACCATTCTTAGCTCTTTGGAAGGACAATCATTGATGTGCGAGAAAGGAGAATTAATCATCGAGTCAATGACCAAGAAGTCAAGTTCAACGTCCTTAATGCACTCAAATATCCAGATCCAAACATAGAGGAATGTTCTTATGTGGTTGCCATTGATCATGTGATTCAAAAGCAGTTCAACAAAGATATTGATCATTTGGAAAAGATTCTGGGCAATGATGAAATGCAAGAGTTTTAGCGTAAGAAGAAGCGGTTCCTCTAGGCGTTATAACGTCTAATGCAGACGTTGCCACGTCTGAACCCCCTGTAGCAAAATCATGGACAAAGAGGTACGAATCTTTGGGTCAAGAGGAATCAAATCTTAAGAAAAATGTGTCTTCCATAAGAGAACCACCTACCTTGGAACTGAAGGTGTTACCTGATCATCTAAAATATGTCTTTTTAGGGGAAAATGATTCCCTACCTGTGATCATTTCTTCCAAACTCACTCAAGAGTAGGAGAATGATCTCATTACTACCCTGAAGAGACATAATAAGGCAATTGGCTGGCAAATGGCCGACATCAAAGGTATCAGTCCCATAATCTGCATGCATAGAATTGTTTTGGAGGAAAATGCCAAGAATAGCATTGAAGGGCAGAGGAGATTAAACCCAATAATGAAGGAAGTGGTAAAGAAAGAGATCATCAAGTGGTTGGATGCAGGAATCATCTACCCTATTAGTGATAGCTCATGGGTGAGCCCGATGCTGATGTGTGCCAAATAAGGGTGGAGTTACTGTGGTAACAAATGACAAGAATGAGTTAATCCCAACAAGGACAGTAACAGGCTGGAGGATATGCATGGATTATAGGAAGCTAAACAAAGCAACTAAGAAGGATCATTTCCCTCTTCCATTCATTGATCAAATGCTAGACAGGCTTGCAGGCAAGGAGTTCTACTCTTTTCTTGATGGTTATTCAGGCTACAACCAGATAGCCATAGCACATGAAGATCAAGAAAAAACAACATTCACTTGTCCCTATGGTACCTTTGCTTTTAGAAGGATGCCATTTGGACTGTGCAATGCTCCTGCAACATTTCAAAGGTGCATGATGGCCTTATTTTCTGATTTCATTGAAAACTCCATGGAGGTTTTTATGGACGATTTTTCAGTCTATGGAGATTCATACAAGGCATGCCTAGATAATTTGGAAGGAGTTCTGATAAGGTGTGAAGAAACCAACCTAGTTCTCAATTGGGAAAAATGCCATTTCATGGTGCAAGAAGGAATAGTGTTGGGGCACAGAATATCAAAGAAAGGATTAGAGGTGGATAGAGCAAAGATTGATGTTATTGACAAGCTACCTCCACCAACAACTATCAAAGGAGTCAGAAATTTCTTAGGACATGCAGGGTTTTACTGAAGATTTATCAAGGACTTCTCAAAGATTTCAAAACCCCGTGTTCATTATTGCAGCGTGACAACGTCTTCAACTTTGATGAACAATGTCATGAAGCTTTTAACAAGCGAAGATCGCGCCTTGGTATTTGCTCGATAATAGTCACTCCGCATTGGTCTAAGCCATTTGAGTTGATGTGTGATGCAAGTGATTATCTTTTGTAGAGAGTGTATTGGGGCAAATGTATGGTAAATTTTTTCATTCTATTTATTATGCGAAGAAACCTTAGATGATGCCCAATTGAATTATCTTTGTGGATGAAAAAGAGCTTTTGGGTTTGTTGTATTTGCTTTTGATAAGTTTAGATCCTACTTAGTGGGTGCAAAAGTTGTTGTTTATACTGATCATTCAGCCATTAAGTACCTAATTGCTAAAAAAGATGCAAAACCGAGGCTTATTAGATGGGTTCTCCTCCTCCAAGAATTTGACTTGGAAATTCGTGATAAAGAGGGTGGAGAACCAAGGAGCTGATCATCTTTCTAGGCTTGAGAATGTTGATGCAGGTACAGGTGAAGAAGAGATAAGAGAAAAATTTCCTGATGAGAGACTGTTATCAGTAGCCTCAGTGGTTGAAGACGTTACCACGTCTATGACACTTTCGTCAAGCGTTATAACGTCGATACTCTTCGCGCACCATGGTATCGCGACATAGTTAACTTTCTTGTTAGCAAGATTGTGCTGTAGGCTTCAACTATCAACGAAGAGAGGTTCTTCCACACTATAAAGCAATATTTACAGGATGAGCCCTACTTGTACAAATTATGCCCGGATCGGTTACTAAGAAGGTGTCTAGCGAGGAAGAACAACTCCATGTCTTTGCAACAATGTCATTCAAAGACCTTATGGTGGACATTTTGGAGGTACCGGAGCATTTGCAAAGGTCCTACAATCAAAGCTACTATTGGCCAACTCTATTCAAAGATGCACATGAGCTAGTAAGGAGCTGTGACAAGTGCCAAAGGACAGGAAATATATCAAGCAAGCAGGAAATGCCACTCACAAACATTCTGGAAGTTGAGTTGTTTGATGTATGGGGAATGGATTTCATGGGACCATTTCCTATGTCTCATGGAAATCTATACATTCAGTAATTTGTGGATTATGTGTCAAAGTGGGTTGAAAGCCGTGGCATTACCCAACAATGAAGCCAAATCAGTTAGCAAGTTCCTTAAAAGAATATATTCACAAGGTTTGGTACTCCAAGGGCCATAATCAGTGATGAAGGCTCTCATTTCTGCAACAAGCTAATTGAGAACCTATTGGTTAAGTATGGAGTGAAACACAGAATTGCAACAGCTTATCACCCCCAAACCAGTGGCCAAGCAGAAATATCAAACAGAGAAATCAAAAGAATCCTAGAGAAAATGGTTGGTCCCAATAGGAAGGAATGGTCATTACACTTAGATGATGCACTGTGGGCTTATAGGACAGCATACAAAACACCATTGGGAATGTCTCCTTACAAGCTAGTCTATGGTAAAGCTTGTCACCTACCAATTGAGCTCCAACATAAGGCCCATTGGGCATTGAAGCAATTAAACTTGGATCATGCAAAGGCTGGTGAAGCAAGGTTGCTACAATTAAATGAGCTAGAAGAGTTCAGACACCATGCTTATGAAAACTCAACAATATACAAGGAAAAGACCAAGAAATGGCATGACCAAAGAATCCAAAGGAGAGAGCTGACAGAAGGACAACAGGTATTGCTATTCAATTCAAGGCTGAAGTTGTTCCCAGGGAAGTTAAAGTCAAGGTGGTCAGGACCTTTCAAATTAATGAAAATCTATCCTCATGGTGCTGTGGACTTATTTGATGAAAAGACCAACACCATATTCAAAGTTAATGGACAACGTGTAAAGCAATATCATGGAGAGCATGTAGAAAGAGACAAGATCCAAATGTCCTTCAACAATTCTTGAATTAAAAAGGCAAAAGTCTGGCTGAAGACTCTTAAAGCAAGCGCTCTTGGGAGGCAACCCAATGATTTTTGATTAACCAACAATTTTTGTGTCTTTATAATTTTTATTTTGCAGGAATAAAGGCTGAAGAAATCAAAAAGCAAAGGTGGTAGACGTCGTAACGTCTCAAGTTACACTAGACGTTGGCACGTCTGTGGTCTGCGCAAGGTTTAAAAAAAAAACAGAGAACTCGGTCAAAATGCGCAAATGATGACGTGGCAGAAATCATTTCCCTCTGCAACACGAACGTGGTAACTGACCACGACGTCATCTCTCCTCCCTACTTGTCTAATCAACGGTTACTTTTCTCCATTACTCCACTCCACCATTTCTCAACTCCCCATAACCATTTCCCCATAAAATCTAGCCGGTTACCATTATCACACACCTGCAACCTAGCTCTAATCTCTCTCTCTTTCTGAAACCACAACCTTCCTCTTTCTTCCTCAGAAACCTAAATTTCAAAAATCCCCCATTCCCTTCCAAGCAATTCCTGCGCTACCACCATGACAAACTCAAACAATCTGCTGCCAAATCCTCTGGAAAGGGGAAAAATGTTGACCTAAGCTCATCCTCAGCCCCTATTCCAGACACACCCAACCCATCCAAAAGAAAGCCTTGCTTCGAGAGAGGGTTTCAGCCTTGAAAGCCCCAATCGATTTCCTTGCAACCGTCACGGCGTTAGGTTGGCAAAAGTTCATTGTACACCGAAAGGAGTACATTGTTACTAACCAGTTCACGATTTCTACTGAGGAATCGTTGAAAGACTGAAGGAGAGCCTTCAATCGTGTCAAAGGTGCGAGGAGAAGAAGTGAAGTTTGGTGTCGAGTGATCAATGACTACTTTGGGCTAGGGTATTATGGAAAAAGCTGTGGAGACCAAGCAAAGACATATGGGTTGGCTGAAATGGAAGCCATCAAAGAAAGGATTTGCGTAGAAGGAGCTGTGTGGGAGCGAAGTGGTGAACATGGGAGTGAATTCAAAATTTTGAAGAGGTACTTGTGTGATGAAGCCAATACTTGGTTTCATTTCATAAGGCATTGCCTAATACCCACCTCCCACACCTCCTGGGTAGATAAAGAAAGATTGATTGTAATTGATGCAATCATGTCAAGAGACAAGGTTGAAGTTGGTAAGTTGATCAACCGTGAGCTCAACAAATGGAAGAATAGGAAAGATGGATACTTGTATTTCCCCTGCATGATTACTGATTTGTGCATGGAGGCTGGGGTGGAAATTGAAGCTTCAGAGCTAAGGGAACAACCTCAAGGCCCCTTCTCAACAAAGTTCAAGCCTAGGGTGAAAACTGCAGGAACTTCAAATTCTGTAGATACACAGACGTTGCAATGTCTGGAGGAAAGGCAGAACAACTCGGCAAAATTTGTCAAAGAACAATTTGAATGGCAAAAGAAGGTGTTTGCCCAAATGGCTAAAGGAAAGAAGGTAATTGAGGAGCCTGTGTTGCCTGAATGGATGCAGGAAGAGAATGATGATGATGTGCCCCTGTCAACAATCCAAAGAAGAGCCGTGAAGAAAGAAAGGGCCAAAAGAGCAAGAAGCCCACCAAAAAGAAGGAGTCCAGCAAAGAAACAGAAGAAGGTAAGTAGCGAAGAAGAAATTAATTCTACTGACTTAGATGATATTAGTGTTGTTGATGCAGATGAGTCAAGGAAGGTGAGCATGGAGATAATCAGTGAAGAGGAGGAAGAGGAAAGTCCTGAGGAAAAAGGAAGTTCGAGTGAGAAGACAGTAAGTGAATCCCCAACAAACCAAACAATCAAAGAGCCAACCAAAACAAAGTCCAAAACAACTAGCCCCAAACCACCATCCCCACAAGCCACACAACAACCACCTTCACCACAAGAACCATCAACCCATGAACAAAATACCCCCAAGACTCCACAATCCAAAGCCCAAGACCAACCAATTCCACAACCACTCCCACCCCAACCTGAACCTGAAAAGCAACCATCACCCCAGCAAATGCAAGAACCAGACGTGGCAACGTCTGAGGCAACCAACATAGGAAGCAACCTAGATTCCCAAACCATTTCCCCACCCAAGAAAACAAGAGTGAAAAGTGTGCCTAAGCATAACCCTTTTGGAAGAAAGAAGGGGCAAGAGTTAGCTGCTGAAACAAAAGAGGCCCAAGTGAGTGGTGAGAAAGAGCAAGTTGAAGCCCCCACAACAAAAAGGCAAAAGCTTAGGTGAAGAGAAAAGGCCGAGTGCTTCAGAAAGCGCACATCGCTACTTAGTGCGACGCCGTTCTTCGCTAGTGGTTCTGCAGAAGCCCTTCTTGCCATTACTGAATAATGACCTACAGACGTGATAACGTCTGCTGAAAAAGAGGTCGCAGCCAAGCTTGAAGAATTGCAAGTGATGAAAGAGCATGAAGCTGCAATGGAAAAGGTAAAGCAGCAGGCAATGGAAGAGGCCACTCAGAAGTTGGCAGAGCACTTATTGAAGCAAGCCCAGGAGAAAGTTGCTGACATTGGTGGATCATCAACAGACGTGGCAACGTCTAAAGAGCCAGAGGTGGAAAAAGCCCAGATGTACCCCAACGAAGCAATCAATGTCAATCCTGCTGAATTAGCAATGAAAATGTGGGAGGAAGCCAAAAAGAGAATTGCTGAAGCTTCAAGTCTTTGCATGGTGCAAGCTCAAAAGAAAAAGGATCTGATGAAACAACAACAACAACTACCACAACCGAACAAGGAGGAGTGAAAGTGAAGAAGGAGAAGAAGGACAGAAAGAAAGGAGAAGGTCAGTCAGGAATTCCCACCAGACAGAGCGGTAGGCTCAGGTCTGGTGCTGCAAACAAGTAAGTTCCCCTTTAATTTTTAGCAGTAGTTTTAATTTTTAATTTTTAGTTCTTCTAGTTTTTATTGCTCTGTTTGATTGTTCCTCCCCTATTTTTTATAAAAAAAAAAAACAGATTTTCATCGTTGAAGCAGTAAGGACACTGCTAATCTTTAAGTGTGGGGGGGGGGGGAGAATTCAAATGTTTTAAGTTCTGTTTTGTGCAAGCATGAAATCAAATGCAAAAGCAGTTTTGTTCTTACCCTGTTAAGCAGTGAAAATAATTCTCTTTGGGCTAAAGCTAGTGATTAAATGTGTATGTGTGAGTAGCTAATGCATGATTAGATGAAAAGAATTGACTGCTGCTCCTACACAAACTCTGTTTTAAGGAAGAATCTAGCTAGCTAGGGAATATTTTATGCTGAAGTTAGTTTTGGTGAAACTATGGTAAAAGTAAACTTGATTAAAAACCTAGAATAGCAGTAGAAGCTAAGTTTAGGGGTGAATCAGGTCGTACTAAGGCTGGGTGCAAAGGCTGTAGGATGGTTAAGTGCAGGTGTAGTGTGAGTGCAGCGTTGTAACGTCTACCCGTAACGTTATAACGTATGCCGTGTGTGTTGTGTTCTGTGTTCAAACGTTACAACGTCTCACCCATAAACGTTGTAACGTCTACTCCAAAAAGACCAAAAAGAGTGTGTTGTTACAAATAAGTGGAAAATCCACATGTACTCTGTGTTTACTGTAATACCCTGAAACAAATGCTGAGCACTCCAAATAAATGTTAAAAAAAAAAAGAAAAAGAGAAGAACTCCAAAATGGAGCAAATAAAAGAGAGTTGCTCAAGATAATGGGGGTTCTGAGTCATTTGCGTGTGTGAGTCAGAAAATTAGTTGCACTAACCTAGTCCTAGCACCCAAATAAGACCCTTTGTCATGCTTCAAATGAACCCTCATTTCTTATGTGAAAATGTTAGTCTATTCTTTGTTTTGAAAGATGTTTTGCTGTCACCATTTGGAAACCACTCTTTCATAGGCTAAAGTAGTTTCTGAACTAGCTAGAGGAGGAATTAGTACAGAGATCACACACTCACTTGAGCAGTAATGAATCTGGAATTTAATTTTGCATTGGTGTGTGAGTGTGTTAAAAATTAGCCCCTTGAGAATGAATTTTTAATCTGTTGGCTGAGTAGAAAATAATCGGCTAGTGTAGTTGATTTCATGCGTTTTTGTTATATGTGTTTTGTCTTGATTGCTTGAGGACAAGCAATGATTTAAGTTTGGGGGTGTGATAACTCATATTTATATGAGTTATTTATACTAATTCAAAGAATAAATCATGCAAGTTCTCTAGCAATACAAAGTTAGTTTAATTAGTTTTATGTTAGTTTCTTATTTCTTAGTTAGTTAGAGGTTAAATTGGTAAATCTGCGCGTTGTGGCACCAAGTGGTGCCTTTGAGAGCGTTTTGATGTTTCTTGTGTTTGTGCAGTAAAAGTGCTGAACGTGACCACGTCCCTCACCACGTCTATAGAAGAGCAGCAGAGCAAGGGTGAAAGACCTCAATTTTGGCGCACTAGCAATGATGGTCAAAGATATAAAAAGTCAGAAGATCTTCTATTCCCCATGTGCTGACACGGAAGATACACTGTAGCACTTTACAGTGTCAGTCAGAAGAGGAAACGGACTTGGTAGGTGGGCAAGTGACATCAGCAACACGTGAGCAAAGAGGCTATTTAATGAAGACTCAACCCTCTCTCAAGGCACGCATACGCAAACACGCTCATACACTCACTCCCTCAACTTCACTTCAGTTCATCCCTTCATCAACCACCTCCATCAATTTCAGATAGAGTTTTGTAAAGAAGTTCTGGAAACAGACTTCTGCATTTTGCTTTTCTGAAATTTTATTTTATTTTCTGTGTAACTCAATACTTTGAGGCTCAGACGTTGTAACGTCTTTACAGCGTACATGCTGAAGAGTTACTTAGGTGTATCTTTTGCACTTAGTTTCTTTTCTTTTATGTATGGTATTTGGATTCCAATTCCTTATCATTCTGTAAAGATGCTCAGCATGAGCTAAACACTTTGTAGTTGGGTTGTTGTTTTGTTGTAATGAATTTCTAGTTGAATGCTATAAAGTATTGACGTTTACATGTTTTAAATCTTTGTGTGAAAATATTTCCAAACTTGTTTTGAGGTTGGCCTCTTAAAATAGGTAGATTTATAGGTACATACATGGTCTATGAAAAGAACTCAAAGATTTATATGAACGAAAAGGTGCACTAAAGACATTTAGGCATTTTTATCTAAGTCTAGACATAGAACGGATAATAGTTTATAGAACATTGCTGTGGATGCTTAAAATACAAGAGTGGGCCTATTTAGAACCTAGACATAGGACCTCTTATACTTGAAACTCGACGTTTTGTCTTTGAAAAGCACAGCTCTTTTTACTTAATGCTGAGACGTGGTAACGTCTATACAAAATAGCATTTGTACGTAATAACGTGTAAACGTTATAACGTCTGACTAGAAAGGAATTATTTACATGCAACAACTCAACTCATCTCCCATCCATATTCACAAACAAAATTTGTTTACTTGCTTTATTTATTTTCTTAGCCTTAAAATCAACTATTAGTGCCGATTTCTTACGTGATTCACTTGTGTTTTGAAACTTGAACTTTGAAAGCAAACCAATCCTCGTGGGAACGATCTCTTACTTAAATCCACTTTATTACTTGTATGATGTGTATACTTGCACTATATTTGCGAATACCACACGAACGCAACAACTACCGCATTGACTCGTGCTTTGCACAAAGGAAAAGATAGGTGACGTAACTAGCGCATAAGCTTAACAAAAAGGAAGTAGTGATCTTAAACATAACAAAAAGGAAGCAACACCTAGAAATAAGAGATAAACTCTAGAAAATGTACTCAATTCGACATTGAATGTGAAAAAGAATAAAGAGACGACGTGAGTCACGACCTAGAGAGTAAATAATGAACATCATAACAAGCGGGACAATGTAATATTAGTTAAAAAAGGATTTCAACAAAAGTAATAGTTTAATCAAGTATGAATAACACTTAAACATAACTAAAATAGGCTCCCCACCAGTCAATATGAATAATAGGCTCCCCACCTTGAAATATCATAATAGGCTCCCCGCTTGAAAATATCAATATTAGACTCCCAGTTCAGAAATATCAATAATAGACTCCCCGCCACGAAACATCAATAATAAGCTCCCCACCTCGAAATTTCAATAATAGGCTCCCCTTTTGGAAATATAAAAGTTGGCTCCCCGCCTGAAATATGAAAGTAGGCTCCCCACCTGATAAGTAAATCTTGGTGCACCAAAGCTAACATATATTATTGTTAGCATGCAGTGTTCTGACAAAGTTTTACCCCAAACCCTATTAGAACTCTAATAAAATAAACTCATAGTAAAAAATCTCAACAAATATCATAGTGTATCAATAGTTTCAAGAGGGTTATTCATCCATTCTTGAAAATAAGAATTAACAACAATATATAATTCTCAAAATAATCCACCTTAATCCACATATTTAAATTTGGCAAACTGTATAGGATCATATTACCATGTCCCTCAAGAAAAACAAAGCATTTCAAAAGAGAATGACTCAATCAAATAAATATAGAATATTAATAAACCTAAAGAATAAAACTAGGACTTGTTATAGTCCCCATTATTTACCCATTGTCATCCTAAGCTACTGATAGAGGACTAGAACACCGATACCAATTGCAATAGGATGTTTTTTTAAAATCTAGATTATGATAATGTTAAATTAGTGTTCTGCGCTGGGCCAAAGCCCATCCCATCAAAGAACACTGACACTACATCGCGCTGAACCGGATACACCACAACGGGGCCAGGCCAAATCCGGGTCCGCGTTGGCCGGCCCAAACCATTGCTGAAATCGGCCCAGGAAACAATCCTGAAAGCAGGAGCGAGATATACAGTCTTGATCAAGGCGTCGTATCCGACGGTCCACGACAACGCCTGCGTCTATAAATAAGGGTACAGCTTCAGGAAACGAGGTACACTCTCATTCATTCCTCACCTCTCTCTACTCTCGAATTCCTTTTCTCCATGGAACGCCGAAGGCACCGTGCAGTCCAAGGCTGGTCACAACTTCAGAATACGGCGACAACTCCACAACAATCGTGCCCAAAAACGATGGTTGTCATCGGCGACCATTCTGTCACTGCCCGCGAGACACGACGAATGTTGAAGCATAAGTGGCAAGTGATAACTCTATTTTATATAGAGTTATTCATGCATCTAAACCTAAGTAATTGCTTGGTTTTAAGTAAGAATAGGTAGTAAATATAGTAGTATATGCAAAATAACAATATTCAGAGTTAATAGAAGGGTTATGTTTATGATTAAGCATTTATGATATATTGTGGTATTTTGATGTGTTTGTTTAGTGCACCTGCATGTCATGCTCCTGCACCATATTACAATAGTGCACCTGCACCAGAATACACCGATGCACCTGCACTGAAACACAACAATGCATGGAGATTTCTTGGACCATCAAAATGCACCAGCACTGAATTGATGACCTCATGCTTAGTCATAAAGGCACATGCAACTTGCAAACTTCGGTGCCTACCATAAAAGTATAACTTTGAAGAATCACCCATAGGGACACATGTTCATCCATTAGTTGACCTCCCACTAGATTTGAGTATGCGATTCAACTTGCTTTTTGGAAGGATCAGATCTTAAGCCTAACTCACCCCTCAAGTTAACTTAACCTTCAAGGAAGAACGACTATATAAAGACTCTCATTATTCATTTGGAGATATTACTCAAGTTATTAAGTAGATACAAAATTTGATAGAACTAGATAGTTTTTATTTTGTAAGAAGGCAAGGAAGGAATTGACAACTTCTTTCTTTACTTCAACTGTAGTATTAACTAAGTGTAGTGTAGCCGATGCACCCGCATTTCTAGGGGACTTCATGCAAAGGACTTCAACTTGTGTAACTTTTATCTTGTTGCTTTCCTTTTGTGATTTAAATTATATAAATATGATCTATTCAGCATCATATTTCTTTGTGGGCACATAGAATAACATTTAAAACACCATTAGGAATGTCTCCCTATAGGATAGTTTATGGCAAAGCATGCCACTTACCTGTGGAGTAATTAGAAAAAAAATCTTATTGGGCTATAAAAAAGCTCAATTTTGATCTTAACAAAGCATGTAAACAAATTTTTTTGGAACTGTATGAATTTGAAGAAATTAGGCTGTTCTCTTATGAGAATGCTGAAATTTACAAAGCAAAGACCAAAGCATGACATGACAAAAGAATCCAAAGAAGAGAACTTAAGGAAGAAGGAATGGTCCTATTGTACAATTCTAGCTTGAAACTATTCCTCAAAAGCTTAGATCAAGATGGTCACGACCATTCAAACTAGTCAAGGGTATCCTCATGGTCTTTGTTGATCTATTTGATGAAAATTTAAATACCACTTTCAAAGTAAATGGTCAAAGAGCCAAAATGTACTATGGCGAACATGTGGTGAGAGACAACCACCACTCATCTTCAAAATCTCTAGGTGAAACAGATAGTCGGTGAAAGACTCTTAAAACAAGCGCTACGGGAGGCAACCCATCATTTTGAAATCTTAAATTATGTATTTTTGTTCAATTTTATGTTTTGAAGTGTTTTGTAGGAATGCATGATTCTCAGTGCAGCTGCACTGCATGCACCTACACTGCCCAATGCTAGTGCTCCTGCATCAACTTAACAACACTTAGAAATTTTTTCCTCTCAAAGTGCCATCTCATCACAAGAGTGTCGGTGGGTTAAGAGGAAAATTATGCGTTGTTTAGTCTAAGGGGACAAGTGTCATCTTGCATGTCAATCCACCTATTCCTAACGGCTAGTCTAACACCCATCAATCACAACCCACTATCTCTTAATCTCCCCACAATCTCCTAATCTCCCCACTACCATAAATTGCACAAATATTACCGTTACCATCGCAATTAGGTGCAGGAACATCACCAAAGCAATCAATGAAGCAAAGAACACAATGCACCTGCGATAACAGAGGAAAATACCCATTTATGGGAGATGCAATCTTTGCAAGAGAGGGGATACAATCTTTAGAAGGCCAATCCTCCTTCTTTCATGTCAATGATAAGAAATCTCCACTAGGACAACTTTGTGCAACCTAGAGGAGCCTACATTGAGAAAAAGTGGTCGAGAGTTCTATCTTGGAATTGTGGAAGAAAATGGAGGCGAACCATCATATGTCTCGATGGTTAGATGTAAAAAGTTCAATTTTATTCCAAGAAACTTAATGAGTATTATGTATTATTGTATAATGTGAGTGAATTTGAGGAGCAAGTAGATAGTGCTAGTAAGAAAGACATGGTGAGGATTAATGATAGGATAGCTAAGGAGAATGTGTGTGGGAGAAATTCACCAATTCGAATTTAAAATGAGAAGTAGCTATATGATTAAGGAGTTAGGAATTGACATCTTTTTATTGTCGCATCAATCCTTCCTACATCTCACACCTACACTTTGAATTAAGAAAGATTGATCCTCATGGATATAGTCTTGACTGAAGGTCATGTGGATATAGGAAGATTGATTGCTAGGGAAATACTAGCATGCAAGGATAAAACTAAGGGATTTCTGTTTTTCCCATGTTTAATAACTGAGCTTAATTTGCATGAAAGTTGGAGTCCCAAGAGATGCCAATGAACAAAGGAAGTTTCCTCCCAGTCTTTTGTCTGCTGAGTTTAAGGAAAGAACCTAAAAGCGCCAAGGAAAGCACTTACGTAGTGCGAGAGCATTTCATGTAGAAGCAACAGCAAAGTGTGAAAATTTCAACAAGAACAACATGCATGGCTAGAACTAAGATTACAAGAAATTTCTAATGTGCTATCAGAAGTGGAAACTACTATGTTTCCTAGGAAATGTATCTTTTTAGGATACAAGTCTGGAGTAAAGGGGGCCTTGTTGATGGATCTAAACAATAGAGAGTTATTATTTCTAGAAATGTCACATACCATGAGGAGGTCTTACCATACAGGAACTCTCAACCCATGTCACAATGGCACTACTACACTTCAAACCCAGCTCACTGTGATGATAATAACACTATTACTCAACCTACTACTGAGCCTATTACTGTTGTTCACAATGATGGTTTTGAAGACACGGTTACTGAACAAAGAAGATCCACCAGAGAAAGACATCAACCAGACTATCTATCTGAATATATACGTGGTCTCTCATCATCCTCCAAAGCTACATCATCCTCAAGTAAACCATATCCAATCCAAGACTTTCACTCTTTATCTCATCTATGCATAGCACATAAATCTTTTTCTGCTTCTTTAACTTCTGTCATAGAACAACGGTCATATAAAGATGCTTGTAGGGACACTTCTTGGATTGAGGCCATGAATAAAGAACTCATGGCACTAGAAACTAATGGAACTTGGGATTTGGTTGATTTTCTAATGAAAATCAAACCTATTAGCAATAAATGGGTTTATAAAGTGAAACATAGAGTTGATGGCCCAATAGAAAGATACAAGGCTAGATTAGTAGCAAAAGGCTACAATCAAGTGGAGGGTGTAACACCCCCTTATCTAATCAATTCGATCTACTAAATTAAAATCAGAGTTTCAAAATTCCACTCAAAGGAGGGCTACATTTGATGATTTAAAAAGGAAAACAGAAATTCAATTAAGTTCAAACAATGCACAAAGATTATACTAAACATGTAATCATGCGCATCACATCGGCAAAAGGGTCTAAGCCCATAACATAAGGCACCTCGGCCAGTAAGACATCAAGTCATAATACATAGTAAAAAGTTACAACAAAATGTGATAGTTTTAGTTCAAAAGACTATCTAGCAGAAAGTACACAAGATCGGCATAAGAAGCACTAAAAATCTACTCGGCCCCAACCCGGTGTTACCACGACGGAGCGGACACAACCGACTTGAGCTAGGCACAACTATCACTCATGTGTACCGCAAGTTGCCGACATGAGAAGCAACATAAAAGCGGCTAGGGTGAGTCTCTTAACACAAGTAATATAATGTGAAGAAACTTAAGGTTAGAGATAGCACTAAAGCACCTCGGTCAAAGCCTAATCTGACCCACTCACCGATAGTTAAAATAACCACAACAATTATCAATCAGCTCAAAAACACATTAAATTATGAAATGTATGCATGTATGCAACCAACCACACAGGGCATTATGCAATGAGGTACCTCCACCGTCGTTATTTAGCCTATCGGCTCTCCGTCGTTATTTACTCGTCGTTATTTGATATGGAGACCGAAGTCCTACCACATCGAGGCCGAAACCTCCTCCGTCGTAATATGCACATGAACATGTGACTTCATGACAAATGCAATCACACACCAATCAATCATAACGCATGTGAATGCTTACACCGCGTTCACCGTCGTTATTCGCCGCTAACACCGACGTCCACACCATCTAGACATCATCACAGTGCTAAGGTCGACCCTACTACACCGGTAGAATCACCCAGGACCTACAACGAGACCTCTCAATCACCTCGACACTCCATGGTGGACTAATTGTCACATCGAGGACCGCAACGACGACTTAGGGACCAAAATGTCACCTAAGGACCAAAATGGACTCTATCGCTCCCTTACTTATGCACATTTGGTGCTAAAATAGCACTCACAGTGGCGTCCCACAATGTGCTAGGCAACATTGGCGCCTAACATCACTTCGGCACACTATGTGTGTACCTCGGCTAACTACTCCAACTCGGTATTCTACATCACCTCGGCACGTAGCTCAGCTTTGGCACCTCGGCATGTTACACGCAAACCCTCAATTCGGTAAGCGCTCACGATTCACGCACTCCCTTAGGCTAGAACCTCTCACTCGTGTGGATTCACTCCTCGTACAATCTCGTCTAGTCACTTCCACTTAGGCATTTTGGCGTTTCACCTCGGTGACGCTACCTCGGCTTGAAGACTTCGGTTCACTACCTCTACACCTCGGTAACCTTAAGGCGAAAACACCTACACTTCGGTTTATGCGCGCCTTACCCTCGCTAATGGTATTTGGACACATACTCTCCCTCAAACTCACCAACAGACTCTCAACACCAAGACACCCTAGGCGTTGACTTCCTCAACTTCGGTTTCTCTCACTCTGGGTGAAGTGGTACTTGGTTTCTGCAGCGTAATAAAGGCGCTTAACTCCCATTTTACTTCTTTTACTCTGTTTCTTTACTTAAACCCAACATGCAACCCATTTCCAAAGATACCACACTCATGCACACTCGGATACTCACTCCATCGTCTCCGATCCTCTCCCTAACTCTACATGCAAACTCATTTTCTTCACACTACGCCTGATTCACCCTCCGATGCCTCACCATGCAATGCTCCTTCGTACACACAGCAGCAGAGAGTGTTACACTCCTCTCTCTTTCCCAACCGATCCACCATCGTATTCTCACCACAAATCACAAAGAAAGAGCAAAACACAAAAAACACGTTATGAACAACACATAAAACACACATGCAAGGTGATCGGAACCACTCACACCAAAATACTACCAAACACAAAACATTACAAGGATTAAAAGAGCCCCTAACCCGATCACAACCGTGAGACACACCCTCTTCACTAGCACTTCTAGGAATCCTTCAAGATTCAGCTCACTCTTCCCTTTTTCTCTTGGTTCTCCCTTCAATTCTCTTCCTTCTCTCTAAGTCTCACTTCTCTCTACTTTCTTAATTTGGTAACTTTGACTATTTTTGGAACAATGTAAATGGTCTCCTACGAAGGCACCATTTAACATGTCCTAAGGGACTTAAATGAGGCCTTGGCCTTATTAGGCCGTGGGCTTCTTCTACCCACACCCTTTCCTAACTTAGACATTTTCCTAAAGAGTAACACATGCTTAACACTCACTTAATGAATTACTTGACTAAAAAGTAAAATGTTGCAAACCCTTAATAACTCAACTAAGTTAATTAATTGAATTATTTTGGGGTGTTACAACCTCCCCTACTTAGGAGATTACGCCCTCGGAATCTTACCTCAATCAAACAAATTTCGGAATAGACTTCCTTCATCTTGCTCTCTAGCTCCCAAGTAGCATGCTCACCGGCCAGCTCCTACCCAAACCACCTTCACCAACTTGATTTCTTTTCCCTAAGGGTCTTTACTTCTCGGTCTTCAATTTCGATCGGCATTGTCTCCACAATGAGTGTCGTCTCTCACTTGCACATCATCCATTTGAATGACATGGGACTGGTCAGAACATACTTCCTCGGTTGAGATACATGGAACACATCGTGCAAATTTGATGATTGGGTGGCAATGCAATTGATGACGCCACCTTCCCAACTCTCTCCAAGATTTGATAGGGTCCAATGAAACGAGGATAGTTTCTTGGACCTCGAGCTCGTCCAACTCGATCCACGGGGGTGACTCTAAGGAATACATGGTCGTAGGCTTGAAATTCTAAGTCTTTCCTCCTTTTGTCATGGTAACTCTTCCGTCATGCGCTTTGTGGACGCCTCATCTTCTCTCGATCATCTTAACCTTCTCGGTAGTCTCTCTAACCAACTCGGGTCCTAACACAACCCTCTCTCTGTTTCATGCCAACATAGTGGAGTCCTACACCTACGGCCATACAATGCTTCAAATGGTGCCATTCCAATACTTGAATGATGATTTGTTGTTGTAAGTGAATTCTATCAATGGTAGATACGAATCCCACGCACCTCCTTGCTCAAGCACACAAGCTCTCAATAAATCTTCTAAGGATTTGGATAGTCCTCTCGGATTGACCATCGACCGAGGATGGTATGCCGAGCTCAAACGCAACTTGGAACCCAACGCCTCTTGCAAACTCTTCCAAAATTCGAAGTAAACCTTGGATCTCATGTCGATACAATACTCAAAGGGGTTCCATGAAGCTTCACAATGACATTGATATAAATTTACGCTAACTCTAAGACTTTGGGTATGTGATGTTAATAGGAATAAAGTGTGATGACTTTGTCACCTATCAACAATCACCCAAATGGTGTCAAACCCTCTTGTTTTCCTGCAACCCGGTTACAAAGTCCATGGAAATCTTTGTCCCACTTCCATTCGGGAATATGCAGCGGTTGCATCAACCCCGCCGGCCACGGTGCTCCACCTTTGACTTACGGCAAGTCAAACAAGCATAGATGAAACGAGCCACATCCTTCTTCATTCCTTGCCACGAATAATTTCTTCAAGTCTTGATACATCTTCGTAGCTCCACGGATGGATACTCAACCGACTTCACGTGACACTCCTCCGCACTGCCTTCTTGATCTCCTCATCATCGTGTATACATATCCGACCTCCGAACCTCAACAATCCTTGCGCATCCAACTCAAAATCTTTGTTATCAGCTCGGCCAACTCTCACAAACACATCAACCAACTTCACATCAACCTTCTGTGCTTCCCTTATACTAACCATGAACTCATTGGTGATCTTCAGCATCCCCAACTTAACACTCCGAGGTGTTACTTCACATACTAGGCTCAAATCTCTAAACTGTTCAATCAATTCCGGCTCCTTTACCATCATCGATGACATATGCAGAGATTTCCTACTCGGTAGCATCGCCTACAACATTGGCCTTCCCCGGGTGATAGTTCGCATCAAGTCATAGTCCTTCAATAACTCCAACCATCTCCTCTCGCCTCATATTCAATTCCTTACGATCAAACAAGTCTTTGTAAACCCTTGTGATCACTAAACACCTCGAACCTCGAACCATAAAGGTAATGCCTCCATATCTTCAATGCAAACACTACGGCAAACTAGCTCTAAATCATGAGTGGGGTAATTCTTCTCATGAGTCTTGATTTGCCTTGAAGCGCACGCCACTACTTTACCTTCTTGCATCGACACACGCCCCAAACCTAACTTAGATGCATCACAATAGATCACAAAAGGATCATCCGGATTAGGCAACGCCAAGATCGGCGGACGTTGTCAATCTCCTCTTCAACTCTTGGAAACTCTCTTCAGATCGGTCATCCCATACGAAAG
Organism: Oxytropis ochrocephala; assembly: GCA_020916435.1. NCBI lineage: Eukaryota > Viridiplantae > Streptophyta > Magnoliopsida > Fabales > Fabaceae > Oxytropis > Oxytropis ochrocephala. The sequence goes on along the minus strand of CM037090.1, from coordinate 57,519,769 downwards.
CCCTATCTTTACATATCAATTGGGTTAATGGCAACGCCAATTTGGAGAAACCCTCAATGAATCTTCTGTAATAACCGGCTAATCCCATGAAGCTCCTCACTTCCGTGGCTGACTTGGGTCTCTCCCACTTCAACACAGCTTCAATCTTTGAAGGGTCCACTGCAATCCCATTGCTGGAAATCACATGGCCTAGGAAACTCACTTCCTCAACCAAAACTCACACTTGGATAGCTTCGCATACAGCTTCTTCTCCTTCAGAACCTTCAGCACTACCCTTAAGTGCTCGGCATGCTCTTCTGCCGACTTGGAGTAGACCAAGATATCATCTATGAACACTACCACAAACCGATCTAAGTACTCATGGAAAATACGATTCATATACTCCATGAATACCCCTGGAGCATTAGTGACACCGAATGACATTACTAAGTACTCGTAGTGTCCATACCGAGTTCTAAAAGCCGTCTTTGGTACGTCTTCGTCCTTCACTTTGATTTGATGGTAGCCCGACCTCAAATCAATCTTGGAAAATACCTGAGCACCCACTAATTGATCCATCAAATCGTCAATTCTTGGTAGTGGATACTTGTTCTTAATTGTAACCTTGTTCAACTGTCTGTAGTCCACGCACAACCTCATGCTTCCATCTTTCTTCTTCACTAGCAACACAGGTGCTCCCCACGGTGATACGCTCGGTCTCACGAATTTCCTTTCTAGCAATTCTTCCAACTGTTTCTTCAGCTCGGATGCAGACATCCTATAAGGTGCCATAGACACCGGTCTTGTTCCAGGAATCAATTCTATGGTGAACTCGATCTCTCTCTCAGGTGGCACATCAGGAATTTCTTCAGGAAACACCTCGGCAAACTCTCTAACCACTGGCAGATCTTCAATCTTGACTTGATTCTCTACTGTTAATGACGCCCATAATGCAAACAGAGTAACCCCTTCTCCTAACAACTTGCGCACTTGTCTAGCAGGAAGTAAAGCCGATTCCTTCACCTCGGTAGCAGGAAAACTAACCGATCTCTCAGCGCAATTGATATGAACATGGTTGTCTACCAACCAGTCCATACCAAGGATGACGTCCATTCCCTCTAGTGGTAAACAAATTAAGTTAACAGTGAAGTTGATAACTCATATTTATATGAGTTATTTATACCTCTAATCATTAAATTAAGTAAGTTCTCAAGTAATATTAGTATAGTATATATTGCATTTCTATTAATATTAGGATAGGAAAGGCTAAACACTGCTTTGCTATGAAATTGGCACATTTGGTGCCCTTGTGATTATTTTGATGTATCTTGTGAAGTAGTGCAGTGTTTAGCGCTATAGCGCCTAACGCTATAGCGTCAAGAGGGCGTGTGATTGAGCATCTAAAGGAAAAGTGAAATTTTGGCGCCAAGCTCATTAATCCATGTTCCATATATTGTGTCCACAGTACTAGAAATGACATGTGCGGATTTTATTGGATTTGTGTGGACACTTGTCATTGCATGAGTAAAGGAATAGTGGAGTAGGTGAAAAAGTAAACATCACCTTTCTTGACTTTGGAAGGGAGTTGTACCTCAAGGCTAGATATACTAGAGAGGTGATCTCCCTCATCATACCACCGAGACTTCCCAACGAAGATAGAGAGAGTATTGGTAGAGAGAGAAAGTGTGACACTTCTTCTTCTCCATTGATACACATTTGAAGCTTTTGCTATTTTACTTTCTTCTTTGTATTTTTCTGTACTTTTTCTCATGGTGTAAGGCTGATGATGAGCCATCTTAGCGTGGATGATTAGGGGACTTCAAGCTTGTATCTTTTGCACTTGTAATTTCCTTCTTACCTACGGTAATACAAGTAGTTTTATTTGTGTTATTTTGATGTTGCTCAACATGAGCTAAACTCTTTGAGTTGGGTTGCTATAGCTTGTAATGAACCATTAATACTTCGTATATAATTTCTCACGTTTTGTGTTTTAATCCTTGTGTGATAACTCTTCCAAACTTGTTTTATATTTGGCCACGTAAAACTAGTACCTCTGTGGATTCAGACATGAACCATAGAGAGAACTCAAGGATTAATATAAATGATAAGATTGGTTGAAGACATTTAATCAATTTTTGCTTCCTCTAGACATAGAAGTTGCAATAGTTTATAAAGCATGAGCTGTGGGATCTTGATTATACAGGGGTGAACCTATTTAGAACCTAGACATAGGCATCTTGTAGTGAAACCCTGGCGCTAGTGACTGAAAGGCACAAAATATTTGCAACAGCGCTTAACGCTATAGCGTGTGACGTTATAGCGTCTTGTTTCTGGGAATTTACATAGTGAAAGCAATCCAACTTATTTCTCTCATATTTTAACTCACCGTTAGCTTGTTACTTTTCAACCCTTGTTAAACTGAACTTTGTTACTCAACCTATTTGCTACTTGTTCCTCTAAAGTGTAATTCCTTTTTAAACTCTAAAATTAATACCAATCCCTGTGGAGACGAATTCTACTTATCATTATATTACTTGTTGCGATTGTGTACACTTGCACATCTACTTTTCGCACAACAAGTTTTTGGCGCCGCGTTGTTGGGGATTGCATTTAATTTTTATTGTTTAGAAATTATTACAACCTTAGGGGGAGGTTTTACCTTGGTATTTTTCGTGGTGTGTGTTACGGGAAGTGCTATAGCGTCGATGCTATAGCGTATGCCAGCATCAGAACCACCCACTTTTGAGTTTGATCTGAACCGCAGAGAAGATCGAGAAGGCTAAGACGCCAACAAAGACTACAACAACTCAGACCAACTATGTCTGAACACTCTAATCCTACTGTAAGAGGTTCAATGGGTGGAAGAACACCCTCTCAAATAGGAAGAAGAGGCCAAAGAGGTGGAAGGCAAGGTCCTTTTACCCATACCAAACCGATGATGAATAATTTGGTATAGAAAGGTTTTTGAACCAAGCTCCAAATCAAATGGTGAATGACAGAGACAGGCCAATGAGAGATTATGCTGTGTTTGATCCACAGTCCATGGAGACAAGTATCACTAGGCCTGTTGTGACTGCTACTCATTTTGAGTTCAAGCCTATGATGTTCCAAATGCTCCAAACAACTGGACAATTTGGAGGTTCCACTCAAGAAGATCCTTTTGCCCATCTGAGAAACTTTCTAGAAGTGTGCAGTAATTTCATTATCCCAGGGGTGAGTGAGGATGCATTCAGGCTGAAACTGTTTCCTTATTCTTTAAAAGACAGAGCAAAGGCTTGGTTGAATTCCTTGGAGTCCAATTCTATCACAACTTGGGAAGATATGACAAAGAAGTTTCTGGAGAAATATTTCCCACCAAACAAGAATGCTAGGATGAGGAATGACATCACATCCTTTAAGCAAAAAGAAGGTGAATCATTGCATGAGGCTTGGGAAAGGTGGAAAGAATTGCTTAGGAAATGTCCACATCATGGAATTCCTATAGTAATTCAAATGGAGACCTTCTACAATGGGCTAGAGGCACCTACTAGGTCCATGTTGGATGCCTCATCTGGAGGTGTAATCCTTAACTCCTCATACAATGAAGCTTGTGAGCTTATAGAGCGCATTGCCATTAACAGCTCTTCATGGCCTACTGAAAGGTTGAATTCTACAAGGAAAGTAGCTGGGGTTCATGAAGTGAGTGAGGTTTCTGCTCTCTCAGCCCAGGTGGCTACTCTGACTAATATGATTAAAGAGCTGAACACTTCCAACGCTATAGCATCTGATGCTATAGCGCCTGAAAGATCTACTGCTGCAGCTATTGAACAAGCTCCACCTGGAGAAGCAAGTTGTGTATATTGTGGAGGAGCTCATTTGTATGAAGAGTGCACAACAAACCCTGCTTCTGTCAACTATGTGGGTTACAACAAGGGCAACAACCCTTATTCTAATACATACAACCCTGGTTGGAGGAATCATCCTAACTTCAGGTGGGGGGGAGGAAATAATGCTAACACAAGCACAAATGCTCCTGCTATTCCCCCTGGATTCCCAAGACAACAACAACAGCAACCTCCTAGACAAAATGCTCCTGCTCCTCCTATGGATAACTCAATGGAGTCTCTGCTAAGGTCATTCATCAGTGATTGTAAGACAACAATGCAGACTCATGAAGCATCAATCAAGACTCTGGAGAATCAAGTGGGACAGATTGCATCTGCTCTCACTCAAAGGCAAAATGGTGGACTTCCTTCCACTCTTTGAACCATCTTCATCTCATGCACCGGGCAAGGAGCATGTGAAAGCAATAACCACCGAGGAGTGGTAAAGAGGTAACTACGCACCCAAGAATTTAGAGTCAAGTGTTCTTTGGAAATAAAAAGAATTTTCCGGACGTTATAGCACTGACGCTATAGCGTCAAATGCAAACAGAACACTGATCCTAAATTGGTGCACGAATATCCTGCTCCCCCCTTTCCTCAAAGGTTAAAAAAAGGCACATGAGGACAAACAATTTAATAAATTTCTTGAGGTGTTAAAACAATTGCACATTAATGTTCCTCTAGTTGAGGCATTACAACAAATGCCCAACTATGCCAAATTTATGAAAGATGTTTTGACAAAGAAAAGAAGGTTGGGAGAATTTGAAAGCGTGGCAATGATCGGGAATGCAAGCATGTTGATGCAAAATAAACTCCCCGAGAAAATTAAAAGACCTGGCGACTTCACAATACCTGTTCCATTGGAAATTTTTATTTCGGTCGTGCTTTATGTGACTTAGGGGCAAGTATTAACTTAATGCCTAAGTCCATTTACACACAATTGGGTATAGGAACCGCCAGGCCTATACGTAAGCCTCGGTTAGGTGATAGGTCACTTGCCTATCACGAAGGAATACTTGGAGGATGTTTTAATTAAGGTAGATAAATTTGTTTTTCTGTTGACTTTGTTATTCTAGATTTTGAAAGCAGATGCGAGAGGTACCTATCATTTTAGGTAGACCCTTCTTGGCTACTGGGGAAGACACTCATAGATGTTCAAAAAGGAGAATTGACAATGAGGGTTAATGACCAAGAAGTGAATATCAATGTTCTCAATGCTTTAAGACTTCCGGATGTCAATATGAAGAATGTTCCTTTGTGGTTTCTCTTGACCAAGTGGTTCAAAAACATTTTCAAAAATCTAACAACCACTTGGGAAAGGTGCTAAACATCTTGAGGAACATGAATTGTTGAAAGAAGAAGAATTTCAAGAAGGCAAGCAAGTGTGAATGAGGTTTGGACTAGGAGATATGAGTCACTAGAGCAAGAAAATTCAAACCTCAAGAAGAGTGTTCCTTCTATTGTTCAACCACCGATCTAGAGTTGAAAGAATTACCCAAGCACTGAAATATGCATATCACGGGGACAATGAGACTCTACACTGTCATCATTTCGCTAGTTTGAACCAAAACCAAGAGGTGGAGCTCATTACAACTCGAAGAGGCACAAAAAGGCAATAGGTTGGCAAATGTCCGATATACATGGGATAAGTCCTACAATCTGCATGCACAGGATTGTGTTAGAGGAAAATGCTAAACATAGCATTGAAGGTCAAAAAGAAGGCTTAATCCCATAATGAAGGAAGTGGTGAAGAAGGAGATCCTCAAGTGGTTAGATGCGGGGATTGTGTATCCTATTTACGACGGTGCATGGGTTAATTACTGTGCAATGTGTTCCCAAAAAGGGTGGTGTCACTTTGTGATCACAAATGACAAAAATGAGTTGATTCCCACAAGAGCAGTGGATCGGTTGGAGAATTTGCATGGACTACGGGGAAATTGAACAAGGCCACAAAGAAAGACCATTCCCTCTTCCCTTTATTGACCAAATGTTGGACAGACTTCTTTGGTAAGGACTATTATCGCTTTCTTGATGGCTATTACGGCTATAACCAAATAGCAATAGTTCACGAAGACCAAAGAAAGACCACATTCACATGTCCTTATGGCACATTTGCTTTTAGGAGAATGCCCTTTGGGTGTGTAATGCCTCGCAACTTTCGAGAGATGTATGATGTCCATATTCTCGACTTCATTGAAAAATCTATGGAGGTGTTTATGGATGACTTCTCTGTATTTGGGGATAGCTTCGAAGTGTTTGGATAACTTGGAAGAGATACGATAAGATGTGAAGAAACAAATCTTGTGCTCAATTGGGAGAAATGTCACTTCATGGTGCAAGAAGGAATTGTACTAGGGCATAGGATCTCCAAGAAAGGCTTAGAGGTGGATAGGGCCAAGATTGAAGTCATTGAAAAATTGCCACCCCCTCAAGTGTCAAAGGTATAAGAAGCTTCCTTGGGCATCTTTGGTTTCTACAGGAGATTCATTAAAGACTTCTCAAAGATCTCAAAACCTCTATGTCAACTCCTTCAAAGATGACACCACTTTCAACTTTGATGATGCATGCCTTGAAGCCTTCCGAAGTTAAAGAAAGCTCGATTCTTGCACCTATCATTGTTGCCCCGATTGGAGTAAACCATTTGAGCTCATGTGTGATGCAAGTGACTATCTTTGTGGGAGCCGTGCTTGGGCAAAGGTATGCGATAAAATCTTTCATTCCATTTACTATGCAAGCAAAACACTTATTGAAGCACGCGGTTAAATTACACGATTCTTGAAAAAGAGCTATTAGTCGTGGTTTTGCCTTTGATAAATTTAGATCATACTTGGTTGGCACAAAAGTAATTGTTTTTTACAGACCATTCAGCCATCAAGTATTTGATCTCTAAAAAGATGCAAAACCAAGGCTAATAAGATGGGTTCTCCTCCTCCAAGAATTTGACTTGGAAATTCATGATAAAAAGGGGTGGAGAACCAAGTTCTTTGACCATTTGTCTAGACTTGAAGGAGACAATGCAGTGAGCAGGAGGAGAGATTAAAGAAATCTTCCCGGATGAGGCGTTGTTTGCGATGCAGATAAAAAAATGTAACGCTATAGCGATTTGCCGCTATAACGCTCGACGCTATAAGCGTCTCAAGACATCGCTCCATGGTTTCTTCGCGATATCGTGAATAACTTGGTAAGCGTAATTGTGTGCTGCAGATCTGAATTATCAACAAAGAAAAAGGTTTTTCCATGTAGTGAAAGACTATTATTGGGATGAGCCTTTTCTCTACAAGAAATGCCAAGACCAAGTGATAAGAAGGTGCCTTGCAGAGGAAGAACAACCTCAAGTGTTAGAGCATTGTCATGCTTCACCATGTAGTGGACACTTTGGAGGAACTAGAACATTTGCAAAAGGTTGCGCAATGTGGGTATTATCGCCCACATTATTCAAGGATGCTCAAGAATGGGTAAAGAAGCTGTGCAAGGTGTCAAAGGGTCGGGAACATTTCAAACAAGCATGAAATGCCCTTAACCAACATCTTAGAGATTGAACTCTTTGATGTATGGGGCATGGATTTTATGGGTCCCTTTTCTCCTTCTCATGGTAATTTGTATATTTGGTGGTGTGGATTATGTTTCCAAATGGGTTGAAGCTGTGGCTCTTCCCAACAATGATGCCAAGTCAGTCAGCAAGTTTCTGCAGAAGAACATATTCACCAGATATGGTACACCAAGAGCAATTATCAGTGATGAGGGTTCTCACTTTTGTAACAAGTTGATTGAGTCTCTATTGGGAAAATATGGAGTGAGGCACAAAATTGCCACTGCATACCACCCACAAACAAATGGGCAAGCTGAATTGTCCAATAGAGAAATCAAAAGGATGCTTGAAAAAATGGTGGGACCTTCAAGAAAGGACTGGTCAATTCATCTGGATGATGCTTTATGGGCTTACAGGACAGCTTTCAAGACACCTCTGGGAATGTCTCCATAGAGACTTGTGTTTGGGAAAGCATGTCACCTCCCTATTGAGTTGCAACACAAAGCTCATTGGGCCATAAAAAAACTCAACTTTGATTGTGATAGGGCAGGTAAGGCTAGGCTACTGCAATTAAATGAACTTGATGAAATTAGGCATGCTGCCTATGAGAGTTCAGCCATTTACAAAGAAAAAACAAAGATGTGGCATGACAGGAAGATACAAAACAGAGAGCTGATTGAAGGAGGCCAAGTGCTCCTTTTCAATTCTAGATTAAAATTGTTTCCTGGCAAGCTTAAATCAAGGTGGTCTGGCCCTTTTAAATTAGTCAAGGTCTACCCTTATGGTGCAGTGGATTTATTTGATCAAGCAACCAACACCACTTTCAAGGTGAATGGGCAAAGAGTAAAACAATACCATGGTGACAACGTGATGAGGACAAGACCTCAATTGATCTTCAAGATCCCTAACATCAAATGAAGAAGTCAGGCTGATGACTCTTAAAACAAGCGCTCTTGGGAGGCACCCCAAGGTTTTTAATTAACAGTTCTGTTGTTTTTATTTTATTTTGCAGGAGGAAAAATTTTTGTGTTGAGGAATTTGGGAATTTGAAGGCCTGAAGTGTGATGTTGACGCTATAGCGTCAAGAGGAGGTAGCTGGCAAGAAGAATTGTTTTTATTTTAAAGTATGGGACAGTTATAATGACGTGGCACGCGCGCCCTGTGCACTTCAAGCTCGCTGCGCCCTATGCGCCCACGCAGGATCGCCTGATCACTTGATCACTCCACCCATCAACAACGGTCAAATCATTCAATTCCCCATAACCTCTCACTCAACCACTCCCTTCTCTTTCTCCCTTTCTAACCGTTGAATCTCTTTCTCTTTCCCTAACCCCAATTTTTCCATAACTTCATTCCTTAATCTCTGCAACGCAACCGATCTCACATTTCAGTTCACAAATTAACAAATTTCTTTCATCTCTTCAAAAATCTCAAAATGGTGAAGAAGCATTCGACTGAAAAGCCCCAGAAAAAGGCCAAGACCTCTGAACCCAGTTCCTCAAGAGCCATAGACCCAAAGGATGATCCTGCGCGCTACTGGAAGATGAACTTCATCGCAGAAAGGGGTTTCAAAACTGAAAAAGCTCCTGACGTGTTCACATCCACTGTTATAGCGTTAGGGTGGCAGAAATTTATCAAGCACAGAGGGGAATTTGTGGTTCCTCTGGTGAGAGAGTTTTACAAAGGAATTCCTCCTCCAAAAGGGGGAAAGCCCCAAACCTATTCTATGGTTAGGGGTGAAATGGTTGATTTTAGCCCAAGTGCTATCAATGACCACTTCAAGTTGGGTTATTCTGGAAAGGCCCTAGACAAGAAGCTTGATACATGGGGATGCGATGAAATGGAGGAGGTCAAGAAGAGAATCTGTGTGGAGGAAGCAACATGGGAGAGGTTTGGCTCAGAGTTTAAAGTCAAGAAGGCATTTCTGGTTGATGAGGCTGCAATGTGGTTTACCTTCATCAGGCATTCACTCATGCCTACTTCCCACACAACAAATGTGGAGAAGGACAGGTTGATAGTGCTTGATGCTATTCTGGAAGGTGAGAGCATAGATGTGGGCAAAATCATTGCCAGAGAAATTGAGAAAAGCAGGCTCAAAACTGACGGTAATCTCTACTTTCCCTGTTTAATTACTGAATTATGCAAGCAGGCTGAAGTTGAAATTGAAATCCGTGATGAGAGGAGGACTCCTCAAGGAGATATTCCTGCTGTTTTTAAACCCAGACAGAGAAGTGCTAGCGCTATAGCGTCTGATGCTATAGCGCTCAATCAGTTGAAAAAGAATCAGCAGGTACTGTGTAAGTTTGTCAAGGCTAAGTTTGAATGGGAGAAGGCTGTGCTGGAAAAATTATCTAGGGGAAAGGAATTAATGGAACCCCCTGTGTTCCCAGAATGGTTAATTGAAGAGGAGGGTGTGAAGGAGCCACCCCAACCAAAAGAAAGGGTGAGTAAGAAGGCTGCTGCAGAACCAATCAAGAAGAGAGCCAGGAGCCCTGCCTTGAAGAAGGTAAAGAGCCCTGCTAAGAAGAAAGCAAAGGTGAGTAGTGAAGAGTCCCTCAACACTGAGGATTTAGAAGAGCTGAGTGAAGAAGATGAAGAGGAGACAAGGAGGGTGATGATGAAAGAAGTCAATGATTACGAGGAGGAAGAGGATTTACGAGAGTGAAGAGAAGTCCGTGAAGAGAGCCCAGAGAAGGAGGAAGAATCGAGAAAGTGAAGATGAAGAAGTGATCGCTGATCCCACACCAAGCCCCACAAGACTACCCTCACCACAAGCCCAAGACCAAATCATTCTGAAACACCACAACTGAACCAACCATGCCTCCACGGAACCAAAGAAAAGAAAAGTCACCTCACCGCTCAACAAACACCAAACCTAAATGAACCACCACGGCCCGTAACCATCTATCCAATCCCCAATTCCACAAAAGAACAAAGTCCACCACTGTTTCACCACAACATTCATTTCCCAAAATCCTGCTGAGGCCTCGCTAGCGCTATAGCGTCTCGAGGCTATAGCGCTGCAGCATGATCAAGCCCTGTTTCATCTGTGTGTCAGTGCAACGAGGTCTCCTAGGCTTAAACAAAGAGCCCAAAGGAGCCCTCAATCAAAACTAACATTATTGCAGGATCTCAAGAAGAAGCCCAAGCTATGGCCGAGAGTCCTCCAAGCGGAAGTAGCCCGAGGCCCAGTGCCATCCGCACTCCAGCGCGGCGGAAGGAGAAGCATGTGGCAGCAAAAAGGCCAACGTATGTATCTGCAAGGAGGAGCCCAGGAGCCAAGCTGACTGTAATTGAAGAAGTGGATGAAGAAAGAGTGCAGCAAGAAGCACAACAGTCTGGGAAGGAAGTGTCTGAACAGGAGAAGGAGGCTGCTAGCAAGCTAGCAGAGATGAGGGAAGAAAAACAGAAGGCAGCACCTGGTGGAAGCGCTATAGCGTCTGAGGCTATAGCGCCTGAGGGAGAGCAAAAGGAAGAGAAGAAGAAGAAAAAGGCTGTAAAGCCTCCTCAGCCATCACGTGTTAGCTCAAGAACCAGGTCTGGTCTGGTTAAGAAGTGAATTTAATTTTCTGCTGTATAAGTTTAATGTTTTGTGAACAAAAATAAATTGTGAAGCGCTATAGCGTCTGTCTTGCGCTTCACAAATGTTTTAAGACTTGGTTTAATTTGTTTGTGTGTTAAGTTCAGGCCTCTCCCTAGTTCTTTAAAGAGCAGTGAGGACACTGCTCACTTTTGTTGTGGGGGGAGGACCTAAAGTTGTTAATGTTTTTGTTAATGTTTTTTCAAAATGTTCTGTTTCAAGTGCCTCAATTTTAAGTATAGTCATTGAATGCGTTCCCCTTGGGCTGATTGTAATGATAATGGTGTGAGCAGAGGCGGATTCAAAGGGTGTTCCTGGTGTTCCCAGGAACACCCAAACATCCTAGCTTTAGTGGTAGTATACCCATATTTTATCTAAAAGGTCTTGGGTTCGATACACAAGGAACACACATATATAATTTTTTTTTTCTTTCTCACAGCAAAAACAAAAGAACGCTTCCTCCAATCAGAAACCCACACCGCACGCTCCTCCCGCAAAAACGAAAACGCACGCAGCACGCTTCCTCTTCTCTGCGACTCCGCGTCTTCTTCCTTTCTCTGCGTGACTGCGTCTTCTTCCTCTTCACCTCTTTCTTTCTTCTTCATCTTCAACAAGCTTCCTTTCTTCTTCATCTTCAACAAGCTTCCCTTTGAATCCGCCTCTGCGTTCTCTGCGTCTTCTTCCGTTCTCTGTGTCTTCATCAAAACACACAGAAAAACGAAAACGCACGCTTCCTCTTCTCTGCATCTTCAACAAGCTTCCTTTCTTCTTCATCTTCAACAAGCTTTAATTTCACTCTTAAAAGGTATTGATTTCACTTTTTTGTGGGTCTATTTTTATTTTCATTCTAATGAACTGATTTTTATAATTTGTTGATTTCTTCTTCAGCTTTCGTTGGTTTCGGTCTTTCGGAATCTATTGATTTCAGAATTCAGAATCTGTTGATTTCAAATCCTTTGCCTCTTTAATCCTTTCTGGTAAAAAATTGATATTCTTATTGGAATGTTCTCCATGGAAATTGATGAATTGAGGTTCACAAGTTGAAGTTCTTAATCTGGAGTTGCAAAAATGAGATTAAGTATAATAGAGTAGTTTTTTATTTTAGTTAAAAAAAAAAGTTCTTTGGATCTGTTCTGGAAATTGGAGTTGCTCTGTTTTTTACATTTCAATAGTAATAAAATTAAGTTTGCCTATTTTCTTTTCTATTTTCATGTATAGTTTAACACTTTGTCTATTTTGTTTTGCTCCCCCTTTGCGTGGAAGGTATATATGTACCTTTTTAACGTGCTTCAATTTAACATGCAGCTGTTGTAGAATCTAGAAACTCATCATGGTGGCAACTGCTGCTATAATCTGTTGATTTCTTCTTCAGCAGTTCAGCTTTCGTTGATTTCACTCTTAAAAGGTATTTGTGCTAGTTACCATATGTTTGATTGTACAATTTGTGACTAGGAAGATTCTATTTTTGTGGATAATAAGAAAACCATGTATATGAATATGACAGTATTTCAAGTGGTGATGATATAATATTATAATATATGCTCAGTGAATACTGAATGGTGTATTTGGAGTTATAAGTTATTTGAGCTTTTCTATTGGTGATGTTTCTCTTGTTTGATTGTGGCTTTCATTGAATAGTATGCTTAGGTATTTTTCCAAGAAACCCAAAGTTTCACCACCAATTCAACCACCAATTCCACCACCAATTCCACAACCAATTCCACAAGATCATGACACACCAATTCCACCACCAATTCTACAAGATCATGACCAATCAATTCAACCACCGATTACTCAAATTCGTGAACTCACGGATGATGATATTATTGAGAAATGGGCATATTTGGAGATGGACCCCTCGAAAAGAAAACAAATTCTTGAGTATCATCCAAATGTGCAAGATGAAGTAAGAAGAGCTTACCTTTTAAATGGTCCTAACCAAATACCTTTTAAATGGTCCTAACCCAGTACCTTTTAACTGGTACTGGGTTGAATCAAGAAATGTCTATTACAAGAGCGGGGGATACACGTTGGGGATCTCACTTTAGGACTCTTAGTAGGTTGCATAGCTTGTTTAATCCCATCGTTGAAATGCTTGAAGACCTCATAAGTGATAGATCGTGTAACGGTGAACCACAAAGTTTGTTGTTCGCAATGCAAACTTTTGGTTTCATTTTTATGTTGCATCTAATGGTTGATGTGTTATCGATTACAAATGATTTGTCTCAAGCATTACAAAAGGGTGATCAAGATATTGTGAATGCCATGGATCTTGTCCGACATAACAAGGCAAAGTTTCAAGAAATGAGAGATGGTGGATGGGAAAAGTTTTATGAAAAAGTCGTATCTTCTTGTGGTAACCTTGAAATTGATGTGCCCGATATGGATTCACGGCATGTGAAACATAACAAGTCCAAGCGTCGTTCTCCGTTGGTCACAAATTTTCATTATTTCAAACATGATTGCTTCTTGGGTATCATAGATTTGGTGTTGAAAGAGTTGAATGAACGGTTTACTCCACGAAAATATTGAGTTGTTGCATTGTGTAGCATGCTTGAGTCCTTGCGATTCATTTAAAGCGTTTGATTCAAAATTGCTTGTGAGGTTAGCGAGATTGTATCGGTGACTTTGATGATGTTGATGATGTGGAGTTGTCTAGCCAACTTGATAATTATATTAGGAGTGTTAAAGATGATGATAGATTTTCCAATTTGAATGGGCTCTCGGATCTTTGTAAGACTCTTGTGCAAACAAAGAAGAACAAGACCTATAGATTTGTGTATAGGCTTCTGAAATTAGCTTTATCTTTACCGGTGGCAACCGCAACTGTTGAGCGGGTATTTTCAGGAATGAAGTATGTGAAGGATGAATTGAGAAGCAGGATGTCCAACCCGTGGCTTAATGATTGTTTGGTGACATTTGTGGATAAAGATGTTTTTAGCACAGTCGATGATTTAGATATCATCAAACGCTTCCAGTCTATGAGAAAGAGGAAAATGCAATTAAACTTGGATTAAAAGGTACTTTATTTTGAAACATTACTTTATCGTTGATTTTTTTGGAACATTACTTTATCGTTATTTTTTTTTGTAAAATCATACAATTGTTAAATCATTGAAGAAAAAGGAACACCCTATTCTAAAATCCTGGATCCGCCCCTGGGTGTGAGTGAGTAAGAGAGCTGTGCTTTTAGATGAAATCTTTGCTTATTATTGCTCTCACACGTAAATCTCTGTGCTTAAGAAGAAACTTAGCTAGCCAAGGACTATCTGAGGTTTAGGCTAGTCTGAGTTAACCAAGGTGAGATCAAGGCTTGAATAAAAACTTGAAGAGTTGTTGAAGCATAAGTTTGGGGGTGTTGGGCTATATAAAGGTTAGGTACAAAGGTCTTAGGGTGGTCAGTGACTTAAAAGTTTAATGTAAATATGTTGTAAAGCTGTAGTTACCCAAAACAAAAGCTAGGCTGTCCCAAAGGCAAAGAAAGAGGCAAAGCCTCGTGTTAAAAAAAAAAAAAAAAAAATATATATAATAATTGCTGAGGAGCCAAGTAATGAGGGGGCTACAGCTAGTAAATCTGTTATCTTTGTTCAAGCGCTATAGCGTCAAACGCTATAGCGTGAGCTGTTTAGATTCAATAAGTTAGGAACACTGACCATAGACTTGAAGTGCCTAGTTAAACCCTTTGTCATGCCTGAAAATCCCCATTCCTGTGTGAAAATGTTAATCTAGTCATTGTTTTGAAAGAGTTCTTGATTTTACCAAAAGAAGACCATTCTTTCCAAGGCTAAAGAGAAATCCAAATCTAGCTAGGAATTGAGATGAGTCAAGAGATCACACACACACTATTGAGCAGTAATAAGCTTAGAAGTTGAATAAATGCATTGGTGTGTTGGTGTGAGTGTGAATCTGAACTGTTAGCCCATTGAGAAAATGTTTGAGTGAGTATGCTTAGAAATGAAGTGTTGATCAGAGCATGTGTGTTGTAAATAGTGTCAGTTTGTTGTCTTTGCAAGTGTCATTACTTGGGGACAAGCAATGGTTTAAGTTTGGGGGTGTGATAACTCATATTTATATGAGTTATTTATACCTCTAATCATTAAATTAAGTAAGTTCTCAAGTAATATTAGTATAGTATATATTGCATTTCTATTAATATTAGGATAGGAAAGGCTAAACACTGCTTTGCTATGAAATTGGCACATTTGGTGCCCTTGTGATTATTTTGATGTATCTTGTGAAGTAGTGCAGTGTTTAGCGCTATAGCGTCTAACGCTATAGCGTCAAGAGGGCAGCGCAGTTGAGCATCTAAAGGAAAAGTGAAATTTTGGCGCCAAGCTCATTAATCCATGTTCCATATATTGTGTCCACAGTACCTAGCTGACATGTGCGGATTTTATTGGATTTGTGTGGACACTTGTCATTGCATGAGTAAAGGAATAGTGGAGTAGGTGAAAAAGTAAACATCACCTTCTTGACTTTGGAAGGGGAGTTGTACCTCAAGGCTAGATATACTAGAGGCTGATCTCCCCTCATCATACCCTGAGACTTCCCAACGAAGATAGAGAGAGTATTGGTAGAGAGAGAAAGTGTGACACTTCTTCTTCTCCATTGATACACATTTGAAGCTTTTGCTATTTTACTTTCTTCTTTGTATTTTTCTGTACTTTTTCTCATGGTGTAAGGCTGATGATGAGCCATCTTAGCGTGGATGATTAGGGGACTTCAAGCTTGTATCTTTTGCACTTGTAATTTCCTTCTTACCTACGGTAATACAAGTAGTTTTATTTGTGTTATTTTGATGTTGCTCAACATGAGCTAAACTCTTTGAGTTGGGTTGCTATAGCTTGTAATGAACCATTAATACTTCGTATATAATTTCTCACGTTTTGTGTTTTAATCCTTGTGTGATAACTCTTCCAAACTTGTTTTATATTTGGCCACGTAAAACTAGTACCTCTGTGGATTCAGACATGAACCATAGAGAGAACTCAAGGATTAATATAAATGATAAGATTGGTTGAAGACATTTAATCAATTTTTGCTTCCTCTAGACATAGAAGTTGCAATAGTTTATAAAGCATGAGTGTGGGATCTTGATTATACTGGGGGTGAACCTATTTAGAACCTAGACATAGGCATCTTGTAGTGAAACCACGGCGCTAGTGATTGAAAGGCACAAAATATTTTGCAAATAGCTTAACGCTATAGCGTGTGACGTTATAGCGTCTTGTTTCTGGGAATTTACATAGTGAAAGCAATCCAACTTATTTCTCTCATATTTTAACTCACCGTTAGCTTGTTACTTTTCAACCCTTGTTAAACTGAACTTTGTTACTCAACCTATTTGCTACTTGTTCCTCTAAAGTGTAATTCCTTTTAAACTCTAAAATTAATACCAATCCTGTGGAGACGAATTCTACTTATCATTATATTACTTGTTGCGATTGTGTACACTTGCACATCTACTTTTCGCACAACAGAAGTCCCTGCCGAATACAGTCAGTGGGCACTTCGAACATACCAGAGAGGTAGTCACTGAACCCTTAGCCGGAGTGTCAATGACCATCTCCTTACCAATGAAGACAACACTAAACTCAGTCTATTAGCACACATGGCAGAAATGAAGGAATGAGTTGCGCCAGTATCTACAATTGCAACTAGAGGAACACCCTTGATATAACACGTACCTGTGATTTCGTTCTCTACCTCGGACCCAGCTAATGCAAACACTTTCCCCACGCCTCTCTCTTGCTTCGGCTTTGGACACTTGGGACTGATGTGCCCCATCTCTCCACAATTGAAACAGACTATCTCCTTTCGCCCACACTCAGCAGATAGGTGGCCCTCCTTGCCACATCTATAACACCTCTTCACCTCGACCTTGCACTCCTTCGCCTTGTGCCTGGGCAATCCACACTTGTAACAAAGTTAGAATAGCGGAGCGTCTCCCTAGTAGGCTTTCCTCTCCTCGCGGAATTCCCCTTCCTCTACCACCGGAATGGTCGTAAGGTTTCCAACGAGCACCGAGGTTGAAAAGTCTTCTTATCTTTCCCCGGCTCGGCTAGTAGCCACACTATCTTCTTCATAAATTCCGCAATCGTCCACCAACTCGGAATACACCCTTATCCTTTGATACCCAATTGCCGCTTGATCTCAAAGCTTCAAACCGTTCTCAAACTTGATACACTTGGAGAACTCTGCGATCGGTCCCAGTTGTAATGGGGTAAAACTTTATCGGATCGGAAAACTTGGCAAAGATACTCCGACACGGTCATGTTACCTTGTGCGAGCTCCAAGAATTCCATCTCTTTCTTTCCTCTCACATCTTGGGGTAGTACTTCCTCATGAACTCTTTCTTAAAATTCTCCCATATGATCTCCTCCTTTGCGACTTCCGGTCTTGGAAGAACTCCAAGCCACCATCGTCGGCTTCTCAATGAGCATATGAGTCCCAAACCTCACTTTTTGCTCATCGGTGCAATCCATCACTCTGAATATCCTCTCTATTTCTTTCAACCATGCTAGAGCCCCATCAGATCATACCTCCCTGAAGGTAGGAGGATTCTCCTCTCGGAAAGTAGCGAGCCTACGAGCTCCAAAGATCATCGGCATTCTCACGAGGTCGATTCCCATAGCATTTGCCATCGCCTCCAACGCAGTTAGCCTATAACAAAGATCATCTCTTCCAAACTCTTCTAGCCATTCTTACTTCACCGATCACACAATCAAGAAGCGGTTTAGAACGAGCCTAAGACTCGAGGCTTAAGACACTTAGACTCAATACTTGGCCTGACAAGACCGAACTTATGCTCGATACCAACAATGTAACACCCCCTTATCTAATCAATTCGATCTACTAAATTAAAATCGAGTTTCAAAATTCCACTCAAAGGAGGCTACATTTGATGATTTAAAAGGAAAACAGAAATTCAATTAAGTTCAAACAACGCACAAAGATTATACTAAACATGTAATCATGCGCATCACATCGCAAAAAGGGTCTAAGCCCATAACATAAGGCACCTCGGCCAAGAAGACATCAAGTCATAATACATAGTAAAAGTTACAACAAAATGTGATAGTTTTAGTTCAAAAGACTATCTAGCAGAAAGTACACAAGATCGGCATAAGAAGCACTAAAAATCTACTCGGCCCCAACCCGGTGTTACACGACGCAGAAAGCGGACACAACCGACTTGAGCTAGGCACAACTATCACTCATGTGTACCGCAAGTTCCGACATGAGAAGCAACATAAAAGCAGCTAGGGTGAGTCTCTTAATGAAGTAATATAATGTGAAGAAGCTTAAGGTTAGAGATAGCACTAAAGCACCTCGGTTAAATAATCTGACCACTCACCGATAGTTCAAATAACCACAACAATTATCAATCACTCAAAAACACATTAAATTATGAAATGTATGCATGTATGCAACCCAACCACAGGGCATTATGCAACGAGGTAACTCCACTGTCGTTATTTAGCCTATCGCTCTCGTCGTTATTTACTCCGCGTTATTTGATATGGAGACCGAAGTCCTACCACATCGAGGCCGAAACCTCCTCCGTCGTAATATGCACATGAACATGTGACTTCATGACAAATGCAATCACACACCAATCAATCATAACGCATGTGAATGCTTACACCGTCGTTCACCGTCGTTACTTCGTCGTTCTACTCCGCCGCTCACACCGACGCCCACACCATCTAGACATCATCACGGTGCTAAGGTCGACCCTACTACACCGGTAGAATCACCCTAGGACCTACAACCGACCTCTTAATCACCTCGGCACTCCATGGTGGACTAATTGTCACACCGAGGACCGCAACGATACTTAGGGACCAAAATGTCACCTAAGGACCAAAATGGACTCTATCGCTCCCTTACTTATGCACATTTGGTGCTAAAATAGCACTCACAGTGGCGTCCCACAATGTGCTAGGCAACATTGGCGCCTAACATCACTTCGGCACACTATGTGTGTACCTCGGCTAACTACTCCAACTCGGTATTCTACATCACCTCGACACCTAGCTCAACTTTGGCACCTCGGCATGTTACACGCAAACCCTCAATTCAAAGAGCGCGCCACGACGCACGCACTCCCTTAGGCTAGAACCTCTCACTGCGTGGATTTCTCCTCGCACAATCTCGCCTAGTCACTTCCACTTAGGCATTTTGGCGTTTCACCTCGGTGACGCTACCTCGGCTTGAAGACTTCGGTTCACTACCTCTACACCTCGGTAACCTTAAGGCGAAACACCTACACTTCGGTTTATGCGCCCCTTACCCTCGCTAATGGTATTTGGACACATACTCTCCCTTAAACTCACCAACAGACTCTCAACACCAAGACACCCTAGGCGTTGACTTCCTCAACCTCGGTTTCTCTCACTCTAAGTGAAGGGTACTTGGGCCACGCGCGTAATAAAGGCGCTTAACTCCCATTTTACTTCTTTTACTCTGTTTCTTTACTTAAACCCAACATGCAACCCATTTCCAAAGATACCACACTCATGCACACTCGGATACTCACTCCATCGTCTCCGATCCTCTCCCTAACTCTACATGCAAACTCATTTTCTTCACACTACGCTGATTCACCCTCTGATGCCTCACCATGCAATGCTCCCTTCGTACCAAACAGAACAGAGAGAGTGTTACACTCCTCTCTCTTTCCCAACCGATCCACCATCGCACCTCACCACAAATCACAAAGAAAGAGCAAAACATGCCAAAACACGTTATGAGAAAACACATAAAACACACATGCAAGGTGATCGAACCACTCACACCAAAATACTACCAAACACAAAACATTACAAGGATTAAAAGAGCCCCTAACCTGATCACAACCAGAGACACACCCTCTTCACTAGCACTTCTAGGAATCCTTCAAGATTCAAAGCTCACTCTTCCCTTTTTCTCTTGGTTCTCCTTCGGTTCTCTTCCTTCTCTCTAAGTCTCACTTCTCTCTACTTTCTTAATTTGGTAACTTTGACTATTTTTGGAACAATGTAAATGGTCTCCTACGAAGGCACCATTTAACATGTCCTAAGGGACTTAAATGAGGCCTTGGCCTTATTAGGCCGTGGGCTTCTTCTACCCACACCCTTTCCTAACTTAGACATTTTCCTAAAGAGTAACACATGCTTAACACTCACTTAATGAATTACTTGACTTAAAAGTAAAATGTTGCAAACCCTTAATAACTCAACTAAGTTAATTAATTGAATTATTTTGGGGTGTTACAGAGGGCCTAGAGTATTTTGATACTTTTAGTCCTGTGGAAAAACTCACCACTGTGAGGACTTTGCTAGCTGTTACATCAATGAAGAATTTGACCTTACATCAATTAGGTGTAGAACATGCATTCTTGCATGGAGATCTTGATGAAGATGTTTATATGGAAGTTCCTAAAGGGGTGAAATGTACCAAAGGGAATCAAGTTTTTAAACTTAGAAAATCTTTGTATAGTTTGAAGCAACCAAGTCGAAAGTGGTATGAAAAACTTACTCATTTGTTGATTGATAGGGGTACAAATAGTCCACCTCAGATCACTCTCTGTTCACCTTGAGCAAAGATGATAATTTTACTGCTCTCATTATATATGTTGATGATGTTATACTTGCTGGAAATTTTCTACCTGAGTTTAGTAGGATCAAACAAATTCTGGACCAATCCTTTAAGATTAAGGATTTGGGAGCAATACTTCTTGGGTTTGGAAGTATCTCAAACAAAACATGGGCTTTCAATCTGACAAAGGAAGTATTTCATGGATCTTCTCACTGAAGTAGGTTATTTGGAGTCAAAACCAGTTTCAACACCCCTAGATTCAAATGTTAAGCTACATCAAGATGATGGAGAGATGTGAGCTCATATAGAAGATTGATTGAAAGGCTGTTGTATTTAACCAATACCAGACTCGACATAACATTTGTTGTGTAACAATTAAGTCAAGACATCAACTCTATTATCGTGATTCATTATAATGCGGCTTGCGGGGTGTTAAGGTACTTGAAGAACAAATCTGGTAGAGGAATTGTTTTTCCTGCAGATTCTGCTATACAACTTTCGGGTTTTCTTGATCTTGATTGGGCAAATTGCCTAGATACAAGGAAGTCAATTACAAGGTATTGTTTCTTTCTTGGCTCATTATAAATTTCATGGAGGACAAAGAAGCAACAAAGCGTGTCAAGGCCCTCATCCAAGCCGAGTACAGAGAGCTCTCTTACAAAGCATGTGAACTGCAATGGATCTGATTTACGCTTGATGATCTTAGGATAAAATGTGACCGTACTCTAGTCTTGTAATGTGATAATCAAAGTTCTATTCATATAGTAAACAACCCTATTTTTCATGAGAGGACAAAGCACCTAGAAATAGACTTCCATTTTGTTAGAGAAAAGCT
Source organism: Oxytropis ochrocephala (assembly GCA_020916435.1). Classification (NCBI taxonomy): domain Eukaryota; kingdom Viridiplantae; phylum Streptophyta; class Magnoliopsida; order Fabales; family Fabaceae; genus Oxytropis; species Oxytropis ochrocephala. Next base: position 57,498,401 of record CM037090.1, on the reverse strand, counting down.
CCAAGAAGGTGTGTTGAAGCTTCGCAAGATCATCTAAAGAGGCGCTTAGCATATTTTTACCAAAGCATTGGCTCTCGCCAATTTTCTCCTTTTTCTGCCCAAGCTTGGAGTGATCAATATATATCATGGTCAAGCTTGTGGGAGGCTATAAAGTCAACAACCGATGACTCAAAGATTGGATGAAGATGACTTCGCAACACCAACATTATTGATGCCACGCAGAAAACAAGTGAAGGTGAAAAGAAAGAAGCTCACAATGAAGAAACCTCAACATAGAGAAATATCTTCACTCAGATTCCTTCACTCACTCTCTCTCATTTCGGTTGTTGAAGGTTTACCCTAGATTTCGTTTCTATATTTTTCTCGTTGTAATTCCATTCTCCGGTTTGTGCTCTAGTGTGGTGCATCATGTAGCACCTCTGTTTGCTATATATTGAAAGCAAAGGTAATCGTTTCTTTATCATCGAATAACACACTTTCAATCATCATTTCATTTCCAATATTCTCATTTCAATTGAGCTTTTAGCTATGAAATTCATTAAGTTTATGAGTTTTTAGTTTTTAGCCTTTAACAAAGAACTCTATTTATATTCCTTCTCACAAGTATGCCTCAAGATTATATTTTCTTTACATTTTGTTTTTGACATTTAGTGTTGTTGATCGTAAAGAAACGGAAAACATCATCTTCATTGATTCATCAATTTAGTGTGAAAATTACTTCAACTAAATGGGTAGGTATTAGAAGTTTTTGCAATTCTCAAATTTTGTCCTATGGAAAGTCCATGAATTAGGTGTTTAGCATACTATATTAAGTCTCTAGGATAGTGTTAATTGGTAAAATGTAATTCTACAATTTTATTGATAGGTATGAGTCCTATATATAGTACAAAGAAGAGGCTTAAAAATAATAATTACAAGAAGAGGAAAAGGTGGAATGGGAATAGGTCTGACTAATAATAAACTATTGATTTAACTAATAATAAAAGTAATAATAATAGCTAACACCCCTCCTCAAGCTGGACTGTAAATGTTGTGCATGTTCAGCTTGGATAATAGGTTGTGAAACAAAGCCGTGTGAAGGGGTTTGGTGTGGATGTCAGCAAGTTGTGCAGCCGTAGAAATGGGCATGAGATGTATGATGCCATCTTGGACCTTGTCACGAACCAAATGACAATCGAGCTCAATATGTTTAGTTCGCTCGTGAAATGTGGGATTCTGAGCTATTTAAATAGCAGACCGGTTATCACAATAGAGCGGAACCGAATCTGTGTGAGATACATGTAAATCTGTCAATAAGTATAGTAGCCACTGTAGTTCACAAGCAGTAGAAGCAAGAGCCCGATATTCAGCCTCAGAGGAGGACTTGGAGATCGTGCTCTATTTCTTGGATTTCCATGAAATTAGGGAGTTACCAAGGAATATACAAAAACCTGTGACAGAGCGCCGAGTATCGGGACAGGCGGCCCAGTCCGAATCACTGAAGCCTGTAAGTTTTAGATTGGAGTCAGCTGCAAAGAAGAGACCAGAGCCGGGTTGCCCCTTAATGTACTTGAGGACATGAAGAGCAGCATCCATGTGGGCCTGTCGAGGAGCGGAAATGAATTGACTAAGCTTATGAACAGCAAAGCAGATGTCTGGTCTGGTGTTGGTGAGATATATAAGGCGACCAATGAGTCTTCTGTAACTAGAAGGGTCATCCAAAGGTGTCCCACTGGTAGTAGATAGCTTGAGGCCAGCGGGCATAGGGGTAGAGGCCGGTTTGCAAGCAAGAAGGCCGGCATCAGCTAGAAGCTCAAGGGCATATTTCCGTTGTGAGTGGATGATTCCTTTTGTAGACCGGGCTACTTCTAAGCCAAGAAAAAATTTGAGAAGGCCCAAATCCTTGATTTTAAAAGCAGTATCAAGAGAAAGCTTCACATCTTTGGATTTCAAATTTAAATTGTTTCTGTGAGAATGAGGTCATCAACATATATGAGAGAGTCTGGTGACTTGTGAACCATTGGTTTTGACCATGAGAGAGTAATCTGATTTGGATTGTACAAATCCAAGAGAAGTAAGATGAGAAACCAAATTGAAGTTCCATTGCCTACTAGCTTGTTTCAACCCATAGAGAGATTTGTGAAGTTTGCAAACCTGATTAGGTGCAGAAGTGTCAACCCCTTGAGGAACCCGCATATAGACCTCTTCATGCAAGTCACCATGAAGGAATGCATTATTAACATCCAACTGATGTAAATGCCAATTGCAAGTTGCGGCAAGAGCCAATACCAGTCTCACAGTGGTAATTTTAACAACCGGAGAAAAAGTTTCAGAGTAGTCAACACCTTCAAGTTGTGTAAACCCCTTTGCCACAAGACGTGCCTTATGTCTTTCTAGGGAGCCATCAGCTCTAAGTTTGGTCTTGTAAACCCATTTGCATCCAATAGGTTTCTTACCGGGAGGTAGTTGAGTGATGGTCCGTGTTGTTTTCTTCTAAGGCCACGGATTTCTTTGTTCATGGCTTCCTTCCAAATCGTGCTTAATGGCTTGAGAGTATGAGGTTGGTTCAACGAAGCTAGATATGGCTGAAACAAATGTTTTGTGGGAGGGTGATACATGATCATATGACAAAAAATGAGAGATAGGAAAAACATCTTGGTGAAATAATTGGTAATCGAGAGTTCACCCTGCTTAAGAGAATAGAGATCAGTATAGAGTTGCAAAATCCTCATGTTGTCACCTTGAGAGAAGCGGTTGCGCAGGGCAGTCCAAACATCAGACGCTTTGGTGAGCCATATGACGCTCGTTGCAATTTCAGGAGTAACCACATGATTGATCCAAGAGCGTAACAAATTGTTACAACGTTTCCAGGCAGCAGAGTTAGGATCAGAATCAGCGGGTTTCGGAATTGTGCCATCTATGAACCCAAGTTTGTTCTTCATTTCGAAAACCATGGTCATAGCTTGGGCCCAACCGTGGTAGTTCGAACCGTCGAGGGAAGCAGTAACAATTTTGTTTGAGGGATTTTCATTAGAATGTATGAAATAGGGATTAGAGAAATCCTGAGTGGCGGAAGTTTCGGGAGTTGCCTTAAGTCCTGTAGGAAGATTCGAAATACAACCAGAAACACAAAAATACAGATCCAAAGTCCAAATGCAACTAGAAATACAGATCCAAAATCCCAAATACAATCAGAAATACAAGGTATACGAAAATTCAGAAAACAGTAAAATTCAGGAATCAAAGGAAACGCGAACTGTTTCAGAAATCAAGAAATTTCAGGATCAGGGATCAGAGGAAAGGAGGAACCTGAATCGGTTCTGAAGCACAACAGTCACACGATCCGGAAACGAAGGTTAACCGAACAGAGCGTTGAAGGAGAGGAGCGCTGTTGGAGGCGCGAACCGAGAACGATGAATGGAGAGCGAACGGGCGCGATCCAGAATCAAAACGCAATCCAAGAGAGAAAAAATGTTGCAGATCGGATGTCTTACATTGCAGGTTTAGCTGCATGTTTTGACTTTGCCTTTTCACTTTGCATATTTCTTAAGATTTTCATGTTGCATTTGTTATTATTAACTCATTTTATTTTTGACGGGTAATGGCTTAAGTAGTTTTTTTAGCCTTTTTTCAAATCTAGAGACAAATTTATGAAATCGGCAATTCTAATGTTGGTCAAGTCTTATGATCCTCTGGATTGTTGCTCACACTCTGAATTGTTCTAAGGTTATTCTGCTCACTAACTATTACAATTCAGACACAATTTTATTTGGAGCTCTTTTCAATTAAGATCATGTTTTTATTTATCCTTTTCATTGTGATATTTTTGTCTGCTAAGGGATTTAATTGTTTCTGCAGTGGCAATTTTCTACATATCTCAAACTATGCAGTTTTACTTCTCTTCTTTTATTCTTATTTGTTATTTAGGTAATAAATCTGTTTGCTAATGTTTACTCTATCATACCCTTTGAATTATGTCTCCAACAATGACCACATTATTTCATATAAATCAAAGGGAGAGCTAATCAGAATAATCAAACAGAAAGTAAAAATATTACCATCTCTCCATCAATCAATTGTTATGAGCATATATATATATATATATATATATATATATATATATATAATGAAACAACATGACCCAAGTAATTTAGTCCCTGCTGAGATCAATATTCAACAAGCAGTGGTGAAGGAAGAATTTGACCTATAAATCAACATGAAACAAATTGGGGTGGTAGATATGATGTAGTCGTTGAAATTGGGGTGGTAGATATGATGCAGTCGTTGAAATGTAGATAATGAAATAACATTGTTGGTTACATTGGCAATTTTCAACGACATGAATACACCGACTCGATCCTAAGTTCGAATTCAGGTGTGTTTGGGGTGATAGTTTGTGGTAATTATTTGTCATTTTGTCTGAATTAACTATAGTTTGTGGATATTTAAAAATCTTTCATTTGTTATTTTCAACACTAAAAGTAAATGCGTATATTAGTTACCTGAAAGTAGGAGAAATATCATTATTATAGGAAAACTTACTTTGAGAAAGATAGGCATGAACCAATAAAAATCTAAATTGCGAGTACCAAATGCATAAGTGGGTGAACGGTCATGATAATAAAGGAAATATAAGTGATGGATGATTCAGTCCCAAGTATGTAGTTTGATATAGGTAAGTTATGGAAGAAGTTTGAAGCAGGATATTGTGACTGACGACTCATATTATAATCATTACTCTTTTATTACTCTCTTATGAACCATTTTTCTATGTTTGAAGGATATATTACACTAATAACTTGATAGAGAGTGCCAAAATATCTTTTTAAACACTACTATACTTCAGAGCATTGTATAAGAAAGTATAATCAAGAACTATAACACAAATTTTTTTTTAACTAAACTCCACTCCTTTTATTTAGTATAGCTGAAAGGAATAGACATTCATCTGTGAAAGGTACTCCAGCAAGCAAGCCAAAACATAACAACAGAGGATGCATTCATCTCGTACAAAAGAAGTTGGAGATCCTACAACAAAATTCAATTTTAGTATTCGGAAACAACATCAAAGAAATGCAATAAGAATGGAATAAACCACTTATATGGCAATAAATGGACAAGTAAAAAAGATATAGACTTTTTCATTTCCACACTGGGAGAGTAAAACAAGTAATTAGTAACAATTTAATGTAATGCAGAGCAGGTAATATAGATAGATTATTAATTAACTTACTGGGAGCAATAGTAATTATACGAGAAAGATATTGTCTTTGATGACTTAATTTTGAATTCTATGGTAGTGGAAGAATTGTTGAGGCTTAAGGATGAGAAGCTTAAGGTTTCTGATCATATGTATTACTAATGTTCTTGTTGAGTGTTTCATAAAGAACAGGACTTCAAATCATTCTCAACAAGATACTTCCTTATGAGAAGCATCAATTCTAAGAGAAAACAGAAGAGAAACATTTCCTCCACTACTACTAGAAAGGAAACTTTCTTAAGCATAAAGGATTAAAGTCAAGAACCACTTGGAAATCTTGGAAGAATTCTGCTTGAGAAGATTCATCAAGTGAAATGGCAATATGAGAAGAACATCTAAGAAGATCAAGCATGAGAAGAGACATGACAAAGAAAATTGAAGAAGATGAAATGCAATATCAAGCTAAGAAGAGTCATGATCCCAAGAAGGGTCATGATCATATGAATCATGTTAAGAAGAGTCATGGACCTGAGAAGGGTCATTACAAGAAGAGTCGTCATCCTTAAAGTACTGCATCAACATGAGAAGATTCAACTTGAGAAGCATCATCTTCAACTTAACAAGTCATGAGAAGAATCACAGTGAGAAGGGTCACTGTGAGAAGGGTGATGACAAATTTGTGAACGGCCGGTTCTAAAAGCGTAAACCTAAAAGTGAAAGTTCAGGCGCGTCTTGCAACGGCTCCAAACGGCTAGCTGTTGATGCAACGACTCTATTTCTTTGACCAGGAGTTAAAGGGCTACAACAACTCTATATAACAACAGCTCTGGTCTTCATTGATCTTCAAGAGAGTGAATTAAACTTTGAGCTATCAACCTTCTCACACATTCAAGTTTTCTCTCTTCCATACGCAGCTACTTTTAAACCAAAAGGGATTCATCTTTCTCTGAGCATGTATTAAGTCTTGTGTTGTAAATCATGCATGTATATCCTATATATGTCAACCAAGCACTAAGTAATCCCAAAACCCTTGTAATCAAAGAACCTTGAATAGGGAACCTTCTCAAGTAGCATGTGTTGCTATAGGACTTGAGAAGTGAGTGCTTTTGTGTTAAAAGCAGTCTAATAGCTTTGGAGAAGTCTATTAGTGGAGTATACAGTAGGTAGAGCTGTGAGAAGTGTGAAAGGGTGTAAACTATTTGGAAAATAGTGGAAAATCTCATTGGGTGTGAGGAGTGGAGTAGCCCATGTTATTATTGGGTGAACCACTATAAATCCATGTGTTATTTACTGCTTTAAGTACTTAGTTTACGGTTTGAGAAAAACTCCTCTTGAGGAGAGATTTTTGAAAACCTGAGAAGAGTTAATTCTGACCCTTCTCAGCTACAACTAGAACAAGAGTTTTTCCACCCTTCTCAGAACTTTTCAAAGACTATAAAATGTTTTGAAACTCTTAACAAGTGGTTTACAAATGTTCCTGGGTGTATTAGCAAATACGAGGACTGCCAACAGCAATTGGACCTGCGGCCCAGCCCATCTCGATCGGCCCATACACGCTGCTTGGAGCGCACTCTCGCCGGCGAAATCTTCGCATAACGGTCGGACCACACGATATATACGCCATTCGCACATGGCATCAGCACGTTCTCTAACCTTGTGTTATCCGCCCGAGCGACCTCTCACTAGATCGTCGGAGTGTCTTTGCAGGTACCACCCGAGGTGCTCAACGCGTGAAGCCAGGACCGGTCCTTTCACTCATTCAACGACCGGCCCATTGACGGAACAACCAACACTTCATCACTTCATTGATCAAGGTACGATCAATTGGCGACCACAGTGGGAGGCCCGTGCGCTATCCTACCTCTCACATGGCTCCACGCGACCGGCCCCAGACGCGGGCCACTTCTCGACTCAATCCTCCGAGGCGAGAATCGCAGCAGACCCGGGGCGTGGCGCCACGATCCCACGAATCTCAAGGACTTCCACGACAAGAACCTTCGGTCCACAACGGCCGTGGACCGGTCCTCCAGCAGATCCATCCGTCCGTTCCTGGAGACTTGCCGCCCGAGCTGATTGAAGCGGGCATCCAGGAACCTCTGCCAGACCATGTTACTCAAGCCGTTTTGCAGATCTTGCAAAACAAGAATCAGGTGATCGCAGATCGAGATGCACTCATCTCCCAGTATGAAAGGGGTTCAGTTCCGGGCCGCCCGCGTGCGGAAGACGGAGAACCTTCAGCTCGCCGCCGACCGGCGCGACGACACCGCTCCCCGCCTCGAAGGAGCATTTCACGCCGAGAGAGCACTACTCATCGTTCTCCGGCGAAGAAGTGGCGCATAGGTCGCTTGGCGAGCAGAACGCGTGAGACGCCGTTCGATGTCCGATGACTATGAAGATTCGAGCTACCGTCCTGACGCCGGTCGCTCACCCACCAAGTACTCCTCCAATGAGTCGTCCGGGTCACGTCGGTCGAGAAGCAGATCTTGGGATTCTCGAGAAGAGTGGAAGATTACAGAGATGGAAGAATCGGGGCGCCGCGATCGGCCAAGGAGAGAAAGCAAAGCGGCGACCCGTAAGGCCTCCTCGCCTTCCACCAATCGGCGTCGGAGGATTCTATGGAATGTCGCAACGCGAGGCATGCCTCGCAATGCAACCCTTTGGGTCGAACGGCATTCGAATGAACATGGCCCCTTCTCGAGGAGATCGGGCGTTATAAGATTCCGAGAGATCTCCGCAAGCCGCCCAATCTCAACAAGTTTGTGGTACGAGGAGATCCGCACAAGCATCTCGGTGACTTCAATAATTACTCGCTTTGCTACAGGAATTGGGACCGACCATGAAATGCGAGCTTTTTCCCGGTCGTTGGACGGCCGAGCATTGGAATGGTGGGAGTCTTTGCGCCCAATACCATCTCTCGTGGGACGACTGATTAGAATATTCTTGTCTCACTACACCGCAAACCCGCCAATACCGGTATGAAGAATACTTGGACTCTGTTGTTCAAGGAGATAATGAGACGTTGAGACAGTACATCGACCGGTTTAACACTGAGGCTGAGTCTGTTCGTGACTTGTCAGACAAGGACAAGTTGAAATATCTGAAGCGTGGCATTCGACCGGACCACCGGTTCGTCGAAGAGTTTACATTGAATCATTACCAAGATCTCAGCCACTTCCTAACAAGGGCTAACGTCCACATGCAGTATGAAGAAACTCTGGCAGCAAGGAAGGCCGTCCGCGCACGACCTAAAGAAGAAAACAGCAAGCCGGCCAAAGGGCATGAAGGTCGCCGCGACAATCGGCCTGACTTTCGAGACAAAAAGTTTGATCATCGCACTCGACTCAACACCTCCATTGCGCAGATCTACAGCGAGTGTCAGAATAATGAGTTTGTGGGAGTTAAGCGGCCTGAACCACTCGTGCTCAAGAAAGGGGCACGGCCGACCAAAAGATATTGCCGTTACCACAAAAGCAAGGGTCATGATACTAATGACTGCATGGCCCTCAAAGATGATATTGAAGAGCTTATACTCAGAAAGGCAAGTTGGGAAAGTATGTGAGGTCGGAGGAAGGCGACCGACCTCGAGAAGCGTAAAGAAGCCGATCCGCAGACAGAGGAAAGGGGCCTCCGCCATAGTAGAGGCACCCAAAACAAGGATCGATCCGAAGATCGTGACACTCGGCGATCCGAGGCCGCAATGTTGCGATGGTTATTCATGGTGGAAACCCCCGGATCGCGAGGAATCTAATAAAGCCACTAAGAGAAAGTGGGGACGAGTTGCTAATGGTCGCATCCACTTCAAGACCACCACCGGTCTCGAGCGCACCTCCCATCTCGTTCGGTGACAACGACCATACGACGGCAAGCCTAATAGTTATGTTCCATTGGTAATCGTGAGTATTATGGCAAACACGAATGCAAAGAATCACGGTCGATCAAGGTAGCTCGGCCGATATAATGTTTGAAGACTTGATCGACAAAATAAAGGTTGATCGGGCGAGATAATTCCCGTGCCGAGCCTACTCCTTTAATGAGTTTCAATGGGGCGACGACCTACCCGCTGGGAACGATCGAGGTGATGGTCACGTTTGGTGACGACACGGGGATAGTACTGCATGCGGGGCCAGTCGGGGACGGCGTTCCTTGTACTCCCCTCAAATCCTGCTATCAATGTATTATTGGTAGGCCGACTTTGGGTAAGCTAGAAGCCGGCTGATGGTCACGTTTGGTGACGACCTGGCCTTCTCTTTCTCAACGGATTCAAGGTCGGGCCAGATCGTTCACACCGCCTGCAAGCTCCTTGTTCCTCTTTGACACCTGGCCCGGTCTTTCTCCCCGTTTGAGGGCCTCCTTCTTCGATTTGGAGGAGCTTGTCATATTCTGCTGCGCCTCGGTCAAAGCCTTGCCCTTCCTCTGCGAAATTCAGTCGAAGGTTGGTTAGTCGGTCGAACAAAGGTAAGATAAAGATTACAAGACTAAGAAAGTAAAGTTACCATCGATTCGGCCACCCGCTCGCCCGCCATGACTTTCTCGACCCCATACAGAGAGAAGCGCAGAGCGCCATGGGTTTCGCCAGATCGCTTGCTCCGGATCGGCCGCACCCCAAGCTTGAGGTGAATGATGGGAATCTCCACCGCTTCGAGGCCGAGACCGACAATCACGCCAGCCCGCTTGGGTGAGCGATCGGCACTGCGAGGAGGCGACCGAGGCCTGCCGACCGGCTTCTTCCCTTGGCTCTTGGGGGTGTGAGGGACTTTGGAGGAAGGTTCAGGATTACCCCCCGACCGAGAAGCGTCAGGTCCCTTAGCCCCTCCTTCAGGCTTCAGGACGGAAGCGAGCAGTTCCCAGCTTTTGCCGGCCATCCTTTCTGCGAAATAACGAGTCATGAGTTAGAAGAAAAAAGAGAAAGTCAACAACAGAATATAAGGACGAAAAAGTTCAAAAGCGAACCAATCTCGGCCTCCAGTTCATAGCCTTCGTACAAGACAAAGGGCCGGCAAGGTATGTCGCCCTTAGGGTCTGGACGCATCATGCCCGCCAGCGACTTTATCATCTCCAAAGTCTCGTGTCGGCTCTCCCAGATCTTTCTTTGTGTAGATGTAATCTCCTACGCCGCGCAGAAATGAGCCTCATTCCACATGATAGGGAAATAAGGGGGACCCAGCATCCCGTCCGGCTGAACCTCACAAACGGCCTTGCCGGCCTCTTCAGTTGGAACGATCCAAAAGTACTGGCTTTTCCAGGCCGCTCCTAACGACTCCTGGAACGCTTTGAAAAATCGGTGATGGGTCTTCTGCATCTTGAAGGAGACTTGCTCCCTTTTCTCCTTGTTGGCCTTCTCTCTGAGCCAGCTCAGCTCGAAGATAGCAAAGAAAAGCATCATCGATACCGGCCGACCCAGCTTGGTCAGCAGCACCTCAAAGGTCTTTAAAAACGCCCATGCGTTTGGATGAAGCTGCGAAGGGGCGACCCCAATATGGCGCAAGACGTCGCGCTGGAATTCGGTGAAAGGAGGGGTAATCTTCATCTTCTCGAACACGAGCCGATACATCGTGAACTTGAAGTTGGAAGAGTAAGTCGCGATATCTTCGCCCTCCTTCATGCCTCTTATCCTCCAGCCCGGTGAGTCTTCAAGACGGCTCCGTAGATCGGGCAAGGCATCGTGGCCGACCGTGAGAATGCTCCTGTTGGAGCGAAGAGTTTCCGACACCCAAGACATGTCAGATACCTCTCGAGCTACATCGGCTTGGACCTCGGCCGACCCTTCGTTCGACCCTCCGATGTTGGCCTCCAGACCAGAAATATTGACCTCGGGCTGAGCCGCCTCTTCTTCAGGAACTTCCTCAGTTCGGCCACCTTCGGCCTCCTCTTCAGGAACCTCTCCAGTTCGGCCGCCTTCGGCCTCCGCCATCTCCTCGTCCACGACTGGGACGGCACTCTGCGCCTCGTCATCGTCAATGATAATCACGTCGGCATCTTCTTCTTCTCCCTCCACTCGGGATACGACGTCCTCGGGCGGTGGAGAGTTGCTCGGCCGCTCGGTAGAATGGACAGATCTGGAATCAGGGCTCTTGGGGCTGGCCGATCCCCGACCGGAAGAATGAGAGCTCGAGCTCGTGCTGCTCGAAGAACTGCTTGAAGAGTTAGTGCTTTTGTCGCCCGAAGACGACTTAGACTCCGCCTCTTGGGAATGGGGCTCGCCCGGTCTCGACATATAGGTAGCAAAGGATTGCGGTGGTTTTCCAGGAATACGGGCAGTTAGCTTTGTCCGTGGCATACACAAACACCTGTGATAAAGGGATCGAGTCAGGTCGACCGAGCAAAGCGCTCATGAGAGGGGGCGAGCTGGCCATCCCTCGACCTGACACCCCCTATCACGAGGCGTGGAAAAGCACGAAGTACTTTAAAGAAAAACTAAAGTTGAAAAGAATAAAGGGAGCGATCGATTCATACCTTAAGCAGATGTTGAAGATCGGTCGCAAGAAGACAGAAACAGCTTCGAATGCAAGTCGGCGGCAGACGAGTCGGTCGTTGGCAGAGCAAATCTTGGAGATGTGAGAAATGAACTCAGCAGGAGGGCTATTTATAGCACAGAATCTGGCGCGAAGAGGACCGGGATACAAAGAGTCACAACGCTTCGTCTCCCCACCAATGGTTGTCTCCGGACAGCCTCGGAAACACCAAACGTCGCGTCTTAAATATCAGGAAAGACCAACCGTCGCAACAGCTCGGTCGATGGTTGACGAGCGGTCGACACCGCCCCATAGAAAAAGCAAACGGCCGCATCCGTTTCATCACAGTAACTTCACTCCTGGGGGCATCAATTCAAGCCTCAGCCCGCTCTCAAGCGACCTAGGCTTGGGGGGCAACTGTTCCTGGGTGTATTAGCAAATACGAGGACTGCCAACAGCAATTGGACCTGCGGCCCAGCCCATCTCGATCGGCCCATACACGCTGCTTGGAGCGCAATTCTCGCCGGCCGAAATCTTCGCATAACGGTCGGACCTCACAGTATATATACGCCATTCGCACATGGCATCAGGTACGTTCTCTAACCTTGTGCTATCTGCCCGAGCGACCTCTCACTAGATCGTCGGAGTGTCTTTGCAGGTACCACCCGAGGTGCTCAACGCGTGAAGCCAGGACCGGTCCTTTCACTCATTCAACGACCGGCCCATTGACGGAACAACCAACACTTCATCACTTCATTGATCAAGGTACGATCAACAAACTTAATATATCTTTCACAGTAAGACTCTACTTAAAACAATTGGGAAGCAACTGTGAGAAGAGTGAAGAAGTTTTGAATGATCCTTCTCAGTTCTACATAACTGTGAAGACAATTCAATCACCCTTCTTGACTCATCTAATTCATTAAGAGGATTGTTTTTGTATAACACATAACACTCACTCTCCTGATTCTCAAGTACACTTGTGAATCAAAGTTATTTTATTTCAGGAAAATTTAAAAGGGTCACAATTCCAACCCCCCTTCCTTGTGACACTGGTGACTTCAAGAATGAGTATACCCTAAATATCAACAAACATTATGAACTGCAATACAAATTGTAGAAATGCTTTAAATGGTGGTAATTAAATTTTCATGGGGGAAACGAACTTTCAATCTTCTTTTATAGGCAAATTTTAGTTGTTACTGTGTTATATTAATAGTTAGTGTGATCAACGACTCAAAGTATATTTTGAAGACAAACTTATAATCATTTGCACCAAAACCATGAATCAAGAACTCTTTTTTATAATTTTGGACAGTGTGGATTGATTGTTAGTGCTATTATTAGGTAAGTTTCAAGCATTTTATTGTTCAATAAAGCGCGAACCATAGCCCCAAAAGAAATAGTCATAAGTCCAACCCATGCACATCTTTAATTAATTATTCTTCCATTTTAATAATCAAGACGCATTTGAAGATGATTCAATTAAATTGCAAAAATGAAAATAAGAGTATGAAAGAACAAAAGTACCTTATTTTCATTCATCACTCTAGAGCATTGAGGCACGTACACTCAGCGCTCCCAGCACATGAAGATTCTGAGTATCAAAGTGTTCAAGAACCTAGAGTAGGTTTCTCTCCAAGAGGGTATTAGTAATATTGAGCCAATGAAGCCACAAAAAGCTGTGAAGAATCCTATCCCCATGCTCATGTATAATGCCTCCAAAAACACCGAGCTATCATCTTATGTATTGGTGGATTTTGATGCTTTGTTGGCTCTTCTCCTGGATATTTTCTATCAAGTGGTTTTCCACAAAAATTAGAATTTCCTTCGAAACACGAAGCATTAAAGCCCTGCAAATGCGTTCCAATTGGAATTTTTCCATAGAGGTGATTGCTTGACAAGTCCAACAAAGATAGACGATCAATAAGAGCTAGACTGGAAGGAATTCTGCCGGAAAGATAATTTCTTGACAAGTGAAGAAATTCTAGTGACTTTAAGTTTCCTATTTTTGAAATGATTTCCCAGAGAGATTGTTTCTCGATAAATTTAAGGAAACCAATCCGACTAAGTTCTCAATGTCTGTCGGTATTTCCCCTATAAGATGATTGCTTGAGAGATCAATGCTTTTTAACAACTCAACTTCAGTTTTGAAGTCATGGTCTACACCTTTCCAATAAGAGTGGGTTCACACCTTTTTCACTATACCATATCGGATAAACATAAAGTTCGTCATACCAACGGTCTCTTGGGCTCATGGTGTTCTTAGCCATTGAAGTAAAGTTCCTAACACAATGAGGGATTCTTCTTGATAAGTTATTTAGAGACAGATCCAAGACTTGAAGTTCTGTCAAATAATAGAGATTTGAAGGTATACTTCCATAGATGTTGTTGAATCGAAGACTTATGAGTCGAAGCTGTGAGCTCTCTCCAATCCATAAAGGAATCAGACCATAGAACTTATTTTTACCAAGATCCAACCAAACTAAATGGTTTGAGTAGTTTTTCAAGGAGGAAGGTAGTTGTCCATTCAAACTATTATTTCTTAATATCAAAACCTTTATACGAGGAAAAGCACCCATTGAGAACGAAATCTTTCCCTTCAACTTGTTATTGCTCAAGTCAACAAACTCTAATGAAGTTAGATTATTCCAACAATCAGGCAACTCACCCTTTAATCGATTGTTTGATAAATCTAAAACTTGTAAATAGCCGATCCTAGTGTTGCTACATTCAAAGGAAACTAAATCTGAAAATTTGTTATTGGATAGATATATACAGTATTGTTGCTTGAGATAAGAATGGCGGAACAGGACCTTCAAGTTGATTTGAACTCAAATCTATTGCAGCTTCGTAAGTAAGATTGAGTTCCAAATTGGGAATCTTACCGATGAGATTGTTGTTTGAAACATTCAAAAAATCAAACATTTGTAATTTTCCCCAAAACCAAAGAGGTATTGGACTTGGATCCAGATTATTACCAACATTTGAAATGTCGAGAACGACTAAGTTGTTTTGAGTGTGGAGCCAATTAGGAAATATTGGATTAAGATTGCAAGATGATAGACTCAAAAGTTCCAATTGGAAAGGAGGAATCCAGTCATCACTACCGTGAGTGAGTTATGAGACAAGTCCAGCTCTACTAATTTGGAAAGGTTAGTGAAATGGGACTCAGAGACATAACCTTCAAATGAATTTTCACCTAGCAGTAAAAGCTGCAACTCGGTTAAAGATCCGATGCTTGTGGGTATATTTCCAACTAATTGATTTCCAGTAAGCCTTAATTCTTCCAAAGATGGAAAGACTAAAAGGTTAGGCAACGTGCCAGAAAACTAATTATAAGATAAGGAAAGTTCATGCAACGAGGAGACATTTCCAATGCATTTGGAATAGTTGTGAGTAAGCTCTCTGTAACGCCCCAAAATAATTTAATTATTTATTTAAATAAGTTATTTAAGGCTTGCAACATTTATTTAATTCAAATAATTAATTTAGAGTTTTATTTTATTTAGGAGGTGTTATAGTGATTAGTTATATTAAAAATAGAGTATTTAATATAACTAGGAGGTGTTGGGTAGTAAATAAGGGAGTGGGGAATTAATTAATAGGGAGTGGTTGAAGTAGCTAGGGGTGTAAATAAGGGGCCCAAGCCCACTAAATAGGCCCGAATGCAAGGAATTAAACTTAGGGGTAGGTTTTCTCTTCTCATTTGCAACAAAGAGAAGAAAATGGAGAGAGGACACCAAGAGAGAGGAGGCGTCACTTTGAAAGCTTGAGGAGGGAGAGAAATTCATTGTTGTTGCTTTGGGTAAGTGATTTTGACACCAATCTTTCCCATTTTTCTTCCTCTACCATTTAGTGTAGGTTTCATACACTAATCTTGTCCCATTTTCCTTTTACCATGGATGGGGTTTTTGGAGCTCAAAATATTGGGGAAACTATTTTGGTGGTTTTTGTGTTGTTGAAGGAGAGAGTACTTGGGTTCTTCAATTTTGAGGTATGGGGGCTCTCTTTCATGGTTAATAATTTATAAACCTTGAAATCATAGAGATTAGGTGTTATGGGTATTTATTTGGTTGTTTTATAATGTGTTTGAATGATTTATTTGAGTAATTGAATGAATATGTGATTATATTAATTGTTGTATGGAGAATGAAATACTATTGTATTGATTGATGGTGTTAATGTGAATTACATGAATTTAATGCAACATGGTATGTGATAAGTGTTAAATAATATGAAGATTGATTGGTTGTGGTATTTGAAGTTTAATTTGGTGATACTATGATGCTTGATGTTGGAAATAAATGTGTTGTTAAATGTGCATGCAATGTATTTGATAAAATGCTTCAATGTGATGAGATATGAGAATAAGTTGATTTAATGATGTTGATTAAATGTCTAAGTGATGTTTTGGTCCCTAAGTGTTAAATTGATCCTTATGGTGCCAAACTAGTCCTTGAGGTGTCAAATTAGTCCCTAGGTGCTAAAATAATCCCTATGGTGTCAAAATAGTCCCTAGGTGCTAAAATAATCCTTATGGTGTCAAAATGGTCCCTAGATGTCAAAATGATCCCCGAGGTGTCAAAATAGTCCTTAGGTGCTAAAATGGTCCTTATGGTGTTGGATTGGTCCCTAGATGCTAAAATAGTCCTTAGGGTGTTGGATTGGTCCCTAGATGCTAAAATGGTCCTTAGATGTTAAAATGGTCATTATGGTGTCACATTGGTCCTTAAGAGGTGATTTGGTCCTTAGGTGTGGGTTTAGTCCTTGGGAGACATTTAGTCCAATAATGAGGTGCGTTGTGTTGTGGTGATGATTAAGTGGTGTGTAGGCTTCGGCCATTGCGGTGAGTGGGCTTCGGCCAAAGCGGTGATGTAGGCTTCGGCCATTTCGGTGAGTGGGCTTCGGCCAAAGCGGTGATGTAGGCTTCGGCCAAAGAGGTGAGTTAATGTTTGTTGTGGTGAATTTATTGTGTTGTGATGCATTGTCATTGCGTCACATAAATCATATGCATATAAAAGAAGTGATGTGGCTTCGGCCAAAAGAGGTGGTGGCTTCGGCCAAAAGAGGTGGTGGCTTCGGCCAAAAGAGGTGAGTGCCCGACGGGGTTATTGATGTGATGATGGATTCACATGCGCATATTGCATTTCATACATCACATGCATGCTCTGGTGATTGATTGGGTGCCATGAATTAATGGTGTGCTTGGTCTAGATATATTTGGTGTAACTGCATTAATGATGTATTTGAATTGATTGTATTTCTGGTGTGCCTATTCTACTGTGTTTCCTGTTTTATTCATTATTATCTATGTATTGAGACTCACCCTACTGCGTCGTGTTGCCTCGTATGCCAGCAACCTGCAGGTGACGGTGACTAAAGGTGTTTAGAGATCCTCCTTCTAGTGTGGTCGAGTCGGCTCTAATACGTAGCACCGGGGGGAAAATATTTAGTAGTTGTTATTTTATATTGTTTTGAACCGTTAGGTTAGGTTATTATTATCCGCTGTTGTACTATTTATCTTCAGACTGATTGGTGCTATGTATAATACACTGAAGCCCATTTTAATTAATATTTTGGAGTTATGTAAGGTGTTTTGATTAAATATGGCACTCTCCTTGTGGTGCGTGGAAAAGTATTAGTCTTTTGAAAAACTCTGATTTTAAATCAACTAATTAATAGTAATTAGAAAAGGGGGTGTTACATTAGTGGTATCAGAGCAGTTCGGTCCGTCCGGCCAAGTCGTCGAGTCTGTTAACCCTCGAGTCTTGGTACTCGTACTAAATCATAATTGTGTTGCTGTTTATTACTGTTAACTTTGTTGGTTTGTTCATTCATTGACGTGCCTTGTGACTGAACTGTGTAACTGGTGGTTGTAGCATTGATTTTGTCTGTTCGCAACTGTTGTTTGTATCATTAAGATATGTGTGATTAAAAGAGTTCTAACGACGTCAAAGGAGTGAAAGTCGTGACGACGCCTTCGCACTCCGGACTGCGTTAAAAATCTTTTAATGTGGTAGTTATAAATTGAAAAAAAGTAGTTTTTGTGACCTTAATTAGTTGGTTGCGTGAGTAGGAGGGATTGATCACCCCAATCACTCATTCCCAATGAAAGAGGCGACAATAACTCAAGGTTATTATTCACTTTGGATGCACGCACTAATTTTAATTTGATTGATTGCTTGATTAGCTTGTTAGAATATAACAAGTAATTTTTATATGACCTAACCGTGGTAAGTATACACTGAACAATAATTGAGGATTGCTTGCTAAAAATTGTTATATTTGATTGACGTCCTTGCCATAAGTTGATTGCTTTGTGGTGCATATGAGTTAAAACTTGATTTGTGCTTAATTGTCTCGAAGTTAGTATGCTAAAATGCAATGTTGGGTAAGGCTATATTTTCATTAACTCAATTAAGAGTGCATAACTTGGATTTTTGACATTTTCTGTGTTTCAATTTGGCTTGTTTCGTGAGCATGATATGATTTGTCAAAAATGAAAAGAGTAACTTTCCTTACCTTCTTAGTGTATGTCGGAGGTTAAATTTTGAACTAATAGGTAGTGGTTGCATGTTCGAGTGATAGTAAGGTTGGGGCTCCCGTGTAGTTTCCTTTTTGACGAAACTGTGAGTTCTGTGGTTTTCGAAAAAGCGGTACTTGGAAAATTTTATGCTATTGGAAAATGAATGGAATGTCAAATTAGTGTTGAATTTTGTTTCCAAGTTGTTCTAAGGTTTATTTCAAATGGGACATGGTTTCGGCTTTTGCACCAATTAGGTTGTGGTTAGGTGTTGTTTAAGAGGTATGAAGTTTTACACTAATTGCATGGTTAGAAAAGGTAGAGTTTTTATGATACGTGAAGGTGGGTCCAATAATGACTATCAAAGTTTTAGAAACAAACATATACAATTTTGAGTACCTTCTAACTATGAATTCCAATTGTGAAGGTTTGTTTGATTTATGATTTAACTTTGGCATCGTTGTTGCTATCACTAGTATTAATTGTCACTTCTTGAAAATTGTTTTACGTGGATTATAAATCTAATGATGAAAACTGTGCAACGAGACTTTTGTGCATTTCTATTACTTGACTAGTTTTCATTGCTAAATGTTGACAAGAGTAATTAATTTCGTTTGGTTGAACTAATATCAAGTCTTGAATCAAAGCAATTGTTTTATGATGCATATGTTGGTTATATCTTTTGTGATAGGAAATCAGTTCAATTTGGTAGAACTATATGCCCATGATATTTTCTAGGGAAGTTGTAAAATTACATGTTAGTCAATCCCTAAGAATAGAGAAAATCGAAGAAGATGCCTATATGTTTAATCCTTTCGGAATTGTGTGTTTAAATCGTTTGCATAATTAGTTATGCTTAATTGATGTTTGATGAAATGCATAAGTATGTGATGATTGTAATTGGTGTCGGTGATTGATAATGAAGAGTTTTACTTGCGTACGGTTTTTATGCGGTTCTGGACACTGTTTCAGTCTTTGGAAAACTGGTACTATTTGGTTGAGTCAAAAATTATGTGGCTGAGTGTTTTCGAAAATAGACTTAAAGCCGGTCGTTTTGGCACTGGTTTCGTTAAATTCGGAGTTGTGTAGCTCCAGTTATGAATCTCCAAAGTCGAGTCAAATTTCTAGAGTCAATCTCTGGGTAGGTTCGGTTGTTGCAAGTTTTATGTCCCCAAATGAACTCCGTTTTGAACGATTCTTTTTCCATTAGAAACTATACTCAAAATGCTTTTATTCGGGCTGAAGTTTTGTCTCATTTGGTCAAGTTTAAGTCTGTGTAGCGTAAAATGAAATAGGAGGACAGAATCTGTCAAGTCTGAAAACTGTTTGGGTTGTTTCTAAAAACTGTACTAATTGGCTCATTGTTTTGAAACTTTAATGATATATTCAGAAACTATACATCCGTGGCTTTCCAACAAGTATTTATTTGTCGAAATCCGAGGTCGTTTACTATTTTAATTAATTCGCCAAAGTAGGCGCAAAGTTACAAAATTTTCTGCACCCGAGAGTAGGTGGACTAATTTGAACGTTGAATAAAATGACTAATTGTGGAATAGGTTGAACTTGAATTTTGTTGTTATGATCGTGTTAATTATTGATGTGAATGATGTTGGATATATGATAAATTGTTGAGATTGGTATTGTTGTGTAATTACGGTTGTTAGGGTTGTTGGGCCTCTGGCCATAATTGTTGTTGTCTCTTGTGTTGGGTAGTCGAGTAGGATTTTGGTAACCTACAGGTTAGAATGCCTAATTGGGGAGTAAGAGTGTAGGGAAGAGTGTTTGATCTGTTGTATGTACGATAGGACTTGGATGATAACAGTTAGAGGAGATAAGGAGAGTGGATGTTGATTTCATGAGTTTAGCGTAGATTTTCGAGGAGGATAGCAATCGTTCATACAAGGTAGTGAAGGGGAAGAGAAGTTCTCAATTTCGTGGGAAGCCATATGATGTTTCGGGTGGTAAGGGCAAATGAGAAGAGAGTTCGGGCAAAAAGCCAAGTGGGGGAGACGCTACTGCGGGGATTGTGTGTCACAAGTGTGGTAAGCCGGGGCATAAGAGTCCAGATTGCATGGTCAACAAGTGTTTCGAGTGTGGTAAGGAGGGTCATGTAGCTGCTAAGTGTGAGAAGAAGGATGTGGTCTACTAGAACTAGGGGGAGTTGGGGCACATTAGTACCAAGTGTCCAAAGCCGAAGGAGGAGAAGTCTAGCGGGAGAGTGGTTGTTCTGGCAAGTTCGGAGTCTGTGGAGGAGTGATGGTTGCTTTTAGAGGTACGAGTTTCATTTAGGGGGCTATGCTAGAATTCAGTGTTTGTTTGTTGTAGTGTGTTTAAGTTTGCATGTCCATGATAGTTAGATTTTCGAGGACGAAAATATTCTAAGTGGGGGAGAGTTGTAACGCCCCAAAATAATTTAATTATTTATTTAAATAAGTTATTTAAGGCTTGCAACATTTATTTAATTCAAATAATTAATTTAGAGTTTTATTTTATTTAGGAGGTGTTATAGTGATTAGTTATATTAAAAATAGAGTATTTAATATAACTAGGAGGTGTTGGGTAGTAAATAAGGGAGTGGGGAATTAATTAAAATAGGGAGTGGTTGAAGTAGCTAGGGGTGTAAATAAGGGGTCCAAACCCACTAAATAGGCCCGAATGCAAGGAATTAAACTTAGGGGTAGGTTTTCTCTTCTCATTTGCAACAAAGAGAAGAAAATGGAGAGAGGACTGACCAAGAGAGAGGGAGGCGTCACTTTGAAAGCTTGAGGAGGGAGAGAAATTCATTGTTGTTGCTTTGGGTAAGTGATTTTGACACTAATCTTTCCCATTTTTCTTCCTCTACCATTTAGTGTAGGTTTCATACACTAATCTTGTCCCATTTTCCTTTTACCATGGATGGGGTTTTTGGAGCTCAAAATATTGGGGAAGCTATTTTGGTGGTTTTTGTGTTGTTGAAGGAGAGAGTACTTGGGTTCTTCAATTTTGAGGTATGGGGACTCTCTTTCATGGTTAATAATTTATAAACCTTGAAATCATAGAGATTATGTGTTATGGGTATTTATTTCGTTGTTTTATAATGTGTTTGAATGATTTATTTGAGTAATTGAATGAATATGTGATTATATTAATTGTTGTATGGAGAATGAAATACTATTGTATTGATTGATGGTGTTAATGTTAATTACATGAATTTAATGCAACATGGTGTGTGATAAGTGTTAAATAATATGAAGATTGATTGGTTGTGGTATTTGAAGTTTAATTTGGTGATACTATGATGCTTGATGTTGGAAATAAATGTGTAGTTAAATGTGCATGCAATGTATTTGATAAAATGCTTCAAGGTGATGAGATATGAGAATAAGTTGATTTAATGATGTTGATTAAATGTCTAAGTGATGTTTTGGTTCCTAAGTGTTAAATTGATCCTTATGGTGCCAAACTAGTCCTTGAGGTGTCAAATTAGTCCCTAGGTGCTAAAATAATCCCTATGGTGTCAAAATAGTCCCTAGGTGCTAAAATAATCCTTATGGTGTCAAAATGGTCCTTAGATGTCAAAATGATCCCCGAGGTGTCAAAATAGTCCTTAGGTGCTAAAATGGTCCTTATGGTGTTAGATTGGTCCCTAGATGCTAAAATGGTCCTTATGGTGTTGGATTGGTCCCTAGATGCTAAAATGGTCCTTAGATGTTAAAATGGTCCTTATGGTGTCACATTGGTCCTTAAGAGGTGATTTGGTCCTTAGGTGTGAGTTTAGTCCTTGGGTGACATTTGGTCCAATAATGAGGTGCGTTGTGTTGTGGTGATGATTAAGTGGTGTGTAGAAACCCGGCCCATTGCGGTGAGTGGGCTTCGGCCAAAGCGGTGATGTAGGCTTCGGCCATTTCGGTGAGTGGGCTTCGGCCAAAGCGGTGATGTAGGCTTCGGCCAAAGAGGTGAGTTAATGTTTGTTGTGGTGAATTTATTGTGTTGTGATGCATTGTCATTGCGTCACATAAATCATATGCATATAAAAGAAGTGATGTGGCTTCGCCAAAAGAGGTGGTGGCCGGCCGCCAAAAGAGGTGAGTGCGACGGGGTTATTGAGGTGATGATGGATCCACATGCATATTGCATTTCATACATCACATGCATGCTCTGGTGATTGATTGGGTGCCCATGAATTAATGGTGTGCTTGGTCTAGATATATTTGGTGTAACTGCATTAATGATGTATTTGAATTGATTGTATTTCTGGTGGGCCTATTCTACTGTGTTTCCTGTTTTATTCATTATTATCTATGTATTGAGACTCACCTATCTTTGCGTCGTGTTGCCTCGTATGCCAAGAACTGCAGTGTGGTGACTAAAGGTGTTTAGAGATCCTCCTTCTAGTGTAGTCGAGTCGGCCTCGATCACGTAGCACCCGGGGAAAATATTTAGTAGTTGTTATTTTATATTGTTTTGAACCGTTAGGTTAGGTTATTATTATCCGCTGTTGTACTATTTATCTTCAGACTGATTGGTGCTATGTATAATACACTGAAGCCCATTTTAATTAATATTTTGGAGTTATGTAAGGTGTTTTGATTAAATGTGGCACTCTCCTTGTGGTGCGTGGAAAAGTATTAGTCTTTTGAAAAACTCTGATTTTAAATCAACTAATTAATAGAAATTAGAAAAGGGGGTGTTACACTCTCCACTCAAGCTATTTTCAGATGCCCAAAATGATCGCAACGTGCACATATTCAAAATGGATTTGGGGATCTTTCCTTGTAGACTATTGTATGAGATATGGAGACTTACTAGTGAATGCATTGTGTTTCCAAAATCATTGGGAATACTACCTCTTAACAAGTTAAAGGAAAGGTAGGTGTTGAAGATTGGAGCTGAAGTTAAGCATCCCCCACTTGAATATAGTTGATGATGATGTCAAATGATTGTCAGAGAGGTCGAGCATAGCAAGAGAAGTGGAGAAATTCAACTTCGAATTAGACAAAGGAAGAATATCTGTATCTAAAAGGTCACACTCACTTAGCCTTAGTTCTTCAAGCATTGGAAGCTTCTGTAGGAATTGCAGGTTGTGATGAGAAGAATCGTTGAGACCACGGGTACTACTCAAGTCAAGAGTTCTCAAAGAAGTGAGGTTGGATAACCACTCAATAGTGCCGCCATTTTGGTTGTTGATTATAAGATTTGAATCGTCCACATTGCAGGTTGGAAGCTTCTGTAGGAATTGCATGTTGTGATGCGATCTGCTTCTGAAGTGTATTGCTGCGGAATTGATGGATTGACCAAGAAATAATGGAGTTTATAGGACGTGATGATGCAGTGACTTGCTGATTCCACATTAAGAAGTTTTTATCTTCGAGCTTGATGGAGAGTTTCGGAGTATGGAAACCGTGAGATGAATTGGTTCCATTGCCTCCAATTGCAAACACATTGGAGCCGAGATCTGTTTGGGATTGAGTTAACGGTGATGATTCAGAAGCCATTGGTGAAGATTGAGCAAGAATTGATGAAGTTTGAGCACGAATTGGTAATGGCGAAAGCTAGGTTTGGATCAGAAATGTCGATTGATACCATGTAAGAGATAGAAGAGGAAGATGAGTGAGAGAATTCAGAATCATTTGTTCAATTCATATTGCAATTGCTCAACTCAACATTACAATGAATCATTCAAGGGTTTTATACCCAGTTTACAATCAGTTACACAACTCAACAATACTTAACAGATCTAACTGAAATCAGTTGCAGTAATTGTTCCAGAAGCTCACGGTGATTCTAAACTTGCATCATCTTGTTTCAATTTACTATTCTCTTCATTGTGTTTAGCTGAAGTGAGAGTGTTGAGTGGTGAGCTTCGTTCGTTTCCTTTCGTTGTGCTGAGAGTGTTGTTGCTTTGAGTGATGCGAGCTTTACTTTTGTTGAGAGTAGATGACGTGTTTTGCTGACAAGGACATGTTGACCGTTGACTGGCTTGTGTTGACTTTACTATTCTTGTAACGTTCTCTATCATTCCCCTTGCAAGCTTAAGTAAGTTTCTTACTTTGAGCTTGTCACGTAAGTGCAGAAACATTGAAGGTCCCAACGGTTTAGTGAGAATATCGACCAGTTGCATTCTTGCAGGAACATGCTTTACCACAAGGGATTTTGAAGCAATTCTTTCCCTCACAAAATGTATATCCATCTCAATGTGTTTAGTTCTAGAATGTAGAACTGGGTTGTGAGCTAGAAGGATTGCAGACAAGTTATCACACAGCAAGTGAGGAGTTTGGTGAGGTATTTTCAGCTCTGTCAGCAACGATTGAATCCACAATAACTCTGCAGTGGCATGAGCCATTGCTCTATATTCTGCCTCTGCACTGGAACGGGCTACCAAGCTTTGTTTCTTTGCACTCAAAATTACTAGATTGGGCCCAAAGAAGTCCCAATGTTTTTTTTTTTAATTTTCAAGAAGTCCCAATGTGAATGCTCTTATATTTCGTACTATTAAGTGTTTTCCATTTTTAAAAAAAGGTATAAATAAATAAATTAGGTTTTGCATTCCTATTTGACACATTCTAGTTGGAGCATGCATCTGAGGCGCCGCTCTGGGAATGCCAAAGTACAGAAGTTTTTTTTTGATGGTCAAAGTACAGAAGTTAACACTACTAGAAAAAAGGCTTTTTATATCGGTTAAAAAAGGCTTTTCATATCGGTTCCGTAACCGATATAGATAAAGGGGATATTAAAAACAGGCGCTTTCTATATCGGTTAAAGAACCGATATGGAAAATGTTTTTTATATCGGTTCCCAGTAGAACCGTTATAGAAAGTCAGTTTTTAAACCTATAAAACGCTTTTTTTATATCGGTTTCTTAGTTGAACCGATATGGAAAATCACTTTTTATATCGGTTATTTAAAGGAACCGATATGAAAAGTCTTTTTTTTTTTAAAAAAAATAAAAAATTCCTCAATTGTATATACAGCAAACAACAAAATCACAACAAATACAATATTTATATAAAAATACAATATTTATATAAAAATACAAAATTGAAATACAATGTCTAACTAGTGTGATATCTATTTATATAAACAGTGTTCTTGCAGTCAGGTAGAATGCTGATAGACCAAGGAGGTAAGTTATAATGTATATTTCCAAATGCCACTGTTGCATAAGATTTCGGATTATAGTTTGCAAGGAATGCGGCACAAGCTCCCGATTTTGATTTAAAGACATGAGCCTGGACATGAATGATGAAAGATAGAAAATCAGTTTGGTTATAAAGCATTTTAGGTATGTTTCGTAATTTTCAAATAACTGAAAAAAGGCATACCTCTTGATAGTTTCCGATCCGTGTAACCGTCGGATCTCCAGAAACTAAAGCTGGTTCACAGAGTTTTATTGCTCTGTGTAAATCCTTCAAATGACCCCACTTTGGTTGCCTTAGCAATCCTGCAGATGAAGAAAGAAAAATAAGTACTCTACATAGGTGTATCAATGTATACAAAATATGTGAAGTTCTTCATATTTAGTATGGAATCCTTTGTGTTTACCATATTCATCAAGAGGTGCATCATAATCATAGCTTGTAGCAATGAAGGGGCCACCAGCAGTTCGACCAAAATTTGTTCCTCCGTGATACTGGAACGAACGACATAAACAACCATTGTTCAATATTTTTAAATCAAAACGGTGAACTTACACAATTACACATTGAAATCAATGAATAATGAAGTTACCAAGTTACCATGTAATAATTGACAAATGATCCTCCCTTCTGTATAAATCTTGCAACTGAAAATGCCATGTCTTCAGCAGGTCTGTGAGGAACCGGACCTCCAAACTCGGTAAACCTGCAAACATAGAGGAATGGAAGCAATGTATGATCAGGGTTATATCTAGCTTGTATGTATCTTATTCTAATGGTCTAATGGAAACATCAAAAATAAGACACAAGGAATCAATACCAGCCAGTCCAAGCTTCTGTCCACATCTTTGGTTTAGAAGCCTTATTTGGAGAGAAATAATCACAATAGAAGCCATTGCAAGTGTTGATCTGTAAAAGATTTTCCAATGGAATTAGAAGCTGAAATCCTTGGAGACATAAAGGAAAATATCAAATAAGAGACACTTGAGCTGAACTTACAACAGGATCAGGAGCATCATCTTGCTTGCACATAATCCACGGTACGCCAGTACCAAGTCCTATAGCCATATCTGCTGCCCAGTTGGTGTAGGATTTACCAGGAGCACCAAGTTCATACTCCACAGGTCCATATTCATTTTCAATCTGTCCAAAATCATAAGAACAAAGGTAAGCTTCACGTACATTATATAATTTCATTTAAGCTTCTACTAGATACTTGAGTTACTAGATTCTGTTAGGAACACAAACATACAAATCAATCAAATGTCCTAAGAAAAATATAAGTTTATCTGAGAATATATCAGTGAATAAACTCCTTGCTCGCTACACTTTTCCCTGAATAACATTGGAATGAGGTGACTGGCAGTTTAATCTTGTATACCTGTGGAAACGCACGAGAATTATGCTCTTCCTCCAAAAAGCACTGTCCAAGACAAATTTGTAAGTTGTTTTCAATCTTAGAAACAATTGAAAATT
The DNA here is from genome assembly GCA_020916435.1 of Oxytropis ochrocephala. NCBI lineage: Eukaryota > Viridiplantae > Streptophyta > Magnoliopsida > Fabales > Fabaceae > Oxytropis > Oxytropis ochrocephala. The sequence continues at coordinate 57,471,653 of CM037090.1, read as the reverse complement.
CACAATTCACTTTAGTGACTCCTGAAACTAGTTATGTACAAATAATAACAGCAGTAGTGAATTTATGCGGTAGTTAATGAGTAAAACTCACTCTTTGCAGTTGAACTTGTTTTAGAGTTTTCTGAAGGACTTGTTCACGATATTCAGCCTCACACAGTGTGGTGATCTCAGAAGGATCGCCTTCAAATATCCTAATTTTTTTAGAGTGAGACAGGTTTAGTTTTTAATTGATGATAAGTAGTAAGCATCAAGCAATTATAAAGTGATTAAGGAAACCTTAGTCGCTTCTCCATCTCTTCCAATCGAGACTTGCAAATAAAAATTTCTCTCTGAATATCCTGAAGTTCACATAGAATTATCAGTCCAACACATATAACATAATTTGAAGTTTGAAATGTATCAGCTAAATGCTGATATAGTATATAGTACAATGCTTATCAACAAATACCTCGAGTTGGGAGTCTATAACCATCGGGCTGCAACGCAACAAAATTAAAACCTTGTGGTAAATAATCAAAGCACACAACAGGTATGAAAAATACCTAGTAGCTTGGCATGTTTGAATTTCATCGGTTTCAGCTTTCAACTTCTTAAGCACCTTTCTAATGTGCTACAGAAACCACACAAATTCGCAATTTCAGTGTAACATAATTTTCCAAGCAGCTTTTGAAAGTTTAATTAATGTACAGTTTAAACTATTACCTCTTGATTATGCATCCTTCATAGGTACACGGTTTTCAAATCAAAGGTAGAAGCCAGTAGCCGTTTTACCTTCGTTTTCCTCTTCTCCTTCGTTTTATTCTTCGATTTCAGTAACAATTGCCGAAGAAACCAGTAGCATCCTCTTCTCCTTCGTTTTCTCCTGCCCAATCGCTTCCTCTTCGCCGTCGTTCCTCTTCTTCTTCCTCTTCTTCGCGTCGTTTTCTCCTTCGTTTTCAATGGCATGAAACAAAACCAGAAAAGCAATCAATTTCACACAAACAAGAAGAACGAAAATGAAAGTTAGGGTTTCAAGCAAAAGAAAACGCAAACGAAATTGAAAACGCAAACGAAGCGAGAAGAACGAAAACGAAATTGATTTCAGAGATGCTTACTGCTTTGAAGATGAAAACGATGCTCCTTTGAAGATTTCTCTGCAGACGAACAAAGATGTGCTTAGGGACGAGGGTTCGCGAGGAAGAGAGAGGAAACGTCGAGAACGAGAGCGATCGAGGGTTTTGATGAAAGAGGAGCGTGGAATAAAATTTTAAGTGTAAAATCCAGTTTCCATATCGGTTTGAAAAGGACCCGATATGGATTAGTGTAAAATAGAGTTTTCATATCGGTTATAACATGAACCGATATAGATAATTTGCTCATAATTTCAAAAATGGCACCGCCTCTTTTTTCATATTGATGATATAGAATCCATTTTTTCCACTAGTGTAAACAGCCATTTATTATTTGCTTGTCGAAAAATACATCAACCATCAATATTCTGTAAGGGGGATGTGAGTAGCCAAAAGAGTAATTTCAATCCAGCAAGGATATTGCATCGGAACAGCCAAGTGCTTCAGAAAATGTGAAACTAAACATTTATACTATTACTTGGTAAAAGAAATAATTAATACTACTATTACTAGCGAAACTACGGATGGTCAGGTTGGTAATATGTTAAAATTCTTTTTATCTTCTATATATATATATATATATATGGTGTGCTTGTATTGATAGTATTATTATTACAAGGTGTGTTTGTTTCTGAATCGTTACTACTTAAATCAATGGCGAAGAAAGTTGAATCAAACGAAGACCTTCTGAAGGAGATTCTTCTGCGTGTCCCAGTGAAACCACTCCTTCGTTTCAAAACCGTTTCAAAGCGATGGCTAGCTCTCATCTCCAAACCACGTTTCTGTCATTCACACACTCTTCGTCAATACAAACACTTCTCTCGCCCTTTCCCTTCTGCCCTCATGCTTGGCACTGGCGTTAAACCTTCCCCACTCCAATGCCCTATCATTCCTTTGAAAAATGACTCTTCTGATTCTTCCACCTTTCGTTACGTGAAAGTTCCTCGCATGAACATCACCATTATGCAATCCTGTAACGGCCTACTTCTTCTAGAAGGAAGACCAGTGAAAAACCCTAATCATCCCTTAAAAACTAGGCACTATATTCACAACCCAACCACCAATCAACATGTTGCTATTAACTTCCCTACCCCACAATTCAGATCTTCAGTTCTTTATCTTTTTCTCTGTTTTGAACCATTGAAATCACCACATTACAAAATTATTTCTATTCGATTAAGGGATTTCTCGAACTTTAATGACGTCATGAATAACTTGTCAAGAACACTATCTCAAAATGCTGAACCCGATTATGTTCTTAATGTTTATTCATCAGAGACCAGTCGTTGGAGTGAACGTGGTGTGAATTTCACTTCGCCAGTTCAGGTTAAAGCGGTTTACTCCAGTGGTGCCGTTTTTTGGTGGACTGATACTGCTGAATATTCAAAGTACTTTGATGTGGAGAATCAACGTTTTAAGAAATTTCCAATGCCGGTTGGATTTCTTAAGGATAAAATGGGGAAGTATATTGGTGAATCAGGTGGTCGTGTTCATGTGGTTGTACAGTCGATTATTGATTCTGAGATTGATGTTTTGGAGTTGAGTGAAGATCGTCGTAGTTGGTCAGTTAGGTTTCATATGAAACTTGATTCTATGTTAGCTGCTTGTCCACGTTTGAGTTTACGTGATTTTGCATTGATGGATGTTTATTGCGTTGTTCGTCAAGGAAAGGATGACGTGGACTCCATGCTTGTGTTTACTATCAATGGGATGTTTATAGCTTGCAATCTTTTGGATTCTACTATTAAGAGGCTTAGCAGTTTTGGTCCTTTTTTGAGTGCAGGTTCATCGCGATTTGATGTGTTTCATTATTTTGAGAATCTTTCTTCTGTTTCACCTTCCAGTTGAATTGAAACTATTTGTAAGTACCACTTTTTCTTTTCTCTTTTTCGTTTACCGTCTTAGAATATTCAGTGTTGAGTCATATATTGTTTCAATTCTATTCACTTAGTTTATTTGTTCAGTGGCACAGGGAAATTGATACTACCGTCTTCGACTTGGTGAGAATCGTTACCGGATAAAGAGATGATTCGAAGGCTGTTTTATGATATCTGTTGGGGTCCTCTACTTAATTTTTCAATATATGTTATGTTTTCTAAGTTCTAATTTCTATCTGTTTGTGACTTTCTATATTTGGAGTTGAATGAATTTAGTTTATTATTGGATTGAGTATTTTGTGCTCGGATATTTAGTACTGAAGAAACTTATACAATGTAGTAATGTCAGTAAGGTGTGATGAAAATACCATGTCATTTTAAGTTAAGTGATTAACTTATTTTCTACATTTATGGTTTTGTCTAATTTTATTTTCGTATATAGGATTTTGTAGTTCGGTTTTGTTTGGTTCGGTTTCTGTATTCAAAACCGCGGACTGAACCGAACCGTGTGGTTCACTAATAATAATTACTGAACAAAACCAATAGAAAATATATTTTTTGCGATTTTTGATTTGGTTTGGTTTTGTTTTGTTTGGTTTTGTTTGCGGTTTTCTATTGGTTTGTTTCGGTTTTGAACATCTCTGCTTCATTCCTGCATTATATGATTCATAAGGATCCTTATAATGAACATATAAATATAATAATAAAAAATAGATATGTATGGAGATTTGGATTTATTTTTTTATCATTCCATAAATAATTGATTTGTGTTTTGGAAGATGAGAGTTGAAGGGGTTTACAGAAGGCGAAGAAAGAAAGTAGCTATAAGTTAACCCAAGAAAACTTGTTAACGGTTGATTTTTTATAAATTAATCTAACTTAAGTTTATCTTATTGGAGAAAAAAATGTGTATTTATTTTTTTAATTTTGTTTAACGTCAAAAATAAGTATTATATATAGATGAAATGTGTATTAAGGAACACAATCTGTATAAAACAGGACGGTCACATAGAGGTACAAAACAAGGAAGAAAACACCCAATGCCATCCTCCCCCAAACCCCTAGTCCTTTGAATACTACAATCCTTTTGCTCACAGATGACATAAAGCCTTGGGAAAACCACCTTGAGAGATGCAACCCCAACCCAAACATCTTGTCAAAAGCGAACTGACGCCCCATTCCCTAACTCCTTAACAACCTCGTCCGAGAACTAGTTTATATTGCAGTCCGGAACCATCCCACCCTACAGATTTCCTTCCACCACTGAGTTGAGTAGTGCAGAGGGCTAAGGGAATTCAATTCAAGGTTCCATATTATCTCACGTCTATACTTGGTTTTGAGAGCCATAACTGAGAGAGAGTTGTCACCCAACAACAACCTCCATCTCCACTTACCAAGTAGAGAAGAGTTAAGCAGATGAAGGTCCTTTTCACCCAATCCCACTTCATTTTTTGACTTACAAACCTCAGACCTTTATACCCACCCAATTTAAATCTTTTGAGCTTTTTCTATTGTTCATTGAACACTTGTGTTCCAAAGAAAGTGGACATACAATCAATTATTTCTTCTACAATAGTGATGGGGATGTGAAGAAGGTTCTAAAGACTTGGGGATTGATCGGATATACCTTGCGTGCTCAATTTTTGATCATTCATGTAGATAAGCTCTGCTCGAGGCATTAACTAGTGCTGCAATTTTATTGTGTTACAATACTTACACGCGTGGGCATATTGCTGAGGGCCATATTGGTGTTGTTAATGTAGCATTTACTCAACTGGCATGTAGGCACAATTTGTTGAATTTTTAGCGATAATGGCACATGGAAACAATATATGGGACTCCGGTGAAAAATTCTTTACTACAATGGCTAGCTGCCTTCAACTCAAGCAGTAGGATCCAGGAAAAATTTGTAATTACATCAATTTTCTTCAACCTTGAGAACAAAGTTGTTGTGAAGGAGAATGAAATGTTATGATCCAAGAGAAAGTAATTAAAGCCCAAACACCTATGGACCCAGGAATAAATATCTAGAAGAATCTAGAGACATATGAGTCATTATTTCCCATTTTATTATTTTATCTTTTACTTAACATTGGATTCCTTATTCTTTAGCACATATCAGAGTACTCTCCTCTCTCTTTTATAGTTAAAAATTGGTTAACTTGAGTTGATGTATTTAGTCCATATTATTAACTAGATACATCAACTTGGGTTGACCAATTTTTGCTTATAAAAGATACTGGAGGGAGTATGTATTTGAAGTGCTATATATGGTACCTTGATAAAAAATGATTTTGTCATAAAATCTGTTGGGTTAATGGTGTCCTTAGCCATTGAAAGTAAAATTCCTTACACGTTGGGGACTCCTCCTTATAAGTAGTTATATAGTGACAGATCCAAGACTTAAAGTTCTGTCAAATACGACAAGAAATTCGGGAAATACCGGCAGACAAAATCCGCAGGTAATGACCAAAATCCGTCGGAAATTGGTCATTACCGGCAGATTTTTTTCGTCAGTCATCCGCCGGTAAATCAGTCGCAGGTAATGGTTACTGGTGCATTTTCCGTTGGTATTCGAGAGAAATCCGCCGCTAATATATATATTTATTTTTAAAAAAATCAAAATCCGCCGGTAATCGAGAGAAATCTGCCGGTAAAGTCATTTAAAAAAATTAAATTCGTTTAATTAAAAAATTAATAATTATTTTTTTTTAAAACATATATTTCAGTTAGTTTTTTTTAATATTTAAAATTTAAATTAAAAAAGTTATAAAATTTAAAATAAATTTTTTAATATCAAATTAAACGAGATTAAAATTATCAATAAAAAATGAAACGATAATTAATCAACCCAACAAAGTAGTAATAAATTATCCATACAAATTATAATATCCAACAAGTAATTGCTACTAGTCATAGTAAGGCCTATTTGGGTTGTTGTTGGGATTCACATCAAAAAATATACGTTGAGTCCAATCTTCCTCTTCTTGCTCAGGTTGTTGCTGTTGGAGTGGTTGTTGGAATTTATTCTTTGGGGACCGTTGTTGGGATATTATTCTTTGGGACTAGCTCTTGAGGACAAATGTTGTTCTTCTTTGGGGATGAAAAGCTGGAATTCTTCTTTGGGGACCGCTGCATGGGGACAAATGTTATTCTTTGTTGTGGTTGGTTGAATTTGGATTCTTTGCTAGAGTTGTTCTTTGGGGCGAGAGAGTTGAAACCAGTGTACGACTGACCATATGGGTACTGATGAGAGTTGAAGGCAGTCTTTGAGAGTTGAAGCGCGGGTGGAAGGCACCAGTCTTCTTTGGAACGAGTACCTCCGTAAGGCTGCATCAGGTGTGGTGGATAATATGATGGTGATGATGATGGCATAGATGGCCTCGGCTGAGACATATCCATTAATTTCTTCCGGGGGTCCTCATTCAACCCGCGCTCCTCTGCTGCCAACCTGCGCTCCTCAGCCGTCTGCTCTTGGATCTCCCGTATCTCACGCTCGTAGTCGCTCAATTTCTGAGTCAATACCGCAACCTCATCTAATTATGAAGGAGTGGGGACATGAGAGCGTTCAGTACTTGTCTCTGAAGAAGTTGGCCTCAAATTCGGAATAATGGAATCCTTGTAATAACGTGGGCCAAAACCACCAGATCCTACTAACCGATTTTTTTGATGGACCAACAATTTCATTCCATTTCGCTAAAGCCGCTCGACCCTCCTCAACGGGATTGGAAGAAAGAAATGTGTGAAGAAATCAGAATGGAAGAGTTGAAGATGAAATGTGGGAAGAAATCAGATATAAAGAGGAAATAAAAAGAGTCGTTGGGACATTAGCGGCTACCAACGGAATTAATTGTCTACCGTAGATTCTCGCAGACTGTTTCTTGACACCTCGCAGGCCAGTATCATCCTACCTAACCGGCGATTTTAATATAAACCAGCCAGATTCGTTCCGCTTTTCTTAGCGATCGCGAAAAACATCACGCTACCGATGGATTTTCGCGTATACCGGCAGATTAGGGGCTACCGACAGATTTTGGAAGAAACCGCCGGATTGTGACGGCTACCGGCGAATTTAAGGCAATACTGGTAGATTCGGTTGGCGTTTCGAGAACGCGCATCGGGCGGATTAGCCGCGGAAAGTGCGAAGATCGGCATAAATATTTTATATTATTTTTAAAAACATATCTGTAAAAAAATACGCCGGAAATACGCTAAAAATCCACCAGTATTATACCGACTGAATAAGTCTGCCGGTAAAAATCCGGCCGAATAATCCGGCGGCAATCGCACAAAATTTGCCGGTAATAAACCAACGGTCTAAATCTGCTGGAAATGCGGTGCCGCTATTGAACGAAATTCTGGTAGTGATAACAAAGACTTTCCTGACAACTTGTTATTGCTTCTTAGAATGTGGTTTAGGTCTAACTGAACCACACAAAACCAGCTTGTAAGGTGAGGGATGCCTCTCACTTATAAAGTCTTTTGAAACCATATCTCTAGTTAATGTGGGACTTGGGTTTTTCCCAATACACCCCCTCACGACAAGTACTATTGGGCGTGGTGCGTGGATAATAATGGTGGGTGGTCCGAAGGATCTAGGATAGACTTTGATACCATCTTAGAATGTGGTTTAGGCCTAACTCAACCCCACAAAACCGACTTGTAAGGTGAGGAATGTCTCTCACTTATAAAGTCTTTTGAGACTATATCTCTAGTCAATGTGAGACTTGGGTTTTTCCGAATATTGCTGTCAACAAACTCTAATGAAACTAGATTATTCCAACAATCAGGCAATTCCCCTTTTAATTGATTGTTTGATAAATCCAAAGCTTTTAAAAAGCCGGTCTCATTATTGTTGCATCCAAAGGAAACTAAATTTGAAAATTTATTATCGGAAAGATACAGTATTCTTGCTTGAGATAAGAACGGTGGAACGGGACCTTCAAGTTCTGTTCTAGATTGGGCCACTAGGCCCACTAAGCAAACTGGACCCGAATCAGCCTAATGACCGGAATCCATGACCATGACATAGCATTTCACATTGGTCCATGCTTCGTACAATCCCCTTGCTACTCACTAGAATCCCCTTTTTGGTGTGAAAAGACCAAAAGCCCTTACTGAAATTTGGTTTTTATTTTTTTCACAAATTATGCATGGTTCGACGCACGGTTGATCGAACATTGCTGCGCCGAACCAGTCAAAATTTACTCAGACACCCCAAATTATGTTTTGACTAGGTTCGACCAAGCGTGTGCCGATCCAAATCGATCAGCCGTGCGCCGAACCCTCTCCACCGTCTAGTCAATGGCTAAATTTTTGAATTCTCCCCAACTGTAACACCCCCTTCTACTTCATACTAATTTAATTAATAAAAATCGGAGTTTTTCAAAAACTTTTCCACGCACCTCAACGAGAGTGCTACATTTAATAAAAACATCATCAAAGTATAATTAAAATTCAAACGCATCTAGTGCGTGAAATATAAATCATATTCAAATGGGACGAACCCTCAAAACCTGTTTTAAGTATTACAATAACCCAGAAATTGGTTCACAGCACAGCGGAAATAAAACTGAGTTCAACAGACTCAATAAACAATCCAAAACAGTTTAATATATAACATAAAGTGATGACACTAAAATCCCATCCCTGGTGTTACTAAATCAGAGCTGACACAATTATCCCAAGAAAGGCATGGCACCTTCACTCAGAATCACCTGCATGTCGCCACGAGAGCAGGCAACATAAAAATGCTAGGGTGAGTCTCTTTACATAAATAATAACAAGTATGATAAGCATTATATTAGGAAAGCATCTAGTAACATCAATCCACAACAATTAAGGCACTTACCATTCAATTATAATACCAAGAAACGACAATAATGGATTAATTAACATCAACAAGAATTCTACGTAGGTATGAGTGTATGCATGTATGCAATATGCATGTGGATCCATAACCACCTCAATAACCCCGTCGGGCAACCACCACGTTTGGCCGAAGCCACCCACCACATTTTGGCCGAAGTCATACCACCACGTTTATATGCATATGATTTATGTGACACCATATAACAATGCATTCACAACATCACAATTTTATCACGTCAAGTATTAACCACCTCTTTGGCCGAAGCCCACATCAATTATTAACCCACCACTTTGGCCGAAGCCCACATCAAGTATTAACCCACCACTTTGGCCGAAGCCCGCATCAAGTATTAACCCACCACTTTGGCCGAAGCCCACATCAAGTATTAGCTCACCTCTTTATCATTTCCTCACCACCACACCCCATTTATTAAATTAAATCCCACCTAAGGACCAAACCACCTCATAAGGACCTCTTCCACACCTAAGGACCATTTTGACACATCAAAGATTAATTCAGTGCTTAGGGAATTATTGGACACATTAGGATTAATTTGACACTAAGGGACTATTTTGTCACGCCAAGGATTAATTTAATGCTTGGGGACTATTTTATCACACCAAGGATTAAATTAATTCTTAGGGACTAAAACATCACTTAGACACTTTTGGCACATCTAGGCGCCATGGGGCAGCCAATATGGCGCCCTAGCACACACACACGGCCTAGACACTACACAACCACACCCCAGGCGCCAAATTCCCAGGGAACTGGCGCCCCTGCACACGCCCAGACACACCACGGTGACTCTGGCGCCACATTCCCCAGCAAGTGGCGCCCTTGACCTGACCCTTGCCCACACACGCATCTCAGCACCCACACCTAAGCACCAGGCGCCAAATTCACAGAGAATTGGCGCCTCCCCTGCACAGACACACCTGGCGCCAATTTGCCTAGCAAATGGCGCCCCCTTCCCAGCAACAGCCCCAACCGAACCAAAGCCTCATCTTAGGCGCCATTTTCTTGGGCATTTGGCGCCCCTCTCCTTCAACTCACCAACCCAACAATTTCAAACATATTTTTACTCAACAATTCAATTCTCCATTTAATAACACTCATCTAGATAATTAATTCAACAACATTTAATTCACACATCCTCATAATTCTTCACATTGGAGCATTTAAACAAACACATGGTATGCATATTTCACAACACCTATATTCCAAACATCAAGCATCATATTGTCACCATTTTAAACACCAAATTCAACAACCACATATAATTAACAGAAAATTCACACAAAAAAAAACAACTTAGTGCTATTCCACACACAATACATATCATACAAATTATTATAGATATAAATGAGAATCCCCTAACCTCAAAATTGGAGAACCCAAGTAGTCTCTCCTTCACCAACACAAGAACCACTAAAAATAGGTACTTCACTATTTGAGCTTCAAATGCCTTGGTTTTTCTTGATTAGCATTAAGAAACTGTGAAACTTTACTGGATAGTCTAGTGGGACCTTATCATCCACAACCTCATCATCAAAATCACCATATGTTTCAAGTTGGCACCCATTAGCTGGCCTCAACGCTTAAAAGAATTCCTTGGCTTTGTAGTAGTGTGACTGTACAAACTCTTCTTTCTTTTCTTTCTTTATCAATTTTTTCCAAACTCTGTACGCCCATGTGATCCTTCATCTTTCGGTTCCTTCTCTGAGCTTGACTGCAACGAACGCCAAGAGAGTAAAACGTTGGGCCAACGAACGGCGAGAACAAATCCTAATTTCTCACTAAATTTTTAGTTTTCGGCTACACTTGTTTATGCCTTTCTTTTCCCTTCAAATGGGAAGGAACCCTATGTTGCGCTTGTGTAATAGTTTGGTTTTTTCGCAATTATAGTGCAAGTATACACATCGTACAAGTAATAGAGTGGTTTTAAGTAAGAGATCGTTCCCACGAGGATTTGTACACTTTTCAAAGTTCAAGTTTCAAAACACAAGAGAATCAAGTAACAAATCGGCAATAAGAGTTGGTTTTAAAACTAGAGATGTAATAAAAACAAGTAAACAAATGTTGGTTGTGAATATGGATGAGAGGTGAGTTGAGTTGTTGCATGCAGAATACATCCTTTCTAGTTAGACGTTATAACGTTTACACGTTATAACGTACAAATGCTATTTCGTATAGACGTGGCCACGTTTGAACGCTGTTGCAAAAGAGCTATGCTTTTCAGCACAAAACGTCAGAGTTTCAAGTATAAGAGGTCCTATGTCTAGGTTCTAAATAGGCCCACTCCTGTATTTTAAGCACCCACAGCAATGTTCTATGAACTATTTATCCTTTCTATGTCTAGACTTAGATAAAAAATGCCTAAATGTCTTTAGTGCATCGTTCGTTCATATAAATCTTTGATTTCTTTTCATAGACCATGTCTGTACCTATGAATCTACCTATTTTAAGAGGCCAACCTCAAAACAAGTTTGGAAATATTTTCACACAAAGATTTAAAACATGTACGCCAATACTTTATAACATTAACTAGAAATTCATTATAAGCAAAACAACAACTCAACTACAAAGTGTTTAGCTCATTTGAGCATCTTTCTGAGAATGATAAGGATTTAGAATCCAAATACCATACATTACAGAAAAGAAACTAAGTGCAAAAGATACACCTAAGTAGCTCTTCAGCATGCACGCTGTAGAGACGTTACAACGTCTGAGCCTCACAGTAGTGAGTGTGCAGAAAATAAAACAAAGTTCAGAAAAGTAAAAACAAACCAGAAGTCTGTTTCCAGATCTTCTTTAATGTCTTCTCTGAAGTAGATGAAGGTAGATGATGAACTGAAGTGAGTGGATGAAGGTGTATTCGTGTATGAGTGGTGTGGAAAGGATGCTGCGAGAGAGAGAGCGAGCCTTCATTAAATAGCCTCCTTGCTCACGTGTGGGTGATGTCACTTGCCCACCTACAGTCTGTTTCTTCTCTTACGCGACCGACATTCGGTGCTACTGGTGTTCTGCGGCGTCACTCATGGGGAATAGAAAGATCTTCGACTTTATATCTTTGACTATCATTGCTTAGCGCCAAGGTGAGATCTTTCACCCTTGCTCTGCTTTGCACTTGATGAGCGTGGTGAGAGACGTGGTAACGTTCGGCACTAAAAATTTCTGCCGCACAAGCACAAAAAGCATCAAAAGCGCTCTCGAGGGCACCTCTTGGTGCCAAAATGCCTGATTTATTCAATTAACCTTTCACCCACTCAGAATTACGAAACTAACATAAAATTACTTAAATAAACCTTGTATTGCTAGAGAACTTGCATGATTTATTCTTGAGTGAGTATAAATAACTCATATAAATATGAGTTATCACACCCCCAAACTTAAATCATTGCTTGTCCTCAAGCAATCAAGACAACACACAAATAACAAAATACACAAAATCAACTACACTAGCAGGTTATGTTCTACTCAATCAGCATATCAAAAATTCATTCTCAAGGGGCTAATTCTTCACACACTCACGCACCAATGCATAATTAAATTTCAGATTCATTAAAGCTCAAGTGAGTGTGTGATCTCTGCATTACTTTTCCTCTAACTAGTTCAGAAACTACTTTAGCTTACGAAAGAATGGTTCCCATATGGTGATAGTAAAACATCTTTCAAAACAAAGAATAGGCTAACACTTTCACATAAGAAATGGGGGTTCTTTTGAAGCATGACAAAGGGTCTTAATTGGGTGCTAGGACTGGGTTAGTGCACTAATTTACTGACTCACACACGCAAAAGACTTGTAACCCCCTCTTTACTGAGCAACTCTCTTTTATTTGCTCCATTTTGGAGTTTTCTCTCTCTTTTTTTTTCATTTGGAGTGCTCAGCATTTGTTTCAGGGTATTACAGGGAACACAGAACACATGTGGATTTTCCACTTATTTGTATCAACACACTCTTTTTGGTATTTTTGGGAGTAGACGTTACAACGTTTATGGGTGAGACGTTGTAACGTCTGAACACATTACACAACACACACGGCAGACGTTATAGCGTTACGGGTAGAGCGTTACAACGTTGCACTCACACTACACCCGAGACTTAACCATCCTATAGTCTTTGCACCCGGCCTTGAAATGCGACTTGATTCATCCCCAAACTTAGCTTCTCTTTGCTATTCTAGGTTTTTAATCAAGTTTTACTCTCATCTTAGTTCACCAAGGCTTCAAGCTTGAGACAAAATATTCCTAGCTAGCTAGATTCTTTCTTAACAATGAGTTTGTGTAGGAGCGAAAGAATCAATTCTTTTCATCTAATCATGCATAGGCTACTCACACACACATTTTTACTATCTTTAGCCCAAAGAGAATATTTTTCATGCTTGTGAGTAAGAAGAAATTGCTTTTGCATTTGATTTCATGTACAACACTGAAACGAAACTTAAAATCTTGAGATTCCCCCACTTAAAGTTGAGCGGTGTCCCCACCGCTCGAGGATAAACAACATGATTTCTGTGTTTTTTTTTTTGGGGTTTTAAACAATGACAGAAAATAAAAACTACTAGAATTACTGGCTAAAATTAAAACTAAGAATAAAGAAAACTACAACTACTATTAAAATTAATGGGGACTTACTTGCTTTCTTTGCACTGGACACGAGCCTTCCGCTCTGCATGCAGGTGGGAACTCTACTGACCTTCTCCTTTCTTCTTTTCCTTCTTCTCTTTCTTCACCTTCACTCCTCCTTGCTCGGTGGTGGTGGTTGTTGTTGTTTCATCGATTCTTTCTCTTTTGAGCTTGCACCCACACTTGCACCAAAGAAGACTCGAGGCTTCAACAATCCTCTTTTGGCCTCCTCCCACATCTTCATCGCCAATTCAAGCAGGTTGACATGCATTGGTTCGTTGGGGATCACACGGGCTTTTTCCACCTCGGCTCTTTAGGCGTTGCCGCGTCGATGATGATCCTCCAATTCCAAAGAACGCGTACCACGAGCTTGCTTCAACAGGTGCTCTGCTAGTTTCTGAGTGGCCTCCTCCATTGCTAGCTGCTTTACCTTTTCCAACGCAGCTTCTCGTTCATTGGTGATTTGCATTTCTGCAAGTTTGGCTACGGCCTCTTTTTTTCACAGCGTTGTAACGCGTGCGTAGGTAGTTCTTCGGCAATAGTAGGAAGGGCCTTCGCAGAAACACTAGTAGCAACAAATCTTTGCACTAGTAGCGATGAGCGTGTTTCCTGCAGCACCTTGACCTTTTCTCTTCACAGGAAGCTTTTGCCTTAATGATGTGGGGGCTGCAACTTCCTCTTTATCTCCACTCCCTTGAGCTTGTTTTGACTCAGCAGCTAGCTCTTGTCTCTTCTTCCTTCCAAAGGGATTGTATGTGAGTGCACTTTTCACTCGTGTTTTCTTGGGTGGGGAAATTGGTTGGGAATCTGGGTTGCTCCCTGTGTTTGTTGGCTCAGACGTCGCCACGTCTGGTTCTTGCACTTTCTGGGGTGATGGTCGCTTTTCAGGCTCAGGTTGGGGTGGGGTGGTGTTATTGGTTGGTCTTGGGCTTTGGATTGTGGGGTCTTGGGTGTGTTCTGGTCATGGGTGGAGGTTTCTTTTGGTGAAGGTGGTGGTTGTGTGGCTTGTGGGGATGGTGGTTTGGATTTTGTTTGGGCTGGTTCTTTGTTTGCTTGATTTGCTGGGGATTCACTTTCAGTCCTCTCACTTGAACTCCCTTTCTCCTCAGAGCTCTCCTCCTATTCCTCCTCACTGATTACTTCCATGCTCACTTTTCTTGATTCATCTGCATCAACATCAGAAATATCATCCAAATCATCAGAATTAAAATCCTCTTCACTACTTACCTTCTTTTGTTTCTTTGCTGGGCTCTGCCTTTTTGGTGGGCTTCTTGTTCTCTTGGCCCTTTCTTTCTTCACGGCTCTTCTTTGGATTGTAGACAGGGGGACATCATCATCATTTTCTTCCTGCATCCAGTCTGGCAATACAGGCTCTTCAATCACTTTCTTTCCCTTTGATACTTGGGCAAACACCTTCTTTTGCCACTCAAATTGTTTCTTGACAAATTTGACCAGGGAGTTATGCCTCTCCTCCAGACGTTGCAACGTCTGCGCATCAATAGAACTTGAAACTCCTGCAGATTTCACCCTAGGCTTGAATTTTGTTGAAAAGGGGCCTTGAGGCTGCTCCCTTAGTTCTGAGGCTTCAATCTCTACTCCTGCCTCCATACACAAGTCAGTAATCATACATGGGAAATACAAATACCCATCTTTCCTGTTCTTCCATTTGTTGAGCTCACGGTTGATTAACTTTCCCACCTCCACTTTGTCTCTTGACATGATTGCATCAATCACAATCAGTCTCTCTTTGTCTACCCAGGATGTGTGAGAGGTAGGAATTAAGCAATGCCTTATGAAATGGAACCAGGTGTTGGCTTCATCACATAGGTACCTCTTCATGATTTTGAATTCACTACCGTGCTCTCCACTCCTCTCCCAGACAGCACCTTCTACACAGATCCTTCCCTTTATAGCTTCCATTTCATTCAGTCCATAAGTCTTTTGCTTGGTCTCCACAGCCTTTCCGTAGTAACCCAGCCCGAAATAATCGTTGATCGCTCTTACTCCAAACTTTACCTCCTCGCCTCGCACCTTTGCAACAATGGACGGCTCTCCTTCAGGTCTCTCAACGATTCCCTTGTAGAAATCGTGAACCAACGTAGAAATGTATTCTTTTCTGTGCACCACAAATTTTTGCCAGCCCAACGCTGCCACGGTTGCGAGAAAATCAGGATTGGGGCTTTCTTGACTAAAGCCCCTTTCAGGAAGTAGGGCTTTCTTTTTGGAAGGGTTAGGTGTTTTGAGGATAGGGGTGAAGATGAACTTAGGTCAGCATGTTTGCCTTTCCCGGAGGATTTGGTAGCGATTGCTTCACTTTTGTCATGCTTGATTTCGTGAGAAATGGTTTGGAAGGAATGGGGTTTTGGAAATTTTAGGTTTTACGAGAAAGAGAGGGAAGATTTTGATTGAGAGAGAAAGGGATTAGAGAGATGTTGCGGTGGTGGGATAATGGTGAATGGTGGGATTTTTATGGGAATTGGTTATGGGGAGTTGAGAAATGGTAGAGTGGAGTAATGGAGAAAAGTAACCGTTGATTAGACAAGTAGGGAAGGAGATGGCGTCGTGGTCGGTTACCACGTTAAGTGATGCGAGAGGAAATCATTTACGACACGTCATCACTTACGCCTTTGACTTAATTTAAACACGCTACGATTGTCCAGACGTGCCCGTCTAGTGCATATTGAGACGTTACGACGTCTATCACCTTTTGCCTTTACTTCACTTCAACTGTTATTCCTGCAAAACAAAAATTAAAGAGACACAAAAATTGTTTGTTAATTAAAAATCATTGGGCTGCCTCCCAAGAGCGCTTGCTTTAAGAGTCTTCAGCCAGACTTTTGCCCTTTTAATTCAAGAATTATTGAAGGGCATTTGGATCTTGTCCCTTTCCACATGCTCTCCATGATACTGTTTCACACGTTGGCCATTAACTTTGAACATGGTGTTTGTCTTTTCATCAAAGAGGTCCACAGCACCATGAGGATATATTTTCATTAATTTGAATGGACCTGACCACCTTGATTTTAGCTTGCCTGGGAACAACTTTAGCCTTGAATTGAATAACAACACCTGCTGTCCTTCCGCCAGCTCTCTCCTTTGTATTCTTTGATCATGCCACTTCTTTGTCTTTTCCTTGTACATTCTTTGAGCTTTCATAGGCATGGTGTCTAAACTCTTCT
Source organism: Oxytropis ochrocephala (assembly GCA_020916435.1). Lineage (NCBI taxonomy): Eukaryota > Viridiplantae > Streptophyta > Magnoliopsida > Fabales > Fabaceae > Oxytropis > Oxytropis ochrocephala. The sequence continues at coordinate 57,454,987 of CM037090.1, read as the reverse complement.
AGCTCATTTAATTGCAATAACCTTGCCTCACCGACCACTTGTATGATCCAAGTTTAGTTGCTTCAATGCCCGAAGTAAGCCTTGTGTTGGAGTTCAATTGGTAGGTGACGGGCCTTACCATAAACTAGCTTGTAAGGAGACATGCCCAATGGTGTTTTGTATCTTTGTCCTGTAAGCCCAAAGTGCATCATCAAGTGTACCGACCACTCCTTTCTGTTGGGACCAACCATCTTCTCAAGTATTCTTTTGATCTCTCTGTTGGATATTTCTGCTGGCCTTTGGTTTGGGGGTGATAAGTGTAGATTGCGTGTTTCACTCCATACTTAGCCAAGAGGTTCTCAATTAACTTATTGCGAGAAATGAGAGCCCTCATCGCGATTATGGCTCTTGGAGTACCAAACCTTGTGAATATATTCTTTTTCGGGAACTTGCTCACCGATTTAGCTTCATTGTTTGGTAATGCCACCGATTCAACCCACTTTGATACGTAATCCACATTACTACGAATATATAGATTTCCATGAGACATAGGAAATGGTCCCATGAAGTCCATTCCCATACATCAAACAACTCAACTTCGAATGTTTGTGAGTGGCATCTCTGCTTGTTTGATATATTTCTGTTCTTTGGCACTTGTCACACCTTCTTACCAACTCATGTGCATCCTTGAATAGTGTTGGCCAATAGTATCCGATTGTAGGACCTTTGCGGTGTTCGGTACCTCCAAAATGTCCACCATAAGGTCTTTGAATGACATTGTTGCAACACATGGAGTTGTTCTTCCTCGCCTAGACACCTTCTTAGTAACCGATCCGGACACAATTTGTACAAGTATGGTTCATCCCGAAATATTGCTTTATAGTGTGGAAGAACCTCTTCTTCGTTGGAAGTTGAATCCTACAGCACAATCTTGCTAACAAGGAAGTTAACTATGTCAACATACCATGGTGCGAGAGTATCGAGCGTTATAATGTTTGGCGAAAGTGTCATAGAGGCGTGGCCACGTCTTCAACCACCGAGGCTCACGATATGATCTCTAATCGGAAATTTTCTCTTATCTCTTCTTCAATTGCACTGCATCAACATTCTCAAGCCTAGAAAGATGATCGTGACAACTTGGTTCTCCACCCCCTTTTTGTCACGAATTTCCAAGTCAAATTCTTGGAGGAGGAGAACCCATCTAATAAGCCTTGGCTTTGCATCTTTTTTGAAATTAAGTACTTAATGGCTGAATGATCGTAAAAACAATAACTTTCGCACCCACTAAGTAAGATCTAAACTTATCAAATGCAAACACAATGACCAAAAGCTCTTTTTGATCCACAGTATAATTCAATTGGGCATCATCTAAGGTTTCTTGGCATAATGAATAGAATGAAAATTTTTCCATACCTTTGCCCCAATACACTCCTACAAAGCATAATCACTTGCATCACACATCAACTCAAATGGTTTAGACCAATGCGGAGTGACTATGAGTGGAAGCGATCACCAAAGCGATCTTGATTTGTTGAAAGCCTCATGACATTGTTCATCAAAGTTGAAAGCGTTGTCACGTTGCAATAATGCAGACACAAGGGTTTTGAAATCTTTGAGAAATCCTTGATAAATCTTCTGTAAAACCCTGCATGTCCTAAGAAACTTCTGACTCCTTTGATAGTTGTTGGTGGAGGCAGCTTGTCAATAACATCAATCTTTGCTCTATCCACCTCTAACCCTTTCTTTGATATTCTGTGTCCCAACACTGTTCCTTCTTGTACCATGAAATGACATTTTTCCCAATTCAATTACTAGGTTGGTTTCTTCACACCTTATCGAACTCCTTCCAAATTATCCGGGCATGCCTTGTATGAATCTCCATAGACTGAGAAATCGTCCATAAAGACTTCCATGGAATTTTCAATAAAATCAGAAAATAAGGCCATCATGCACCTTTGAAATGTTGCAGGAGCATTGCATAGCCCAAATGGCATCCTTCTGAAAGCAAAGGTGCCATAGGGACAAGTGAATGTTGTCTTTTCTTGGTCTTCAGGTGCTATGGCTATCGGTTGTAGCTTTGAATAACCATCAAGGAAGCAGATAAAAGTCCTTGCCCGCAAGCTTTGTCTAGCATTTGATCAATGAATGGAAGAGGGAAATGATCCTTCTTAGTTTCTTTGTTTAACTTTCTGTAATCCATGCATATCCTCCAGCCTGTTACTGTCCTTGTTGGAATTAGCTCATTTTTTTCATTTGTTACCACAGTAACTCCACCCTTCTTTGGCACACTTTATCATCGGGCTTACCCGGGAGCTATCACTAATAGGGTAAATGATTCATGCATCCAACCACTTGATGATTTCTTTCTTAACCACCTCCTTCATTATGGGGTTCGATCTCCTCTGTCCTTCAATACTATTCTTGGCATTTTCCTCCAAGACAATTCTATGCATACAGATTGTGGGACTGATGCCTTTGATGTCTGCCATTTGCCAACCAATTGCCTTTTTATGTCTCTTCAGGGTAGTAATGAGATCATTTTCCTGCTCTTGGGTGAGCTTGGAAGAAATGATCACGGGTAGGAATCATTTTCCCTAAAAAGACATACTTTAAATGCTCAGTAACACCTTTAATTCCAAGGTAGGTGGCTCTTTGATGGAAGGCACATTCTTCTTCAGATTTGACTCCTCTTGCCCTAAAGATTCATACCTTTTTGTCCATGACTTTGGTGCAGGGGGCTCAGACGTGGCCACGTCTGCAACAGACGTTACAACGTCTAGAGGAACAACTTCTTCTGCCAACAATTCTTGTATTTCATTGTTGCCCAGAATTTTCTCCAAATGATCATTATCCTTGTTGAATTGTTTTTGAACCATATGATCAATGGCAACCACATACGAACATTCCTCCGTGTTTGGATCACGGATATTTGAGTGCATTGAGGACATTGAACTTGACTTCTTGGTCATTGACTCTCATGATTAATTCTCCTTTACGCACATCAATGATTGTTCTTCCAGTAGCTAAGAATGGTCTTCCCAGAATGATGGGAACTTCTTTATCTGCATCAAAATCTAAAATAACAAAATCCACTGGAAACACAAACTTGTCAACTTTAATCAAAACATCTTCTAATATGCCTTCAGGATAAACTCTACTTTTATCAGCTAAAGTTAGGCTTAAAGAAGTAGGTCTGGCAGTTCCTATACCAAGTTTATCATAAATGGACTTGGGCATCAAGTTGATACTTGCTCCCAAGTCACACAAAGCTTTTCCAATGTAAAAATCTCCAATGGAGCATGGTATAGTGAAAGCGCCAGGATCCTTGAGTTTTCAAGGAAGCTTATTCTGCATAATTAAACTACATTCCTCAGTTAAAGCAACAGTTTCAAACTCCCCTAGCCTTCTTCTTTTGGTGATGATGTCCTTCAGGAACTTGGCGTAATTTGGCATCTGCTGTAACGCTTCAACCAAAGGAAGGTTGATGTGTGCTTCGCTTTAACATCTCCATGAACTTTTTGAATCGCTTATCTTCATGAGCCTTCTTCAATCTTTGAGGGTATGGTGGAGGAGGATACTCGGGTACAAGCTTCAGGTACGATCTTGATTCTGGTTCAAAATTAGACGTCGTAACGTCTGGCTTAGACGTCACAATGTCTGGAGTATCCTTCACACCACTTGTGCTTGCATCTTTCCCTTTCTTTTTCTCTTTCTCTGGTACTTCTTTTTGCTTCTCCTGTACTTCTTCCTCCACAGGCATAGTTGGTTCAGGATATTCAGTACCACTTCTTAAAGAAATTGCATTTACCTGTCCATTTACCCCATTATTACCATTAGGGGTTGATGATGATGGTGTTTCTGTTGTAGAAGGAAGAGATCTATTCTGCCTTTGAGTGAGAGCTGAAGCTATCTGTCCAATCTGATTTTCCAGAGTTTTGATTGAAGACTCATGAGTTTGAAGAGTTGTCTTGCAATCACTTATGAAGTTCTTCATCATGGCTTCCAAGCTGCTATTGTTGTTATTCTGCACATATTGCCTCTGTTGTTGTTGTGGAGGAAACCCTGGAGGTATTGCAGGAGCAGTATTGCTGGTATTCAGTGCATTGTTGTTTCTCCAACTGAAATTTGGGTGATTTCTCCAATTTGAATTGTAAGAGTTGGAATAGGGACCGTTTCCTTTGTTACGAGATACAAAGTTTCTGATGAGGTTGTAGGGGACTCCTCATACACATGCCCTTCTTCACAATAAACACACACTACTCCACTAGAGTGGGTGGGTTCAACTGCTGCAGCAGTCTGCTTCTCAGACGTGGCCACGTTTGAAGTACTCAAAGTTTTGATCATGTTGGTCAAGGTAGCCACTTGAGCAGAAAGAGCGACACACTTCACTTATTTCATGCACACGCCTTCTTTCCAGGAGTAAATCTATCAGATGGCCAATGAGAGTTATGGGTGGCTATGTCATCAATAAGCTTGCATGCCTCAGAAAAGGACATGTTTAGAATGACACCACCTGATGAAGCATCAAGTATCAACCTAGTGGGTTGATCTAGACCATTGTAGAAAGTCTCCATTTGGATCACCACGGGAATGCCATGGTGTGGGCACATTCTCAGTAATTCTTTCCACCTCTCCCAAGCTTCAAATAGTGATTCCCCTTCCCTTTGTTTGAAGGAAGTGATATCATTTCTTAGCTTAGCATTCTTGTTGGGAGGGAAATACTTTGCAAGGAACTTTTCTGCTAGCTCATCCCAAGTATGAATTGAATTTGGCTCCAAAGAGTTCAACCAATTTTTAGCCTTATCCTTGAGTGAGTATGGGAAGAGCTTCAATCTAAAAGCATCCTCTGAGACTCCAGGGATGATAAAGTTGCTGCACACATCCAGAAATTGCCTTAGGTGAGAATATGGATCTTCTTGAGGGAAACCTCCAAATTGGCCTGCAGTTTGCAGCATTTGGAACATCATTGGTTTGAACTCAAAATAACCAGTATGAAGGGTTGGTCTTGCAATGCCTGTTTGTAAGTGAGCAGGATTGAGCACGGCATAATCACGCATAGGCCTGTCCCTGTCATTGACCATATCTTGTGGTCCTGCATTGATGAGTTGCTGCCTTTGGTAGTGTTCATCATCAACAACTATTGTCTCTGTATGAGTTTGTGGTCCACGACCTTGTCCTCTAACTCCTCTTGGTGTATGTCCACCTCTAGAACCGGTGTTATGTTCAGACATGGTTGGGTGTTGTTCTTGTTGTTGTTGCCTCCTTCTTAAACTTTGTTGTCTCCTTAGTTGTCTGAAAGTTCTTTCAGGCTCTGGATCAAACTTCAGTTCAGATTCACTCCTTGGTTCGATTGAACTAGAGCTTGAGTTGGAACTAAGCATACGCTGTAACGTCTACCTGTTCAAACACAGAAACAACAAACAACACAGTAAAATTCTTTCAACTTGTGTTCTAATGCTTTGAACTATAAAAATTACAACAATCCCCGGCAACGGCGCCAAAAACTTGTTGCGCTTGTGTAATAGTGTGGTTTTTTCGCAATTATAGTGCAAGTATACACATCGTACAAGTAATAGAGTGGTTTTAAGTAAGAGATCGTTCCCACGAGGATTGGTACACTTTTCAAAGTTCAAGTTTCAAAACACAAGAGAATCAAGTAACAAATCGGCAATAAGAGTTGGCTTTAAAACTAGAGATGTAATAAAAACAAGTAAACAAATGTTGGTTGTGAATATGGATGAGAGGTGAGTTGAGTTGTTGCATGCGAATAAATCCTTTCTAGTTAGGCGTTTTAACGTTTACACGTTATAACGCATACAAATGCTATTTCAGATAGACGTGGCCACGTTTGAAGCATTGCTGTAAAAGAGCTATGCTTTTCAAAGACAAAACGCCGAGTTTCAAGTATAAGAGGTCCTATGTCTAGGTTCTAAATAGGCCCACTCCTGTATTTTAAGCACCCACAAAGAATGTTCTATGACTATTTATCCTTTCTATGTCTAGAACTTAGATAAAAATGCCTAAATGTCTTTAGTGCATCGTTCGTTCATATAAATCTTTGATTTCTTTTCATAGACCATGTCTGTACCTATGAATCTACCTATTTTAAGAGGCCAACCTCAAAACAAGTTTGGAAATACTTTCACACAAAGATTTAAAACATGCTACGCCAATACTTTATAACATTAACTAGAAATTCATTATAAGCAAAACAACAACTCAACTACAAAGTGTTTAGCTCATCTTTGAGCATCTTTCTGAGAATGATAAGGATTTAGAATCCAAATACCATACATTACAGAAAAGAAACTAAGTGCAAAAGATACACCTAAGTAGCTCTTCAAGCATGCAGCTGTAGAGACGTTACAACGTCTGAGCCTCACAGTAGTGAGTGTGCAGAAAATAAAACAAAGTTCAGAAAAGTAAAAACAAAGCAGAAGTCTGTTTCCAGATCTTCTTTAATGCCTTCTCTGAAGTAGATGAAGGTAGATGATGAACTGGAGTGAGTGGATGAAGGTGTATTCGTGTATGAGTGGTGTGGAAAGGATGCCTTGAGAGAGAGCTGAGCCTTCATTAAATAGCCTCCTTGCTCACGTGTGGCTGATGTCACTTGCCCACCTACCAGGTCTGTTTCTTCTCTTACGCACGACCTCGCATTCGATTGCTACTGGTGTTTTCAAGGCGTCGGCTCATGGGGAATAGAAAGATCTTTCGACTTTATATCTTTGACTATCATTGCTTAGCGCCAAAATTGAGATCTTTCACCCTTGCTCTCTGCTGCACTTGAAGAGCGTGGTGAGGGACGTGGTAACGTTCAAAGCACTAAATTTCTGCCGCACAAGCACAAAAAGCATCAAAAGCGCTCTCAAGGGCACCTCTTGGTGCCAAAATGCACTGATTTATTCAATTAACCTTTCACCCACTCGAATCTGAAACTAACATAAAATTACTTAAATAAACCTTGTATTGCTAGAGAACTTGCATGATTTATTCTTGAGTGAGTATAAATAACTCATATAAATATGAGTTATCACCCTACACCCCCAAAGTTATTCTTTGAAGTTGGGCCTATTAGTGGGCCTTGGGCCCTTTATTTGCACCCCTAGGTACTTTAAACACCTCCTGAAATAAATAAATTACCACTCCCTTATTTATTTTAACTAAAATACTCCTATTTATTTACTACACCCCACTCCTTAATTTAATTAATTACCCTATATTTATTTTAATAAGGCCAACTAAAATATTACTTAATTAAATTAGTTAAATAATCACCTAATTAAATTTTGGGGTGTTACAACTCTCCCCCACTTAGAATATTTTCGTCCTCGAAAATCTAACTATCACGGACATGTAAACTTAAACACTCCCCACAACAAACAATAGATTTCTAGTAAAGCACCCTAAGTGAAACGCTAACCTCTAAATGCAACCATCACTCCTCCGTAGGCTCCGGACACTAGGTACTAATGTGCCCCAATTCCCCACAGTTGTAGCAGACCACATCCTTCTCCTCGCACTTAGCAGCTACATGACCCTCCTTACTACACTTGTGACACACAATCCCCGCAGTAGCGTCTCCCCCACTTGGTGTCTTGCCCGAACTCTCCTCTTCTCCTTCACTATCTTGTATGATTGATTGCTATCATCCTCAAAAATCTACGCTAAACTCATGAAATCAACATCCACCCTCCTTATCTCCTCTAACCGTTATCATCCAAGTCCTATCGTACACACAACAGATCAAACACTCTTCCCTACACTCTTACTCCCCAATTAGGTATTCTAACCTGTAGGTTATCAAAATCCTATCCGACTACCCAAACACCATAAAATAGACAACCATAATTATGGCCAGCGGCCCAACAACACTAACAATCGTAATTAACACACAATACCAATCTCAATTATTAATCATATATCCAACACCATTCACATCAACAATTAACACGATCATAACAAACAAAATTTAAGTTTAACCTATTCAACAATTAATCATTTTATTCGACGTTCAAGTTAGTCTTTCTAAACTCAGGTGCAGGAAAATTCTGCAACTTTGCGCCTACTTTGGCGAATTAAAGTTGTTGGAAAGCCACGGATGAGTAGTTTATGAATATATCATTAAAGTTTCAAAACAATGAGTCAATTAGTACAGTTTTTAGAAACAACCCAAACAGTTTTCAGACTTGACAGATTATGTCCTCCTATTTCATTTTACGCTAAACTGACTTCAACTTGACCAAAAGAGACAAAACTTCAGCCCGAATAAAAGCATTTTGAGTATAGTTTCTAATGGAAAAAGTATCGTTCAAAACGGAGTTCATTTGAGTATGTAAAACTTGCAAAAACCGACCCTTCTCACAGTTTGACTCTAGAAATTTGACTCGACTTTGGAGGTTCATAACTGGAGCTACACAACTCCGAATTTAACGAAACCAGTTCCAAAACGACCGGCTTTAAGTCTATTTTCAAAAACACTCAGCCACAAAATTTTTGACTCAACCAAACAGTGCCAGTTCTCAAAAGACTGAAACAGTGTCCAGACACACACGAAATCGTAAACAAGTAAAACTCATCATAATCAATCACTAAACCAATTATAATCATTACATACTTATGCATTCCATCAAGCACCAAATAACTATAACCAATCATGCAAACGATTTAAACACTCAAGTCCGAAAAGATTTAAATACGTAGGCATCATCTTCAATTTCTTTATTCCTAGGGATTTGGCTAACATGTGATTTTACAACTTCCCTAGAAAATATCATGGACATCCAATTCTACTAAATTTAATAGATTTCATATCACCAAAATAATATAACCAACACATGCTTTATAACACACTTGTTTTGATTACAAGACTTGATATTGGTTTAAACAAATGAAATTAAATCTCCTTGTCAACATTTAGCAAAGAAAACTAATTCAAGTAATATAAGTGCACAAAAGATCTCGCCGCACGTTTCATCATTAGATTTTAGGAGCCACGTAATCAAACCAAGAAGTGACAATTAATAATGGTAATAGCAACAACAAGGGCCACCGTTAAATCATAAATCGAACAAAATTTTCACAATTGGAATTCATATTTAGAAGGTATTCAAAAGTGTATATGTTTGTTTCTAAAACCTTGACAATTATTATTGGACTCACATTCTCGGAGCATAAAAATTTTAACTCATTAAATCATGCAATTTATGTCCAATCTCATAATTTTTCAAACATCATTAAATCACAACCTAATCGGTTCAAAAGCCGAATTTATGTCACATTTCGAAATAAAATCTTAGAACAACTTGAAAACCAAATACAACACTAATTTGGACATCACATTCGTTTTCCCCTATGAAGCCCGGATACGGGATACGATACGGGATACGATACGACACGATACGTGGATACGGGAAAATTTTGAAAATCAAGATACGATACGGCAGTGATACTTCAATAAAAAATTTAATTAAAATTTAAAAATATAAAACATAAAGATACTTGTGATCAAAATAAGTAAGCATAGTACCAACAAGGATTGGTCCAAGTGGTAACTAGACTCGGATCCCACTCAAAAAATAACATAGCTTCCAACTCTCTGGTTCATCAAGAGATATCTCTGCTAATTCAATTCCAACATTATCAAGTGGATCATGTGCATCTCCACTAACGTCCCACATATTTGTCTCTCATTTGCCATATCCTTCATCTTTTCTAGAAAAAAGACGAAGATTAGTATGCACATAACTTGTGCCCTTTTTGGATCCATTTTATTTCTCTTCAAATAATGAATAAAAGAGTAAATATCTTATTGTTTTTTGATTTAAAAATAAATATAAAATCTAGGATACTCCCGGGATACGATCCGGTAAGTATCCGACAAGTATCCTGTAAGTATCCGGTCTTTTTTATTTAAAAATAAATATAAATTCTAGGATACTCCCAGGATACGTATCCGGAAGTATCTGATACGTATCGGTATCGGATACGTATCGGATACGGGTACGTGGCCTATTTTGAAGTATCGGGGCTTCATAGGTTTTCCCTTTAGCATAAAATTTTCCAATTACCGTTTCTTTTTGAAAATCATAGAACTTACTGGTTTGTCCAAAAAGGGGAAACCATATGCAACCCTAAAGCTTACTATCACACAATTATGCAACCACATAAACAACTACTTATTAGTTCAAAATTTTAGTTTCCGACATACACTCGGAAGGTAAGGAAAATTAATCATTTTAATTTTGACAAATCACATCATGCTCACGAAACAAGTCAAATTGAAACACTGAAAGTGTCAAAACTTCGAATCATGCAATCTTAATTGAGTTATTGAAAATAGAGCATTACACAACTTTTCATTTTAGCGTACTAACTTCAAGCAATTAAGCACAATCCAAACTTATACTCATATACATCACAAAACAATCAACTTATGGCAAGGACGTCAATTACGTGCAACAATTTTCAACAAGCAATCTTCAAATATTGTTCATTGTATACTTACCACGGTTAGGTCATATAAAAATTACTTAATATATTCTATCAAGCCAATCAAGCAATCAATCAAATTAAAATTAGTGCATGCATCCAAATTTAATAATAACCATGAGTTATTGTCACCTCTTTCATTGGGGATGAGTGATTGGGGTGATCAGTCCTTCCTACTCATGCAACCAACTAATTAAGGTCACAAAAACTACTTTCTTTCAATTAACTACCACATTAAAAGATTTTTAACGCAGTCCGGAGTGCGAAGGCGTCGTCACGACTTTCACTCCTTTGACTTTGTTAAAACTCTTTTAATCACACTTACGAACAGATGTTGTGCGAAAAGTAGTTGTGCAAGTGTACACAATCGCAACAAGTAATATATTGATAAGTAAAGTTCGTCTCCACAGGGATTGGTATTAATTTTAGAGTTTAAAAAGGTATTACACTTAGAGGAACAAGTAACAAGTAGTTGAGTAACAAAGTTTCAATTGAACAGAGATTGTTTTAAGTAACAAGTTAAACGTAAGTTAAAATATGAGAGAAATAAGTTGGATTGCTTTCACTACGTAACTTCCCAGAAATAAGACGCTATAACGTCACACGCTATAGCGTTAAGCGCTATGCAAATGGTTTGTGCCTTTCAGTCACTAGCGCCAGGGTTTCATTACAAGATGCCTATGTCTAGGTTCTAAATAAGTTCACCCTTGTATAATCAAGATCCCACAGCTTAAGCTTTATAAACTATTGCAACTTCTATGTCTAAAGGAAGCAAAAATTGGTTAAATGTCTTTAACCAACCTTATCGTTCATATTAATCCTTGAAATCTTTCCATGGCTCATGTCTGAATCCACAGAAGTACTTGTTTTACGTGGCCAAATATAAAACAAGTTTGGAAGAGTTATAACACAAGGATTAAAACACAACACGTGAGAAATTATATACGTAATATTAATGAGTGCACTTTTCCTTTAGATGCTCAGCTGATCTGCCTTCTTGACGCTATAGCGCTAAACACTGCAATACTCACAAAAGACATTAAAACATTCACAAGGGCACCAATTGTGCCAATTCCATAGCAAAGCAGTGTTTAGCCCTTCCTTTCCTAATATCAATAGAAATGCAATAAATACTATACTAATATTACTTGAGAACTTACTTAATTTAATGATTAGAGGTATAAATAACTCATATAAATATGAGTTATCACACCCCCAAACTTAAACCATTGCTTGTCCTCAAGTAATGACACTTGCAAAGACAAACAAACTGACACTTATGCACAACACACAATACCTGATCAGTCTTTCATTTCTAAGCACACTCATTCAAATACATTCTCAACGGGCTAATAATTCAGATTCACACTCACACCAACACACCAATGCATTTTAATCAACTTCTAAGCTTATTACTGCTCAATAGTGTGTGTGTGTGTGATCTCTGACTCATCTCAATTCCTAGCTAGATTCAGATTTCTCTTAGCCTTGGGAAGAGTGGCCTTCTTTTGGTGACACCGAAATTTCTTTCAAAACAATGACTAGACTAACATTTTCACACAGACTTGAGGGATTTCAGACATGACAAAGGGCTTGATTAGGTACTTCAGGCCTGTGGCTAGTGTTCCTAACCTAATGACTAAACAGAGACGCTATAGCGTTTGATGCTATAGCGGCTGAACAAAAATTGACAACTTTACAGACTGTAGCCCCCTCATTACTGAGTTCCTTTGGCACTGTTTTTTTTTTTTTCAACACTTTGAGGCCTTTTTGGAACAACCCAGCTTTTGTTTCAGGTAGCTACAGCCTTCTACATATACAAACTTTATTTACAATGACTTTCTTCGTCACTAACCACCCTAAGACCTTTGTACCTAGCCTTTATGTAATCCAAGCACCCCCAAACTTAGCTTCTAAAGCTCTTCAAGTTTTTAGTCAAGCTTTGATGCCACCTTGGTTAACCAGGACTAACCTAAGCATCAGATAGTCCTAGGCTAACTAAGTTTTTCCTTAAGCACAGAGATTTTTATGTGTGGGAGCAATAATAAACAAAGATTTTTCTAAAAGCATGGCTCTCTTACTCACTCACACAATCATCACTAAAACTAGCCCAAAGAGAATGCATTCAATGATTATACTTAAAAATGAAACACTTGAAACAGATGAAACACTTGAAACAGAACATTGATAACTTTAGGTCCTCCCCCCACAACAAAAGTGAGCAGTGTCCTCACTGCTCTAATGGACTAGGAAGAGGCCTAAGATAAAACAGAAACAAGATAAAACAAGTCTTTAAACATTTGTGAAGCGCAAGACAGACGCTATAGCGCTTCACAACTTATTGGAACATACATCACAACTAAAAACTACTACAGCAGAATGTTAAAATCATTTTTTTATTAGACCAGACATGGTCCTTGAACTGACACGAGTTGGTTGAGGAGGCTTTGCAGCCTTTTTCTTCTTCTTCTCTTCCTTCTGGCCTTGGTCAGACGCTATAGCATCAGACGCTATAGCGCTACCACTTGGGGCTTCCTTTTCTTTAGCAGCCTTCATTTCTGCTAACTTGCTAGCGACCTGCGCCTCTTGCTCGAGATACTTCCTTCTCGGATCCTTGCGCTTACGGTTTGCACACTTCCTTGCTCATCTTCCTCAATCACATCAAGCTTTGCACCTGGGCTTCTTCTTGCAGATGCATATGTTGGCCTCTTTGTTGCCACGTGCTTCTCCTTCAGACTACGGCTTGGTGTGCGGATGGCAATGGGCCTGCACACTACCTCCCGGGAGGCTATCAACCATGGTCCGAGCTTCTTCTTCGTGAGAACCGCAATAATGTTAGCTTTTGATTGAGGGCTCCTTTGGGCTTTTTGCTTAAGCCTAGGAGATTTTGTTGCACTTGACCACGGATGATGATGGGCTTTTACGCAGACTTTGAAGGCGCTATAGCATCGACGCCTTATATAGCGCTATCGGGGTTAATGTGAGGATTTTGGGAATAGACTGTTGTGGTGATGCGGTGGTGGAGTTGGTTTCTTTTGCGGGAATGGGGATTGGATAGGTGGTTCTCTTTGTGCTAGTTCGGATGGAGTTGGTGTTTGTTGTGTAGGTGGGGGTGAGTTTTCTTTGGTTGGAATGGGTGGAGGGATGGTGGCTTCAGATTGGGGGGTTTCAGGAATGACTTGGTCATTGGGTTGTGGGGAAGGAATTTTTGGTGAAGGTGGTCTGGTAGGGCTAGGTGTGGGGTCTGCATTGGTTTCTTCATACTCCTCACTTTCTGATTCTTCCTCTTTTTCTGGGCTCTCTTCACCAGATTTCTCCTCACTCTCATAATCTTCTTCCTCCTCAGAGTCATTAACCTCCTTCATCAGCCTTCTAGTTTCCTCTTCATCTTCTTCACTGAGTTCTTCCAAATCTTCAGTATTTAGGGATTCCTCACTGCTCACCTTTGCCTTTTTCTTGACAGGACTTTTCACCTTCTTCAGAGCAGGGCTCCTTGCTCTCTTCTTGAGTGGATCTGCAGAGACCTTCTTAGCCACCCTTTCTTCTGCTCGAGGTGGCTCCTGCACACCCTCTTCCTCAATTAACCACTCAGGGAACATAGGGGGTTCCATCAATTCCTTTCCCCTGGACAACTTCTCCATCACAGCTTTCTCCCACTCAAACTTGGCCTTCACAAACTTGCATAGAGCTTGCTGGTTCTTTTTCAACTGATTAAGCGCTATAGCATCGACGCTATAAGCGCTAGCACTTCTTTTGCAGGTTTGAACACGGCGGGATGTCTCCTTGAGGAGTTCTCCTTTCATCACGAATCTCAATTTCCACTTCAACCTGCTTACACAATTCAGTAATTAAGCAAGGGAAATAGAGATTACCATCAGTTTTCAGCCTACTTTTCTCAATCTCCCTTGCAATGATCTTTCCTACGTCAATGCTTTCACCCTCCAAAATAGCATCTAGCACTATTAATCTGTCCTTTTCCACATTGGTTGTGTGAGAGGTAGGCATGAGTGAGTGCCTGATGAAAGTGAACCACATAGCAGCCTCATCCACCAGGAATGCCTTCTTCACCTTGAACTCTGACCCAAACCTTTCCCACGTTGCTTCTTCTACACAGATTCTTTCTTTACCTCCTCCATTTCATCACAGCCCCAAGTATCAAGCTTTTTCTCCAATGCCTTTCCAGAATAACCTAACTTGAAGTGCTCATTGATTGCACTTGGACTGAAATCCACCATTTCACCCCTAACCATGGAATAGGTTTGGGGCTTTCCCCCCACGGAGGAGGAATACCCTTGTAAAACTCCTCACCAATGGTACCACAAATTCCCCTCGTGTTTGATGAATTTACGCCATCCTAGCTATTTGTAACGGTGGATGTGAACACGTCGGGGGCTTTTTGCATTTTAAAACTCCTTTCTCGCTATGAAATTCATTTTTCAAGAATGCCGCAGGATCTTCCTTTGGGTCCATAGCTTTAGAGGAACTGGGTTCTGAGGTCTTGGTCTTTCTGGGGGGTTTTTCAACGGAGTGCTTTTTCACCATTTTGTGATTTTTGAAAGAACGAACAGGATTTTTGATTTTCTGGAATGGATTGTAAGATCGGTTGCAGAGAATGAAGGAATAGGAATTATGGCACGATGGGGGTTGGAGAAGAAGAAGGAACAACGGTTAGAAAGAAAGAAAGGGAAGGGAGTGGTTGAGTGAGAGGTTATTGGGAATTGAATGAAGTGACCGTTGTTGATGGGGCGGAGTGACTGAAGTGATTGGGGGTTTTCACACGTGGGCGCATAGGGTGAAGCAGTTGAAGTGAACAGAGCGCGCGTGCCACGTCATTGATAACCGTCCCATTCTTTGAAATTAAAAATGTTTCTTGCTGCCAGCTACCACCTCTTGACGCTATAGCGTCAATATCACACTCCAGGCCTTCAATTTTCCAAATTCCTCAACACAATAATTTTCCCTCCTGCACAATAAAATAAAAATAAAAGAAATGTTGATTAGTAAAACCTTGGGGTGCCTCCCAAGAGCGCTTGTTTTAAGAGTCTTCAGCCAGACTTCTTCTTTTGATGTTAGGGATCTTGAAGATCAATTGAGGTCTTGTTCCTCATCACATTGTCACCATGGTACTGCTTGACTCTTTGACCATTCACTTTGAAAGTGGTGTTGGTTGTTTGATCATATAAATCCACAGCACCATGAGGGTAGACCTTGACTAATTTGAAAGGTCCAGACCATCTGGACTTAAGCTTGCCAGGAAACAATTTTAATCTTGAATTAAAAAGAAGCACTTGGCCTCCCTCAATCAGTTCTCTATTCTGAATCTTCTTGTCATGCCACACCTTGGTCTTCTCCTTGTAGATAGCTGAACTTTCATAGGCAGCATGCCTAATCTCTTCAAGCTCATTCAATTGCAGTAGCCTTTCCCTACCAGCCCTATCATAATCAAAATTGAGCTTTTTGATGGCCCAATGAGCTTTGTGTTGTAATTCAATAGGGAGGTGGCAAGCTTTCCCAAACACAAGTCTATAGGGAGACATTCCCAAAGGTGTTATGAAGGCTGTCCTGTAAGCCCATAATGCATCATCCAAATGGATTGACCAATCCTTTCTTGAAGGTCCCACCATCTTTTCAAGCATCCTCTTGATCTCTCTATTAGACAATTCAGCTTGCCCATTTGTTTGTGGGTGATAAGCAGTGGCAATTTTGTGCCTCACCCCATATTTTCCCAAGAGAGACTCAATCAACTTGTTGCAGAAGTGAGAACCCTCATCACTGATAATTGCTCTAGGTGTCCCATATCTGGTGAATATGTTCTTACGAAGGAACTTGCTAACCGACTTGGCATCATTATTGGGTAGAGCCACGGCTTCAACCCATTTTGAAACATAATCCTGACCACCAATATGTACAAATTCCCATGAGAAGGAGGAAAGGGACCCATGAAATCCATGCCCCACACATCAAAGAGTTCAATCTCTAGAATGTTGGTTAAGGGCATTTCATGCTTGTTTGAGATGTTCCCGATCCTTTGACACTTTGCATGACTCTTCACCAATTCTCGAGCATCTTTGAATAATGTAGGCGATAATACCCACATTGCGGCACCTTTGCTGCGATTCTAGTTCCTCCAAAGTGTCCACCACATGGTGAGGCATGACAATGCTCTAACACTTGAGGTTGTTTCTTCTCTCGCAAGGCATCTTCTTATCACTTAATCTTGACACTTTTTGTAAAGAAAAGGTTCATCCCAATAATAGTCCTTTACTATATGGAAAAACCTTTTTCTCTGTTGATAGTTCAGATCTGCAGGCACAATTATACTCACCAAGTTATTCACAATGTCCGCAAACCAAGGAGCAAGTATCATCGGGCGCTATAGCGTCTTGCGTTATAAGCGGCGGCCGCTATAGCGTTACACTTTTGCATGATCATCATCAACAATTTCTCATCTGGGAAGATTTCTTTAATTTCACCTTGTGATGTACCTGCACCTTCAAGCCTAGATAAATGATCAGCAACTTGGTTCTCCACCCCCTTCTTATCAGGAATTTCCAAGTCAAATTCTTGGAGGAGGAGAACCCATCTAATTAGCCTTGGTTTTGCATCTTTCTTAGAGATCAAGTACTTGATGGCTGAGTGATCTGTGAAAACAATAACTTTTGTGCCCACCAAGTACGATCTGAATTTGTCAAATGCAAACACCACGGCCAATAGCTCTTTTTCTGTGACAGTGTAATTTAATTGTGCTTCTACAAGTGTTTTGCTTGCATAATATATAGAATGAAAGATTTTGTCATACCTTTGACCAAGCACAGCTCCCACAGCATAGTCACTTGCATCACACATTAGCTCAAAAGGTTTACTCCAATCAGGAGTCACAATCACAGGTGCAGTGACTAATGCTGTCTTTAATTTCTGAAATGCTTCAAGGCAGGCTTCATCAAAATTGAATGTGATGTCATGTTGAAGGAGTTGACATAGAGGCTTTGAGATCTTTGAGAAATCTTTAATGAATCTCCTATAGAACCCAGCATGCCCAAGGAAACTTCTTATGCCTTTGACACTTGAGGGAGGTGGCAATTTCTCAATAACTTCAATCTTGGCCCTATCCACCTCTAATCCCTTCTTGGAAATTCTATGCCCTAGCACAATTCCTTCCTGCACCATGAAGTGACACTTCTCCCAATTAAGCACAAGGTTTGTTTCTTCACACCTTATTAGTATTTCCTCCAAGTTGTCCAAACACTTCTGAAAACTATCCCCAAACACAGAGAAGTCATCCATAAAGACCTCCATAGATTTTTCAATGAAATCAGAGAATATGGACATCATACATCTCTGGAAAGTTGCAGGGGCATTACACAGTCCAAAGGGCATTCTTCTAAAAGCAAATGTGCCATAAGGACGTGTGAATGTGGTCTTTTGTTGGTCTTCAGGGACTATTGCTATTTGATTATAGCCAGAATAGCCATCAAGAAAGCAGTAATAGTCCTTACCAGCAAGTCTGTCCAGCATTTGGTCAATAAAAGGGAGAGGGAAATGGTCCTTCTTTGTAGCCTTGTTCAATTTCCTATAGTCCATGCAAATCCTCCAACCAGTCACTGTTCTTGTGGGAATTAATTCATTTTTGTCATTTGTGATCACAGTTACACCACCTTTCTTGGGGACACACTGCACAGGGCTCACCCATGCATTGTCAGAAATAGGATATACAATTCCTGCATCTAACCACTTGAGGATTTCCTTCTTTACCACCTCCTTCATTATGGGATTAAGCCTTCTTTGTCCTTCAATGCTATGTTTAGCATTTTCCTCCAACACAATCCTATGCATGCAGATTGTAGGACTTATCCCATGTATGTCAGACATTTGCCACCCTATTGCCTTCTTGTGTCTTTTCAGAGTTGAAATGAGCTCTACCTCTTGGTCTTGATCCAAACTAGCAGCAATGATGACAGGCAGAGTCTCATTTCCCCCCAAATATGCATACTTTAGGTGCTTGGGCAATTCCTTCAACTCTAGATCAGGTGGTTGAATAATGGAAGGTACACTCTTCTTCAGGTTTGAGTTCTCTTGCTCAAGTGACTCATATCTCCTAGCTCAAACCTCATTCACAGCTTGCTTTTCTTCTTGAAATTCCTCTTCTTCCCACAATTCATGTTCCTCAGTATTGTTCAGCACCTTTCCCAAGTGGTTGTTAGTTTTCTGAAAATGTTTTTGCACCACTTGGTCAAGAGAAACCACAAAGGAACACTCTTCAGTATTGATATCTGGGAGCTTTAATGCATTCAGAACATTGATCTTAACTTCTTGATCATTAACTCTCATTGTCAATTCTCCTTTTTGTACATCAATGAGTGTTTTCCCTGTAGCCAGAAAGGGTCTACCTAGAATGATAGGTACCTCTGCATCTGCTTCAAAATCTAAAATAACAAAGTCAACAGGAAAAACAAATTTATCCACTTTAATTAAAACATCCTCAAGTATACCCTTAGGATAGGCAAGTGACCTATCAGCTAACTGGAGGCTTACAGAAGTAGGCCTGGCAGTTCCTATACCCAATTGTGTGTAAATGGACTTGGGCATTAAGTTAATACTTGCCCCCAAGTCACATAAAGCACGACCAGAATAAAAATTTCCAATGGAGCAGGGTATTGTGAAACTACCAGGGTCCTTTAATTTTCTGGGGAGTTTATTTTGCATCAACATGCTACATTCCCCAGTCATTGCAACAGTTTCAAATTCTCCCAACCTTCTTTTCTTTGTCAAAACATCTTTCATAAATTTGGCATAGTTGGGCATTTGTTGTAATGCCTCAACTAGAGGAACATTAATGTGCAATTGTTTTAACACCTCAAGGAATTTATTAAACTGTTTGTCCTCATGTGCCTTTTTTAACCTTTGAGGGTAAGGGGGAGCAGGATATTCAGGCACCAATTTAGGTTCAGGTGTTCTGTTTGCATTTGACGCTATAGCGTCAGGTGCTATAACGTCTGGAAAATTCTTTTCATTTTCAGCAACACTTGACTCTAAATTCTTGGGTGCAGTACTTACCTCCTTACCACTTCTGGTGGTTATTGCTTTCACCGCTTCTTGCTCGGTGCATGAGATGAAGCGAGTTGGTGAGTAGATGGGAGTCCACCATTTTGCCTTTGAGTGAGAGCGGATGCAACTGTCCCACTTGATTATCCGAGTTTTGATGGATGCTTCATGAGTCTGCATTGTTGTTTTACAATCACCGATGAATGACCTTAGCGAGAGACTCCATTGAGTTATCCATAGCGGGAGAGCAGAGCGATCTGTCTTGGAGGTTGTTGTTGTTGTTGTCTTGGGAAACACTGGGGGAATAGCAGGAGCATTTGTGCTTGTGTTAGCATTATTTCCTCCCCCCCATCTGAAGTTAGGATGGTTCCTCCAACCAGGGTTGTATGTATTGGAATAAGGGTTGTTACCCTTATTGTAACCCACATAATTTACAGAAGCAGGGTTTGTTGTACATTCTTCATACAGATGAGCCCCCCCACAGTATACACAACTGGCTTCTCCAGGAGGAGCTTGTTCAATTCTTTGCCTGCTGATTGGCCTTTCAGGCGCTATAGCATCAGACGCTATAGCGTTGGCAGTATTCAACTCCTTTATCATGTTTGTCAGAGTGGCCACTTGGGCTGAGAGAGCAGAAACCTCACTCACTTCATGAACCCCAGCTACTTTCCTTGTAGAATTCAGCCTCTCAGTAGGCCATGAAGAACTGTTAATGGCAATGCGCTCTATGAGCTCACAAGCTTCATTATATGATGAGTTAAGAATTACACCTCCAGATGAGGCATCTAACATAGACCTAGTAGGTGCTTCCAGCCCATTATAGAAAGTCTCCATTTGAATTACTATAGGAATTCCATGGTGTGGACATTTCCTAAGCAATTCTTTCCATCTCTCCCAAGCCTCATGTAATGATTCACCCTCTCTTTGCTTGAAGGATGTGATGTCATTCCTCATCCTAGCATTCTTGTTTGGTGGGAAATACTTCTCCAGAAACTTCTTTGTCATGTCTTCCCAAGTGGTGATGGAGTTGGACTCAAGGAGTTCAACCAAGCTTTAGCTCTATCTTTTAGAGAATAAGGGAACAACTTCAGCCTGAAGGCATCCTCACTCACCCCTGGAATGATGAAATTGCTTTGCGCACACTTCAAGAAAGTTTCTCGGATGAGCAAAAGGATCTTCTTGAGTGGAACCTCCAAATTGTCCGATTGTTTGGAGCATTTGGAACATCATAGGCTTGAACTCAAAATGAGTAGCGATCACAACATGAGCCTAGTGATGCTTGTTTCCATGGAATGAGGATCAAACACAAGATAATCTCTCATTGGCCTGTCTCTGTCATTCACCATTTGATTAGGTCCTTGATTAATGAATGCGTCTGCTGTCAAAGTATTCTTCATCAACTCGGTATGGGTAAAAGGACCTTGCCTTCCACCTCTTGGACCTCTTCCTCCCATAAGAGAGAGGTGTTCTTCCACCCATTGAACCTCTAAAGATGGGATGAGTGTGCTCGGACATAGTTAGTCCGAGTTGTTGTAGCCTTTGTTGGCGTCTTAGCCTTACGAATCTCTCTCGGGTTACGGATCAAATTCAAAAGTGGGTGGTTTACGATGCGGGCATACGCTATAACGTCAAACGCTATAGCACTTCCTGTAACACACCACAGACAAATGCCAAGTGTACACAATCGCAACAAGTAATATATTGATAAGTAAAGTTCGTCTCCACAGGGATTGGTATTAATTTTAGAGTTTAAAAAGGTATTACACTTAGAGGAACAAGTAACAAGTAGTTGAGTAACAAAGTTTCAATTGAACAGAGATTGTTTTAAGTAACAAGTTAAACGTAAGTTAAAATATGAGAGAAATAAGTTGGATTGCTTTCACTACGTAACTTCCCAGAAATAAGACGCTATAACGTCACACGCTATAGCGTAAGCCATTTGTAATGCAAATGGTTTGTGCCTTTCAGTCACTAGCGCCAGGGTTTCATTACAAGATGCCTATGTCTAGGTTCTAAAAAAGTTCACCCTTGTATAATCAAGATCCCACAGCTTAAGCTTTATAAACTATTGCAACTTCTATGTCTAGAGGAAGCAAAAATTGGTTAAATGTCTTTAACCAACCTTATCGTTCATATTAATCCTTGAAATCTTTCCATGGCTCATGTCTGAATCCACAGAAGTACTTGTTTTACGTGGCCAAATATAAAACAAGTTTGGAAGAGTTATAACACAAGGATTAAAACACAACACGTGAGAAATTATATACGTAATATTAATGGTTCATTACAAGTTCTAGCAACCCAACTCAAGGAGCTTAGCTCATGTTGAGCATCATCAAAATAACACAAATAAACATACTTGCATTACCGTAGGTAAGAAGGAAATTACAAGTGCAAAAGATACAATCTTGAAGTCTCCTAATCATCCACGCACAGATGGTACATCATCAGCTTTACACCGTGAGAAAATGCAGAAAATTACAAAGGAAGAAAATAAAATTCAAAAGCTTCCAAAGTGTTTCAATGGAGCACAAGAGTATGTCAAGTTTCTCACTCTACAAAAACTACTCTCTCCAACTCTCTAACCGTCGTCTTGAAGGGAAGGAAATCAGCATATATCTAGTCCCCTAGCATGAAGTACAAATCTTCTCAAAAGTCAATAAAAGTGATGTTTGCTTTTTCACCAACTCCACTATTCCTCACTCATGCGATGCCAAGTGTCCACACAAATCAAATAAAATCCGCACATGTCAGCAAGCACAGTGGACACAAGGTATGGAGCATGGATTAATGAGCTTGGCGCCAAAAATGCACTTTTCCTTTAGATGCTCAGCTGATCTGCCTTCTTGACGCTATAGCGTTAGACGCTATAGCGCTAAACACTGCAATACTCACAAAAGACATTAAAACATTCACAAGGGCACCAATTGTGCCAATTCCATAGCAAAGCAGTGTTTAGCCCTTCCTTTCCTAATATCAATAGAAATGCAATAAATACTATACTAATATTACTTGAGAACTTACTTAATTTAATGATTAGAGGTATAAATAACTCATATAAATATGAGTTATCAACAGACAAAATCAATGCTACAACCACCAATTACACAGTTCAGTCACATATACCTTAATAATGCAATATAACTTTCAATCGTAATCCAGCAAATAAGTCACAAGGCACGTCAATGAATAAACAAACCAACAAAGTTAACAGTAATAAACAGCAGCATAATTATGATTTAGAACGAGTACCAAGACTCGAGGTTAATGAGACTCGACAAATTGGCGGACGCACCGAATCGCTCGATATCACTAATGTAACACCCCTTCTACTTCATACTAATTTAATTAATAAAAATCGGAGTTTTTCAAAACTTTTCCACGCACCTCAACGAGAGTGCTACATTTAATAAAAACATCATCAAGTATAATTAAAATTCAAACGCATCTAGTGCGTGAAATATAAATCATATTCAAATGGGACGAACCCTCAAAACTGTTTTAAGTATTACAATAACCTGTAAATTGGTTCACAAAGACAAATGAAATAAAGCGAGTTCAACAGACTCAATAAACAATCCAAAGCAGTTTAATACATAACATAAAGTGATGACACTAAAATCCCATCCACGGTGTTACTAAATCGAAGTGACACAATTATCCCAAGAAAGGGATGGCACCTTCACTCGAGAATCACCGCATGTCGCCACGAGAGAGCAGCAACATAAAAATGCTAGGGTGAGTCTCTTTACATAAATAATAACAAGTATGATAAGCATTATATTAGGAAAGCATCTAGCAACATCAATCCACAACAATTAAGGCACTTACCATTCAATTATAATACCAAGAAACAACAATAATGGATTAATTAGCATCAACAAGAATTCTACGTAGGTATGAGTGTATGCATGTATGCAATATGCATGTGGATCCATAACCACCTCAATAACCCCGTCGGGCAACCACCACGTTTGGCCGAAGCCACCCACCACATTTTGGCCGAAGCCATACCACCACGTTTATATGCATATGATTTATGTGACACCATGACAATGCATTCACAACATCACAATTTTATCACGTCAAGTATTAACCACCTCTTTGGCCGAAGCCCACATCAATTATTAACCCACCACTTTGGCCGAAGCCCACATCAAGTATTAACCCACCACTTTGGCCGAAGCCCACATCAAGTATTAGCTCACCTCTTTATCATTTCCTCACCACCACACCCCATTTATTAAATTAAATCCCACCTAAGGACCAAACCACCTCATAAGGACCTCTTCCACACCTAAGGACCATTTTGACACATCAAAGATTAATTCAGTGCTTAGGGAATTATTGGACACATTAGGATTAATTTGACACTAAGGGACTATTTTGTCACGCCAATGATTAATTTAATGCTTGGGGACTATTTTATCACACCAATGATTAAATTAATTCTTAGGGACTAAAACATCACTTAGACACTTTTGGCACATCTAGCGCCATGGGGCAGCCAATATGGCGCCATGGGGCAGCCAATATGGCGCCCTAGCACACACACACGGCCTAGACACTACACAACCACACCCCAAGCGCCAAATTCCCAGGGAACTGGCGCCCCTGCACACGCCCAGACACACCACGGTGACTCTGGCGCCACATTCCCCAGCAAGTGGCGCCCTTGACCTGACCCTTGCCCACGCACGCATCTCAGCACCCACACCTAAGCACCAGTCGCCAAATTCACAGAGAATTGGCGCCTCCCCTGCACAGACACACCTGGCGCCAATTTGCCTAGCAAATGGCGCCCCCTTCCCAGCAACAGCCCCAACCGAACCAAAGCCTCATCTTAGGCGCCATTTTGTTGGGCATTTGGCGCCCCTCTCCTTCAACTCACCAACCCAACAATTTCAAACATATTTTTACTCAACAATTCAATTCTCAATTTAATAACAAGCATTCTAGATAATTAATTCAACAACATTTAATTCACACATCCTCATAATTCTTCACATTGGAGCATTTAAACAAACACATGGTATGCATATTTCACAACACCTATATTCCAAACATCAAGCATCATATTGTCACGATTTTAAACACCAAATTCAACAACCACATATAATTAACAGAAAATTCACACAAAAAAAACAACCTAGTGCTATTCCACACACAATACATATCATACAAATTATTATAGATATAAATGAGAATCCCCTAACCTCAAAATTGGAGAACCCAAGTAGTCTCTCCTTCACCAACACAAGAACCACTAAAAATAGGTACTTCACTATTTGAGCTTCAAATGCCTTGGGTTTCTTCAGATTAGCATTAAGAAGCGTGAAACTTTCTTTGGATAGTCTAGTGGGACCTTATCATCCACAACCTCATCATCAAAATCACCATATGTTTCAAGTTGGCACCCATTAGCCTGGCCTCAACGCTTAAAAGAATTCATTGGCTTTGTAGTAGTGTGACTGTACAAACTCTTCTCTCTTTTCTTTCTTTATCAATTTTTTCCAAACTCAGACGCCCATGTGATCCTTCATCTTTCGGTTCCTTCTCTGAGCTTGACTGCAACGAACGCCAAGAGAGTAAAACGTTGGGCCAACGAGCGGCGAGAACAAATCCTAATTTCTCACTAAATTTTTAGTTTTCGGCTACACTTGTTTATGCCTTTCTTTTCCCTTCAAATGGGAAGGAACCCTACACCCCAAAGTTATTCTTTGAAGTTGGGCCTATTAGTGGGTCTTGGGCCCTTTATTTGCACCCCTAGGTACTTTAAACACCTCCTGAAATAAATAAATTATCACTCCCTTATTTATTTTAACTAAAATACTCCTATTTATTTACTACACCCCACTCCTTAATTTAATTAATTACCCTATATTTATTTTAATAAGGCCAACTAAATATTACTTAATTAAATTAGTTAAATAATCACCTAATTAAATTTTGGGGTGTTACACCAACGGTTATAAGTTTAACGGTTTCGATTGTTTTAAATCAACGGCTCACGTTCGATCACACCTATTATAGATAAGTGCAACAAGTCATACACACTGAAAAAGTCTAAAAGAATAAATCGTGCAATGAATAAATCGAATCGTTTAAAATCAATTAAAAATAAACAACTAGTGTTAGCAATACTAGTGTTAGTAAAGAATAAATCGAATCGTTAAAAATCAGTTAAAATTAAACAACTAGTGTTAGCCATACTAGTGTTAGCAAAGAATAAATCGAATCGTTAAAAATCAATTAAAATTAATCAATTCAATATCCAGCAACAATCAGGGAGGTTCGACCCTTCCAAGTGCTAACCGGTTCGGCGCACGCATGGTCGAACCATACTAAAGAGGTTCGGCACACGCTTTGACTCAAAGGAAACGCCTGAAAACTGTTGTTCAAAGCCAAAAAGCCATTGTCTTTACTTTCTACAACGGTTTTGAGTATATATAGTTCATGCTACTGGATCAACTTAGGTAATATTAATATTGTATAGGAAGATGTTCTAAATAATTAAAGGGAATTGCCATGGAGATTAGAGGTCTACACTCGACATTAAATTGAAGCATACCTGATGAGCAAAGATCTTTCCGCAAATCTCGTCGCTAGAAGGTCACCTAGTAGTTTGCCTTCCAACAACTCAAAAGAAACATAACCTAAGAAACAAAGTTTAATAGTAAAATTAGTGTGATTTGTTTTTGTAATATGTTACAGTAGTAATACTAAAATTGAATACAAAAAAGCATGTTCCATAGAGTTAATACCAGTGCTTACTGCTGATACAAGTGACCAAAAATCCAAGTGAAATTGCCTATTACTAGAGATGTTATCATATTGGATGATCACAGTCTATATAAGCTTCTCTTCAACAAACACACACACACAATCAGAACCACATGAAACATTTATATGAAAAGTATAGCATAGATGCAGAGGAGTTCCACATGAAAGAGTAAAAAAAATTAAAATAATAAATATGAGTCCTTCAGTCCATTAAGCTTTAAATTGAGAGTTTAAGGTACAAAAAGTTGAGTCATATATACATCGGTGCTTCATAATTCAATATTAATCAATAGATTCCTCAAACAAGTATTTTAGTAGAGAGTGAAAAACATCACAAGCCTTATCTTTTCCAAAAACCATTGTAATGCTCAAAACTGTTGAAGCATATTATAACTCCCTCTCATTCCATTTTCCCTTTCATAATAAATGATTAAATGCCTATTTTTTTTTTGACAAAATTAAATGCTTATTGTTTATCATATAATTTTCTCACTTAATTGTTCCTTTCTTAATCACTCAAGCTTAAAAGACCTCACAGATTTTGGTAAAACTCATAAAGTCAGAGGGTGTGTGAGGAGTAGGGGGAGTGGGGAAAGCATGAACCTAAGGGTGTCTACCTTAGGCCCCCCAGGCCATAAAAACTTTCTCTATACAATTACTTGTGGACTATACTTGTGGACTATATAGCAACTAGCGAGAAAGCTAAAATCTACAAGAAAAAGATAGTCAAATTAGATGAAAAATGATAATATTGAGGTTGCACTTTCCTCTTTCTCTTGTGTCTCTTTTTTTGGTCAAGTTGCAATTATCTATCTATCTATCATAGTATTGCTTAAGCCAATATGTCTAAAAGGGAAGAGTATGTGGTTTGTAGGAACACCAGAATTTCAATAAGTTGAAGTAATGGGTCTAGGACCAGTTAAATTTGTTGAAGGAGTTTTGCTTGGAGTTGATGGCTATTGAGATGGATTGTATCTCAGTGGTCAATGTAGTAACCAAAGCAAATTCCAACAACATTGATTTGGTGTTATCATTTCTCATTGTATTAATTTAATGTGTCAACACTCCAGCTATATAAGATTATCTTTGTTAGGAGACAAGTAAATCTTGTTGCTCACACTCTTGCTGGAGTATTCGGATTGTATGCTAGCTCCCATTTACATAATTTCATTCCAACTTGTATTACAAATATTATTGTTGTGAAATGACACAAGTTTGTTTTGGTAAAAAATGTTTATAAGGATGATTTATTATATACAACTCAATATCCATTTTAACATAAGAGCTAAAATTTATATTAAATCTAATTAGCATTGCCAAACTTCACTTTTGTTACTTTATCTTTCACAGAAGTTTCAATTTGGTCTTTTATATTTTTTGTTCTCACTTTGATCCTTTATGTTCCAAATCTGTGTCAAAGTGATTTTTTTAATATTTTCATCCATTGAATTTAACAGATGTCACACTGGCAGCTAACTGCTTTGTGGCTTGCTTAGTTGGCATTAGTATCTAGGAAAAAGAACGTAAAGGACCAAACTGAAATTTTGGTAAAACATAAAGGACCAAATTGAACTTTTGGCAAAAACCATAATCTTCATCCCCAAACCCACCACCCTCCACCACCATCACCACCTTCCCACTCTCTCCACCGCGCCGCCATCACCACCACTACGACCTCTCTCTCCTTCCATGGTCTCTCTCATCTATTCTCTTCATCCCCTTCATCTTCATCCACAAATTGAAAAATTAGGGTTTGGAACATAATTATGGTTTTTTTTTTTAATTTTGGATTCCAAACCCTAATTTTTTCAATATGGGGACTAAGATGAAGGGGACAAAGAGAAAATAGGAGAGAGACCAAGTGAGGAGACAGAGGGGGGCAAATAGAGAGATAAAAAGGGCTTTGGATTACATCACTAAACCAAAGGTTTAGTGATGATCACTAAATGAATTCTAACCATTTGATGAGTAATTTATTACCTAAATCTAATCCAAGGGGTGTTATTATAGGGGGTATATATGTACTATCCAATTTCAATTATATAAATTAATTAATTGGAATTAACCATGTGATCCAATATTATGCCTATCTTTAAGGCAATTATTTCTAACGGTTATGGGACAATAAAAATCCCTTTATTTTTGTTATTTAATCTCATCTAATTAATAACCAATTTTTTCGGAATTAATAACAATAAACCGTAAACATCTTTCTTCCTTCTTCCTTCTAAACATATTTCATCTCCTTCTTACCTTCAAGCTTCATTACGGAAGAACTAGCCACACTTTGGAAGAAGTTTGGTTAGTAAATTGATTAACCACATGAATATGTTAGATTGGTATTGAAGAACTAGCCACACTTTGGAAGAAAAGCTTCATTACGGAAGAACTAGCCACACTTTGGAAGAAGTTTGGTTAGTAAATTGACTAACCACATGAATATATGTTAGATTGGTTATTGAAGAACTAGCCACACTTTGGAAGAAGTTTGGTAGTAGACATTACTTGGGAAGAGATTTCCTTTCTTTGCTGGTTTCGTTCTTTGCTGGGAAGATATTTCCTTTCTAATTTTGAGTTTCTGAAATTTTAGGGTAGTCGATTGTGACTTCTTTTGTTTCGGTTTCTCTTTCCTTTTTTTGGCATTAATTTAGCACGTTTTTTTAATAAATTCCATAGTTAATGTCTAATAATTAGGAAATCTGAAATTTGCTGAATTTGTAAAACTATATTTTTATTGATTTGTTGTTGACAAATCTACCCCTTTAGTGATGGTAACTAAAGGGTCCATTTAGTGATCTAAACTATACTCGATAAAAAGATAGAGGGGGGGGGGGTGGGAGAGAGAGAGATGGACACTAAGGAGAGGGAGCTCGCAGTCATGGTGGTTGCCTATAGCTCAAAATATCTAAGCACGGACATGGTTAGCTATTGTTAAGTAACCCTCAAAAAGAAACTAGAAAGCAGTCCGTGCAATTCTATTTCATCTTTTTGTATATCTATCTATACATATAAGTAAGGCTTTTATTTTTGGTACCCCCCTCAACATCAACCACACCCCCATATTTCAAAAAATGCCAATAATACCCCTGCGTTTTCAAAAAAAAAAATTAAAATTTTCGGAATTACCTCAAAATAAGGTAATTCCGGTTCAAAAAAAAATTAAAATTTCGGAATTACCTCTAAAAAAGGTAATTCCGGTTCATAAATCATGAAAAATTTCGGAATTACCTCTAAAAAAGGTAATTCCGAAATTTTTAATTTTTAATTTTTTAAAAAGTTTATATTTTGGTCTTAAGATTTAAACGCGTTTTATTGGAAATATGATACGAACGATTTACGATTTAATAACAATACGTCAAAATATATAAAATGACCAACATAAAATAGGAGTACAAATACAATTATGGGTCCAAAATGTCTAAAAATGACTGAAAATAAGCACGTGAAGTAGGTGAGCAGGCGACATCTAGAGCATCGGGCCAATCCGGGGCCAGGCGGTGCGTATATATACGATTTGTTTTAATTTTTATTACTAAAAGGCTACTAAAAATAGTCAAAACTACTCTAAAAAAATATAAAAACACCACTAAAAATCTAACAAAACCAAAATAAGGCTATACAAATTTTTTTAGATTTTTTGGAGACTAAGAAAAATTTAAAAAATCGTAAAAAATAGTAAACGATGGAATTTGGGATTTTGAGGCCGTAGTCCTTAAGAAGTCCCTTCTAGGGAGTCTTGATTCTTGATTTTTTCGCTTCTAATGGCTGTGGTTTCATTACGATCGAGTATGTTGTCCAAAACCGATTTTTAGCCTAAATTATTCGTTCGAAATAAAAAAATTGTAATTTTGAATTACCTCGTAAATAGGTAATTCCGGTTCACAAATGTGAACCGGAATTACCTCATTTCTGAGGTAATTCCGAAAATCTTTTCGGAATTAGAGGTAATTCCAAAATTCCAAAATTAATTTTTTTTTAACAAACCATGTAATTTTTGGGAAAAAGTAGGGGTATTTTTGTCCATTTGGGATATTATGGGGGTGTGGTTGATGTTGAGGGGGTTACCAAAAATAAAATTCTATAAGTAAATGAATCCCCAATGGAGCCTCCACATTGTTTCTCAATATTTCCATATTTTAAATTATTCATTTATTTTAAACTTAAAGAAGACTGAACTTCTTTTTAGTAAAAACTTTAAGTGTCAATTATAAACTTTAAAGTAAATTATTATTGAAAATAAATAGTCATTACTTAATTTAATATTTGAATGACTTTTCATATTTCCATGCATGAATAGTACAATTTAAAAATATAATATTTTATTATTTTATATACTGAAGGAAACCTATAATATGATATATTGAAGAAAGTTTGATATCATATTATATTTATAAGATAAATATAATTAAAATCATGCAATAATATAATACTATTTATCTTAAAAATTAACTAAATGAAATTGAATATTATTTACCTGAAATAATATAATATTAAATATTTTTAAAATCTTATTTATATTATTATAAAAACATAAATAATGTATTTTTATATAATCTTTTAAGTTAAATTTTAAATTAAATATCAATAACTTCAATTTAATTTTTTATTTCATTTTTACTTTAATTCAATTCATGAATTATTAAATGGTGATGAAATAATAAATAGTACTAAGTTTTTGTTTTTAATATTTGTGTTTCACCGCATACATACTCAGATGTCCCTATTATTTATGTCCTCCCCTAAATTCATCATGTTAAATGAGGTTATATTCTCAATATAATGAAAAATAGTGTACTACTCTAAAAATTAACATGAAAAAATATTTACAAATTTTTTAACCATAAAATATTGAATGAAGGTTCTATATTCATTTCACTTTTATAAAAGTATATTTTGAATCAATAAATCTCATAAAGGTTATTAACAATTATTTATATTAAAAAAAACATACACTATATAAAAATATCATCTAAAAATATAAGTTTTATATAAAAATTAAATTCATAATCATACTATAACATAGTCTTTTTTGATTACAATCTAATATTATATTATATACCATGCTCTAAATATACATGATTTATACTAATAATTTAAATATTATATATTCCAATGAAGCCTCCACAATAATCCTTGAGTTTTTGTTTTTATATTTGTATTAAATATGAAATGAAATCTTCTATTATTCATTTTGTGTCCAATACACTACTAACTATTAAGTATAAACCACTGGATTATTATTCATTCTAATTTAATGTCATAATTTTTAATTTACTTATCTTAAAATCATGTAAAATTATTTAAATTATATATATATATATATATATATATACACACACACACACACACACATATATATTAGAATATACATTTGAAAACATAGTTCATTGGTCCAAAAAAAGTAAAGGATGCTTTAATCTAGATCGATTCTCTCTTATTTTTATAAAGTAAATTTCTATATATAATTTTTTTTTTCAACTAAAAAGTGTTATTTGGAATTTGAAAGTTCTCATAATCACCTGTTACTTTTATTTTATATTCAATCGACATTCCATTATAAAGATTGCAATTTTTTTATTCATATTGTAACTACCAATGGAACAAGTTGATCAAAAATATTGTCTGAATACTTATTATCTTTTTTTTTATTTTGTCAAAAGAAATTACTTTTCCAATGAAATTAATTAATGTGTAAAGTTAAGGTTTGAAACGTATGTGTTAGCATAAACGTTACAATTTAGAGAAATGGAAAATGCTAGGGAAAAAATGGATATGAATTTAGTAAAAACTGAATTGGAATATTAAACGGAAAATAATAGTGGTGCATGAAGTTTGAGAAATTGAGAAAGCAATATTCTACTAAATATCCAGTAAATCAAAAGTATAATAATCGCTCATTATATAACATTTTTTCAATTGAAACAAGATAATATTTTTACTTGATTTATAATTATAAAATTGCAACTGAATTGGATGACTTGGTAAAATTTATAAGTTGACATTTAAAATTCTTTTTATGTAACAATTATGCATTGAATGGAGGGTTTCACATTCACATGAATTATTGCTTTAATTTACAATAAACTCAGAGTTAGTGGAATATGAGTGGAAGAGGTAGAGTTTAAGCTAATTATAACAAAAAATGACTATTTAAAGGAGAGATCTTTGGATGGTGAGGATAGAGGTTTTGACAAAAAGAATCATATAAAAAACAAGAAGTAGAAGCACTAGTACAAAATCTGCTTTAAGAAGCACTATTAGGAGTCGGTTGTTTAAGGAACCGATTCCAAATGCATACACGGTGGCAATTTTGCAATTAAACGGAAGTTTTAGAGATTTTTGACACATATGGAATCGGTTATTTAAGGAACCGATTCATAATGTATCTGGAGATAGACCTTTGGAATCGGTCTTTTATACATAACCGATTCGTAAAGTTATTTTATCAAAAAAAAGGCTAAAAGTTTCACGCGGGCTTTCTCGCGCTCACACTCTCCCTTTCTCACTTTCACGCGGCCTTCATCTCGCTCAATCTCACTTTCACGACTCTCCCTTTCTCACACTCACGCGGCCTTCATCTCGCTCAATCTCACCTCCATCACGCCATTGGTCATCTCTCGGTCTATCTCGGCCTCCATCTCTCGCGTCGTTTAAAGTCGCGCAGTCTTTGATTCGACGAGCCTCCATCTCGCGGCTTCTAGGGTTTTCTTTAAAGAGTGAGTTCTTTCTCTGTATTGGGTTTTCTTTAGTATGTATTCATTCTATTTTTACATGGATTGTTTGATTTTATAGGAGCAGCTGTTCTAGGGTTTTCTTTAGTATGTATTGGGTTTTGATTTTGTGATTCTTTTTGATCTCATTGTAGACATCTCTGATTCGTCCATATGTATTAAGAGGTTTAACTTTTGATAAAGCAAGATACAACAGCTTTATTGATCTCCAGGACAAGCTTCACCAAAATATCTGTCGGTAATGTGGTTTGACTCGATGCTTTGCAGTGGAAGAACGTTGATCGTTTATATCCTCGATTATTTATTTATTTTACAATTTTAATTAGTTACAGTATAGTTAATGGTGTGTTTGTTTTTATTTGCTTTTGTCATGTGTTGGATCTTGAAAATGTGGACTCGTCTTGGTTTGTTCTGTTCTCGCTATTGAGGTGTTTGTATAAATGCCGTAGAATTTTCTAATCGGTTGCTGTACCTTAATTTGGAATAGGGTCCACTTGTTCGGTTCCTTTTGTTTTTCTTCTATTATTTGCTTTGTCTTTAATGCTCTCTCACTCATAATTGATTTGCATGTCTTTTATCAGTCTGTGGCCTTTTTCAATCACTCAATAGTTATTTTTTGTGGATCTTGAAATTCTTTATGCCCTTTCTTTCATCCACCAACTTTGTAAGTTTAGAATTTGTTGGTGAATGCTAGGACTACGTTATTTTGCACAAGTTTTATGGTCATTTCAATTCCATGTGGTTTCCTTCGTTCAATTTGTCCTCCACATTTTTGATCTTTTGCTTAAACGTCAACTTTTCCCCCTTTTTGTGTATTTTAGGGTCAACCAATTGATTGTTTTTGTTTATTTGGTTGCTTGCTGTATTCTTTTCTTCTTTCATTATTTTGACTTGTTTGGATTGTTATTCATTCTAGTTCTAGACAAGAAAACATCTTATATAGTTTGACTTCTACTGCAGTATGTCTCTCAAGACCTGTCTTGGAGTGGAGCTTGATTTGATCATTGATATCAAGCAATAAGATCTAATTCTTTACACTAAATAAGAGGGATTTGCAGATGCTAAATTTTGCCAGGTCTAGAACTCAGGCAAGGACAACCAGACCTACGGCTATGGGGAGTAAGATTCTGTCCTCCATATTTAGACTCTAAATTTTGGTAAACTTTGGCTATATAAAGCATCTATCAATTTGAAAATGGTATTGGAAAGCTCTACCTTACCTTTTTTGATAAACACTTGACTATTGGATACACTCGGTGCAGGATTAATTGCAAACTTCTAGTTGTTTTTTTGTTGTATAATGTTGCTGCTTTAAAAATGTAGCTTCTTATGGTTTTCTTTCTTTTCAGCCATGGACTATGCGGATCCAAAAGGAAGGGCAATTTTGTTGGAAAAGTTTTTCTTGCTGCTGCATTAACAACTCTATGCATTATCATGATCAAGAGAACTCCATCTTTGAATTCCCGCAGTCCGGTAATCCCCATACTTATTGAGACCCTTAAAATGTCCATGCGATCGTCAACCTCTATATGTGTGTGTATCTGTAGATTGTATTGTTTACTTAGTGTTATAATATATCTGTACTAAAAATCAGAATTGGAATAAATCCTGTTACACATGTAAAAACAAATTTTCTTGACAGCAACAGTCTGTCAAATTTTATTTGATCGTGTAGGATTGTAGAAGAGATATTTATTAGGCCTTTGAGATATGAGAGATGTGGACTGGAGAGTGAGGCCCTGTGGGATAAGGCTTGTTGTTGTTAAATGTGATTTCTGTATGGATACTGTTATGGTCCAGTTTATGGGGAAAAGGGGTGCCACACCATTGTATTCTTGTTGAGTTAACTGAATTGAATTCATTAAAGGATTTAAGTTTGCACCTTTCTAGGTTATGTATCATTAATATTGAAATGTATGAAAATTGTGTTTTTAGTGACGATTGTGAACAGTGCTTAGTGAGCGATTGTGAATGCCATTATCACGAGATATATTTGGGAGGAGGTACATTTTCTTATTTTAAATTTATGTTGGTGTTGCAACATGGTATTGGGTGGTGTATGTGTCTTTTGGTTCTCATTGTCTTTGAGTTTTTGTATGGACATTTGTAGGTATTTGATAACACAAAAGCATACACTCATGAGGAAATTTTAGAGGCCCGCATGGCGTTGGGCGGAATTCTATATGAAGATTCGTCCAGGTGGGAAGTCATTGATTGACTAACAAGTTTGATAGAAGTATTTTGTTATGATTTGAAAGAAACATGCACCTACTTTTAAGTATGAATTGGTGGAATTTTGTATAACTTTGAAGTTTATGAGTTGGTGTAATTTTGTATACTTCCAAGTTTATGAATTTCAAGTTTATGAATTGGTGTTTGTGGTTATAGTACTTTTAAGTTTAACGGAAGTTTATGAATTATTATGAGTTATATGTAAATTGGTCAATTCTTTGAAATTATATTGGTGAATAGGTGGAAAAAATTACAAAAAAAAAGGAGGAAGTTGGGAAGTTGCAAAAAGAAAAAAAAACAATAGGAATCGGTTATCTTTATATAACCGATTCATAAAGTGTGTTTGACTAAGCGCTTTATCAAAGTCAATATGAATCGGTTCTTACAGAACCGATTCATAATAACTCATTATGAATCGGTTATATAACCGATTCAAAACGCCCCTACTTTAGGAATCATTCACGCTTGAATCGGCAGAAATAACCGATTCCAAATGTGCCAAACAACCGATTCAAAATGCCTTTTTGCACTAGTGAAGAAAGGAGCAAGTTTCACAAGAATATGTAGAATGCACAAAAAAGGTAAAGAATTTTATGTTCTTGACAGTTTGAAGTTGACAAATAGACAACAATTTTTTGTAAAGTTATAGACATCGAGAAGCTATGTATATTTTAATATTGTTCTTTAGAAAAATCTTTAATTTTTTGTAGAATTGTATGATGTGTATCTAAATGAGTTACATATGTTCCTTGAGACTTCATATAACATTTGGTGTCACTTCTAAGAAGGAAATTACATTAGGTAAAAGAATCATATAACAAACAAGAAGTAGAAGAAAGGAGCAAGTTTCACAAGAGGATGTAGAATTCACAAAAAGGGTAAAGAATTTTATGTTCTTGTGAGTTTGAAGTTGGCAAATGGGCGACGATTTTTGTAAAGTTATTGGCATTGAGAAATGATGTGTATTTTAATATTGTTCTTTAGAAAAATGTTTACTTTTATAGTTTAGTAAAATAGTATGATGTGCTAGATCTAAATAAGTTGCATATGTTCATTGAGCCTTCATAACCTTTGGTGTCAATTCTAAGAAGGAAATTACATTAGATATCTCTTCTCTATATCTCAAAGGAAAAAAAATAGAAAAGCATCATTTTATTTAACAATAATTTTACTTTTAGTTTCAATATTTATGAATTATTTAATTTAATTTTTTTTATGGTATGTGTTTTGCCATACACATTGTTTTGTCTTTACTATTAAAAATCATTCCCAAAAGCTAAACAAATTATATAGTCTTACATTTCTTATTACTAAATATAATAAAAAATATTGTAGTGTTACAAATTATTATTAA
This sequence comes from Oxytropis ochrocephala, assembly GCA_020916435.1. Taxonomy (NCBI): domain Eukaryota; kingdom Viridiplantae; phylum Streptophyta; class Magnoliopsida; order Fabales; family Fabaceae; genus Oxytropis; species Oxytropis ochrocephala. Next base: position 57,418,378 of record CM037090.1, on the reverse strand, counting down.
AACAATATTTCAACTCATAAAAAATGTTGACAATTAAAAACCGCATACACTATATAAGAATATTTTTTAAAATAAGTAATTTTTAATTATACAAATGAATCAACATATTTCAATAATGTTTACTTTTCAATATCCATAAGTTATATTGTTTTATTGACAAACTCGATATACTTTAAATTAGCAACTTATATATTTTTATGTAAATAAAGCTCCATAAATTGTGAGAAATTTTTTTTAATAGAAAATGAATCAAAATTAGTTAATAAAATATTTTTAATATACATGATTTATATTAACAACTAATATATTTTTATATAAGATTATTTCAAAAATTTAAATAAAAATAGTATAACAACCCGTATGCACGGGTATTCCCCTAGTTTTTTGTAAAACAAACTAAAAATATATCATCTCGATTTTCCTCCCCGTCTTTTTTCCCTTAGGTTTTGGCTATTGGAGGTTTTAATAAAGCACCTTGTAGTAGCTCGGGCTGGAGTTAATCCCTTCATTTAATGAATTTCTTGACAACTTTAAAATATATATAGCATTGTTGTTTACATTGACAATTGAACACACAGACTCCTAAATTCGAATCGTGTGTGTTTGGGGTGATAGTTTGTAGTAATTATTTGTCATTTCGTCTAAACTAACTATAGTTTGTGGATATTTAAAAATACTTCATTTGTTATTTTCCACACTAAAAGTGAATGTGTATGTTTGTTTTGACAATAAATGTGTATGTTAGTTACCTGAAAGTAGGAGAAAGAGATCATTATTGTATACAAACTTACTTTGAGAAAGAATGGGATGAACTTACAATTAATAACTTAAAAGATCCCTAGTGTAATTTTGTCAATAAATATATATATTAAAAGTATTTCTAACTATGGAATCTGTAAAAAGTCTTTTCGAGCTGCCTTGTTGAGCTCTTCAAACATTTTTGGCAACACATTTAGGTACACACGCTAAGAAAAATACACATCATTTAATTGTTTCAAAAATATATATCACTTAGTTCTCTATATTCTCACTGATTATACTTTATTAAAACAAGTTATGCAAAGAATAACTATGTGTGGAAATTAGAAAAGATGTCACTTGTTTCTATGTCTTTGAAGACATTTTGAACCACATCACATTATTTTCTCCTCAATGATTCGAGAACATGCATGAAGTACTTTTTATGCAAACAATACATATATGTGTGGAAGACTTGGAAAAGTTGTCACTCGTTAAGTCTTTAAAGACCTTTTGAACAACATCACATTATTTTCTCCTCGATGATTTGACAATATGCATAAACTTACTATGCAAAATTGCAAATTAAGAGAAGCGTTATATATTGCTGCTAAAGGTCTTTTTTGTAGTAGTGAAAGAGAAGACATGGAAAATATGTCACATCCAATTTTTAATAAAGGAAATTGTTCAAAAAGCATAAAGATGTAGGTTGAGTTGGCCCATTGGTAAACCAGTGCAGGCCAAAACAGTTCAATTCTTTTCTAAGCGTCTATTTATTAAGCCCAACCCAATCCTAAACATTGAGTCATCGACCCTGCCTGTTTGAATAGGCCAAAATTGACACATCTACTCCAACACACGGCCGTGGAGATGGATAGGCCAATAAGGTTTTACCTTAGGCCCCAGGCCATAAAAACTTTCTCTATACAATTACTTGTAGACTATATCAACTAGTACGGGCGGTCCTGGGCCTGTGCGGCCTATGCTACCGCACATGGTCCAACCCAATTTCATTTTTTAGGGCCCCACAAAAGTATCATATATCATCTTTTAAAATATATCATTTTCATTTTCTTCCCCGGGTCTTTTTATCTTTGGGTTTTGGCCCTTAGAGGTTAAACAAGGAACCTTGTACTAGCTCAGATTGGAGTACCCCTTATAATCCCTTCATTTAATGAATTTCTTGATTAAAAAAACAACTTCAATAATATGTATAGGTTGTTGGTTGCATCGAAAATTTTCAACGATATGAATAAGCTGACTCCTAAGTTTGAATTCGTGTGTTCAGGTTATAGTTTGTGGTAGTTATTTGTGATTTCCTCTAAACTAACCAAAGCTTGGGGATATTTAAAAATCTTTCATTTGGTATTTTTCTGAATAAAAGTGGAGAAAAAGATCATTATTGTAGAAAAACTTACTCTGAGAAAGAATGGGATGAACTATTAAAAATATAAATTACGAGTACTCAAGGCGGTGGCTAAATGGTCATGATAATAAAGGAAATATAAGTGATTGATGATTCAGTCCCAAGTATGTAGTTTGATATAGGTGAGTTATGAACCATTACTCTTTTATTACTCTCTTATGAACCATTTTGCTATGTTTGGAGGATGTATTACATTAATAACTTGATAGAAAAAGTGCCAAAATATCTTTTTAAAAACTTTCATACTTCAGAGCATGATATAAGAAAGCATAATCAAGCACTATTACACAAGAAAATTTTAACTAAACTCCACTCTCCTTTTATTTAGTATAGCCTGACATTCATCGTTGAAAGGTGTGGTCCAAACAAGCTAGTCAAAACATAACATTAGAGGCTGCATTCATCTCGCACAAAAGAAGTTGGACATCCTACAACATCAAAGAAATGAAATTTCGATGGCATAAACCACTTATATGGCAACAAATGGACAAGTAAAAAAGATATAGACTTTTCATTTCAACACCGAGAAACTAAAACAAGTAATTAGTAACAATTTAATGTAATGCAGAGTAGGTAATATATATAGATTAATTAACTTAGTGGGAGCAATAGTGATTATACGAGAAAGATATTGTCTTTGATGACTTAATTTTGAATTCTATGGTAGTGGATGAATGAGTATACCCCAAATATCAACAAACAGTATGAAATGCAATACAAATTGTAGAAATGCTTTAAATGGTGGTAATAAAATTTTCACAGGGGAAATGAACTTTCAATCTTCTTTTATAGGAAAATTTGAGTTGTTACTGTGTTATGTTAATAGTTAGTGTGATCAACGACTCAAAGTACATGTTGACGACAAACTTATAATCATTAGCACCAAAACTATGAATCAAGAACTCTATTTTTAATTTTGAACAGTGGATTGATTGTTAGTGCTATACTACTATTATTATAAGGTAAGTTTCCAGCATTTTATTGTTCAATAAAGTGCGAACCATAGCCCCAAAAGAAATAGTCATAAGTCCAACCCTTCCATGCACATCTTTAATTAATTATTCTTCCATTTTAATATTTAAGACATATTCAACAATGATTCAATTAAACCACAAAAATGAAAATAAGAGTATGAAAGAACAAAAATACCTTATTTTCATTCATGCAATCTAGAGCATTGAGGCACGTCCATTCAGCGCTCCCAACACATGAAGATTCTGAGTATCAAAGTGTTCAAGAACCTTGAGTAGGTTTCTCTCCAAGAGGGTATTAGTAATATTGAGCCAATGAAGCCACAATAAGCTGTGAAGAATCCTATCCCCATACTCATGTATAATGCTTCCAAAAACACCGAACTATCATCTCCTGCATGTAATATTGGTGGATTTTGATGCTCTGTTGGATCTTCTCCTGGACATTTTCTATCAAGTGGTTTCCCACAAAGATTAGAATTTCCTTCGAAACGCGAAGGATCAAAGCTCTGCAGCTGCGTTCCAATTGGAATTTTTCCATAGAGGTGATTGTTTGACAAGTCCAACATAGAGAGACGATCAACGAGAGCTAGACTGGAAGGAATTTTTCCTGAAAGATTATTTCTTGACAAGTCAAGAAATTCTAGTGACTTTAATTTTCCTATTTTTGGAATGATTTCCCCATGTAGATTATTTCTTGATAAATTTAAGGAAACCAATCCAAATAAGTTCTCAATATCTGTCGGTATTTCCCCTGTGAGATGATTGCTTGAGAGATCAATGCTTTTTAAAAACTCAACTTCATTTTTGAAGTCATGGCCTACACCTTTCCACATCAGGAATAAGAGCGGGTTCCCACTTTTTTTACCACGCCACAACGGATAAGTAGAAAGTTTGCCATACCAAGTGTCTATTGGGCTCATGGTGTCCTTAGCCATTGAAGTAAAGTTGCTAACACAATGAGGGATTCTTCCTGATAAGTTATTTAGAGACAGATCCAAGACATTAAGTTCTCTCAAATAACAGAGATTTGAAGGTATACTTCCATAGAAATTGTTGACTCGAAGACTTATGAGTCGAAGCTGTAAGCTCTCTCCAATCCATAAGGGAATCAGACCATAGAACTTATTTTCACCAAGATCCAACCATACCAAATTGTTTGAGCAGTTTTTCAAGGAGGGAGGTAGTTGTCCATTCAAGCTATTATTTCTTAATATCAAAGCCTTTATACGAGTAAGGGAACCCATTGAGAACGGAATCTTTCCCTTCAACTTGTTATTGCTCAAGTCAACAAACTCTAACCAAGTTAGATTATTCCAACAATCAGGCAACTCACCCTTTAATCGATTGTTTGATAAATCTAAAACTTGTAAATAGTTGATCTCAATGTTGCTGCATCCAAAGGAAACTAAATCTGAAAATTTGTTATTGGATAGATCTGAGTAATCTTGCTTGAGATAAGAATGGCGGAACAGGACCTTCAAGTTGATTTGAACTCAAATCTATTGCAGGTTTGTAAGTAAGATTGAGTTCCAAATTGGGAATCTTACCGATGAGATTGTTGTTTGAAACATTCAAAAAATCAAACATTTGTAATTTTCCCCAAAACCAAAGAGGTATTGGACTTGGATCTAGATTATTACCAACATTTGAAATGTCGAGAGCGACTAAGTTGTTTTGAGTGTGGAGCCAATTAGGAAATATTGGATTAAGATTGGAAGATGATAGATTCAAAGATTGCAATTGGAAAGGAGGAATCCAGTCATCACTAACCTTTACCATGAGTGAGTTATGAGACAAGTCCAGGACTACTAATTTGGAAAGGTTAGTGAAATGGGACTCAGAGACATAACTTTCAAATGAATTTCCACCTAGCATTAAATACTGTAACTCCGTTAAAGATCCGATGCTTGTGGGTATATCTCCAACTAATTGATTTCCATCAAGAAATAGTGATTCCAAAGATGGAAAGACTAAAAGGTTAGGCAACGTGCTAGAAAACTGATTTCCCGATAAGGAAAGGTCATGCAACGAGGATACATTTCCAATGCATTTGTAATAGTTGTGAGTAAGCTCTCCACTCAAGCTATTTCCAGATGCCCGAAATGATCGCAACGTGCACTTATTCCAAATGGATTTGGGGATCTTTCCTTGTAGACTATTTTGTGAGATATCGAGACTTACTAGTGAATGCATTGTGTTGCCAAAATCATTGGGAATACTACCTCTTAACAAGTTATTGTAAAGGTAAAGGTGTTGAAGATTGGAGCTGAAGTTAAGCATCCCCCACTTGAATATAGTTGATAATGACGTAAAATGATTGTCAGAGAGGTGGAGGAGAGCAAGAGAAGTGGAGAAATTCAACTGGGAATTAGACAGAGGAAAAATATCTGCATCTGAAAGGTCGCAGTCTCTTAGTCGTAGTTCTTCAAGCATTGGAAGCTTCAATAGGAATTGCAGGTTGTGATGAGAAGAATCGTTGAGACCACGAATTCCACTCAAGTCAAGAGTTCTCAAAGAAGTGAGGTTGGATAGCCACTCAACAGTTCCACCATTTTGGTTGTTGATTATAAGATTTAAATAGACCAGATCAAGACTTTCAACATGACCTGTTTGATTGTTGCACTGAATTCCATCCCATTTGCAGCAATCTGCATTTGGATGGTCATTCCATGTAGACATTAGTACATCATCTTTACCATAGACGCCTTGTTTGAAGGTCAGGAGTGCATGTCTCTCCTTCTCATTGCACTTCATTTCACCACCATCCTTGGAAGCCGAGTTAATGAACCCAAGAATGGAGGAGAACACCAACAATGCATGGAAGATAAGAACAATATAGCTTCTCATCATAATTCCACCAAGAAAGCATAAAGATATTTTGTTAATACTTTTTTTTTTTTGGTGAGAGATATTATGTTAATACTTCAGCAATATACCTCTTTATAAATTGATCTTATACGTGTGGAATGGGAAAAAGGAATCACAACTTGGGGTCCCATTAAGAAAGATCCAATAAAGACTCATAAGAAACAAACAATTACTAGGAACCCGCAAATTAATACTTCAGCAATATCCCTCTTTATAAATTGGTCAAACACGTTTGCAACAGGAACAAAGGAAACAAAGTGGGTCCATTAAAAAAGACATAATAAAGACTCAAGAAACAAGCAAATTTCTAGAAACCCAAAAGTAATTGCATAAAATTTGAAGACTTTATTCAGTCATATGCCATACATTATCAAAATAAATAAATAAATAAATCATTATTTTGAAATATGGAAAAGAATAAGTTTTGTTTTCCAAAAAGAAAATGAAAATAATGAGTTTTTTTTTTCTATTTGCTTTAGTTATATTTTATTCTCTACCTTGTTTGCATCGAAAAATAATAAAATAACAATTTTTATTATATTCTTCATAGAAAATTGTAAAATAAATGTAACATAAAAGTTATATGAATTATTAAAATAAAATAAAATATGAAAATAAAAATAAGTATAATTCATCTTATGAATCTTCAACAAATATCGTGGTTAATTGATGAAGGTTGGCCTAGGACTAGTATGCAAGGATGTGACTCATATTCTACAAAAACATGAGCTTAAATATCATTATTGGTGTGATAACTTAATTGGTGGATAATTTGTTACTCCCTCCGTTTTTGGTATTTTTGGCCTTTAATTTTTGTTCCAAAACAATGGTATTTTTAAAAACTAAATGTACAATTCACCAAATTCTTTTAAATATATATGTCATTTATACTTATTGAGTCTTTTAGGATATGTTTGGGAGGGGGTTTTGGGAGGGGAGGGGAGGACATATTTTTCAATTCAAAATTGACGAAGCTATAAAACGTCTCTAAATATAAATGAAATATGATTAAAAAAATTATATTGTTATCTATTAAGTTATTCTTTTAGTTTTTTAAATCTCAAATATATATATATATATATAGATATATATATATATATATATATATTAAAATATTTACTAATATTTTCTAAGTCTTCTCCTTTCCTCACCTCCCAATACCCCCTCCCAAACATATCCTTTGAGTTCTAAAACATGGATTAATTGTTCCAAAACTCTTTTATTTAGATTTCAATTATCACAAGACAAGTTAATTTAGTACTTTTTTAAAAAAATTGGGGAAGGGGAAAAAATTTATTAATCAAAGTGACACTAATGACCATTTTTACAACTGTCCCGAGGGGAAGGAGAAAATTTAGTACTTAGCTAACACAAATTAATGATACCCTAATTTGTGTATAACAAACTAAAAGTACCAAAATTAGGAACAGATGAAGTAGTATTTATGCAACTGTTCTTCAGGAGTAGTATTTATGTAACTGTTCTTCGGGAGTAGTATTAAAATTAATTTTTCATAAAAAATGAAATGTCTTCAATTTATCCAAAACTAGAAAAATTCATGTACATTCGGACTAGTTACTCATTAATTATGCATTTTTATAAATGTATTTTTTTTATAAATTAAAATGGAGGAGAAAACAAACAATGAACAATATAGCTTCTCATCATAATTCCACCAAGAAAGCACAAAGAGATAACAATCATTATAAATTGATCTTATACGTGTGGAATGGGAAAAAGGACACAAGACTTGGGTCCCATTAAGAAAGACCTAATAAAGACTTATAAGAAACAATTAAAGACTTGGGTCCATGTGCTCCTAGGTGCTTCTGTTGTTGGCGAGTTGCTTTTTCTTCGACAACTACCAATCCCTTTGACCAAGTAGTTTTATGAATTCCTCTTTCCTTTTTCTTTACCTCCCTCCGTCGGACGGTTGGTTTTACTGATCCGCTTGGATCGACAATTGGTGGACCGTCCACCACTACCTTTTGACCCATTATTTCCTGTTGATGTGCGAAAAGTAGTTGTTCAAGTGTACACAATCGCAACAAGTAATATATTGATAAAAGTAGATATCGTCTCTACAGGGATTAATGTTAATTTTAAAGTTTAACTTACACTAACACTTAGTGAATCAAGTAGCAAATGTGTATAGTCACAAATAATAATAAGAATGAGTGTTTGAAGAGAACAAGGTAAAAGAGTAGTTAATTCTGGATATAAGAAGAGTAAGTTAGATCGCTCTTTACTAAAGTAATTCCCAAAAGTGAAGCGTTATAATGTCATACGCTATAGCGTCAACGCTATTTATCGCAATTGATTTTGTGTTTTGATCCATCGACGCCCGAGTTTCATTACAATACTCCTATGTCTAGGTTCTAAATAAGTTCACCCATCATGTATACTAAAGACCCCACAACTTTTGCCCTATGAACTATTACTTTTCTATGTCTAGAATAAGTAAACATTGTTTAAATGTCTTTAAACAACATTTCATTCATATCAATCTTTGAGTTAGAATTATGGACCATTTCTGCACCCACAAATGTACTCATTTTAAGTGGCCAACCCTAAAACAAGTTTGAAAGAATTGAAATACAAAGATTGAAAGCATAAACGTGAAATATTATAAACATAATACTAAAGGTTCATTACAAGCTTAAGCAATCCAACTACAAGTGTTTAGCTCATCTTGAGCATCATCAACAAAATACAAGATAAAGAACTTATATTACCGTAAACAAGATGAAAAGATACGGTTGCAAAAGATGCAATCCGAAGGTTCCAACTCATCCACAGAGATGACGCTATAACGTTAACTTTACACCGAGGAAAATGGTAAAACAAGAATGTAAGAATAATGACTTGAAAGTGTTTTAATGGAGGAGAAAGTGTGTCAAGTTTTCATCCAAAAACTCTCTCTCTCTCTTCGAAGGTAGGAGTGAAGTGGTGAAGTAGAAGCTTGCTTGTCTTGTCCCCAAAAAAGTACAAAAGGTGATGGATACCTTTTACCAACCAAAGCTATTCTCCCACTCAAGAAATGACAAGTTTCCCTCGCTAGCCAATGAAACCCGAGCCTGTCAGCGTGTACGGTGAGCACAACGTACGAAGATTTGGGTTAAAGAGCTTGGCGCCAAAAATGCACTTTTGCCTTAAATACTCAGCTAGTCTGCCCTTTTACCGCTATAACGCTTGACGTTATAGCGCTTGACGCTGTAATGCTAACAAACACATTAAATTGTTCACAAGGGCACCGGATGTGCCAAATCAACAGCAAAATAGTATCTAGCCCTTCTTTATCTAAAACTAGCATAATAAGGTAAATAAATACTAATGTTACTTGAGAACTCACTTTAATCTAAGGAATAAATGCATAAATAACTCATATAAACATGAGTTATCACCTGTTTACACGGTTTACCTGTTATTACTATTGTGACCCACTATTAATTGAAAATTCTGTTTTCTGCCCAATTTTTTTTTCTCACACATAGTATAGTATTGAGTGGATGTTTTTATATTGTTATCTATTAAGTTATTCTTTTAGTTTTTTAAATCTCAATTATATATATTAAAATATTTACTAATATTTTCCAAGTCTTCTCCTTTCCTCACCTCCCAATACCCCCTCCCAAACATATCCTTAGAGTTCTAAAACATGCATTAATTGTTCCAAGACTCTTTTATTTAGATTTCAATTATCATAAGCAAATTAATTTAGTACTTTTTTAAAAAAATTGGGGAAGGGGAAAGAAATTTATTAATCAAAGTGGCACTAATGACTATTTTTACAACTGTCCCCTAGGGGAAAGGGAAAATTTAGTACTTAGCTAACACAAATTAATGATACCCTAATTTGTGTATAACAAGCTAAAAGTACCAAGATTAGAAACAGATGAAGTAGTATTTATGTAACTGTTCATCAGGAGTAGTATTTATGTAACTGTTCTTCGGGAGGAGTAGTATTAAAATTAATTTTTCATAAAAAATGAACTGTCTTCAATTTGTCCAAAACTAGAAAAATTCATGTACATTCGGACTAGTTACTCTTTAATTATGCATTTTTATAAATATTTTTTTTTATAAATTAAAATGGAGGAGAAAACAAACAATATGAACAATATAACTTCTCATCATATATAATTCCACCAAGAAAGCACAAAGAGATAACAATCATTATAAATTGATCTTATACGTGTGGAATGGGAAAAAGGACACAAGACTTGGGTCCCATTAAGAAAGACCTAATAAAGACTTATAAGAAACAATGAAAGACTTGCGTCCATGTGCTCCTAGGTGCTTCTGTTGTTGGCGAGTTGCTTTTTCTTCGACAACTACCAATCCCTTTGACCAAGTATTTTTACGAATTCCTCTTTCCTTTTTCTTTACCTCCCTCCGTCGGACAGTTGGTTTTACGGTCCGCCAGTCTGACAATTGGTGGACCGTCCACCACTACCTTTTGATCCATTATTTTCTGTTGATGTGCGAAAAGTAGTTGTGCAAGTGTACACAAGCGCAACAAGTAATATAGTGATAAAAGTAGAGATCGTCTCCACAGGGATTGATGTTAATTTTAAAGTTTAACTAGTAGGATACCTGTGCATACGCACAGGGTGCTGTCGTGTTCTTTTTATAAATGAACTTAGACAGTATTTAAATAGTCTGAACATTACCCCGTGAAAATAAAGACAAAATTAAAGTAGATAAAAAGGAGTTTCAAATAAAAATTGATAAATATTAAAATCTAAAAATGTAAAAGTATCATTTAAAACAATCTATGCATTTATCCCGTGTTTTTATATATCGGTGCGAGTTGTTTCTTTGGTGTTTTTAGCAAACAATCACTAGTTTTCAATATCGAGACTGTGAGATCAAACTAGAAAATCTCTTTGACGATTGCCATTGAGTTTTGTGTTTTTCACGTACGTAAGAACAGTAAATAGTAGAGGGAAACAGATTGAAAGTAAAATAAAAGCAGTAAATGCAATGAAGGTAAAAAGAAAGTAAAAATTTGCATTAAACGAAGAAAGCAAAATGGTTCACCAACACGTACAAAGTATCTGTTTCACTCGTGTTTCGCTTTGGCTTGGAAGTTGAGTTTCTCAGAGTTCTTGTAGAATGTGGTGACCCCGATTTTCTATTACAAAGGGGTATTTATACCCGTAGGAACAATCGTGGGGGAAAGAGTAACTGCCTCCTAAAACTACGGGAGAGTAACTGCCCACTAACTGCTGTTCTGCACTCTCGACTAACCCGTTGTCAACCACTCGACGCAGTGTTGAGCCCAGCTCTGTCGAAGTGTTGGGTCTTCTCTTGTCGAAGGTCTCTTGCATTACTTGCTTCACAGCTTTGAGAGCTAAGCTTGTCGAAGCTTACTTGCACTCCTTGCACTTGTCTACCTTCCCTGTCGAAATCATGGTGCACTGACTTGAATATTGACCTATGGCCCACAGAACAATATTAAATGTGAAGTCAACCCCATTTAAAGCTTCATTTAATGTGCTGTCGAAATTTTGAGGTAACAGATTGCCCCCCCAAAAAATGCTTTTTCGACGGAATAAGGAAAGGAGTTAAGAAAGGGCATTTTTTGAATACTGTGCAAGGGTCACTTTTACCGCTTTTGCACTTCAACGGTGGTCGAAAAGGCATATCATCATTACTTGCGCAGTAAAACGAACCGCTTTATTGGCACACGCCGCATAGTTGGTGGGCCATCACGTCTCCCAAACGTCGATGGCGATGCGAGTTATGGCGAACGCGTGCCAATAACTGTTGCTTCCAAACATATATAAACGACTACAACCCTTCAAATTCCTCTTTACTCAGTTTGAAACCTTGTGAAGTTTTTCTGCGTTCTTCATCCCTGTGTTTTGCGAAAAACCTCAGATTTACCAAAGTTTCAAACTTTCGTACTTTTCCTTTAATCTACCCCCAGATTTCAACTCGCATTCACTTTCTCTTACTTATGGCTTCATCATCTACTGTAGTGACGCAACCTGAGAGTTCAAAGAGGAACGACGAACCCAGAAACGTTCAAACCCTAGACGACTTCGTTGATGAACCTGACATCAACGACGAACGATCTACCCCTTTGGCGCACTCGGTACTAATCCTTCTCATCGAGGTTTATACCCATGCTTACTTGGGTCCTCTGCCCGATACCTTGCTGGAAAATACTGAAGTTTCTGAGATTTTCCCTAGCCACGTTCGCCTTCAACCTAGAATCTTTGCTGAAACCCCTTTTCACTTAGAGTTTCTAACTAACCCTTCTAGGGTTTTTAGGTCTGCTCCTAGGCTCGACCAACAAAACTACATAGACTGGCTTGACAAAGTAGAAGCTAAAAAGCCAAAAACGGAAAAAAAACAGGCATCTTCGACCTTATCCAAGCTGTCTGCAGGTATGGGCCCAAGTATGATAGCACCCTACTTTTTGGTCGCTATGCGATTCTGGGATCAGCTACTACTCATAGCCTCCACTTGAAATGTGGCATGCTATCCCCCACTCTGCTAGATGTGGCTGCCATTATAGGCCTGAAACCCTTAGGAGAGACCTTTGATCCCACACGTCCTGACTATGAATACGGTTTCAAATTCAACAATGCCACCTTTGCCCTTACATTGGTGAGCACCATAGGCTTCGACAATCGAGGAAGTGTGCGCTATAGAACATGTAGCCTTTCTAACTCTGTGGTTATCTATTTTCGTTTTCTGTACACACTCCCTCCAAGTTTCCAAAACTTACATCCCCCTGGCATGTCAACTCCATGAACGAGAAGACATCAACCTTGCCAAGTTGATTCTAGGCTCTCTCTACCAAAGAACTTGATAATCTTTGTTATAGAGTTGAAAGAGAATGAACCGGCCACCAAGTTTTTGGCCTCTCGCCCACTATGGCTGTTGCAATTGTGGCTGTTGGCCACTTTTGAGTCTCGACTAAACTTGTATATCCCCAAGTCTGCTCGACTAACCGTGGAGACTAGCGAAGATGAAGGGATTCGATTGGGCAGATTTAGGCCTAAGCAAGCAACCCTTTCTCGCCGAAGAATCCTTTCTAGCCTATTTCAAATCTTCTTGAAATGTGCCACCTTCTGATTCTATGGCTCCCTTTGTCCAGAGAGGTCTTGTGGTCCAACATGGTTTAAACAACCGTTTCCTTCCCCTTACGTTGAGCTCTTGAGGAAGTTAACCGAATTTGGCAAGCTTACCTCTCTCTCCTTCTATCCTCTCCACTGTGCTCACCCCTGCAAAACAAAAAATAGTTTGGGAATTACTAGATATTTCCCAAGTTATTTTGCTGTGCGATTTGGGCTTTGTCAAATTCGACTGCACTAAAGTGTGCTTTCACAAAGTAGAATTTACAAGTCCAGAATCAGAGGCAGCTTATAAACAAGCCTTCAAAAAATTCCATTACAGAGCCTTGAACTTTGAACCTCTCAAATTCAATCCAAGGTTTTCATGCAATCGAGAAATTTCATGAATGGTGGATGGTTATTACACCAATCTTTCTTGGGAAACCATTGACACTTTTCTTTGAAAACATTGTGAAGAAATTGGTATGACTTTCCTTCGAACAACAACTGTAAACACTTTTCGACACTCAAAGCTTTCTAAGTCTTAACCACTTATAACTTGGCTTCATTTCCATTTGCTTACCAATGTTTTCGACATTTTTAGAAAAACCTGCAACAAAGTTGAAGGTCAAAGTAGGCAAAGCTACCACATCAAAACCTCCTCCCCAAGTCATGAAGAAAGTGGCAGCAAATCCTGTGGATATCTTGTGTTGCAGGTTAAATTTTGATGATGAAGCATTCTAAATAAAGTGACAAAAGGGAACTTGTTCCGGAGTGGGCTCAAGGCCCAGTACAGTTTAATAGGCCCAACACGGCCCAACTTGGCGTGCTCCACAAGATATGGCCAGAGCGCCTGTGCCACTATAAAAGCAGCACAAATCCCGAGAATCAGGTACCACCCGCGTGCGGCCAAGACCCCTGGTTCCAGCCAGGTCCTCAACGACCGAGTTAGGTCCTCAACATCCAGGCCAGGTCCTTCCTCAACGTCCATGCGAGTCCTTCCTCACGAGTCCTTCCAACAAAGCCAGTCGCCCGTGCGGCGCCAAGACCCTGGTTCCGGCCAGTCCTCAACGACCAGTCCTCAATGACCCGAGTCCTTCTATTGGTCAAGGTACGATCAATTAAGACCCCTGGTTCCAGCCAGGTCCTCTACGACCCAGGTCCTCAATGACCCAGGTCCTTCTATTGGTCAAGGTACGATCAATTGGCGACCACAGTGGGAGGCCCGAGCGCTATCCTACTTCAACTATGGCTAGACGCGGAAGACCGCCCCGGACATCATTACAACCATGCTTGTTGAGCGACCTAAGATGTTGGGCGACCCAAAGTGGGCGCCCAAAAGCCGGTCGCCCATGAGCGACCCAAAAGGTCTGGTCGAAGACGGAGACCATAACTTCGTTCACGTTCATCCGATGGGGCGTGTGAGCATGCGTTGGAAAGCCGAGAAGTAGATCTACAGCTTTCCTGTTGAAGTCAAAATCCAATTCGGTCGTCTTCCACCCGTTTCTGCTCGCCCAAAGTGGGGCGTCCAAAAGTCGGTCGCCGGGAGCGACCCAAAAGGTCTGTCGAAAGACGGAGACCATAACTTCGTTCACGTTCATCCGATGGGGGCGTGTGAGCATGCGTTGGAAAGCTGAGAAGCAGTGCTACAGCTTTCATGTTGAAGTCAAAATCCAATTCGGGCGTCTTCCACCCGTTTCTGCTCGCCCAAAGTGGGGCGTCCAAAAGCTGGTCGCCCGTGAGCGACCCAAAAGGTCTGTCCAGTACGGAGACCATAACTTCGTTCACGTTCATCCGATGGGGGCGTGTGAGCATGCGTTGGAAAGCCGAGAAGTAGATCTACAGCTTTCATGTTGAAGTCAAAATCCAATTCGGGCGTCTTCCACCCGTTTCAGCTCGCCCAAAGTGGGGCGTCCAAAAGCTGGTCGCCCGTGAGCGACCCAAAAGGTCTGTCCAGTACGGAGACCATAACTTCGTCCACGTTCATCCGATGGGGGCGTGTGAGCATGCGTTGGAAAGCTGAGAAGCAGTGCTACAGCTTTCATGTTAAACTCCAAGTTATATTCAGACGTTCTACACCCCTTTCGGGTCATCCAATTAGGGCGCCCGGCCTACAAACGAAGAACGTAGGCCCCGAGCGGTCTACAACGAGCGCCATCGAAATGGCCCAAGGGTCAGAAGGACCCACCAACAAGTGTAGGCCCCGAATTGATCGTACCTTGACCAATAGAAGGACCTGGGTCATTGAGGACCTGGGTCGTAGAGGACCTGGCTGGAACCAGGGGTCTTAATTGATCGTACCTTGACTAATAGAAGGACTTGAGTCATTGAGGACCTGGGTCGTTGAGGACCTGGCTGGAACCAGGGGTCTTGGCCGCACGGAAGGACCTGGCCTGGCTGGAAGGACCTGTGAGGAAGGACCTGGCATGGACGTTGAGGAAGGACCTGGCCTGGATGTTGAGGACCTAACTCGGTCGTTGAGGACCTGGCTGGAACCAGGGGTCTTGGCCGCACGCGGGTGGTACCTGCAATGACACTCCGACGCTCAAGTCAGTGGTGTGCTCTCGGGCAGGATTCACAAGGTAGGAAAACGTACCTGATTCTCGGGATTTGTGCTGCTTTTATAGTGGCACAGGCGCTCTGGCCATATCTTGTGGAGCACGCCAAGTTGGGCCGTGTTGGGCCTATTAAACTGTACTGGGCCTTGAGCCCACTCCGGAACAGTTGCCCCCCAAGCCTAGGTCGCCAGCGGGCGAGTTGAGGCTTGAACCGCTGCCCCCGTGTCGTGTTGTATGCGGCCGGGTTGCATTGCGCAATCGGTCTCCATCTCTTGAAGTGTGTGGTTGCTACCACGCTAAGTAGGCGGGTGGTCGCTGCCACTGCCGAGGTGTGGACGTTGCCACTGCCGAGGTGTGGTCGCTGCCACTAAGTGCATGTGCTCGTTGTAGTCGGTCTCTTCCGGCCGTGTTCGGCAGTCAATGCTTGTTATTGGGTCATTGCTCGACCTCGGTCATTCGATGACACTGATGGTTGTGCCAACTCGGTGGCACTCGATGTAGACCGCTCGGGGCCTACTCTGTTTATGGGTCCTTCTGACCCTTGGGCCATTTCGATGGCACTCGATTGTAGACCGCTCGGGGCCTACTCTGTTTGTGGGTCCTTCTAGCCCTTGGGCCATTTCGATGACACTCGATTGTAGACCGCCGGGGCTACTACTTGTTTGCCATTTGGGTCCTTCGACCCTTGGGCCATTTCGATGGCACTCGATTGTAGACCGCTCGGGGCCTACACTTGTTGGTGGGTCCTTCTGACCCTTGGGCCATTTCGATGGCACTCGATTGTAGGCCGCTCGGGGCCTACACTTGTTGGTGGGTCCCGACCCTTGGGCCATTTCGATGGCACTCGATTTAGACCGCCGGGGCCTACACTTGTTAGTGGGTCCTTCGCCGACCCTTGGGCCATTTCGATGGCGCTCGATTGTAGACCGCTCGGGGCCTACACTTGTTGGTGGGTCCTTCCGACCGTTGGGCCATTTCGATGGCGCTCGATTGGGCCACTTCGGTGGCGCTCGTTGTAGACCGCTCGGGGCCTACGTTCTTCGTTTCAAAGCCGGTGCCCTAATTGGATGACCCGAAAGGGGTGTAGAAAGTCTGAATATATCTTGAGTTTAACATGAAAGCTGTAGCACTGCTTCTCAGCTTTCCAACGCATGCTCACACGCCCCATCGGATGAACGTGGACGGTTATGGTCTCCGTCTTGGGACGGACCTTTTGGGTCGCTCACGGGCGACCGGCTTTTTGACGCCCCACTTTGGGCGAGCAGAAACGGGTGGAAGACGCCCGGGTGGATTTTGACTTCAACATGAAAGCTGTAGATCTACTTCTCGGCTTTCCAACGCATGCTCACACGCCCCCATCGGATGAACGTGAACGAAGTTATGGTCTCCGCTTTGGACAGACCTTTGGGTCGCTCATGGGCGACCGGCTTGGGCGCCCCACTTTGGGTCGCCCAACATCTTAGGTCGCTCAACAAGCATGGTTGTAATGATGTCGGGGCGGTCTTCGCGTGTAGCCATAGTTGAAGTAGGATAACGCCGGGCCTCCCATCGTGGTCGCCAATTGATCGTACCTTGACCAATAGAAGGACCTGGGTCATTGAGGACCTGGGTCGTAGAGGACCTGGCTGGAACCAGGGGTCTTAATTGATCGTACCTTGACTAATAGAAGGACTTGGGTCATTGAGGACCTGGGTCGTTGAGGACCTGGCTGGAACCAGGGGTCTTGGCCGCACGGAAGGACCTGGCCTGGCTGGAAGGACCTGTGAGGAAGGACCTGGCATGGACGTTGAGGAAGGACCTGGCCTGGATGTTGAGGACCTAACTCGGTCGTTGAGGACCTGGCTGGAACCAGGGGTCTGTGAGCATGCGTTGGAAAGCCGAGAAGTAGATCTACAGCTTTCATGTTGAAGTCAAAATCCAATTCGGGCGTCTTCCACCCGTTTATTTCGCCAAAGTGGGGCGCCCAAAAGTCGGTCGCCCGTGAGCGACCCAAAAGGTCTGTCAAAGACGGAGACCATAACTTCGTCCACGTTCATCCGATGGGGGCGTGTGAGCATGCGTTGGAAAGCTGAGAAGCAGTGCTACAGCTTTCATGTTAAACTCCAAGTTATATTCAGACGTTCTACACCCTTTCGGGTCATCCAATTAGGGCGCCCGGCTACAAACGAAGAACGTAGGCCCCGAAGCGGTCTACAACGAGCGCCATCGAAATGGCCCAAGGGGGTCGAAGGACCCACCAACAAGTGTAGGCCCCGGCGGTCTACAATCGGCGCCATCGAAATGGCCCAAGGGTCGAAGGACCCACTCAACAAGTGTAGGCCTCGGCGGTCTACAATCGAGTGCCATCGAAATGGCCTGGGGTCGAAGGACCCCAAACAAGCAGATGTAGGCCCGAGCGGTCTACAATCGAGCGCCATCGAAATGGCCCAAGGGTCGAAGGACCCACCAACAAGTGTAGGCCCCGAGCGGTCTACAATCGAGTGCCATAGAAATGGCCCAAGGGTCAAAAGGACCCACAAATAGAGTAGCCCCGGCGGTCTACAATCGAGTGCCATCGAAATGGCCCCGCGGTCGAAGGACCCACAAGCAGTAGTAGCCCCGAGCGGTCTACATCGAGTGCCACCGAAGTTGGCACAACCATCGTGTCAGCGAATGACCGAGGTCGAGCAATGACCCAATAACGAGCATTGACTGCCGAACACGGCCGGAAGAGACCGACTACAACGAGCACATGCACTCAGTGGCAGTGACCACACCTCGGCAGTGGCAACGTCCACACCTCGGCAGTGGCAGCGACCACCCGCCTACTTAGCGTGGTAGCAACCACACACTTCAAGAGATGGAGACCGATTGCGCATCGCAACCCGCCGCTTAACACAACACGACCGCGGTGGCGGCGGTTCAAGCCTCAACTTCGACTACGTGGCGAGGCAGCGGGGGCAATCGTTCCGAGTGGGCTCAAGGCCCAATGCAGCTTTAATAGGCCCAACACGGCCCAACTTGGCGTGCTCCACAAGATATGGCCAGAGCGCCTGTGCCACTATAAAAGCAGCACAAATCCCGAGAATCAGGTACCACCCGCGTGCGGCCAAGACCCCTGGTTCGGCCAGTCCTCAACGGCCGAGTTAGGTCCTCAACATCCGAGCGAGTCCTTCCTCAACGTCCATGCAGTCCTTCCTCACGAGTCCTTCCGGCAAAGCCAGTCCTTCCAGTGCGGCAAGACCCCGGTTTCGGCCAGTCCTCAACGACTCCAGTCCTCAATGACCCCCGAGTCCTTCTATTGGTCAAGTGCACGATCAATTAAGACCCCTGGTTCCAGCCAGGTCCTCTACGACCCAGGTCCTCAATGACCCAGGTCCTTCTATTGGTCAAGGTACGATCAGAACTCCAAGACACAACCAACTCAAGAAGAATGTTTGTGGTAAGGGTAGACGTTAGGAATTTCGGTCGTGTCTTAGGAATGAATGTAAACCGCTTTTGAGGATCGGCTCAAATCACACCACACACTAGCACTCACTATGAACCAAACATCTGTTTTCAATTGATAAAAGCATGTTAAATAGGTTAGGCACTTTTTTTTAAAGAAATAGATTCATGGCTTGATTTTTGAGAAAACTTGTTTTTGGAAAGAAAGCAATCGATTCATGGCTTGTAACTTTAAAGCTAGAAATCGATTCATAGCCTATAAAATTAAAGCTAGAAATCGATTTGCATGTTGTTGGTTTTAAAAAGGAAATTATTTTGGAAAGAAAACAATCGATTGATGGCTTGTTGTTCTTAAAGTGTAAAATCGATTTCTCTCTTGTTTTTAGAGTTAGAAATCGATTTCATTATTGTCTTTGAAGCTTGAAATCGATTTCACACTTGATTGGAAAGCAACAATCGATTGATGACTTTGTTTCTTAAAGCCAACAATCGATTCTTCTCTTATTTCATTAAAGCACACAATCGATTCTTCTCTCTTGTTTCTTAAAGCACTAAATCGATTCCTCACTTGTTCCCACAAGCAAGAAATCGATTTCCAACTTATTACCTTAGAAGCAATCAATCGATCATTCACTTATCAAAATAGAGTTACAATTTGCTTCAACGGTCATATTTTTACAAACTCTATAAATAGGATTTAGGGCTTCACAGATCATCACAACCAACCAACACATAACAAAGAACAAATCAAATCCTATTACACAATCACACTTGCTCTTCTTTGTTCCTATCAATTTGAGTGATCTCTCTCAAGGGTTAGGTTGGAGAACTTCAATTTGTTGTATTCACCTATCTTAGAGGTATTGCTATTTTTCTTGTAATTTGATTTTACTGTAATTGGTTTTTCTAGAGAGTGAGGAATCTCTCTAGGGTTTTGATTGCAACAAGGGTGGGGTATCTCTTGTTTGTAAATTGGTTGTACTAGAGAGTGGGGTATCTCTCTAGGGTGTTTGATTGTAACAAGGGTGGGGTATCTCTTGTTTGTCAATTGTAATTGTTTTGAGGGCTCTTGCACAAAGGTGGGGGATCCTAAGTGTGAAGAGTGCCTGAGTTTTGTAAGGGTTTCAAAGCACCCGTTTTAAGCTTTGTTTGATAGTGAAAATCTCACAAAGGGTTTGTGAGGACTGGAGTAGGTCACTAGGAAGTGGCTTCAGTCTAAAGAGGGGGGGTGAATTGAGACTTTAAAAAACTTTTCCCCTTTTTAATGACTTAGATTAATTTTCGCGCAGGTTTATGAAATGAACGAATTAGAAATATAAACAGTAAAGAACACAAGATATTTATCTTTGGTTGACCACCTCCTAGTGACCTACTCCAGTCCCTCACAAACCCTTTGTGAGATTTTCACTATCAAACAAAGCTTAAAACGGGTGCTTTGAAACCCTTACAAAACTCGTGCACTCTTCACACTTAGGATCCCCACCTTTGTGCAAGAGCCCTCAAAACAATTACAATTGACAAACAAGAGATACTCCACCCTTGTTACAATCAAACACCCTAGAGAGATACCCCACTCTCTAGTACAACCAATTTACAAACAAGAGATACCCCACCGATCGTATTACCTTGACCAATAGAAGGACTCGGGTCATTGAGGACTGGGTCGTAGAGGACCCGGGTGGAACCGAGGGTCTTAATTGATCGTACCTTGACCAATAGAAGGACACGGGTCATTGAGGACTGGTCGTTGAGGACTGGTGGAACCTGGGGGTCTTGGCCGCTGGGCGACTCCGCCTCGGGTTTGGAAGGACTGTGTGAGGAAGGACACGGCATGGGCGTTGAGGAAGGACTGGCTCGGATGTTGAGGACCTAACTCGGTCGTTGAGGACTGGTGGAACGGGGTCTTGGCCGCACGCGGGTGGTACCTGCAATGACACTCCGACGCTCAAGTCAGTGGTGTGCTCTCGGGCAGGATTCACAAGGTAGGAAAACGTGCACGATTCTCGGATTTGTCTTTGCTTTTATAGTGGCACAGCGCTCGCCATATCTTGTGGAGCACGCCAAGTTGGGGCGTGTTGGGCCTATTAAAGCATCATCGGGCCTTGAGCCCACTCCGGAACAGTTGCCCCCCAAGCCTAGGTCGCCAGCGGGCGAGTTGAGGCTTGAACCGCTGCCCCCGTGTCGTGTTGTAAGCGGCCGGGTTGCATTGCGCAATCGGTCTCCATCTCTTGAAGTGTGTGGTTGCTACCACGCTAAGTAGGCGGTGGTCGCCGCCATCGCCGAGGTGTGGACGTTGCCACACGCCGAGGTGTGGTCGCGCGCCATCGAGTGCATGCTGCTCGTTGTAGTCGGTCTCTTCCGCCGTGTTCGGCGATCAATGCTCGTTATTGGGTCATTGCTCGACCTCGGTCATTCGATGACGCGATGGTTGTGCCAACTTCGGTGGCACTCGATGTGTAACCGCTCGGGGCCTACTGCATTTGTGGGTCTTTTGACCCTTGGGCCATTTCGATGGCACTCGATTGTAGACCGCTCGGGGCCTACACTTGTTGGTGGGTCCTTCTGACCCTTGGGCCATTTCGATGGCGCTCGATTGTAGACCGGCCGGGGCCTACCTTTGTTTGTGGGTCCTTCGACCCTTGGGCCATTTCGATGGCACTCGATTGTAGACCGCTCGGGGCCTACACTTGTTGGTGGGTCCTTCTTGACCCTTGGGCCATTTCGATGGCGCTCGATTGTAGACCGCTCGGGGCCTACACTTGTTGGTGGGTCCTTCTGACCCTTGGGCCATTTCGATGGCGCTCGTTGTAGACCGCTCGGGGCCTACGTTCTTCGTTTGTAGGCCGGGCGCCCTAATTGGATGACCCGAAAGGGTGTAGAACGTCTGAATATAACTTGGAGTTTAACATGAAAGCTGTAGCACTGCTTCTCAGCTTTCCAACGCATGCTCACACGCCCCATCGGATGAGCGTGGACGGTTATGGTCTCCGTCTTTGGACAGACCTTTTGGGTCGCTCACGGGCGACCGGCTTTTGACGCCCCACTTTGGGCGAGCAGAAACGGGTGGAAGACGCCCGAATTGGATTTTGACTTCAACATGAAAGCTGTAGCACTGCTTCTCAGCTTTCCAACGCATGCTCACACGCCCCATCGGATGAGCGTGAACGAAGTTATGGTCTCCGTCTTCGACAGACCTTTTGGGTCGCTCATGGGCGACCGACTTTTGGCGCCCCACTTTGTGTCGTCCAACATCTTAGGTCGCTCAACAAGCATGGTTGTAATGATGTGCCGGGCGGTCTTCCGCGTCTAGCCATAGTTGAAGTAGGATAGCGCTCGGGCCTCCCCATCGTGGTCGCCAATTGATCGTACCTTGACCAATAGAAGGACTGGGTCATTGAGGACTGGGTCGTAGAGGACTGGCTGGAACCGGGGGTCTTAATTGATCGTACCTTGACCAATAGAAGGACACGGGTCATTGAGGACTGGGTCGTTGAGGACTGGCTGGAACCAGGGTCTTGCCGCGCACGGAAGGACTCTGCCCGGGTGGAAGGACTGTGAGGAAGGACTGGCATGGGCGTTGAGGAAGGACTGGCTCGGATGTTGAGGACCTAACTTTCGGTCGTTGAGGACCTGGCTGGAACGGGGGTCTTGGCGCGCGGTGGTGGTACCGCAATGACACTCCGGCGCTTCAAGTCGGTGGTGTGCTCTCGGGCGGGATTCACAAGGTAGAAAACGCACTGATTCTCGGGATTTGTCTTTGCTTTTATAGTGGCACAGCGCTCCCGCCATATCTTGTGGAGCACGCCAAGTTGGGCCGTGTTGGGCCTATTAAACTGTACTGGGCCTTGAGCCCACTCCGGAACACCACCCTTGTTGCAATCAAAACCCTAGAGAGATTCCTCACTCTCTAGAAAAACCAATTCTGATAAAATCAAATTACAAGAAAAATAGCAATACCTCTAAGATAGGTGAATACAACAAATTGAAGTTCTCCAACCTAACCTTGAGAGAGATCAGCTCAAATTGATAGGAACAGTGAAGAGCAAGTGTGATTGTGTAATAGGATTTGATTTGTTCTTTGTTATGTGTTGGTTGGTTGTGATGATCTGTGAAGCCCTAAATCCTATTTATAGAGTTTGTAAAAATATGACCGTTGAAGCAAATTGTAACTCTATTTTGATAAGTGAATGATCGATTGATTGCTTCTAAGGTAATAAGTTGGAAATCGATTTCTTGCTTGTGGGAACAAGTGAGGAATCGATTTAGTGCTTTAAGAAACAAAGAGAAGAATCGATTGTGTGCTTTAATGAAATAAGAGAAGAATCGATTGTTGGCTTTAAGAAACAAAGTCATCAATCGATTGTTGCTTTCCAATCAAGTGTGAAATCGATTTCAAGCTTCAAAGACAATAATGAAATCGATTTCTAACTCTAAAAACAAGAGAGAAATCGATTTTACACTTTAAGAACAACAAGCCATCAATCGATTGTTTTCTTTCCAAAATAATTTCCTTTTAAAACCAACAACATGCAAATCGATTTCTAGCTTTAATTTTATAGGCTATGAATCGATTTCTAGCTTTAAAGTTACAAGCCATGAATCGATTGCTTTCTTTCCAAAAACAAGTTTTCTCAAAAATCAAGCCATGAATCTATTTCTTTAAAAAAAAGTGCCTAACCTATTTAACATGCTTTTATCAATTGAAAACAGATGTTTGGTTCATAGTGAGTGCTAGTGTGTGGTGTGATTTGAGCCGATCCTCAAAAGCGGTTTACATTCATTCCTAAGACACGACCGAAATTCCTAACGTCTACCCTTACCACAAACATTCTTCTTGAGTTGGTTGTGTCTTGGAGTTCCCTTTTGTCACTTTATTTAGAATGCTTCATCATCAAAATTTAACCTGCAACACAAGATATCCACATTCTCCCCCTTTTTGATGATGACAAAATTTTGATTCATCTTAGGTGGGAGGTTAGTTCATCAAGCAAAACAATGCACTAATATTAATGATATGTATCTAGACTCCCCCTTACTTGATGCTCCCCCTATCTAAATGCAAAGTGACAATCCTATATTTCTCCCCCTTTTTGTCATGATCAAAAGGGCTAATGCGAAACTTAGTTGGTGAGTCAAAACGCGACTAATAGTGTGAGTGAGTCCATTGCATTTTAAAAAAATAGGCATAAACCAAAAAATGACATGAGAGTCGGGTTTCAACACAAGATAGCCAAGCATAATTCAATCAACAGTTCATATTTCATTCAGCTAAATGATAACTTAATGACTCCAAGTTTTCTTCGAACGAAAAATAAATTTTCTTTTTGCAATGGTTTTGTAAAAATATCAACTAGCGGTTTTGAATGCTCAACAAAACAATCACATAATCACCTTTTTGAACATGATCTCTTGAAAATGATGTCTAAAATCTATATGCTTAGTTCTAGAGTATTGAGCGGGTTTCTTTGATAGATTAATTGTTTGTGTTGTCGCAAATAATCGAATGTGATATATATATATATATATATATATATATATATATATATATATATATATATATATATATATATATATATATATATATATATAGACACCATAGTTGAGATGTTGTTATTTACTCTATTTCCCATTATTCTAACATGCTTACCGATTTTGTCCTGGAGCATAAATCAAAATCAAACAATGATAATCACATATTTGTCTAATGCTCAGTAACTTATGCTTAAGATATTCTACGTAAGGTGGCTGAACCAGTATAAATATCTTGTGTTCTTTACTGTTTATATTTCTAATTCGTTCATTTCATAAACCTGCGCGAAAATTAATCTAAGTCATTAAAAAGGGGAAAAGTTTTTTAAAGTCTCAATTCACCCCCCCTCTTTAGACTGAAGCCACTTGGTAACAAGTAATCCCATTCCAGACAACACTCCAAAAAAGGTATGGCACTTTCCACTTATCTTAAGTTGTCTGTTGACTATGGCTTTTATTCATGTCGGAAATTTCCTCCAGGCGACAACCCAAACAGCTACACCTCTTCAAAAGCCCAAAGCCAAAAAGAAAATGGTTATTCCCTCCAGCTCTGAGGTACTCTATACACCTTATTACATGTCGAAATTCCTCTTCGATTTTATCATCTACTTATTCGTGGCATCACCTGTATCATAACTTGATTTCTTTTGCAGGACACTGAAAGTGATGACAACATTCCTCTCACTCAGAGGTCGAAGAAAAGGGCCTTACCTGAATCTCAAAGGGCAGCTCAAGGCATCACCATCAACAAGCCTTCTGAATCACCTTCTTCTCCTCCAATCAAGAGGCTTAAGGTACATGAGGTAACTTTCCTTTCGACGTCATTTCGTACCTCTTTGATCTTCACCTTTCCAGTTCTAACTTAAATAGTATTACTCACCGTAAACAGGTAGGTGGGTTACTTGTTGACAATCCTGCTGCCGAATCTTTGACTGAGGTTGCTGAGCGGGAATTGTCGGCTCCAATGCTTCCTTTTCCTTGCGTCGCCTCAAGGTGTAATTCTTTGAAGAAGTTTTTCAAGCACTTGCTGACCCTGGGATTCCTATTTTCGAAGAGCTTGTTCCGAACGTTGATAATATGGAACCAGAGGCTGTTGTCGAAGAAAATGTTCAAGTTCCAGAACCCAACATCCCAGAAATCGAAAGGCAAGAAGTGGTGGCTACCTCTGTTGAAATTCCTGCAGAGAATATGGTTAATCAAGAGCAAGAGGAGCCCAGAATGGAGGAGTCTGCAAATCAAGGCGCTTCTGCCAAAGAGTCATCTAACAGTGCTATTAGCGATCACGAGTTGGCTGAGCTGAAGAAGACAGATCCTTTGGCAGCTTTGAAAATCATGCTGAGTCTTAAAAGCTCGTCGAGTCGTTTGATTTGCAGCTCTTCGAACAACTCTCTCAGTTCCATTAATCAGGAAACAATCGAAAGCCTACTTCGCCAGCTGAAGACGCAGGTTCTAGAAGGGAATCTGGTGGCGAATATTGAGGGTGATCCATCTGTGTACCTTGAGGTAAAATCCCTCGTTCATAAAATCACTAAGTTGGATCCTCCCCAAGACCTCCTTACCTTTTTCATGGAGTTCGGCCCACTCTTCGAACAACTCTCCCTCTTGATCAACCAACGGTCGAAAGTTCTCAAGCAAAAGGCTCAAGAAAATCAACTCTGCGGAGGCGGCAACACCTCCTCAAAGGCGATCAAGATGACATAGAAGCTCTCGAAGCCCAAGCAGCCAATGATGAACAAGCAATTGCTGAATGGGATGCAGAGATTACGCGTATTGACGAAGAGATCAGAACACTCCAAACTAAGTTGTCAAACGCTAAGTATCAGAAGGGCTTGATTGTCGAAAGAATGAAAGCTGCTTCTTCGTCAATCAAAACAACGAAAGCAATGACGGCCATAGAACATCTGGAGAAAGCTGACCAGCATCAGGCCAATCTTGCTGAACTTGACAAAAATTTGCACCTTCTTGACACTTCTACCTTCTGGAGAGGCATAAGTCAACTTTGTCGAACTTCTAAGGTCTTGTAATAGTTTAGAACTTTTGAAATGGCTATGTAATTCTGACATTTCATTATACGTTGCCATTTATGAACAATTTTCGTTTATTTATGCTTGTTCAATTTTTATTTCGGTCAATGTTGGCCTGTATTGCTTTAAATACTTGCCATTTATTCTAAAGATTCTATTTTCGTCACCTAGCTCTTCGACTTCATAAGCGCCATTCGAAAAGCATTGCAACACGCGAAATGGGCCTTCCCACCCTGGTGACCATTTGCCTAAAACTCTATCTTTTTTATCCATAGGTAATAGGACTTTCCACACTAACTCTCCTTCCTCAAAGGTTTTTAACTTAACCTTTTTGTTGTAAGCTTTAGCTATTCTCTCTTTCTGTCGAATAAGCATCTCTAAAGCTAACAGCCTTTCTTCGTCTAAATCAACTAATTCATCAATCATCATATCCCAATAATGATCAAAGGGAATTTCGCATTGTTTACGAATCCTTGTTGATTGTAAACAAATTTCAACAGTAACTTTGCATCATGTCCAAATGTTAACTTTGTAAGGAGTAGTGTTTATAGACTCTTTAGGCGAAGTTCGACAAGCCCATAACACTTGGTTAAGAGAAGCGTACAACTTTTTTAGGCTTACGTCCAACGTGCTTTTTGATCAAGTTAATAATGATTTTATTTGCAGCCCTCTACTTGACCGTTGGCTTGCGCATAGTATGGTGTCGAAGTCAACAACTTGAAACCAATTTCGCAGCAAAATCTACCATTTTCCGACCGGTAAAAATAGTACAGCAGTGCGTAGTAATGGTTTCGGGATTCCATATCACGTAAATGATATGGTTTTGAATAAACCTTATTACGCTTCTTGATCAACGTTGGCTAAAGGTATTGCCTCTACCCATTTAGTGAAGTAATCAATTCCTACCAGGATGTACCTGTGGCCTTTCGACGAAGTTGGTTTTATTTCTCCAATTACATCTAGAGCCCAACCTCTAAATGGCCAAGGTTTCACTATAGAATGCAATTCATTTGCGGTACATCTTTGGATTCGGCATGTCTTTGGCATTCTTGGCGACCTTTAGCAAACTCTATGCAATCTTTTAAAATGGTTGGCGATTACATTCCTTGTCGAAATAACAACCATTTCATTTTATGGCCTACTTGATGTGAGCCACATGCTCCACCATGTGTATCGAAATCGCTAAGTATGCCTCGTTTTTCACTAAGGCATTTTAACAAGTACTCCTTGAGGAGTTTGCTTGAACAACTCATTTCAGACTAACACATAGCTTAGAGCTCTGTACTTCACTTTTTATTAGTGTTTCCGTAGGATTTTGCAAATACTCTACAATGGGTTTACGCCAATCATCATCGACCATATTGTCAATAGCAAAAATTTACGCTAAGTCAATATCGTCAAAAATGTGGCGTTTTTAAATGGCGATACTTCATTTGCATTTATTGCCCCCAATTTTGGTGTTGACAATAGCGTCGAAGGAGTAGTATTATAAAGAGAGTCTTACGAGATTAGTTTATCTTTCATCTCAATTAACTCTTCTAGGCTTTGCTTTGATACTTTGTAGCTGAAGCAAATGCTGTGCGACTCATTCGCCACGTGATTTTCTATTCGTGGTAAATGTTCTAGGTGTACACATGCAAACCTTTTTAACAAAGTGTTGGCAACGACGAAATATTTAACAAGGTTGTCATTGATGCATTTATATTCTTTTGTCAACTGTTTGACAACCAATTGAGAATCACCTTTTACTTGACATTAGTTGCCCCCGATTGAGCGAATTTTGAGGCCCACTATTAAAGCCTCATACTCAGCTTCATTATTGGAGCAAGAGTCTCGAATTTTAAATTTATACTTCGTTGGAATGTTTTCTGGGGAAATAATCAATATCCCAATGCCCACTCCATTTTTATGGCTTGAGCCGTCGAAGTATAGTTTCCACGGACGTATGTCTAACGAATGTATTTCATGTTCGACAACAAAATGGTCCACTATGAAATCAGCAACCACTTGTCCTTTGATTGATTTAAGGGGCTGATAAGTTAAGTTGTATTCTAACAAAGCTAAAGCCCATTTTCCAATTCGACTATGTAACATTGGTTTTGACAACATATGTTTAATGACATCAAAGTGCGAATAAACATAAACGTCTGCTGACTTTATATATTGCTTCAATTTCGTACAAGAGAAATACAAGCAAAGGCATAACTTTTCTATTGGACTATACCTTGTTTCAGCATCAATCAAAACCCTACTAAGGTAATAAATGGGTCTTTCGACACCATTATCATCCTCTTGTGCTAACATGCTACCTATTGTGTTATCGGAAGTTTGCTATATACGATTTTAGCAATTTGTTTCTAATAACAGGCAGTAAAATTGGTGGATTGACTAAATAAGACTTGATTGCGTCGAAAGCATCTTGATGAACATGCTCCCACTTGAATTCATCTTCTTTCTTCAGTCTCAGCAATGGCGAAAAAGCTTGTGTTTTGCCACTTAGATTTGAAATAAATCTTCGAAGGAAATTGATTTTTCCCAGCAGGGACTGAAGTTCTTTCTTGGTCGAAGGAGCCTTCGTTTCCATAATTGCTTTAGTCGTATTTTGGTTGATCTCTATGCCTTTCTTGTGTACTACAAAACCCAAGAATTCACCTACACGCATACCACGAAAGCACATTTGGTTGGATTCATTTTCAATCCATATTTCCTCATTCGTTCAAGCGAGCGTCGAAGATGGTCTAAATGACCAATTTACGAGGATGACTTAACCACCACATCATCTATGTATATTTGCATAAAATCGTCAATAAAATCATGAAACATAGAATTCATTGCCCTCGATAAGTAGCACCAAAGCATTCTTTAAACCAAAGGGCATTACTACCCATTCATAAACACCCAATGCCCTGGACATCGAAAAAGTTGTTTTCGACCGTCCTCTTCAAACAATAAAAATTTGATTATACCACGAGTAGCCATCTAGCATCTTGAGATAATCAAATCCTGCTTCTTTGAATCTATTAGCATTTTCATTCTGGACATAGCGTATTCATCCTTAGGTGTTGCATTATTTAGATCCCCTAAAGTCTCACGCAAACTCTAAGTTTTCCGTTTTTCTTCATTCTTTGGGACAATATTAGCTAGCCAATCAACATACAGCGATTCGATGAATTTGCTTTTGAGCGACCTCTCTATTTCTTCTTTGATCTTAGCCAATATTGGAGGAGCAAATCTCCTTGGTGTTTGCTTTCTTTGGTTTCATCCACAGTCGAATAGGTATTTGAAGTTCCACCACTCTCGACTCGGACCGGGCATTTCATTGTACTCCCAAGCAAAGCAATCTTTGAACTCCTATGAAGTGAAATAACTTGGGTTTTGAAGGCGACATCAAGGTGTGCACTAATATATGTTGGCCTTTTGACTAGGCCATCTCCCAAATCCACTTCTTCCTTTGGATCTTGAGCTTGCATGCGCTTTGTCGAATCTTTAGGGTCTTTTTCAAAACCCAATGGTTCGTCATCATAAATGCAATCAAGCTTGTCATCTACGACTTCACCATTTTCTTCAAATGAAGGCATGGCCCGATGACCATTGTTTGTTGATTTATTTTCGACCAAAGCCGTTTTTATTTAGTTTGGCCATATAGGGCGTAATTCTATCCAAGCACCGAGTGCTGACATTTAAAACCTTCTAAGAGTCGAGTATCCCATCACATTGAGGTAGAACACCCTCGAGGATAGACACTTCCATCTTCTATCGCTTCCCCTTTCCCAAACAAAACCATGTGTTGGGTATAGTCGAGCAGAGGAAAGCACATTGTCGGATGATATGTATGCACGACTAGAAGATGTGCATGGCGCAATATTCGCCATTTGTTTTTCAAAATTCTCCTTGGTGGCGTTGTTGGCGTCGGCAAGGAAGTAAACAGTGCCTTGACATATTCTACCGGACCATCATCCTTCCACATCACCAATTTACGGTGTAGGCTCGAAAGGCTGGCGCGCTACTCCATGAATCCACTCTCGCCAAGGAGCATGTTATAGCTTGCCTTGGAGGCTATGACAAAGAACATGGTAGTTCTCTTGATAGTACCTACCACCACCTCCACTTCGACGGCCCCCAAAGACCGGCCGGATTTGCCCTCATAATTAGTTAACACAATGTTATGAGGCTTTAGGTCTGTGTCGAACATCCCTATAGTTTTTAGCATTGCTTGAGGCATCAAGTTAACAATGACGCCTCCATCTACCAAGATCTTGTTGGCGCCTCGCCATTGACTTTGGCTTGGACATACAGAAGCTTCAAATGATGATGCATGCCTTCGTTTGGCCTCTCGAAAGTCGCCATTTGTTCTTCGACACAGCCGTTGTTCATTACATAGTAACAAACTGGCTTGTGGTTAGCCATATCCTCAGTGAAGTTTTCTTCGACATCATTTGGGACTGTAATGGCGTCATATTCATTTGGGTAGAATAGACACTACATTGCAAATGACATCAAAAGCGGCCTCAGAGTCTTCAAAGTCTGAAGTCACATCTTCATCCATGTCGAAGTCAGCACTTTTCTTCCTCAATGATGACAGTGGAGGAAAGATTCTTTCCATCGCAGGCCTCCTTGGTTCCTCTATTACAATAGATTTGCCCTTGGCCTTATTTCCAACCTTTACTTGGTTGGCGGCACCTATGTTCACTTTTTGTCGTTCCCACGGCTCAGAAGTCGTATTCTTAGCCGTTTTTGAACCTCTGGCGTTTTCGTCGTCGGCAGTCTTGCCTTCTTCTTATTGCGCCCGATAACGACGCCATTGGGTCTTGGTCATGGGATTCTTCCCTTTATAATTATTCTTATAATTATATTTATGACCTCCCCTGTATTTGGTTGATTTGTCTCAAAGACGTGAAGCGACACTCCTATAATGTTTACACCCAGCATGTATCCATTTTTCATTTTGGAGATTTGCTCTTGGAACAAATGGCTTGGCCGACGCTGACAGCACAAACTCCTTCTTGGCTGCGCTCTTACCAGCAAACTGTGGCTTGCTTGTTGAAGGCTGTTCGAACCCTTGACCTTATAAGGAAGGTCCCCTCTTGAAAAGTGAAATTTGGTTTTTCTCTGGCCATTTCCTTTTTAGAGGCTGTCGAACTTGGCAGCATTCGACACTTTTAGCCGCTTCCTTGTCAAACACAGCACTACATCTGGGGCATAACATTACCTCGAGTTCTTGACTTGCACCTATTAAGGAAGTCTATTAACTCTTCTTGACTTTGGGGTACCTGAAGCTGTACCTTCTCTTCATACTCCTCTGAGTAAGCTCTTGCACACATCGCCCCTACGCACTACACTTTTGATCACATGCAGCCGAAGGCCCAGCGGGCTTAGGAGAGCTGCCATCTTCACATCTACCATGCTTATGTTCATTTCCATCGGTTCGCATACATTGCCTCGCTTTGATGGAGTGGATGAGAATCAATCTGCATGGGAGCTTTGTTCTTTTCTCACCGAATTTTAGTCTCCCTTCTTCGATTGCTTTCGAACTATGTCACTGAAAAGTACACAGCAGTCGATTGTATGTCCCAAAAAATTATGAAACTTACAATAACCCTTTTTCTTCCTCTGTTCGAGAGGAGGAACTTTCAGGCCATTTGGCACTATGATTTGGCCATCAGTTACTAACAAATCAAATATTTCATCACATTTAGTAACATCAAAAGTGTATGTTTTAGGCACAAATCTATCGTTTTTAGGCTCTACAGATTATTCCCATTTGCGAGGCCTTAATAATTTCTGAGGCATAGGGAGGACCGGGCTTAAGTTGACCACATCTATTTCCTCGGACTCGACATCACTAAATGCGAAGTCGAATTCCTCATCGACATAGGCTATTTTCTCTTTCTTATGAAACCCAATGAGTTTTCTTTTTATTGAACTTATTCACTCTAGCCTTTTCCTCTTTAAGCCTTTCAACTTGTCGAACTCTATCGGCTAATTGGGCCATGTCTCTCAAATGAGAGGTATCCAATTTCTTTCTAATTGAATAATCAAGGCCACCTGCAGCCATTTCGACAAGCTCATGCTCGAGCACTTGTGTGAAACACCTAGCCTTTAATAGCCTAAACCTATTCGGGTAGTCGTCGATAGCCGGGCACTTTACGTCGAACAACGGCCAATTCTTTAAGACTAATCTTGGTGGCCCATATAAAGCGCTGCTCATGAAAAGCCTTTTCTAAGCGCCCCCATGTGTACATGGAACACAGGGGGTAAAGTGGTAAACCACGTAAAGGCATTCTTAGTTAGAGAATTTGGAAAATATTTCATTTTCAAACTCTCATTTTGGGCTATATCCCTGCCTCGAGTCATGTAGCGAGCAATGTGTTCGACGATAGATTCATTGGTATCACCCCAAATTTAGTAAATTTAGGAATTTTCCAACCTCTTGGCAGTGCACTGCGCAATACATATTCACCACGGTGGTGATATGAAATTAGGCCTATGTAAACCTACGTTAAGGCCATTCTGTGCCATTATGGTTTCTACCAAATTGGCTATGTTGTCTTGAGCACAAACGTTATTCCGTTGCACTTGTCGAACAACCTCATCAGCGTTCTGGTTTCGATGCACCATAACTACTTGGGGACATGGTTTCCCGTCCCTTGTTGTTCGCCCATGGCTTGCACGGGCCGGACGATGGCGATCTCTGCGGGGTATTAGGCGCATTATTCCCACCATTGGGTAATTGCCTATTATTCCCTGTAGGAGCCCCAAAGAAATCTGCTATCCTACCCATTTGGTTTGCTAACATCGGTAACTTCGTATTGGTATTACGAATCAGCGGATTGAAAACAGTACCAATTTGTTGGGTGAGCATATTAACCATATCGTGATTGCTCTCGTCCACTTGCTGTCTTAATGCCAACAAGGACGCATTGGTTAATGCAGTAGGATTTCGACCCAGTGTGCTTTCAGAAGACACATGAGAGGGGGAAAAGGTCGAAACGTGTGGCATTCCAGTAGGCATGACATATACACCAAAAGGATATGGTGGTAGACTCATGTTCTGGAAACGTGTTTCTAAACTGTTCCTTGTTGCCATATAAGGACTAGAAGGAAGTCCTATACTTTGTGGCAAAGACATAGACTGTGTCGAACCAACATTGGTCCTGTGGTGATTCTTCGATGTCACTTTGGGGCCATTGTCCCTGTAACATTTCCAATACTGACACTTGTAGAATCTACGGTTGTTCCTTGCCCTTGTGATACCACAGGGTTAGAACTAGAGGCGTTGTTAGAATATGTACGTACCATTCTACCACTCCTCAAGTGCATACAAATACACACACTTATAGAAACAACACAGCGTTAATGGCAAAGGTCCCTTTGGGCGTGCCAATTTGTTTCTTGGTGTTTTTAGCAAACAATCACTAGTTTTCAATATCGAAATTTGTGAGATCAAACTAGAAAATCTCTTTGGCGATTGCCATTGAGTTTTGTGTTTTTCACGTGCGTAAAACGATAAATAGTAGAGAAAGCAGATTGAAAGTAAAATAAAAGCGATAAATGCAATGAAGGTAAAAAGAAAGTAAAAATTTGCATTAAGCGAAGAAAGCAAAATGGTTCACCAACACGTACAAAGTATCTGTTTCACTCGTGTTTCGCTTTGGCTTGGAAGTTGAGTTTCTCGAGTTCTTGTAGAATGTGGTGACCCAGATTTTCTATTACAAAGGGGTATTTATACCGTAGGAACAATCGTGGGGAAAGAGTAAGCGCCTCCTAAAACTACGGGAGAGTAGCGCCCACTAAGCTGCTGCATGCTGCACTCTCGACTAACCCGTTGTCAACAGCTCGTATGTGATGTTGAGCCCAGCTCTGTCGAAGTGTTGGGTCTTCTCTTGTCGAAGGTCTCTTGCATTACTTGCTTCACAGCTTTGAGAGCTAAGCTTGTCGAATCTTACTTGCACTCCTTGCACTTGTCTACCTTCCCTGTCGAAATCATGGTGCGACTTGAATATTGACCTATGGCCTGAGAACAATATTAAATGTGAAGTCAACCCCATTTAAAGCTTCATTTAATGTCTTTGTCGAAATTTTGAGGTAACAATGATGTCTTTTTTATATATCAGTGTTGTTATCCCGTACTTTTTATATATATCAGTCAAATATTATCTTGTGTGTGTGTGTATATATATATATATATATATATATATATATATATATATATATATATATATATGTATCGATTATCTTCGTATTTTTTTTCAATATCGGTAAAGTTATCCCATGTTTTTATTAATTAGTGCAATTATCTCATAGTCTCAATTGATTATTTGAGTTTATTAGTAGATTATAGTAGATAGTAAAAGAAAGATATTAGATTAT
The DNA here is from genome assembly GCA_020916435.1 of Oxytropis ochrocephala. NCBI lineage: Eukaryota > Viridiplantae > Streptophyta > Magnoliopsida > Fabales > Fabaceae > Oxytropis > Oxytropis ochrocephala. Next base: position 57,383,395 of record CM037090.1, on the reverse strand, counting down.
CAATAAGAAATATTTATCCGTGTTTTTATATATCGGTGACAATTATTTGTCATTTTTAAGTATCGATGACAAATATTTGTCACGTGTGTTTTAAATTATCGATCCGGTTGTCTGTGTTTAAATTATCGGTGCAATGATTTCTTAGGTATTAGTGACAATTATTTGTCATTTTTAATTATCAATGACAAATTTTAATCTCGTATTTTTATATATCGGTCACGATTATCAAGTTTTCAATTGTTAATAAGAAATATCATTTTAAATATTAATCGATAGTTTGAATATATAGTCATTAAATTTTCTTGTTTTTAGATAGTAGCTAGGTTTAGAGTAGTCTTAACAAATTTTAATTATTAATGACAAATATTAATCTGTGTTTTTATATATTAGTCTTGATTAGCTTGGGTTTTTATATATCATTGTAGTTATCTCGTAGTTTCAATTGATTATTTTATTGGATTAGTAGATTATAGTAGGCGATAAGCGATTAATAGTAGATTATCAATAAGAAATATTTATACTGTGTTTTTTTATATATCAGTGACAATTGTCATTTTTTAGGTATTAGTGAAAAATATTTGTCATGTGTGTTTTAAATATTAATCAGTTTAAATAGTCATTAAGTCTACTTGTTTTTTAGATAGTGGGTTTATAGTAGTCTTCAAAATTAAAATTATAAATGGCAAATATTAATCACGTGTTTTTTATATATCACTGCAGTTATCCCGTGTTTTTTTATAGATAGTTGATTATTAATAAGAAATATTTATTTTAAATAGTAATTAGTAGTTAAAATAGTCATTAAGTCTTTTTATTTTGTAGAGAGTAGGTTTGTAGTAGTAGTCTTCAAAAAATTTAATTATCAATGACAAATATTAATCTCGTGTTTTTTTTATATATTAGTGCAGTTATCTCGTGTTTTTTTATATATTATTGTAGCTATCTCGTAGTTTCAATTGATTATTTTAGTTGATTTGTAGATTATAACAGGTAGTAACTTCAAAGCATGATATAAGAAAGCATAATCAAGAACTATAACACAAGAAAAATTTAACTAAACTCCACTCCTTTTATTTAGTATATTTGAAAGGAATAGACATTCATCGATGAAAGGTGTGGTCAACAAGCTAGCCAAAACATAACAACAGAGGATGCATTCATCTCGCACAAAAGAAGTTGGAGATCCTACAACAAAATTCAATTTTAGTATTTGGAAACATCAAAGAAGTGCAATTTCTATGGAATAAACCACTTATATGGCAATAAATGGTTAAGTAAAAAAGATATAGACTTTTTCATTTCAACCTTTGGGAAAGTAAAACAAGTAATTAGTAACAATTTAATGTAATGCAGAGTAGGTAATATAGATAGATTTATTAACATCTTTGGGAGCAATAGTAATTATACGAGTAATAATATATTGCATTTGATGGCGTAATTTTAAATTCTATCTATAGGCAAATTTGAGTTATTCTTGTGTTATATTAATAGTTAGTGTGCTTAACAACTCAAAGTACATTTTGAAGACAAACTTATAGTCATTAGCACCAAAACTATGAATCAATAACTCTATTTATAATTTTGAACAATGGATTGATTGTTAGTGCTATTATTAGGTAAGTTTCAAGCATTATATTGTTCAATAAAGCGCGAACCATAGCCCCAAAAGAAATAGTCATAAGTCCAACTCTTCCATTCACATCTTTAATAATTATTCTTCCATTTTAATATTCAAAACGCATTCAACGATGATTCAATTAAACCACAAAAAAGATAGAAAAAAAAGAGTATGAAAGAAGAAAAGTACCTTATTTTCATTCATCCACTCTAGAGCATTGAGGCACGTATACTCAGCACTCCCAACACATGAAGATTTTGAGTATCAAAGCGTTCAAGAACCTAGAGTAGGTTTCTCTCCAAGAGGGTATTAGTAATATTGAGCCTATGAAGCTACAAAAAGCTGTGAAGAATCCTATCCCCATACTAATGTATAATGCTTCTAAGAATACCGAACTATCATCTTCTACATGTATTGGTGGACTTTGATGCTCTGTTGGCTCTTCTCCTGGACATTTTCTATCTAATGGTTTCCCACAAAGATTAGAATTTCCTTCGAAACGCAAAGGATCAAAGCTCTGCAGCTGTGTTCCAATTGGAATTTTTCCATAGAGGTGGTTGTTTGACAAGTCCAACATAGAGAGACGATCAATGAGAGCTAGACTGGTAGGAATTATGCTTGAAAGATTATTTCTCGACAAGTCAAGAAACTCTAGTAACTTTAAGTTTCCTATTTTCGGAATGATTTTCCCATACAGATTATTTCTTGATAAATTTAAGGAAATCAATCCAAATAAGTTCTCAATGTCTGTCGGTATTTCCCCTGTAAGATGATTGCTTGAGAGATCAATGCTTTTTAAAAACACATCTGCATTTTTGAAATCATGCTCTACACCTTTCCACATCAAGAATAAGAGTGGGTTCACACCTTTTTCAGCATACCATATCGGATAAAAATAAAGTTCGTCATACCGACTATCTCTTGGGCTCATGGTGTTCTCAGCCATTGAAGTAAATTTCGTAACACAAAGAGGGATTCTTCCTGTTAAGTTATTTAGAGACAGATCCAAGACATGAAGTTCTCTCAAATAACAGAGATTTGGAGGTATACTTCCATAGAAGTTGTTGAATCGAAGACTTATGAGTCGAAGGTGTAAGCTCTCTCCAATCCATAAGGGAATCAGACCATAGAACTTATTTTAACCAAGATCCAACCAAACCAAATTGTTTGAGAAGTTTTTCAAGGAGGAAGGTAGTTGTCCATTCAAACTATTATTTCTTAATATCAAAGTCTCTATACGAGTAAGGGCACCCATTGAGGACAGAATCTTTCCCTTCAACTTTTTATTGCTCAAGTCAACAAACCGTAACACAGTTAGATTATTCCAACATTCATGCAACTCACCCTTTAATCGATTGTTTGACAAATCTAAAACTTGTAAAGAGCTGATATCAATGTTGCTGCATCCAAAGGAAACTAAACCTGAAAATTTATTATTGGAAAGATGCAGTAATCCTGCTTGAGATAAGAATGGCGGAACAGGACATTCAAGTTGATTTGAACTCAAATCTATTGCAGCTTCGTAAGTAAGATTGAGTTCCAAATTGGGAATCTTACCGATGAGATTGTTGTTTGAAACATTCAAAAAATCAAACATTTGTAATTTTCCCCAAAACCAAAGAGGTATTGGACTTGGATCCAGATTATTACCAACATTTGAAATGTCGAGAATGACTAAGTTGTTTTGAGTGTGGAGCCAATTAGGAAATATTGGATTAAGATTGCAAGATGATAGACTCAAAAGTTCCAATTGGAAAGGAGGAATCCAGTCATCAGTAACCTTTACCGTGAGTGATTTATGAGACAAGTCCAACTCTACTAATTTGGAAAGGTTAGTGAAATGGGACTCGGAGACATAACCTTCAAATGAATTTTCACCTAGTAGTAAAAGCTACAACTCGGTTAAAGATCCGATGCTTGTGGGTATATTTCCAACTAATTGATTTCCAGTAAGCCTTAATTCTTCCAAAGATGGAAAGACTAAAAGGTTAGGCAACGTGCCAGAAAACTGATTATAAGATCAGGAAAGTTCATGCAACGAGGAGACATTTCCAATGCATTTGGTATAGTTGTGAGTAAGCTCTCCACTCAAGCTATTTTCAGATGCCCGAAATGATCGCAACGTGCACATATTCAAAATGGATTTGGGGATCTTTCCTTGTAGACTATTGTATGAGATATGGAGACTTACTAGTGAATGCATTGTGTTTCCAAAATCACTGGGAATACTATGTCTTAACAAGTTTAAGGAAAGGTCAAGGTGTTGAAGATTGGAGCTGAAGTTAAGCATCCCCCACTTGAATATAGTTGATGATGATGTCAAATGATTGTCAGAGAGGTCGAGCAGAGCAAGCGAAGTGGAGAAATTCAACTTCGAATTAGACAAAGGAAGAATATCTGTATCTGAAAGGTCGCACTCACTTAGCCTTAGTTCTTCAAGCATTGGAAGCTTCTGTAGGAATTGCAGGTTGTGATGAGAAGAATCGTTGAGACCACGGGTACTACTCAAGTTAAGAGTTCTCAAAGAAGTGAGGTTGGATAACCAGTCAATAGTGCCGCCATTTGGTTGTTGATTATAAGATTTGAATCGTCCACATTGCAGGTTGGAAACTTCTGTAGGAATTGCAGGTTGTGATGCGATCTGCTTCTGAAGTTTATTGTTGAGGAATTGATGGATTGACCAAGAAACGATGGAGTTTATAGGACGTGATGATGCCAGTCACTTGCTGATTCCACATTAAGAAGTTTTTATCCTCGAGCAGCGGAGAGTTTGGAGTATGGAAACAAGTGAGATGAATTGGTTCCATTGCCTCCAATTGCAAACACATTGGGTAGAGATCATTTGGGATTGAGTTAACGGTGATGATTCAGAAGCCATTGGTGAAGATTGAGCAAGAATTGATGAAGTTTGAGCACGAATTGGTAATGGCGGAATCTAGGTTTGGATCAGAAATGGCGATTGATACCATGTAAGAGATAGAAGAGGAAGATAAGAGAGAGAATTCAGAATCATTTGTTCAATTCATATTGCAATTGCTCAACTCAACATTACAATGAATCATTCAAGGGTTTTATACCCATTTTACAATCAGTTACACAACTCAACAATACTTATGGATCTAACGAAATCGATTGCGATAAGCATTTCGAGAAGCTTACGGTGATTCTAAACTTGCATCATCTTGTTTCAATTTACTCTCCTCTTCATTGTGTGTAGCTGAAGTGAGAGTGTTGAGTGGTGAGCTTCATTCGTTTCCTTTCGTTGTGTTGAGAGTAATGTTGCTTTGAGTGATACGAGCTTTACTTTTGTTGAGAGTAGATGACGTGTTTTGCTTACTAGGACATGTTGACTGTTGACTGGCTTGTGTTGACTTTACTATTCTTGTAACGTTCTCTATCATTCCCCTTGCAAGCTCAAGTAAGTTTCCTACTTTGAGCTTGTCACGTAAGTGCGGAAACATTGAAGGTCCCAACGGTTTAGTGAGAATATTGGCCAGTTGCATTCTTGCAGGAACATGCTTTACCATGAGGATTTTGAAGCAATTCTTTCCCTCACAAAATGTATATCCATCTCAATGTGTTTAGTTCTAGAATGTAGAAGCTGGGTTGTGAGCTAGAAGGGTGTAGACAAGTTATCACCACAGCCAGTGAGGAGTGCAGTGAGGTATTTTTGACTCTGTCGACAGCGATTGAATCCACAATAACTCTCTGATGGCATGAGCCATTGCTTTTATATTCTGCCTTTGCACTGAAAAGGGCTACCAAGCTTTGTTTCTTTGCACTCCAAGTTACTAGATTGGGCCCAAAGAAGACACATAAACCAGTGGTTGATCTCCTATCATCCACATCACTTTACTGATCCTTATCACGATTATACATTCTTTGAGAATTTCTTTATGCTGTGTTGCTGGTTGTAACAAGAGTCCATGATACAATGTACCACTCGAGATACCTTACTTGATCTTTTAGTGCTTTCGGTGAGACTCGAGGGTCGGGACAAATATTGACACAATTTATTCACAGTATAGGCTATATCAGGCCTAGTCAAAGTAATATACTGAAGTGCCCCAATAACAAATTTATACTGATGTGGATCAGCTAATACATCCTCACCTTGTTTGCTTAGTTTTGGATGTGTTGCCATAGGTGTGGCCATGCTGTTACATTCACTCATATTCACCTTATGTATGAGATCTTGAATATATTTGGGTGAGTTATAAGCATAGCACCATTTTGCACAGGTTTTAGTTCCAACCCTAGGAAATAATCTGGTTTGCCCAATTCCTTTAGTGCAAACGTAGCATTGAGCTTAGAGATTAGACTATGAATCAGGGTTGATGACATGCCAGTGACTATTATGTCATCAACATATACAAGGGCATACAAAGTGATTCCTTTTACCTGATGCACAAGCGATTGCACATTTACTGGTTCTAAAACCAAATTGGAGGAGAGCTTGAGTGAGCCTCTCATACCATGCCCTAGGGGCTTGTTTTAGCCCATAGAGCGACCTGTGCAACCTACATACTTGTGTGCTATCACCATTTGAAAATCCAGGGGGTTGTTTCATAAAAATCTCTTCTTGAAGATATCCATTAATAAAGGCATTATTAATGTCAATTTGTTGCATCTCCCACTTGTATGTTAGTGCAAGTGTGAGGATTATTCTTATAGTGGCTGGTTTAACCACGTTAGAGAATGTTTCTCCAAAATCTTTGCCATAGACTTGGTGGAATCCTTTTGCCACAAGTCTGGCTTTATACTTGTTTAGTGTGCCATCAGGGTTTTGTTTAACCCGAAACACCCACTTAAATCCTATTGTCTGTCTACCAGGTGGAAGAGTAGTTAAAGACCACGTACCATTTTTAGTTAGAGCTTCATACTCTGTTGTCATAGCCTCTTGCCACTTGGGATCTTGCAATGCTTGTTTTACAGTAGTTGGTTCAACTGTAGTTAAGAACACCATTGGTTTTAAGTGTCCTGTTCTTGACCTGGTGACCATATGGTGTGTGTTTGTAACTGGTATAGCTGGTGGAGGCACATGTATTGGAGAGGAGAGGGAGGCACTTGGTGCAGGCACTGGTGGGGTGTTAGAATGAGCAAGATTGTTATTTTGAGTGACTGGTGTAGTTTCTTGATGTGCAGGTGAGGTAGGAGCATCTTTATGTGTCATGATGTATTGGGTGTTTCGGTTTGTGTCATTTGAGGTTGTATGCGAGGTTGTGATGTTTGTTGTGGAGATGGTAATAACAGGCTACTAGTCAACGGCTCACGTTCGATCACACCTATTATAGATAAGTGCAACAAGTCATACACACCGAAAAAGTCTAAAAGAATAATTCGTGCAATGAATAAATCGAATCGTTAAAAATCAGTTAAAAATAAACAACTAGTGTTAGCAATACTAGTGTTAGTAAAGAATAAATTGAATCGTTAACAATCAGTTAAAATTAAACAACTAGTGTTAGCAATACTAGTGTTAGTAAAGAATAAATCGAATCGTTAAAAATCAGTTCAAATTAAACAACTAGTGTTAGCGATACTAGTGTTAGCAAAGAATAAATCGAATCGTTAAAAATCAGTTAAAATTAAACAACTAGTGTTAGTCATACTAGTGTTAGCAAAGAATAAATCGAATCGTTAAAAATCAGTTAAAATTAAACAATTCAATATCCAGCAACAATCAAGGAGGTTCGACCCTTCCAAGTGCGAACCGGTTCGGCGCACGCATGGTCGAACCACACTAAACAGGTTCAGCACACGTTTGGCCGAACCGTACTTATTGTTTAAAAAAATGTTTTAAATTCAGAGGTATTTTGGGAATAAGGGGCGGTATGGGGGTTCTAGTGAGTAGGAGGGGGTTGTACGAAGCATGGGCCTTCACATTGGACCATGAGGCTCATGCGCATAATGGGTCGTAGACAAGCCCAATTCCTTGGATCCACATTCAAGGCCCGACTCATTAAGCCTCGGTAACTCAGATTCACCAAAACTATCCAATGGTTCAGAGCTAGCAAGGATCTCTATAAATATAGGCTAGCATACTCCACAATTCTATAATGTGTTGAGCGTCGAAATGTCTTTGCAGGTACCCCCTCCGTTCAAAACACACGGAGATCCAACCCGACAAGAACACTACAAACTGCAGTCTCGGACCAACCGAAAAAAAGACAAGATCTGAGAACATCTTCGAAATTGGGAGTCTTACCGATGATATTGTTGTTTTAAACATTAAAAAAATGGCTTAAATATGTTTTTCGTCCCTACAAATATAGTTGTTTTTTAAAAAAGTCCTTGTAAAATTATTTTTCGTCCCCACGTTATCTTTGTTTGACATATCACTAATGAGAAGAGGTGCTTTTAAAAAATTTATTTTGCTGAGGACTTATTTAAAAATTAATTTCTGAGGACTTATTTGAAAAACAATTGTATTTGTAGGGACGTAAATATTTAAACCTTAAAAATCAAACATTTGTAATTTGCCCCAAAACTAAAGAGGTGGATCTAGATTATTGCCAACATTTGAAATGTCGAGATAGTCTAAGTTGTTTTGAGTGCGGAGCCAATTAGGAAATATAGGATTAAGATTGGAAGATGTTAGATCCAAATATTCCAATTGGAAAGGAGGAATCCGATCATCACTAACCTTTACAGTGAGTGAGCTATTATACAGGCCCACCCAGTTCTTCTAATTTGGAAAGGTTAGTGAAATGGGAGTTAGAGATATACCCTTCAAAAGAATTGCCACCTAGAAACAAAGACTGCAACTCGGTTAGAGATCCGATGCTTTTTTGGGAATGTTTCCAACAAATTGATTTCCAACTTTACTCTCATTACTTTAATTAAATTCCTCACTTATCCTCTATTAAAGAATTTCTCTTTCATTTGTAATCATTAATTACAAATATCTATTTATGTAATTTTATTTTTATAAGCTACTCCAACCGCTAATTTTACCAAACACTTTAAATTCAATCCGCTAGCTTATCCGCTACCTCATCCGCTATAAGCTAGCTTATCAGCTATCCGCTACTTTTTGCCAAGCAGAACCTAAAATGTTACGTTGTGTGCGAAAAGCGATTTCTCGATAAGTAAAGTTCATACGACAAGGATACATTTCAATGCATTTGGAATAGTTTTGAGGAAGTTCTCCACACAAACTATTTTCAAATGCATGAAATGATTGCAACATGCACATATTCCAAATGCATTTTGGGATCATTCTTTGTAGACTATTGTATGAGATATCGAGACTTACTAGTGAATGCATTGTATTGCCAAAATCATTGGGATGACTACCTCTTAACAAGTTATTGGAAAGGTCAAGGTGTTGAAGTTTGGAGCTGAAGTTAAGAATCCCCCTTTGGAATATAGTTGATGGTGATGATGTCAAATGATTGCCAAAGAGATCGAGGAGAGCAAGAGAAGTGGAGAAATTCAAGCGGGAATTAGGCGGAGGAAAAATATACGCATCACGAAGGTCGCGATCTCTTAGTCGTAGTTCTTCAAGCATTGGAAGCTTGATCACTATTCAAATCAATAGTTCTCAAAGAAGAGAGGTTGGATAGCCACTCAACAATGCCACCATTTTGTTTGTTAATTCGAAGATCAAAGCGTAACGAATGCAAGCCCAGCGCAACATCGAAAGTGATCGTACCTTGATCGATGAAGTGTTGAAGTTGTTGTCCTTTGACTAGGCGGTCGTTGAATAGGAGAAAGGACCGGTCTTGGCTTCCTGTTGAGCACCTCGGGTGTTACTGCAAAGACACTCGACGATCAAGTAAGTGGTCGCTCGAGGCGAGATAACACAAGGTAAGAGAATGTACACGATGCCGTATGCGAATGGCGTATATATCTTGTAAGTGCGACTATTTTGTGAAAATTTGGCCGATTGCGAGAAGTGCGCTCAAGCGATGGACTTGGGCGGTTAAAGGCGATTATGGGCGGCGGCCCAAAATCTTTGTTCGTACCTATTGGTTTCTTTGATACACCCGGAGCGAGAAAGACTCCCGAGTTGAAAGGAATTGATCCAACAAGATTATTACTGTGATATCGAGATGTTGTAGTGTTGAGAGCTTCCCGATTTGGTAGGAATCTATCAAACATATTCACCAAAGATTAAGGTATTGTAAGTTGGAGAGTGAGCCAATAAAGTTTGGGATGTCGGCCTCGACCACTAAATAAGCGAGGTCTAGATATGTGAGTTTTCGGTAGGTTTGCGAGAAGTGCGCTCAGCGATGGACTTGGGCGGTTGGGGTGATTATGGGCGGCGGCCCAAATCTTTATTCGTACCTCTTGGTTTCTTGATACACCGGAGCGGTTGCCCCCCAAGCCTAGGTCGCTTAGAAGCGGGTGAGGCTTGAATTGCTTGCCCGGGGTAATGCTTCTTGATGAACCTTGGATAGTGAGCGGTCACGGCGCTCGCTCTGATGGGGCAGTCACGGCACTTTGCCAGTGTCGGCCGTCTTGACGCAACGGTTGGACTTCTTCTTGGCATTTATGATGCGGCGTTTGGTGATCTCGAGGTCATTCAATGGCGGCTCTTAGTGAGAAGGTGAAGCGTTGCGGCGTTTCGTCTCCGGTCCGCCGGCGCCTTGGGCTGCGCTATAAATACCCGCCCGGTTGGAACTATTCCTTACGTTTCTCTGACGCTCGCCGCCGCCAGAGACCTTTACGCGTCGACTTGCAATTTGAAGTGAATCCTTTTCGTTCGAGCACCAAAGTTTCCTCGTGATCCCTGTATTCTTAAGGTATGAGTCGACCTTTGCTTTAATTTTTGATTTTTGTGGTTTTCTTTTGATCGCACAATTCCACGCCTTGTGATAGGGGGTGTCGGTCGGGGGCGACCAAGTCGCCCCTCCTGCGCGAGTCTTGTTGCTCAGTGACCTAACTTTCGATCCCCTTATCGCGGTGTTGTATGCCACGGTTGAAACAGGACCGCTCGCATTCGGAGAGCCCGCCGCAATCTATGGTGAACATATGTCGAGGCCATCAGAAAGGCCGATAATCTGAAGGAGATTCCAAGTCGTCTTGGCGACTCAAGCTCTAGCTCCTCAGCGATTCGACTCGAGCTCCGGCTCTCTCGATAGGGTTCGATCACCTTGGCGATTCAGATCCTAAGCCGCCAATTCCAACGATAACTCGCGGGAGCCTCCACCACCACCATCTTCCCGAGGCACGCAATGTAGAGGAAGATGAGGAGGTAGATATCGGAGAGAGGCGAGCGAGAGAGTGTCGTCCAGGCCGTGAATGAAGTGATGATTGAAGCCGGTGAAGGTCGGGCCGCTGAGGGTGATCGGGCCGAAGCCGCTGTAGAGGAAGTGGTCACTCGCTCGGTTGCCAGCTCCTCCGGCCGTGGGCCGAATGTTGATGTGGAATCGGCGGGAGAGAGGGCGTTACGCGGATCTATCTCGGGGCCAGAGGCGGACATGTCGTGGGTGTCAGAAACCGCCCGCTCCAACGGGGCGTAATTCTGATCGACCTTTGGTATTTGCGAGCTGCAATTACACTTCAGACACTCACCAACAAGAATTCTACGAATGTATGAGTATATGCATGTATGCAATATGCATGTGGATCCATAACCACCTCAATAACCCGTCGGCACCCACCGCTTTGGCGAAGCCCCACCGCTTTTGGCGAAGCCACATCTGCTTTTTGGCGAAGCCACATCACCGCTTTTATATGCATATGATTTATGTGACACCATGACAATGCATCACCACACAATAAATTTATCACATCAATTATCAACTCACCTCTTTGGCGAAAGCCCCGCGCTTTTGGCGAAGCCCACATCATTCATAAATTCATCACATCAAGTATTATCCCACCACTTTGGCGAAGCCCACATCAATCATTAATCCACCTTTTTATCATCACCTCACCACCCTGACTTATTTATTAAATTAAATCCCACTTAAGGACCCGACCACCCTATAAGGACCTTTTCCACACCTAAGGACCGTTTTGACACTTCAAAGATTAATTTAGTACCCAAGGATTATTTTGACGCGTTATGATTAATTTGGTACTTAGGAACTTGTGTTGACATATTAGGTTTAATTGGATACTAAGGGACTATTTTGTCACTCCAAGGATTAATTTAATTCTTAGGGACTATTTTGTCACACCAAGGATTAAATTAATTCTTAGGGACTAAATACGTCACTTAGGTTCCATTTAAGCACCCTAGGCGCCAAGGGGCAGCCACTTTGGCGCCCCGCTTAGCGCAAAACACACACACACAGCACACCACACACCCACAGGCACCAAGTTTCTAGAAGCGGCGCCACGTGCTGCACGACCACACTTGCACACACATCTTGCCTCCTTTGGGCGCCAAGTTTCTAGGAAGCGGCGCCCTCTGCCGTGCCACTTTCTGCGGCACACCCACACGCCAAACCCACGCACCAGCGCCAAAATCACGAGGATTGGCGCCCGTACCCACTGAAGCCTGACTCACCCAAACACACGCACACACTAGACCACAAGTTTGTTTTGGTAAAAAATGTTTATAAGGATGATTTATTATATACAACTCAATATCCATTTTAACATAAGAGCTAAAATTTATATTAAATCTAATTAGCATTGCCAAACTTCACTTTTGTTACTTTATGTTTCAATTTGGTCTTTTATATTTTTGTTCTATCTTTTATCCTTTATGTTCCAAATCTGTGTCAAAGTGATTAATTTTTTTAACATTTTCGTCCATTGAATTTAACGGATGCCACCTTTGGCGACTAAGCGTTTTGTGGCTTGCTTAGTTGGCATTAGTATCTAGGAAAAGAACGTAAAGGACCAAACTGAATGACATGTGTATAAGTTAATTACAACTGTTATCATTGCTAGCCAAAATGTGGTTTTATGCATCAAAAAATAGTATCAATCGGCATTTAACCACCCTACATACACCCACGAAAGACATTACAAAAGCTTGGACTTGAGAGAAAGCGATTACAATTTTTTAGGAAATATCCATGCTTATTTAAAGTAAACTATCGATGCGGATAGTTTTATCACGAGAAACTGGATCGGGTATCATAAGTTACTTGACTAATGATTGCGGCTACAACATTTTACAACCATCCTTTGAGCAAAAGCAGTTATGCGGTGGATTCGCCTTCCACTGCGATCAATTCTGTAATATCATAGAATCATATGGTTATATTACGCAACCTCATCCATTCATCTCAAAACATACAATAAAAGAATGAACACGAGCAATCAAAAACTCCAATTAAGGCCAGAAAAAGTAAACAAAGTCAGAATACACGTGTAATTAAAGTACTTCACTTCATACCAAAACTTAGTAGTATCATAGTTCGTACATATTGTCCATTTTTTATCAATGTTTATACGAAGTGCCTAACCAACTAATTCTTTTCATAGAATAAGGCTCATACCATTCATTGTCAAGAAGTCAAAATTAAATCCTTCCAAGACATATATAGTCCATCAAACAAAGTAATATATAGTCTTAATTCATATATGCAATCATATAAGTTTCACTACTAATAGTTTTGAAGAAAATCCAAAATATGTATAATGATAATTACCTGAATTGATCTTTGTATTGCGGCTATATCATCGACTCCAAGGCAATGCTGGGAAAAGCAAAAGTATAATCAATCGAGGATTAAAGATATTCACAAACTTTGGAAAAGAAAATCGGTATTGATCATGTTGCAGAATTAACATCCTTTATCGATGTGAGTCTTGTATCAAAAGCGGATATGCTCTCTAGAGCAAAACAATTCAATATTAATATGCATTTTGCCTCCACATTAAGAAAGAAGATTCAACATGGTTCACTTTGAAGGTTTTATGATTGGAAATTTGGAACTACTCCATCCAAATATTACGCTTTCTGAATAGGGGTCAAGGTTCTGAGACAAACGGATAAGTGATGAAAAGGATGTTTCTTAGGATGAAATAACGGTGGTAACTTTGCATTGTTACACAAAGGACTTATCATTTTACTTTAGTCTTGCGGAGTAATAATGCACTTTTTCCTTCCTTTTGTGAAAGTAATAATACACATATTAATACCTTATACTTCCACGGCAATGAAGCGACCTACTCGGTAATCAAAATAGTTGTTGGTCAATGAAAATTGAATACAAAAACCGAGTTTCCCCTTTCGAAGATTATAACTCTGTCACCTTCATTTTTAAAAGTGAAATATCTTTGGTGCTCGAAGTCATGAAGCGCATCAAAGGTAAGTACAATTAATTTTCCTTAGCTGTTTGCTTTAAAAAATTTCGTTAATTGCTTACCCATTAGGAATAACGAACCTAGGTTCAATACTATCACCACTCTAATAAAATTTTAAAAAATAAGTTGCATAACCATGCAGGTAGAGCAAGTCTTGAAATAAATGGATCTATCCATCACGAGAAATTAATTAAAATTACAAACAAAAGAAACTAAATGCAGAAGCATTTGGTGGAAAAGCGAGAAAATAGATAATTGAACTGCGCTCCAAACTAGCGGCAATGCATGTCATCTCGAAAAGTGTAATCATTCCTCTAACTTTGTACATTGCAAAACAATTTTAACAAAAATGCTAAAAACTCGAGAACTCATTCCTTCGCAATTCCTTGTGAAAGAAGCGAGACCTTCTTTGAGAGATCTAAAGAAAATATAGGGGGACAGTCGGAGAAACTCAACATTTTACGCAATAAGCGAGTGTTTCATATCACGGTGAACACGAGGATGAGTTCTTTGTTACATCTATAGACTCATTTTTACGTGGTAGACTTGATGAAAACTATAACACCTAGAATTTGGTCAAATAAACTAAAAAAATGAATTTAAGAACCAAGCCAGAAATGGATTATAATGAATCGAAGGCGAGTCACAGTTCTTGGCTAAGCTTGCATTGTTAAACACGGTTCAAAGCGCGAATTATTAAACCCGAGTTCGATAAGTGAACCAAAGCGAATGACAAAGCTGTTGTGCACTATATGCTGGCTGGCGAAACAAGGAGAGAAATAATGAAATTGATTACATTATTTAGTTCCTATACATATATTGTATTCGCTTGTGCAATATATATCTAAGTAACTTGATCTAAACAAGGCATCATCCATCAAGAATTCCATACCTATCAAAAATACATAGCTACACACAATGTGTTATACACATACACAATCACACACCATTGTTATTTGATTTCAACTATTTCTTCACACGTGCACATAATCTACAAAAAAGATCTCGCCACATTTTGTATAGAAGAAACTTACCAACAGCCCAAGGAGTGTGATTCCTTCTGCCGAACAACGTGGGGCCAGGAGAAGATTAGGATCTGATTCAAGAAGAGAATGACAATATTTGTTACGCAACCATAACAACAATTACTTCTCGACAATTAATCATAATGAATGTAAAATCGAGAATAAACAAAAAGCATATATAATCAAAGTGACAAAGGGTGGATAACAATACCCGATAAGCACAAGCTTCTTGTCTTCACTTTGCAAGATATCGATGACAATGCCAAAGATGCCCTCATTCATCAAATCCTACAAACATTCAAAATGAAAAGGTGATCAAGAATTCGAGGATGAGTTTGGTATCGATTACATATGTCAAAGTCTTTAGCTTGTACCAAACAAATTTTCTATAAAATTAAAGCTTTGATTTAAACAAGGCTATCAATAACTACACATAAAAAGTTGCCTTTAGAAACAAAGCAGAAGATATCAAATCTTACGTGAACAAATATTTTGTCATAGTTTAAAGATCAATGTTATTTAGTATCAAAATATAAAAGTAAGGGCATGCCTCCACCATTAAACACCAAAAAAAAATGCGAGTGTTTGAGATGTTCAATCACAATGCTAATCGAGAAAATAGATGAGCAAACTTGAAATGAAGCCAAACTTTGCCTAAGTAATTACAAGGAATGCAATCACACAATATGGCTTTGTTTACGAAAAATTGGAGAAAAGCAGACTACATAATAAATTTGGTATTGTGTGTAAACTTGTATCACTCAAAATCTTTGCATACCTAAAAAGTCGAAATTTCTTTGTACCATTGGTAGCTCTTGCTCAAACCACAAAACTCATGCAAGAAATGGATCATCCATCATATAGAAAGTATTGAAACCCCATAACCACAAGCGGTGGGAATATTAAGTAGTGATTGCGAGTTGTGAATGTAGGAACCACAGATTTACCAAGTCAAATCTGTGCCAAACACTCAAGTTGATCTACTGTAAGCTAGTGGATCAGCCTTGCTAAACAGAATTTTAGTCTACCATGACCTGCTAACACTATGCTGTAGACATTTTTCATAATGAAAAAAAAATCACGCTACAGACATTTTTCGTAATGGATCGATTTTCATTGATTTTTCTTTACAATCATATTTTCATGCTGTTTGTTTGTCTTGATTTATTGTCATTAAACTATGCATAGCAGATAAAGAAACATCCTTTAATAAAAGTATTCTAGATAGTGCCACAGTTAATGTATAGTAATTTTAAAAGACGATTGCACAATACTAATCAGTAATCGGATTCCAGTACTTTGGATCATTTGACTAAGAAATTTTTACATGTCTCATTCAAACAATACTACTCTGATGTCTCATTCAAACAATACATGTTTGGTTTGCCATTACAATTAGTAAAGTCCAAAAAGACGTTTAAACCAAAAGTATCTGGAGTTTTTTTTTATATAAACATTATTTTCAACTCCAAAACATTATTAATGAGAACCCAAACACAACAAACAGTTTCTTAGTAGAAAAGGCAAAATGCTTTACATGAAGTCTAGTTCAACCAATGGCACTATCACATTTGATCAGACAAAAAAGAAAGCATCTATCAGATTTCTCAAAAAATTGGCTTGTAATAGGTGTATAGATATTACATCCAAGTTACAGTTCTATTTCAACCGTATGCAATTCCTTGCAAGTACAAATTCCTGAAATTTCAACTTAAGATTTAGAAAGTTGAATGTAAAGGGTGGAATACAAATTTGCGCATTTGCACTACGTCAAGTCATTCGCCACAAACAATCGAAAACTCTAAGCAACAACTCGCTCACCATGTGTCCTTCATTTGTATTGCAGTGCTTTCAGCTTTCCATTTAACAACTAAGGAACAAAATTGGGGGAGTTACTTCGATTAATGACAGTAAAGTCTAACCAATTTATCAGCACCAGCCGTAAACAACCAGGGCTGTCTGGGGTGAAATTTACGGTCCAATATCCCTGCAATGTAGAAAATTCAGGTAAGGCAAAGTAATTTCTTTTTCATGTTAGCATATAAAAGGTTACATTCAAATGCATAACAAGTAGAACATAATGTACAGTGGAACATTAAAAATGAAAAGGACAATAAATCAAACATAAATCAAACATAACATCAAATCCAACAACTGCTCAAAGTGTCAAATTCTCTCAATAAATATGCTTACCAGGATGGCCGAATTCATTCCCCATAAAATTCAAATACCCTTCATAGTATCAAACACTTCCTGCACATCAACAATCAATTCAAAATCTTTAGATATATCAAGCTTTTCACATTACAATGAAGCTAACACAGAGACATTACAAATAAGCACCTAAACAAGCCAAACCAAGCATCAAGAATAAATAAGCACCAAATCAAGCTTTTCACATTACAATGAAGCTAACCCAGAGACATTACAAATAAGCTAGCAAAAAGTAACATAAATAAGCATCAAATCACCAATGAAGCTAACACAGAGACATTTTTGCAATCACAGAAACATGCTTTTCACATTACAAAACACATTACATTAAGCTTTTCACATTACAAAACACAGAAAACAAAAACGAGAACTAGAATCGCAAAGAAACGGACCTCAAATCGCAAAGAACAAACCGAGAATCACAAAGAACAAACCTCAAAAGCGAAAATCGCGGCACCAAAATTGCTAGAAGCTTGAACAAATCATTACCACAAGTAGGTGATATAGAATATCGTAGAACCATGAAAAATAACCCTTAAAAATGATTATGAGGCAGATTCTACTATAATGACAACCCAACCAAAGTCATATTCTCTTTGAAGTATATCAAAACAAGAAGCAAATAACACACACGAGTAGATTTTGCAAACACCTTCCACTGCTTGCTTCAAGTCTCACTCAACCAAGCTTCAACGACCTAGATTTTTGAAGAAATAGGGAATCAAATAATCAATTATTATCTGTGAAACAATTGTAAAAAAACCCCAAATACACAAAATCAATGAGAAAACATATGCAACAAAACCTAAATACACAAAATCAACAAATCCACAACATATGTAACAAAACCTAAACACCACAAAGCTTGTATCAGCAGGAAGCGAGAGAGAGATAGGGAGAGAACAAGCGAGAGAGAGTGAGAGCAGACAAGAGAGAACAAACACTGTCAAGCTACTTCAATAGTCGTTCGTGAGCGAGTTGAGAGGAAACAACCGTGAGTGAGATGAGAGCAGGCGGCGAGAGGAGGGTGAGAAGCGAAAAGGAAGGAGAGAGGGAGAGAGTGAGAACAAATTTGAGTGAGAGAGCGAGAGTTTCTCTTTGTGAGGTTAGGGGTTTCGTCGAAGTTGAGGAGAATGATGGGGCGAGGAGCACGACGGTGGGGAGGAGTGTGGGTGGAGGTGAGGTGGTGGTGATTGAGAGTGAGGAGGCGGGTTGTAGGGAGGAGAGCGAGAGGGTGAGGAGTTTACGTGGAGAAGGAGAACGTGAAGGAGAACGTGAAAAAAGAGATTTAGGGATGGGTGTTTTATTTTCATAATTGGATTGCCACGGACTTGCCACGGCATCTCCGTCGCAAATTTTGGCATTTCACATGTCCGTGGCAAACACCAGCGGAAAATTTCGCGCTCTCAATTTTTACACATGCCGTCGCAAATCCGTGGCAAATTAGCGACGGACGGGGCTCTGTGGCTAATTTTGGTGGCAAATGAGGCTTTTTCTTGTAGTGAAACTATCTAAGCACGGACATGGTTAGCTATTGTTAAGTAACCCTCAAAAAGAAACTAGAAAGCCGTCCGTGCAATTCTATTTCATATTTTTGTATATCTATACATATAAGTAAGGAATCTCCAATGGAGCCTCCACATTATTTCTCAAGATTTCCATATTTTAAATTATTCATTTATTTTAAACTTAAAGAAGACCTGAACTCCTTTTTAGTAAAAACTTTAAGTGTCAATTATAAACTTTAAAGTAAATTATTTTTTGAAAATAAATAGTCATTACTTAATTTAATATTTGAATGACTTTTCATATTTCCATGCATGAATAGTACAATTTAAAAATATAATATTTTATTATTTTATATACTGAAGGAAACCTATAATATGATATATTGAAGAAAGTTTGATATCATATTATATTTATAAGATAAATATAATTAAAATCATGCAATAATATAATACTATTTATCTTAAAAATTAACTAAATGAAATTGAATATTATTTACCTGAAATAATATAATATTAAATATTTTTAAAATCTTATTTATATTATTATAAAAAAACATAAATAATGTATTTTTATATAATTTTTTAAGTTAAATTTTAAATTAAATATCAATAACTTCAATTTAATTTTTATTTCATTTTACTTTTAATTCAATTCATGAATTATTAAATGGTGATAAAATAATAAATAGTACTAAGTTTTTGTTTTGTAATATTTGTGTTTCACAGTACATACTCAGATGTCCCTGTTATTTAATGTCCTCCCCCTAAATTCATCATGTTAAATGAGGTTATATTCTCAATATAATGAAAAATAGTGTACTACTCTAAAAATTAACATGAAAAAATATTTACAAATTTTTTAACCATAAAGTATTGAATGAAGGTTCTATATTCATTTCACTTTTATAAAAGTATATTTTGAATCAATAAATCTCATAAAGGTTATTAACAATTATTTATATTAAAAAAAACATACACAATATAAAAATATCATCTAAAAATATAAGTTTTATATAAAAATTAAATTCATAATCATACTATAACATAGTCTTTTTTGATTACAATCTAATATTATACTATATACCATGCTCTAAATATACATGATTTATACTAATAATTTAAATATTATATATTCCAATGAAGCCTCCACAATATTCCTTGAGTTTTGTTTTTATATTTGTATTAAATATGAAATGAAATTCTTCTATTATTCATTTTGTGTCAATACACTACTAACTATTAAGTATAAACCAATTAATTATTATTCATTCTAATTTAATGTCATAATTTTTAATTTACTTATCTTAAAATCATGTAAAATTATTTAAATTATATATATATATATATATATATATATATATACATATATATTAGAATATACATTTGAAAACATAGTTCATTGGTCCAAAAAAAGTAAAGGATGCTTTAATCTAGATCGACTCTCTCTTATTTTTATAAAGTAAATTTCTATATATAATTTTATTTTTTTTGCAACTAAAAAGTGTTATTTGGAATTTGAAAGTTCTCATAATCACCTGTTACTTTTATTTTATATTCAATCGACATTCCATTATAAAGATTGCAATTTTTTTATTCATATTGTAACTACCAATGGAACAAGTTGATCAAAAATATTGTCTGAATACTTATTATCTTTTTTTTATTTTGTCAAAAGAAATTACTTTTCCAATGAAATTAATTAATGTGTAAAGTTAAGGTTTGAAACGTATGTGTTAGCATAAACGTTACAATTTAGAGAAATGGAAAATGCTAGGGAAAAAAATGGATATGAATTTAGTAAAAAACTGAATTGGAATATTAAACGGAAAATAATAGTGGTGCATGAAATTAGAGAAATTGAGAAAGCAATATTCAGTAAATATCCAGTAAATCAAAAGTATAATAATCGCTCATCATTATATAACATTTTTTCAATTGAAACAAGATAATATTTTTACTTGATTTATAATTATAAAATTGCAACTGAATTGGATGACTTGGTAAAATTTATAAGTTGACCTTTAAAATTCTTTTTTTATGTAAAAATTATGCATTGAATGGAGGGGTTTCACATTCACATGAATTATTGCTTTAATTTACAATAAACTCAGAGTTAGTGGAATATGAGTGGAAGAGGTAGAGTTTAAGCTAATTATAACAAAAAATGACTATTTAAAGGAGAGATCTTTGGATGGTGAGGATAGAGGTTTTGACAAAAAGAATCATATAAAAAATAAGAAGTAGAAGAAAGGAGCAAGTTTCACAAGAATATGTAGAATGCACAAAAAGGGTAAAGAATTTTATGTTCTTGACATTTTGAAGTTGACAAATAGACAACAATTTTTTGTAAAGTTATAGACATCGAGAAGTTATGTATATTTTAATATTGTTCTTTAGAAAAATCTTTAATTTTTTGTAGAATTGTATAGATCTAAATGAGTTACATATGTTCCTTGAGACTTCATATAACATTTGGTGTCACTTCTAAGAAGGAAATTACATTAGGTAAAAGAATCATATAACAAACAAGAAGTAGAAGAAAGGAGCAAGTTTCACAAGAGGATGTAGAATTCACAAAAGGGTAAAGAATTTTATGTTCTTGTGGTTTAAAGTTGGCAAATGGCGACGATTTTTGTAAAGTTATTGGCATTGAGAAATGATGTGTATTTTAATATTGTTCTTTAGAAAAATGTTTACTTTTATAGTTTAGTAAAATAGTATGATGTGCTAGATCTAAATAAGTTGCATATGTTCCTTGAGCCTTCATAACCTTTGGTGTCAATTCTAAGAAGGAAATTACATTAGATATCTCTTCTCTATATCTCAAAGGAAAAAAAATAGAAAAACATCATTTTATTCAACAATAATTTTACTTTTAGTTTCATAACCTTTGGTTTTTTTTGAAGCATTTGAATTGTTCGAGCGAGGTCCTCGAACGCGTGAAAGCGAAGGTGTTGAGCGAGGTTGTGCGAACACCGTTGAGC
The DNA here is from genome assembly GCA_020916435.1 of Oxytropis ochrocephala. Classification (NCBI taxonomy): domain Eukaryota; kingdom Viridiplantae; phylum Streptophyta; class Magnoliopsida; order Fabales; family Fabaceae; genus Oxytropis; species Oxytropis ochrocephala. The sequence continues at coordinate 57,361,827 of CM037090.1, read as the reverse complement.
GACCTCATTCGAACCGTTGTAATTTGGAAATTGGCCCGACTTGTTGAGCGGGGTTGTGCGAGCGAGGTTCGCATGTAGCCGTTGAGCGATCGTTTGACGATAAACTTTCTATTCTAACCCAATCCTAAACATCGAGTCATCGACCCTGCCTGTTGGAATAAGTCAAAATTGACACATCTACTCCAACACACGGCCGTGGAGATGGATAGGCCAATAAGGTTTTACCTTAGGGCCCAGGCCATAAAAGCTTTCTCTATACAATTACTTGTAGACTATATCAACTAGTACGGGCGGTCTTGGGCCTGTGCGGCCTATGCTACCATACATGGTCCAACCCAATTTCATTTTTTAGGGCCCCACAAAAGTATCATATATCATCTTTAAAAATATATCATCTTCATTTTCTTCCCTGGGTCTTTTTTTCTTTGGGTTTTGGCCCTTAGAGGTTTAAACAAGGAACCTTGTACTAGCTCGGATTGGAGTACCCCTTATAATCCCTTCATTTAATGAATTTCTTGATTAAAAAAAACAACTTCAATAATAGTTGTTGGTTGCATTGACAATTTTCAACAATATGAATAAGCTGACTCTTAAGTTTGAATTCGTGCGTTCGGGTTATAGTTTGTGGTAGTTATTTGTGATTTCCTCTAAACTAACCAAAGCTTGGGGATATTTAAAAATCTTTCATTTGGTATTTTTCTGAATAAAAGTGGAGAAAAAGATCATTATTGTAGAAAAACTTACTTTGAGAAAGAATGGGATGAACTAATAAAAATCTAAATTACAGTACTCAAAAGCGGTGGCTAAATGGTCATGATAATAAAGGAAACATAAGTGATCGATGATTCAGTCCCAAGTATGTAGTTTGATATAGGTGAGTTATGAACCATTACTCTTTTATAATCATTACTCTTTTATTACTCTCTTATGAACCATTTTGCTATGTTTGGAGGATGTATTACATTAATAACTTGATAGAAAAAGTGCCAAAATATCTTTTTAAAAACTTTCATACTTGAGCATGATATAAGAAAGCATAATCAAGCACTATTACACAAGAAAATTTTAACTAAACTCCACTCTCCTTTTATTTAGTATAGTGAAAGGAATAGACATTCATCGATGAAAGGTGTGGTCGACAAGCTAGTCAAAACATAACATTAGATTTTGCATTCATCTCGCACAAAAGAAGTTGGACATCCTCTGACATCAAAGAAATGAAATTTCGATGGCATAAACCACTTATATGGCAACAAATGGACAAGTAAAAAAGATATAGACTTTTCATTTCAACAACGAGAAACTAAAACAAGTAATTAGTAACAATTTAATGTAATGCGGGGTAGGTAATATATATAGATTAATTAACTTAGTGGGAGCAATAGTGATTATACGAGAAAGATATTGTCTTTGATGACTTAATTTTGAATTCTATGGTAGTGGATGAATGAGTATACCCCAAATATCAACAAGCGATTATGAAATGCAATACAAATTGTAGAAATGCTTTAAATGGTGGTAATAAAATTTTCACGGGGAAATGAACTTTCAATCTTCTTTTATAGGAAAATTTGAGTTATTCTTGTGTTATATTAATAGTTAGTGTGATCAACGACTCAAAGTACATGTTGACGACAAACTTATAATCATTAGCACCAAAACTATGAATCAAGAACTCTATTTTTAATTTTGAGCGAGTGGATTGATTGTTAGTGCTATCTTTGCTATTATTATAAGGTAAGTTTCGACATTTTATTGTTCAATAAAGCGCGAACCATAGCCCCAAAAGAAATGGTCATAGGTCAATCCTTCCATGCACATCTTTAATTAATTATTTTCCATTTTAATATTCAAAGCGCATTCAACGATGAACCAATTAAACCACAAAATGAAAAATAAGAGTATGCAAGAACAAAAGTACCTTATTTTCATTCATCCACTCTAGAGCATTGAGGCACGTACACTCAGCGCCCCCAACACATGAAGATTCTGAGTGTCAAAGTGTTCAAGAACCTAGAGTAGGTTTCTCTCCAAGAGGGTATTAGTAATATTGATCCAATGAAGCCACAAAAAGCTGTGAAGAATCCTATCCCCATGCTCATGTATAATGCCTCCAAAAACACTGAGCTATCATCTTCTACATGTATTGGTGGATTTTGATGCTTTGTTGGCTCTTCTCCTGGACATTTTCTATCAAGTGGTTTTCCACAAAGATTAGAACTTCCTTCGAAACACGAAGCATTAAAGCCCTGCAACTGCGTTCCAATTGGAATTTTTCCATAGAGGTGATTGCTTGACAAGTCCAACATAGATAGACGATCAATAAGAGCTAGACTGGAAGGAATTCTGCCGGAAAGATAATTTCTTGACAAGTCAAGAAATTCTAGTGACTTTAAGTTTCCTATTTTTGAAATAATTTCCCCAGAGAGATTGTTTCTTGATAAATTTAAGGAAACCAATCCAAATAAGTTCTCTATCTCTGTCGGTATTTCCCCTGTAAGATGATTGCTTGAGAGATCAATGCTTTTTAAAAGCATAACTTCATTTTTGAAGTCATGGTCTACACCTTTCCACATCAGGAATAAGAGCGGGTTCACACTTTTTTCAAAAGTTTCAAAAGTCCAAATTGTAGAAGAAAGTTTGTCATACCAATTGTCTCTTGGGCTCATGGTGTCCTTAGCCATTGAAGTAAAGTTGCTAACACAATGAGGGATTCTTCCTGATAAGTTATTAAGAGACAGATACAAGACATTAAGTTCTCTCAAATAACAGAGATTTGAAGGTATACTTCCATAGAAGTTGTTGAATCGAAGACTTATGAGTCGAAGGTGTAAGCTCTCTCCAATCCATAAGGGAATAGAACCATAGAACTTATTTTCACCAAGATCCAACCAAATCAAATTGTTCGAGATGTTTTTCAAGGAGGAAGGTAGCTGTCCATTCAAACTATTATTTCTTAATATCAAAGCCTTTATACGAGTAAGGGAACCCATTGAGAACGGAATCTTTCCCTTCAACTTGTTATTGCTCAAGTCAACAAACATTAATGAAGTTTGATTATTCCAACAATCAGGCAACTCACCCTTTAATCGATTGTTTGATAAATCTAAAACTTGTAAATAGCCGATCCTAGTGTTGCTGCATACAATGGAAACTAAATCTGAAAATTTATTATTGGAAAGAAGCAGTCTTATTGCTTGAGATAAGAATGGCGGATAGGACCTTCAAGTTGATTTGAACTCAAATCTATTACAGCTTCGTAATTGAGTTCCAAATTGGGAATCTTACCGATGAGATTGTTGTTTGAAACATTCAAAATCCTCAACATTTGTAATTTCCCCATAACCAAAGAGGTATTGGACTTGGATCCAGATTATTACCAACATTTGAAATGTCGAGAACGACTAAGTAGTTTTGAGTGTGGAGCCAATTAGGAAATATTGGTTTAAGATTGCAAGATGATAGACTCAAAAGTTCCAATTGGAAAGGAGGAATCCAGTCATCACTACCCTTTACGGTTAGTGAGTTATCAGACAAGTCCAACTGTACTAATTTGGAAAGGTTAGTGAAATGGGACTCAGAGACATAACCTTCAAATGAATTTCCATCTAGCTTTAAATTCTGTAACTTGTTGCGCTTGTGTAATAGTGTGGTTTTTCGCAATTATAGTGCAAGTATACACATCGTACAAGTAATAAAGTGGATGTAAGTAAGAGATCGTTCCCACGAGTTGGTACACTTTTCAAAGTTCAAGTTTCAAAACACAAGAGAATCAAGTAACAAATCGACAATAAGAGTTGGTTTTAAAGCTAGAGATGTAATAAAAACAAGTGAACAAATGTTGGTTGTGATTATGGATGAGAGGTTAGTTGAGTTGTTGCATGCAGAATAAATCCTTTCTAGTCAGACGTTATAACGTTTACGCGTTATAACGTACAAATGCTATTTCGTATAAGCGTGGCCACGTTTGAGCATTTATTGCAAAGAAGTGTGCTTTTCGGCCACAAAGCGTCGAGTTTCAAGTATAAGAGGTCCTATGTCTAGGTTCTAAATAGGCCCACTCCTGTATTTTAAACACCCATGACTATGTTCTATATTATCAGTTCTATGTCTAGACTTAGATAAAAATGCCTAAATGTCTTTAGTGCACCTTTTCGTTCATATAAATCTTTGATTTCTTTTCATAGACCATGTACGTACCTATGAATTTACCTATTTTAAGAAGCTGACCTCAAAACAAGTTTGGAAATATTTTCACACAAAGATTTAAAACATGCAACGCCAATACTTTATAACATTAACTAGAAATTCATTATAAGCAAAACAACAACTCAACTACAAAGTGTTTAGCTCAAATTTGAGCATCTTTCTGAGAATGATAAGGATTGAACCCAAATACCATACATTCTGAGAAAATGAACTAAGTGCAAAAGATACACCTAAGTAGCTCTTGGCATGCGCTGGTTGTAGAGGCGTTACAACGTCCGAGCCTCACGAGTAGTGAGTGTGCGGAAGTCTGTTTCGGATCTTCTTTAATGCCTTCTCTGAAGTGGATGAAGGTAGATGATGGCTGGGTGAGTGGATGAAGGTGTATTCGTGTGTATGAGTGGTCTCAGAAGGATGCGGTGAGCCTTCATTAAATAGCCTCCTTGCTCACGTGTGGTGATGTCACTTGCCCACCTGCAGTCTGTTTCTTCTCTTACGCGACCTTTGTTCGGTGCTCTGGTGTTTCTGCAGCGTCGGCTCATGGGAATAGAAAGATCTTACGACTTTATATCTTTGACTATCATTGCTTAGCGGCGCCAAAAGTGAGATCTTTCACCTTGCTCTCTTGCACCCGATAGGCGTGGTGAGGGCGTGGTAGCGTTCGGCACTAAAATTCTGCACAAGCACAAAAAGCATCAAAAGCGCTCTCGAGGCACCTCTTGGTGCCAAAATGCCTGATTTATTCAATTAACCTTTCACCCACTCGAATTACTGAAACTAACATAAAATTACTCAAATAAACCTTGTATTGCTAGAGAACTTGCATGATTTATTCTTGAGTGATTATAAATAACTCATATAAATATGAGTTATCACACCCTGAAACTTAAATCATTGCTTGTCCTTAAGCAATCAAGTTAAAACACTCGACTAATGACTATACATGAAATCAACTACACTAGCGGGTTATGTTCTTACTCGATTAGCGGATCAAAAATTCATTCTCAAGGGCTAATTCTCCACACACTCACTTTTGATGCATAGTTAAATCTCAGATTCATTACGGCTCAAAGTGAGTGTGTGATCTCTGCATTAATTTTCCTTTAACTAGTTCAGAAACTACTTTAGTTTACGAAAGAGTGGTTCCCAAATGGTGACAGTAAAACATCTTTCAAAACAAAGAATAGGCTAACATTTTCACATAAGAAATGGGGTTCATTTAAAGCATGACAAAGGGTCTTAATTGGGTGCTAGGACTAGGTTAGTGCACTAATTTACTGACTCACACACGCAAAAGCCTTGTAACCCCCTCTTTACTGAGCAACTATCTTTTATTTGCTCCATTTTGGAGTTTTCTTCTTTTCTTCTCTTTTTTTTTTTTGGTTTATAAGAGTGCTCAGTGTTTGTTTCAGGGTATTACAGGGAACACAGAATACATGTGGATTTTCCACTTATTTGTATCAACACACTCTTTTTGGTATTTTTGGAAGTAGACGTTACCACGTTTATGGGTGAGGCGTTGTAGCGTGCGAACACATTACACAACACACACGGCGGGCGTTATAGCGTTACGGGTAGAGCGTTACAACGTTGCACTCACACTACACGACACTTAACCATCCTATAGTCTTTGCACCCGGCCTTAAATGCGACTTGATTCACCCCCAAACATAGCTTCTACTGCTATTCTAAGTTTTTAATCAAGTTTCATTCTCACCATAGTTCACCAAAACTATCTTCAGCACAAAATATTCCCTAGCTAGCTAGATTCTTTCTTAAAACAGAGCTTGTGTAGGAGCAGCAATCAATTCTTTTTATCTAATTATGCATAGGCTACTCACACACACATTTTACTATCTTTTAGCTTGAAAGAAATTATTTTCATGCTTGTGAGTAAACGAGAAATTGCTTTTGCATTTGATTTTATGTATAACATGGGATGAGAACTTAAAACATTGAGACTCTCCCCCCACACTTAGAGTTGAGCGGTGTCCCCCTTTGCTCGAGGATAAATGACATGATTTCTGTGTGTGTTTTTTTTTTAAAACATAATGGGGGGATTAATGAAATAGACCTAAAACAGACACTACTAAAACTACAGCTAAAACTAAAAATTAAAACTACGACTCTTGATGAAATTGATGGGGACTTACTTGCTTGCGGCACGGACACTGAGCCTTAGCTGCATGCGGTGGGAACTCTGGATTGACCTTCTCCTTTCTTCTTTTCCTTCTTCTCTTTCTTCACCTTTACTCCTCCTTGCTCGGTGGTGGTTGTTGTTGTTGTTTCCTCAGATTCCTTCTCTTTTGAGCTTGCACCAACACTTGCGGCGGCGCACCGAGGCCGGCAATCCTCTTTTAGCCTCCTCCCACATCTTCATTGCCAAATCAGCGGGGTTGACATGCATTGGTTCGTTGGGGATCACACGGGCTTTTTCCACCTCGGCTCTTTAGGCGTTGCCACGTCGATGATGATCCTCAATACCAGCAATCGTACCCTGAGCTTGCTTCAACAGGTGCTCTGCTAGTTTCTGAGTGGCCTCCTCCATTGCTTCTTTGCTTTACCTTTTCCAGCGCGACTTCACGTTCATTGGTGATTTGCATTTACGCAAGTTTGGCTGCGGCCTCTTTTTTGTGACGTTGTAGCGCGTAGTGGCGCGTTCCGGCAATAGTAGGAAGAGCCTGCGAAACACTAGTAGCAACAAATGTTGCACTAGTAGCGATGCGAGTTTCCTGCGGCACCTTGACCTTTTCTCTTCACGAGTGACTTTTGCCTTATTGTTGTGGGGTTGCAACTTCCTCTTTATCTCCACTCCCTTGAGCTTGTTTTGACTCAGCAGCTAGCTCTTGTCTTTTCTTCCTTCCAAAGGGATTGTATGTGAGTGCACTTTTCACTCGTGTTTTCTTGGGTGGGGAAATGGGTTGGGCATGCAGGTTGCTCCACTGCGTTTGTTGGCTCGAGGGCGTGGCCACGTCTGGTTCTTACACTGCGGGGTGATGGTTGCTTTTGGGCTCGGGTTGGGGTGGGGGTGGTTGTGTTGTTGATTGATCTTGGGCTTTGGATTGTGGGGTTTTGGGTGTGTTTTGGTCATGGGTGGAGGTTTCTTTTGGTGAAGGTGGTGGTTGTGTGACTTGTGGGGATGGTGGTTTGGATTTTGTTTGGTGGCTCTTTGTTTGCTTGATTTCTTTGAGGATTCACTTTCAGTCCTCTCACTTGAACTCCCTTTCTCCTCGGGGCTCTCCTCCTCTTCCTCCTCTTTGATTACTTCCATGCTCACTTTTCTTGATTCATACTGCATCGACATCGAAATATCATCCAAATCATCGAATTAAAATCCTCTTCACTACTTACCTTCTTTTGTTTCTTTCTTTGAGCTCTGCCTTTTTGGTGGGCTTCTTGCTCTTTTGGCCCTTTCTTTCTTCACGGCTCTTCTTTGGATTGCGAGACGGGGAACATCATCATCATTTTCTTCTGCATCGATCAGCAATCTGAGCTCTTCAATCACTTTCTTTCCCTTGGATACCAGGCAAACACCTTCTTTTGCCACTCAGGTGTTCCTTGACAAATTTGACCGGGGAGTTCTGCCTCTCCTCGGGCGTTGCAGCGTCTGCGCATCAACAGAACTTGAAGCTCCTGCGATTTCACACAGGCTTGAATTTTGTTGAAAAGGGGCCTTGAGGCTGCTGCTCCATAGCTCACGAGGCTTCAAATGAAGCTCTCTACTACTCTGCCTCCATACACAAGTCGGTAATCATACATGGGAAATCTGAGATACCCATCTTTCTGTTCTTCCATTTGTTGAGCTCGGTTGATTAACTTTCCAACCTCCACCTTGTCTCTTGACATGATTGCATCAATCACAATCGAGTCGCTCTTTGTCTACCCATGATGTGTGAGAGGTAGGAATTAAGCGGTGCCTTATGAAATGGAACCGGTGTTGGCTTCATCACATAGGTACCTCTTCATGATTTTGAATTCACTACCAGTGCTCTCCACTCCTCTCCCAGACGGCACCTTCTACACAGATCCTTTCCTTTATAGCTTCCATCTCGGTCGACCCATAAGTCTTTTGCTTGGTCTCCTGACCTTTCAGTAGTAACTTGACCCGAAATAATCGTTGATCACTCTTACTCCAAACTTTACCTCCTCGCCTCGCACCTTTGAAACAATGGGCGGCTCTCCTTGAGCCTCTCAATGATTCCCTTGTAGAAGTCGTGAACCAAAGTAGCAATGTATTCTTTTACATGCACCACAAATTTTTGCCCGACCCAATGACTTTGCCACAGTTGCGACAAAATCGGGATTGGGGCTTTCTTGACTAAAGCCCCTTTTCGGGAAGTAGGGCTTTCTTCTTGGATTGGTTAGGTGTTTGGGGATAGGGGGTGAAGATGAACTTAGGTCGACATGTTTGCCTTTCCCGGAGGATTTGGTAGCAGTTGCTTCACTTTTGTCATGTTTGATTTCGCGAGAAATGGTTTGGAAAGAAATGGGGGTTTTGGAAATTTTAGGTTTTACGAGAAAGAGAGGAAGATTTTGATTTGAGAGAGAGGGATTAGAGAAAGGTTGCGGTGGTGGGATAATGGTGAATGGTGAGATTTTTATGGGAATTGGTTATGGGAGTTGAGAAATGGTAGAGTGGAGTAATGGAGAAAAATGCACCGTTGATTAGACAAGTAGGGGAAAGGAGATGGCGTCGTAGTCGGTTACCACGTTAAGTGATGCGAGAGGAAATCATTTACGACGCGTCATTACTTACGCCTTTGTCTTAATTTAAACACCTTTTTACATTTGTCGGGCGTGCCCGTCTAGTGCATATTGAGGCGTTACGGCGTCTATCACCTTTGCCTTTTTCTTTACTTTAATTGTTATTCTGCAAAACAAAAATTAAAAAGGACACAAAAATTGTTTGTTAACTAAAAATCATTGGGTTGCCTCCCGAGGCGCTTGCTTTAAGAGTCTTGACCGGACTTTTGCCCTTTTAATTCAAGAATTATTGAAGGACATTTGGATCTTGTCCCTTTCCACATGCTCTCCATGATATTGCTTCACGTTGACCATTAACCTTGAATATGGTGTTTGTCTTTTCATCAAAGAGGTCCGACACACCATGGGGATAGATTTTCATTAATTTGAATGGACTGACCATCTTGATTTTAGCTTGCACAGGAGCAGCTTTAGCCTTGAATTGAATAATAACACGGTGTCATACGCGGCTCTCTTCTTTGTATTCTTTGATCGTGCCATTTCTTTGTCTTTTCCTTGTACATTCTTTGAGCTTTCATAGGCATGGTGTCTAAACTCTTCTAGCTCATTTAATTGTAATAACCTTGCCTCACCCGGCCCTTGTATGATCCAAGTTTAGTTGCTTTGATGCCCGAGTAAGCCTTGTGTTGGAGTTCAATTGGTAGATGGCAGGCCTTACCATAAACTAGCTTGTAAGGAGACATGCCCGATGGTGTTTTGTCTGCGCTGTCTGTAAGCCCAAAGTGCATCATCAAGTGTCTTGACCATTCCTTTCTGTTGGGACCAACCATCTTCTCGATATTCTTTTGATTTCTCTGTTGGATATTTCTGCACAGCCCTTTGGTTTGGGGGTGATAAGGTTTGTAGCAGTCTACGTGTTTCACTCCATACTTAGCCAAGAGGTTCTCAATTAACTTATTGCGAGAAATGAGGCCCTCATCGCGATTATGGCTCTCGAGTACCAAACCTTGTGAATATATTCTTTTTCGGGGAACTTGCTCGCGATTTAGCCGTTGTTTGGTAATGCCTGCTGCTTCAACCCACTTTGATACGTAATCCACGACTACTACGAATATATAGATTTCCATGAGACATAGGAAATGGTCCCATGAAATCCATTCCCCATACATCAAACAACTCAACTTCCATAATGTTTGTGAGTGGCATCTCTGCTTGTTTGATATATTTCTGTTCTTTGGCACTTGTCACATCTTCTCACCAACTTATGTGCATCCTTGAATAGTGTTGGCGATGTGCTTTGATTGTAGAACCAACTGCGGTACATTGCGGTACCTCAAAATGTCCACCATAAGGTCTTTGAGTGACATTATTCTGAGTAGCATGGAGTTGTTCTTCCTCGGCTAGACACCTTCTTAGTAAGCGATGCGGACACAATTTATACAAGTATGGTTCATCCGGAAATATTGCTTTATGGTGTGGAAGAACCTATTCTTACGTTGATAGTTGAATCCTACGAGGCACAATCTTGCTAACAAGGAAGTTAACTATGTCGGCATACCATGGTGCGATAGTATCGGGCGTTATGGCGTTTGTGAAGGTGTCATAGGCGTGGTAGCGTCTTCAACTATTGAGACTCACGACAATAGTCTCTCATCGAGGAATTTTCTTTTATTTCTTCTTCACTGTACTGCATCAACATTCTCAAGCCTAGAAAGATGATCGTGACTTGGTTCTCCACCCCCTTTTTGTCACGAATTTCTAAGTCAAATTCTTGGAGGAGGAGAACCCATCTAATAAGCCTTGGCTTTGCATCTTTTGAAATTAAGTACTTAATGGCTGAATGATCGATTAAAAACAATAACTTTCGCACCCACTAAGTAAGATCTAAACTTATCAAATGCAAACACAATGACCCAAAAGCTCTTTTTGATCCACGAGTATAATTTAATTGGGCATCATCTAAGGTTTCTTGGCATAATAAATAGAATGAAAAATTTTTCCATACCTTTGCCCCAATCTGGCTCTACTGGCATAATCACTTGCATCACACATCAACTCGAATGGTTTGGACCAATGCGGGTGACTATGGTGGAAGCGATCGCCAAGCGATCTTGATTTGTTGAAAGCCTCATGACATTGTTCATCAAAGTTGAAAGCGTTGTCACGTTGCAATATGAGACACAAGGGTTTTGAAATTTTTGAGAAATCCTTGATAAATCTTCTGTAAAACCCTGCATGTCTAAGAAACTTACGACTCCTTTGATAGTTGTTGGTGGAAGCGACTTGTCAATAACATCAATCTTTGCTCTATCCACCTACAACCCTTTCTTTGATATTACGTGCCCTGACACTATTCCTTCTTGTACCATGAAATGGCATTTTCCCAATTGAGTGCTAGGTTGGTTTCTTCACACCTTATCGAGAACTCCTTCCAGTTATCGGGCATGCCTTGTATGAATCTCCATAGGCGAAATCGTCCATAAAGACCTCCATGGAATTTTCAATAAAATCGAGAAAATAAGGCCATCATGCACTGTGAAATGTTGCGGGAGCATTGCACGACCCAAATGGCATCCTACGAAAGCAAAGGTACCATAGGGACAAGTGAATGTTGTCTTTTCTTGATCTTGAGTGCTATAGCTATCTGGTTGTAGTCACTGAATAACCATCAAGGAAGCAGATAGAAGTCCTTGCTGCGAGCACATCTAGCATTTGATCAATGAATGGAAGAGGAAATGATCCTTCTTAGTTGCTTTGTTTAACTTTACGTAATCCATGCATATCCTCCGGCTATTCTTGTCCTTGTTGGAATTAACTCATTCTTGTCATTTGTTACCACAGTAACTCCTCCTTTCTTTGGCTTTTGCTTTATCTTGGACTTACCGGGAGCTATCACTAATAGGGTAAATGATTCTGCATCCAACCACTTGATGATTTCTTTCTTAACCACCTCCTTCATTATGGGGTTGATCTCCTCTGTCCTTGATACTATTCTTGGCATTTTCCTCAAGACGATTCTATGCATCTGATTGTGGGGTGATACCTTTGATGTCTGCCATTTGCCAACCAATTGCCTTTTATGTCTCTTGAGGGTAGTAATGAGATCATTTTCTGCTCTTGGGTGAGCTTGGAAGAAATGATCACGGCGAAGAATCATTTTCCCTAAAAGACATACTTTAAATGATCGGGTAACACGTTTAATTCCAAGGTAGGTGGCTCTTTAATGGAAGGCACATTCTTCTTGATTTGACTCCTCTTGCCCTAAAGATTCATACCTCTTTGTCCATGACTTTGGTGCATGGGGCTCGGGCGTGTACGTGCGCAGCTTGAACGTTACAATGTCTAGAGGAACAACTTCCCTACGCCGATAATTCTTGTATTTCATTGTTGCCCGAATTTTCTCCAAATGATCATTATCCTTGTTGAATTGTTTTTGAACCATATGATCAATGGCAACCACATACGAGCACTCCTGCGTGTTTGGATGCGGATATTTGAGTGCATTGAGGGCGTTGAACTTGACCTCTTGGTCATTGACTCTCATGATTAATTCTCCTTTACGCACATCAATGATCGTTCTTCCGGTAGCTAAGAATGGTCTTCCCGGAATGATGGGGACTTCTTTATACGCATCAAAATCTAAGATAACAAAATCCACTTTGGAAACACAAACTTGTCAACTTTAATCAAAACATCCTCTAATATGCCGCCGGGATAAACTCTACTTTTATCGGCTAAAGTTAGGCTTAAAGAAGTAGGTGCAGTTTGTTCTATACCAAGTTTATCATAAATGGACTTGGGCATCAAGTTGATACTTGCTCCCAAGTCACACAAAGCTTTTCCAATGTAAAAATCTCTAATGGAGCATGGTATAGTGAAGCGCCGGGATCCTTGAGTTTTCTAGGAAGTTTATTACGCATAATTAAACTACATTCTTGATTAAAGCAACGATTTCAAACTCCCTAGCCTTCTCCTTTTGGTGATAATGTCTTTTAAGAACTTGGCATAGTTCGGCATTTGTTGTAAAGCCGACCAACGAGAAGATTGATGTGTAGCTTGCTTTAACATTTCCATGAACTTCTTTGACTGCTTGTCTTCATGAGCCTTCTTCAATCTTTGAGGGTATGGTGGAGGAGGATACTCGGTACAAGCCTAGAAACACGATCTTGATTCTGGTTCAAAATTAGGCGTCGTAGCGTACGGCTTAGGCGTCACTGATATGCGGGTATCCTTCACGCCACTTGTGCTTGCCTCTTTCACTTTCTTTTTCTCTTTCTCTGGTACTTCTTTTTGCTTCTCTGTAATTCTTCCTCCACGAGGCATAGTTGGTTCGGGATATTCGGTACCACTTCTTAAAGAAATTGCATTTACTGTCCATTTACCCCATTATTACCATTAGGGGTTGATGATGGTGTTTGTTGTAGAAGGAAGAGATCCATTACGCCTTTGAGTGAGAGTGAAAATTTATCTGTCAATCGATTTTCGAGTTTTGATTGAAGACTCATGAGTTTGAAGGGTTGTCTTGCAATCACTTATGAAGTTCTTCATCATGGCTTCCAAAATTTGCTATTGTTGTTATTCTGCACTTACTTGCATCATGTTGTTGTTGAGGAGGAAACCACGGAGGTATTGCGGGAAGCGATATTCTTTGGTATTCGGTGCATTGTTGTTTCTCCATTGAAATTTGGATGATTTCTCAGTTTGAATTGTAGGAGTTGGAATAGGGACCATTTCCTTTGTTACGAGATACAAAGTTTCTGGTGAGGTTGTAAGGACACTCCTCATACACATGCCCTTCTTCACAATAAACACACTACTCTCCCCAGTGGGTAGGTTCAAGCTTCTGCTGTGATCTGCTTACCGAGGCGTGGCCACGTTTGAAGTACTCAAAGTTTTGATCATGTTGGTCAAGGTAGCCACTTGAGCGAGAAAGAAGCGATCAACTTCACTTATTTCATGGACACTGCCTTCTTTCGGGGAGTAAATCTATCGGATGGCCAATGAGAGTTATGGGTGGCTATGTCATCAATAAGCTTGCATGCCTCGAGAAAAGACATATTTAGAATGACACCACACGATGAAGCATCAAGTATCAACCTAGTGGGTTGATCTAGACCATTGTAGAAAGTCTCCATTTGGATCACTGCGGGAATGCCATGGTGTGGGCACATTCTTTGTAATTCTTTCCACCTTTCCCAAGCTTCAAATAGTGATTCCCCTTCCCTTTGTTTGAAGGAAGTGATATCATTTCTCGACAGCATTCTTGTTGGGAGGAAATACTTTGCAAGGAACTTTTACGCTAGCTCATCCCAGTATGAATTGAATTCGGCTCCAAAGAGTTCAACCAATTTTTAGCCTTATCCTTAAGTGAGTATGGGAAGAGCTTCAATCTAAAAGCATCCTCTGAGACTCCGGGGATGATAAAGTTCTTTGCACACATCCAGAAATTGCCTTAGGTGAGAATATGGATCTTCTTGAGGGAAACCTTCAAATTGGCCTGCAGTTTGCAGCATTTGGAACATCATTGTCTTGAACTCAAAGTGACCAGTATGAAGGGTTGGTCTTGCAATGCTGTTTGTAAATGGGCGGGGTTGAGCCGCGGCATAATCACGCATAGGCTGTCCCTGTCATTAACCATATCTTGTGGTCTGCATTGATGAGTTCTTTGCCTTTGGTAGTGTTCATCATCAACAACTATTGTCTCTGTATGAGTTTGTGGTCCACGACCTTGTCCTCGACTCCTCTTGGTGTATGTTCACCTCTAGAACCAGTGTTATGTTGGACATGGTTGGGTGTTGTTCTTGTTGTTGTTGCCTCCTTCTTAACCTTTGTTGTCTCCTTAGTTATGCAGAAAGTTCTTTGAGTTGGATCAAACTTCGAGGTTGATTCACTCCTTAGTTGATTGAACTAGAGCTTGAGTTGGAACTAAGCATCTGTTTATAACGTCTACCTGTTCAAACACAGAAACAACAAACAACACAGTAAAATTCCTTCAACTTGTGTTCTAATGCTTTGAACAATAAAAATTACAACAATCCCCGGCAACGGCGCCAAAAACTTGTTGCGCTTGTGTAATAGTGTGGTTTTTCGCAATTATAGTGCAAGTATACACATCGTACAAGTAATAAAGTGGATGTAAGTAAGAGATCGTTCCCCCGAGGATTGGTACACTTTTCAAAGTTCAAGTTTCAAAACACAAGAGAATCAAGTAACAAATCGGCAATAAGAGTTGGTTTTAAAGCTAGAGATGTAATAAAAACAAGTGAACAAATGTTGGTTGTGATTATGGATGAGAGGTTAGTTGAGTTGTTGCATGCAGAATAAATCCTTTCTTGTCGGGCGTTATAACGTTTGCGTTATAACGTACAAATGCTATTTCGTATAGGCGTGGCCCACGTTTGAGCATTTGTTGCAAAAGATTTGTGCTTTTCAAAGACAAAAGCGTCGAGTTTCAAGTATAAGAGGTCCTATGTCTAGGTTTTAAATAGGCCCACTCCTGTATTTTAAACACCCTGACTATGTTCTATGAACTATTATCCGTTCTATGTCTAGACTTAGATAAAAATGCCTAAATGTCTTTAGTGCACCTTTTCGTTCATATAAATCTTTGATTTCTTTTCATAGACCATGTCTATACCTACTGAGTCTACCTATTTTAAGAGGCTGACCTCAAAACAAGTTTGGAAATATTTTCACACAAAGATTTAAAACATGCAACGCCAATACTTTATAACATTAACTAGAAATTCCTTATAAGCAAAACAACAACTCAACTACAAAGTGTTTAGCTCATCTTGAGCATCTTTCTGAGAATGATAAGGATTGAGAACCCAAATACCATACATTACTGAGAAAAGGAACTAAGTGCAAAAGATACACCTAAGTAGCTCTTGACATGCCTGCATTTGTAGAGAGCGTTACAACGTTTGAGCCTCACGGCGGTGAGTGTGCGAGAGAAAAATAAAACAAAGTTCGAGAAAAGTAAAAACAAAGCGAGTATCTGTTTCCGGATCTTCTTTAATGCCTTCTACGAAGTGGATGAAGGTAGATGATGAATTGGAGTGAGTGGATGAAGGTGTATTCGTGTGTATGAGTGGTCTCAGAAGGATGCGGTGAGCCTTCATTAAATAGCCTCCTTGCTCACGTGTGGTGATGTCACTTGCCCACCTACCAGTCTGTTTCTTCTCTTACGCACGACAACATTCGATTCTTCTGATGTTTCTAGCGTCGACTCATGGGAATAGAAAGATCTTACGACTTTATATCTTTGACTATCATTGCTTAGCGCGCCAAAAGTGAGATCTTTCACCCTTGCTCTCTTGCACTTGATGAGGCGTGGTGAGGGACGTGGTAACGTTCAGCACTAAAATTCCTGCACAAGCACAAAAAGCATCAAAACGCTCTCAAGGGCACCTCTTGGTGCCAAAATTCACATATTTATTCAATTAACCTTTCACCCACTCAGAATTACGAAACTAACATAAAATTACTCAAATAAACCTTGTATTGCTAGAGAACTTGCATGATTTATTCTTGAGTGATTATAAATAACTCATATAAATATGAGTTATCATAACTCCGTTAAAGATCCGATGCTTGTGGGTATATTTCCAACTAATTGATTTCCAGTAAGCCTTAATTCTTCCAAAGATGGAAAGACTACAAGGTTAGTCAACGTACCAGAAAACTGATTTCCATCAAGATCCAACCTTTTCAACGAGGATACATTTCCAATGCATTTGGTGAGAGATATTATGTTAATACTTCAGCAATATTCCTCTTTATAAATTGATCTTATACGTGTGGAATGGTAAAAAGAAATCACAACTTGGGTCCATTAAGAAAGACCTAATAAAGACTCATAAGAAACAAACAATTACTAGGAACCCGCAAATTAATACTTCAGCAATCCCTCTTTATAAATTGGTCAAACACGTTTGCAACAGGAACAAAGGAAACAAAGTGGGTCCATTAAAAAAGACATAATAAAGACTCAAGAAACAAGCAAATTTCTAGAAACCCAAAAGTAATTGCATAAAATTTGAAGACTTTATTCAGTCATATGCCATACATTATCAAAATAAATAAATAAATAAATCATTATTTTGAAATATGGAAAAGAATAAGTTTTGTTTTCCAAAAAGAAAATGAAAATAATGAGTTTTTTTTCTATTTACTTTAGTTATATTTTATTCTCTACCTGGTTTGCATCAAAAAATAATGAAAATAACAATTTTTATTATATTCTTCATAGAAAATTGTAAAATAAATGTAACATAAAAGTAATATGAATTATTAAAATAAAATAAAAATAAGTATAATTTATCTTATGAATCTTCAACAAATATCGTGGTTAATTGATGAAGGTTGGCATAGGACTAGTATGCAAGGATGTGTGACTCATATTCTACAAAAACATGAGCTTAAATATCATTATTGGTGTGATAACTTAATTGGTGGATAATTTGTTACTCCCTCTCATTTTGGTACTTTTGACCTTTAATTTTTGTTCCAAAACAATGATATTTTAAAAACCAAATGTACAATTCACCAAATTCTTTCAAATATATCATTTATACTTATTGAGTCTTTTAGGATATGTTTGGGAGGATTTTGGAGGGGAGGAGAGGAGATGACATATTTTTCAATTCAAAATTGTGAAGCTATAAAGCGTCTCTAAATATAAATGAAATATGATTAAAAATTTATATTGTTATCTATTAAGTTATTCTTTTAGTTTTTAAAATCTCAACTATCTATATATATATATATATATATATATATATATATATATATATATATTAAAATATTTACTAATATTTTCCAAGTCTTCTCCTTTCCTCACCTCCCAATATCCCTCCCAAACATATCCTTAGAGTTCTAAAACATGGATTAATTGTTCCAAGACTCTTTTATTTAAATTTCAATTATCATAAGACAAATTAATTTAGTACTTTTTTAAAAAAAAATTGGGGAAGGGTAAAAAAATTATTAATCAAAGTGGCACTAATGGCTATTTTTACAACTGTCCCCGAGGGGAAGGGGGAAATTTAGTACTTAGCTAACACAAATTAATGATACCCTAATTTGTATATAACAAACTAAAAGTACCAAAGATTAGGAACAGATGAAGTAGTATTTATGTAACTGTTTTTCGGGAGTAGTATTAAAATTAATTTTTCATAAAAAAGGAAATGTCTTCAATTTATCCAAAACTAGAAAAAATCATGTACATTCGGACTAGTTACTCTTTAATTATGCATTTTTATAAATATATTTTAGTTATAAATTAAAATGGAGGAGAAAACAAACAAATGAAACAATGAACAATATAGCTTCTCATCATAATTCCACCAAGAAAGCACAAAGAGATAACAATCATTATTTTTTTGGTCAAAGATAACAATCATTATAAATTGATCCTATACGTGTGGAATTGGAAAAGGGACACAAGACTTTGGGTCCATTAAGAAAAAACGTAATAAAGACTTATAATAAGAAACAATTAAAGACTTGGGTCATGCTCCTAGGTGCTTCTTTTGTTGGCGAGTTGTTTTTTCTTCGACAACTACCAATCCCTTTGACCAAGTATTTTTACGAATTCCTCTTTCCTTTTTCTTTACCTCCCTCTGTCGGACGATCGTTCTAGTTCCCTTGGAGGCCAGATCTTTATTCGATATCTCGAATGAGACACCTTTGAAGGTGCAGTGATTATTTGTTGAGTAAACTCCCTCATTGTAGGTCGTATTACATCATGGTTCGCCAAAAGAATAACCAAGAGAAGCTTCCTTTGCCCCGACCTGTCCGGGAAGAGGAAACTACTCTAGGGATTGGACGGATTCTTCAAAAGAGAATTCCCCGAACCGTTCTACTAGGTCGGTGAGCTAATTGAAGGATTGGAATCAAGGGTTGATTATTAGGAGCAGTGCTCGGGATCTAGCTCTTTGGATAAGAGTAGCTCTTGAGAGGAGATGGTACAAAAGTTGTCTCTACGAGGAGATCTTGAGGAGGCGGGCGTTTTAGCGAGAATCGAGAAGTTCATATTTATGTATATCTTGAGACATTGGCCAAAATACATGCCCAACCTCCTTTTTTAGTGTTTGAGCAATATATTTTGGTGATCTCTTCTTGGCACCAACTCAACTACATCCCAATGGTTGGGTCTTCTTGCGTGCCTATCAGCCAGCCTAAGAGCATTTTGGTCGTAATGTCTCGGCCCCTTGTTCTTTGTTATCTTGACTTTGTTCGTTCCAAGAAAAATGCAGGTATTCCTTCGTGCTACCGAGAAGAGCTTTTTAGTCTTTACTCTGATTTAATCAAGGAATTCAAGACTCATTACGCTAGTGTAGATTGCGAGGAATGTTGCGGCGAGAATGGGGTTGTCGAATTATAAGCATGGAGTCCCCGTGAGTTCTAAGTTCCCTTTAAGTTGGAGCAAACACCACTATTCTCTCGACTCAAAATCGATTTTCTCGTTGCTCTTGAGAAATTGCATTAGAAGACCAGAGTCTTTATGGATGTTAGGAGAGTTGGCTTCAAATTAAGGCTTGAAGGGAAAATTAATACTTGTTGCAGGTGGGCCAAGCCCAATTCGGCCTTGGCTCTAGCCCAACCAACGCCATTAAGCGAAGAACGCCTGTGGATGGCTCAGATGGAAGTTATGTGGTTAGAAAATCAACGCATAAACAGAATGACTTTAGAAACCATCTTTCAAAAACTCTAAATGCAAATAAACCTTTGCGAGGATGCGAATTTGAAGGAGAAGAAACAGCGGTGTGGAGCACTGCGGATGTAGCCTCATAACACAAACCATGGTATATATTAGTGTAAACTTACGGAACTTAAATGATGGCTAATAAATGTTAAACTCTACTTGATGATTAAAGACAAAGCAACCATAAAATAAAAAAGCGTAAACTTTAAAAATATTATATTTTCCTAATTAAGTGTAAACTTACAGAACTTAATTGATGGCAAAGGGATCATCAACCTTGATTAAGATATTATCAAAAATCAGAACTAATTTGCTTGAGCATCAGATCAAGACAGCAACCAACACATCATCATTCAAAAAAACATCAAACTATTGAACCCATTGTAAAATATCCCTAACACTTGTTTTAAGTTTATGCTTATTTGTTACAGAAGTAATTCTGACATTTTGATGCGAACTTAATTATCTTCTTATTCTAATAGAATGATGGAATGGCCAAGGGAATTATTAATATAAATCATGACATATGCACATGGTAAGGTGGATTAAGAAAATTAAGAAAACTAAGGGATGACTTAATTCATTATAAATTAAGAACATTACGGGATGATGACGATCATGGGCAGGTAGATGTAGATCGTAGAAGTGCATAACAAACACTCCTCTAAGCGCGAACACCGATGTTCTAGTGTGATCCTGTACCTTCACATCTATTCCAGTCCTATAGTTAAATAGCACAGGTTTGGTTATGCACTACGCCAGATTTGTTTAAAAAAGGCCCCCCTATAACCAGTGTTTTTAAAAAAACGCTGCCCATCGCGTAGAAACGCGTGAGCCTTACCAGCGTTTCTTTAAAAGCGCTACGCATCTCACATGCGTTCTCACCATATAACCAGCGTTTCTTTAAAAAGCGCCACGCTTCTCATGCGTTCTCACCATATAACCAGCGTTTTTAAAAAGCGCCACGCATCTCACATGCGTTCTCACCATATAACCAGCGTTTCTTTAGAAGCGCTACGCATCATCCCCATTCGTTCTCACCATATCCAGCGTTTCTTTAAAAAGCGCTACGCATCATAATGCGTTCTCGGCATATTCAGCGTTTTTGAAAATGCCACCCATTGCCTTAAATATTTCTACCAACTAACTGTACATTAAACCCTCCCTCTCACTCGGTTCTCTCTTCCCTCGCTCTCACTCTCACTCTCAGCAAGCTCTGCGCGCAGTCACCCTACGTCTCTCTCTCTCGCTCACGTCTCTCTCTCTCGGTTCTCTTCTCTCCCTCACTCTCATTACGTAATCCTCTCTCAGCTCTCCCTCACTCTCGTTCTCTCTAGCACCACCCCAAACCCACAAACCCCCAAACCCCAAACCCCAAACCCACAATAACCCCCAAACCCACAAACCCCCAAACCCACAATAACCCCCAAACCCACATTGCTTGTCTCAATCCTCTCCAGCACCCATAGTCCTCATTGGTTGTCCTCATCTTCTCTCAAAGGTTAGTTCTCTATTTGGTTTTTTGTTTTTTAGGTTTTTTGTTAGGTTGGAGATGAATGTAGTTTGATTGTGAAAGGATAGATTTTTTTAAGCAAGTGTGTGTCATCTATATATATTAGTAAAATCAAATGTGTCTAAATCGAATATGCGAATTGTTTGTTAGGTTTTGGGAGTTTTTTTTGTCGGAGCTTCGCGATCGTTGTTCGAGTTTTTCCTGGTTCGAGAGTTCGTTGTAGTTCGAGTTCACAGCTGGTTGGAGATTTTGTCAGTGTTGCTTCCACTTGTTCAGGTACTTTTTTTGTTCTTTTGTTTATTTTATATGAAGAATTAATGACTATATAGAAGACATCAAAGTCTTTGATTTGTTTAGTTGAAACTACTAGCTAGTTGATCGAATGTCTTAGCTTCAATAAAATTGTAAATTCTCTTATCCGAATTTATTATAGATATTGGGACATTATGAATAGAAAGTGGATGTCCGCGCAATAAATCTGTCCAAGGAATATAGAGATGGAGTGGATTATTTTGTGAATCTATATTTGTTCAACGTTTAGGGAGATCTAGTAATATGATATGTCCCTCATTTACGTTGTTGCTATGTAAAATCGGTTAATGCGAGCGAGTTGTGAGGACATTTAAAGGGTAATGGAATTGATCAAACTTACACTTGTTGGACAATGCATGGTGAGGAAAGAGTTGAATCTTGAATTGGGTAATAATCTCGAGAGAGATGCACCGGTTGACACCGAAATACCTACGTTTGTTGGGGACGAATTTGAAGAGATGGCAAAGGCTTTTGAAGACGATCTTAATGACCAGTCCTCAAATGTTTGAGAAGTTGATAACGGATGCGAGAGACGCCTTGCAGGTTGTATGAGGTTGTCTTGAATTCACAAAATTATTGGTCGTGATAAAGTTGTATAACTTGAAAACTTGCCACGGATGGACGGATAAGAGCTTTCTTGAATTACTCACACTATTGAAATAAATGTTGCGAAGGATAATGTGCTCCCTTCTCGGACGTATGATGCAAAACAAATGTTAGGGTCCATTGGCTTGAACTATGAGAAGATACACGCTTGTCCCAATGATTGCATTCTATTTGGAATGAACATGCATTTTTAAAGTCGTGTCCTAAATGTAATGCATCATCGCGGTATAAAAAGAAAGATTGCTCGAGAAAAGGTGTTGTGGTATTTTCCCATAATTCCTCGATTTAGGCGTATGTACCGTAGTTCGGAAGATGCAAAACACTTGACATGGCATGAGGATGAAAGGATTAAAGATGGCATATTTACGACACCCGGCGGATTCTCCGCAATGGAAAATATTTGATATTGATTATCCCGATTTTGGGTTGGATCCAAGAAACCTACGACTAGCATTGTCTCGCGATGGTTTTAACCCGCACGGTATTGAGTAGCTCCACGCGATTACATGGCCCGTGATATTGGCGATTTATAACTTACCTCCATGGCTTTGCATGAAACGCAAATATATGATGTTGTCTTTGTTAATTTAGGCCCAAGCAAGCTGGGAAATGATATTGATGTATACTTGGCTCCTTTAATTGAAGACTTGAAGCTAATGTGGGAGAATGGAGTAGAGGTGTATGATGGGTTCAGAGAAGAAAGTTTCAACTTGAGGGCTATGATTTTTGGCACAATTAATGACTTTCCAAAGATACGGCAATCTATCCGGCAGAGTGCGATCACGAAAGGTCGGTGTGCATGCCCTATATGTGAAGATAACAACGATTGGATGTGGTTGGAACATGGTAGGAAGAATATCTACCCACGGTCATCGTAGATTTTTGCCATCTACTCATCGATATCGATTGTTGAAAAAGGCATTCAATGGGAATACCGAAACCCGTAAAGCTCCCACGGCTTTGTGGGTGAACAACTGTTTGAAAAGGTGAAGGATTTGAACATTAAATTTGGGAAGCCTTTTGCGGGAGAGGTTGCCAAATGGGGGTGGAAGAAAAAGTCGATTTTCTTTGACTTGCCCATTTGGAAGTCATTATATGTAAGACACTTCATTGATGTGATGCATGTTGAAAAAATGTCTTTGAAAGTGTCATTGGTACCTTACTCAATATGCCGGGAAAGACTAAAGATACCATCAACTCGAGGTTGGACTTGCTTAGTATGGGGTTGAGACCCAGGTGGGTCCGATAAAGAAGGGTACACGTACATATCTACCTCCGTGCACTCATACTCTATCTAAAAAGGAGAAGATAGTGTTTTGTAAGTTTCTTCATGGAGTAAAAGTTCCGGAGGGTATTCTTCAAATGTTACAAACCTTGTATCCATGAAAGACCTCAAGTTAAAGTCTTTAAAGTCCCATGATTGTCATGTTCTAATGGAGAATTTGCTCCCCATTGGTATACGATCCATTTTTGCGTAAGAAAGTGCGCTGGGACGCTAACCAAACTTTACTTACTTTAAGGCGATTTGTAGTAGAGTGATTGACCCTAGAAAGTTGCCATCATTGCAAAGAGAAATTATGTCACTTTGTGTGAGCTTCAGATGTATTTCGCACCTTCATTTTTTGACATAATGATTCATCTAACAGTTCATTTGATTAGAGAGACACAATTGTGTGGCCCATGTTACATGAGATGGATGTATCCGTTTGAGTGTTACATGAAGATATTAAAAGGATATGTGAAAAACCGATCACGACCCGAGGGTTGTATTGTTGAGCGCTACATAATTGAAGAAGCTGTTGAGTTCTGCACTGCCTATCTATCTAGTCTTGAATATTCTGCGGGACTTCCAAGGTCTCGTCACTTAGGAAGCATTAGTAAAGGGATGTCAGGATATAAAATAGTTATGGTGTCAAGGGAAGAACTACATCAAGCACACTTATATGTTTTGCACAATGCTAGTGAGGTTGATTCATATGTTGCCAAGCACATGAACATACTTAAGAGTGATTACCCATATAAGAGTGAAGTTTGGTTAACAAAGGAACACAATCGGAGTTTCATAGTGTGGTTAAAAGACCACATTGATTTCGAGTTTGCTATGAATCCTACTTTGATTTCAAAAAGATTGAGATGGTTAGCAAAAGGTCCAAATATGCATGTTTTCTCTTACACCACCTATCTAATTAACGGTTACACGTTCTATACAAAAACCCATGATGATCAGAGTAAAATGCAAAATAGTGGGGTGATTATTTATTTTTTTGACTGATTATTTATTTTTTTTGACTGATTATTTATTTTTTAACGGTTACACGTTCTAGACATGGATCTAATTTCCACTTCATTGATCTGATTATTTATTTTTTTGTTGGATTTTTTTAATTGGATAAATATAACAAACAATTATTATGTTTTATTGCAGGTAAGATGGCAGATCATAGTGATGGACATGATAGTGGTGAGGGCAGTGATCATGATGTTGCAAACTATATCGTAGAAGCGTGCTCCTCGTGGAATGACAAGAAAAAGGATATCATCAATGGTTAAGTAAAGGAAAAGAAAAATTAAGTGTAAGTTACTAATTAATTGCTAATTAACTTCATTCAATACTAAGTTTTAATTGTTTGTGATCTAATTTACTTTTTACATAATGCAGTCCAATGGAATGTTATGGTCCGCTAATTCGAGAAAATAGCACTCATTTGATTACTTTCCTTGGTAGTAAGGTAAAACAAATGATACCAATAACAATCACTACTTGGGTTCACACAAAAATCCCGCTTTGAAGAAACAAAAACATGAGTTGTGGGTAACAATACAGGTATATAATTTTAGATCTTTTGGTTATCTTATTTAGTAATTTTGTAGTCCCATATATATATATATATATATATATATATATATATATATATATATATATATATATATATATAAATTTATTTATATCATTTTCATTGAATGTGCATAAGCAGAAATATTTTGATGTGGATGATTCTAAAAAGGACTGGATAATGAAGGAAGCCGGAAAGTTACATAAAAATTTCAGAACGGCATTAACAAAAACTTGGCTGAAAGATGATAATGGAAACATCAATTGGAATCCTCCACCAATATATAGTGGGTTTATTTCAGAGGAGGATTGGCGGACATTTGTTAGGAGATGATGAAGATCCAAACTTCTTGGTTAGTGCTACTATCTATTAAGTTATAACATAAAATATATTTGACAATTATCTATTATACATTAATGTATACTTATCTCTCTTAATAGAAAGCAAGTGAACAGAATCGAAAGTGTGCTTCTGGCTGTGAGTATCCTTATAGAGGCGGTGCTACTCCATATCAACATATTGAAGAGAGATTGGTAAGGCACAATAAGCTTGATTTTTTAGTTTCATGAAACTTTTTATAAATAGTTTCTTAATATTTGGTAAATTTAAATATAGTTGGTGGAGAGTGGGAAAGATCCTACTAAAGAAGGTGTTGAGCGACATGTTTTGTGGGTAGAGGCTCGACTAAACAAAGAAAAGGAGATTGTTGATCCTAAAACTAAGGAGGTGTCTAAAAGAATTGTAAGTATTTCCTAAATTCAAGCTACTGATTTTAATTGTAACTTTTATGATTTTTATAATGTATTATACTTTTGTTTTGTGAATCAGGAAGCCATATCACGATCGATTGTCACGGGAGAGCTCACGATTGCTCAAAAGGAAATCCTTACACGTGCCTTAGGTAAAGAAGAATACTACTGGTCGCATAAGGGTCTTTGGATTTGGAGTAGCACCAACCGAGTACTTTGGACCAAAACATAAAGTCTATGATGAGAATCATGACTCGCCCACCACCGAGAAAGATGATGGCATTGTATGAAAGTTTGCAAGCTCAACTTAATGATATGCGATCGCTTTATGGCCATGTTATGCCACCAGCACCATCCTCGCTACACATAGCGAAGGCACAAGATAGTTGCACCATGCCACAACTAAGGTATTAATTGTTTTTATTATTTTGTGGTTTATAATTGATTTATTGTACATATATATATATATAACATCAAATAATGTCTTTATTATTTTGTGGTTTATAATTGATTTAGGACAACAATGAGTGTGAGTGTGAATTGTATATCTCAAACCCACATGAAATGGTTGCAATTGGCTTCACATGTAACGAATTGGGTCCCTTGATGCACAATTTACCCCTACCTCCAAATCATGTTAGAGTCAGAGTTGCGGTACCAATTAGGGAGGATGCACCATTGCCTACTCGATTGTGATGATTGATATCTCGACGGTCTCACAAGCAGTTGGTACCTTTGTGGCATGGCCATCAGACCTTGTCGTTGTAAGTGACAATATATTTGTAACTAACTAATTATAGTTTTTGTCATATAATTTGTGCTAACTAAGTAATTATTTTTGTTTATACATAGATGCGCCAAAATGAAAAATCTAAGAAAGTGTCTACCGGCAAGAAAAGGTCTCCTTTGAAAAGTGTTGGCAATGAAATATCTATTGGCAAGAAAGTGTCTCGATCCACCCCTTCTACAAAAGTGTCTCAGTCCACCCCTTATGTAGAAGTTTCACAGCCTGCGTCTCCTCCAAAAGTGACTGATCAGCCCTCCTCTTCTCGCCAAGTGACTCATCCCTCCCCTTCTCCAATTGTGTCTCAGCCCGCCTCTTCCTCTTCCATTAGTGAAGCTTATATGAATATTGGTCAGGCCGACGCGTACGAGAAATACATGATGAAAGACAAATTGCTTATCATAAATTTTGATGAAGAAATTTTTGGAGCTAGCGGTCCAGTAATAGTCGGACATGAGGATATTCGTGCTGTATGTGATTCGGATGAGGCAACCGGTATTGTTATGAATATATATGTCAGGTACTATGTAATTTATTATTTGACATTGTCGATTTTATTTTATTATATCGTTAATTTAATTTATATATATATATATATATATATATATATATATCTAAATGTAGGTACTTGTACGACTTAGAACGTGCACACATAGATATTTGTTCTTGTGTCAGGAAAGTACAATCTTTCATCAAGTGAATCCCGATCCGCCAAATTATCAATCACTTGTGGAACAAAACTAGGTCATTTGTTCAAACTTATGTCAATCAACGCTTCAATGAAGCTCAAAATAGAAGTGATGATGTCTTACTTCTAGCACCTGGTTAATCTAGGGTAAGAATTTTTACTCATTAATTCTTATATAACATGCATTTTTTTAATAGTAGTCAATTACTTATTCGTAAATTTATTTTGTAGGAGACATTGGGTTTTGTTTGCAATTAATCCTAGGAAAAAACCAGTGTATTACCTTGACTCACTTCAAAATCATTACAAAACCACATGGAGTTTGTGGAGCTTTTTAATGTGTGTGTTTATTTTGTGTCATTCGCATATTTCTTACTTTTACTTATATATGTATATATTGTTATTAATATAGTTATATGACATTCTATTCAAAGACTTTAAGGACATATTGGGAGTGGATAAATTAACGGTCAAATGGTTACCAATAATTGTAAGTTTCTAACTTATACATTACATTATTTTGTCAAAAACTGTATTCAACTCTATTTAACAATTAACTAATCTTATGTTTTGTAGTGTCCTAAACAATTCAATAACATTGATTGTGGGTATTACGTCATGAAATATATGAAGGATATTATTACCCAAAAGAAAACGACTATCCCCCGTCAGGTATCTACTTATAATATATTTTTATATGATTTCGATTTAATAGTGGTTCTTTCCAATATTTAACCATTTCAATTCTAATTTTATTTATTTATATAATTTCAAAGTATTTTAGCGATTGTCAAAGCCGGACATACTCATTGAAAGGCAGATTCTTGAGCTTAGGGAGAATGGTGCGATTATGTCTCCCGCTTTTTTTTAAAGTTTCATTTGGCTACATATAAGTTAGCCTAGCTAGTTTTTGGTTCATAATATTGTAACTTGATAGCTTGTTTTGGATACATATGAATTAGATAATGAAACTTCTTAGCTATTTTGTTTTGGTTCCTCTTATGTAATTTGTTTCTGTTATATGTAATTTGGGTTCCTCTTAGCAATTTGATTTTGTTATGTATTGGATTGGATTGGTTGTGTACAGGTAATTTGTAAATATAAAAAGGAAAACACACAAAACAGAAAAAAAAATTAATTTTTTTTTTGACAATATTCAGCGCTTTTAATGAAGCGTTGGGTATTTAGTAACACAAATAGGCAATATTCAGCGCTTTTAATAAAGCGCTGGGTATTTAGTAACACAAATAGGCAATATTCAGCGCTTTTAATGAAGCGCTGCGTATAAGGGGTAATATTCAGCGCTTTTTAAAAAGCGCTAAGTATCTGGGAGGACGCTTTGGATATATTCAGCGCTTTTTAAAAAGCGCTAAGTATCTAGGAGGACGCTTTTGATATATTCAACGCTTTTTAAAAAGCGCTGCGTATCTGGGAGGACGTGTTTTGCAATGGGTGGCGCTTTTTAGGAAGCGCTGCCCATTGTTGGAGTGAATAGCCATCGCCACGCTCACGTAGCTACCAAAAGCGCTGCCCATAGATGAAAAAAAACGCTGCCCATCTACTAGATCTGTTGTAGTGATGATAACAACAATTTTTATTTTGATTTCTTAGTGATATAACATTAACGAAAACATAAAATGATAAATCTTACGTGTTGTGTGAAAGTATTTGTTTGATATGTGCCATGACAACATAGGCTGGTTCCTGAAATTATGAAACCATTGATATCGTTACTTGATACACATCATACAAATAAATGAAAAAACTATTTGATATAGGTTCTTTTGATAACCACCATGTGAATCTTTAAGGTTTTAAATAATATCCGAGTGGGAGGAGCCGCTGCTCGCAATGAATCAAGGTGGACACGGTGATAGCGAAGGAGGAAATCAAAAAAATTGTTTCGCGATTCATGCCGATTTAAGCTTGTTTATTATGTAACCAATAGATTGTTGTATGGTCGCTCATCGAATAAATTATTTTTCCTCCGAGAAAATGTATGCTTACGTATGTATCTCGTGTAAAAGAATATTTCCATTCAATTGATTTTTTAGGTTTTAATTGGGAATTCAAATGAATTAATAGAAAGTTTTGATTAGGAAGTTTTAATTGGGAATTCAAATGAATTAATATGAATTCAATTGTAGATCCTTATTTAATGCGAAGGATTTGATTAGGAAGTTTTGAAATTACATTAACCATAACCGTGGGATGATAATAAAATGTGGTATGGAACATCCTGACCATCCACACCAATGTTTTAAAACTCGAGTCTGTGACCGACTCGGTGAAGGTACCGGGTCACTGGGTCAAGGGTCGGACCGAAGGGTCGGCGTTAAACCGCATGACCATTAACTCGGTCTTGATTAGAAATTTTATCAAAACTTAATTTACTATTAAGCTCACGAAAAACTATACTTTAATTTATAAATTTCATAGATGTAAAAATTAATGTATTAATAAAAATTGTACTTCAAAATATCTTATAAATCATACTTTAAACTACCATATATATATATATATATATATATATATATATATATATATATATATATATATATATATATATATATATATATATATATATATATATATATATATTATTAATCTATACATTATTTGAAAATAGCAAATTATCAATGCATCTAAAAGCATCCACAGTCTTTCATAATCTACATGTTATATACTATTTTTGCAACAATTATCACAAACTTCAAATGGCCGAGTGGTAAGGCATGTGCAGCGCCATGCATTGCATTATGATATATATATATATATATATATATATATATATATATATATATATATATATATGAGCTTCTCACAAGAGTAAAATTTTAGTTAGTAATTATCGCTCTTCTCAATATTTAAAGCAAGTCCCGCCACTAACTATTCGAATTATACGGTTGGTGTGGTCTCAATTACTTGTTTACTCCTACTTTTTATGACTAGTCACTCACATTCGTACATAGGTGTGTTGATTGTCCTCTTCCTTTCATCCATATATTTTTTGTGATTATTTTTTACCTATTTTCAAGTTTTTTCATCTCAATAAAATACAATATTTATGTTTTTCATCTTTGTTTTTTTTTTTCTACGTGTTTTTATTCCATTTTATTTTTCTATTATGTTTTTATAAATTTAAATTTAATTTTTTATTAAAGTATCTCTATCGTATCTTGATTTTCAAAATTTTCTCTCAAAATTCTCGTATCCGTGTATCAATATCATATCGTAACCCGTATCCTATCGCATATCCAGGCTTCATAGCAAGAAATCTAAACAAACGAAACATATGGTTTGATTGACTACGTCTTGGAGAATATGGCTTGCAAGGAATGACGCGCTGTTTTTAAAAACGAGGAAGCGAGTAATGAATCCGTGGTGAATCGCATCAAGTGTTTAACTTGAAGTTGATGTGTTTATAGATTGAATTGTAATTCATCTTTCTCTATTTCAATGTGGTTGGGCTCATCCACTTCATTACCTAAAATCAATAGAATTTTCGCATATCTAAAAAAAAAAACTTTTTGGTACCCCAAAAGTTATTATCAAGCTCTACCGTACTGCTATACAGTATGCATTACTGAACAAAATACAATATACATATTCAGTGTTAATTTCTGGTGGATTATATTAATCACGTTCTAGATGTTGCGTATAGACAGAAAAATTTCAGACGAGGAATATATTCTTGTGATTAAAGTCTGCTATATCGTGTATACTTCAAAATGGAACCAAAGGAATAAAGACATTTCCAAAGTGAAGCCAAAATCATGATGTTGAAAAATGAAATTAAAATAACCTCACAAACTGATAGTAGTAGTTTCCAGTAATCTTGAAAAACATAACATATAGAAAAATGAAGTAGAAGAGCCTAACGGATATCATAACATCCTTCCAATCATCTTCTGCAAGCTATTATTCATTTCTTAGCGCCACTGAAAATCAATCATAAAACACAAACTAATTAAGTGAACAAAGATAATTTTACTACACAATGAACAAAAAAAAGAAAGTGATACTTACAACAAGCAGTTAGAATTCAATTGGAAGGAGCAACAGCAGAAAGATTCTCATAATAATGAAAAATATCCGGCGATGATCCATCACTCAGAAAAGGACTAAAACTTCGAAGCCTCTTAATACTTGAATCCAAAAGATTGCATGCTATGAACATTTTATTGATAGAAAACACAAGCATGGAGTCCACGTCATCCTTTCCTTGACGAACAACACAAAAAATATCAATCGATGCAAAATCACGTAAGCTCATTCGTGGACAAGCATCTAACATAGAATCAGGTTTAATATGGAACTTCACAGACCAACTACGACGATCTTCACTCAACTCCAAAATATCAATTTCAAAATCAAGAATCGATTGTAATACCACATGAACACGTCCACCAGATACACCATAATACTTTTCTTTTTTATTTTCACCAAATCCAACAGGCATTGGAAATTTCTTGAAACATTGATTCTCCACATCAAAGTACTTCGAGTATCCAGCATTACGCTTCCAACCGAATATTGCACCATTGCAATAAATCGCTTCAAATGGAAAAGGTGCTTTGAAATTCACTCCAGGTTCATTCCAATGTTTAGTTTCAGATGAGTACACATTAACAACATAATCAGAATCAAGATTCAGAGAAACTAATCTTGCAAAGTGATTCTTGATATCATCAATATTTGAAAAATCCCTAAATCTAATCGAAACGATTTTGAAATGCGGTGATTTTAATGGTTCAAAACACAAGAAAAGAGAAAGCACCGAAGAACTAAAGTGTCTGGTAGGGTAGTTAACAGAAACAAGTTGATTAGTGGTTGGATTGTGAACATAATGCTTAACTTTTAACGGATCGTTAGGGCTTTGTAACAGTCTTCCTTCTAGAAGAAGAAGGCCGTTAGAGGATTGCATAATGGTGATATTCATGCAAGGAACATTAACGTAACGAAAGTTAGAAGAATCGGAAGAGTCATTTTTGAGAGGGATGATTGGGCATTTGAGAGGTGAAGGTTTAGTGACAGTGCTGCCAAGCATGAGAGCAGAAGGGAAAGGACGAGAGAAGTGTTTGTACTGGCGAAGAGTGTGTGAATGACAGAAACGTGGTTCGGAGATGAGAGTGAGCCATCGGTTTTGAATCGGAGGAGTGGTTTTACTGGGAGACAGAGAAGAATCTCCTTCAGAATGTCTTCGCTTGATTCAACTTTCTTCGCCATTGATTTCTTGAAGAGTAAACTATTCAGACACAAGCACGCCCGGTATTACAGCAATACAAACCACCATATATATATATATATATATATATATATATATATATATATATATATAGAAGATAAAAAGTTAGGGGTAGGATCCTCTACCATTGAAGTCTCTAACTTTCTCTACTTTTCTCTCTATCTCTATCTTATTTTGCTTTCTCTCTCCATCTTAAATTATTATTATTATTTTATCTCTCAATTTTGCCTAAAGTTAGGGAAAGTTAGAAACCTCAATGGTAGAGGATCCATTTCTAAAAGTTAGCTGACCATCCGTATTTTCACGTTCCAAAGAAACGCATCGGATGATGCTTCACCTACAATTTTAATTATTAATTACTTCTATCGATGAAATTGCATCTAATTAATTCATTACATCTATCGAGCAAATTGCATCTAATTAAGCAGAGTGCATCGGAACGGACAAAGTTTTAAGAAAATGTGAAACTAAAAGAAATTTATTCTTGTACAAGTAACAAGCTATTCACATTCTCTCAGTCAAAAAAAAAAAGTTAGTTGTTTTATTTTTGGCAAAATTATACTAGAGGACCTTTAAATTATTTATTTATAACAAGTCGATCCTTTAAGTTTTTTTGTAATTAACAAATAGGTCCTTTTAGTGATTACTCTAACTTATATATTTTGATCTAATGCTACTTTATATATTGTGATTACTCTAGCTTATGTATTTTGATGCAACCAAACATATTTTGGTGTATTTTGATGTAATCAACGATATGACATTTTACTAAAATGGTCAACGGTGTCAATATTGGGTAACTTAAATGGCCTATTTGTTACAAAGAAAACTTCAAGGGCCAACTTGTTACAAATAAATAACTTAAAGATCATTTGGTATAATTTTGCCTTTGTTTTGCTAGAAATGAAAAAATAATGAGACAATTCAAATAGAGAAAACAATAAAATTGAATTCCAATTATTAAGAGTCTTCTTTAAAAATAATGAAATCATGTACACTACTAGAAAAAACCGAAATTGAGACGGACAAATTTCATCTCTCAAAGGGAGAAATTTCATCTCTACACGCTTAGAGAGAGAACAGGATTCGTAGTTGAGTTAACGGTCACAAAGCTTTAGAGACATTTTTGGAGTTCATCTCTAATTAAAGATGAAATATTTTCGTCACTAACGTTAAATAGTTAGTCGTTAACGTTGAAATGTATAATTTGTTCCTATCAAAAAAAATTCTCTAACAGAGACTGACAGCCCTGTTCTCTAATATTGAGATTGAGGAGGTTGTTTGTTTATATGAGGGAAAGTTAGAACTGCTTAAAGACGAAGTTAGAACCTTCTTCAGAGAATTTCATGTTAATGCTAAGCTCCCAAAGGATTTTTCTTCATATTTCCTTGATTCCCAAGGTTGCTTATCTTATGTCACTTGGGAGTGTTAGGTTGACCTCCCTCCTTGGGTGTTTATACAAGTCGGTGGATAAGGTCTTGCTAGCTTGCCTAGGAAAGGTTATGGATAGTTTAATGGATAACAATCAATCGCGTGCGTGCGTGCGTGTGTGTGGGTGTGTGTGTGTGTGTGTCACTACAAGAATAATTGAAATTACAAGGCATAACTTTCTGGCAGATTTTAATCCCCGGGAAACATTCTGGCGGATTTTTGTATTTTTTGGGGGATTTAATCCGACAGAAACGTTTGGGGGATTTTTGACGTTTTTGGCGGAATTATATCATTTGTGGCGGATTATAAAGTGGAAACAAAAACGTTTCGGACAAAAAAAAAGGATCCGCCAAAAAGGCGGTCCAATCCGCCGGAAACGCAAGCTGATAAAATAGGGGGGAAATTTGAAATTTAAAATTCCGCCGAAAATGACCAGAATCCGCCGAAAACACACGCACGTATTCCCAGGCGTTTCAAACTGCAACAAATCCGCCGAAAACGCTTCAACGGTCCACGCGGTCTTCAAGACAACAAATCCGCCAGAAAGAACACAAGAATCACTAAAAATACCTCTTCAATGCAACGGTTCGAGCCTCAAACCCCTTCATATATCCCATTTCTTCCATTCCTTCATACACTCATTCTCTAAAACTTTTATAACTTCTCTAAAATTCTTTCACTCAAACTTCTTCTCCTCTCTCAAACTTCTGATCTAAAATTAATTTTTTTCTTCTCTCTCAAACTTCAAGGTATGTTTTAGTTTATATTTTGTTTTAATTTATACTTTGTTTTAAACTATTAGTTACTAATTGTGGTATTGTTTGCTTAGGAGTTGTTAGAGTTTGGTGACATCTGCTTGTTTGTTCAAAGGACTCCAATTTAACATCAAGTCAGAGACCTCTCAGCACCACCGGTTAGTTATTGAAGTTATTAGTTGTGCTTAAACGTTATTTGATGTTATTAGTTAGAATTTGTTCAATAATTAAATATGAAATATTATAATATATTAGTTAATATTAGTAATTAATTACTTAATATTAGTAAATAAATTAGTAGAAATAAATATTAATGTATTTAAATATATTTTTTAGTTTTAAACTTTTGTTAATATTTTTTAATAAAAATACATAAATACTAAATAAAATAATTAATATATTTATTAAATTTTAATTTTTGTTAATATTTTAGAGGAAATACGAATTATATAGTTAAAAATAAATTATATCTATTTATTAATTATTAATTTATATTTTTAATACTTTTAGATAATTGTGAAATACAAGAATATATTAGTTTTTGAAAATTCATTATATTATCATTTTTTGTTTAAGTTGTTAAAATCTATTATATTTTTGAAAATTCATTATATTATCATTTTTTTGTTTAAGTTAAAATCTATTATATTTTGAAAATTCATTATATTATCATTTTTGTTTAAGTTGTTAAAATCTATTATATGTTGTTAGTTAATAGAGTGTTAGTTAAAATGACTAATATTTACGTTTACTCATAACATAATATATAAAATGTGTTAAATTTTTTAAAATCTATTTATATTATAATTAATTAATGTAATGTTTACATTGTTAGTGTATGTAAATATTTGTATGTGTATATGTGTATGTGTATGTATGTATGTATATGATCATATGATATTTGTATGTGTATGCGTATGTATGTGTATGAGTATGTAAGTAAGAAAATATAAAGTTTGATTTATTATTTATGAAATGAAAAGTAATAGTTATTGTTTATGATAATTTTTATTGTAGTACGTAGTACTAGGATCTTGAAAACATGGATTGTAGTTGGATGTATGATCGATTATTTCCTGGAAGAAGCAGTTTAAAGAGACGTTTTATGTAATGAGTAGAAGAGTTTTTATTTTTGTGCTAAGTGTGACGAAGGATTTGCGCGAGAAGGGGGAATTAGATGTCCGTGCGCGAAATGTTCAATTCGATTTATAAAAAATGAAGATGAAGTCAGAATTCATTTGTACAATAATGGGTTTAGGCCAGATTATTGGATATGGAGTCGCCACGCGTAAGTAGCACTGGGGGTACCGCGATAGCCGTTCTCGCGTTAATGTTCCGGTTGAAGTATATCTTTCAAGTACTAATGTTCCGGTTGAAGAAGTAGCTTCCACATCCGGATCTCGCCAAATCATGCAACCGCGTTAGATGTTTATCGTGGAATGATATCTCATGCCGTTGGAGTAAATTTGGATTTTGAAGAACCTAATATGATGTCAAGAAGTTCCTAATGAGGAAGCACAATTGTTTTACACGTATTTGAGTGAGACAAATAAACCATTATTTGAAAGATCTAAAGACTCAAAATTATCAATGTGTGTTCGGTTGTTGGGTCTTAAGTCTCAATTTAATGTTGCCGAGTTGTGCATGGAATATATGACCAAAATGATGTTTGATGCAACCCCTATTAAGGGACTTTTTCCGCAGAGTTTTTATGATGCTAAAAGACTGGTATCGAAGCTTGGCTTAAAATCTAAAAGAATTGATTGTTGTGTGTCTGGTTGCATGCTCTATTATAATAATGAGTTTGACATAAATGATGGAAAAAATTTGACGGAATGCAAGTTGTGTGGAGAGCCACGCTATCGTGTCAGCAAGAGAGGGATGAGCAGAGGCAAACCGGTTCCACGAAAAGCAATGTTCTATCTGCCGCTTATACCAAGGCTACAGAGGATGTTTACATCAATGGAGACTGCTGGTAAAATGACGTGGCACCATTAAAATAGAAACAATTCTAGTGAATTACGTCACCCATCTGATGGTGAAGCTTGGAAGCATTTTGATTGTGTTCATCCAGATTTTGCCAGTGATCCACGCAATGTTCGGCTTGGTTTATGCTCTGATGGTTTCACACCCTATATTCAAGCATCGGCATCACCGTATTCTTGTTGGCCAGTTATTGTTACCCCATACAACCTTCCACAAGAAATGTGTATGTCTAAACCATACATGTTTTTAAATGCTATTATTCCGGGGCCAAGCAATCCAACAGCTGGTATTGACGTATATTTGTAACCTTTGATTGATGACCTAAAAAGGTTGTGGCATGGTGTTTTAACTTATGATGCAGCACGCAAACAAAATTTCAGAATGAGGGCAGCTTTGATGTGGACAATTAATGACTTCCCTGCCTATGGAATGTTATCTGGATGGGGAACACATGGTAAGATGGCGTGTCCGATTTGCATGATTGACACAAGGGCTTTCACTCTTAAATACGGAGGGAAAACTTCGTGGTTTGACTCGCATCGTAGGTTCTTACCTATGGATCACCCATTTAGAAAGCAGAAATATGCATTCATCAAGGGACATGTTGAAACAAGTGGACCTCCTCATAGTTTGACACCATAGGAAGTTTGGGACAGTGTTAAAGACATCCCTCCAGTGGAAGTCGTAGCGGGAGTTGTTTCTCGCCCGTAGGCTATGGGCAATGGCACAACCGACAAAGAGAATTATCTTTTGGGAACTTCCCTATTGGAAAGATAATCTCATCGAGACACAACTGGATGTAATGCATATAGAGAAGAATTTTTTTGATAACATATTTAACACTGTCATGGACGTGAAAGGTAAAACGAAAGACAATGAGAAAGCTAGGAAGGACATAGATCAATATTGTAGACGAAAGGATTTGTTGTTGGTTGAGCAAGGTACTAGGACATTGAAACCCAAAGCCAATTATACTTTATCTAAGGAAGAAGCAAAAGCAGTTTATCGGTGGATAAAAGAGTTGAAAATGCCAGACGGTTATTCTTCCAATTTATCTAGATGTGCGGATGTGGATAATGGGAAGTTGCATGGGATGAAGAGTCATGATTGTCATGTATTCATGGAGTGCTTACTTCCCATCGCTTTTAGTTCGCTTGCCAACACACGCTTTGAACCCGCTAATTGAAATAAGTACATACTTTAAGAATTTGTGTTCAAAGAACCCTAAAAGTTGATGATCTTACAAAAATGGAACAAGACATCCCACTTATCTTATGCAAGTTGGAGAGAGTATTTCACTGGTTTCTTTGATTCTATGGAGCATCTACCGATGCATCTCGTGATCCGGCTAAACTTGGCGGACTGGCCCAATACAGATGGATGTATCCGTTTGAAGGTCGCTTATTTATTATAATATAAAAGGAAGTTTAAAAATAACATTATTAATTAATTAACATATCGCTTTATCTATGGATACACATACTTTGTCAATGGATACAAATTTCACAATAATGAATGGACACACAGGCGTAGAAACAATCAATAGTGGAGTTTGCATGAAGGGTGTCACGGAGGTGGTGAAGGTGATTTTTATGGTGTGATTCAACACATATACGAAGTTGCACTCTATCTAGACTATAGTCGACGGTAGTGCTTTTTATTGTAATTGGTTTGATCCGTCGCTTTCGAGGAACAAGGGTGAATCCAAAGTCAAAATACAATCGACATTAAAATGAGTAGTAGATATCGATCGTATGATCCGCTCATCATTGCTCAAAATGTGAGACAAGTCTATTATGTCCCTTATCCATCAACGCGATCGATAGGCGTGGTTGGTGTGTCGCAATTAAGACAAAACCAAGAGGCCGGATTGAGACAAATGACACACTGGAAGATGTCCCATTTCAAATGGATGAGATGTCTAATGTAAATGAAGTGATTCAAGTTGAACCCATTACTCGTTTATGTGATCAACCAAACACCGGCGATGAAGTTGATGACGAAGAAGATGCTGATGAAGA
Organism: Oxytropis ochrocephala; assembly: GCA_020916435.1. NCBI lineage: Eukaryota > Viridiplantae > Streptophyta > Magnoliopsida > Fabales > Fabaceae > Oxytropis > Oxytropis ochrocephala. Next base: position 57,323,276 of record CM037090.1, on the reverse strand, counting down.
TGCAGAAGACCATATTAATGTATCAAGAATTCCCTGCTCATCTGATGATGATGATTTTTAGAATGAGTGGGATTCAAATTAGTTTTTCTAGTTATTCAGTTTTATTTGGTACTTAATTAGTAACTGGTAATAGTATGGATATTTATGGTTATTTTGTATGAATATTTGTACGAATGTTTATGCAATATACATGTTTCTTTATTTAATATTTAAATGTATGTATATATATATATATATATATATATATATATATATATGTATGTATATAGGTATGTCATCATCCGATCCTCATCCGATCGTGACGACACACACGATGTTCCTCCACCGTCGCGGATACAGGGTGGGAGGAAGAAGATTATTACTCGCCTAACGCGCGCACACAGACACGCGTCGTTGTGTTGTTCCTCTTGGCGATATTTGCCAAAGCCAAATACAAAGAAAGTAGTAGTAGTAGTAGTGCACCTCTTCCGGTGACTGTTGGCGAGGAGGACTTACGGCCGACACATGTTGAAGATGGTCGTGTCATCGTGGTGCCTCAAGGAGATTCGTAAGTATATTATTTATTAATTTTTGTTGCCTTTTATACAACTTCCGTGGTCCAAATTCAGCTTTTTTAAAAAATTTCAGGTTTCTTCCTTCAAAGCCTGCAGCCACCGCAGTCATAAACTCAATTCAGCAGAATTTCCAAAAAGGTTGGAAAAATTGGACTGCAGTTAAAAAAGATAAAGAAGATAACAAAGACTATTTTAGGGCCATGCTCAATTCTTTCTTGGTAAGTTCTACGAAATAATTAATTTTTAATTATTTTATTGAATTGTTTAATTTGTCTGTATTAACAATATTCTTCTAAATTTTTAAAATAGGAACAATGTACATGGTTACCAGAGCAACAGAAAAATGTTGAGCATGCGTTCAACAAGACATGTAGTGATAGATATTTCAAGCATCATGGGTGTACGGAAGATGAAGGCAAAACCTGATTTTATGGGACCAGAGGCTTATACACAACTGGAAGAGTATTGGAAGACAGATGAATTTAAAAATAAACAAGAGAAAGCTAAGAAGAACCGTGCTTCTGAAAATGGCTACTGCAATCACGCAGGTGGATGTGTTAGTGCTGGAACTCATCACCAGCGCATGGTACGTAATTTTATAACTATTACTTAATTCATCAATTAATTAAATTTATTAACTATGTGTTAAGTAGTTCTTATTAAATAATAAAATTATGTATCTAGGAGGATGAACTTGGATGGGAGATCAGTTTGCCTGAGTTGCATCGCAACTTGTATCTGCGAGAGGAGGATGATACATTTATCCACGATAGGGCGAGGAGGATTCAGGTAAAACTACATTATGTTATTAGTTATTTATCTTTAAATACATATATATATATATATATATATATATATATATATATATATATATATATATATATATATATTTCTATTGTTTTTATTGTTTTTTTTATTAATATTTATTTATTTATCTGTTGTTTTTTTAGGATGCTTATGATGCTGGGATGACCGAGTGGCGTGAGTCTCAGCTGCAGAGCAGTGGGAGCACATCAGTCGATCCTGTGGAGGAGGCTAGAGTGGCTCGCTCTATTTGGGATAGAGCAATTGGCCCGTAAAAGAGTGATCGTTGACGTGATCCGCAGCATGGGACCCAAGTTCTTCAAGGAAAGCATTCTCGCCGAGTCGATCACATTCGGGTGACGAGAGTACTGGTCGTTCTTATGTTGCTCCCAACGCAGTTGCTAGAATTGACCCAGCAATTTAACCAGAGATTGAACGAGCAGGCGGAGCAACATGCACGACAACTGGAAGAGGTTAGGGAGCGACAGAGGATAAGTGAGGAGCGCGCTGCTGAGCACGCTAGGATTATTGAGGAGCGCGCTGCTGAGCAAGCTAGGAGAACTGAGGAGCGCATTCAACAGTTGATGGCTCAGATGAACCAGCCTTCAAGGCCATCGTCATCATCACATATGGCTTCCTACCAGCCGTAGTCTTGGCCTCAAGATCCTCCGCACCCTCGCAGAAGATCCACACCCCATTATTCTCAAGCAGATTCACCCCAAAGAAGATCCACCCCAAACGACAAAGCAAAGATTCACCCCAAAGATCCTCCCAAAGACAAGCCACCACCCCAAGAGTACCAGATCAACCCCAAAGAAGAAGATCCTCCCAAAGCAAAGAATCACCCCAGCTCTTCAATAATATTGATCTGAATTATAATGCGTTTGAGGCTGCTTTGTTCGGTGATGACATCTGTAATACCCCAATTTTGTCCGCCCTTTTAACTTAAGCCAATTTCAGTTATCCAGCCCAACTAAGTCGAAATACCGTTGTTTAAATTAGGCGTACACGCCGAATGATCGATCTTTTCGTATGCGTTCTTCAATTTAATCTTCGTATTGGGTTTAGTCGCATATAAGTAGGTCTACCAAAAGTCATTTTTCTAGAAATTTGGCTTGTCTTTTCAATTCAGGCTTAAGAATGCGATTCTGAGTTAATTTTAGTGTTTTTAGTTAATGAGTCCATTTCTTCTATTTGAGTCTCGTTTTAGCGTATTTGTCTGGTCTGGCCCGTTCTCGTCTTTGTGTTTGGCCCGACTCCCTTTCTTATTATTATTCTTATTTTGTGCAGTTAATTTATTTTGAGCATATATATAGTCCAAAAATGCAAAAAAAAAAATCTATTTAATTTTTATTACAACTTAGGAGAGTCCAAATGTCCAAATGTCAAAAATAAATAAAAAAATACATAAAAAAGGGAAAAAATCAAAGCGTTGGCCTGGTCCGCTCCGGCCCATCGAAAAAAAATCAAAGCCCGGTCAAACAAAATTAAATGCTCTGACCTAAATTCTCTAGTATAAAAATACAGTCATAGGTCAGCCAACAGGCACCTCAAAATTACCACCAAAAAGAAACAAGATTAGGGTTTTACACTGAAACCCTAATCACCTAAACAGATTGTTTAGATCTGAGCAGTAAAAAAGGGTGAACAGTAGCAGTCAAGAGAAAAGAACGAAACAACAACAATAGAGCCACAGTCAGATTAATAGTAGATCGAAATCCAGGTTGGTAAAGCAACTCTCAGAATCTCTAATTAAGTTTTTTTTATTGTTGATTGTTCATGATTAACATGCTCTAATGTGGCTGATAAACATAAACCAGACTTATTTTTAGTTGTAAAACAGAATCAGAGCATATCAAATAATCTGTGGGTCTGAGATTTAAAAAATACAGTAAAGATTAGAGATTAAAAACGAAGTTAGGATTAAGTTTACATCAGTTAAGAATCAGATGTTGCTGTTTGGCCCCAAATTTTTTTTTGAGAGATGAGAATCGGTTTGAAAGGAGAGGAGAAGGAACCGAAACAAAAAAACAAACCAGAAACGAAAAACGTGAAGAAACGAACCAGAGAGAAGTGTACCGGAGAGTCCCCATCGCCGCGCCATCTCCTGGCAAGGCGATGTTCATCATCCCCGGCGTAGTCCCCACCGTGAGCTCTGGCCGATTCTCTCTCCCATGGCCGTAGCCTGCACTCCCTCTCTCTCTCTCTCCTAAAAATCCGGCGAGTATTTCTCTCTCTCACCTCCCTAATTTTTCGTTTCTCTCTCTCCCTTGAATGAAGGAAGCTGCGCGGCGTAGCTAAGGTAGGGGAGAAGGGGAATAAGTTTTTAGGTTTTGCAATTTAGGGTTTGGGCTTATAAGGGGTCTTCAAAATTATTTATTTTTTTATTTATCGACATCGCTTGTACCCCACTAATTCATGCGCGCGCACTCTCTCCTCACTTAAGCCCGGGCCGCATACGGGCTCTCATATGCGAACCGGGCTTGCTGTTTACACCCCCTGTTCAGTTACACAACCCCCCTGCCGAAAATAACCCCCACTTTGCAATTTTTCACCTTTTTCTCGCTTTTTAATTCTTTTAACCCAAATAAATTTTTTTTCATTAAATCAAAAACTTTGTTAGTGGTCATGCGAAGCCTTTGCTTGCATGATCATTAACAATGAGGACCTAGTGATGATCACTTGGAGCCTTTGCTCAATTGACCATCATGAACGCCTAATCTTTCTGGAAACTTTCAACAAATCCAAAAACTTTGCTAGTGGTCCTGCGAAGCCTTTGCTTGCATGATTATTAACAATGAGGAACTAGTGGTGATCACTTGGAGCCTTTGCTCAATTGATCATCATGAATGCCTAACTTTTCTCAAAACTTTCAATAAATCAGAAAAACTTTGTTAGTGGTCCCGCTAAGCTTTTGCTTGCATGATTATTAACAATGGAGTGCTAATGGTGGTCACTTGGAGCCTTTTGCTCAATTGATCATCATGAATGCCTAATTTGTCTAAAAACTTTCAATAAATCAAAAACTTTGTTAGAAAGTCCCGCAAGCCTTTTGCTTGCATGATTCTAAACAATGGAGTGCTAATGGTGGTCACTTGAGCCTTCGCCAATTGATCATCATGAAAGCTCGTTTTCACAACTAAACAAGTTAAAAATAAAAACCCGTAACTACGTAGCTTTGAATTCTCCATCGCATCGAGAGATACGTAGGAGCGGATCCTCCGTCAAGCACAACAAACCAAAAACATTTTTCCCTTCAAGCGCCAAAAATAAAACAATTTTCATTAAGTCTTTTCGATCAAGAGGCAAATTCAAGTATTCTCCAAATCAACACTTAGAACCACACGATTAATTAAAGGTTCCTTTCAAGAGAAAGGAGGTGTGGGCGTTAATACCTTCCCCATGCCTAACCGAATTCTCAACCCAAATCTTCCGGTTTTCCAAAAGACCATCCGCCTTCCAAAAAGGTTTTTCTTCAATATTTTCCTTGTAAAAAATATTGGTGGCGACTTCATTGTTCTAAAACGTTGTAAACGAAGAAAAACCCCTCGGGGACTTTTTCGGGCGCAACAACATCCAACCAGCACGAGGTGATAACTATTATCACGTAGATGACTTGATGATCACGCACCTTAGTAGCTTTATATTTGATTATGGATGTTTATATTATGGATATCGGAGTGATTTGTTGGATTTTAATTTATGGATGTTTATTATTTGGTTGATTATGGATGTTTATTATTTGATTATCACTATTTGAGTTTTTTAATTTAAATATGCTATTTATATTTTTAATTTAAATTTATTTATTTTTAAAAAACATTTATATAAAATTTTAATGTTTATAAATTATTTTTTTAAAAAAAAGTATTTTTCGACGGAATTTATGTATTTCCACGGATTTTGATAAAAAAACAATTTTCGCAGAATTTTGGGTATTTTATATGATTTTGGATTAAAAATTTATTTTCATGCGGAAAATTCGCCAAAAGTGCTAAAATCCACGGAAAGTACCGGGAAATCGCCGCAAATTTCCCAAAAAAATCACGGAAATGACTTAAAATCACTTATGGAAATTACCTAAAATACATTGCGACAAGCCTTTTATCATGCGAAAAAAATCCGCGGAATTAGTGTAAAATACCCGCCTAAAATTTGGCGTATTTGGCGTGAATTAGGTGTTTTTTTTATGAAAATCCACTAAAAAAAAAATGTGTGTGTGTGTGTGTGTATTTGTGTGTGTGAATGTAGTGTGTGTGTGTGTGTGAAAATGTGCCTGTGTGTGTGTGTGTGTGTGTGTGTGTGTGTGTGTGTGTGTGTGTGTGTGTGTGTGTGTGTGTGTGTGTGTGTGTGTGTGTGTGTGTGTGTGTGTGTGTGTGTGTGTGTGTGTGTGTGTGTGTGTGTGTGTGTGTGTGTGTGTGTGTGTGTGTGTGTGTGAAGTGATATCTTATATGAGAGTGAGAGGAGTCATTATCAACCATTAGATTAAAATGAATGGATGAGATTAAAACATTACTTAAATGACTTTTATTTTTGTATTCCACGCTAACAAACACTCTCTCATCTTCCACTATTTTTCGGAAGTTAGATAGTCATGTCTCATTCGTCTTCTTCCATCTTCAGGGGAACATGTCCTTGCATCTCTGCTCCAACAACTAACTACTTTGTTCCTTTCCTATTTGTTCTATGTGTTTTGCTACAATTCCAACAGCTAGTTCTGCAGTTTCATCGTTCTGTATTTTCAACCAAAAGAATTGTTTCAGAAACGGTGGCAAACAACCACACACAGGTCCAACCAGTGCCGCTGCTTGGTAGTCCAACACATAAACACCCTCATCTCAATCTGGCAGTGGTGATGTCGCCCGATCTTCCCACTATATTCTTTGTCATGTATTCTGGGTTTAGTCTGAGAAAAGGTAGAAGATGTATATTAATGATCTGGCATGTTGTCCTTTGGTGATTTGGAAAACTAGATATGAGGTGATTTTTTCTAAAAAAGTCGTTTGACCTCCCTGAGATCCTATTTTTGGTAAAGTTGAGTTCATGAAATTGGTTTTTGGGTAACAATAAGTCTTTCCATAGCCATGCTATTTATGTATTTGTTTTATTGGTTTTTGGATTTCTATCCTTGTCTGTGAGGGTTGTTCGCTGCATATAGGTTTTTGTACCATACACATTTTATATTATATATATATATATATTATTTTTGTTCCAAAAAATATTCCATTGCAAAATTTGAGATTTTATTTAGAGACAGATCAACAATTCTGTCTCTAACCACTATTATATATTTTTTTTATCCTTTACCTGTTTTTCCACCTTTTCCAAAATTAAATTTAGTCTCTTGCCTTAAATATCAAATAATTCAAATTTCAGTAGAGTCCAAAAAATAAATTCATTAGTACTAAAAAAGTGTTTCAAAAAGTAGGTTGCAAAAAATTTACACGTAATCAAACTAAAAGCTTGTCTATAACATAAAAGAGAAAACTAACCTTACATTTAGCAGAAGTATGTAACTAAAAGTAATCAAATATAGAGTCATCCCTTTTAGCTTCACCCCAGCTCCTAATTGAGATTGCCAACTTTTTTACACTATATTTCTTGTTCTATATTCTTTTGAAGTTCAGTTGTTAATGTTGAACTATGTCATCCAACATAGAAACCACTTCTGATAATGTTGCATCAAACCAATTCTGAAATATATTTTAAAATATTATTAATTTTCAAAAATAATTTAAAATATAAAAAAATACACTACAAGAAAAGCTTGTTTTAGCCACCAGCAGTTGCCACGGAGCTTATTCCGTCAGTAATTTGCCACGGATTTGCGACGGCATGTGTAAATATTAGAGCGCGAAATTTTCCGCTAGTGTTTGCCACGGGTTTGCCACAGACATGTGAAAGGACAAAAATCTGCGACGGATATGCCGTGGCAAGTCCGTGGCAATGTATTGATAAAATTAAAACAAGCACGATCCCTAAATTAGAACGTCTCTCTCCCTCAAAATCTATTCGTCGCTCTCTACGCTCTCTACGCTCTCGCCTCCGCGCGCCCCATGCCTTCCTTTCTCTTCATCTTCTTCCTCTTGCTTTCTTCTTCATCTTCAACAATGAAACTAGCGATTCAACAACACAAACCTTCGATTCTCCTTCTTCCTTTTCTCGTTTCCTTCGCTTTCTTTCTTCAATCGATTTTTCTAAATAGAAACCCACGCAAGCATACACTTCATCTCTCTCTATCGCTCCTCTCTCTCTCTCTCGTTGCTCGCTTCTCTGTTGCTTTCTCTCGTCGCACTCTCTTTATCTCTCTATCTAGGTTTATTACCATCTTTGCTTTTTATTGATTGTATGAATTTTAGATGGAGGATTTAGGGTTTATGAGGTTTTAAAACTTAATTTGGGATTATGGGGTTTTGAAACTTAATTTGGGATTTAGGGTTTAAAGATGATTTGGCTTAATTTGTTGGATTGACTTCAATCTTTAGCTTTATTTTGGGGGCCACTTATGTATAGTTGTTTTTTCTCTGCACTTCTATTATATTTAGTTTTCTTGACATGTCCTATGCATCCAAGTTAACTTATAGAGAGTAATTAAGATCCTTTTGAAATTTACCTTTCAGGATGTGTGACTGAATCCTATTGGGTTATATGTTTTACTCTTTGGATGGTATGTTGTTTGGGTGATATTTGTCTTTTTATTGTATTTCTTGCTAAATATTATTTATTGGAATTATGTCATATGTATTATTGATAGTAACATTTACAAGTCATTTTTGTACATTTATGCCATTCTATTGCTGAATCCTACTGTTAAAAGTTGAATACTTTTAGCACTTGAATTAGTAGTTAAATTATATTGGGGTTTGATTTGGAGATGTTAGTATTTATGTTTAGTTATACATTGTTTTCCAGTCTTCGCAATAGCGGGTATCCCCCTATTCGCTATTCCTCTTTAGAAGTTTTGGTGTCGGGAGCTCCATGCCGCTATCCGAGGTAAGATGTAATTTAAGTCATAACACATTTGTTTTGTTACTTTCAGTATATATATACCTTTTAGAGTTCTGCAAGTAAAAGTTTTTTTTTATTTATAATTTTCAACTTTTTTGGAGGTGATTGAATTGAAATAATAATCTACTTGGGTTTTACAGGGGACTGTTACAGCTTTGCTGAGCTTCAGAATCCACGTGTTGAACTTGATGGCAACGCTTGTGTTGATGTTGGACAAAGCAGTCTTATGGCTACTTATGATCATTTGTTTAGTTAGGTGATTGTTGTTGATTTAATTGATGTAAATTTTTTATGCTCGCTCTTACTTGAATTTACTCCACGTTTCATGTCAATTTCATTTTCAGTTATTACCTTATGTTAGGATATTTGACATTGATGTGTTAAGGTATCAATTTTCTCTTCCTGTCCTGCAGCTCGACATGGCGCCTGCTCAACTTCTTGTGACGGACAACGATTTTAGAGACAAATAATTTTGAAAGCAACTTTCTGAAATTGTGAAATCACTGCTAGCACTAGAAGTTATTCCAGTATTCAATGACAACGATGCGGCTAGTACTAGGAAAGCTCCATACGAGGTTTGTTGATCTGCTTGTCTGATTTATTAACAAAGTAGAACTTAATCTTGGAACCGACACTTCAAACTATACTCCTTTGTGAAAAATAGTGGCAATAAGTTTAAAACTATTCTTTTTTGATTACTTCAAGATGAACTTAATCTTTGAACTAATTACTTCAAGCTATTAGTCCTTGTATATTTTTGTTTGAGCATCAATTTGTGTCATTTCAGCTTGAAAGATGAGTTTGGATTTTGGAGTGTGCTTCCTGGACTAAAACTTTTTCTTTGCACTTCTAAATTCTAACTATTTAAGTACTTCATGTGTTGCCAAATCATTTTTGCATTGCTCTCCGCACAACATAGAGGTTGATTTAATTTCCACCAATTTGAACAAGGTAAAATGCTTTCCTATACAACGAAATTCTCTAAGATTAAGGTCACAACATAAATTAAATGATTGTAATTTGATTTTATTATTGTTGGTAAGAAGTTTATGTCAATGATTTCGTGAACCCAAAGGATCGTGATAAACCCAAGACAAGTGGTCAAGATAACAAGCTTTGAGCAGAAAACTTGTCAACAAGGAAGCGTGTAAGAGTCCTGGCATTTATAGTTTTTAAATTTTAGTTTATTTCTTTTCCTTGTTTTCCAATTTTTAAAAGAATCTGAGCCCTAGTTAATTCCCATATGCCACAGGAACTTGTTGGCATCCTCTTTGCAGGGCAAGAGCTTGTAAGTTAATTTTCATCATGATAACTAGTCATGTTCTATATAATTTATACTGGTTTTTGAAATGGACTTAAATAGAGGTTGATGAAGAAGTAGCACGGAAGGGCCCCCGAAAAAATGAGGCAGAATTTTTATTCAGTTAACAAAATCAGTTTTCTTTTGTCGTGTTATTATTGAGTTAGTTTAACTGGACTTGTTTTTTTTTAATACTTGTTTTTCAGGTATTTCAACCTGATCTTTTCATCTTGTTCTTTATTCAATTGGACTTACTTGTTTTTTAATACAGACTTTGATTGGAGTTAGTTTAACTAACCTGTTTCATTTTCTTACTTGGATTAATTTTGGATGTGTTTTGATTGATATTTATTATATCAAAAACGTGATGCATAATAGTACATGTAAAAGTTGAATTTTACTTCCATTTATGGGCTTGGAATACCTTTTTGTGATAGTGTCAATGTTTGTTAGTGCAATAATCTATCGTATAAGTTCAGCTATACTAGAATAGGTCTAGAATAGATTGCCGGATTTGAAATAGTTTAAGTTTCGGGGTTGAAATTGTGATTGCTTTGCAAATACCGAGGTGCAAAGGATTGTGATTGAGGACCGCAATTATCTATAATGCTTTGTGGTTAATATTATGCCATAGTCTCGCTCTTACCTAGTACTTAATTTTCTCGACATATCGGCATGTTGCTTGTAGTGTTATGAAGAATCAAGCAAGATGGAGTCTCTCCCGCAAAGCAAATTTTTATGGCATTTATTAATGCATATGCACTTTGTGGAATTTTAGAGAAGGCAAGACAGTATGTGCACAGCAAAGAAGGTCAGCTGTTTGGTAGTACTTTTATCGACCAAAAGGGTTCTATGCAAGCTTTGAGTAGTTAGTCGATTGAACTTGTATAGTAGCTGAATGTACATTGCCATATAGTTACTTTACTTCTTTCTCAATTTCGACAGTTTTTTTATATGACTAACCTCGCTAAATTTCAACTAGTTGGCACTAGCTTGACTTTAAAGTCCTTTTTCGGGATGAAATGTGAGGATTATTCTCGGGAGTGAGTCCGAACTAGTCAAATAACTTCTTCACTACATGTATTAGTCTATGCTTTTCTCGCAGCTTCCTTCCGATTGACAATGTAAAGGGTAGCGCATCTTATAAATTTCCTCTTTCTTCACTGCTGGTGTGGAACTCATAGATTATGTTCCTGTTGTAGGTCATTTTAGATCCAGCAATACCATCGAACGGCCAATTGTCTGAGGCTCTTTGTTGCGTTGGTATATTCGTGTGGTTTTCGCAATTATAGTGCAAGTATACACATCGTACAAGTAATAGAGTGGTTTTAAGTAAGAGATCGTTCCCACGAGGATTGGTATTCTTTTCAGAGTTCAAGTTTCAAAACACAAGAGAATCAAGTAACAAATCGGCAATAAGAGTTGGTTTTATAGCTAAAGATGTAAATAAAACAAGTAAGCAAATGTTGGTTGTGATTATGGATGAGAGATGAGTTGAGTTGTTGCATGCAGAATAATTCCTCTCTAGTCAGACGTTATAACGTTTACACGTTATTACGTACAAATGTTACTTTGTATAGACGTGGCCACGTTTGAACGCTGTTGCGAAAGAGCTATGCTTTTTAGCACAAATCGTCAGAGTTTCAAGTATAAGAGGTCCTATGTCTAGGTTCTAAATAGGCCCACTTCTGTATTTTAAGCACCCACAGCAATGTTCTATGAACTATTATCCATTCTATGTCTAGACTTGAATAAAGATGCCTAAATGTCTTTAGTACATTGTTCATTCATATAAATCTTTGATTTCTTTTCATAGACCATGTCTGCACCTATGAATCTACCTATTTTAAGAGGCCAACCTCAAAACAAGTTTGGAAATATTATTACACAAAGATTTAAAACATGCAACGTCAATACTTCATAACATTAACTAGAAATTCATTATAAGCAAAACAACAACTCAACTACAAAGTGTTTAGCTCATGGTGAGCATCTTTACAGAATGATAAGGATTTAGAATCCAAATACCATACATAACAGAAAAGAAACTAAGTGCAAGAGATACACCTAAGTAGCTCTTCAAAGATGTATTTACTCGATAGACGTTACAACGTCCGAGCCTTACAAAGAATGCAGTAAAATAAAACAAAGTTCAGATAAGTAAAATATAGAAGTCTGTTTCCAGATCTTCTTTACAAAACTACTTCTGAATTTAATGGAGGAATGGTGAGGGGATGAAGATGAAGTGATTCTGAATATGTGTGCGTATGGCGGGATTAGAGATGTCCTTTGAGAGAAATGAGCCTTCATTAAATAGCCACCTTGCTCACGTGTTGTCGATGTCACTTGCCCACCTACCGTGTCCTGCTTTCTCTCTCTTCGCCTCGACATCGCTCAAAGGCTTACAGCAGTATCCGCGTGTGTCACCATGGGGAATAGTAGATCTTCCGACTTTTATATCTTTGACCATCATTACTAGCGCGCCAAAATGGAGATCTTCCACCCTTGCTCACTGCACTTCTATAGACGTGGTGAGGACGTGGTAACGCTCAAAGACTATTTCCCCGCACAAGCACAAGAAGCATCAAAACGCTCTCAAGGGCACCACTTGGTGCCTAAATGCACGTGATTTATCTCTTTAACCTCTTATTTACTAAAAACTCGTAAATTAACATAAAACTAATTTAGTAAACCTTTTATTGCTAGAGAACTTGCATGATTTATTCTTGAGTGAGTATAAATAACTCATATAAATATGAGTTATCACACCCCAAACTTAAATCATTGCTTGTCCTCAAGCAATCAAGACAAAGACACAAAAACAACAAAGCATGAAATCAACTACACTAGCAGGTTATGCTCTACTCAACCAACAGATTAAAAATTCATTCTCAAGGGGCTAATTCTTCACACACTCACGCACCAATGCATAATTAAATTCCAGATTCATTAAAGCTCAAAGTGAGTGTGTGATCTCTGTATTAATTCTTCCTCTAGCTAGTTCAGAAACTACTTTAGCTTATGAAAGAGTGGTTTCCAAATGGTGACAGTAAAACATCTTTCAAAACAAAGAATAGGCTAACATTTTCACATAAGAAATGGGGGTTTAATTGAAGCATGACAAAGGATCTTAATTGGGTGCTGGGACTAGGTTAGTGAAACTAATTTATTGATACACGCAAAAGACTGTAACCCCCTCTTTACTGAGCAACTCTCTTTTATTTGCTCCATTTTGGAGTTTTTTTCTTTTTTTTTTTTTTTTTTTTTTTTTTAGAGTGTTCAAGATTTGTTTTGTGGTATTACAGGAACATGTAATACATGTGGATTTTCCACTTATTTGTAATAACACACTCTTTTTTTTTTGGTATTTTTGGGAGTAGACGTTACAACGTTTATGGGTGAGACGTTGTAACGCCCGAACACACAACACAACACACACTAAGATAACGTTATAACGCGTTACGGGTGTAGACGTTACAACGTTGCACTCACACTACACCCGCACTTAACCATACTATAGTCTTTGCACCCAAACTTTAGTACGACTTGATTCACCCCCAAACTTAGCTTCATCGCTATTCTAGGTTTTTAATCAAGTTTTATTCTCACCATAGTTCACCAAAACTAGCTTCAAAGACAAAATATTCCCTAGCTAACTAGATTCTTTCTTAAAACAGAGTTTGTGTAGGAGCAAAGAATCAATTCTTTTCATCTAATTATGCATAGGCTACTCACACACACATATTTTCACTAACTTCAGCCCAAAGAGAATTATATTCATGCTTGACAGAGTAAGAACAAAAATTTGCTTTTGCATTTGATTTCATGCACAACACAGAACAGAAACTTAAAACATTGAGATTCTCCCCCCCACACTTTAAAGTTGAGCAGTTGTCCTCACTTGCTCAAAGATTAAACCATGGGTTTTTTTTTTTTTATGGGGGAATTAATCAAACAGTACATAAAACAGTAAAACTACTAAAACTAAAACTAAAACTAAAATTAAAAACCGCAACCATCGATGAAATTAATGGGGACTTACTTGTTTGCAGCACTGCACTCGAGCCTTCCGCTCTGTCTGGTGGGAACTCCTGACTGACCTTCTCCTTTCTTCTTATCCTTCTTCTCCTTCTTCACTTTCACTCCTCCTTGCTCAGTTGTGGTAGTTGTTGTTGTTTCATCAGATTCTTTCTCACCCGCACTAGCACCAAAGAAAGACTTGATGCAAAAGAAGAACCCTCTTTTGGCTTCCTCCCACATCTTCATTGCTAACTCAAAGCAGGTTAAAATGCATTGGCTCATTGGGGTTCATCCGGGCTTTTTCCACCTCTCGGCTCTTTAGACGTTGCCACGCCCGTGGATGATCCTCCAATTCCAAAGAATCGCACTCGGGCTTGCTTCAAAAGGTGCTCGCTAGTTTCGAGTGGGCCTCCTCCATTGCTTGTCGCTTTACCTTTTCCAACGCAGCTTCATCGCTTCATTGGTAACTTGCATTTCGCAAGTTTGGTCGCGACCTCTTTTTCAAACAGACGTTATGACGCTCAGAGGCGCTTCTTCAAAGAATAGCGCAGGAAGGGTTTGTTCGTAAACACTAGTAGCAACAAATGCCGCACTAGTAGCAGAGAGTGTGTTTCCCGCAAAGACTCGCCTTTTCTCTTCACTGGGAGCTTTTGCCTAAGTGTTGTGGGAGCTACATCTTCCTCTTTCTCACTACTCACTTGTGCTTGCTTTGACTCAACAGCTAGCTCTTGTCTCTTCTTCCTTCCAAAAGGGTTATAAGTGAGTGCACTTTTCACTCGTGTTTTCTTGGGTGGGGAAATGGGTTGGGAATCTGGGTTGCTCCCTCGTGTTTGTTGCCTCGCACGCCGCCACGCCCGGTTCTTTCACTTTTGGGGTGATGGTTGCTTTTGAGGTTCAGGTGGGGGGGGGGGTGGTTGTGGGATTGGTTGGTCTTGGGCTTTGGATTGTGGAGTCTTAGGGGTGTTCTGGTCATGGGTGGAGGGTTCTTGTGGTGAAGGTGGTGGTTGTGTGGCTTGTGGGGATGGTGGTTTGGGGCTAGCTGCTTTGGATTTTGTTGGGGTGGCTCTTTGTTTGTTTGGTCCGATGGGGATTCACTTACGCCTTCTCACTTGAACTTCCTTTTTCCTCGTGGCTATCCTCTTCTCTTCCTCACTAATTACCTCCATGCTCACCTTTCTTGATTCATCCGCATCAACATCGTAAATATCATCCAAATCATCGTAATTAAATTCCTCTTCACTACTTACCTTCTTTTGCCTCTTTGTCGGGCTATTTCTTTTGGTGGGCTTCTTGCTCGCTTGGCCCTTTCTTTCTTCACGGCTCTTCTTTTGGATTGTAGATAGAGGCACATCATCATCATTTTCTTCCCGCATCCAAACAGCAACACAGTTCTTCAATCACTTCTCTTTCCTGGACACTTGGGCAAATACCTTCTTTTGCCACTCGAATTGCTTCCTTGACAAATTTGGCTGTGGTGTTGTTCGCTTTTCCTCCAGACGTTGCAACGCTCACGCGCATCAACGTAACTTGAAGCTCCCGCAGCTTTTCACCCTTGGCTTGAATTTTGTTGAAAAGGGGCCTTGAGGTCGCTCCTCGCCTCAGATGCTTCAATCTCTACCCCAGCCTCCATGCATAAATCAGTAATCATGCAAGGAAAATACAAGTAGCCATCTTTCCTATTTTTCCACTTGTTGAGCTCACGGTTGATCAACTTTCCAACCTCCACCTTGTCTCTTGACATGATTGCATCAATCATAATCGCCTCTTTATCTACCCGTAAAGTGTGAGAGGTAGGAATTAAGCAATGCCTTATGAAATGAAACCAAGTGTTGGCTTCATCACATAGGTACCTCTTCATGATTTTGAACTCACTCCCGTGCTCACCACTTCTCTCCCTGCACAAAGACCTTCAACACATATCCTCTCCTTGATAGCTTCCATTTTAGTCGGTCCATAGGTCTTTTGCTTGGTTTCCACAAAGCCTTTCCATAATACCCTAACCCAAAATAGTCATTGATTACTCTTACCCCAAACTTCACTTCCTCGCCGCACCTTGGACACAATGGAAGGCTCTCCTTCAGGTCTCTCAACGATTCCTTTGTAGAAATCGTGAACCAAAGTAGCAATGTATTCTTTTCTGTGCACAACGAATTTTTGCCAACCCAACGCCGCGACGGTTGCAAGAAAATCAGGATTGGGGCTTTCTTGGCTAAAGCCCCTTTCTGGAAGTAGGGCTTTCTTTTTGGATGGGTTAGGTTTTTCAGGGATAGGGGCTGAGGACGAACTTAGGTCAGTATGTTTGCCTTTCCCAGAGGATTTGGTAGCTGATTGCTTCACTTTTGTCATGGTGATTGCGCAGAAATTGCTTGGAAGGGAATGGGGGATTTCTGGAAATTTTAGGTTTTCTGAGAAAGAGAGGGAAGATTGTGGTTTCAGAGAGAGAGATTAGAGAGAGGTTGCAGGTGGTGAAATAATGGTGAATGGTTAGATTTTTATGGGGAAGTGGTTATGGGGAGTTGAGAAATGGTAGAGCGGAGTAATGGAGAAAAGTAACCGTTGATTAGACAAGTTGGGGAAAGGAGATGACGTCGTGGTCAGTTACCACGTTCGGGTTGCAGAGGGAAATCATTTCTGACACGTCATTACTTACGCCTTTAACTTAATTTAAATCTGCCCTGACTGCCCAGACGTGCCCACGTCTAGTGCATACTGAGACGTTACGACGTCTACCACCTTTTACTTTCTTCTCTCTTCAACATTTATTCCTGCAAACAAAAATTAAAAAGACACAAAAAATTGTTGGTTTAATTAAAAATCATTGGGTTGCCTCCCAAGAGCGCTTGCTTTAAGAGTCTTCAGCCAGACTTTTGCCCTTTTCATTCAAGAATTGTTGAAGGACATTTGGATCTTGTCCCTTTCCACATGTTCTCCATGATACTGTTTCACACGTTGGCCATTAACTTTGAACATGGTGTTTGTCTTTTCATCAAATAGGTCCACAGCACCATGAGGATAGATTTTCATTAATGTGAATGGACCTGACCACCTTGATTTCAACTTTCCTGGAAACAACTTTAGCCTTGAATTGAATAGCAACACCTGTTGTCCTTCTGTCAGTTCTCTCCTTTGGATTCTCTGATCATGCCATTTCTTGGTCTTTTCCTTGTACATTGCTGAGCTTTCATAAGCATGGTGTCTGAACTCTTCTAGCTCATTTAATTGCAATAACCTTGCCTCACCAACCTTTGTATGATCCAAGTTTAATTGTTTCAATGCCCAATAAGCCTTGTGTTGGAGTTCAATTGGTAGGTGACAAGCCTTACCATAGACTAGCTTGTAAGGAGACATGCCCAATGGTGTTTTGTATGCTGTTCTGTAAGCCCAAAGTGCATCATCCAAGTGTAATGACCATTCCTTTCTGTTGGGACCAACCATCTTCTCAAGTATTCTTTTGATCTCTCTCGTTGGATATTTCGCCGCCTTTGGTTTGTGGGTGATAAGCTGTAGCAATTCTGTGTTTCACTCCATACTTAGCCAAGAGGTTCTCAATTAACTTATTGCAGAAATGAGAGCCTTCATCACTGATTATGGCTCTTGGAGTACCAAATCTTGTGAATATATTCTTTTTAAGGAACTTGCTAACTAATTTGGCTTCATTGTTGGGTAATGCCACAACTACCAGAATATATAGATTTCCATGAGACATAGGAAATGGTCCCATGAAATCCATTCCCCATACATCAAACAACTCAACTTCCAGAATGTTTGTGAGAGGCATTTCTTGCTTACTTGATATATTTCCTGTCCTTTGGCATTTGTCACAATTCTTCACTAGCTCATGTGCATCTTTGAAAAGAGTAGGCCAATAGTAGCCTGATTGTAGGACCTTTGCAAACTGCTCCGTACTCTCCAAAATGCCCACCATAAGGTCTTTGAATGACATTGTTGTAAAGACATGGAGTTGTTCTTCCTCGCCTAGACACCTTCTTAGTAATCGATCCGACACAATTTGTACAAGTATGGCTCATCCAGAAATATTGCTTTATAGTGTGGAAGAACCTCTTCTTCGTTGATAGTTGAATCCTACGGTGCACAATCTTGCTAACAAGGAAGTTAACTATGTCAGCATACCATGGTGCAGAGAGTGTCGACGTTATAACGTTTTGACGAAAGTGCCATAGACGTGGCAACGCCTTCAACAATGGAGGCTACGGACAATAGTCTCTCACAAGGGAATTTTTCTTTTATCTCCTCTTCAATTGCACTGCATCAACATTCTCAAGCCTAGAAAGATGATCAAAGAACTTGGTTCTCCACCCTTTTTGTCACGTATTTCCAAGTCAAATTCTTGGAGGAGGAGAACCCATCTAATAAGCCTTGGCTTTGCATCTTTTTTTGAAATTAAGTACTTAATGGCTGAATGATCAGTAAAAACAATAACTTTTGCACCCACTAAGTAAGATCTAAACTTATCAAATGCAAACACAACAGCCAAAAGCTCTTTTTCAGTCACAGTATAATTCAATTGGGCATCATCTAAGGTTTTACTGGCATAATAAATAGAATGAAAATTTTTTCCATACCTTTGCCCCAATACAGCTCCTACAGCATAGTCACTTGCATCACACATCAACTCAAATGGCTTAGACCAATCTGGAGTGACTATTACTGGAGCAGTCACCAAGGCAGTCTTTAGTTTGTTGAAAGCTTCATGACATTGTTCATCAAAGTTGAAGACGTTGTCACGTTGCAATAACAGACACAAGGGTTTTGAAATCTTTGAGAAATCCTTGATAAATCTTCAGAAAACCCCGCATGTCCTAAGAAACTTCGACTCCTTTGATAGTTGTTGGTGGAGGTAGCTTGTCAATAACATCAATCTTTGCTTTGTCTACCTCTAACCCTTTCTTTGATATTCTGTGCCCCAACACTATTCCTTCTTGTACCATGAAATGGCATTTTTCCCAATTGAGCACTAGGTTGGTTTCTTCACACCTTATTAGAACTCCTTCCAAATTATCCAGGCATGCCTTGTATGAATCTCCATAGACTGAGAAATCGTCCATAAAGATTTCCATGGAATTCTCAATGAAATCGTAAAAAATAAGGCCATCATGCACCTTTGAAATGTTGCAGAGCATTGCACAACCCCAAATGGCATCCTTCTCAAAGCAAAGGTACCATAAGGACAAGTGAATGTTGTCTTTTCTTGATCTTCAGTGCTATAGCTATCCGGGTTGTAGCCTCAATAACCATCAAGGAAACAGTAGAAATCCTTGCCTGCAAGCCTGTCTAACATTTGATCAATGAATGGAAGAGGGAAATGATCCTTCTTAGTTGCTTTGTTTAGCTTTCTATAATCCATGCATATCCTCCAGCCTGTTACTGTCCTTGTTGGAATTAACTCATTTTTATCATTTGTTACCACAGTAACGCCACCTTTCTTTGGCACACATTGTACTGGACTTACCCAGGAGCTATCACTAATAGGGTAGATTATTCCTGCATCCAACCACTTGATGATTTCTTTCTTTACCACCTCCTTCATTATAGGGTTCAATCTCCTTTGCCCTTCAATGCTATTCTTGGCATTTTCTTCCAACACAATTCTATGCATGCAGATTGTGGGACTGATACCTTTGATGTCTGCCATTTGCCAACCAATTGCCTTTTTATGTCTCTTCAGGGTAGTAATGAGAGCATTCTCTTGCTCTTGGGAGAGCTTAGCAAAAATGATCACTGGTAGGGAATCATTTTCCCCTAAAAAGACATACTTTAAATGCTCAG
Organism: Oxytropis ochrocephala; assembly: GCA_020916435.1. Classification (NCBI taxonomy): domain Eukaryota; kingdom Viridiplantae; phylum Streptophyta; class Magnoliopsida; order Fabales; family Fabaceae; genus Oxytropis; species Oxytropis ochrocephala. The sequence continues at coordinate 57,303,803 of CM037090.1, read as the reverse complement.
GTAATACCTTTAATTCCAAGGTAGGAGGTTCTTTGATGGAAGGCACATTCTTCTTAAGATTTGATTCCTCTTGCCCCAAAGATTCATACCTCTTTGTCCATGACTTTGGCATAGGGGCTCAGACGCGTACACGCTCGCAAATGACGTTACGCGTCTAGAGGAGCAACTTCTTCTGCTAACAACTCTTGTATTTCATTATTGCCCAGAATCTTCTCCAAATGATCATTATCTTTGTTGAACTGCTTTTGAACCATATGATCAATGGCAACCACATAAGAACATTCTTCTGTGTTTGGATATGGATATTTGAGCGCATTGAGGACGTTGAATTTAACTTCTTGGTCATTCTCATGATTAATTCTCCTTTCTGCACATCAATGATTGTCCTTCCAGTAGCTAAGAATGGTCTCCCTAGAATGATGGGAACCTCTTTATCTGCATCAAAGTCTAAAATAACAAAATCCACTGGAAACACAAACTTGTCAACTTTAATCAAAACATCTTCTAATATGCCCTCAGGATAAACTCTACTTTTATCAGCTAAAGTTAAGCTTAAAGAAGTAGGTCTGGCAGTTCCTATACCAAGTTTGTCATAAATGGACTTGGGCATCAAGTTGATGCTTGCTCCCAAGTCACACAAAGCTTTGCCAATGTAAAAATCTCCAATGGAGCATGGTATAGTAAAACTGCCAGGATCCTTGAGTTTTCTAGGGAGTTTATTCTGCATAATTAAACTACACTCCTCAGTTAAAGCAACAGTTTCAAACTCCCCTAGCCTTCTTCTTTTGGTGATGATGTCCTTTAGGAACTTGGCATAGTTTGGCATCTGTTGTAAAGCTTCAACCAAAGGAAGGTTGATATGTAACTGTTTTAACATCTCCATGAACTTACTGAACTGCTTATCTTCATGATCCTTCTTCAATCTTTGAGGGTATGGTGGAGGAGGATACTCAGGTACAAGCCTAGTACGCCTTGATTCCTGGTTGAAATTTAGACGTCAGAACGCCCGGCTTAGACATCACAATGTCTGAAGTATCTTTCACACCACTTGAGCTTGCCTCCTTCCCTTTCTTTTTCTCTTTCTCTGGCACTTCTTTCACCTTCTCTGGTGCTTCTTCCTCCACGGGCATAATTGGTTCAGGATATTCAGTACCACTTCTTAAAGAAATTGCATTTACCTGTCCATTTCCCCCATTGTTACCATTAGGGTTTGATGATGATGATGGAGTTTCAGTTGTAGAAGGGAGGGATCCATTCTGCCTCTGAGTGAGAGCTGAAGCTATCTGTCCAATCTGATTTTCCAGAGTTTTGATTGAAGACTCATGAGTTTGCAAAGTTGTCTTACAATCACTTATGAAGCTTTTCATCATAGCCTCCAAATTGCTATTGTTGTTATTCTGCACATACTGCCTCTGTTGTTGTTGAGGGGGAAATCATGGAGGTATTGCAGAGCAAAGATTCTTTGGTATTCAGTGCATTGTTGTTTCTCCAACTGAAATTTGGATGATTTCTCCAGTTTGAATTGTAGGAGTTGGAATAGGGGCCGCTTCCTTTGTTTCCGAGATACAAAGTTTACAGATCGAGGTTGTAGGACACTCCTCATACACATGCCCTTCTTCACAATAAACACACACTACTCCACCGTAACGGGTAGGTTCAATCGCCGCAGCATCTGCTTCTCGACGCGGGCCACGTTTGAAGTACTCAAAGTTTTGATCATGTTGGTCGGGGTAGCCACTTGAGCAGAAAAGAGCGCCACTTCACTTATCTCATGCACACCGCCTTCTTTCCGGAGTAAATCTATCGATGGCCAATGAGAGTTGTGGGTGGCTATGTCATCAATAAGCTTGCATGCCTCGTAAAAGGACATGTTCGTAATGACACCACCGATGAAGCATCAAGTATCAACCTAGTAGGTCGATCTAGACCATTATAGAAAGTCTCCATTTGGATCACCACAGAATGCCATGGTGTGGGCACATTCTCATAATTCCTTCCATCTCTCCTAAGCTTCAAATAATGATTCCCTTCCCTTTGTTTGAAGGAAGTGATATCATTTCTCAATTTAGCATTCTTGTTGGGAGGAAGTACTTTGCAAGGAACTTCTCTCGCTAGCTCATCCCAAGTGTGAATTGAATTTGGCTCCAAGGAGTTCAACCAATTTTTGGCCTTATCCTTGAGTGAGTATGGGAAGAGTTTTAATCTAAAAGCATCCTCTCGAGACTCTGTGGATGATAAAGTTGCCGCACACATCCGTAAATTGCCTTAGGTGAGAATATGGATCTTCTGAGGAAACCTCCAAATTGCCCCCGCAGCTTTGTAGCATTTGGAACATCATTGGCTTGAACTCAAAGTGACCAAGATGAAGGGTTGGTCTTGCAATGCCTGTTTGTAAATGAGCAGTGGTTGAGCACGGCATAATCACGCATAGGCCTCGCCCCCGTCATTGACCATATCTTGTGGTCCCGCATTGATGAGTTCTTTCGCTTTGCGGTGTTCATCATCAACAACTATTGTCTCAGATGAGTTTGTGGTCCACGACCATGTCCTCTACCTCCTCTTGGTGTATGTCCACCTCTAGAACCAAAGATTGTGATCGACATGGTGGGTGTTGTTCTTGTTGTTGCCGCCTCCTTCTTAACCTTTGTTGTCTCCTTAGTTGTCCGAAAGTTCTTTCAGTTCTAGATCAAACTCAGTACATGATTCACTCCTTGATTCGGGCTTGAACTAGAGCTTGCGTTGGAACTAAGCATACGTAACGTAACGTCTCACTGCTCAAACACGTAAACAAAGAAACAACACGCTTAAATTCTTTCAACTTGTGTTCTAATACTTTTGAACAATAAAAGTTACTACAATCCCCGGCAACGACGCCAAAAACTTGTTGCGTTGGTATATTCGTGTGGTTTTCGCAATTATAGTGCAAGTATACACATCGTACAAGTAATAGAGTGGTTTTAAGTAAGAGATCGTTCCCACGAGGATTGGTATTCTTTTCAAAGTTCAAGTTTCAAAACACAAGAGAATCAAGTAACAAATCGGCAATAAGAGTTGGTTTTATAGCTAAAGATGTAAATAAAACAAGTAAGCAAATGTTGGTTGTGATTATGGATGAGAGATGAGTTGAGTTGTTGCATGCAGAATAATTCCTCTCTAGTCAGACGTTATAACGTTTACACGTTATTACGTACAAATGTTACTTTGTATAGACGTGGCCATGTTTGAACGCTGTTGCGAAAGAGCTATGCTTTTCAGCACAAATCGTCAGAGTTTCAAGTATAAGAGGTCCTATGTCTAGGTTCTAAATAGGCCCACTCCTGTATTTTAAGCACCCACAGCAATGTTCTATGAACTATTATTCATTCTATGTCTAGACTTGAATAAAATGCCTAAATGTCTTTAGTACATTGTTCATTCATATAAATCTTTGATTTCTTTTCATAGACCATGTCTGCACCTATGAATCTACCTATTTTAAGAGGCCAACCTCAAAACAAGTTTGGAAATATTATTACACAAAGATTTAAAACATGCAACGTCAATACTTCATAACATTAACTAGAAATTCATTATTGTTACCAAGTGGCTTCAGTCTCAAGAGGGGGGGTGAATTGAGATTTTAAAAACTTTTCCCCTTTTGATGACTTAGATTAATTTCCGCGCAGGTTTATGAAATGAACGAATTAGAAATATAAACAGTAAAGAACACAAGAGATTTATACTGGTTCAGCCACCTCCTAGTGACCTACTCCAGTCCTCACAAACCCTTTGTGAGATTTTCACTATCAAAACAAAGCTTAAAACGGGTGCTTTCAAACCCTTACAAAACTCAGGCACTCTTCACACTTAGGATCCCCCACCTTTGTGCAAGAGCCCTCAAAACAATTACAATTGACAAACAAGAGATACCCCACCCTTGTTACAATCAAACACCCTAGAGAGATACCCCACTCTCTAGTACAACCAATTTACAAACAAGAGATACCCCACCCTTGTTGCAATCAAAACCCTAGAGAGATTCCCCACTCTCTAGAAAAACCATTACTGAGAAAATCAAATTACAATAAAAATAACAATACCTCTAAGAAGGTGAATACAACAACTTGAAGATTCCCCAACCTAACCCTTGAGAGAGATCAGCTCAAATTGATAGGAACAATGAAGAGCAAGTGTGATTGTGTAATAGGATTTGATTTGTTCTTTGTTATGCGTTGGTTGGTTGTTGTAATCTGTGAAGCCCTAAATCCTATTTATAGAGTTTGTAAAAATATGACCGTTGAAGCAAATTGTAACTCTATTTTGATAAGTGAATAATCGATTGATTGCTTCTAAGATAATAAGTTGGAAATCGATTTCTTGCTTAAGGAATAAGTGAGAAATCGATTTTGTACTTTAGTGAAACAAGATGGTAATCGATTGATAGCTTCATAAAATTAAGTTCCTTAAGGCTAGGCAAGATGCAAATCGATTGTTAGCTTTAATAAGGCAAGCCACAAATCGATTTAGTGCTTTAAAACACAAGAGAGAAGAATCGATTGTGTGCTTTAATGAAATAAGAGAAGAATCGATTGTTGGCTTTAAGAAACAAAGTCATCAATCGATTGTTGCTTTCCAATCAAGTGTGAAATCGATTTCAAGCTTCAAAGACAATAATGAAATCGATTTCTAACTCTAAAAACAAGAGAGAAATCGATTTTACACTTTAAGAACAACAAGCCATCAATCGATTGTTTTCTTTCCAAAACAATTTCCTTTTAAAACCAACAACATGCAAATCGATTTCTAGCTTTAATTTTATAGGCTATGAATCGATTTCTAGCTTTAAACAAGCTATGAATCGATTTCTAGCTTTAAAGTTACAAGCCATGAATCGATTGCTTTCTTTCCAAAAACAAGTTCTCTCAAAAATCAAGCCATGAATCGATTTCAACAAGTGCCTAACCTATTTGACATGCTTTTATCAATTGAAGACATATATTAGGCTTGCTTGTGTGTGTGTTAGTGTGTAGAGTGATTTGAGCCGATCCTCAAAAGTGGTTTACAATTTATTCCTAAGACACGACTCGACTTTCTAGCAACTACCCTTAACACGGACTTTACTTGGGTTGGTTGAGCCTTGGAATTCCATTTGTCACTTTGTCTTAGATTACTTCATCATCAAAACTTAACCTGCAACACAAGATATCCACATTCTCCCCCTTTTTGATGATGACAAAATTTTAATTCATCTTAGGTGGGAGGTTAGTTCATCAAGCAAAAACAATGCGCTAATATTAAAGATATGTATCTAGACTCCCCTTACTTGATGCTCCCCTATCTAAATGCAAAGTGACAATCCTATATTTCTCCCCTTTTGTCATGATCAAAAGGGTTAATGCGAAACTTAGTTGGTGAGTCTAAAACGCAGCTAGTAGTAATGATGAGTCCATTGCATTCTAAAAAAATAGGCATAAACTACAAAATGGCATGAGAGTCGGGTTTCAACACAAGATAGCCAAGCATAATTCAATCAACGAGTTCATATTTCATTCAACTAAATGATAACTTAATGACTCCAAGTTTTCTTCGAATGAAAAATAAATTTTCTTTTTGCAATGGTTTTGTAAAATTATCAGCTAGCGGTTTTGAATGCTCAACTAAAGAATCACATAATCACCTTTTTCAACATGATCTCTAGAAAATGATGTCTAAAGTCTATATGCTTAGTTCTAGAATGTTGAACGGGGTTCTTCTATAGATTAATGTGATTTATATCGACACCATAGTTGAGATGTTGTTGTTTACACTATTTTCTATTATTCTAACTTGCTTATTGATTAGTCCTCAATGGTGCATAAAACAAAATCAGACAATGATAATCACATATTTGTCTAATGCTCAGTAACTTATTCTTAATATATTCTACATAAAGCACAATGCAAATAGAGGTGGATAAGTCTTTACCAATCTTACCTTCACCGAGGATTCTTCCTCTTTTGCTGTTATCACAAGTCACATGACCGCTTTTTCCGGGGGTGAGTGTTAAGAGCTTTGTCATATCTTCAGTCATGTGCTTTGAGCATTTGCTATCAAGGTATTGATTTTCCCCATACCTTGAAGCATACCTGCATTAAGATCAAGTTGCAAATTTTGGTACCCAAATTTCTTTGGGTCCTTGTGGGTTAGTACTTGGTAGAGTCCCTTTGGGAACCCGCACCTTTTCACAACTTGTCTTCTTCTAGCCATACACACAGCATGCAGATGTCCTAGTTTGGCACAAGAATAACATCTAATATATGGACTAGTAGTGAACTTAGGTCTATAATGCACGTGTCTTTTCATGAAATTATTTCTTGGAGACCTAGGATGCACATGTTGTATGTTGGACATTTTTCCTATTGTACATTCAAGCTCATGAATTTTATTTTCATATTCAGTACACTTATCACATACATAATTTTCTTTAAAGCAACTAAGACTATAATTTTCATTTCTAAGTTCTAATCTTTCCTTAGTTAAAGCAATAACTTCGTTTTGAAGATGAGCAACGATTTTTCTTTGATTCAAGTTAATGCTTTAGCTAATTTTAAAGAATCATTATGCAATTCAAGAAATGCTTCATGTAATTCATCATATGCATTTTTGCGAAGTTTTTGAGTTTGAATCTACCTCGGTTTCATTTTTCACTGTCGTGGTCGGCCATGAGAGCAAATTGAGCTTTTTCACTTTTAGAATCATCTGATGAGTCCATGTCACTTTCTTCCCATGCTATGTAAGCTTTTCTACCCTTGTTTCCTTTGGATACCTTTTTCTTAGATTTTGACAGTTTTCTTTGTAAGTTTGGGCACTCCATCTTCATGTGTCCGGATTTTCCACATTCGTAGCAAGTTGGAGGACTTGAGAAGTTTTCCTTGGTTGAGACTCTTTTGGGTGAAGAATTCTTCTTGAGGAAGCTTTTCCTTCTCATGAACTTTTTGAATTTTCTAACCATTAGCTCCATATTCTCCTCATCTTCATCATCTTCATTTTCCGAATCATCACTATCATCTGATGGATTTGACCTGGAAGCCTTGAGAGCTAAGCTTTTCTTTTTGTTTTCTTTTTCTTCATGTTCTGCTAGGCGAGCGAGCTCTAACTCGTGCTCTTGTAGTTTGCCAAAAAGAGTGGCGAGTGTCATGGTAGCTAAATTCCTTGATTCAGCTATAGCAGTTACCTTCGGTTGCCATTCTCTATTCAAACACCTTAGCACTTTGTTGATCAAGTCTTCGGCAGGAAATGATTTTCCTAAAGAACCCAGTTGATTCACTATGTGAGTGAACCTCTTTTGCATTTCTTGTATAGTTTCTCCTTGATTAATTCTGAATAGTTCATATTCTCGGATAAGAGTGTTTGTTCTTGCTCTTTTTACTCTCATTTGGTACCTTCATGAGTAACTTGAAGATTGTCCCACATTTCTTGAGCGGTTTTGCGGTTTGATACTCAAGAACTCATCGAAATTTGAGTGCGGAAGTGATGATGTTCTTGGCACGGAGATTATGTTGAACTTTTCTTTTATCATTATCCGTCCATTCATTTCTTTCTTTGATAGTGAGAATACCATTTACCATGTGCGTGGGTATAAATGGTCCATTTTCCACAGATCCCATACATCTATATCTACCCTTCAATGAATATTCTCATTCTTTCTTTCCAATATGCATAATCTTTCCCGTTGAATCCCGGAGGACGGGTAAGAGATGCACCTCTTGCGATACACCAACCTGAAGCCATTTCTCTTGAAGTCGCTAGGCCCTTTACACAAGAGTCTAGCTCGATACCACTTGTTACCAAGTGGCTTGATCTCAAGAGGGGGTGAATTGAGATTTTAAAAACTTTTCCCTTTTGATGACTTAGATTAATTTCGCGCGAGTTTATGAAATGAACGAATTAGAAATATAAACAAGAAAGAACACAAGAGATTTATCTTTGGTTCACCACCTCCTAGTGACCTACTCCAGTCCTCACAAACCCTTTGTGAGATTTTCACTATCAAAACAAAGCTTAAAACGGGTGCTTTCAAACCCCTTACAAAACTCGAGCACTCTTCACACTTAGGATCCCCACCTTTGTGCAAGAGCCCTCAAAACAATTACAATTGACAAACAAGAGATACCCCACCCTTGTTACAATCAAACACCCTAGAGAGAGATACCCCACTCTCTAGTACAACCAATTTACAAACAAGAGATACCCCACCCTTGTTGCAATCAAAACCCTAGAGAGATTCCCACTCTCTAGAAAAACCAATCTGAAGAAAATCAAATTACAATAAAAATAACAATACCTCTAAGAAGGTGAATACAACAACTTGAAGATTCCCAACCTAACCCTTGAGAGAGATCACTCAAATTGATAGGAACAATGAAGAGCAAGTGTGATTGTGTAATAGGATTTGATTTGTTCTTTGTTATGCGTTGGTTGGTTGTTGTAATCTGTGAAAGCCCTAAATCCTATTTATAGAGTTTGTAAAAATATGACCGTTGAAGCAAATTGTAACTCTATTTTGATAAGTGAATAATCGATTGATTGCTTCTAAGATAATAAGTTGGAAATCGATTTCTTGCTTAAGGAATAAGTGAGAAATCGATTTTGTACTTTAGTGAAACAAGATGGTAATCGATTGATAGCTTCATAAAATTAAGTTCCTTAAGGCTAGGCAAGATGCAAATCGATTGTTAGCTTTAATAAGGCAAGCCACAAATCGATTTAGTGCTTTAAAACACAAGAGAGAAGAATCGATTGTGTGCTTTAATGAAATAAGAGAAGAATCGATTGTTGGCTTTAAGAAACAAAGTCATCAATCGATTGTTGCTTTCCAATCAAGTGTGAAATCGATTTCAAGCTTCAAAGACAATAATGAAATCGATTTCTAACTCTAAAAACAAGAGAGAAATCGATTTTACACTTTAAGAACAACAAGCCATCAATCGATTGTTTTCTTTCCAAAACAATTTCCTTTTAAAACCAACAACATGCAAATCGATTTCTAGCTTTAATTTTATAGGCTATGAATCGATTTCTAGCTTTAAACAAGCTATGAATCGATTTCTAGCTTTAAAGTTACAAGCCATGAATCGATTGCTTTCTTTCCAAAAACAAGTTCTCTCAAAAATCAAGCCATGAATCGATTTCAACAAGTGCCTAACCTATTTGACATGCTTTTATCAATTGAAGACATATATTAGGCTTGCTTGTGTGTGTGTTAGTGTGTAGAGTGATTTGAGCCGATCCTCAAAAGTGGTTTACAATTTATTCCTAAGACACGACTCGACTTTCTAGCAACTACCCTTAACACAGACTTACTTCTTGGGTTGGTTGAGCCTTGGAATTCCATTTGTCACTTTGTCTTAGATTACTTCATCATCAAAACTTAACCTGCAACACAAGATATCCACAATTATAAGCAAAACAACAACTCAACTACAAAGTGTTTAGCTCATGCTGAGCATCTTTACAGAATGATAAGGATTTAGAATCCAAATACCATACATAACAGAAAAGAAACTAAGTGCAAGAGATACACCTAAGTAGCTCTTCAGCATGTACGCTGTATAGACGTTACAACGTTTGAGCCTTACAGCAATGCAGAAAATAAAACAAAGTTCAGATAAGTAAAATATAGAAGTCTGTTTCCAGATCTTCTTTACAAAACTACTTCTGAATTTAATGGAGGAATGGTGAGGGGATGAAGATGAAGTGATTCTGAATATGTGTGCGTATGGCGGGATTAGAGATGTCCTTTGAGAGAGAGCTGAGCCTTCATTAAATAGCCACCTTGCTCACGTGTGTTCGCGATGTCACTTGCCCACCTACTGTGTCCTGTTTCCTCTCTTACGCACGACCGACATTCGATTGCTACGATTGTATCTGCGTGTCAGCTCATGGGGAATAGAAGATCTTCTGACTTTTTATATCTTTGACCATCATTACTAGCGCGCCAAAATGGAGATCTTCCACCCTTGCTCTGCTGCACTTCTATAGACGTGGTGAGGGACGTGGTAACGTTCAGCATTATTTCCTGCACAAGCACAAGAAGCATCAAAACGCTCTCAAGGGCACCACTTGGTGCCTAAATGCACAGATTTATCTCTTTAACCTCTTATTTACTAAAAACTCAGAAATTAACATAAAACTAATTTAATAAACCTTGTATTGCTAGAGAACTTGCATGATTTATTCTTGAGTGAGTATAAATAACTCATATAAATATGAGTTATCACTCTTCTTATCTACGAGGAGATCAAGAAGGCTTGACACAATTTGGAGCCAAAAGCTATTATAAGTCTCATTGTAAGGTTTCATGCTATTAGTAATTTGTATATCTTCCACTTTCAACTTGAACTTTATAACTTGTCACCTAACACTCTTAGGAAGAGTTGGTTCACTTAAGTGGAGAGTTGGAGGAGTTGCTTCTTTTATTGGAGGAATTGACTGATCTAGACTATTGGGTTGATGGTTGCTTTGAGGTTATCATGTTTTTGCGTTCAAAACAATCATTTAAGGTTTGGTTTATCTTCTCCTATACCGAATCTGTTAGTATTGAATTTGAAATTGTATTATGCAATTTGTTCATGTTCCTGTTACATTGTATTTGGGTCAGTTCTACTGTTGACCTGTTCAAGAAACTCAAGCACACGTTTGAAAGTGATGAAATAGTAGTGGAAGTTCTATTTGATGCAGTTAAGTTCTAGTACCCTCCCAACTTAGACTATGTCTCCCCCTCTCCATCATGATATTTATTTTTCTCACAGGCAATTTTGTTCATGTATGTTTAGGTGTTTTGTTTAATTGCGACAACCGATTCCACACGTTTACAGTTTGGCCTAGACTTGCTTTGGGCGATTAAGGACGAGCTAGGCGGTGTTCCTTCAAGGCAGTGTCTTGATTTTCTTCTAAGTGCTTGTGCGAATGCGGGAGATTTGAATAATGCCCTTTCAATAGTTATTTCCCTTTCCCTCATAGTTATGGTTATTTATTTGGTTATTTTGCATGGTTGTAGGATGTATCAGGCACTTTTGACGCAACAATGTAGAATAGTTGAGAGTTAATTCATTATTATAAGTTTATAACAATGTCAAATTATTTACTAGTATTTTGCAATTATTGTTTACTATCTACTGTTGATACCAAATTGGATATGAAAATTGTACTTATTTACTAAAGTTTAAAATCTTGATGAATATGTAGTTTATACCATTTAATTGTATGAGTTAACACTTGATAACTGCATTTTTACCTGCAGATTGAAAGATAACCCAATTTGTGAAGAAGTTGGAGTAATAGGAAACTACTGCTCCATTTTTTTTTTAATTTTTTTTTAAAAATTTGCGACGGGTTTGTCACGGATTTGCGATGAAATTTGCCACGGATTTGCGAGGAAAATTTTCCACGGCTTTGCGACGGAAAAATTTGCCACGGATTTGCGACGGAAAAATTTGCCACGGAAATTCCGTGGCAAACGATTTGCGACGAGCGTTTTTGCCACCAATTTTTGTCCGTGGCAAATGTTGTTTTGCCACGGAAATTTGTGCATTTGCGACAGAAATGTCGGTGGCAAATCAGCGATTTTCTTGTAGTGATATATACAGAGTATTCATCCACAAATTCTATATATAAATCTTTTTAAATGCGAAAACGTTAGAGACGGCTTTGTTTTCGTCTCCAACAATATTTTGAGTCCAAATAATATCATTAACCATTTAGAGTTGGAATTTCTTAAATTTGGTTTTAGGCCTAAATCAACCCTACAAATCTAATTCCTACTTATAAACTCTTTTTCAAGTCATATCACATCCGATGTGGGACTCTAATACACCCCCCTCAGGCCCAGCAGCTCAACCACTAAAACCCCTCCCAATCGAACAATGTGGGCTGAATCAAGGCTTCCCAATCAACTTTGAACTTCCTAAGGTCTTAAGCTAGCTTCCAATCCCACATGCTAGCCACTAAAAACCCAAACTCCATCAACCTTCCACTTTGAGCTCCAAAATCCGAAAATGGCAAGAAGAGAATGAGGAAGAAAGACCTTCTGAAATTAGTATCACTGAATAGGAAATTGAAAATGGAAGAGATTGGGCTAAAGAACTCTTACATGCAAGAAGGATTCATGGCTCTCTCTCTCTTCAATTCTTTCTTCTTCCTCTCGCCACTCTCTCTTCTCTCTCTCTCAATGTTTTTTCTCAATTTCAGAAAAATGATGAAGTGTGGCTGACTAGGGTGGGTTTGTGAGCTGAGGGTTTTAATAGGGTGAAAAGACCTAAATACCCTTATTGCTTTATTTCTCACTTAAATCTAATTCCTACTCAACAATTCATGTAACATAGCAAATTAACAACTATTCCCATGATTCTATCATGTTTAGGACTCAATCAATTATTTCATCAAATCATAAATCTTCAATATGAGGTGAAATGACGATTTTACCCTTGCTCTTAATTCTCTATATAAAACTTAATTTCTACCAAACAAGCACATAACAATTCATACAATTCCATCAATTTTGCAAATAAATCCTATAACTTAGCGGCTATACCTTTCTTTTGCGACAAACTAGTCTCCGAGACTTGATTTATTATTTACTCGAATACTAAATCACTCGTTAATTTCATAATTCGAAATTAACAAAACTGGGGATGTTACACTCTGATAACATCTTAAATTTGGTTTTAGGCCTAACTCAACCCTACAAAACCGGCTTGTAAGGTGAGGGTTGTCATCCACTTATAAACTCTTTTTCAGACCATATTACATCCGATGTGGGACTCTTAACAGAATTAAAGAAACCATATTTGCTATAGACATTCATGTCTCTAAATAAAGTTATAACTTTTAGGGTGCGTTTGATTTGCTAAAAATAGGGAATGGGTGGACAACTTGCTTGTACCTGTTTGATTTTAAAATATGTTCATGGTACTGGACAACAGACTGAGCAAGGGACTGGACAAAACTCCAATTTTCTGTCCCTCACAAAACCACAGTACAACTTTCTGTCCCACAGTACAACTTTTTGTCCACCCCAAAAATTAGACGAAGCAATTGGGGTTGGTCTCGATATGGATGAGGATAGTTGGCCTGTCATTAGGCAAAATTTAATTCAAGAAACAAAGGAAAGGGAGCCACTGTATACTAGTATATTTGGGAAGAACAGACTTTTAGAGCTTCGCAAAGCCTTAACTATTGATTACTACGGTTTTCAGCCGGAGGCGAAGTGGTTTGATTTTTCAGAGATGGGGTATTTTGTTGCAACCAAGTATAATGTTGCCCAAGTTCAGTTGTCTTTGAATATGAATTATACTTATCTACCTTTGAGAGGTGTGTATGCTTCGTCTAGGTATAAGATCATAGCTATTCTGAACAAGAACAATCAACACTGGTTGCATATTTCGATCTCTTCTACCTGTCTGTTGCCTCCTATTGCTATGCAGTGGTCTCATAACCGATCATCAGAGTCTGCTTCATGGTTGGATCCCTATACCGGTCGTTTTGCCCTCTGGCAGTCTATGTGTCCTCCGGAGCCCCGTCCCCCTCCCACTGATGCGCCTAGATGTGTTGACTTAGCCGATAATTCTCTTGACGATTTATAGATTCACACGTGTTTCGTATTTTGATTGCACTTGTGTATTTATTATTGTACCACGTTTTTATAATTATACGTGTTTAGTTATCCATATCTACACCGTTGATTACCCCCACAAAACGTATATACGATGCCCTTCTCACAATCCAATCATATTTACGTCCAACAACAGTATATACGATGCCTAAAAATGTAAGAATCGTATATATGTTCAATAACATATATACGATTGATATTATTTTTAAATAAAAAATAGGTTTTTTAAAGGGTATTTTGGGGTTTTCAAAATATGTGGGGGTAGATGGGAAGAGGGGGTGGGGGTTTAAAAACAACCAATCATAAAATGATGAGTAGTTGAGATTATATCAGCAAGTATGAAATCTCAACCATTCTCAACAAAACACACACACACACACACACACACACACACACACATATATATATATATATACTAATGTACACCCGTGCCAGTACGGGTATACATTTTTTTTGAACATAACATTTTAAATAGTTGATCGGGAATTTAAAAATATTCATTTGTCGCTTTCGTTTGTTTTGTGTGATGCATATGTGTTTCTTCATACAACGTCATTTATAATCATTATGTTATATAAAATAAAATATCTATATATATATGTATATAAATTGGATATATTTAAATTAAATTATTTTTGACTATTATCAACATTGATTAAAATATGTATATTCCACAATCTCAAAATATTCATGTGGTTGTTGACTAAATACAAAATGTGTGGACAAATTAAGATATTAAAAACATCAAACAATTAACCCAACAAAAAATTCCAAATCATTATAACTGGAAATAGTTCAAAACTAAAACGTGCATCCTCAGCCTCATTCGTTGTTCAAGATATTGAATTATTCATTGTTCAAGATATTGAATTAAATTATTCAAGGAAGATATAGACTTCAAATATTGACTTTGGCATCAATTTACCCACTTTTGTAAAATCCTTGGCATCAGTCCAATATTAAGTAAGGAAAAAAAATTGTATGCAAGTAAATCATTGAAAACAACTTTCATTGTCCCATGATAGAAAATGATTGTTAAATGAAAACCCGTGCTACCAGTCACACCTGTATGCAATATATTAGAGTTGTATACAATATCCATGACTACTTTCAGTATCACTCATACTTCATTTATGAGGCGCATGTGTTAGTGAAGAGAACACCTTAATACCACTCAAACTTCCAAATCCGAGCCTTCATTTCAACGTCTATATTAACAATATTGAAATATTGGAATGATACAGAGGATGTAATCCAGTTTTATAAAATTATACCTATAGACCATTGAAGCAATGAGACCTTCCCCATTCTACACATAGTCAAAGCATACTCTTCTCTATCAAGCCCAATTAATGAGTGATGGTGATGAGGCATATCTAATCCAAAGAAAGATGAGTTAAAAACAATACAAATGATAATTAACAGAAAGTAAATTATAACAAACTCAATAAGTCAGGGCATATGAAACATATAGCTATATCAAGCAAAAGAAATACCAATTAAACACAATTATTTTAAGAAAACAAAACCTTGATGCACATGTTGGCAAAACAATATTGAACCATATTGCATCAAAGAACTGATCAAAAGAGGGGTGTTAAGGTTGAAATAACTTCACAAAAAATCATAGCAAATTGTAATCACTAAATGTATAACCCCTTCAATAGTGAACCTAATATGTGAGAAACCTTACACCATACCTTTCTTTCTCTTTAAAGAGGAAGAACTATGCGCAAATGAATCACTATTGATTTTTTTTGCGAAATGCGCAAATGGGTAGTAGTAATGAAATTTCGAAAATTGTATAGCTATTACACCATTTGGTTCGGAGGGGAACACTGATCCATGAATTATGTATAAATTTATTAAGTTTTCTGAATTGTTGGGTCTGTTTTAATACTAATGTAATAACAAATAATAGTTAAAATCTGCATTAATTGTATATGAACACACGTTACTATGATCCAAGAATTATGTGTAAATTTATTAATTTCACAAAGCTGCTGATCCCTTTTTTTTGCCCTATAAAAAAAAAGATAATTATGTATTCGAAATTCAAGTAGTGCATTTCAAAATATTTTGTTTTCCCAATTTTGTTATGCTTGTATTCTAATATTAATGCATATTAATTTTGAAAAGTTTAAAATGGATAATCATTATAGATTAGGTACAGCATTAAGTCTAGTATTAATGCCTACTGATCGTAATTTTTATTTGAAATTATTATTTGAAATTACATATTGTGTTTGTGATACATGGAATCACTATTTGAAGTCAAATAATGCTGCAATTTTGGACCTGCTAGATGTTAAACTTGCTTTTGAGGACATTTTTAATTTTGTATTTAAAAATGATTGGTATATATAAAGACTTTTGATATCTGGAAAAGCTTTAATCATAATGTGATTAAAAGTTCAATTTTATTTTCGAATTTTAATATAAAATGCGACTTTTGAAAAATATTAAATTTCCAGAATTCAAAATTTAAAATTAATACATTAATTTTCGGATTCCTACGTAAAGTTAATACTTAAAACATCTAGAGAAAGAAAAAATTAGTGAGCAACTGACGTTATTGGAGTTAATGTTTGCCACTATTTTCTCTCTCTTTAAATACAATAAATATCGGGTAAAAAAATTGTTAATAGGAGTCAAAAAAATTAGTCACGATTTTTAATATTGGAGTTAATAATCTTTAATATTGGAGTTAAGGACATTTATAATTGGACAATGTAACCGTTATCAAAAAAACATAGCCATTAATTGTATTTAAAGCAAAAACTGAATTGTATTAATAGCGTGTCTTTTGTTGTCTCAGTGAGATGAAATACAACAGCCGCAATCTAATTCATTGCTGACCGTGGATTATAAGTTCGAGAGTAGACCGTCGATTGCACTGTCAAATTAGACGATCCAACGGCTACGATTTGAGGCGAAGGTGATGTGTAATTAAAAATGTCTCCGTGGCTTTTTTAGATGCTTGCGTGGCTTTTATAGATGCCTGCGTGGCTTTTTCGGTTGGTGACATGGCTTTATTGACAATTGAGGTGTAAACTCTCAATTCTATATAATAAAGATAAAGATATATATATATATATACTAGTATAATTAACCCGTGCCAGCACGGGTATACATTTCTTTTGAACGTAACATTTTAATTCGTTGATCGGGAATTTAAAAATATTCACTTGTCGCTTTCGTTTGTTTTGTGTGATGCATGTGTTTCTCCATATAATGTCGTTTATTGTATCATTATGTTATATAAAATGTATATTAATTTAAATATATATTAGATATATTTGGATTACATCATTTTTGACTATTATCAACATTGATTTTTGATTAAAATATGTATATTCCACAATCTCAAAAAATTCATGTGGTTGTTGACTAAATACAAAATAATGGAGGTTTAGAATTTAAAATACTAACAACTCTAATTTTGGTCGGCAAGACAGTGGGTTATTTATGGGTATGTATACATAGAGTAGGGTTATTTTCATAATTTGTCTCGTAGGTTATACATCAGTTACCTTGCTGGAAACCCTACGGTACAATAAGTGCATTTTCACTTTCCCCTTTCTTCCTCAAATCGTAGCCGACTCCACAAATACCATCTTCAACTATTAGACTGATTTCACGCGTTTCTCAGTCCTAAGCTAAATCGTGGTCATCAATGGCGACACACTATAGGTCTTCGTCCTCAAAGATTGGGCGTCGCGGATCAACCCGGAGCCCTCGTCAATCGGCTGCGGCAGCAACTAACGAAGAGGTACAATTAGCATGCTAAATCTCTTGTATGTGTGATATCATTGTGTGGGACTTGCGAGTATTATGATTTGTTATATCAAATGCTACTGTTTTGATTGAGTACCAAGAGGAAGTGTGTACTTCGATTGTTTCCAATTCTATGTTTCAGTTTTGACAGTTATATGATTCAGTTTTGGAACCACTTGTAATATGATTCAGTTTTCACAATTTTATTAGATCAGGGAAAAAATTTGTTTACATTAGCAATTGGATTGAAGTTGAAAATCGATTACTTCTACCGAAATAGGATCTATTTATGTCTACTGATTTGTACTGTTGGAATTAAAATTCTTACTGTGTTACTGACATGAGTTAGACGAATTTAGCATTTTTGTTACCGACACTGTGAATCAGTTGATATTCAGCGCTGAAATTAGAGGTGTTCGCCAAAAATATACCTGTAAGCATCAAGGAAAACAAAATCCTTAGCGGCTACTCTGACTGCATTACCCGAACTGATTGCGTATGTGGCATGATTGTACTAAATCAGAAATATTAAATTGAAATGTCACGCTTCTAACGTTATTTTGTGCAATATAAAGATTGTAATAGTTTTATTGTTGTGTGGACAAATTGAGATAGTAAAAACATCAAACAATTAACCCAAAAATAAATTCCAAATCATTATAATTGGAAATAGTTCAAAACTAAAATGTGCATCCTCAACCTCATTCATTGTTCAAGATATTGAATCATTCATTGTTTAATATATTGAATCAAATAATTCAAGCAAGATATAGACTTCAAATATTGACTTTGGCATTAGTTTCCCCACTATTGTAAAATCCTTGTCTTTCATCTTTCTTTGGCCTGTGATGAGATCAAGAGAAAAATTAAAGCTTCTGTGGCAATAACAATGGGCAGAGTCAGCAAAATAAAAATGAATGTAATGGAGTTTAAGCCTAACAAAAAATTACATGTCAAATGAATGTATGCTAAGCCTAACCAATAATTACATGACAAATTTTTTGCCGCAAAGAGGACATTTCAATGTAAATCAAACCAAAAAATAAAAATAAAAACTTACACTTAGAATCTTCCTACAAACAATTGGAAAATTATGAGGAGAACTATCTCAAAACCAAATTCATAAAATTCAAATATACTCACTACTTAGAAAAAAAAGGGAATACCTAGTGAGTATGGTTGCACAAAACAGGTTGCTCACAAATCAAAACATGAAAAGAATCAATCACTAAAATCATAGCATCCAATTTGAGAGCTTCCCGTGCAATGCTATCTAGTTTACATGCTTCCACCATCCAAATCTACGACAGTCCAATATTAAGTAAGCAATAAAAATTGTATGCAAGTAAATCATTGGGAACAGCTTCCATTGTCCCAAGAAAGAAAATGATTGGTAAATGAAAACCCGTGCTACCAATCACACATGTATGCAACTACTTAAACAACTTATTAGAGTTGTATACAATATCCCTGTTTACTTTCAGTATCACTCATACTTCATTTATGAGGCGCATGTGTTAATGAAAAGAGAACACCTTCATACCACTCAAACTTCCAAATCTGGAGCCTTCATTTCAACGTCTATGCTAACAATATTGAAATATTGGAATGATACAGAGGATGTAATCCAGTTTTATAAAATTATACCATAGACCATTGAAACAATGAGACCTTCACCATTCTACACATAGTCAAGGCATCATCCTCTTCTCTATGAAGCCCAATTAATGTGTGATGGTGATGAGGCATATCTAATCCAAAGAAAGAGGAGTTAAAAACAATACAAATGTTAATTAATTAAAGTAAATTATAACAAACTCAATAAGTCAGGGAATATGAAACATATAGCTATATCAAGCAAATGAAATATCAACTAAACACAATTATTTTAAGAAAACAAAACCTTGATGCACATGTTGGCAAAACAATATTGAACCATATTGCATCAAAGAACTGATAGAAAGGGTGTTATGGTTGAAATAACTTCACAAAAAATCATAGCAAATTGGAATCATTAAATGCATAACCCCTTCAACAGTGAACCTAATATGTGAGAAACCTTACACCATACCTTTCACTTGGTCTTGAAAAATGACCTTTCTCTTGGTCTTGAAAGATGAAGAACTATCAGCTGTCTTTGTGTTTTGTGATAGCTACACCAGAATCCTCTAAATAGAATTGAAAACATGTTAGAGACAAGTGTTGCACCAAGATCTAAAATCTGCAGAATGAGAAAATAAATTAAAACAAAGTTGATAGTGCATAATGGTAAATAAAAGGCCTATTTAAAAAAAACAAAAATTATAAAACCTACTTTTGTGGTTTTGTGTTTTGATGAAAAAACTGTCTTGAAATTAACAAAAAAACCAACTCAACCCCATTTTACACGAACATGTTTTGGTTTTGAAATTGACTTTCAAAACCAAAAGAAGCACGAGTTAAATAGCAGAAACCAAATAAGCGCTTCGGTGATGAGTTAAAAGGAAGCACGAGTAAATAGCATAAACCAAATAACCCTAATATGATAAGACACATTATCATACTCTACCATAAAAAGATATGTCTTGAATTTTATACGTTGCAATGAGAAGGTGGCTTTGATGAGTTTGTGGTGGTTAAGAACAAATAGGAAGTATTTATTGAAAAATACATTCTTAAAGTTATGTCTCAAGTAATGTAGCTATCACCAAATAGTTTATGTTTCTTGATTTCTTAATCACTATTAGTAGGGTAGGGAACTTCTATGCAAGAGAGATCAAACAAATGACCTGCCTAAGTGATGTAACTGGAAGCTTGATTAATAGCCAAGATTTCCACCACTCGACCAACTTCTTCTGGTTGGCTATATCTTCCTGAATCCAAGTAAAAATACCAAGCTAAGTAGTTGATAATAACATCATCAGTGAATTTCAAGTTTCGTTTAAGTATTTCCTATGTTCACCCATCGGGATTGTCTCCAAAATCTTATTCTCAATGTCTTTTCCTAACTTGGCAGTCATGTCAAATGCAATAAAGCTTAGAGCAACTACATTAACATGGCAAGAAAAAATGGATTTTAGCTAATTCCATCCACTGATTATCAAGAAGAAATGCATAACTTTTAGAAAATTACAGTGATGCCTCGGCTAGAGTATTCCTTTGCAACAACTTATGTAAAGCCAATTATGCTTTTGCAGCACTATAATCGGCTTCTCCAACATTTTCAACCAACCCAATAACTGATGCAATATTATTGACTATCCTTCCCTGAAAAAACAAATTAGAGAGCTTAGTGACAATAGTCGTTTTCTTGCAAATCATGAAATGAGGCAACAAATGGAAAAAAATTGCTGTGAAAATTTGAATTAGACTCGGAAAGAATTAATCACATCAGTGATCCATTATTCCAAAATAAAAAATAATTTTTCTAAGGATTCCTAAACAAACTAATTACACAAAATTAAAAAAAAAAAGAATCAATTATTCTTCATCATAACCTAAATTGCGGCTGCAAAAAATGAACCATCTCAATTAAATTAAAAAGTAAAAGAAAAAAATGTGTATAAACACAAACTAATTTTGAACATACTCATTTGTGTGCAAAGAAAAACACCAATGAGTAAAAGATTAATAACATATCTACACCGAGATCATGCACCCAAATAGACTAATGCATACAGATTTATTCATAGGCATTTTATCAAACACTTTAAAGACAACTTTTAAACACAAACATCTCAATCTCATTGTTTTCATATCAGTCCACGGAAGAACATTTTTAGTTTTTACAGACAAATAAACACGAACCATAATTTAACAGCAAAACAATACAAACATTTGCAATTTAGGTTAGCAAAATAAAGGAATGAAGGTAGGCATAAATACAAACTCATGGCTTTCAATTGACTGAACCTTCCATTTAGATGAGAAGGAGGAGGGCAAAAGTGATAACCAACCTTAAATCAAAGGGTGAATTGATTCAGACTGATCGCAGAAGCTATGGAGAGCAGCTTTTGATGAAACGCAAGTTGAAGACCTGAGTATGGTTTCTCTTGCAATACCTTTTTAATGGAGAGTTTCACTTACTGGAATGTGAATGCAACAAATAGACTCAAAGAGAAAAAATAATAACTATAAAGATTTACTATTTAATCTTAATTTCTGGTACTAAGAAACTTTTTGTGATTCTGTCAAAACAGAAACTATTTGTGTCTGTCAACAAAGAGAAACTATTTGTGATGCTTGTTAGTCCTATGAATACTTCAACAGAAAATGCATGGATCATTAAAGGAATCAAGAATTGATACAGAACAGGTAAATGAATAGTCACAGACTCACAGTCTCACAGAGAGACTGCATAATCCCTTAAACCAAAGACTTCAAGAATTGATACTTACCAGGCAGCAATCGGTAAGCATCCACCAACTTATATAGCTAATTTGATGATCAACCACAATGGTCTCTTAGAGAATCAATAGTCTTCTCAAACTTATGTGAAAGCTCGGCTATAGATGTTTTGCATGCTGGAATTTTTCAATGAAAATTACTATATATCTCACAAATATGATTATATGAATGCAGTAATCGTGTGTATATGTAGACTCAAATTCCGTATCATGGGATATATGGCAGCTAAGTACAAATATGTTGAATAATGAGCAGGCAATAAACTACACCTACCAAGGAAATTCTATTGTCCATCCTTTGAAGTAGATTAGAAAATGAAGCAGTAGGTAAATCAGCGATAACAACTAATGCTTAGTAATAGTACAAATTTTTGATCCAGATATGAGACGTATATGCTACGTGACTGACTTTTAGATTGCTCCTTTCATGTATAGTTTATCCATTTCATGTATGACATTCAATCCTAAATTCTACAAAAGCATTTGTTGCTATTTCATACAAACAGTTAGTACAAAATAGTGATGTTGTAGTAAAAGTACTTTGGTCTTTGGAGCTTACCACGAGATGCGGTAGCCTGGCATCTGCCATGAACTCTTCATAAGAAGCCTGAAAAAAAATGAACGATTAGACACCTTATCATGTTTTTGAAATGATTGTGAAGGAAGAATTATCTTCACTGTAATCAGCTGGTAATTGTTTGAATTCAAAAAAGAAAAATAAATGCTATTAAAATTCTTAAAATGCAATGATTTTGTATTAATTACATTCAATGCCATTTCGCTGCCAGTTTTTTGTGTGCGCGTTCACCCAAATCAGGCCATTTTTTTTATTATCATAATGGCCTGATTATTTTCCCATTTAATGTCCATTAACAACCCTGTTTTTTGGTTTTTTTAACTAATCATCCAAAATTTTATGGATTATTAGCCGTTGATAGATTGTTGACTCCTTTGGGTAAACAGCAGCCGTTAGATTACATGCTAAAATGCTTGCGTGGCTTTTTCTGCTGCTTGCGTGGCTTTTTGTCATGACAGCGTGGCTTTATTGTGTTGTGACATGGCTTTTTTGAAAAACTCTTATTTAAATATAATAAATATATATATATATATATATATATATGAGTCAAGAAATTTACATTGACACTAGGTGTCAAATTTAGTGACTTACACCAACTAATAACTTTGTGTATACAGTGAAATTTATCAATCTGACCGTTGAATAACATTGTTTTATGATTGTGATGATGTATATCAAATTTCATAAAATGTGGATACTCATAGGTGTGCTATCTAACAACTCACTTTTACTTATCTTTTAAACAACATATTAGCCATCAAAATAAAGTAGTGTGATGAAGTATCAAATGATTTTTTTTTTTGACAAAAAGTATCAAATGATTTTTGATTTGTATGAAATTTGATATATATGATCTTAAAGATAGTATAATGTTATTCAACGGTCGGATTGATAAATTTTATTATATACACAAAGTTATTAATAGGTGTAAGTCGCTAAGTTTGACACCTAGTGTCAATATATCCTGACTCTGTGTGTGTGTGTGTGTGTGTATATATATATATATATATATATATATATATATATATATATATATATATATATATATATATATATATATATATATTATAGAAGTCTTGAACTTTGTAAAAATGTCTCACAAACATACAACATAAAGCGAAAAAGGACAAAAATACGTAGGTATCTACTTTGAAATACACAAAAAGACCTCCACCCACAACTCATAATACAGACAGGGACCTACTCCAGTTTTTCTAGGAACCATCTCCAAGACGTACGAAACTTTAATCCTCTCTAGTGCACGAAAACCATCTACGAGCGTGCTTGAAAAGATAGAGTTACTCTGCTCCTCCCAAACCTATATAATCACATGCCAGATCAAAGCCAACCGCTGCTTGCACTTGGCCCCGTAGCCAAACAAACAGAATAGAAGAAAGAATTGTGAGAGATCCCTAGGTACAACACAAACCCACCCCACCCATTTTGCAGTTGCGTACCAGATCAACAGGGAAATTCGCAGGTGAGGAACAAGTGTATAGAAGACTCCTGATAATCAGAACAAAGGACACACATGGTAGCACTAACATCATTAATAACTCTCCTCCGAAACAAATTCTTCCTGGACGGGATCCTATCTAAAATCAGTTGCCAGGAGAAATAAATAGCCTTTGAGGGCGCCAAGCTCTTCTATAGTGGACGAAACACCAACTGGTTGTCCGAAAGGTCAGATAACCTGTTTGGGTTCACAGAAAGTAAGGCATACGCTAATCTAACTGAATAAACTTCATCAGATTGTCTCCTTCAAAACCACCCATCAGGCTCTGAAGAAAGCATGAGATGAGGTAGATTTAGTAAGAGTTCCTCCAAAAGACCTCCCTCCCAAACAAAAAAGTTTCTCCTCCAAGTCAGATCCCATACAACTGACCCACCTACCCACCTCACAACTTGCCCTACATTGTGTTCCTTCTAGTTAGAAACTATGAAGAGCCTTGGGAAGAAATAGAAAGGGGATGTGTCCCCACCCACATGTCATGCTAGAAGGAAGTGGAGTTCCCATCACCCACCTTCCGAACCAGTGAATCTTGAAATCAATCATCTCGATCGTCTCCTGAAACCCCTAGTATGTATATATCTCGCCACCCTAAGAAACTTTAGTCGAAGCCCCACATTGCCTAATCTCGTCACTCCCCCATGAACGGACACCATACTTCACCCGGAGAACTTCCTTCCAAAAGGAGGTTGTACTGCCCAAAAGCCTCCATCTCCATTTGCCTAACAAACTTAAGTTAAAAAGATTAAGGTTCTTGACCCGTAGGCCACCTTCACTTTCGTGCTTACACACCTCTGTCCACTTCACTTTCGTGCGTACACACCTCTGTCCACTTCACGCAAGCAATCTCCCTCCTCCCTTTGCCCCCCCCCCCACCCACCACACAAAGGAACTCCCTTTGGATGCGTGCAACTGACTTGCACACTTAATTTGACATTTTCATAGAAGATAGGAATGTTACTTAGGACAGAACTAATTAAAATGATCCCGCCTACAAGAGTGAGTGGTACACCAATGAGAGAGTTAATTGATTTTTCATCCTAGAAGTCGCCAATTAAATAATATTAGATATGGAGTTTAATATTATCCAAGTATATAATTATTAAATATTCAGTAGTAATTGTATAAGATACTGACTCTAATATTATCCAATAAAATTTAACTGTTAAATAATCAATAATAATTATTTAAGCGATAAAACAAAAAGAACTAGAATAATAGATTGATATATAACCAAAAGAATAATAAATTGATAATTAAAATAATAAAAGTAAAAAGGGCATAATGATTCAATAAAAAAACCCCTTTTGATAAGTTATAGAAAATCAAACGTAATAAATTAAGATTTAATAATTACCTAAAAATTGATTAAGTTGTCGATTATTCATTATACTGCGCATCAATAACATTATAATTTTTTTAAAAAAATAAAAGTAACACTATAATTTAAAATTAAAATTAAAAATCTTTAAAAAAAATTAAATTATAAAATACAAATTAAATTATAAAATAAAAATTAAATTTGAACTAAAATTGTAGGGTCCTCAAATTGAGGACCACTCCAAAAATAAGTGTATGCCGTTTAAAGTGACAAACACACGGTATTCTTTAGTAAAAGGCGAAAGAATAATTCGCTTTGTGTTTATCGCACGGCTCCGTGGTTTTATCCAGTGGTGCTCCTTCCTTTTATATTAACAATATCTTGCTACCTCTTTGTATCTAACCGGTGTGGGCTTTTTTGAATAGTAACACTTCCTTTCTTTGCATTCCAACACTCTAGCCTTTGTTCTATACTATCGAATCAGGATTGATATTCAGTGTTATTGCCATCTTCTTCTAGATGTTGGTGGGAAATTTTCTAGATTAAGGCCTGTATGGTTCAAAATGGAATGGAATAAAGAAAATTTCATTTCCATTCCTTAATTTATGTTAGACACTGAAATGAAGGCCTCTTTACGCAATTAAGTGGTCATATCATATGATTTCTCTCTGAAATACTAAACATTATAGAAACAAAATGAACTCAAAGGATCTCAAATATACTTGATATGTATTTGGTTCGACTTCATAACGATTCAACATGACAACATTGCAAACCTAATTCCTTCATCATTTAACCATCATCTAAGTACAAGTTTCAAATAGAAAACTGTTAGATAGTTGTTAATTCTGTTTTGTAATAAGGTATCCTGTTATAGTTGGTTAAGTCAGTTAGCTATTGGTGTTTGTATAAAAAATTTGATTGAACAATAACAGAATGGTAGTCCATATACCTGATGTACAAAGGAAGAAGTTGGATGATAAAAGTATGAAGTGTGTCTTCTTAGGTGTTAGTGAGGAATCTAAAGGCCTTAGCTTCTATGAACCTAATGCCAAGAAGATCACCATCAGCATAGATGTATTCTTCTCAGAATCTAAAGCATGGAATTGTGGAAATACAAGTGGAGAAAGTGAGAATGTTGTGATTGAGTACATTGATGATGAGGAGGAAGAAACATTAAATGTGATTTGTTGAAGTCATTGATCTTTATGAGAACAAGACAAGGATGGGGAAATCTTTGCAGAGACAAAACCCACAGGCAACACAAAAGCAATGATATCTGTGGCAAATCAACGAAGGATCAGGCATGCTCTTGCTTGGCTAGATGACTATTATACTAATGAAGATGTAGAAATGTTGAGCCTTTCCATCTTTACACGAGCAGAAGATCTTCTCACTTATGAAGAACCGTCAAACACGAGGTGTGGAAGCAAGCAATGCACACTGAGATTAAGTCTATTGAAAGGAATGTCACGTGGGAATAGACTATAATGAGTTCTCTCCTCCCGTAGCTAGATGGGACACTATTAGAAGAATTCTATCATTGGCACTGTCTTTAAATATGATGTGAATATTGTTGAGCAACCCCTAGGCTATGTAAAGAAGGAGAAAAAAACACATGGTGTATAGGTTGAAAAAGGCATTGTATCGCTTGAAACAAGCTCCACGGCCTTGGTATAGCAAGACAACATCCTACTTTTTCAACGAAGGATTTGAGAAGTATCATTATGACCACACTTTGTTTTTGGAGAATGGAGAGAAGGGAAACATTTTGATAGTTAGCCTCTATGTGGATGATTTGATTTACATAGGTAATTACAACAAGTTTTTTTTGAAGAATTCAAGCAATCTATGCAAAGGGAGTTTGATATGACGGACTTGGGAAATATGAGATTCTTCCTAGGTATTGAAGTTAAACAGAATGTCCAAGGAGTTTTCATATGTCAAAGGAAGTATGCTAAAGAGATTCTAGCAAGGTTTGACATGGAAAACAACAGTACTATGAGCAGCCTTATTATGCTAGGGGACAACTATCCAAGCATGAAGAAAGAAATCTAGTGGGTGGCACTAAATACAAGCAAATTGTTGGTAGCCTTATGTACCTAATAGCTACAAGACCAGACCTCATGTTTACAGTAAGTCTCATCAGTAGATTCCCCCACTAAGAAGCACCTAATTGCAGCCAAACACAAATACTTAGATACCCAGGCATTGTGGACCTAGGAATACTGTACAAATGAAATCAAAGGGAGGAATTAATAGCCTACTTCGAAAATGATTATGTTGGGGATGTAGATGACAGGAAGATTACATCAGGATATGTTTTTATGATGGGATTAAGTGCTATTTCGTGGTCTTACAGAGAGCAACCAGTAGTGATGTTATCCACGATAGAAGCAAAGTGTGTCTCAGCTGCATATTGTGCTTGTCAGGTCACATGGTTAAGGAGAATTCTGTAAGTGTCTGGTCATGAGCAAAAGGACTGTATCACACGTCTTTGTAGCTCAATAAACAAATTGTCCAAGAATCCTGTGATGCATGGGCACAACAAACACATTGATGTAAGGTTTCATTTTCTAAGAGATCTCAGTAGAGATGGGTTGTAGAACTAACACACTTCCCAACTCGTCAGCAATTTTCTTACATGTTGACTTAACCCGTGAAGTTAGACCTTCTTTAACTTGAAGGAGAAATTGGGAATGATTTTGCAGTAAGAGATAAGCTAATTGTAGTTAGACAATTGAACTTAAGGGAGGAAATGTTATATAGTTGTTAATTCTATTTTGAAATAAGTTGTTTCTTTCTGTTATAATTGGTTAAGTCAATTAGCTAGGATAATTGTTAGTTACTTACTAGCCTAGCTATTTGTGTTTGTATAAATGATTTGATTGATGTGTTTTTATTGTCATTTTTATTGATGGTTTTAGGTCAGTTTTTTGCCTAGAATCACCCTTCTGTATCGTTTTTGTCTTTTTATCTAAATAAGTGGTTATCACATAATTCTAGTTTCTATTTCGTTTTTTTCCTAGATTTCATCGACTGTTGGGTGCGGTGCTAATGTTGTTCGTCGTCTTCGTGCGAAGTTTTTGATTTCCCGTCTTGTTGCGGTGTTCGTTTGATTCAGATCAACAGATCTACTTCAACCTATTGCAAATTCAACCACTGACAAGAGCCTCAAAGTTACAAATCCAGATGCATAGTACTCTATTTTGTCACATTTGTAGGCATTTTGTCGTTTTATGCTATTAGCTTTGGTGTTTGACTTTGTTCACATATCCATCCTTTATACTTTTAGCATTTCTAAGTTTGTATTATTATCGATGTAATCTATCAATTTGAATGAATGAATATCTTTTTTATTGGAGACTTGTTTATTGTCCAGTTTGATGATTATCATTTGAAGAATTTGATTTCCCAACATTAGGGGGAGAGAATAAGCAGCTGTAAAAAAAAGAGATCAGTTGGAATAATTTATCATTATCTCATATTGATCCTCAAATTAAACAATGTGAACTAAAAGTTCAAAAGATAATTCATTTGCAAAGCTTAGCAAATTATCTATCAAATGCATTCACTGATCCAAAAGGTGTGACCAAATCATATATATCAGCTGCTAATGCTCCAATAGAATGGATGTCCCTGTTGGACAATCTAATATTGCAAAAGAGTCTCAACAGCGCTTGATGCGTGGTAGACCAATCGGTTCCAAAGATAAAAATCCTCGAACACAAAAGGAGCTAAAAAAAATGGTCCCATCGAGGATATAGAAACTCTAAAAGAGTATTAAGACATAATTGGCAATACAGTTCCAGAAGAACTGATAAGGTACTTGAAAAGTTATGAAATTAATGAGATCTCAATGAATTATGTCAAGAATAAAATACAATGGAACCGAAACGAAGTCAGCGTTGACTATGTTTTTACTAAATATAGCGCTAAATGTGATAAATAATAGTGAGGATCATGAACCAAAGTCTACTAAAGATTGTATAAAATGTGAATTGGCCAAATTTAAAGATAAGCAGAATGAGAATAGTGAAATTGTGAGATACAAAGCTCGACATGTTGCTCAAGGGTGGATGTGAGTACTTTTTAGTACTTAATTAGCCTTGTAGTGCATGAAGAGCTCAATTTTCACAAAAATGAATGTTACTACAGCTTATTTGTATGACTCGTTTGTTAGTCATAATTAATAACGATCCTCGAAGGATTTAATATTGCAATGCACACTTTTCGGATTTTGAGATGAATACCCACACTGAATCAATCCCTTCTTGAGATAATATAACTTGAACACATATGGTAAAGGAGGGATACAAAAATGACATCACCTATCCATATAGTTTTATAAAAATATTTGGAAAATAATTTGCTATAACTGATGTTTATGTTGATGAGATAAATATTGTCAGAACTTCTGAAGAGCTTCCAAAAACTATAGACTGTTCAAAGAAATAACTCTAGATGAATGACCTCAAATTATATCTGATGGATTTTGAGGTTGAACTTGTAGTTGACCTCTATATGGAAAATCCTAGAAGGATCCAAGATACAAAGAAATATCTTCAAATAAATTCTTTTGAAAAATAAAGTCTCATATTGATCTGCAGAAATTATTTATATTGAGTACATGAGTTGTGTGGCAAGCAAATAACAAATATCTCAGTCTTGAAGACAATAAAAGCATGCATGCATATCACAAACCAAAATGCATCAGAAAAGGGGTAAGATGGATATTTATGTTTGGCTACTGTAATGAATAAATCATTTTTATGTATGTTACACAAATTAACCATGCAGATATACAGTATTTTTCTGATCTAGATCAAGTCAGATTACAAGTCAGCTATTATCTACATGTGGTGACACTAAATATCTTTATGGTCTACAAAACAATCTATGGTTCTTGCTTCTTCATTTTATTCAAATGCCAACAATTCAAGGAAGATGCTTTGAAGATAATACTGATCGCAAAGTTTCATTAAAAGCGGATAGAATCACAAGTGACAGTGGAGTAGATTGTTCCATATACACTCAGGGAGAAACTCCAAATGTTGAGATTCATATTCTGAAGTGGTGCTTCATTCAGGGGGAGAAAAACTGCACTTTTTTTTTCCTTTGCCATGGTTTTTTCCCACTGGGTTTTCCAGGAAAGGTTTTTAACGAGGCAGTTCCCACTGACAGGATATTGTACTCTTTTCCTTCACTAGATTTTTATCCCACTGGGTTTTTTCTAGTAAGGTTTTAATGAGGCATATCCTCAATAGACATCCAAGGGGGAGTGTTATGAAATATTATTATTGGATGTCCATTGCCTTTCACCTCCCACCATTATCTTGTGTAAGTGGTATTTTATGAGAGACTACTCATTTGCCAATCCCTATCCTATAAATAGGGATCACCATCATATGTAGAGACTTACACTTTGAAGAGCATAATGCAAAGACTATCTCATTCTCTTCTTCTCCCTTATTCATCTCTATTCACTTATATGATGTCTAGTATTTGTTCTTACTCAAGTTTTTGTTATTTTCATAACAATATTCGAAATTCAAGTAGTGCATTTCAAAATATTTTGTTTTCCCAATTTTGTTATGCTTGTATTCTAATATTAATGTATATTAATTTTGAAAAGTTTAAAATGGATAATCATTATAGATTAGGTACAACATTAAGTCTAGTATTAATGCCTACTGATCGTAATCGAATTGTTATTTGAAATTACATATTGTGTTTGTGATACATGGAAACACTATTTGAAGTCAAATAATGCTGCAATTTTGGACCTGCTAGATGTTAAACTTGCTTTTGAGGACATTTTTAATTTTGTATTTAAAAATGATTGGTATATATAAAAGACTTTTGATATCTGGAAAAGCTTTAATCATAATGTGATTAAAAGTTCAATTTTATTTTCGAATTTTAATATAAAATGCGACTTTTGAAAAATATTAAATTTCCAGAATTCAAAATTTAAAATTAATACATTAATTTTTGGATTCCTACGTAAAGTTAATACTTAAAACATCTAGAGAAAGAAAAAATTAGTGAGCAACTGACGTTATTGGAGTTAATGTTTGCCACTATTTTCTCTCTCTTTAAATACTATAAATATCGGGTAAAAAAAATTGTAAATAGGAGTCAAAAAAAATTAGTCACGATTTTTAATATTGGAGTTAATAATCTTTAATATTGGAGTTAAGGTCATTTAGAATTGGACAATGTAACCGTTATAAAAAAAAATAGTCATTAATTGTATTTATAGCAAAAACTGAATTGTATTAATAGCGTGTGTTTTGTTGTCTCAGTGAGATGAAATACAACGGTCGCAATCTAATTCATTGCTGACCGTAGATTATAAGTTCGAGAGTAGACCATCGATTGCACTGTCAAATTAGACGACCCAACGACTACGATTTGAGGCGAAGGTGACGTGTAATTAAAAATGTCTGCGTGGCTTTTTTAGATGCTTGTGTGGCTTTTATAGATGCCTGCGTGGCTTTTTCGGTTGGTGACATGGCTTTATTGACAATTGAGGTGTAAACTCTCAATTGTATATAATAAAGATAAAAAGATATATATATATATATATATATATATATATATATATATATATATATATATATATATATATATATATATATATATATATATATATATATATATATGAGAGAAATTTATATTGACACCAGGTGTCAAATTTAGTGACTTACACCAACTAATAACTTTGTGTATACAGTGAAATTTATCAATCTGACTGTTGAATAACATTGTTTTATGATTGTGATGATGTATATAAAATTTCATAAAATTTGGATACTCATAGGTGTGCTATCTAACAACTCACTTTTACTTATCTTTTAAACAACATATTAGCCATCAAAATAAAGTAGTGTGATGGAGTATCAAATGATTTTTTTTTGACAAAAAGTATCAAATGATTTTTGATTTGTATGAAATTTGATATATATGATCTTAACTAATTGGTTTATAGATCAACATATATAAGCAAAGAGGATTGGTGAACTATGTTTTTTTTTTTGGTCAATCATTGGTGAACTATGTTAACTTCTATAAATAATTACTTTTTCTTTTGGACTCTTTTGTTTTTGTCCAATTTTAATTACCTATATGTTCCAAATTTGTTTACAACCCCAATCATACGATCCAAAACATACCAACAAGGGTTGGTATCAAAGTCTTACGTTCAAGTCTTGAGTGTTACAAAAAATTTATTAGTAGAAAAAAACCACACAGACCGGTAAGACTAGGGACACATAGTCGGTCAAGTTTTTCAGCGTAAATTAATTATCGACAAAGTCAGTGCATATATACTGTACACTAATAACACATTAAAAAAGGCTTAAATACTACTTTTGCCCCAGTAAATATAAGGAAAGTCCATTAGGGTCCCTGTAAAATAAAAAACTTTAAAAGAACCTATTAGAAAGTTAGTTTTCAAGTTAGTTGTTCCGGGATCCATCATAGCAACGTCACTCTTGGGGGCAGCGATTCAAGCCTCAGCCCGCTCTTAAGCGACCTAGGCTTGGGGGGCAACTGTTCCGGGGTGTATCAGCAAATACAAGAGCTTCCAATAGCAATTGGGTCGTCGGCCCACCCAGCGTAACCGGCCCAAGCAAGCTGCTTGGAGCGCAATCCTCGCAACCGGCCGAAATTCTCGCCAGACGGTCGGACACTACAGTATATATACGCCATTCGCACATGGCATCAGGTACGTTCTCTTACCTTGTGTTACCTGCCCGAGCGACCACTTACTTGATCGTCGGAGTGTCTTTGCAGGTAACACCCGAGGCGCTCAGCGTGAAGCCAAGACCGGTCCTTTCTCCTATTCAACGACCGGCCTAGTCACAGGACAACAACTTCAACACTTCATTGGTCAAGGTACGATCAATTTGCGACCACAGTGGGAGCCCGAGCGCTATCCTACTCCATTCATGGCTCCACGCGACGTGCCCCAAACGCGGGCCTCGTCTCGACTCAACCCCTCCGGGCAACATCCTCAACAGCAGACCCCGGAGAGCGTAGCCGTCACTATTCACGAATCTCAGGGAAATCCGTGCCAAGAACCCTCGGTGCAGGGGCGCGGACCGACCTTGGAGCAGGTGCAACCGTACGCTCCACCACAACTACCGCCCGAGCTGATCAAGGCAGGCATTGAAGAGCCGTTGCCCGAGCATGTCACTCAGGCCGTTCTGCAGATTCTTCAAAGCAAGAACCAAGTCATTGCAGATAGAGATGAGCTGATCTCTCGCTACGAAAGAGGGTCGATTCCGGACCGCCCGCGTGCGGAAGACGGAGAACCCTCCGCTCCTCGCCGACCGGTACGTAGGCACCGATCACCTCCTCGAAGGAGCCTCTCTTGCCGGGAGAGCACCACCCACCGGTCTCCAAGACGAACAATCGTGGCACACGTAGGTCGCGCCTGCGAGGAGAACGCGCAATCGCCGTTCACTCTCTTATGAAGAATACGAGGATTCCAACTCACGATCGCCCCGACACCGGCCGCTCACCTACTAGATACTCCTCTAATGAGTCGTCCGGTTCACGTCGGTCGAGAAGCGTGTCCCTGGGATTCCGTGAAGAATTGGAAGACTATCGGGATGGAAGAATCGGGGCGTCTCGCAGCGCCAAGAAGAGGTCAAAGCGGCGACCCGGAAGGCCTCCTCGCCTTCCGCCACTTGGCCCATCGGAGGATTCTATGGTATGTCGTGCAATGAGGCATGCCTCGCTATGCAGCCCTTTGGGTCGAACGACATTCAGAACGGTCACGGCCCATTTACTAGAGAAATCAGGCGCTACAGGATACCGAGAGACCTGCGAAAGCCGCCCAATCTAAACAAGTTTGATGGTCGTGGCGATCCGGATAAGCACCTCCGGTATTTTAACAATTATTGCAGCTATAGAGAATTGGGCTCGACCATGAAGTGTCGGTTGTTCCCACAGTCGTTGGACGGCCGGGCATTAGAATGGTGGGAATCACTTCGGCCCAACACCATCTCCTCGTGGGGAAGACTTGATCAGAATCTTTTTGAGCCACTATACGGCCAACCGTTGCCAGTATCGATATGAAGAACACTTGGACACGATTTGTAACACCCCATTTCTACCCGGTAATTTAAACCAAAAATCAGAGTATACAAAAATCATTTCAGGTCATCTTTTAGTTTAGTGTGTTATAAAATAGTGGACTGATTGACTATGGGATTACTCGTGTAATCGATACTACTACTTGCAGTGTATTGACCTCCTTTGCAAGGCTCTCGATGATGCCCTTGTAAATACACCAGCGAAAGAAATTCTGACCTTAGTGGCGAACCACAATTTAGCCATAGTCATTCAGCACACTAATAGTATAACATAAATCATTTTCACTAATGGAATGTTACGCTCCTCTCTCAAAAACTCAACAGTCAGTTCAGAAACATGCATAGATACATAACACCATACAACACGTGGGGTAAAATCTCAGGTCAAGCAGCGGAAACAAACTACATCTCAAAGTAATACTCAGCAATCTCAAAACAAATACATATAAGGCTCAACATGGAGCAAAACAAGCAATAGCAGTCTAAACCCCAACCCCTAGGTGCTACGTATCAGAGCAGACCGACTCGGGGAGTAGTGAAGGTAGAAAGCCCTCACTCCTGACTACCTGTGGTAAATAACAACAGAAAGGGTGAGTCTCGAACTATATAATAAAAGTGATAATAAGCAATATATAATCATAGTTTACAGCATACTCAAACACACCAACCATCAATCAACAATATTCATGCACTAATGGGAATGTATGCAATGTCAGTATGCATGTGGTACCATTTGCCCACCGGCATTCTCATCAATAATGGAGTCCTCATGACTCTGGCCCCCCGGCCGCCCTCAGGCTTCACAATCATTTTATAAGGCCCCCCGGCCGCCCTCAGGCTTCACAAATCATTTTATAAACTCTACGACCGCAGCCAATGTATGCATGAGACTCCATGTACATCACAAACACCATTTCAAACTGTAACACCCCAACTTTCGTCTGCGGTGGTTCTTTTAGTATGTACATGTTTTATAAATTATTTCAAATTGAATAGATTAAATTATTTTAATTTATTATGTGTTTTAGTTATTAAAATTAGTTGAAATGACACTTAAATGTATTTTATATGCTATTAGTAATATACCGTTATCATTATTTAATTATGTAGTTTTTATATACTAGTATTTAGATATAGTACTATTTAGGGAAAATATTACGGTTAAATGGGTGTTAAGATTTAAGATTGTGTGTATAATGAAAATGTCCTAAAAGTAACCTTAATGAGCATTGGGCTTCTTGTCACACATGACTCTTTTCTTGGGCCTTTCTATTATCCAACTTATATAATTCTCTTTCTAAAAACCTAGTTTCACTCATTCCCACAATCACACAGCCGCACACCCTGTGTTCTCTCTCGATCCCTATTCCTCCTTTTAAGAACCTCTTGACAAAACATGGCTCTCTACTTTATCCCTTCATATTGCAAAGTAACCTTCCACCAGTACGTCTATTGAACGAGATATGTGCCTTTCATCATGTCATGGGATATCATGCCATATCATGTGCAGCAACATTATTTTATTTAATTTGAGATATAATTCATGCTCTTGGAATGATTGATTGGTTGGATTCAAGCCTATGGATACATGAATACTCTAATCTAAATTCTGCTCCTATGGTCGATTCATAAAGTCTTCTCCTTTTCGAAAATCGTAAAGACCAACTCTTATCATAGCTCCATCCAAAATACTACTTTAGAGCCACTACTCAAGCCACTTCAATTTCAATAGGCCACGGAGTTAACCAACGACACTAATCATTGTCTTTTGGGAGTAGTGGAAGTAATTAAGGGAGCGCAAGAACTCAAGGGAGGAGGAAACTTTGATCGTTGGTCTTGGAGGAATTGCTAGAAGCTTGGGAGTTTTCTTCAATTAACAAAGGTAAGGGGACTCTCTTTCCATAGCCAATAGTTTATAAAACTTGGAACCATAGGATTGCGTGTTAGGAGATGTTTGATTGAATTCTTATATGCTAAATTGATTGTTTTGGTTTGATTGAATTCTTATATGCTAAATTGATTGATTTGGTTTGATTGAATTCTTATATGCTAAATTGATTGATTTGGTGATGAATGTAATGAATATATAATTGAATTGAGTCCTTATGTGATAATTGGAGTGATGAGGTTAGTTTGAGTGGTGTTGGCATGTTAATTGTATTACTTTGAATGAAAACAATAGGGAGAATTGAGAATGAAGGTTAGGTGTTTGGTACTAGGCTTGAGTGAATTTTTGGCAACATTACTTGTGTGTATGAATGGTGTTCTTGCTTGGGTGTTGAGTGTATGGATGATTGCTAATAAATTAAGGTTGTTGTGTATCCATGTTGTTGTTCTCGGCTGGTATGGGTGGTGCGTGCGTGCGTTGCCGGCGCTGCACTAGTGTGTGCGCGCCAAGTGGTTGCGTGGGGTGTGGGAGAGTGGCACGGGCTGGGCGCAAGGCGCCTGTGCCTTGTGCGTGAGTGTATGCGTTGGGCGCTGCCGGTTGTGGCGCGCCCTTGTGCGTGTGTTTTTGTGTGTGTGAGTGGCGCGCCTCTTGGCGCCGCGGTGAGGACGGGCGTCGATGTGTCTTTGCCCGAAGGCCGAGGTGAATGAGGTGAGGCGACCTAGGTGAGTGAGGTGAGGTAAGGAGCCGAGGTGAGTGAGGTGAGGTGCCGAGGTGAATGAGGTGAGGCGACCTAGGTGAGTGAGGTGAGGTGCCGAGGTGAATGAGGTGAGGTGACCTAGGTGAGTGAGGTGACGTAAGGAGCCGAGGTGAATGAGGTGAGGTGTCGAGGTGAATGAGGTGAGGTGACCTAGGTGAGTGAGGTGAGGTGAGGAGCCGAGGTGAATGAGGTGAAGTGCCGAGGGGAATGAGGTGAGGTGACCTAGGTGAGTGAGGTGAGGTTAGGTGCCGAGGTGAATGAGGTGAAGTGCCGAGGGGAAAGAGGTGAGGTGACCTAGGTGAGTGAGGTGAGGTGAGGTGCCGAGGTGAATGGGGTGATGTGCCGAGGTGAAGGAGGTTGGTGACCGAGGTGAGTGAGGCGAGGCGAGGTGCCGAGGTGAATGGTGTGAGGTGCCGAGGTGTGTGAGAGTGTACCGAGGTGTGTGTTTGTGTGTGTGCCGAGGTGTGTGAGTGGGAGCCGAGGTATGTGAGAGTGTGCGTGCCGAGGTGTTTGAGTGGGTGCCGAGTTGTTTGAGTGGGTGCCGAGGTTTGTGAGGTGTGCCGAGGGTGTGTGAGGTGTGTGCCGAGGTGTGTGAGTAAATAAAATTAAAGGTGATTATTCTATGTATGATTCTTGGTGATTGTTTGGTGTGGTGATGCATGCTGATGGTGAGTATATTTTGGGTGATTGAGGGTCTATGACCTCTCTTGATGATTGGCGAGTAAATAAACTAATGGTGAGCATTCTAATGCATAATTTGGTGTTTTGGTGTGATGGTGCATAGTCATGGTGTCGCATAATCATATGCATTTTTGGTGAATAGGCCTCGGCCTCATAAAATATTTTGGTGAATGCCTTCGGGCCTTTTGGTGAATGGTGAATGCCTTCGCCTTTTGGTGAATGGTGAATGCCCTCCGGGCCTTTTTGGTGATGGATCCACATGCATATACCCTTGGCGTTGGGTTGCATATCATGCACTTGCATACATTTTATGGTGGTTGTGCAGGTGTGTATAATTAACTGGTGAAAGTGATTGGATTGTACTGCTGGTGTGCTAATGGTTGGTCTTATGTGTTGCTTGTTTTATTTACTATTTTCTATGAAATGAGACTCACCCTTTCTCGCTTGGAATGTTGCTCTTATGTGGCAACGCTGCAGTGTGATGGATCAAGGTGACGTGAGTACCTTCTTCTAGTATGGTCGAGTCAGCTCTGATATGTAGCACCGGGGGGGATATTTAGGATTTGTCGTTTATTTTATGAATTGACTTTTCATTTGGATAACTGTATTTTCCGTATTTGAGTTTTGTTAATTCCGCTGCAATGGTGTTTACTCCCGGACTTCCGTTATGGTGCTATGTATCTTAACTTGGAGTTCATTCTATTTAGTATTTTGGAATTTTTAAGCGTGGTTGTTTAAATGTGGCACCTCAGTGGTCGCACTAAAGTTTTTCGTAGACTCGATTTTGAATTGTAAATAATAGACTAGATAGAAGGGGTGTTACAAACAAATTTCAATACACCCATTAATTCTTACCTCGGTGTTAATCTCATTTTATAGCCCTCCCGGCTTGGCCTCCGGCCCATGCCCCCATGGCATGCTCAATCACCTCATTATAAACTCTCAACACCATTAAGTCCCACCGGACTATTCTCCCTAGAGTACTCAACCTCACCCAGGACCTAAACCACCATTTAGGGTCAAAACAATCATCTAGGGACCAAGCTGTCACCTAGGGACCAAAAAAAAGACACCCTCTTAGGCACTTGGCGGCACTAGGCGCCATTTTCCCCACACTCAGCGCCCCCCGGTGCACACACAAAGACTAGGCGCGGCTCAAAGATTTTGGCGCCCGTGGCAACACACGACCAGCTGGCGCCACTTTTCTAGCAATCTGGCGCCCCCGGGCAACATGGACCTAGACACAAACTCGCATACGATTTGAGACACAAACTAAGACACAGAAGCAGAGACTAGCGCCTGGCAGGCATGGACTGATTTAGCGCCCCTGTGACCAGCTCACCCAACACTTTCAAACCAAAACCACCCGAGCCAAAATGTTTAAAAATGAATTTGGGCAGTAAATACAAAAATTGGCACATGAAATATGCCTAGAAAAGTAAGTTTCACTCCCGGCCCCAAAACACACACAAAACAAGCCCCAGCAGGACATTTTCAAAATAACACCGCAACTGAGAAAACCACTCGAGCCAAAACACTTAAAATTGAAAGTTGGCGGTGAATACAAAATTTGCACGAGAAAATATGTTGAAATACAAGTTTCACTCCCGGGCCCCAAAACACACACAAAACAAGCCCCACCTAGGACATTTTCAAAATAACACCGCAACTGAGAAAACCACTCGAGCCAAAACATTTAAAATTGAAAGTTGGCGGTGAATACAAAATTTGCACGAGAAAATGTGCCCAGAAATGCAAGTTTCACTCCCGGGCTCCAAAATACCCACATTCGCGCGGGCGACAAAGAACTCACTCACCCGGACACAATCGCATAAAGTGACACAGCGCCATTCTGGGCACCACTGGGCAGCATTTGGCGCCCACATCCAGCGCACACACGCGCTCCAACACACAAGCGAGGTACCGCAGGCGCCATTTTCCCAAAGAACTTGGCGCCTGGCGAACACACTGCACAGAACACATTCCAAAGACATGAAGCGAGGTACGCAGGCGCCATTTCCCCAGCAATGTGGCGCCCTGGCAGTGACATTCCTGCACAAACTCTCAATTCAACCTGTGAACAGTACACAGGGCGCCAGAATCCTAGCATCTTGGCGCCCCAAACCCCAAAATCCAAATTTTCTCAATTTATTTCAATTCAAATCATGTTATATCATTCCAAACCACTCAATAATCATTAAAACACATCCAATTTCAGTCCATACATTCAAATCATGCGCAACACTCATCAAGAACACAAAATACCCAAATCAAAGCCCTAAATCGATTTCTATCATGCTATTTCTCAAATTCAATCAACAACAACTCAATTAACAATCAATTAACATCGAATTAACCTTCTATGATCCCTATACAACCCATTATACCCTCTATTATAGAGTGAGACTCCCCTTAC
Organism: Oxytropis ochrocephala; assembly: GCA_020916435.1. NCBI lineage: Eukaryota > Viridiplantae > Streptophyta > Magnoliopsida > Fabales > Fabaceae > Oxytropis > Oxytropis ochrocephala. The sequence goes on along the minus strand of CM037090.1, from coordinate 57,263,754 downwards.
CTCAAATTAACCGTAGAGAAGAACCGGAACGGAGTCACGAACAAAACCACTGCAACAATCCAAGTTTTCAAGTCACGAAATTGCTCTTCTCCTCCTCTTCTCTTAGGGTTTGCGCCGTTCTCTTCTCTCCTTTCTCTCCTCTCCTTCGCAACTTTCTTTCTTTCTTCACAAATGAAAGAAAATTCCACTTTTGGGTATATGTACATTGGGCCAAGCGCACCTTGGGCCCTTTTTACACCCCTTGTCCATTTCTTCCACCACCCCCTTCAATTAAAATAAATTACTGAATTATAAACACAATTTTATATGCTATTATAATTTAAAACAGTGTAACACTTTAAATAATTTAATCAATTGCTTAATTAAATCATTTAGGGTGTTACAACTCTCCCCCACTTAGGAAATTTCGTCCTCGAAATTCATACACGATTCAAACGACTCGGATACGACTCTCGCATCCCCGCTCTCCGGCTCCCAAGTCATGCTCTCACCGGTGGCTCCCAACCACACTACCTTGACCAAGGCAATGTCTTTCCTCTCAACACCTTCACTTCTCTATCATCAATCCTCACCGGCATAGTCTCCACGGTGAGGTTCTCACGCACTACCTCCACATCATCCATGTGAATCACATGAGGCAGTGCGGAATATACTTAGAAGGCGTGACACGTGAAAAACATCGTGCAAGTTCGAAAGATTGGGTGGCAAGGCCACCCTATAAGCAACCTTTCCAACCCTCTCGGTGATGCAGCACGGTCCAATAAACCTTGAGTCAACTTCTTTGCCTTGAGCACGCCCAACACCGGTCATAGGCGTGACCCTCAAGAACACATGCTCACCACTGAAACTCCAAGTCCTTCCTCCTCTTATCATGATAACTTTTACGCTCGGCTGGGACTCTTTCATCTTCTCTCCGATCATTTTCACCTTCTCGATCGTCTCTCCTAACCAACTCCGGTCCAAGGACAACACTCTCCCCGGACTCATGCCAACACAAAGGAGTTCTGCACCTCCACCCATACAGTGCCTCAAAAGGAGCCATCCCAATGCTCGAATGATAGCTGTTATTATAGGTGAACTCAATCAGTGGAAGATGCGTATCCCACGCACCTCCCTGCTCTAACACACAAGCTCTCAAAAGATCCTCCAAAGGCTGGATGGTTCTCTGCATCCGACCATCGATCCGAGGATGATAAGCTGAACTCAACCTCAGCTTGGACCCCAAAGCCTCCTGCAAGCTTCCTCAAAACTCTGATGTAAACCGCGGGTCTCTATCCGACACAATACTCTTCGGAACCCCATGAAGCTTCACAATCACCTGAATGTAAATTCTAGCCAATTTTGGCACAGGAAAGGTGATGTTGATAGGAATAAAGTGAGCAGACTTGGTCAACCTATCTACAATCACCCAAATAGTGTCAGACCCTCTCACAGTATTTGGCAATCCGGTCACAAAATCCATGGAAATGATGTCCCACTTCCATTCTGGAACCTCCAAAGGTTGCATCAACCCCGCAGGCTTCTGGTGCTCAATCTTTGACTTCTGGCAAGTCAAACATGCATATACAAACTGCGCAACATCTCTCTTCATACCAGGCCACCAAAATAGTTTCTTCAGATCATGGTACATCTTAGTAGCGCCTGGATGAATGCTCAACTTACTCCTATGACTCTCCTCAAGTATCATCTTCTTTAACTCAGCATCATCCGGAACACAAATTATGTCCCTGAACCTCAACACACACCACGGGAATCCAACCTGTAATCCCCATGTGACTTGCTTGCTCGCCAAAGAACCAACAAATCTACCAACTTCACATCTAGCTTCACGGGCGTCTCTCGATACTAACCAAGAAGTCGTTCCCAATCCTCGGCATCCCCAATCGACACTGCGGGGTGTCACCTCACGAACAAACTCAAGTCACGGAATTGCTCAATCAATTCCAATTCCTCACCATCATAGGTGACATATGCAAAGTCTTCCGACTCAAAGCATCACCACGACATTAGCTTTGCGGGGTGATAGTTCAAGCCGAAATCATAGTCCTTCAGCGGCTCTAACCGGCGCCTCTGTCTCATATTCGACTCCTTACGGTCAAACAAGTACTTGGACTCTTGTGATCACTTTGAACACGAATCTAGTACCATAGAGATAGTGCCTCCAAATTTTCAACACAAACACAATCGCGACCAACTCTAAGTCATGAGTGGGATAGTTCTTCTCATGGGTCCTCAACTGTCGGGACGCATAAGCAACCACCTTCCCATCCTCGCATCAATACACCTCCCAAACCCATCTTGGAAGCATCACAAGATTACACAACAAATGGTTGCTGCCGCACAGCAACACTAACACCGAGAGACGTGGTCAACCTCCTCTTTAGCTCTTGGAAGCTCTCTTCACACTTTGCATCCCACACAAATGCCTTTCCCTTACAGGTCAGTCGAGTCAATGGAAGGGCTAGCTTAGAGAACCCTTCAATGAACCTCCTGTAATAACCAGCCAACCCCAAGAAACTCCTGATCTCAGTCACAGACTTTGGGCTCTCCCACTGTAACACTGCATCTACCTTGGCTGGATCCACAGCTATACCATCACCAGAAATAATATGACCCAAGAAGCTCACCTCATGCAACCAGAACTCACACTTTGACAACTTGGCATACAACTTCCTCTCTCTCAAGACCTCTAGCACCAACCTCAAGTGCTCTGCATGCTCTTCCTCAGATTTTGAGTACACCAAAATATCATCAATGAAGACCACCACAAACCGATCCAGATAGCTATGGAAAATTCGGTTCATGTACTCCATAAACACCCCTGGTGCATTTGTGACACCAAACGGCATTACAGAGTACTCATAATGCCCATACCTTGTTCTGAATGCTGTCTTCTGGATATCCTCATCCTTCACCTTAATCTGGTGATACCCGGACCTCAAGTCAATCTTGCTAAACACTTTAGCACCCACCAGCTGATCCATCAAATCATCTATCCTCGGGAGAGGATACTTATTCTTGATAGTCACTTTATTCAAGCTATGCGTAGTCTACGCATGCACGCATACTCCCATCCTTCTTCTTTACCAACAAAGCGGAGCTCCCCATGGTGATACACTAGGCCTCACAAACTTCTTCTCAAGAAGCTCCTCTCTCGCTTCTTCAATTCAACCAACTCGAGAAGTTGACATCCCAGTGCGGTGCCATAGACACGGGCCTAGTACCGTGCACAAGCTCAATCCGAACTCAACTTCCCTGCGGGGCACACTAGGAATCTCATCCGGAAACACTTCGAGGAACTCACACACCACCGTAACCCATCAACCACGGCTCTGTTCTCGTGAGACATGGGCGCAATCAAAGCAAACAACCGACCACCCTCTTTCATTACTTCTGCGCAATTGCTCACAGACAAATGAGCGAACTCTTCCTCTTCAGGAAGGAGAAAACTAATAGACTTATCAGAACAGTTGATGTGCACGTGGTTATCTACTAACCAGTCCATGCCCAGAATCACGTCTAACCCACCCAAAGGCAAACAAATCAGATCAACCAGAAAATCTCTGCCGAAGACTGACAGAGGACACCTAGCACACATCAGAGAAGTAGTTACGGACCCTTGGTGGAGTGTCGATAACCATCCTCTCTCCATAGTAGACAATACTAAATTTAACTTTTCAAAGACAAACAGATGCAATAAAAGAGTGCGTAGCACCCGTGTCAACAATAGCAACTAAAGGTGTACCAGAGATGAAACATGTACCTCGGATATCATTAGGTCCCTCTGAACCTGCCAATGCAAACACCCTCCCAGTAGATCTTTCTTTCTTAGGCTTGGGACACTTGAAGCTAATGTGACCAGCTTCACCACAGTTGAAACATACAGCTTCCTTGCGATCACACTCAGATGCCATGTGACCACTCTTTCCACACCTAAAACATCTCTTCACTTCCATCTTACAGTCAAAGCTCTTGTGACCTGGCTTGTCACACTTGAAACACACAATATCAGATGGGGTGTCTCCCCCACTTGGCTTCTTGCCCTCATGGTGCCTCCTACCCTCAGCAGACCTGTTTCCACCATTATGCCTGTTACCACCCGAATACCTCTGTTTCCCCTTGTCAGCAGACGTCTCATAAGGCTTACCTCTGTGATGAAATTTCCCCCTCTGGTCTCTCATGACCCTAGAGCGGGCATTGCTGTCTTCCTCATATATCGCAAAGAATCTACGGATCGCCAAATACTCTAATTTTACGATACCCCACACTGCTTGATATCGCTCTCGATCCATTCTCAAACTTGATGCACTTTGAGAATCAGCCCCAATTTCTCGGCATAGTGTGGATAGAATTTGGCCAACCGTGAACTTGGCAAAGCATATTCGAGAACAATCATACTCCCCGCCTCGGTTCAAGGAATTTCGGCTCTTTCTTACCTCTCACGTCCTCCGGAAATACTTTCTCAAGAATTCCCGCCGAACCACGGCCAAGTGATCTCTTCCGTGCAAAGACCCAATCTCTCACGGTCTCTAGCCACTACCATCGCCTCTTCGGATAAAGTATGAGTACTGTACGACTTTCTCGCTCATCCGTGCGACCCAATCACCACGAAGATCCTCTCAATCTCCTTCACCAAGTCAAGGCACCATCCGGGTTGTACCTCCCGCCCGAAGGTAGGGGTTTCTCTCTGCGGCGTCGCGATTTGCGGGTCTCATTATTACATTGGGTACCCACGATCTGCGCTATAGCTGCAAGGCCTCGAGAAGAAGCGATGATCGATCCTTACGGCCATATCAACCTAACAACTGCGGCATAAACAACCGATTCGAATTACTTTAAGGCACCTAGTTGTCATACACACTATGACATGATCGACACACTTGGCCGGACAGACCGAACTTTTGCTTTGATACCACTAATGTAACACCCCATTTCTACCGGTAATTTAAACCAAAAATCGAGTATACAAAAATCATTTCAGTCATCTTTTAGTTTAGTGTGTTATAAAATAGTGGGTGATTGACTATGGGATTACTCGGAGTAAGCGATACTACTTGCACAGTATTGACCTCCTTTGCAAGGCTCCGATGATGCCCTTGTAAATACACCAATAAAGAAATTTCGACCTTAGTGGCGAACCACAATTTAGCCATAGTCATTCAAAGACACTAATAGTATAACATAAATCATTTTCACTAATGGAATGTTACGCTCCTCTCTCAAAAACTCAACGATCGGTTCGAAACATGCATAGATACATAACACCATACAACACGTGGGGTAAAATCTCGAGTCAGCAAATGGAAACAAACTACATCTCAAAGTAATACTCAGCAATCTCAAAACAAATACATATAAGGCTCAACATGGAGCAAAACAAGCAATAGCAGTCTAAACCCCAACCCCTAGGTGCTACGTATCAGAGCAGACCGACTCGGGGAGTAGTGAAGGTAGAAAGCCCTCACTCCTGACTACCTGTGGTAAATAACAACAGAAAGGGTGAGTCTCGAACTATATAATAAAAGTGATAATAAGCAATATATAATCATAGTTTCTGACATACTCAAACACACCAACCATCAATCAACAATATTCATGCACTAATGGGAATGTATGCAATGTCAGTATGCATGTGGTACCATTTGCCCACCGGCATTCTCATCAATAATGGAGTCCTCATGACTCTGGCCCCCCGGCCGCCCTCAGGCTTCACAATCATTTTATAAGGCCCCCCGGCCGCCCTCAGGCTTCACAAATCATTTTATAAACTCTACGATCATGCATGCCCAATGTATGCATGAGACTCCATGTACATCACAAACACCATTTCAAACAAATTTCAATACACCCATTAATTCTTACCTCAGTGTTAATCTCATTTTATAGCCCTCCTGGCTTGGCCCTCCGGCCCATGCCCCCCATGGCATGCTCAATCACCTCATTATAAACTCTCAACACCATTAAGTCCCACCGGACTATTCTCCTCTAGAGTACTCAACCTCACCCAGGGACCTAAACCACCATTTAGGGTCAAAACAATCATCTAGGGACCAAACTGTCACCTAGGGACCAAAACAGCACCCTCTTAGGCACTTGGCAGCACTAGGCGCCATTTTCCCCACATTCTCGCGCCCCGGTGCAACAGCGGCACTAGCGCGGCTTCAAGATTTTGGCGCCCGTGGCAACACACCCGCTGGCGCCACTTTTCTAGCTGTCTGGCGCCCCGCAGGCAACACAGACCTAGACACAAACTCGCACGATTTAGACACAAACTAAGACACGAGCGTGAGACTAGGCGCCACTGGCAGGCGTCTGATTTAGCGCCCCCTGTGACCAGCTCACCCAACACTTTCAAACCAAAAACCACCCGAGCCAAAATGTTTAAAAATGAATTTGGGCGAGTAAATACAAAATTTTGCACGATGAAATATGCCTAGAAAAGTAAGTTTCACTCCCGGGCCCCAAACACACACAAAACAAGCCCCAGGGACATTTTCAAAATAACACCTGCAACTAGAAAACCACTCGAGCCAAAACACTTAAAATTGAAAGTTGGCGGTGAATACAAAATTTGCACGAGAAAATATGTTCGAAATACAAGTTTCACTCCCGGGCCCCAAAACACACACAAAACAAGCCCCAGGGACATTTTCAAAATAACACTGCAACTGAGAAAACCACTCGAGCCAAAACATTTAAAATTGAAAGTTGGCGGTGAATACAAAATTTGCACGAGAAAATGTGCCCAGAAATGCAAGTTTCACTCCCGGGCTCCAAAATACCCACATTGGCGGCGCCAGGCGACAACTCACTCACCGGTTCTTCGCTCTGGTGACACAGCGCCATTCTGGGCACCACAGGGCAGCATTTGGCGCCCTGCCATCGCGCGCACACGCACCTAACACACAAACAAGCGATGCACGGGCGCCATTTTCCCAAAGAACTTGGCGCCTGGCGAACACACACCGCAGAACACATTCCAAAGACATGAGCGAAGGTATGTGGCGCCATTTCCCAAAGCAATGTGGCGCCGGGCAGCGTGACATTCTGCACAAACTCTCAATTCAACTCGTGAGCGCATACGTGGCGCGAGAATCCTAGCATCTTGCGCCCCAAACCCCAAAATCCAAATTTTCTCAATTTATTTCAATTCAAATCATGTTATATCATTCCAAACCACTCAATAATCATTAAAACACATCCAATTTCAGTCCATACATTCAAATCATGCGCAACACTCATCAAGAACACAAAATACCCAAATCAAAGCCCTAAATCGATTTCTATCATGCTATTTCTCAAATTCAATCAACAACAACTCAATTAACAATCAATTAACATCGAATTAACCTTCTATGATCCCTATACAACCCATTATACCCTCTATTATAGAGTGAGACTCCCCTTACCTCAAATTAACCGTAGAGAAGAACCGGAACGGAGTCACGAACAAAACCACTGCAACAATCCAAGTTTTCAAGTCACGAAATTGCTCTTCTCCTCCTCTTCTCTTAGGGTTTGCGCCGTTCTCTTCTCTCCTTTCTCTCCTCTCCTTCGCAACTTTCTTTCTTCACAAATGAAAGAAAATTCCACTTTTGGGTATATGTACATTGGGCCAAGCGCACCTTGGGCCCTTTTTACACCCCTTGTCCATTTCTTCCACCACCCCCTTCAATTAAAATAAATTACTGAATTATAAACACTATTTTATATGCTATTATAATTTAAAACAGTGTAACACTTTAAATAATTTAATCAATTGCTTAATTAAATCATTTAGGGTGTTACACGATTGTTCAAGGTGATAATGAGACGCTGAGGCAGTACATCGACCGGGTCAACACTGAGGCCGAAACTGTTTGCGACCTGTCTGACAAGGACAAGCTGAAATACCTCAAGCGTGGTATTCGACCGGACCACAGGTTCGTAGAAGAATTCACCCTGAATCACTATCAAGATCTCAGTTTCTTCCTAAGAAGGGCCAATGATCATATGGCGTATGAAGAAACCTTGGCCGCAAGAAGGGGCGCCCGTGCGCGTCCCAAGGAAGAGCAGAATAAGCCGTCCAAAGGGCATGAAGGTCGCCGAGATAACCGGCCGGATTTTAGAGACAAGAAGTTTGATCATCGCACTCGCCTGAACACCTCCATTGCGCAAATCTACAGTGAGTGCCAGAATAATGAGTTTGTGGGTGTAAAGCGGCCCGACCCACTCGTGCTCAAGAAGGGGGCACGACCGACCAAAAGATACTGCCGCTACCACAAGAGCAAGGGGCACGACACCAACGACTGCATGGCCCTCAAAGACGACATTGAGGAGCTTATTCAGAAAGGCAAGTTAGGCAAGTATGTGAGGTCCGATGAAAGCGAACGACCTCAAGAGAAGTCAAAAGAGCCGGATCAAGATAGAGGAAAGGGCACCCTAGTCATATCGAGCGCCCAGGACAAAGATCGATCTGATGACCGAGATACACAACAATCAAAAGGCCGCAATGTTGCTATGGTGATTCTCGGTGGAAACCCGTTGGACCGTAGGGAGTCCAACAAAGCTATGAAAAGAAAATGGGACGAACTCCTAATGGTTGCATCAACTTCAGCGGAACGACCGGTCTCGACTAGATCGCCCATTTCTTTTGGGGATGAGGACCTGCTCGATGGTAGGCCAAACAGTTATGTTCCATTGGTGGTCAGAGTAGTGATGGCAAACACTGAGGTCCAAAGAATTCTGGTCGACGAAGGCAGCTCGGCTGATATCATGTTCAAAGAATTGATTGATAAGTTAAAAGTGGATCGGAGCGAGATAATTCCTCAGGCCGAGCCTACCCCTCTAACAGGCTTCAATGGAGCGACCACCTATCCATTGGGAACGATCGAGCTCTTGGTTACATTTGGTGATGATACTGGGGAAAGCACTTTGTACAGGACGGTCCGAACGACGTTCCTTGTACTCCCCATCAAATCCTGCTACCAGTGTATTATTGGTAGGCCGACCTTGGGCAAGCTGGAGGCCGTGGCATCAACAGTTCATTTGAAGATGAAGTTTCTGATGAAGGGCGACTCGTGTAGTTACCCTGGCGGCCGACTTAGAGGCAGCAAGACGAAGCCACTTCTTATATCAGGAAATTTGTGATGAGGTAGATCGTGGTCCAAATACTCAGAGCACTGGTGAAGGTCACCAGTCAATCTCTCGCACGGGCGACTCGTTATGATCCGGATAGCGACCAGAGAGGACAATGATGACGACCAGCCAGAGAGCTAAAAAATAGGGTGAAAAGACCGAGAACCTCATGGGAATTGGAAGATGTGCGGTTAGGCGACGACCGGCTAAAGCGATGAAGCTTCGGTAGCGACCTACGAGCGGTGAAGCAAGACACGGTAAAATGTCTAAGGGGGACTACGATCGTTCGCATGGCGGCGTCGGACATGCCCGGTATTCCTATTGAGATTGCTTGCCACCAGCTTTCAGTCGATGAAGGAGTCAGGCCGGTCGCCCAAAGAAGACGAACTCAGAGTGAGGAAAAATCTCAAGCCGCAGCAAAGGCCGTTGAGGACCTCGTAAAGGCTAACTTCATCGAAGAGATCAAGTACACGACCTGGCTATCCAATGTCGTGTTGGTAAAGAAGAAGAATGGCAAGTGGAGAATGTGTGTAGATTACACCGACCTGAACAAGGCATGCCCGAAGGATACCTTTCCTGTGCCCAACATCGACAAGTTGGTCGATGGTGCCTCGGGCTACAAGTTATTATCTTTTCTGGACGCTTACTCGGGCTACAATCAGATCACGATGTACCCCCCTGATCGACACAAGACAACCTTCATGACATATTGTGGCAACTTTCAATACAAGGTGATGTCGTTCGGCCTAAAGAACGCTGGAGCGACCTACCAGCGCATGATGAACAAGATCTTCAAGAGGCAGATCGGCCGAATATCTGAGGTATACCTAGACGATATGATCATAAAAAGTTTCACCGATCCAGATCATGTGAACGACCTGAGGGAAATCTTTGAAGAAGCCAGGAAGAATTCACTTAGGTTAAATCCAGAAAAATGCACTTTTGGGGTGAGGGCCGGCAGATTTTTGGGCTTTCACCTAACAGAGAGAGGAATAGAAGCCAATCGTGAGAAATGCAAGGCGGTCGCCGAGATGAGACCGCCCACGACCAAAAAAGAAATACAACAGCTGAATTGCATGGTAGCTGCCTTATCCAGATTCATACCAAAAGCGGCCTGTAAGTCTCTTCCATTATTCAGACTTCTGAAGAAAGACACAGATTTTGAGTGGACCGACCAATGCCAGCGAGCGTTGGATGAGCTAAAAGAGGCGTTGACTAACCCACCAATTATGACCAAGCCGTTCTTGGGCGAAGCGTCAGTATCGTTTGGCGCGATAACGAAGAAGTTACGAGTCTTTGTATTAGTCAGGAAAAACGACCTAAAGCAGAATCTGGTCTACTTCATTAGCAAGGTATTGCAAGGGCCCGAGCTGAGATATCAGAAGATAGAGAAGTTTGCCCTTGCACTCCTAGTGGCCGCCCGAAGGTTGAGACCCTACTTTGTGGCCCACCAGGTCGTGGTAAGGACCGATCAGCCAATCAGGCAAGTCCTCCATCGGCCAGACCTGGCGGGAAGAATGATAAAATGGGCAGTAGAACTCAGCGAATTTGGGATTAAGTTTAAATCCAGGTCAGCCGCTAAGGCACAAGTGTTGGCTGACTTTATAGCTGAAATGACTCTGATCCCAGAAGAACAAGCTGCAAGACCTGGACCTTACACGTAGATGGGTCGTCCAACAGCAAAGGAAGTGGAGCAGGCCTAATCTTAGAAAATTCAGAAGGTCTTGCTATAGAGGTGTCATTGACTTTTGCGTTCCATACTTCAAATAACCAGGCAGAATATGAGGCGTGCATAGCCGGCCTGCAGCTCGCAAGAGACTTTAATGTCGATCATGTGGAATTGCATTCAGATTCCCTGTTAGTGGTTTCCCAAATCAAGGAATTGTATGATGCCAAAGATGATGTGCTCAAAAGCTATCTGGCCAGAGTAAGGGAGCACCTCAAACAGTTCGACCGAGCAGAAGTGAAGCATGTGCCTCGGACCGAAAATGTTCGAGCAGATATTCTCTCAAAACTTGCAAGTACTAAGAGCCCTGGAAATCACAGAAGTTTGATCCAGGAAACTTTGAATCGGTCGAGCGTGTCGACCAAGCCAAGCCAGCCTCTGGCCGTTCTATGTGTTGATCAAGATAAAGATTGGATCACCCCCATCCTGCGATACATTGTTGAAGGAGAAGAGCCTAGCGACCAAAAGCAAGCGAAATTGGTCAGGCTAAGGTCGACCAAATACTCTGTAATAGAGGGAAAACTATAAAGAAGAGGATTCACGTCTCCACTTCTAAGATGCCTTACGTCGGTCGAAGCCGACCATGTGTTGAGAGATATCCATGAAGGAGTTTGTGGAAGCCATCAAGGAGCGCGATCCATAGCAAAGAAAGCTCTCAGGGCCGGTTATTACTGGCCGACCATGGACGAAGATGCAACGAAGCTGGTTCAGAAATGCAAAAAAAATGTCAAGTACACGCTGATGTCCATATTGCACCTTCTTCAGAATTGCAAAGTCTCGTCTCACCCTGGTCGTTCGCATGGTGGGGCATGGATCTGCTAGGACCGTTTCCACCCGCTCCAGGCCAGTTCAAGTTCTTGATCGTGGCAGTTGATTATTTCACAAAGTGGATCGAGGCCGAGCCTCTCGCAACCATCACATCGGCAAAAGTAAGTAAGTTCTTTGGTCGGTGTGTGCTAGCTCGCTTTGGAGTCCCACAAAGAATTGATAAGCGACAGCGGTACCGGTTTGCGGACAAAAGGTTGGAGAAATCTTTGGCGACTTAGGGGTGAAAGCAGCGTTTCACCTCGGTCGAGCATCCACAAACAAGCGGACAAGTAGGCGGCCAGCGAGTTATCTGCGTGGTTTGAAAGAAGACTTGTGAAGCGAAAGGAGGCGGGCCGAGGAGGCTGCGATCCGTTCTTTGGGCATATAGGACGACTCCCCATTCTCCGACCCGGGAGTCACCCTTCGGACATGTGTATGGAACTGATGCGGTAATACCCATAGAGATGGGCGAACTAAATTGGAGAACTTTGAACCCCCCAGCAGCGGCCGACAACGACCGAGCCATACGAGAAGAATTGGACCTCATTGAAGAGTTGTGCACCCAAGCATCATTGAGAGAACAAGCGATCAAGCGAGAAGGTCGCGACTAGGTACAACACTCGCGTTCGGAAGAGGACTTCGCGGTCGGTCGGCTCGTCACGAGGCGACGCGGACGTCGGAAACAAGAATGCACGTCAAGGAAAGTTAGCACCAAATTGGGAAGGTCCGTATCGGGTCATTAAGAAGACCGGCAATGGGGCGCACAGTGGAAACCATGGAAGGGCGACTATCCCCGAACATGGAGCATAAAAAAACTTAGAAAATATTATATCCGAATGTAATGAGCGACCGATCTATTAATGAAAGACATGTGCAGCGCTCTTTTTCCCACTCGGGTTTTTACTGAGGCGACCTTTGACAATTCTTTATTATTTACTTTCTCGCAAGAATGTATGCCCGGTCGCTCAAACATGCTCATGGCAAAAGAGCAGCCGAAGAATTATCAAACGTAATTATCAAACGTAAATGGGTCGTCGAAATGATCTATATCGAGTGCCATCGAAATGGCCCAAGGGTTAAGTAATAACCCACAACAGTCGGTCGTCGAAACGATCTGTCTCGAGCGCCATCGAAGTGGCCCAAGGGTTAAGTAATAACCCACAATAGTCGGTCGTCGAAACGATCTATCTCGAGCGCCATCGAAGTGGCCCAAGGGTTAAGAAGTAACCCACAAACGTTAGGTCGTCGAAACGATCCATATCGAGTGCCATCGAAATGGCCCAATCGAGTGTCACCGAGTGGGCACTGTTTATCGGGTAAGAAATACCCTATCGACCAGCACCGCCAAGCGGTCCATGTGTAACAGGTCCGATCGACCTAAAGCTAAAGTTCATAAACTTAGAAAAATATAAACGAAACAATCAAATTCGAACAAACAAATTAAGCGAAAGGAAATTGTCATTACAAACGAGGACGCCTTGGTCAAGCCGAGCGCGCCTAACTATTAAAAAGCGCACGAAGGCGGGAATATTGTTGTGCGAAGGCAAATCAAAGGATTACAAACATTACTCGCTCGCAGGGCTTCGCTTGAGAGGACCGAGAGCTAGGGCGACGACATTACCCTGATCATCAAGTGCCTCGGGCTGCATGATCTTGTTGTTCTCGACATAGTGGTCGGGCTTTATCAGGTTTTCATCAAAATTGATGTTCAAGTCTGAGTTCAGCGCCCGTACCTGGCCGAGAGTATTGTAGAATTGCTCGATCGCTGCACCCTTAGCCATCCCGGCTATCTTCTGAACTTGTGCCTCCAGCTCAGCCCTTTGGGTCTCCCACTCGACTTTCTCTTTCTCCAAGACTTCAAGGTCGGTCTTCAAATTTATCACTTGAGTTTGGGATTCCTTGTTCTTCTTCAATAGCTTGGCCCGTTCGTCTTCGGCCCGTTGAAGAGCGTCCTTCTTTGACTTAGCTAATTTCTCCAGCTTTTGTTGTGCCTCCGCCACGGCCTTGTCCTTCGCAGCCCGAGCTTCTGCAAACAAAGATAGCCAAAGATGGTTAGTCGGTCGAATGTAAGCAAAAGCGCGACGGGTTAGAAAAGTAAAATACCTTGAGCTTCATCCGATAGCTCTTGGATCATTTTGTCAACCCCCATGCAAAGAGAAGCGCAGACCGCCATGGGTTTCTTTTTAAATCGATCGAAGTCGGCCGGCACCAAACCCTCGAGCGAGAGAATAGGAATGTCGACCTCTGGATATTCGCGGGTCCGCTCATCGAACTTGGCCCGCTTGGGGGAGCGATCATCGTGGCGAGGGGGCGACCGGACCTTGGAAACAGGCTTCTTCCCTCGGCTTTTGGGAGTTTGAGGCACCTTTGACGGCTCGTCGAGATCGACCACGTTCCGTGGCGGCGGCCGGGAGGCGCTGTTCTTAGGAGGATTCAAGACCTTCTCGATCTCGGCCCAGTTCTTGCCAGCCATTCTTCCTGCAAAATAGAACAATTCAAGAGTTAGAAAGAGCGAGTGATAATCGAAAGTAAAAGATAAAGTACAAAAGCGAACCAATCTCGGCTTTAAGAGCTCCACCCACGAGCAGTACAAAAGGACGGCAAGGCAGGTCGCCCTTAGGATCTGGGGGCATCATGCCCGCCAAAGTTTTGATCATCTCCAGAGACTCCAAGTCGGCCGCACCCAAATCCTTAACAGAATAAATATAGTCGCCAGGCCGCCTGAAGAAGTGAGCTTCATTCCACATGATTGGGAAGAAAGGGGGACCGAGCATCCCGTCGGGCTGGATCTCAGATATAGCCATGCCGGCCTCCTTAGTCGGGACAACCCAGAAATAATGGCTTTTCTAGGCCGCGCCCAACGACTCTTGGTACGCTTTAAAGTACCGGTGATGGGTCTTTTGAGTCTTGAAGGATACCTGCTCCCTCTTTTCCTTATTGGCTTTCTCTCTCAGCCAGCTCAGCTCGAAGATAGTGAAAAATAACTGGACCGACACTGGCCGGCCGAGCATGGTCAGAAGCACTTCGAAAGTTTTCAAAAACGCCCACGCGTTTGGATGAAGTTGAGAGGGGGCGACCCCAATATAGCGCAGAACGTCGCGCTGAAACTCGGTGAAGGGTGGGGTGATGTTCATCCGCTCGAACACGATCTGATGCATCGTGAACATCAGATTGTCAGAATAGGTTGCGATGTCTTCCCCGTCCTTCATACCTCTCACCCTCCAGCCCGATAATTTCTTGAAGTGAAGTTGCAGCTCGGGCAGGGCACAATGACCGATTGTGAGGATACTCCGGTTGGAGCGAAGGGTTTCTGACACCCAGGACATATCAGAACGATCTCGGGATAGGTCAGGCAGAACGTCTTATGCCCCTTCGTTCGAACCTCCTTCGTCGTTCGCCCCCTGACCAGAAGAGCTTGCCACAGGTCGAACCAAAACCTCCTCAGCAGCTTCTACAACTCGGCCTTCCTTGGCCTCGACCATCTCTTCGTCCACGGCCTGGACGGCACTTTGTGCCTCATCTTCTATATCCACCTCTTCATCTCCACCGGTGGCGCAAGGAATGGCACCTTCTGGTGGTGGTGGAGTACTCGATCTAACTCTAGAACTGGCAGGCTTGGAATCAGAACTTTCCAAGCTAACCGACCCCTTACTGGAAGAGCTGGGGCTCGAGCTCGAGCTGCTCGAAGAATTAGAACCTCTGCCGCTCGAAGACGACGTAGATTCCTCCTCATGAGATGTAGCCTCAGATGGCCTCAACATTTGGTCAGCAAAAGATTGCGATGGTCCCCCGAGAATGCGAGCGGTCTGTTTCACCCGTGGCATACAACAACTGCGATAAGGGGATCGGGTTAGGTCGGTCGGCAGGTACTTCGCGAGAGGGGCGACAGTCGTCCCGGACTGACACCCCCTACCACGAGGCGTGGAAATTGCGCGATCAAAAAGAAAAATGCAGAAATTTAAAGAGTAGAGATCGATCCATACCTTGAACGGATGTCGGAGATCGGTCGCGAAAGCAAAAAGGAGCAAGCGAAAGTCTTTGCAGATGTAGGTCGGCGGCAGACAAGTCGGTCGGCGGCAGAGCAATTCGTGAAAGCGTGAGGAATGGTTCCTACTGAAGGAGTATTTATAGCGCAGGCCCAAGACACGAGAGGGACCGGGAGACGAAATGTCGCAACGTTTCACCTTCTCCTTAAAAGCTGTCATTAAATGACCTCGGAATCATCAAACGTCGTGTCATAAATGTCAGCGAAAGCCAACCGTCGCGTCAGCTCGGCCAACGGTCGCAAGGCGGTCGAGACCGTCCCATGGGAAGCAAGCGGTCGTGCCCGTTTCGTTATCTGAAGATCCATCATAGCAACGTCACTCTTGGGGGCAGCGATTCAAGCCTCAGCCCGCTCTTAAGCGACCTAGGCTTGGGGGGAAACTGTTCCGGGGTGTATCAGCAAATACAAGAGCTTCCAATAGCAATTGGGTCGTCGGCCCACCCAGCGTAACCGGCCCAAGCAAGTGGCTTGGGCGCAATCCTCGCAACCGGCCGAAATTCTCGCCAGACGGTCGGACACTACAGTATATATACGCCATTCGCACATGGCATCAGGTACGTTCTCTTACCTTGTGTTACCTGCCCGAGCGACCACTTACTTGATCGTCGGAGTGTCTTTGCAGGTAACACCCGAGGCGCTCAGCGTGAAGCCAAGACCGGTCCTTTCTCCTATTCAACGACCGGCCTAGTCACAGGACAACAACTTCAACACTTCATTGGTCAAGGTACGATCATTAGTTAAATTAGTTTTCAATTGTAACTACTTTTCTTATAAACTAACTTAACTAACTTGTAAACTAACTTTCTAATACTCCCCCTCAAGTTGGAAGAGAGATGTCAAGATCTTCCAACTTGGAGATGAGATGCTAAAATAAAGCTTTCATGCAACTTGCACTATCAATCAACCAAAAATTCAAATACACAAGCCACATGAATATGACGTCCATTCAGCAACCATTGTAGACACTTTAGGAAACTTAGGAAATTGAAATCTCATACTACAAGGCCAATCAGTGCTACTATGTTGATGGCAATTGAAAACGTGCAAGAAACCTGTAGAGTTTATGGCTTAGGACTTTAGTCGATGTGTTAGAGTGCTCGTAGCACTTGATAGCACTTAGTGGAGGTGCTGATAGCACCTGTCGAAGCACTTGCGTTGTCGAAGTCGAAGTGTCGAAGTACTTGTTGTGTTGTCGAAGTCGAAGCGTCGAAGTACTTGTTGTGCTGTCGAAGTCGAAGCACATGTTTTGTCGATTAATTCTGTTAGCTGTCTGTTATAGGTAGTTAGAATAGTTACACTTTGTAACTGCTTGTACAGCTCTCTAATGTACCTATATATACTCTTGTATGCTAAACAAAATTAAGACAAGCTTTGAGAATAATACATTCAATTTCCAAAGATCTCTCTCTCTCTCTTCGACTTACTCTCTCTCGAATTTACGTAACCGTGTTTGTCCTGAATTCTTGAGTTTTGAGGATTGTTTCATAACAATTGGTATCAGTAGCATTAGATCCGTGTTGCTTGGGCAAAGACGAAGGTTGGCGTGTGATCCTTGAAGAAAATTCAAGAATGGGATCTGTGAAATTCGAAGTGGAGAAATTCACAATGAAAAATGACTTTAGCTTATGGCGTATGAAGATGAGAGCTTTCTTGGTGCAACAAGGCATTGAGAAAGCACTTGCAGGTGAGGTAAAGTTACCTGATACGCTATCAGAGGA
The DNA here is from genome assembly GCA_020916435.1 of Oxytropis ochrocephala. Taxonomy (NCBI): domain Eukaryota; kingdom Viridiplantae; phylum Streptophyta; class Magnoliopsida; order Fabales; family Fabaceae; genus Oxytropis; species Oxytropis ochrocephala. The sequence goes on along the minus strand of CM037090.1, from coordinate 57,246,341 downwards.
GAAGAAGCAAGATATGCTTGAAAGAGCATATAGTGCTTTGATTCTGTCATTGGGAGATAAGGTGTTGAGGGAAGTCTCGAAGGAGAAAACTGCAGCAGGTATATGGCTCAAATTGGAGAACCTATATATGACCAAATCTTTGGCCAATAGGTTGTATTTGAAGCAGAAAATGTTTACCTTCAAGATGGCACCGGGAAGGAAATTGGAGGATCATATTGATGATTTCAACAAAGTGATTCTTGATCTTGAAAACATTGAGATCAAGGTAGAAGATGAGGATCAAGCACTCCTATTACTCAAGTCACTGTCAAATGAGTATAGGAATCTTGCAGACACACTCATCTATGGCAGAGACACTCTATCACTTGAAGAGGTTCAGAATGCCTTGTTCTCGAAGGAACTCACAAGGAGGTCAGAAAATGTTGATGATCAACAGGCTGAAGCACTGAATGTGAGAGGAAGAACCGAGAAAAGGGACTTCAAGGGAAAGCAAAACTCGAGGTCTAAGTCAAGGGAATTCAAGAAAAGGGCCTGCTTCATTTGTAAGAGTGAAGATCATCTCAAGAAAGGCTGCCCAGACTTCAAGAAGAAGAAGAAGAAGAAGGGTGGAGATCACAAAGGGCATCATGGTGATTGATAACTCATATTTATATGAGTTATTTATACTCATTCAAAGAATAAATCGCGCAAGTTCTCTAGCAATACAAGGATAATTAATTAGTTTTATGTTAATTTCTGAGTTCTTAGTGAATAAGAGGTTAAATAGATAAATCTGTGCATTTAGGCACCAAGTGGTGCCCTTGAGAGCGTTTTGATGCTTCTTGTGCTAGTGCAGGAAAAATAGAGTTGAACGTTACCACGTCCCTCACCACGTCTATAGCAAAGCAGCAGAGCAAGGGTGAAAGATCTTCATTTTGGCGCGCTAGTAATGATGGTCAAAGATATAAAAGTCAGAAGATCTTCTATTCCCCATGAACTGACATGCAGATACACTGTAGCACTGAACAGTGTTAGGCAGAAGAGAGGAAACAGACCTGGTAGGTGGGCAAGTGACATCAGCCACACGTGAGCAAGGAGGCTATTTAATGAAGGCTCAGCTCTCTCTCAAGGCACCGAGACATACACCCATTCAGAACCACTTCATACATTTCATCTTCATCCCTTCACCATATTTCCATTAAAATTCAGAAGTAGTTCTGTAAAGAAGATCCGGAAGCAGGACTTACGTATTTTGCTTTTACGAACTTTGTTTTATTTACGCATTCTTTGTGAGGCTCGGGCGTTGTAACGTCTATACAAATACATCTTTGAAGAGCTACTTAGGTGTATCTTTTGCACTTAGTTTCTTTTACATTATGTATGGTATTTGGATTCTAAATCCTCATCATTCTGTAAAGATGCTCAGCATGAGCTAAACACTTTGTAGTTGAGTTGTTGTTTTGCTTGTAATGAACTTCTAGTTAATGTTATGAAGTATTGACGTGCATGTTTTAAATCCTTGTGTGAAAATATTTCCAAACTTGTTTTGAGGTTGGCCTCTTAAAATAGGTAGATTCATAGAGTATGGACATGGTCTATGAAAAGAAATCAAGGATTTATATGAATGAACAATGTACTAAAGACATTTAGGCATCTTTATCTAAGTCTAGACATAGAATGGATAATAGTTCATAGAACATTCTTTGTGGGTGCTTAAAATACGAGAGTGGGCCTATTTAGAACCTAGACATAGGACCTCTTATACTTGAAACTCGGCGTTTTGTCTTTGAAAAGCATAGCTCTTTTGCAATAGCGTTCAAGCGTGGCCACGTCTATACAAAATAACATTTGAGCGTCATAACGTGTAAAGCGTTATAACGTCACGGCTAGAAAAGATTTACTTGCATGCAACAACTCAACTCATCTCTCATCCATATTCACAACCAACATTTGTTTACTTGTTTTAATTACATCTTTAGCTTTAAAACCAACTCTTATTGCCGATTTGTTACTTGATTCTCTTGTGTTTTGAAACTTGAACTTTGAAAAGTATACCAATCCTCGTGGGAACGATCTCTTACTTAAAACCACTCTATTACTTATGCGATGTGTATACTTGCACTATAATTGCGAAAACCACACGAATATACCAACGCAACAAGTTTTTGGCGCCGTTGCCGGGGATTGTAGTAACTTTTATTGTTCAAAAAGTATTAGAACACAAGTTGAAAGAATTTTACTGTGTTGTTTGTTGTTTCTGTGTTTGAACAGGTAGACGTTACAGCGTATGCTTAGTTCCAACGCAAGCTCTAGTTCAACTGAGCCAAGGAGTGAGTCTACACCTGAGTTTGATCCAGAACCTGAAAGAACTTTTAGACAACTAAGGAGACAACAAAGGTTAAGAAGGAGGCAACAACAACAGCAACAACACCCAACCATGTCTAAGCATAACACTGGTTCTAGAGGTGGACATACACCAAGAGGAGGTAGAGGACAAGGTCGTGGACCACAAACTCATACGAGAGACAATAGTTGTTGATGATGAACACTACCAAAGGCAAAGCAACTCATCAATGCGGGACCACAAGATATGGTCAATGCGGGGCGCGGGCCTATGCGTGACTACGCTTGTGCTCAACTCTGCTCATTTACAAGCGAGCATTGCAAGACCAACCCTTCATCTTTGGTCATTTCGAGTTCAAGCCAATGATGTTCCAAATCTTTTGCAAAATGCGGGGCAATTTGGGGGTTTTCCTCAAGAAGATCCATATTCTCACCTAAGGCAATTTCTGGATGTGTGCAGCAACTTTATCATCCCTGGAGTCTCAGAGGATGCTTTTAGACTGAAGCTCTTTCCCTACTCTCTTAAGGATAAGGCCAAAAATTGGTTGAACTCCTTGGAGCCAAATTCAATTCACACTTGGGATGAGCTAGCTGAGAAGTTTCTTGCAAAATACTTCCCTCCCAATAAAAATGCTAAGCTGAGAAATGATATCACTTCCTTCAAACAAAGGGAAGGGGAATCACTATTTGAGGCTTGGGAAAGGTGGAAGGAATTACTGAGAATGTGCCCACACCATGGCATTCCCATGGTGATTCAAATGGAGACTTTCTATAATGGTTTAGATCAGCCTACTAGGGTGATACTTGATGCTTCATCAGGTGGTGTCATTCTGAACATGTCCTTTTCTGAGGCATGCAAGCTTATTGATGACATAGCCACCCATAACTCTCATTGGCCATCGATAGATTTACTCTGGAAAGAAGGCGGTGTCCATGAAATAAGTGAAGTGGATCGCTCTTTCTGCTCAAGTGGCTACCTTGACCAACATGATCAAAACTTTGAGTCTGCGCAAGCGTGGCCACGTCTGAGAAGCTGGCTAGCTGCGTGAGATAGAACCCACACATGCAGGGGAGTAGTATGTGTTTATTGTGAAGAAGGGCATGTGTATGAGAGTGTCCCTACAACCTCGATCTGTAAACTTTGTATCTCAGAACAAAGGAAACGGTCCCTATTCCAACTCTTACAATTCAAATTGGAGATATCACCCAAATTTCAGTTGGAGAAACAACAATGCACTGAATACCAGCAATACTGCTCCTGCAATACCTCCAGGATTTCCCCCTCAACAACAACAACAGAGGCAGTATGTGCAGAATAACAACAATAGCAATTTGGAGGCCATGATGAAAAGCTTCATAAGTGATTGTAAGACAACTTTGCAAACTCACGAGTCTTCAATCAAAACTCTGGAAAATCAGATTGGACAGATAGCTTCAGCTCTCACTCAAAGGCATAATGGATCTCTTCCTTCTACAACTGAAACTCCATCATCATCATCAAACCCTAATGGTAATAATGGGGGAAATGGATAGGTAAATGCAATTTCTTTAAGAAGTGGTACTGAATACTCTGAACCAACTATGCCTGTGGAGGAAGAAGCACCAGAGAAGGTGAAAGAAGCACCAGAGAAGGAGAAAAAGAAGGGGAAAGAGGCAAGCTCAAGTGGTGTGAAAGATACTCCAGACATTGTGATGTCTAACCCAGACGTTACGACGTCTAGTTTTGAACCAGGAATCAAGACTGTGCCTAGGCTTGTACCTGAGTATCCTCCTCCACCATACCCTCAAAGATTGAAAAAGGCTCATGAAGATAAGCAGTTCAGCAAGTTCATGGAGATGTTAAAGCAGTTACACATCAACCTTCCTTTGGTTGAAGCTTTACAGTAGATGCCAAACTATGCCAAGTTCTTAAAAGACATCATCACCAAAAGGAGAAGGCTAGGGGAGTTTGAAACTGTTGCTTTAACTGAAGAATGTAGTTTAATTATGCAGAATAAGCTTCCTAGAAAACTCAAGGATCCTGGCAGTTTTACTATACCATGCTCTATTGGAGATTTTTACATTGGAAAAGCTTTGTGTGACTTGGGAGCAAGTATCAACTTGATGCCCAAGTCCATTTATGACAAACTTGGTATAGGAAGGCTGCGGACCTACTTCTTTAAGTTTAACTTTAGATGATAAAAGTAGAGTTTATCCAGGGCATATTAGAAGATGTTTTGATTAAAGTTGACAAGTTTGTGTTTCCGGTGGATTTTGTTATTTTGGATTTTGATGCGGATAAAGAGGTTCCCATCATTGCGGGAGACCATTCTTAGCTCTTTGGAAGGACAATCATTGATGTGCGAGAAGAAGAATTAATTATGAGGGTCAATGACCAAGAAGTCAAATTCAACGTACTCAATGCACTCAAATATCGAACCAAACACGGAGGAATGTTCTTATGTGGTTGCCATTGATCATATGGTTCAAAAGCAGTTCAACAGAGATAATGATCATTTGGAGAAGATGCTAGGCAATGACGAAGTGCAAGAGTTTTTAGCAGAAGAAGTTGTTCCTCTAGACGTTGTAACGTCTGTTGCAGACGTGGCACGTCTGAGCCCCCTGCACCAAAGTCATGGACAAAGAGGTACGAATCTTTAGGGCAAGAGGAATCAAATCTTAAGAAAAATGTGCCTTCCATCAAAGAGCCACCTACCTTGGAATTAAAGGTATTACCTGAGCATTTAAAGTATGTCTTTTTAGGGGAAAATGATTCCCTACCAGTGATCATTTCTGCTAAGCTCTCCCAAGAGCAAGAGATTGATCTCATTACTACCCTGAAAAGACATAAAAAGGCAATTGGTTGGCAAATGGCAGACATCAAAGGTATCAGTCCCACAATCTGCATGCATAGAATTGTCTTGGAGGAAAATGCCAAGAATAGCATAGAAGGGCAGAGGAGATTGAACCCTATAATGAAGGAGGTGGTAAAGAAAGAAATCATCAAGTGGTTGGATGCAGGAATAATCTACCCTATTAGCGATAGCTCCTGGGTAAGTCCAGTACAATGTGTGCCAAAGAAAGGTGGAGTTACTGTGGTAACAAATGATAAAAATGAGCTAATTCCAACAAGGGACGATGAATAATGGTGGAGGATATGCATGGATTATAGAAAGCTAAACAAGGCAACTAAGAAGGATCATTTCCCTCTTCCATTCATTGATCAAATGTTAGACAGACTTGTAGGCAAGGATTTTTACTGTTTCCTTGATGGTTATTCAGGCTACAACCAGATAGCTATAGCACCTGAAGATCAAGAAAAGACAACATTCACTTGTCCCTATGGTACCTTTGCTTTCAGAAGGATGCCATTTGGGCTGTGCAATGCTCCTGCAACATTTCAAAGGTGCATGATGGCCTTATTTTCTGATTTCATTGAGAATTCCATGGAGGTCTTTATGGACGATTTCTCAGTCTATGGAGATTCATACAAGGCATGCCTGGATAATTTGGAAGGAGTTCTAATAAGGTGTGAAGAAACCAACCTAGTGCTCAATTGGGAAAAATGCCATTTCATGGTACAAGAAGGAATAGTGTTGGGGCACAGAATATCAAAGAAAGGGTTAGAGGTAGACAAAGCAAAGATTGATGTTATTGACAAGCTACCTCCACCAACAACTATCAAAGGAGTTAGAAGTTTCTTAGGACATGCGGGGGTTTCTGAGAAGATTTATCAAGGATTTCTCAAAAATTTCAAAACCCACGTATGCGTTGTTGCAGCGTGACAACGTCTTCAACTTTGGTGAACAATGTCATGAAGCTTTCAACAAAGCGAAGAGCGCCTTAGTATTTGCTCGATAATAGTCACTCCAGTTAAGGCTCTAAGCCATTTGAGTTGATGTGTGATGCAAGTGATTATCTTTGTAGGAGGCTGTATTGGGGCAAAGATATGGAAAAAATTTCATTCTATTTATTATGCCAGTAAAACCTTAGATGATGCCCAATTAAATTATACTGTGACTGAAAAAGAGCTTTTGGCTGTTGTATTTGCTTTTGATAAGTTTAGATCTTACTTAGTGGGTGCAAAAGTTATTGTCTTCACTGATCATTCAGCCATTAAGTACTTAATTTCTAAAAAAGATGCAAAGCCAAGGCTTATTAGATGGGTTCTCCTCCTCCAAGAATTTGACTTGGAAATACGTGACAAAAAGGGGGTGGAGAACCAAGTTGCTGATCATCTCTCTAGGCTTGAGAATGTTGATGCAGGTACAGGTGAAGAGGAGATAAAAGAAAAATTTCCTGATGAGAGACTATTGTCAATAGCCTCAGTAGTTGAAGACGTTACCACGTCTATGACACTTTCGTCAAACGTTATAACGTCTGATACCACTGCACCATGGTATGCTGACATAGTTAACTTCCTTGTTAGCAAGATTGTGCCTGTAGATTTCAATTATCAACAGAAGAAGAGGTTCTTCCACACTATAAAGCAATATTTGCAGGATGAGCCATATTTGTACAAATTGTGTCGGATCGGTTACTAAGAAGGTGTCTAGGCGAGGAAGAACAACTACATGTCTTTGCAACAATGTCATTGACACCTTAAGGTGGACATTTTGGAGAGTACGAGCATTTGCAAAGGTCCTACAATCGGCTACTATTGGCCTACACTATTCAAATATGCTCATGAGCTAGTCGGGAGATGTGATAAGTGCGGAGGGGGGAAATATATCAAGTAAGCAAGAAATGCCTCTCACTGAACATTACGGAAGTTGAGTTGTTTGATGTATGGGAATGGATTTCATGGGACCATTTCCTATGTCCCATGGAAATCTATATATTACAGTATTTGTGGATTACGTGTCAAAGTGGGTTGAAGTGTGGCATTACCCAACAATGAAGCCAAATCGGTTAGCAAGTTCCTTAAAAGAATATATTCACAAGGTTTGGTACTCAAGAGCCATAATCGGTGATGAAGGCTCTCATTTCTGCAACAAGCTAATTGAGAACACTGTTGACTAAGTATGGATTGAAAAACACAGAAGGTGCTCTGACCTATCATCCCCAAACTAGTGGCCAGCAGAGGTATCCAACGAGAGAAATCAAAAGAATCTTTGGAGAAAATGGTTGGTCCTACGAGAAAGGAATGGTCACTACACTTGGAAGATGCACTTTGGGCCTACAGAACAGCATACAAAACACCATTGGGCATGTCTCCCTACAAGCTAGTCTATGGCAAAGCTTGTCACCTACCAATTGAGCTCCAACATAAGGCTTACTGGGCATTGAAGCAATTAAATTTGGATCATGCAAAAGCTGGTGAAAGAAAGGTTCTGCAATTAAATGAACTAGAAGAGTTCAGACACCATGCTTATGAAAACTCAGCAATGTACAAGGAAAAGACCAAGAAGTGGCATGATCAGAGAATTCAAAAGAGAGAACTAACAGAAGGACAACAGGTGTTGCTATTCAATTCAAGGCTAAAGTTGTTCCCAGGCAAGCTAAAGTCAAGGTGGTCAGGACCTTTCAAATTAATGAAAATCTATCCTCATGGTCTTTGTGGACCTAGAAAACTTCAGGGATGTGAATCCCGGATAGGAAAATCCATCACTGTCACTTCCTTTTTGGAACCATCAAATGCTAGAGGCGTCGAACTTCGGTTCATATAAGGCAATCAACATCCCAACTTGTCGGTTGACTTTGGCATTCACGTTTAGTGAGACCCAGTTGTCGAATCCGATTGCTACGGCCGACCACATGAGTCCCCGCGCTTTCTGCGAGATATGAAGAGCTTGATTGTGTTCTTTTCAGCTCGAAGGCAACTTCATCATCAGCCAAAAGTTAGGTGATTTGCGGCCACCACACTCGACAATTCCATCGGCTGATTCGCGAAATGTCGCACGCGTGAGCCTCCGCAGAAATACTTTCATCGGTACATTACGACCATGTGCCGGCGAACAACGGTGATAGCATGGATATCTTTGCGGCGTCTGTTTCAAGCGATCAGCTATCTGTAATCGCTTTCTTAGACGAGCTTCAAAATTCATTGGCTTCTTTTACGTTACTTGCCAGGACCCTTTCATGATGGCTGACCACTTGGTTGTCTTGCTTTCATCTACCTCGCCTTAAATCGATGTCATTTGGATATCTTACTGACCAGTTAGAGCACTTTTCGAGGCATCACGGTGTCAGGAAACTTCATTGGGCTCTCTGAAGTGTCCACGGCGTCCCTCTTTGTAAGCGTACTTGTTACTCTTCCTCTTCATCGTCTTCGCATGAGAAAGGCAGTGTCTTCATTAAGCCTCTTGGTCCACACCCGTGTTCAAAGTTAATGGCCAGCGTGTGTGAGTATGTCAATGCGGCTTTTTGGCCTGCTCTATCCTTTGATGAAAATGGCACACCATGTTCAGTTAATGGCCAACGGACCGCATCTGCAGTCCATCCGGGTCTTGCAAGATCATTTTGAAAGTTTCCTGACCTCCATGTGAGGGGTGACACGGTCTGCCGTACATATGCGGCAACATCAGCACTTGCTGCCAGCGCGGCATAACTTTCGACATAAATGACAGAGAGTCTTGATCTCTTGCACTCTTTTAAGTGACTTGCAGCGGCACTTTCTATAGCATTGGTAGCGGTTCACTGGTGATTTGGTAATGGATTGATTGTTGTATTTGGGCCGGTTGTTTAGCGATATCCACCGGCATCTATCAAATCTTTTTTTACGTAGCCGAAAGCTTTACAATCTTCCGCGACATAGCCAGAGCCCCATTTTAGTAGAAGCTGCGGTGGCATTAGCATTGTATCCTCGGGAAATGGTGGTTGCGCTCCATACTTTCGTAGGTCGAAAGTATTGATCAGTTGCTTGGAGGCCAACGTGTGAAGCGGTATCATGGAAACATGTGCATTGAAAAACAAAGCTACCATGTTCAAGATTAATAATAACGTGTGGCGATATCATGGAAGCATGTGGAAAGGGACAATGGAATAGTTTGGGGTGGAGGAGTACCAAAAGATGAATTTCACGAGATGACATTAGTTTCTCCACTCTTTCTTTTTAGGGGAAATGAAATTTAGTAATTATACAGTTCTTTGAAAGCACAAACACCATGCTCAAAGTTAACGGCCAACGTGCGTAAGCAAAGATTACCGTGGAGTATGTGTATCATGTCATCGAGCGGTTGGTTTCTTGATGAAAAGACAAACACCATGTTCAAAGTTAATGGCCGTGTGAAAGCGTTATCATGAGCATGTGGGGAAGAGCCGGTCACGAGATCTCGGCGGTTCCCGGGTATGGTGACGAAATTTGATTAGGTGCGGCTACCAGCTGGGAGTAGATCAACCGAGTTCGCAGTGTAAGTGCAAGATTACGAGAGTAATGCGGGAGATTATCTTTGGTTTGGCATTCGTCATTCCCGGGAGCGAACACGGATGGCCAGGCCCAGGATCCGGAGGAAGCGTGGATTTCGCGGCGATTCTTGTGCGCTTTGGAGGAGGAGCGAAAAGTGACCCCGTCTGGACCCCTTCTGGCGGCGGCCGGCCCGGTTGGCGGCTCTTTAAACCTTGCGGCATTACCACCATGTTCAAGGACAGTGTGAAGCAATATCATGGAGAGCATGTGGAAACATTGGACTCTTTCGATGAAAAGACAAACACCATATTCAAAGTTAATACTAGCCAACGTGTGAAAGCAGTATCTACGACCTCAGTAACCTCAGTTCTTAGGGATTCCAGCTAAGCAGCCAGACCCACTCGCTGGCTTTGAGAACTTGTTCTTCATGGCTGTATATCGTCAATCATGAGTTCTTTAATGACAGTCTTCGATCTTCGACGCTCAATCAGAAACTCTGCAAGGCGTTTTCCAATCAGCTCTACTACTGACACACTTTGTAGGCATGTGGAAAGGACAAGATCCAAATGTCCTTCCACAATTCTTGAATTAAAATGGCAAAAAGTCTGGTGAAGACTCTTAAAGCAAGCGTTCTTGGGAGGCAACCCAATGATTTTTAATTAACCAACAATTTTTGTGTCTTTTTAATTTTTGTTTTGCGAGGAATAAATGTTGAAGAATTGGAAAGTAAAGGTGGTAGGCGTCGTAGCGTCTCGGTATGCATTAGGCGTGGGCGCGTGCGGGCGATCGAGGCGATTTAAATTAAGTCAAGGGCGTAAGTGATGGCGTGTCGAAGTGATTTCCTGCGCAACACGAACGTGGTAGCCCGACCACGGCGTCATCTCCCCTCCCTAACTCGTCTAATCAGCGGTTACTTTTCTCCATTACTCCACTCTTCCATTTCTCAACTCCCCATAACCACTTCCCCATAAAAATCTAACCATTCACCATTATCCCACAACCAGCAACCTCTCTCTATTCTTTCTCTCTCGAACCCACAATCTTTCCCTCTCTTTTGAGAAAACCTAAAATTTCCAAAATCCCCATTCCTTTCCAAGCAATTTCTGAAATCACCATGACAAAAGTGAAGCAATCTGCTGCAAATCCTGCAGGAAAGGCAAACATCTCGACCTAAGTTCATCCTCAGCCCCTATCCACTGAAACACCTAACCCATCCAAAAGAAAGCCCTACTTCGAGAAAGGGGCTTTAGTCAAGAAAGCCCCAATCCTGATTTTCTTGCAACCGTCGCAGCGTTGGGGTGGCAAAAATTCGTTGTGCACAGAAAAGAGTACATTGCTACTTTGGTTCACGATTTCTACAAAGGAATCGTTGAGAGACCTGAAGGAGAGCCTTCCATCGTTTCAAAGGTGCGAGGCGAGGAAGTGAATTTTGGGGTAAGAGTGATCAACGATTATTTTGGGCTAGGGTATTATGGGAATTTGTGGAGACCAAGCAAAAGACCTATGGACTGACTGAAATGGAAGCTATCAAGGACAGGATTTGTGTAGAAGGTGATGTCTGGGAGAGAAGTGGTGAGCATGGGAGTGAGTTCAAAATCATGAAGAGGTACCTATGTGATGAAGCCAACACTTGGTTCCATTTCATAAAACCTTTGCTTAATTCCTACCTCTCACACCTCATGGGTAGATAAAGAGAGCGATTGTGATTGATGCAATCATGTCAAGAGACAAGGTGGAGGTTGGAAAGTTGGTCAACCGTGAGCTCAACAAATGGAAGAACAGGGAAAGATGGGTACTGTATTTCCCATGCATGATTCTTGATCGTGCATGGAGGCTAGGGTAGAGATTGAAGCCCTCACAGGCGGGGGAGCGAGCCTCAAGGCCCCTTTTCAACAAAATTCAAGCCTAGGGGTGAAAGCTGCGGGAGCTTCAAGTTCTGTTGATCTTGCGAGACGTTGCAACGCCCGGAGGAAAAGCGAACACCACCGCCAAATTTGTCAAGGAGCAATTCGAGTGGCAAAAGAAGGTATTTGCCCAGTGTCCAAGGAGCGAAAGTGATTGAAGAACTGTGTTGCTGATTTGGATGCGGGAAGAAAATGATGATGATGTGCCTCTATCTACAATCCAAAGAAGAGCCGTGAAGAAAGAAAGGGCCAAGCGAGCAAAAAGCCCACCAAAAAGAAAGAGCCCAACAAAGAGGCAAAAGAAGGTAAGTAGTGAAGAGGAATTTAATTCTGATGATTTGGATGATATTCGATGTTGATGCGGATGAATCAAGAAAGGTGAGCATGGAGGTAATTAGTGAGGAAGAGAAAGAGGATAGCCCTGAGGAAAAAGGAAGTTCAAGTGAGAAGACTGTAAGTGAATCCCCATCAGACCAAACAAACAAAGAGCCAGCCCAAACAAAATCCAAAGCAGCTAGCCCCAACCACCACCTTCACCACAAGAACCCTCCACCCATGACCAAAACACCCCTAAGACTCCACAATCCAAAGCCCAAGACCAACCAATCCCACAACCACCCCCACCCCAACTGAACCTCAAAAGCAACCATCACCCCAAAAGTGCGGGAACCGGGCGTGGCGGCGTGCGAGGCAACAAACACAGAGAGCAGCCCAGATTCCCAACCCATTTCCCCACCCAAGAAAACCACGAGTGAAAAGTGCACTCACATATAACCCTTTTGGAAGAAAGAAGAGAGCGAGGAGCAAGCTCTTTGAGTCAAAACAAGCCCAAGCGAGTGGAGAGAAAGAACAAGTTGTAGCCCCCACAACACTGAGACAAAAGCTCCCAGTGAAAAGGAAAGGTCAAAGTCTTTGCAGGAAACACGCTCTCGCTACTAGTGCGGCATTTGTTGCTACTAGTGTTTACGAACAAACCCTTCCCTGCTATTCTTTGAAGAAGCGCCTACTGAGGCGTCATAACGTCTCAAAAAAAAGGCGCGACCAAACTTCCGAAATGCAAGTTACCAATGAACGTGAAGCTGCGTTGGAAAAGGTAAAGGAACAAGCAATGGAGGAGGCCACTCAGAAACTAGCAGAGCACCTTTTGAAGCAAGCCGAGTGCGATTCTTTGGAATTGGAGGATCATCCACAGGCGTGGCAAGCGTCTAAAGAGCGAGAGGTGGAAAAAGCCCGGATGAACCCCAATGAGCCAATGCATTTTAACCTGCTTGAGTTAGCAATGAAGATGTGGGAGGAAGCCAAAAAGAGGTTCTGCTGCTTGACTTCAAGTCTTCTTTGGTGCTAGTCTTGTGTGAAAGAATCGATGAAACAACAACAACTACCTGGCCCGAGCAAGGAGGAGGTGAAGGTTAAGAAGGAGAAGAAGGATAAGAAGAAAGGAGAAGGTCAGTCAGGAGTTCCCACCAGACAGAGCGGAAGGCTCAGGTCTGGTGCTGCAAACAAGTAAGTCCCTCATTAATTTCATCAGTAGTTGTAGTTTTTAATTTTAGTTTTAGTTTTAGTTTTAGTAGTTTCTGTTTTATGTCTGTTTGATTAATTCCCCCCTTATAAAAAAAACCCCATGTTTTAATCTTTGAGCAAGTGAGCACACTGCTCAACTTTAAGTGTGGGGGGGGGGGAAGAATCTCAATGTTTTAAGTTTCATTACGTGTTGTGCATGAAATCAAATGCAAAAGCAAATTTTTGTTCTTACTCTGTCAAGCATGAAAATAATTTCTCTTTGGGCTGAAGTTAGTGAAAATATGTGTGTGTGAGTAGCCTATGCATAATTAGATGAAAAGAATTGATTATTGCTCCTACACAAACTCTGTTTTAAGAAAGAATCTAGTTAGCTAGGGAATATTTTGTGCTGAAGCTAGTTTTGGTGAACTATGGTGAGAATAAAACTTGATTAAAAACCTAGAATAGCGATTAGAAGCTAAGTTTGGGGGTAAATCAAGTTGTACTAAATTTGGGTGCAAAGGCGTAGGATGGTTAGTGCGGTGTAGTGTGAGTGCAACGTTGTACGCGTCTACCCGTAGCGTTATAACGTATGCTGCGTGTGTGTTGTGTTGTGTATTCGGACATTACAACGTCTCACCCATAAACGTTGTAACGTCTATTCCCAAAAAGACCAAAAAAGAGTGTGTTGTTACAAATAAGTGGAAAATCCACATGTATCTTTGTGTTCCTGTAATACCACAGAAACAAATCTTTGAGCACTCCAAGTAATGAAAAAAAAAAAAAAAAAAAAAAAAAAAAAAAGAAGAGAACTCCAAAATGGAGCAAATAAAAGAGAGTTGCTCGATAATGACGGGGTTCTGAGTCTTTTGCGTGTGTGAGTCAATAAATTAGTTGCACTAACTTGATCCCTAGCACCCAATTAAGACCCTTTGTCATGCTTCAATTGAACCCCATTTCTTATGTGAAAATGTTAGCCTAATCTTTGTTTTGAAAGATGTTTTCTTTGTCACCATTTGGAAACCACTCTTTCATAAGCTAAAGTAGTTTCTGAACTAGCTAGAGGAAGAATTAAATCAGAGATCACACACTCACTTGAGCTTTAATGAATCTGGAATTTAATTATGCATTGGTGTGTGAGTGTGTGAAGAATTAGCCCTTGAGAATGAACTTTTGATCACATTGGTGAGTAGAACATAACTTGCTAGTGTAGTTGATTTCATGTATATCACATTAGTTGTGTGTTTTGTCTTGATTGCTTGAGGACAAGCAATGATTTAAGTTTGGGGGTGTGATAACTCATATTTATATGAGTTATTTATACTCATTCAAAGAATAAATCGCGCAAGTTCTCTAGCAATACAAGGATAATTAATTAGTTTTATGTTAATTTCTGAGTTTTTAGTGAATAAGAGGTTAGATAGATAAATTTGTGCATTTAGGCACCAAGTGGTGCCCGAGAAGCGTTTTGATGCTTCTTGTGCTAGTGCGGGAAAAATAGAGTGAGCGTTACCACGTCCTCACCACGTCTATAGCAAAGCAGCAGAGCAAGGGTGAAAGATCTTCATTTTGGCGCGCTAGTAATGATGGTCAAAGATATAAAAGTCAGAAGATCTTCAATTCCCCATGGCCCGACGCGCAGATACAATCGTAGCGAGCGAGCAGTGTCGGGAAAAGAGAGGAAAGCAGACATGGTAGGTGGGCAAGTGGCGTCGACCACACGTGAGCAAGGAGGCTATTTAATGAAGGCTCGACTCTCTCTCAAGGCACCGAGACATACACCCATTCGAGAACCACTTCATACATTTCATCTTCATCCCTTCACCATATTTCCATTAAAATTTGAAGTAGTTACGTAAAGAAGATCTAGAAGCAGGACTTACGTATTTTGCTTTTACGAACTTTGTTTTATTTTACGCATTCTTTGTGAGGCTCGAGGCGTTGTAACGTCTATACACACGTACATCATTTCAAGAGCTACTTAGGTGTATCTTTTGCACTTAGTTTCTTTTCTATTATGTATGGTATTTGGATTCTAAATCCTCATCATTACAGAAAGATGCTCGGCATGAGCTAAACACTTTGTAGTTGAGTTGTTGTTTTGCTTGTAATGAACTTCTAGTTAATGTTATGAAGTATTGACATGCATGTTTTAAATCCTTGTGTGAAAATATTTCCAAACTTGTTTTGAGGTTGGCCTCTTAAAATAGGTAGATTCATAGAGTACAGGACATGGTCTATGAAAAGAAATCAAGGATTTATATGAATGAACAATGTACTAAAGACATTTAGGCATCTTTATCTAAGTCTAGACATAGAATGGATAATAGTTCATAGAACATTCTTTGTGGGTGCTTAAAATACAGGAGTGGGCCTATTTAGAACCTAGACATAGGACCTCTTATACTTGAAACTACGGCGTTTTGTCTTTGAAAAGCATAGCTCTTTTGCAACGACGTTCAAAGCGTGGCCACGTCTATACAAAATAACATTTGAGCGTCATAACGTGTAAACGTTATAACGTCTGGCTAGAAAAGATTTACTTGCATGCAACAACTCAACTCATCTCTCATCCATATTCACAACCAACATTTGTTTACTTGTTTTAATTACATCTTTAGCTTTAAAACCAACTCTTATTGCCGATTTGTTACTTGATTCTCTTGTGTTTTGAAACTTGAACTTTGAAAAGTATACCAATCCTCGTGGGAACGATCTCTTACTTAAAACCACTCTATTACTTGTACGATGTGTATACTTGCACTATAATTGCGAAAACCACACGAATATACCAACGCAACAGTGATGTAGATGTGGTTTCAGAAGGTTATGAAAGTGCCGAGGTGATGTGTGTGACCGAGGTAAATTGCAATTGTCCAAAGAACAGAAAACATGAGGTTTTTTCTTGGCTTGATGACATAGGCTTATTATATGTATGTTAGAAGCGAGGTATTGTGTATTTCTGATGTGAAATTGTATCTCCAGTGGATCATCGACACTAGTTGTACATTTCACATGTGTCATATGAGGGAATGGTTCTTCACATTCACTCAAATTCATGGTGGACAAGTGCTATTGGGGAACAATCAGACATGTAGAGTGCAGGGAATTGGATCTATCAAGTTCAAGATGGTTGATGGGTCTATCAAGGTGCTGCAAGGTGTTAGATATGTGCCTGATTTAAAGAGGAATTTGATTTCTCTTGCAATGCTTGATTCACAAGGTTTTGAATACAAAGGAGGAGGTGGAGTCATCAAGGTAATAAGGGGATCAATGGTAATGATGAAGGGTGAATTGGTGAATGGTCTCTACAAGTTGTTGGGAAGTGCTCTAGAGGGAGCATCTAACAATGTTGCTAGTGCTGAAATCACCAAGTGTAGCCTGTGGCATAGGAGATTGGGGCATGTCAGTGAGAAGGGACTCAAGGAATTAAGCAAACAGAAATTGTTAGGTGATGATTCTATCAGTTCACTAGACTTCTGTGAGTTGTGTATCCTTGGAAAGGCAAAGAAATTTAAGTTCAACACTGCTACTCACTGCACCAAAGGGATATTGGACTACATTCACAGTGATCTTTGGGGGCCACCTCGTGTTCAATCTCACCACGGATCTAGGTACTTCATGACTCTCATAGATGATCACTCGAGGAAGGTATGGGTTTACATGCTTAAACTTAAGAGTGATGCATTTGAAAAATTTAAAGAATGGTGTACTCTAGTCGAAAATCATACTGGTAGGAGGATTAAGAAGTTAAGGTTTGATAATGGACTAGAGTTTTGTTCTGATGAGTTTAATCAATTTTGTAAAATGAAAGGAATTGATAGGCATAAGACAGTTAGTGGTACACCCCAGCAAAATGGATTGGCAGAAAGAATAAATAGAACTATCATGGAAAGGGTTAGATGTATGATGTTGAATGCTAACTTGAGTCATCATTTTTGGGTTGAGACTATATCTACTGTTGTATATTTGATAAATAGATGCCCCTCCTCAGCTATGGAAATGAAAACACCTGAGGAGGTGTGGTCAGGGCATCCACCAGATCTGTTGAATTTGAAAATATATGGTTGTGTTGCTTATGCACATGTCAAACAAGGTAAACTTGATACAAGGGTTGTGAAATGTATGTTTCTGGGGTACCCTGCAGAGGTCAAGGGCTATAGATTGTGGTGTGTAGATAAGTAACTACCGAAGATCATCATTAGCAGAAATGTTGTGTTTAGAGAACACGAAATGTACTACACTGAGAAGGTGGTCGAAAAGAAGCAAATTGAGCAGAATAATGATGATAGTGTTGAGTTTGAGGTGGAGCCATTGCTATAACAGGTAGATGCTATCACAGCACCTAATGTAGCACCAGTTCAGTCAGGAAGTAAAGAAGCCATAGATGATCAAGATGATCTGCAGGACTATCTTCTAGCTAGAGACAGAACTAGAAGGACAATTAGACCACCTGAGAGACTTGGTCATGCTGAGATGGTTGCTTTTGCTTTAAATGTGGCTGAAGAGGTTGATAGTGAAGAGCCAGCTAGTTACAAAGATGCTATGAATAGCAAATCAGTAAATGAGTGGTATGCAACTATGTTAGATGAGATGCAGTCACTTCAGAAGAACAAGACCTAGATTTTGGTAGATAGACCAAAAGGGAAGAAGCTTGTTGGGTGTAGATGGCTATTCAAGGTGAAAGAGGAAATTCCTGGGGTAACTAAGGCTAAGTTCAAGGCAAGGCTCGTGGCTCGAGGCTTCACTCAAAGGGAAGGTATAGACTATCATGAGGTGTTCTCACTAGTGGTAAAGCATACTTCTATTAGAATGATCTTGTCACTTGTTGCACAAGAAAACTTGGAAGCTGAGCAGTTGGATGTAAAAACTATTTTCCTTCATGGAGAGCTAGATGAGCAAATTTACATGGCACAACCAGAAGGTTTTTTTGTGAAGAAGGGTGATGAGGGAAGGTATGTTTCTTTGAAGAAGTCTCTATACGGTTTAAAAGCAGTCCCCAAGACAAAGTGGTATCCGAGATTTGATTTTATGGTGAAGAATGGCTTGATAGGTGCAAATCAGATAATTGTGTCTATTGGAGGAAGATCAATGATGAAGAAATTGTTTACTTGTTGCTCTATGTTGATGACATGCTTGTAGCATGTAAGAGCAAAGTAGAAATCAAGAGGGTGAAGCAAATGCTAGAGAATGAGTTTGAAATGAAGGACATGGGTGCTGCTAGCAAGATACTAGGAATGCAGATTGCTAGAGACAGAGATGCAGGGTTTCTTACTCTTAGTCAAAAGGACTACATAATGAAGGTATTGAAGAGGTTCAATATGGATCAATCTAAGCCTGTTGCTACCCCCTTGGCTCGACATTTTAGGCTGTCACTAGATGACATACCTAAGACTGATGAAGAGAAGAAATATATGGAAAGTGTTCCATATGCTAGTGTTGTGGGATCACTCATGTATGCTATGATATGTACTAGGCCTGATTTGGCTTATGCTATGAGTATTGTAAGTAGATATATGGGAAAGCCTGGCAAGCAGCATTGGGAGGCAATGAAATGGATTCTCAGATATGTGAAGAACACAAGTGATGTGGGATTGCATTTTCAGAGACATGCTGGCAGCATCTCTGGTGTCACAGGTTTTGTGGACTCAGATTATGCAGGATGCCTAACTGGGTTTGTTTTCAAGTTTTGTGGAAACACAGTTAGCTGGAAATGTAATTTGCAACATGTGGTCTCATTATCTACAACTGAGGCTGAATTTATGGCTGTAACAGAAGCTATTAAGGAAGCTATATGGATGAAGGTTATGGCCTTGCATTTGGGTGGAAAACAATCTGCATCAATGGTGTTTTGTGACAGTCAAAGTGGCATTCACTTGGCTAAGAACCAAGTGTACCATGAAAGGACTAAACACATTGATGTGAGGCTGCATTTTGTAAGAGAAATCATTGCAAAGGGAGAGGTGTGCCTCGAGAAGATTGGTACTGAAGACAACCCTGCTGATATGATGACCAAGTCACTACCTGGGAAGAAGTTTCAACATTGCCTGGGAATTTTGGGAATTGGCCCTGTCTAAAGCTAAGCCAAGGTGGAGAATTGTAGAGTTTATGGCTTAGGACTTTAGTCGATGTGTTAGAGTGCTCGTAGCACTTGATAGCACTTAGTTGTGGTGCTGATAGCACCTGTCGAAGCACTTGCTGTCGAAGTCGAAGTGTCGAAGTGTTGAAGTCGAAGTGTCGAAGTACTTGTTGTGCTGTCGAAGTCGAAGCGTCGAAGTACTTGTTGTGCTGTCGAAGTCGAAGCACATGTTTTGTCGATTAATTCTGTTAGCTGTCTGTTATAGGTAGTTAGGATAGTTACACCTTGTAACTGTTTGTACAGCTCTCTAATGTACCTATATATACTCTTGTATGCTAAACAGAATTAAGACAAGCTTTGAGAATAATACATTCAATTTCCAAAGATCTCTCTCTCTCTCTCTTCGACTTACTCTCTCTCGAATTTACGTAACTGTGTTTGTCCTGAATTCTTGAGTTTTGAGGATTGTTTCATAACAAAACCACATGTCGACAAAAGAACATTGAGCAGTCTTCAAAAAACCCCAGACAAAAATGTGGATCCAAGAAATCAAGCCAAGAATCCAACAAGAAACAAGATGAAATACAACCAAACGTTGAACGGATTTTTAATTTGCAAAAATGAACAATAGTTCTGGCAAAAAAATTGGATTGTTAGATATATGAGTTGAAAAAGATTTCATTTGTTGGTCCATTCGCTCTTCCATAGCTACACAACTCGACTAGGAAGAAACAAAAGACAGAAACACAACAATGATGATGAAGTTGGCTCGAGGGATAATCGTCGAATAAACTTCAATGAACTTCTTGAACACACGCAAGGATAAAGAAAGCGAAACATCGCTTTTTTCGTGGTAAAAATGTTGTTTCATTAGTTCTTCCATGGCTACACAGCTGGACCGCGAAGAAACAAGAGACAAAAATGCAGGTAAGATGATGAAGCAGGCTCGAGGGATGATCGAGGAAGAAGCTTCAAAGAACTTCTTGAATACACACAAGAAGTGACTGAATTTGTCCTTAGGGAGATGTTGAGATACCAACACAAGAGTGGAATCATCCGAAGGATGGAGGTATAATGCATCATCATGGTTCTGTGGAGGATTTGTCATGGCAGAGATGAGTTGAACAACAACCAAGCAGGTCAAAGAACAAAGGAAGAATGATGAACACGGAGAATCTCAAAGAACATATGGAAGAAAAAATCAAGAAATTTCTTTTGATACCACGATGAACACGTTTGTTCATGAATCGCAAAGCAAAAGAAGAGATTTGCGAGAAGACAATGGAGGAATCACCGACGAGAGATGAACGCGGAAGCTACATAATCGCTCATGATACCATATTAAGTAGGGATGGCAATACGGGTTTGGCCGCCGGCCGGCCGCCCACGACCCGCCAAAAAAGCGGGTTTGGTTGAGTATTGAGGCCACGACTCTTTGAGCCCGCCCCGCCAAAAAGAAAAAAACCACGAGCTAAAGCAATAACGGGGCGGGTCAGCCCGCCAGCCCGTTTTTTTTTAAAAAAAAAAACTTTAAAAAGAATCCAATCAGACAGCTCATTTTATTAAAAAAACAAGTTATCCAGCGGGAAGCTTTAAAAAGAATCCAATCACCACGTTCCTTTGTTTGTTGCCTTCTTGACCCTTCTTCCTCTCTGTCATTGTCATAATTCATGCCTTCACTTAATTCATCCCTTCTTCCTCTTCTGTAACAATATTATCTATCTCTACACGTTTTAAACATCAATCTATATATCATAAATTTTGAAAATGAAAACCATACACGTTTTATCTATTGTGTATTATATTTTTGTTCTTTATAGAAGTAGTAATAGACTATAGAGAATTAATGAACCTTTACTCTAATGATTATATTACAAGTTTGTCCTTATTTAGTTTGCAGGCACGGTTAAGTTTGAATACTTTATTAAAAATCTATTTTAAAAAGCAGTTGAAAAATCTTATCAAAATTGAAATGTTAAAAACATATAAGTTTTTTTGTTAAAAAACATTGAAAAAAAAAAATTCAGGCGGGCCGGACCGCCAACCCGCAAGCCCATCACTTAGCGGGCCGGGCCAATCTTTTGAACTCGCATTTTTTGGCGGGCCAACTCGCCCCACCCCGCTTTTAGCGGGCCGAAGGCAAAACAGATCGGGTCGGGTCGGGCCGGGCCGGACCGTTTTGCCATCCCTAATATTAAGAGTTAAACTCTATCTATGAATTGAATATAAATTTCATTCAAATGAATGGTGAAGTAAAAACTTAGTACAATATGAAGAGGTGATCACTATATATAGTGCACCTTCTAGTGAAAGAAAATACAAAAATCAACTAACTAACTAACTAACTAAGAAAAGTAGTTACAATTGAAAACTAATTTAACTAACTTGTAAACTAACTTTCTAATAGAACCCTTGCAATTACGTAACGTCTCTAAATGGGCCCCTGCTGTTACTTTAATCTAACACTGTTAATTTAATCTGACGTGGATGTAATTACATGGCTTATATGATCTTCTTTATTCATCATCTTCTTCTTCATTCAGATCTAAAACACCCAGGTTCTTCCATCTTCTTCTTCCTTCTTCTCTGTTCGTTCACTCTAATGGCAAGAAGCAATGCTTCTTCGAATGCTACATCAAGGCAAGGCTTGCTTCCTTTATGTGAATCAAGTTTTGTAGTATTTTGGAAATTGTTCAGTTTTGTAATTCAGTTTCTATTAAAATATCTTGATGCTATTAAAATACTCTTGCTATTAATGGATACTAATTTGCTAGTTCAATGAAAGTAGTATTTTGGCAATTGTTCAGTTTAGTAATTAAGTTTCTGGTCTTAAGAAATTCAGGTACATTTGTTCTCAAGAATGAACATAGGAAATGTAGGATCCAAATCCAACCAACAATAAATTAACATTGACCTTTTATTTTCTTAAGACAAGACCAAAGAAACATACATAAATATTTTTACTTTTACATCATCTCAATTTGGCCACCTCGTTTGTTCTTTGTAGCCACAGCTTCAACATCTTCATATAAAGAACTTCCATATTTAGAACATGAATTTTCATGTTTATCACCTTGACCCCAAATAGCATAAGCTTCTTTCACCATGAGCAGCTTCATCACCAATTTCCATATCCTCTTCAGACATTCTCAACGGAACAAAAAGTCGAATGAAGAGACATATCAAACTCGTGCTTAAAACATTAACAAAAATAACAAACAAAATTCCAAGTAATTGATTCCAATTTGTCTTAAACCAGTGCTTGTACATGTCATGTTCATTTGTATCCCATAAAATAAACCAACATATTTATTGTAAACTCCATAGAATAAGTAGTTCAATTTTGGCTCAGCAAATAGACCAGTGAGAATTCCTCCAAGACTTCCTGCAATGGCATGTGTGTGTAACACTGCCATTGTGTCATCAACTTTTTGTAGTAATTTTGATCTTTTGTGAATTACCATCATAGTGAACCATGGAATTGAGCCAGAGAATACTCCCATTATAATAAGTGCTGCCCATCCTTGCACAACTCCTGAATAAGATAAATAGGAAGCATTAATTATGACAATATTGAGTATAGAGATTTCTTGGCTACACTTACTTTTAGAATTATATATGTACATTTAGCAATTTGAAGCAAATGTTTAGCTATGCATCTCATTTAATTAAAATATAGAATTTAAATGGCATGAAGTGTCAATGTATGATAGTTTTACACTTACATTTAATGTGATTTCACTATTTTGTAGTTAATTTTAAGATGGATTTAATTTATATATGCATCGTCGGTGTGTATGATTTTTTACAATCTCAGCTAATCATCATGAAATGACACGTCATA
This sequence comes from Oxytropis ochrocephala, assembly GCA_020916435.1. Taxonomy (NCBI): domain Eukaryota; kingdom Viridiplantae; phylum Streptophyta; class Magnoliopsida; order Fabales; family Fabaceae; genus Oxytropis; species Oxytropis ochrocephala. Next base: position 57,223,365 of record CM037090.1, on the reverse strand, counting down.
AAAAATATTTGACTTTATCTCAACTACTTAAAAAGTCACTCATACCAGGATTTTCAATTAGTTGCTAGTGTAAAAAAGTTTACAACGACAGTGTGTATACCAGTTAAACTCTTTTAAAATATAGTCACAAGAGTCGACTCACATGGCAAAATAGTCAGCCTAAAACTGGTTTACACTAACGATACGTGTCCTTTACACTCTAAAATATAACAAAAATAAGTTGTTATATTCATTCTTTCATTCATATTTCTATCTTTTTGTGGAGAAAAAATTCATATACAAAATATTGAGATAATTGGGCCAATATTTACTACTCTCTCTGACAGCCAATGAAGCATCCATGCTCACTGAGTAAGGATCTCCTCCTCCATTGAAACCTGTCCATCCCATCCATATATAGTAGTCCTGCTCCTGCTAGCATAAGGAGGATGTTGTTTGGTGGGAACCTTTCTCTATCCTTGTTTAGACGTGGTCCAACATGCCAAATGATTATGTGTTACGCTTTAATTAAATGATTGGGAAATGTATTTGGAAACACAGTCAAATACAGTTGATACAACCAAAATAAACGTCAAAAACTATGATGGTGTAGACATAATTACGCCGTGGACGTTTTTTAAAACCTTTGTTGGGATCAATATATAGACTTTTGTATTTAAAAGTTTGGTTTAAATATGTTTTTCATCCTTACAAATATTGAAGTTTTTGTTTTTCATCATTGCAAAAACATTTTTTTTTGTTTTTCTTCCCTACAATATTAAATTTTTTGCTTTTAGTCATTCTCCTTTTGTTTTAGTCTCTGTAATACTATTTATGTTTGGTTTTAGTCTCTGAAATTAAAGACAATTTGATTTTAGTCTTTGATGTATTGACTCGATGAGTACTTATTCCAAAAATAAATGTTTGTTACGGAGACGGAAAACAAAAAAAAATTACAGACATGAAAATAAATTAAGAAAGTTCAATGATCAAAAAAAAATTCCATGAACGAAAAACAAAAACTTTTATATTTTCAAGGATGAAAAAGATAATTATGCCTCAAAACTTTCATTTTAGAAGAGTCTATTTTCCAAAAGGATTAATGTTTTGTTATAAAATTCTTCTCATTAAGGTAAAATGTATATAAGTTACAAAGCAAATGGCAATAAAAAAAGGGTTTTTTCTTTTGGACCCCCACCCATTCCTCTAACACCCCCACCCACCGTGTGAAAATACCAAAATACCCCTGACTCTTTACAAAATCACCATTTCTTCACACAATTGGTCATACCTACGTTTGACCACCTTCACTCGCATATACGCCAGCTTCGACGTATATACGATCAGCCCAGAAATCAACCAATCGTATATACCCCACCTCAGCCCTATATACGACGAGCAAAAATTTACTCACCGTATATACCCCTATTCAGGCGTATATACGATTAGCCAGAAATTCATCCACTCGTAAATACGCCGTGGACCCTATATACGACGAAGAAAAAGTAAGCATCGATATACACACCGCTTTGATGTAAATCGATGAGCAATTTTTTTTTTTTACTACTTTTACTTTTTTTTCTTCGCTTGCGGTGTCCGGTAGGCATAGAGGAGACGTGAGGTCTCTCCGATCGAGAGATAGGGAGTCATCTCATCGCTCCGAGTCACGAGGACTCGGAGGCATAATCGACTCCATGCTTGGGCGGAGAGCGAGACAGCGAGTACCGAGCTGAGCGGTGAGTATGAGCACGAGCGGTGAGTATCACTGAGCGGCTCGATGATCGGCCACTGGAGCTTTCTATCTCGGGGATTACCCGCAGCAGACGCAGCAGGGAGGATTGGCATAGAGGAGGCGGTTTCTCGGTATCATTCCCGGCTACTCCTCGATATCATCCACAGTATCCCGAAGACGATCCTCAACCTCTTCATTACCATCCCCACCTCCCGAGTATCAAAGCAGCAGCAGACTTCAGGTGATGCTTATTACTCGAACGATCCATGTCCGAGTATCATGAGGTGCCTCAGCGATGATCGGGAGGAGCCTCACCCTCTCTTTTCACCGACTTGGCGGATCATGAGGTGCCACACGACTTCTTTGAGACATATTTGGGTGTGTCACGGGTTGAGGTCGCTAACAACACCCGTGGGGGTCCATATTCTGACTTCAAATGGGGTGGAGCGGGTTTATGAGCGTAACTTGGAGGAGGGGGTGACATCACGATTCTTTGTCGGGGCTTATACGCTTCGCCTTCCGACCTCTGATATCTTCACGAAGACCGGAGACAGGGTGAGGCTAAGTGGTTGATCTACCTGGATGATCTGAGTCCAGAGGTTCTTGGAGGCTATGCATGGGGTGCAGGTGCACTAGCTGCCATGTATGAGTCCTTGAACACTGCGTCTTTGAGGACTACGCAGCGTGATGTGGAGGGTATGCACCTATTTCGGTATACATTTTAACTTCTTGTATTTTTGTTAAATCGCACTGACTTTTGGTAAATTTTTGTGAATTAAATATGTTCTTTATTTTTGCATTTCAGGCTTGGATTATGTGGTATTTCCCCCGGATGGTGGATAGGTTGTCCGGTCATATCCCGGGTGCGGAGCCACTCTTTGGCGCTACTGGAAGAAGAAGTCGACCACCGAGCTCTCGGCCACTACAGGAGGATGCTTGATGAGTGAGGCCGAGAGGATGTCTCTTTGGCGACCATTTGAGGAGGGCAGGTGGTAGACCCTTTGAGCGAGATCTCCTCTCAGAGGCTTCATCACCGGGCCGACTTGAGTTCCTTACATGCCCGATAGGTGCTGCGGCGGTTTGGGTACACGCAGATCATCCCGCGTGACCTCTCGATGGCCGTCCGAGTCACTCGATCGCATTGCGTGTTTGATCGTCCACTTCATGGCATCCGTGGAGGACATCATGCGCACTACTCGGGTTGCTCGTGGATCGGATCGGGTATGCGTAGGTACTTACAGTGGTACGTCGGGCTTCTATCCCCAGACTATTACCGGCTCCACCATCACCTAGAGCTCGACCACTGGACACCTCCCCGAGATACGCCACGGCGATCATGACCGGAATAGGGAGCTTGTGAGGGCTTGTAGAGAGGGATTCGTGCGGCGACATCGCGCATGGCGGTCCGCGTGTCGGACAATCCATAGGTGGTGGGGATGGCAAAGACCGGATGGCGTGGGTGGGAGCTTAGGCAGCGGGGAGGAGGGCGCGAGGGGGCGCCGTTAGGGATTTTTATTTGTTTTTGATGTATTTGATATTATTTTGGCACTTTATTATATTATTAACTTTTTTTGGATGTTTTATTTATTTTACGAGTTTCCATAAATTTTTGATTTCATTGATTCGATAAAACAAAGTTACACAAGCGATAAAACATAAACAACTTGAATAAAACTAGGCAGATAAAATGAAAATACAATATAAACTATTGAGTTGGTGGAGTTAATCGACGAAGGATCTCGGTGACGGTCCTTACGGTTTTCGACGTCTGAGATGAATGTAACTCCTCCATTTAATTGTAATATGAATGGACATCATGTCTCCGACGTCATCCTCGCTGTTGACATCCATGGTAGACCAGTAAATACCTCCACTAGTCGTTTCGGGTTTCCGATAAACGATACGAATTATCTCATGTTAAATCGTTCTCTGGTTGAACCATCCGCGATAGTTTTCGCTAAGAAGCGAGAAAATGATATATCGTGTTTTAACCTACATGAAACAACATCTCTCCCATCGAAACTTATACCATCATCTTTCAAGATGATACGCTGATGATCAACACACCCCATATTAGAATGAACAAGAGTGAGGGAAGAAGGCTCGTAGTATGACATTAGCGAAGCCTGCATCATCTTCACTTGTGATGTGAGAGAAGGAGGAGTGAGTATTTGAATTTTGGTGTGAAAATAGTGATGGTGGGAGTGAGTATTTATAGATGAGGTAAAAGATTATCAACCGTTGATTTTGGCGTGCAATCTACACCGTTGATCAACTTTGAACGTTAAATCATGAGCGTTAAATTTTTTTTTACAAATTAAAAAAAAACAAAATTTAAGGCGCATCGTATATATGTCAATTGGGACATATATACGATGTGTGATTTACACACATCGTATATATGCCTGAAGAAGTATATACGATTGGTCGTAACGACCAATCGTATATACTTCTTCGTGGATATATATCTGATGTGTTAAAAACCGCACATCGTATATATGTCCCAATTGACATATATACGATGCGCCTTTTTTAAAAAAAAAAAAAATAGATGACAAATGGCATTTTGGGGATTGCGTTTTGGGTGGGGGTGTTAGAGGAATGGGTGGGGGTTCAAAAGAAAAAACCCATAAAAAAATGTTCTTAATTACTTACCCAATAAGCAGCTGTGAATCCGTTAACCCCAGAAGACAAATGAATAACATATATCCACCAGAATAATCTATAATCCCCATTTTAGCCAAAAAACCATTAGGACTCCAAATACTAAAAGCAGTAAAAGTATAAGAAAAAGTGAGCCATAAAGGCACAAACAACGGTGGATTTTAAGTTACACAAATTGATGTTTTTGTGTAAGGTACCCAAGTGAGGTAAAGAGCATTGATTTGGATGGCAAAATGTTGTATGGTCAGAATTAAAGTTGGCAACCTTCTGAGCAAGTATTTTTTATATTGTCATTTTAATTGAATAAAGAGTAGAGTAGTCTATCGAAAATTAATTTTTTTTTTATGTTTTCATTAGTTATCTTTATTTGTTGTCAGATTTGCAGGTAGTGACAGATATAATAATAAAAAAAGTGATACTTTGTTAAAAATAATGAGAACCAAACTATGAAACTGGATATTATGTTTGCATTTATAATAATGTATATACGGTAAGTATTTGTTTTGAAAACCATGAACATAATTTCTTGTATTTTAGTAAATAACCAAATCAAATTTACTTCAACTAATATATCTTTAAAAATCATCTTTCAATATCTAACCAAAAAAATTACTTTAACCATTTGCTCTGTTACACAACATATTCACGGTTTCTTGCACTTCAAAAAAGCAAATTATTTTGTAAAATACTTTTGTATTTGTATAGCATAAACAATTGATCTGAAGACGTTTTAAACAAGATCAATGACATTTAAATCGAGGCAAGGTGTTAATTTAGGGGGTTTTAAACAACATCAACACCAACTATCATCAACCACCAAAATGTTTGATCTACGCTTAACAAAACAACTTGTTCCATCTTAATGGAAAAATTAACTTTAAAAAGGGAACACAATGGTCTCTCGTTTTCAATTTATCCATTCATTAGATTTCTTCATCTATGATTTTCTTAGGGTTTTCTTTGTTTTTTGGGAACCCTAAGTTGAAATTTTTGAGATCTGAGATTTGTGGTTCTGGTTTTGTGAAGTTTTTTGGTGTTGTGAAGTTTGATTATTTTAAGAGAGTTGGTTTATGGACATGGTGGTGGAAGTTTGATGATGGTGTTGAGGAATCAATAATGAAGAAGTTTTTTGGTGTTGTGAAGTTTGATTATTTTAATAATGCTGACACTGATTTGGTGGAAGTTGGCAAAATTGATTTTGCCATCCAACATTTTGATTATTTTATTGATCCTAGGTTGTTTGCAGTGAAGCTGGACAACATTATTGTCGGCGCAGACAAGATTCACGTGAACCTGCCGAGGTTCGAAAGGGAACGTTACGAAAAAACAATCCTCCCGAAGGCGCAGAAGTTGAAGAAGGACGTGTCTCTGCATAAGCCGAGTTCGAAGGTGAAATGGAGAAATAAGCCGAGCTCGAAGGCGATACGGAGAGAGGTCAGCCATCCTCCTGGTGCTGCCTCAAGTCCGAAACATGTGCCTTATTTTCAGCCTAAGATGCATGATCATGTTTGGAACGTGAATAGCAGGAAGGTTCATGGAAGGATTCTATGGGTGGGAGGGGAAGATGGAACACCAGGAGCTCGGCTAACAATGGCCAGCGCAGGGGTGTACTATCCATGTTGGGTCCGCTTGGGTGTACTATCCATGTTGTAACCTCTTGTTGTAAGATTCTTTATTTTTAGCAGGGGGAGAAACAGTGAGGTAGGAGGTTGCCTCACTGTGGTGCACTCTGCACGGGGTACTCTTTTTCCTACCTGAGTCTTTTTCCCAATGGGTTTTGGCTCATGGAGGTTTTGAGGAGGCCCTCTCTCTTCACTTACCTCCATTGTAAGGGTTGGGCACCCCTTGTGCTCCCTTCAATGTTATTTGTTGTTTATCTAAAAAAACAGTAGAGTCAATGATGGTGTGTTTGATGATGGTGCTTCCCTGCATTTGTTGAAGATGAACTTCATTTTTTAATTTTAGTTTGTTTAAATTGTATTTGATAACACAATCAATAGAGTGATACAAACAAATACAAAAAAAAAGTCAGAAACAGTGTCAGCATTATTACAGCTCACAATAATGGGGGTGGGGTTTCACCTTCTATTATTAAAAACATTGGGCCAAAGTTTAAAATACTTCACAACTGGATGTACTTTACTTGAACCTGCAATAACAGGTAAAGGCTAACTTGGGCACAATACACAAAAACTTCAATTTGTGCAACTTAAAAGCCACCACAAACAACATCCAAGCATAACAGTTCATTCTCCCCAACAAAGCACCAGCTATTAAAATCAAAGTAATAGCAGCAAATACACACTGAAAATACACCATATATAGTAGCATTAGGAAAAGCTCCTGAAAAAGCTTTCTGAAAAAGATAACCTTGATCAAGTGCAAGATCAGGTTTGAAAAATGGATTGTAGAGAGAGAATGTTAGAGAGAGAAAATAGAGAGAGAGAGCGCGAAGGGGAAAGGTCAGGAAGAGAATTTGAAAAGTCATGGCGGTGGGGAAGGGGTAGACGACGGTTGGAGGACGGTAGAGAAGAGGAAGAAGAAGACGGTCTCCTTCCCAGGGAGAACAGACGAACAGACGTTGCCGGCTACTGGAATGGAAGGGAAGAAGGCACTGTCTCGTGCTTCTTCTCTGACTTTCCACATTCTCACGGAGCAAAGGAGATGTTTCGGGCTTTTGCTTTGTACGGTAAGGTGGTGGAAGTGGTGATCCCCCCCAAGAAAAACAAGTGGGGAAAACGTTTTGGTTTTGCCCGGTTTGTCGATGTCAAAGATCCAAAGCTTTTTGCGGTGAAGTTAGATAATATAATCTTTGGAGCCGATAAGATCCACGTTAATCTCCCACGGTTTGCTCGAACTATCGTGGAGAAGGGGAAAGGATCGGGTGGTATGTGCAGTCCGGCGCCATTGAAGGTGAACGAACAGTCGGAGGCTCGCAAAGTCTGGAGGGAGGTTTTAAAAAAGAAGCATGGAGATGGTGTAGAGCAGCAAACCGAAGGGAAGATGATTGGAGGGGGTGAGGCGGAACCGAAGGAAGGGAAGAATGAAAGGAAGCGCGAGGGTCTGGTAAATGGGGAGAGGAAGGCGAACAGGTTTGAAGGTGATGGTGGGTGGAAACCGATCGGTCATGGGAGGTTTGTTGGAGGTGAAGCTGGGTGGAAGCCGAATGGTCAAGGTAGGAACAGGTTCCAACGTCAAAAGATTTGATAACAATCATCTAAGTATGATCAAAAAATTGTATACTTTAGGAAGAAGAACCTGTGTGACGTATGGTACAATGCATCGACTGAGGAAATGGATGGCTTCAAAAAATTGTTTGTGGGGGTTGTTAAGCACCCGGGAAGCACTCATATGATTCAGGAATGGTTTAATATGCAGGGGTTCTTCTCGGTAAAGGTCACCCCTATGGGTGCAAATCTTGCTCTGCTCGAAGAATCGGAGGAAGGAATAATACAAGATTTGATTGATAACGCAGAGGACTGGGTGAATGAGAAATTTGAGGATATAAGAAGATGGGAACCTTCTGAAGTTGATACAGAGAGGTTGGTGTGGGTACGATGTCACGGCATACCAGTTCATGCGTGGAACAATGAATTTTTTGCGGCTTTGGCGCGTAAGTTTGGAACGTTCTTGGGGGTAGATGAGAACACTAGAAAAAAGAAATCCTTGGATGTTGCTCGTATCTTAATTCGTACGAGAGGGTTTGATGTGTGTAACATGGTAGTGGATGCTAATATCAATGATGATATATTCAATATCAAGGTTTTGGAGGAATGGTGTGGGCCAATTGATAACTCATATTTATATGAGTTATTTATACTCATTCAAAGAATAAGTCATGTAAGTTTTCTAGTAATACAAGGAGTATTTAATTAAGTTTTATGTAATTTCTGAGTCTTTAGTAAATAAATAGATGAAGTGATGAATGTGCATTTAGGCACCAATTGGTGCCCTCGAGAGCGTTTTGATGCTTTTTGTGCTTGTGCAGAAATTCGATCTTTGAACGTTACCACGTCCCCCACCACGCCTACTAAAGTGTAGCGAGAAAAAGGGTGAAAAGATCTTCATTTTGGCGCGCTTCAAAGAATGATAAGTCAAAGATATAAAAGTCGGAAGATTTTACATTTCCCCATGGTGACTTACGTATAATCGTAGCTCCGAGCAAAGGTCGGGAAAGATAGAAGAAACAAGATATGGTAGGTGGGTTAGTGACATCAGCACGCGTAAGCAAGGAGGCTATTTAAAGCTCAGCTCAGCCCTCTCTCAAGATCATCATCTCTTCCACCAACTTCAGAATCACTTCATCTTCATCATCCCACCATCCTCCATTAACTTAGAACTAGTTTTGTAAAGAAGATCCGCAATGTGACTTCTATATTTTACTATTCTGAACTTAGTTTTTATTTCTGCATAAGTGTAAGGTTCAGACGTTGTAACGTCTATACAACGTACATGCTAAGAAGTACTTGGGTGTATCTTTTGCACTTGAGTTCTTTTACTCATTATGTATGGTATTAGGATTTCACATCCTTTTCATTCTCAGTAATGATGCTCAGCATGAGCTAAACACTTTGTAGTTGAGTTGTTGTTTTGCTAGTAATGAATTTCTAGTTAATATTATGAAGTGTTAGCGTTGCCCGTTTTAAATCTTTGTGTAATAATATTTTCAAAACTTGTTTTGAGGTTGGCCTCTTAAAATAGGTAGATTCATAGGTACAGACATGGTCTATGAAAAGAAATCAAAGATTTATATGAATGAACAATGCACTAAAGACATTTAGGCATCTTTATCTAAGTCTAGACATAGAATGGATAATAGTTTATAGAACATTGCTGTGGGTACTTAATATACAGGAGTGGGCCTATTTAGAACCTAGACATAGGATTTCTTGTACTTGAAACTCTGACGTTTTGTGCTGAAAAGCATAGCTCTTTTGCAACAAATGTTCAAAGCGTGGCCACGCTGCGCGCAGTTAATATTTGAACGTCATAACGTCTAAACGTTGTGACGTCGGCTAGGAAGGATTTAACTGCATGCAACAACTCAACTCATCTCTCATCCATATTCACAACCAACTTTTATTTTCTTGTTTTATTTAAATCTTTAGCTTTAAAACCAACTCTTATTGTCGATTTGTCACTTGATTCTCTTGTGTTTTGAAACTTGAACTTTGAAAGCTTATCAATCCTCGTGGAACGATCTCTTACTCTAATCCACTTTATTACTTGTACGATGTGTATACTTGCACTATAATTGCGAAAATCTATACTATTACACAAACGCGAACAAGTTTTTGGCGCCGATTCTTCGGGATTGTAAAACTTTTATTGTTCAAAAGTATTAAAAGCACAAGTTGAAAGGATTTTACTATGTTGTTTCTTTGTTTACGTGTTTGAGCAGTAGACGTTATACGTATGCTTAGTTCCGACTCAAGCTCTAGTTCAAGCCGAACCAAGTAGTGAATCTGAACTCGAGTTTGATCCGAACACGAGAGAACTTTTAGGCAACTAAGGAGACAACAAAGGTTAAGAAGAAGGCAAAGAAAGAACAAGAGCAACACCCAACCATGTCCGAGCATAACACCCGGTTCTAGAGGTGGACATACACCAAGAGGAGTCGAGAGGACAAGGTCTTGGGCCACAAACTCATCTGAAACAATAGTTGTTGATGATGAACATTACCAAAGGCAAAGAACTCATCAATGCGGGACCACAAGACATGGTCAATGATGGGGATAGGCCTATGCGTGACTATGCAGTTGCTTAACCCCGCTCACCTACAAACAGCATTGCTAGACCAACCCTTCAGATTGGTCACTTTGAGTTCAAACCAATGATGTTCCAAATGTTGCGCATCGCAGTCAATTTGGAGGTTTCCTCAAGAAGATCCATATTCTCACCGAGACAATTTACGGATGTGTGCAAAGAACTTTATCATTCCCGAGTCTCGAGAGGATGCCTTTAGATTGAAGCTCTTCCCATACTCACTCAAGGATAAGGCTAAAAATTGGCTAAACTCCTTAGAGCCAAATTCCATTCACACTTGGGATGAGCTAATGAGAAGTTTCTTGCCAAATACTTCCTCCCAACAAAAATGCTAAGCTAAGAAATGATATCACTTCCTTCAAACAAAGGAAGGGAATCATTATTTGAAGCTTGGGAGAGGTGGAAGGAATTACTAAGAATGTGCCCTCACCATGGCATTCTGTAGTGATCCAAATGGAAACGTTTTATAATGGCCTAGATCAGCCCACAAGATTGATACTTGATGCTTCATCGGTGGTGTCATTCTCAACATGTCCTTTCTCGAGGCATGCAAGCTCATTGATGAAATAGCCACCCACAACTCTCATTGGCCATCGATAGATTTACTCCGGGAAGAAGGCGGTGTTCATGAGATAAGTGAAGTCATCGCTCTTCTCGCTCAAGTGGCTACCCCGACCAACATGATCAAAACTCGAGTACTTCAAACGTGGCCACGTCTCGAGAAGAAGCATTGCAAGCAGTTAGATTGAACCTACCCGATCTGGGTGGAGCAGTGTGTGTTTATTGTGAGGAAGGGCATGTGTATGAGGAGTGCCCTTACAACCCTCAATCTGTAAACTTTGTCTCTCAGAACAAAGTAAATGGTCCCTATTCCAATTCCTACAATTCAAACTGGAGAAATCATCCAAATTTCAGTTGGAGAAACAACAATGCATTGAATGCCAGCAATACTGCTCCTGCAATACCTCCAGGATTCCCTCCTCAACAACAGAGGCAGTATGTGCAGAACAACAACAATAGCAACTTGGAGGCCATGATGAAAAGCTTCATAAGTGATTGTAAGACTACTTTGCAAACCCATGAGTCTTCAATCAAAACTCGAAAATCAAATTGGACAGATAGCTTCAATTTCTCACTCAAAGACAGAATGGATCTCTTCCTTCTACAACAGAAACACCATCATCATCAACCCCTAATGGTAATAATGGGGTAAATGGTCAGGTAAATGCAATTTCTTTAAGAAGTGGTACTGAATATCCTGAACCAACTATGCCTGTGGAAAAAGAATTACAGGAGAAGCAAAAAGAAGTACCAGAGAAAGAGAAAAAGAAAGGGAAAGAAGCAAGCACAAGTGGTGAGAAGGATATTCAGACGTTACAACGTCTAATTTTGAACCAGAATCAAGACTGCACCTAGGCTTGTACACGAGTATCCTCCTCCACCATACCTCAAAGATTGAAGAAGGCCCATGAAGATAAGCGATTCAAAGCAAGTTCATGGAAATGTTAAAGCGATTACACATCAACCTTCCTTTGGTTGATGCTTACACAACAGATGCCAAATTATGCCAAGTTCTTGAAAGACATCATCACCAAAAGGAGAAGGCTAGGGAGTTTGAACTCGTTGCTTTTAATGAAGAATGTAGCTTAATTATGCAGAATAAACTCCCTAGAAAACTCAAGGATCCTGGCAGCTTTACTATACCATGCTCCATTGGAGATTTTTACATTGGAAAAGCATTATGTGACTTGGGAGCAAGTATCAACTTGATGCCCAAGTCCATTTATGACAAACTTGGTATAGGAACTGCCAGCCTACTTTAAGCTTAACTTTAGCCGATAAAAGCGAGTTTATCCCGAAGGCATATTAGAAGATGTTTTGATTAAAGTTGACAAGTTTGTGTTTCAAAGTGGATTTTGTTATTTTGGATTTTGATGCGGATAAAGAAGTTCCCATCATTGCGGGAGACCATTCTTAGCTACTGGAAGGACAATCATTGATGTGCAGAAAGGAGAATTAATCATGAGAGTCAATGACCAAGAAGTCAAGTTCAACGTCCTCAATGCACTTAAGTATCCAGAACCAAATACAGAGGAGTGTTCTTATGTGGTTGCCATTGATCATATGGTCCAAAAGCAGTTCAACAAAGACAATAATCATCTGGAGAAGCTTCTGGGGAATAATGAAATACAAGAGTTGTTAGCAGAAGAAGTTGTTCCTCACAGACGTTGTAAGCGCTCATTTGCAGACGTGGCCACGCCTCAACCCCCGCACCAAAGTCATGGACAAAGAGGTATGAATCTTTAGGGCAAGAGGAGTCAAATCATCGAGAAGAAGAATGTGCCCTCCATTAAAGAGCCACCCACCTTAGAGCTAAAGGTGTTACCTGATCATTTAAAGTATGTCTTCTTAGGGGAAAATGATTCTCTACCAGTGATCATTTCTTCCAAGCTCACTGAAGAGCAGGAAGATGATCTCATTACTACCTCAAGAGACATAAAAGGCAATTGGTTGGCAAATGGCGGACATCAAAGGTATCACCCCACAATCTGCATGCATAGAATAGTCTTGGAGGAGAATGCCAAGAATAGCATTGAAGAGGCGAGAGGAGATTGAACCCCATAATGAAGGAGGTGGTGAAGAAAGAAATCATCAAATGGTTGGATGCAGGAATCATCTACCCCTATCGGTGATAGCTCCCGGGTAAGTCGATTCGGTGTGTACCCAAGAAAGGAGGGGTTACCGTAATACAAAATGAAAAAGATGAGCTAATTCCAACAAGGACGAGAATGAGTTGGAGGATATGCATGGATTATAGAAAGTTAAACAAAGCAACTAAGAAGGATCATTTCCTCTTCCATTCATTGATCAAATGCTAGATGGCTCGCAGAGGAAAGATTTCTCTTTGTTTCCTTGATGGTTATTGAGTTACAACCAGATAGCCATAGCACTCAAGATCAAGAGAAGACAACATTCACTTGTCCCTATGGTACCTTTGCTTTGAGAAGGATGCCATTTTGGGGTGTGTAATGCTCCCGCAACAATTTCAGAGGTGCATGATGGCCTTATTTTCGATTTCATTGAGAACTCCATGGAAGTTTTTATGGACGATTTCTCGATCTATGGAGATTCGTACAAAGGTTGCTGGATAATTTGGAAGGAGTTCGATAAGGTGTGAAGAAACCAACCTAGTGCTCAATTGGGAAAAATGCCATTTCATGGTACAAGAAGGAATAGTGTTGGGACACGAGAATATCAAAGAAAGGTTTAGAGGTGGAATGAGCAAAAATTGATGTTATTGACAAGCTACCTCCACCCACAACTATCAAAGGAGTCGAAGTTTCTTAGGACATGCGGTGGTTTTCTGAGAAGATTCATCAAGGATTTCTCAAAGATTTCAAAGCCCTTGTGTGCATGTTGTTGCAGCGTGACCACGTCTTCAATTTTGATGAGAAGTGTCATGAAGCTTTCAACAAACTGAAGACTGCCTTGGTAACAGCTCCAGTAATAGTCACTCCAGATTGGTCCAAGCCATTTGAGTTGATGTGTGATGCAAGTGATTATGCCGTGGGAGCTGTATTGGGGCAAAGGTATGGAAAAATTTTTCATTCTATTTATTATGCCAAGAAACCTTAGATGATGCCCAATTGAATTATCTTGTGGATGAAAAAGAACTTTTGGCTGTTGTATTTGCATTTGATAAGTTCAAGATCTTACTTAGTTGGTGCAAAAGTTATTGTTTTTACTGATCATTCAGCCATTAAGTACTTAATTTCTAAAAAAGATGCAAAGCCAAGACTTATTAGATGGGTTCTCCTCCTCCAAGAATTTGACTTGGAAATTCGTGACAAAAAGGGGGTGGAGAACCAAGTTGCTGATCATCTTTCTAGGCTTGAGAATGTTGATGCAGGTACAGGTGAAGAAGATATACAAGAAAAATTTCCTGATGAGAGACTATTGTTAGTAGCCTCAGTAGCTGAAGACGTGGCCACGTCTATGACACTTTCGTCAAACGTCATAACGTCTGATACTACTGCTCCATGGTATGCTGACATAGTCAACTTCCTTGTTAGCAAAATTGTGCCTGTAGAATTCAACTATCAGCAGAAGAAGAGGTTCTTCCACACTATAAAGCACTATTTCTGGGATGAACCATATCTGTACAAATTGTGTCCAGATCAGTTACTAAGAAGATGCCTAGCTGAGGAAGAGCAACCCCATGTGCTGCAACAATGTCATTCAGCACCTTATGGTGGACATTTTGGAGGTACTAAAACAGCTGCAAAGGTCCTACAATCAGGCTACTATTGGCCAACATTATTCAGAGATGCTCATGAACTGGTGAGGAGATGTGACAAGTGCCAAAGAACAGGAAACATATCAAGCAAGCAAGAGATGCCACTCACAAACATTCTGGAAGTAGAGTTGTTTGATGTATGGGGAATGGACTTCATGGGACCATTTCCTATGTCCCATGGAAATCTCTACATTCTGGTAGCTGTGGATTACGTGTCAAAATGGGTTGAAGCAGTGGCATTACCAAACAATGAAGCCAAATCTGTTAGCAAGTTCCTGAAAAAGAATATATTCACAAGATTTGGTACTCCAAGAGCCATAATCAGTGATGAAGGCTCTCATTTTTGCAATAAATTGATTGAGAACCTCCTGGCTAAATATGGAGTAAAACACAGAATTGCTCTGACTTATCATCCCCAAACCAAAGGGGCTGCTGTGAAATATCCAACAGGAGATCAAAAGAATACTTGAGAAGATGGTTGGTCCCAACAGAAAGGAGTGGTCATTACACTTGGATGATGCACTTTGGGCCTACAGAACAGCATACAAAACACCATTGGGCATGTCTCCGTACAAGCTAGTTTATGGGAAGGCTTGTCACCTGCCAATTGAGCTCCAACATAAAGCTTATTGGGCAATAAAGCAAATAAATTTGGATCATGCAAAAAGTGGTGAGGCAAGATTGTTACAATTGAATGAGCTAGAAGAGTTTAGACACCATGCCTATGAGAGCTCGCAATGTATAAAGAAAAGACCAAGAAGTGGCACGATCAAAGAATTCAAAGGAGAGAGCTAGCGAGAAGGACAAATGGTATTGCTATTTAATTCAAGGCTTGCCGTTTCGGGAAAGTTGAAGTCAAGGTGGTGAGTCCTTTCAAACTAATGAAGATCTATCCTCATGGTCTTTGTGGATTTATTTGATGAAAAGACAAACACCATATTCAAAGTTAATGGCCAACGTGTGAAACAATATCATGGAGAACATGTGGAAAGGGACAAGATTCAAATGTCCTTCAACAATTCTGAATAAAAGAGAAAAAGTCCGGTGAAGACTCTTAAAGCAAGCGCTCTTGGGAGGCAACCCAAGGATTTTTAATTTTTCTCGTGTCTTTCTAATTTTTGTTTTGCGGAATAAGTGTTGAAAGAAAAGTGAATGATGGTAGGCGCCGTAACGTCTCAAGTATTTACTAGGCGTGGGCACGTCACGGGCGATCAAGGCGAGTTTAAATTAAGTCAAGAGCGTAAGCGATGACGTGGCGTAAATGATTTCCTCTGCGCAAAGCGAGCGTGGTAGCGACCACGACGTCATCCCCTCACTTAACATGTCTAATCAAGCGGTTACTTTCTCCATTACTCCACTCTTCCATTTCTCAACTCCCATAACCTCTTCCCCATAAAAATCTAACCACTCACCACCATTCCACCTCCCGAAATCTCTTTCTAGTTTCCTTCTCTCTCGAAACAAAATCCTCCCATCCCTTTTTCTGAAAACCTAAAATTTCCGAGAAATCCCCATTTCCGCCCAAACATTTTCTGCACAAAAAACCATGACTAAAGTGAAGCAATCCGCCACCAAATCCTCTGGGAAAGGAAAACATGTTGACCTAAGTTCCTCCTCAGCCCCCATCCCGGAAACACCAAACCCATCTAAGAAGAAAGCCCTACTCCCTGAAAGGGGTTTCAGTCAAGAAAACCCCAATCCTAATTTTCTCGCAACCGTCGCAGCGTTGGGATGGCAGAAATTTGTTATGCACAGAAAAGAGTATATTGCTACTCTGGTTCATGATTTCTACAAAGGAATCGTGGAGAGACCTGAAGGAGAGCCATCCATCGTCTCAAAGGTAAGAGGAGAGGAAGTCAAGTTTGGGGTAAGGGTCATTAATGACTATTTTGGATTAGGATACTATGGCAAAGTCTGTGGAGACCAAATGGAAGAACTATGGATTGGTGAGATGGATGCCATTAAGGAGAGGATATGTGTTGAAGGTGCTGTCTGGGAAAGAAGAGGAGAGCATGGGAGCGAGTTCAAGATAATGAAGAAATACCTTTGTGATGAAGCCAATACTTGGTTCCATTTCATAAGGCACTGCTTAATCCCTACCTCTCACACATCATGGGTTGACAAGGAGAGAATGATTGTAATTGATGCAATCATGTCCAGAGACAAAGTGGAGGTTGGGAAGCTAATCAATCGTGAGCTCAACAAATGGAAGAACAGGAAGGACGGCTATTTGTACTTCCCTTGTTTGATAACTGATCTGTGTATGGAGGCAAGAGTGGAGATAGAGGCTTCAGAGCTTAGGGAGCAACCTCAAGGCCCCTTTTCAACAAAATTTCAGCCTAGGGTGAAGTCTGCAGTCTTTGCTAGTTCTGCTGATGCTCGGGCGTTACAACGCCCGGAGGAAAGCGAATTCACGCCAAATTTATTAAGGAGCAATTTGAGTGGCAAAAGAAGGTATTTGCCCAGGTGTCCAAGGGGAAGAAAGCAATTGTAGAGCCTGCATTGCCAGAATGGATGCTAGAAGAAGAAGATGATGAAGTGCCCCTGTCTACAATCCAAAGAAGAGCTGTGAAGAAGGAAAAAGCAAAGCGAGCAAGAAGCCCACCAAAGAGGCAAAGCCCAGCAAAGAAACAAAAGAAGGTAAGTAGTGAGGAAGATTTGAATTCTGATGATTTAGATGATATTTCTGAATGTGATGCAGAGGAATCCAAGAAGGTAAGCATGGAAGTGATTAGTGAAGAAGAAGAAGAGGAGAGCCCAGAAGAAAAAGGGAGTTCGAGTGAAAGGACTGAAAGTGAGTCCCCAGCAATTCAATCAACCAAAGAGCCAGCCCAAGAAAAATCCAAAACACCTAGCCCCAAAGCACCATCCCCACAACCACCACCTTCATCCCAAGAACCCTCCACACACGACCAAAACACCCCAAATACTCCACAATCCAAAGCTCAGGACCAAACCATACCACAACCACCCCCAACCCAACCTGAACCTCAAAAACAACCATCGCACCAGAAGCCAGACGTGGCGACGTCTGAGCCAACAATCACAGAAAGCAACCCACAATCCCAACCCATTTCCCCAACCAAGAAGACCAGAGTCAAAACTGCGCTGGCATACAATCCCTTTGGAAGGAAGAAGAGACAACAGATAGCTGCTGAGTCAAATCAAGCTCAAGGGAGCGGAGAAAAAGAGGAAGTTGCAGCCACCACAACACTCGCCAGCGTAAGCTTCGGTAAAAAGAAAAAGTCAAAGTCTTTGCCGCAGATGACACCGCCATCGCTACTAGTGGTGCATTCGTTGCCACCATCAAGTTTCTCAAGCGCCCCTTCCCGCTATTCTTTGAAGATTGCTGCGCAGACGTTGTAACGTCTCACAAAAAAGAAGGCTGCGACCAAACTTGCGAAATGCAAGTCATCAATGAACGTGAGGCTGCATTGAAAAGGTCAAACAAAGAAGCAATGGAGGAGGCTACACGAAGCTAGCGAGCACTTGTTGAAGCAAGCCCGTGGATCGATTCTTTGAACTGGAGTATCATCATCGAGGCGTGGCGACGTCTAAAGAGCAGAGGTGGAAAAAGCCTGAGGTGATACCCGGCGAGCCAATGCAAGTCAACCTGGCGATCTAGCAATGAGAATGTGGGAGGAGGCCAAAAAGAGGATTCTTTGAAGCCTCAAGCACCGCTGCAGTGCGAGTGTGGGTGCTAGCACAAAAGAAAAGGAGTCAGCGAAACAACAACCACCACCACCGAAAGGAGGAGGAGTGAAGGTCAAGAAAGAGAAAAAGGAGAAGAAGAAAAGAGAAGGTCAGCGGGAGTACCCACGGACAAAGCGGAAGGCTAAGGTCAGTGCATCAAACAAGTAAGTCCCACATTTAATTTCAATAGTAGTTGTAGTTTTTTTTTTAGTTTTAATGATAATTTCAGTTTTTTTTTTTTTTTTTCTTCTCGTCCAAGATGAAAACCCCCTAAAAAAAAAAAAAAAAAAAAAAAAACAAAATGTTGTTTCTCTTTGAGCAGTGAGGACACTGCTCATCTTTAAGTGTGGGGGGGAAATCTCAATGTTTTGATGTTTTAAGTGCTGTGCATGAAATCAAATGCAAAAGTAGCTTCGTTTTACTCACAAGCATGAAAATAATTCTCTTTGGGCTAAGGATAAGTGAAAATGTGTGTGTGAGTAACCTATGCATGATTAGATGTAAAGAATTAATTGTTGCTCCTACACAAACTCTGTTTTTAAGAGAGAATCTAGTTAGCTAAGGAATATTTTGTGCTGAAGCTAGTTTTGGTAAACTTTGGTGAAAATAAAACTTGATTAAAAACCTAGAATAGCGAGAGAGAAGCTAAGTTTGGGGGTAAATCAAGTCGCATTTAAAGGCCGGGTGCAAAGACTGAAGGATGATTAAGTGCAAGTGTAGTGTGAGTGCAACGTTGTAACGTCTACCCGTAACGTTATAACGTCTGCCGTGTGTGTTGTGTAGTGTGTTCGGGACGTTGCAACGTCCACCCATAAACGCGTTGTAACGTCTATCCCCAAAAATACCAAAAAGAGTGTGTTGTTACAAATAAGTGGAAAATCCACATGTGTGCTATGCTCCCCTGTAATACCACAAACAAATGTGAAGCACTCCAAAATATGTTAAAAAAAAAAAAAAAAAAAACTGAAAAAAGAGGAAGCAAAATAAAGAGAGTTGCTCAAGAATGAGGGGGTTCTGATCTTTTTGCGTGTGTGAGTCAATAAATTAGTTGCACTAATCTAGTCCTAGCACCCACTTAAGACCCTTTGTCATGCTTAAAATGAACCCCATGTCTTATGTGAAAATGTTAGCCTATTCTTTGTTTTGAAAGATGTTTTATCATCACTATTTGGGAAGCCACTCTTTCATAAGTCAAAACTGCTGTTTTTGAACTAGCTAGAGGAAGATTTAAATGCAGAGAGATCACACACTCACTTTGAGCTTTAATGAATCTGGAATTTAATCATGCTAGTGGTGTGTGAGTGTGTGAGGAATTAGCCCTCGAGAATGAATATTTGATCTATTGATTTAGTAAGAGCATAACTCGCTAGTGTAGTTGATTTCATATTTTGTTTCTTTGTTATCTTGATTGCTTGAGGACAAGCAATGACTTAAGTTTGGGGGTGTGATAACTCATATTTATATGAGTTATTTATACTCATTCAAAGAATAAGTCATGTAAGTTTTCTAGTAATACAAGGAGTATTTAATTAAGTTTTATGTAATTTCGAGTCTTTAGTAAATAAATAGATGAAGTGATGAATCTGTGCATTTAGGCACCAATTGGTGCCCTTCGAGAGCGTTTTGATGCTTTTTGTGCTTGTGCAGAAATTCGATCTTTGAACGTTACCACGTCCCCACCACGTCTACTAAAGTGTAGCGAGAAAAAAGGGTGAAAAGATCTTCATTTTGCGCGCAAAGAATGATAAGTCAAAGATATAAAAGTCGAAGATTTTCTGTTTCCCATGGTGGACTTACGGAAGCAATCGTAGCTCGAACAGCGTGTCGGGAAAGATAGAAGAAAGCAGATATGGTAGGTGGGTTAGTGACATCAAAGACGCTGTAAGCAAGGAGGCTATTTAAAGCTCGGCTCATTTCTCTCTCAAGATCATCATCTCTTCCACCAACTTCGTAATCACTTCATCTTCATCATCCCACCATCCCTCCATTAACTTAGAACTAGTTTTGTAAAGAAGATCCGCAAATGCAGACTTCTATATTTTACTATTCGAACTTAGTTTTTATTTACTCGCATAAGTGTAAGGTTGGGACGTTGTAACGTCTATACGAGCGTACATGCTAAGAAGTACTTGGGTGTATCTTTTGCACTTGAGTTCTTTTCTGTTATGTATGGTATTAGGATTTCACATCCTTTTCATTCTGTAATGATGCTCAGCATGAGCTAAACACTTTGTAGTTGAGTTGTTGTTTTGCTAGTAATGAATTTCTAGTTAATATTATGAAGTGTTAGCGTTGCCCGTTTTAAATCTTTGTGTAATACTATTTTCAAAACTTGTTTTGAGGTTGGCCTCTTAAAATAGGTAGATTCATAGGTACAGACATGGTCTATGAAAAGAAATCAAAGATTTATATGAATGAACAATGCACTAAAGACATTTAGGCATCTTTATCTAAGTCTAGACATAGAATGGATAATAGTTTATAGAACATTGCTGTGGGTACTTAATATACAGGAGTGGGCCTATTTAGAACCTAGACATAGGATTTCTTGTACTTGAAACTCTGACGTTTTGTGCTGAAAAGCATAGCTCTTTTGCAACAGCGTTCAAACGTGGCCACGTCTGCACAGATTAATATTTGAACGTCATAACGTCTAAACGTTGTGACGTCTGGCTAGGAAGGATTTAACTGCATGCAACAACTCAACTCATCTCTCATCCATATTCACAACCAACTTTTATTTTCTTGTTTTATTTAGATCTTTAGCTTTAAAACCAACTCTTATTGTCGATTTGTCACTTGATTCTCTTGTGTTTTGAAACTTGAACTTTGAAAGCTTATCAATCCTCGTGGGAACGATCTCTTACTCTAATCCACTTTATTACTTGTACGATGTGTATACTTGCACTATAATTGCGAAAATCTATACTATTACACAAACGCGAACAGTCTCGCCGGAGAAGGTGACCGGAGGGTCACCGTCGCCAGAGAAGACGACAATCAAAGGTTGGTTTTTTTTATTTTTCTTGTTTCGGTTCTCTATCTCTTCTCCGTCTCTCCTTGTTTCTCTTTCAAATTTTTTTCTCTGTTATTCTGGTTACTGTGTTTCTGAGAGTTTTTTTTTTGGATTTGGTTGTTTTTCTCAGTTTAACACGTTTAGAGCACCGAATAAAAACGAAACATACATATTTGCACTTTATTTACAGATCTGAGAAAAAAAGGGATTACCAACCTTAGTTTCGATCGGTTCTGGAAAAATAAAAAGAAACGAGTCTCGATCTGTTGCCGGATGTTTGATTTACTGTTGTTGTTCTAGATTTGCTGCTACGAACCCTTTGAAAACTTTTTTAGAACTTCAAAGAAAGAAACCAGTGTTTTGGGATTAGGGTTTCAGTGTAAAACAACTAATCGTTTTTTGTGTGTTGTTTACCTCGAAAATCGTGTCTGTCATCTTCACACTTCTTGATCGCTTTTTATATTAAAATATTAGGTTTTCTGCATTAATTGTTTTTGACTGGCTTTGACTCTTTTCGTGTTTGGAGCGGATCAACCCCGCCCACCGCTGCAGGAGCAAATTGTTAGAAGAACCAGATCTCTGCTTTATTCTTTGCCTTTTATTATATTATTTGTATTTTCGGATTTATTTATTTTTGTATATTTTTTGTTATTATTTTTTGTATTTTTTGGACATTTGAACATTTGAACACTTCTAATTTGTAATAAAAATTAAATAGATCTTTTTTTTGACATTTTTGGATTATATAACACTTTTAAATAACACTAAATAGAGTTTTTGGCATTTTTGGACTATACTTATATACTCAAAATAGATTAACTACACAAGATAAGATTAATAAGAAAAGGAGTCGGGCCAAACACAAAGACAAGAGCGGGCTCGACTAGACAAACGCTAAAACGAGACCCAAAACAGAAGAAATGAGCTTATTAACTAAAAACACTAAAATTGACTCTGAATTGCATTCTTAAGCCTGAACTGAAAAGACAAGCCAAATTTCAAGAAAAAAATGACTTTTGGTAGACTTACTTATGTACGACTAAATCCAAATACGAAGATTAAATTGAAGAACGCACGAAAAGATCGATCATTCGCGTGCCTGCTTAATTTAAACAACGGTATTTTGATTTAGTTGAGTTGGATCACTGAAATTGGCTTAAGTTAAAAGGACGGACAAAATTAGGGTATTACAGGCCTAAAAGGCTTTTCGATGGCTACATGGCGGCCTATTTTTATTTAATTAAATAGGCTTTTAAAAAACTCGGCTTTATCTGTTTTGAAAAAAAGTGCACTCGACCGACTGTCAGTCGTGAAGGCTGTCGTCGTGGCGCAATAGGCGGTCGACCTATTCTCACCCCTAATTGTAATGCCCTCAATTTTCTATTTAGACCTATACATGTTTCTTTCACGTGTTGTATTCATGCTAACACATGTAGACCGGGGGTCTCATAATGGTCAAACACGTTTGGAATAAAAACAAATATAGCTTCTTATCATAATTCCACAAAGAAAGCACAAAGAATATTAATACTTTTTTTTTGTGCGTGAGAGATATTATGTTAAAACTTCAGAAATATCCTTCTTTATAAATTGATCTTATACGTGTAGAATGGGAAAAATGAATCACAACTTGGGGTCCATTAAGACTTTCTTAACAAAGACTCATAAGAAACAAACAAATTACTAGGGACCACAAATAATTTCATAGAATTTGAAGACTAGGAACTATCTAACTTAAGAAGATAAGAAAAGAAATAGCTTAATTATTTGCTTCATATAGTCACTGCGCCATATTCGCTCTAGTCCCTATTATAAGAAATTTTTTGGATTAAATTTTAGTCCCAAATATAAGAAATTATTCTAATTTTTAGTGTATATTTATTGCTTAAATACCAATTTGCCGTCATTGAATATTTTTTCTTTTAAGCTTTCAAGGTGAGTGAGAGTAGTGGAGTTATTTCACATGTAGAGTTGAGTGGAGGGTATTTTAGAGACTTTATTTTAAAAAGACAAAAATTAAATGAGTTTATTGGTTGAGGTGATTTTTGTATTTTCTTATTTTAATAAGGATAGGAGAGCTAGAGTACATCAAAACATATATAGTGGTTCAAAAGTACTAGTGAAAATAACATAAATATTTTTTGAAAGGTATGAAAAATATTGCATTATTTATGTTTTATTTTGTACTTAAAGGTTTGTATTAAAAATAATGAAAATAACTAATTTTTTTACGTTCTTTATAGAAAATATATTGGTTTACTAATGAAGGTTGGTCTTGTATGCAAGGATGTTATAACGTCATAACTTTGTTGGTGGATGATATCTTAGTATCTTTGTTAATGTTCTTTGAGCTTTTTGCTTTCCCTAGTTATGGGAACCAACAAGAACTAACTTGCCTAAAGTTTAATTTTCTTTTTCAAAAATAACGAAATATATTGGATCTATCCAAAATTAGTAAAATACCCGTACATTTAGACTTGTTACTCTGTTGTTATATATTTTATGAAATATATTAAAGTAATTATATCAAACACAAAGAAATTATACCATGAACATATAATGTTTCATCATCTTCACTTAAAAGAATACTCATTTATAAAAAGTAAATATATCTATAAAGTAAAATTATAAAATAATGGGCGAGTTCGGTTTGAGTCTTCATCGATCGGGTGGATCTATATGCTGAGGGGGTGAGACGAGGTGTAGCGTAGTCTGGTCAGCGCATCTGTTTTGGGTACAGAGGGCCATAGGTTATTGACATGTATTTTTCGATGAGACTCAAAAGTAAAATAACTAATTTTAAAAATAAAGACATTAAAAAATTATGAAAATAACAATTTTTATTATATTCTTCATAGAAAATTCTAAAAAAATGCAACATAAAAGTAATATGAATTATATATTAAAATAAAATAAAAATATGAAAATAAAAATAAGTAAATAATTCATCTTATGAATCTTCAACAAATATCTTGGTTAATTGATGAAGGTTGGCCTAGGACTAGTATGCAAGGATGTGAATCATATTCTACAAAAACGTGAGCTTAATTATCATTATTGGTGTGATAATGTTCTCAGTTTTTTAGTTTTTTACACTTTAATTTTTGTTCCAAAATAATGGTATTTTATAAAACCAAATGTACAATTCACCAAATTCTTTCAAATATATCTTTTATATTTATTGAGTCTTTTAGGGTATGTTTGATCGCATAAGTGGGATAGTGCTAATACCTTTCAGGATTTGTATCCTAATCTCTACCATTTGGCAAAGTTTTAAAAAGGTTGTATCAGGGAGCATGGGTATTGGGTTGATAACACTTGACATTGGAATATTCTTTGGGGTCGTGCTCTGACAGCAGAGGAGAGAGATGACTCGGTTGCTTTTGGACATTTTAAACTCTTTTCATCCCGATGAATCGATGCATGATAGCTAGATGGCAGTGGAGGCTTAATATGTTCCATGCGTTTACGATTAAATCTTGTTATGCTCTATTGTTGAATCTTTTGCATACTGATAGGTTGGATAGTGACACTCAAAGTGTTTTAGATGAAATGTGGCAGCTTTCGATCCCCACTAAGGTGGGAGATTTCGGGTGGAGATTGTTATTGGAAAAGCTTCCTACCCAAGATGCTCTTATTTTTAAGGGTATCATTAGAGACCCTCATGGGTCGTGTTGACCTTTTTGTTTTGAGCAGGATGGGACTATTTTTCACTTATTTTTCTTATGCAGGTGCTCTCGATCAGTCTGGTCCTCTATTCACAATCGGCTGGGAAGTGAACCCATAGATTCTCTTGTTGGAGTGACGCATTTTAGGGCCCATGGTACCAGGTTGGATTCCAAGAAGGCTGGGAGATTGAAGTATCTTTTGTGGATGGCAGTCACGTGGTGCCTTTGGATTCATCGTAATCACATCTTTTTAGGGATCAAGTCTTTAAATCCCAAGTGGTTGTCAATCATGTTAAAACTATATCTTGGAGTTGGTTCATTAGCATCGAAGGTCGCAATTCATCGTTGAAAATCTCCGACTAGTGAGGAAATCCTATTATTTGTATGAATTCAGTATAATTTGGCCTTTTGTCTCATTCTTCTTCCTGAGAGTCTTTCTTTCCTACTTGGTTTTTTCCCATGAGTTTTTGATCCTAAAAAGTTTTAATAAGCCACTTTATATTTGTACCGATTGAGGTACTCGTTTGCATCTCCTTTAATAAAATTTTTGCTTATAAAAAATACAAAAAGATCCGATTAATAGTGTAGCAATCTCTCTTTCTAAATTCGTCACAAATAGTGTCGTATAGAAACAAAGAAAATAGGAAGTGGGCCCATTTAATAGAATTTGATGCTAGGCGCCTCTGACATAATATGAAAAGAGGGGGAAAAACTTAATTCTTTGCTCAAGTCAGTCAATACTCAATACCATACATCAGAACGTATACAGTGGTTCTAAAATATCAAGGTAAATAACAAAATTAATAGTTAGGTATATACGAAAAAGATCACTTTATTTATCACTATACAAAACAACTTAATTCTGCACTTATAGGTTTGTATTAAAAAATAATCAAAATATCACTTTATTTATGTTTACACCTTTACATGTTATCTTTTGTGTGTTATCTTCACACAAACGTGTGTAGACTTGGTCTCAGAATGAATGTGTGTTTTCTTGAATGGAAAAAAAATAGGTTTAGAACCTAATAAATGAGTTTAAACTTCAACGCAAATCTTCATCGAGATATAGACATGTTTTGGACCATCGGGAAAAATTTACACTACCAGAAAAACACATATTACTGGTAGAAAAAATTCGTTGGAAACGTACGAAATCTGTCAGATGGCACATTACCGGAGGAAAAAACCTGCCGTAAAACGCTCATACATAATCTTTTCTGACAAATTTTCCGCTGATAAATTCTGGCAGATTTTTTCGCCGAATTTTTCTGCCTGTAATATATTTTTAATTTCTTTAAAAAATCCACATGTAAACTACCCTCAAAGTTTTTAAGAAAATAAAAATTGTTATTTATTTATTTAAAATTTAATTTAATAAGAAATAAGTAGGAGAGAATGAGAATGGAGAAGTAAGAAAGAATAAAAATGAATGATAATATGAGAAGAAATGATATAGGAGAGAATGAGGAAGAATGGATGAATTAAAATGAAGAAGTAAGAAGGAATAAGAATGAAACAGAGTATGAGAAGAAATAATATAGAAGGGAATAAGAATGAAGAAGTAAAAAGTGATAAGAATGAATGAGAGTATGAGAAGAAATTATACTGGAGAGAATGCGAATGAAAAAGTAAGAAGGAATAATAATGAAGAAGTGAGAAGGAAGAAGAAAGGGGAAAATGTAGAAGATAGATATATGGAGAATGGAGAGTATGAGAAAGAAGAAGAAAGATAAGATTGAAAAAATGTAGAAGAGAATGAAAATGAAATAAAGAGTGAAATGAGAAGAATGAATGAGAAAGTTTTGTTTATAGACATTTTGAGACGGTTTCGACGGATTTCTTTAAAAAAATAAATAAATATTTTTTTTAAATAATGTCCGCCAGTAAAAAATAAAATCCGTTGGTAATGGTATCGACGAATTTTGTAAACTTCTAGTGGATTTTTTATTTTTAAAACTATTATTATTTTTTTAAAAAAATCCGCCGGTAAAACACGAATATTTCCCGATAATGTTACCGACGGAATTTTAAATTACCAGTGGATTTTTCTTAAAATAATTGGCCGATAAACTAAAAAATCCGCCAAAAAGTCTATTTTTCCCGCCGGAACTTCACTGTCTGGAAAAATCTGCTTGTAATATGCAGTTTTCTCATAGTGTTAATTCCTTAGGGGGCGTTTGGTTGGGAGACACAAAGAGGGTTCCAAGGAATCTAGGTTGGGAATGGAAGATTCCCATGTTTGGTAAGAGAAAAAAGAAAAGTGCATTCCAAGGAATTATGTTTAGTCTGGAAACTATTTTCTCACTTATTACATTATTAACCCTCACACACCCACTACATTATTAATATATATATATATATATATATATATATATACAATTTTTTAACAATAAACTTTATTACAAAAGATTATTGTAGAAAATTATAAATTAATAATCACTTTAATTTTATACTTTTATTTCATCTTTAATAACTTACAAAGTTAAAATAACATGTCATATAAACAAGGGCATTGTAACAAAAACAAATATAAACAAGGGTATTTGATAATTATAATGTTTATTCCCAAGAATGTATTGCATCAACCAAACAAGTTTATAAATTGTTCTCAAGAATTGGATTCCAAAACTTGTGCCGATAAAACAAATTTGAGCGCCTGTGCAAATTTAAAAAATGGGCCCTAATTGACTTTTATCGAATGAATCACAAAAATCCCAAACTATTTCATTCAAATTTTAAATGAAGTTTGTGTTATAGTTTACTATAATATTGAAATGAATTGTAATCTATTAATATACTTACACTTGTATCAATAAATCATCTGTGGTTTAGTGGTTTTCGTATTGCATGAAGAGAACAATTGATGAGTTCAACTCTTGATTTTGACATTTTAAGGAAAATTCCAAACAATTTTTATAAAACTGATTTAAATCATTAAAAATATCTCCAGTGAGGATTGAACTCGGGACTGAGGCGCTAAATCCCAGCAACCACACGCCTACCACTCCGCTAACTACGCGTCTTTAGTTATGGCTCTGAATGTTTTATTATTATATATATTATACACAACTAGCATTTTTGGGGGCCCCAAAATTAAGACATTGGGCTTGGGCTCGTGCGCGAAGTAACCATATGAGCCCAAGGTCGGCCCTGCTAAACTTGTAACAAACCAAACACGTTTAAGAAAATACTCAGCAATCACATTCCCAGTCAATGGATTCCTGAGCATGTCATTCCTTAGAATGTAATTTCTAACCGGGAAACAAACGCCCCTTAAAGCTCTAACATTCGTAGGATTTGTAGTCTAAATAAAATCGAAAAGATCATTTTATGTAAGAATTGAATCACAAGATTGTCAAGAAACACAGTAGCAGAATAATACGTGTCTAGACAAAAATAAAAGAGATTCGTCTAATACTTCAGCAACCCCTCTTGTCAAATACGTGTGGTATACAAACAAAATAAACATGAAGTGGGTCCATTAAGAAAAGGTAATGTTATATAGACATATATTTTTAACAAAAATCGACAAAAACCAACTTACAACACCAATTAACTAAGTTTTTTAGACTACTAGTAGGATACTCGTGCATACACACAGGTGTTGTCATGTTCTTTTATGAATAAACTTAGATAGTATTTAAATAGTCTGAACATTACCCCGTGAAAATAAAAGCAAATTTAAAGTAGATAAAAAAGGAGTTTCAAATTAAAGATAGATAAATATTAAAATCTAAAAATGTAAAAGTATCATTTAAAAATAATTGTGCAAGTATCTAGTGCTTTTTAATATATCAATGCAGTATTTTTAATATCAATATTGTTATCCCGTGTTTTTTATATATCAGTGCATGACCGACCCAGGGCTTGTGCGACCTGTGCTACCGCACAGGGTCCAGGCCCAATATTTTTATTTTAGGGCCCCCAAAAAATAGTTATCTCTCTATATATTTAATATGCGAAACATGTATAATAAACTCGCTCGCAGCTCAGTTGTGATAATCTTAGCAATTGATATGCGTTTTGTGGGTTCGATTCTCGGCAGATGTTTTTATATATTTTAAATCATTGTTTTAAAAAATTAAATTTTCGGCAAAAAGGTGAAACCAGGGTGCGTACATGTGTGACATTGTGAATACAATACAATGTAAGTATTATTAGGTCAATACCACTTTGCCATGAGAGATCTTTTTAGTTTTTTGCAAATATTTGTATATATAACCTATTATTTCAAAATAAAAGCACATTATTTTGTTTTTTTAGGAAAGCATTCTACCATTTTTTGGTACTATCCATGTTATTTATTTTTATATAACTATTATATACTCTTTTTCTTGTAAAGAGAAACTCAAGTCCCACATTGATTAGATATATGGTCTCATAAGAGGCTTTGGTGATTCATTTAATAAAAGTGTAATTAGCTAGGGGCCCAATTTTTAAAACTCGCACAGGGCCTCCAAATTGTTTGGGACGGCCATGTATCAGTGCAGCTATCTCGTATTTTTTTATGTATCCGTGTAGTTATCTCATAGTTTAAATTGATTATTTTGAGTTGATTAGTAGATTATATTAGATAGTAAAAGATAGATAGTAGATGATCAATAAGAAATAATTATCTCGTGTTTTTTATATACCAATGACAATTATTTGTCTTTTTTTAGGTATTAATTAGTTTAAGTAGTCATTAAACCTTCTTTTTTTAGATAGTAGGTTTATAGTAGTCTTCAAAAATTATAATTATCAATGACAAATTAGTCCCGTGTTTTTTTATATATCTGTTTGCTGGTGTTTTTAGCAAACAATCACTAGTTTTCAATATTAAGACTGTGAGATCAAACTAGAAAATCTCTTTGACAATTGCCATCGAGTTTGTGTTTTTTGAAGTACGTAAGAACATAGAATGGTAGAAAGAAGTGATTTGAAAGCGAAGTAAAAGCAATAAATGCAACAACGTAAAGAGAAAGTAAAGACTTTGCATTAAACGAAGAAATAAAAGTGGTGCACCAACACATACAATGATCTGTTTCACTCGTGTTTCTCGTTGACTTGGAAGTTGAGTTTCCCAGCGTTTTTGTAAAATGTGGTCACCTTGTTTTCCTATTACAAGGGAGTATTTATACTCTCAGATACAATCGTGGGCAAGCACGATAACTACTTCCTAAAAACCAGGGAAATAACCGCCCACTAACTGCTGCTCCTTGCGCTTCGACCAGCTTGTTGTGTTGTCGAAGGATTTGGATAAGTATTGGACCCGATTTTGTCGAACAATTGGGCCTCTCTGCCGAAGGTTTTCGACATTGTTTCGTAGCTTGAAGAACCAAGTGCGCCGAAGTTTGCTTGCATTGTCGAAGCTTGTACAACTTTACTGTCGAAATTAATGGTACATTGACTTGAACATTGACCTGTGGCCCACAGAATACTATTAAATGTGCAATCAATACCATTTAAAGCTTAATTTAATGCCCTTGTCGGAATTTTGAGGTAACAGATTGCCCCCCAAAAAATGTTTTTCGACGGAATAAGGAATGGAGGAAGAAAAGGCATTTTTGAATCTTGTGCAATGGTCATTTCTACCGCTTTTGCATTTCAACAAAGTGGTCGAAAAGACAACCATCATTACTTGCACAGTAAAGCGAAGCGTCTTATTGGCACACGTTGCATAGTTGGTGGGCCATCACGCCTCTCAAACGTCGCGACGTGCGAGTTATGCCGAACGTGCCAATAAGCGTAGCTTCCCAACATATATAAAGCGGCTACAACCCTTCATATTCCTCTTTACTCGGTTTGAACCCTTGTGAAGTCTCTCTCTGCATTCTTCATTCTCTGCGTTTTGCAAAAACCCCAAAATCACTAAAGTTTCAAACTTTCATTCCTTTCCTTCAATCTACGCTTGAATTTCGTCTCGCATTTGCTTTTTATCTCTCATGGCTTCATCATCAACTGCTTTGAATGTTCAAAGAAGAAGAGCAGCGAGCCCAAGCGGACCTCAAACCGCCCGGTGATGGCTTCGTTGATGAGAGCGACATTCACGACGATCGAAAGCGGTTCAATGGCAAACCTGTGTATTGATTCCCTCTGCTAGGGTTTATACTCATGCATATCTAGGTCCTCTTCACGATATCCTGTTAGAAAACACTGAAGTTTACGAAATTTTTCCCATCATGCCTCATCTTCAACCCCGAATTTTCACTAGGACCCCTTTTCATTTAGAATTTCGAATAGTCCTTCCAGGTTTTTAGGTGCGCTCCTAGGCTCGACCAACAAATTTACATAGACGGCTCGACAAGGTAGAGGCTAAAAAGGCCAACATCTGGAAAAAAAACAAGGTATTTTTGACCTTATCCGATTGTCTAGGTATGGGCCTAAGTATGACAAACACCTTGATATTGGTTGCTATGCGATTCTGGGATTTGTGCTACTCATAGCCTCCACTTGAAATGTGGCATCTTTGTCTCTCCACTTTACTAGATGTTCTTTGCCATCACAGTGTCCGAAACCCTTAGGTGAGACTTTTCGACCTGCTAATCCACGATTATGAATACCCGTTCTCTTTCAACAATGCCACTTTTGCTCCTTACATCACAGAACACCACAATCTCGACAATCGTCGATTAATTGGCTCTAAAGAACACGTAGCCTTCTTAACCCTTTGGTTATCCCTTTTTTTTTCTGTACTGCGTTCACTCCGGTGTTTCTAAAACCTATATCCCATCGGGCGCATTTCAACTCCACGAGGAAGAAAACATTAGTCTTGCCAAACTGTTGTTGGGTTCTTCTATCAGGAACTTGATAATCTTTGTTCTAGAATCGAAAGAAATTTCATGCTCGAGAAATTTCATGAATGGTGGATAGTTACTATACCACTTCTTCTTTGGAGAGGCTAGTGACACCTTTGCGAGAAAATATTATGAAGAAATTGGTGGTGACCTTTCCTTCGAACAACCTGGTGTTATTTACTTGATACCCAAATCTTTCGAGTCTTAAACATCTGTAACTTAGTTTTATTTCTGTTTGCTTATCAATGTTTTCGACGTCAGGCCAACCTGCACCCAAGCTGAAGATCAAAGTAGGCAAGGCTACCACAGCAAAATCTCCTCCAGCAACCAAGAAGACAGTGGTAGCGAGATCCACTCCAGAAATTGTCCTAAAGAAGTGTTATACCCCAATTTTGTCCGTCTTCTTTTTCTCGCTTTAGTCGTTTATTTTTGATGAGGCGTGTTTGAGTCGCATGATTACGAGAATTATTAGTGTAGAGTCTCGGTTACTAATTTCAATCACTCCGTTCAACTAGATCGAAACGCCGTTGTTTAAATTAGGCACGCACGCGAATGATCGATCTTTTCGCGCGTTCTTCAATTTAAAGTCCGTATTCGAGTTTAGTCGTACGTAAGCAGGTCTACCTAAAGTCTTTTTTTCACAAAAAGCTGGTTTAAATTCAGATTTAATAATGCGATTCCGAGTTAATTTTGGGGTTTTAGTTAACGCGCCCATTTCTTTTATTTTTGGTCTAGTTCTAGCGTATTCGTCGAGTCCGGCCCGTCCTCGTCTTTGTATTTGGCCTGACTCCTTTTTCTTATTTTTTTATTCGTATTTTGTTTATTTAATTTATTTGAGCATATATACAGCCCAAAAATGCCAAAAAATTATATTTAGTTTAATTTACAATTTAAGATCACTTAATAGTCCAAAAATACAAAAAATGATAATATAAAAAATACAAAGAATATAAAAAACGAAAATTAAATAAATGAGCAGCATCAGTAATCTCTGGGGTCTGTTCTTGCTCTCCAAGACTACTCAGCAGGCCCACGTTATCAGATCTGCAAAAGCCCAAAAACAGCCATTAATGCTAAAACCTAATTTCTACCTATAAATAAGCGGCTAGCCTAGAGTCTAAAACACACAGAAATCAAGGCAGAAGTAATACTGTGAAAATCACAAAAAAAAAGGATTAGAGTTTCACATTGAAACCCTAATCCACCAAAACACGATTACAGTTCCTAAGTTGAAAGAGAGAAGAAGCGCATCAGGATCAACAACAGTAACGAGACAAACAGTTCAACAGTAGCAGATCAAACAATTTAAGGACGATTCTCAGATGCTGGAAAATTAGGTTGGTCGAACCTGTATGCTTTTTAATAATATATATAACTTTGTCTTCATTATCAGATGTAGCCATAGAACTTGAAAGAGATCTGTTTGATTAAAGGACATGCACCGTAAATATACTCGAATACAAACAATCAAATCATGTTCTTTTTCGTTTTTTCCAGAACTAAAGTTAAGCATAGTTTTTTATTTATTTTATAGAAGACACATTAGCAGTTTTTTTTTTTTTTTTTTTTTTTTTAAAAAAAATACATTAGAGCCGATGGTGAATCTGGTCTGTAGTTAAGAAATACAACATTTAGATTTGAGTGTTGAATGGTTTTCTTTTTATTTTTGTTATTTGTTAAAAAAACAATAGAATAAAAATAAAATATATGTATCAGAACATAGACCCTCAGGAAGGTGAGCTGGATTTGCATTCACCAACGCCGGCGAAGACTCCGGCGACGGCTTTGTCTTCTCCGGCGAGCCTCCCCGGAACTACCCCACGAAACCAGAGCCCACGCATAACGCTGTGAACCTCTCTCTCCGGCACACCGCACCAGGAACTTCCTTTTTTATACAGCTGAGAAAAATGAAAAACGAAGGAGAAGAAGAGAAACCGAGAGAGAAAACACCAGAACCGTGGGTGAGCTCATCGGAGATGGCGTCCACCGGCGTCGTCGTGGTGTTCGTTCCCACCGTTCTCGCGTTCTCTCTCTCTTTCTCCATCTCTGCGTTTTTCTGCTCTCACCTCCGATCGGCCTCACTCTCTCTCGTTCCTCCCACAGCCCAGGCGAGATCGCGTAGGAAATTTCTCCTCTCACTCACTCACGGCCGTGGCTATTTCTTTGAAGGAAGGAGAAGGAAATCAGTTTTAGGGTTTTATTTCCTTAGGTTTTAAACTTATATACCTGTTTTTATTTTTATTGTTTTTTTAATTTTCAGAATGCTAGTCACACCCCATTATTCACGCCAAGACGCTCCTCAACTTAGCCCGGTTTCGCATTCAGGCTTCCACATGCAATTGGGCCTTCCTTTTACACCCCTATTAATTATACAGCCCCCTGCGACTAATAAAACTCCACTTTACAATTTTCACCCCCTTTTCCCATTTTAATTCTTTCCCCGATTCAACTATAATTACTTTTTCTCTCGAAATCAAGTAAACGGCTAAGTCGGTTGTACAACTAAGGGTTAGTCATTATTCTAGGCCAATGAGTACATGCAGTTCGGGAACCGCAAACTTAATAAATACAAATAAACTATTTTTCTCTAAAAATAAACGGCTAAGTCGGTTGTACAACCGGGTTAGTCATCATTTTAGACCAATGAGCTGTACAGTTCAGTAATCCTACAAAAAACTTAATAAAATATAAATAAATCATTTTTCCATAAGTAGGGGACTAAGTCGGTTGTACAACCGGGTTAGTCAGCGTTCTAGAACTAATGGGTCATCTGATTCGGGAGTTCTAGAGTACCTATTCTAAAATCAACTCATCTCACAACTCTTTTCAAAACTTCAAAAATCATTTTCAAAAAGTAGGGGATTAAGTCGGTTGTACAATCGGGTTAGTCAGCGCCCTAGGAATCAGTGAGCTGTACAGTTCAAGGAATCCTAGGACCCCTACACTAAAAAACACCAACCAATAAACCTTTTTCAGGAAGAACTACGTAGCTTTGATTCCTCCATTGCATCCGGAGAGTGCGTAGGAGCAAGAGTCCACTCTTGTCAAGCACTAAAACCAAAAACTTAAATAAGTCTTTTCTTTACAAATAAAAGGGTAATAATTAAATAAATCTTAATTAATTAGACCATGGATGTCGTGGGGTGCTAATACCTTCCCCACACAAGCGACTCGAACCCTAACAATGCCTTATCCTAAACATAAAGGGATTTTCCGAATTTGCCCTTAAACTAAAATTTGGTGGCGGCTTCCTTTCGAACTTCGAAGAATCCTTTCCCGGATTTTTCGGTCGCTACAAGAAGGTATGTTGCCATTTATTCGCTTCAAGTTATTTTTGATTACGACTTTTATTTATGTCGAAAACCTTCTTTCTAGAAAACAAGCCAGGCAAAATCCCCTCAGCAGACCAAAGCTAAAAAGAAAATGGTCCTTCCTGATGATGAGGTACTATACTCTTGCCTTGTTAATCCGTCGAAATTTCTCTTCCATTTGTCATTCACTTTCTTGTCATAACCCAAATTCTTTTTGCGGGACAATCGAAAGTGATGATAACGTCCCCCTCACTCGGAGGTCGAGGAAAAGAAACCTTCACGAATTTCAAAGGCGACTCAAGGCATCATTATTGTGAGCCTTACGAATCACCTTCTTCTCCTCCAATCAAGAGGCTTAAGGTACAAGAGGTAAATTCCCTTTCGACATTAGTTTAGACTTCTTCGATCTCACCTTTCCAATCCTTAACTTAAATGATATACCTTCTTTGTGCATAGGTGGGTGGGTGCTCGTGAGACAAACACGGAGTTCGATCATGGTTGAAATTTCAGCGATCTAGAGTTGTCGACCCCCGTGCTCCCTTTTCCTTCATCTCCTCAGGTGTAATCTGCTGAAGAAATTTTCCAAGCGTTGGATAACCACGAAATCCTCTGCTGAGGAGTTTGTTCCAAGTCTTTGGAAATGTCGAACAAGAGGCGGCGGTCGTCGAAGAGAATGCTCTCTGCTATGGAGGAGGCTATTCCATTCTTTGGTAGAGTCGAGCCAGGAGGATCGTTGTTGAGAAAGCGCTCAAGTTCGAACTTAACATTCCAACAAATCGAAGGAGGAAGTAGTGGCTACCTCTGTCCGAAATACTGAAGAAAATATGATCGATCAAGAACAAGAGGCACCTAGAGTGGGGAACTGCGCAGATCAAAGTGCTTACGCAAAGAGTCATCAACAGTATTTGTTAGCGATCAAGAATTGGGTGAGCTAAAGAAGGCGAATCCCTTGGCGACCTTGAAGATCATGTTGAGTCTTAAGAGCTCGTCGAGCCGCTTGATTTGCGATTCTTGAACAACTCTCTAAGTTCTATCAATCGGAGGCGGTCGAAAGCTTTGCTTTGCGGTGAAGACGAAGGTGTTAGAAGGGGACTTGGTGGCAACCATTGAGAATGACCCATCGTGTATCTTGAGGTAAAATCCTCATTCACAAGATCACCAAATTGGACCCTCCTCAAAAGCGTCCTTTTGTTCTTCATGGAATTTGGCCCCATTTTTGAGCAACTTTCTCTTTTAATCAACCAACGGTCGACCACCTCCAAGCGCAAGGTTCAAGAGACTCGACTCTGCGAGGTAGAACTCGCCTCTCTTAAGGCCGATCAAGACGACATCGAGGCTCTTGAAACCCAAGCGACTAAAGATGAGAAAGCAATCGCTGAATGGGATCGCAGAGATTACAGCGTATTGACGAGGAGATAAAGACACTCCAACTTAAACTGTCAAACGCAGAGCATCAGAAGGGCCTGATCGTCGAGCGAATGAGTGCTGCTTCTTCGTCCACCAAAACCACCAAAGCATTGGCAGCTATAGAGCACTTGGAGAAGATTGACAAGCATCAAGCCATTCTCGCCGACCTCGATAAAGAGCTACACCTTCTCGACACCTCTATCTCTTTGAGTGTTAGCATCATGGATAGGCATAAGGCTACCTTGTCGAACTTCGAGGCGTAATAGTTTAGAATTCTAAAAATGGCTGTGTAACTTTGACATTTCTTTATACATTGCCATTTATGAACAATTTTCGTTTACTTATAATTGCTCAATTTTTATCTCAGTTAACGTTGGCTTGTATCGCTTTAAATACTTGCCATTTATTCTAAAGATTCTATTTTCGTCACCTAGCTCTTCGACTTCATAAGCGCCATTCGAAAAGCATCGCAACACGCGAAATGGGCCTTCCCACCACAGTGACCATTTGCCTAAAACTCTATCTTTTTATCCATAGGTAATAGGACTTTCCACACTAACTCCCCTTCCTCAAAGGTTTTTAACTTAACCTTTTATTGTAGGCTTTTTAGCTACTCTTTCTTTTCTGTCGAATAAGCATCTCTAAAGCTAACAACCTCTCTTCGTCTAAATCAACTAATTCATCAATCATCATATTCCAATAATGATCAAAAGGAATTTCACATTGTTTACGAATCCTTGTTGATTGTAAACAAATCTCGACGGGTAACACCGCATCATGCCCAAATGTTAACTTTTGTAGGGAGTGGTGTTTATAGACTCTTTTAGCGACGTTCGACAAGCCCATAACACTTGGTCAAGAGAAGCGTGCCAACTTTTAGGCTTACGTCCAAGCGTGCTTTTTAATCAAGTTAATAATGATTTTATTGGCGCCTCTACTTGACCATTGGCTTGTGCGTAATATGGTGTCGAAGTCAATAACTTGAAACCAATTTCAAGAATGAAATCTACCATTTTTCGACCCCGGTGAAAGCGAGTGCCTTGGTCCGTAGTAATGGTTTACGGAATTCCATATCTATAAATGATATGATTTTGAATAAACCTTATCACTGCTTCTTGATCTACATTGGCTAAAGGTATTGCCTCTACCCATTTAGTAAAGTAATCAATCCCTACTAGAATGTATCTGTGGCCTTTCGACGAGGTTGGTTTTATTTCTCCAATCACATCTAAAGCCCAACCCCTGAATGGCCAAGGTTTCACTATAGAATGCAACTCATTTGCGGAGCACATGTTGTATTCAGCATGTTTTGGCATTCTTGGCAACCTTTGGCAAATTCTATACAATCTTTTAGCATAGTTGGCCAATACATTCCTTGTCGAAATAACAACCATTTCATTTTGTGGCCTACTTGATGTGAGCCACATGCTCCACTATGTGTATCAGAAACTGCCAAATATGCCTCGTTTTCACTAAGACATTTTAGTAGTACCCCTTCAGGAGTTTGTTTGTACAATTCGTTTCCAATTAACACATAGCTTAGAGCTCAGACTTTACTTTTTACTAGTGTTCCTGTAGGATTTTGTAAATACTCTACAATGGGTTTTCGCCAATCATCATCAACCATATTG
Source organism: Oxytropis ochrocephala (assembly GCA_020916435.1). Lineage (NCBI taxonomy): Eukaryota > Viridiplantae > Streptophyta > Magnoliopsida > Fabales > Fabaceae > Oxytropis > Oxytropis ochrocephala. The sequence continues at coordinate 57,185,422 of CM037090.1, read as the reverse complement.
TCAATAGCAAAAATTTACGCCAAGTCAATATCGTCAAAAATGTGGCGTTTTGACGCGCAGCGTGCTTCATTTGTATTTATTGCCCCCAATTTTTGGTGTTGACAATAACGTCGAAGGAGTATTATAGAGAGAGTCTTACGAGATTAGTTTATCTTTTATCTCAATTAACTCTTCTAGGCTTTGCTTCGATACTTTGTAGTAGGAGGCAATTTGTGCTAGTTCATTTGCCACGTGATTTTCAATTCGTGGTAAATGTTCTAGGTGAACGAATGTAAACCTTTTTAGCAAAGTATTGGCAATAACGAAATATTTAATAAGGTGTTCATTAATACATTTGTATTCTTTTGTCAATTGTTTGACCACTAATTGAGAATCACCTTTTATTTCGACATAACTTGCCCCCAATTCGAGTAAAATTTTAAGGCCTACTATTAAAGCCTCATACTCAGCTTCATTATTTGAGCAAGAGTCTCGAATTTTAAATTTATACTTCGTTGGAGTATTTTCTGGAGAGATAATCAAAATTCCAATACCTGCTCCATTTTTATGGCTTGAGCCATCGAAGTATAATCTCCAAGGACGTATGTCTAACGAATGTATTTCACATTCGACAACAAAATGGTCTACTATAAAATCAGCAACCACTTGTCCTTTAATTGATTTGAGGGGTTGGTAAGTTAAGTTGTACTCTAGCAAAGCTAAAGCCCATTTGCCAATTCGACTATGCAACATTGGTTTTGACAACATATGTTTAATAACATCAAAATGCGAATAAACATAAACATCTGCTGATTTTATATATTGCTTCAATTTTGTACAAGAAAAATACAAGCAAAGGCCACGCTTTTTCTATTGGACTATACCTAGTTTCAAAGATCAATCAAAACCCCTACTAAGGTAATAAATGGGTCTTTCGACACCACTATATCATCCTCTTGCGCTAACATGCTACCTATTGTGTTATCGGAAAGTCGCTATATACAACTTTAGCAATTTGTTTCCAATATGAGCAATAAAATTGGTGGTTTGACCAAATAAGACTTGATTGCGTCGAAAGCATCTTGGTGAACTTGCTCCCACTTGAATTCATCTTCTTTCTTCAATCTCAGTAATGGCGAAAAAACTTGTGTTTTGCCACTTAGATTTGAGATGAATCTTCGAAGGAAATTAATTTTCCCTAGTAGTGGTGAAGTTCTTTCTTGGTCGAAGGAGCCTTCGTTTCCATAATTGCTTTAGTCTTATTTTCGTTGATCTCTATGCCTTTCTTGTGTACTACAAAACCCAAGAATTCACCGCACGCATACGAAAGCACATTTGGTTGGATTCATTTTCAATCCATATTTCCTCATTCGTTCAAAAGAACGTCGAAGATGGTCTAAATGACCACTTTCTGAGGATGACTTAACCACCACATCATCTATGTATACTTGCATAAAATCATCAATAAAATCGTGAAACATAGAATTCATTGCCCTTTGATAAGTGGCACCAAAGCATTTTTAAACCAAAGGGCATGACTACCCATTCATAAACACCTAATGCCCCTGGACATCGAAAAGTCATTTTGACACATCCTCTTCGGCAATAAAGATTTGATTATACCGAGTAGCCATCTAGCAAACCGAGATAATCAAATCCTCACGCCGAATCTATTAGCATTTACGCTACGGGCATAGCGTATTCATCTTTAGGTGTTGCATTATTTAGATCCCTAAAGTCTACGCAAACTCTAAGTTTTCCATTTTTCTTCATTCTTTGGAACTATATTAGCTAACCAATCAACGTACTGGCGATTCGATGAATTTGCTTTTGAACAGCCTTTCTATTTCTTCCTTGATCTTAGCCAATATCCGAGGAGCAAATCTTCTTGGCGTTTGCTTCTTTGGTTTCTTCCCCAGTCGAATGGGTATTTGTAATTCCACCACTCTCGACTCAAAACCGGGCATTTCATTGTACTCCCAAGCAAAGCAATCTTTGAACTCCCGCAGAAGTGAAATAACTTGGGTTCTCAAGGCGACATCAAGATGTGCACTAATATATGTTGGCCTTTTGATCAAGCCATTTCCCAAATCCACCTCTTATTTGGATCTTGAGCTTGCATGCGCTTTGTAGAATCTTTAGGGTCTTTTTCAAAACCCAATGGTTCGTCATCATAAATGCAATCCGACTTGTCATTTATGACTTCACCATTTTCTTCAGATGAAGTTATGGCTTCGATGACCATTGTTTGTTGATTTAACTCGGCTTCCAAAGCCATTTTTATTTTATTTTCGCCATGTAAGCCGTAATTCTATCCCAGTCTTCGAGTGCGACATCTAAACCTTCTAAGAGTCGGTGTCCCATCACATTGGAGGTAGCACACCGTCGGGATAGACATTTGCACCTTCTATTTCTCTCTTTCCCACACAAAACCATGTGTTGGGTATAAGTGAATGGAGGAAAGCACATTATCGAAGAGATATATGCTTGGCTAGAAGATGAACATGGCGCAATATTCGCCATTTGTTTCTCGAAATTCTCCCCGTGACATTATTTACGTCGGAAGGAAATAGCTTTAGTGCGCTTCGACGTATTCCACGGACCATCATCCCTCCACATTACCAATTTCGGTGTAGGCTTGAGGACACGGCTCCTACGCCATGTATCCACTCTCTCCCAAGGAGTAGATTGTAGCTTGCTTTTTGAAGCTATGACAAAGAACGTGGTGGTTCTTCCGCGGTTCCTACCACCACTTCCACTTCGACAAACCCCAACGATCGGCGATTTCCCTCATAATTGGTTAGCATAATATTATGAGGTCTAAGGTCTCCGTATCAAACATCCCTATTGTCTTCAAAGATGGCACGAGGCATCAAGTTAACAATGACCCTCCATCGACCCGGTATCTTATTAATACCTACGCCATTAACTTTGGCTTGGGACGCACAAAGGCTTGGATGGTGTTGCATGCCCTCGTCCGCCTCTCGAAAGTGGCCATCTGTTCTTCCACGCAGCCATTGTTCATGACATAGTAGCATCCGGCTTGTGGTTAGCCATATCCCCAATGAAGTCTTCTTCGACGTCGTTTGGGGATCATGAATGACATCATACTCACTAGGCGGAATGGACACCACGCGTTGCGGATGACGCGAAGCTAGCCTCGAGTCGTCGAAAATGAAGTAACATCTTCATCCATGTCGAATGAAGCACTTTTCTTCTTTAAAGATGTTAATGGAGGAAAAATCCTCTCCATAGCAGGCCTTCTTGGTTCCTCTATCACAATAGATTTCCCTTTAGCCTTATTCCCAACCCTTACTTGATTGGCAGCACCTATATTTATCTTTGTGTTCCCCACGGTTTTAGGAGTCACACCCTTAACCGTTTTTGGCGTTTGCTCGTTAGCAACCAGTGTTGCCTTCTTTTTCGAGCGCTGGTAACGACGCCATTGGGTCTTCGTCATGGGATTCTTCCCTTTATAATTGTTTTTATAATTATATTTTGCGGCCTCACCTGTGATTGGCTTGACCGTTCCAGCATGTTGAGCAGCATTCTTATAGTGTCTACATCCAGCATGTATCCACTTTTCATTGGATGGATCTGCTCTTGGAAAAAATGGTCAGCAGAGGCGATATAGCACAAACTCCTTCTTGGCTACACACTTACCAAAGCTGCGGTTTGCTTGTCTTGTCAAGCCTTGTTCGAATTCTTTACCTTGTAAGGAAGGTCCCTCTTTTGAAGTGAAATTTGGCCTCTTATCCGGCCATTTCCTTTTAGGGGTTGTCGAACTTCACAAAGATTCGACACTTTTTTAGCGCTTCTTTATCAAACACAAGACTACACGGGGCGAGAACATGACCTCAGAATTTCTCAGTTTGCACCTGTTTAGGAAGTCTATCAACTCTTCCTCAGCTTTGGGATACACAGATTGTACCTTCTCCTCATATTCTTCCTGAGTAACATGTTGTACAGCACCACTCTTTTGCCTGACACTTTTGATTTTTTTCAGCGGGAGGTTTGGTAGACTTTGGAGAATCCACCATTTTGCATCTACCATATTGATACTCATCTCAATTGGTTCTGCATACATAGCCTCCACTTGATGGAGTGGGTCAGCATCAATTTGCATCGGTGCTTTATTCTTTTTATCTCCAAATTTGAGCCTTCCTTCTTCGATCGCTTTCTGAACCATGTCCCTGAAAAGTACACAACGGTCAGTTGTATGTCCCAAAAAATTATGAAACTTACAATAACCCTTTTTCTTCCTCTGCTCGAGAGGAGGAACTTTCAGGCCATTTGGCACTATTATTTGGCCATCAGTCACTAGCAAATCGAAGATCTCATCACATTTAGTAACATTAAAAGTGTACGCGTTTTAGGCACAAATCTATCATTCTTAGGCTCTGTGATTATTCCCATTTATGGGCCTTAATAATTTACAAGCATAAGGAGGACCAGGCTTAAGTTCAGCCACGTCTATTTCCTCAGATTCGACATCACTAAATGCAAAGTCGAATTGTTCATCTACATAGGCTATCTTTTCTTTCTTGTGAAAACCCTGAGTTTTCTTTTTTATTGTACTTATTCACTCTAGCCTTTTCCTCTTTAAGCCTTTCGACTTGTCGAACTCTATCGGCTAGTTGGGCCATGTCTCTCAAATGAGACGTATCCAATTTCTTTCGAATTGAATAGTCAAGGCCACCTGCAGCCATTTCGACAAGCTCATGTTCAGGCACTTGTGTAAAACACCTTGCCTTCAGTAGCCTAAATCTATTCAAATAATCATCAATAGCCTCAGGTACTTTACGTCGAACACTGGCCAATTCTTTAAGGCTAATCTTCGACTGGCCCATGTAGAATTGCTCATGAAAAGCCTTTTCTAATTGCCCCCATGTATATATGGAACCAGGGGGTAGAGTGGTAAACCACGTAAAGGCATTCTTAGTTAGAGAATTTGGAAAATATTTCATCTTCAAATTCTCATTTTGGGCTATGTCCCCTGCCTCAGTCATGTAACGGGCAATGTGTTCGACAGTGGACTCATTGGTATCACCCCCAAACTTAGTAAATTTAGGGATTTTTTAACCTCTTGGCAATTCTGTCTGTAACACGTATTCACACAGTGGTGATATGAAATTAGGCCTATGTAAACCTATGTTAAGGCCATTTTGCGCCATTATGGTTTCGACCAAAGTGGCTATGTTGTCTTGAGCACAAACGTTATTTCGTTGCACTTGTCGAACAACTTCATCGCGTTTTGGTTTCGATTTACCATAACTACCTCGAGGATGTGATTTCCCATTTGTTGTTCGCCCATAACGCGCTGGAGCCGACAAAGTGATCGATCTCTCGTGGGGTGTTAGGCATGTTATTCCGCAATTTGGTAATCGCCTATTATTTCCCGTAGGAGCCCCAAAAAAATCGCAATCCTACCCATTTGGTCCGCTAACATTTGATAAGCGGTATTTGTGTTCGAATCAAAGGATTGAACACGGTACCAATTTGTTGAGTCAAGATATTAACCATATCATGATTGCTTGGCGTCCACTTGTTGTCTTAACGCCAACAAGGACGCATTGGTTAATGCAGTAGGATTTCGACCAAGTATACCCTCAGAAGAAACGTGTGAAGGAGAAAAGGTCGACACATGTGGCATTCCAGTAGGCATGCCATATACCCCAAAAGGGTATGGTGGTAGACTCATATTTTGGAAACGTGTTTCCAAACTATTTCCTGTTGCCACATAAGGACTAGAAGGAAGTCCCATACTTTGTGGCAAGGCCATAGATGATGTCGAACCAGCATTAGTCATTGACATCGTGGGAACAATTACTGATGTCACTGGGGCCGTAGTCCCTGTAACATTTCCAACGTTGACATTGGCAGAATCTACCGTTGTTCCTTGCCCTTGTGATATCACAGGGTTAGAACTAGAGGCGTTGTTAGAATTGGTGCGTACCATCCTACCACTCCTCAAGTGCATACAAACACATATATTAACAGAAAAGACACAAAATTAATGGCAAAGGTCCCACTGGGCGTGCCAATTTGTTTGCTGGTGTTTTTAGCAAACAATCACTAGTTTTCAATATTAAGACTGTGAGATCAAACTAGAAAATCTCTTTGACAATTGCCATCGAGTTTGTGTTTTTTGAAGCACGTAAGAACATAGAATGGTAGAAAGAAGTGATTTGAAAGCGAAGTAAAAGCAATAAATGCAACAACGTAAAGAGAAAGTAAAGACTTTGCATTAAACGAAGAAATAAAAGTGGTGCACCAACACATACAATGATCTGTTTCACTCGTGTTTTCGTTGACTTGGAAGTTGAGTTTCCAAATGCGTTTTTGTAAAATGTGGTCACCTTGTTTTCCTATTACAAGGGAGTATTTATACTCTCGGATACAATCGTAAGGCAAGCACGATAACTACTTCCTAAAAACCAGGAAATAACCGCCCACTAATCTGCTGCTCCTTGCGCTCGACCCGACTTGTTGTCGAAGGATTTGGTAAGTATTGGCCCGCTTTTGTCGAACAATTGGGCCTCTCCCCGTCGAAGGTTTCGACATTGTTTCGTAGCTTGAAGAACCAAGTGCGCCGAAGTTTGCTTGCATTGTCAAGACTTGTACAACTCTACTGTCGAATTTATGGTACATTGACTTGAACATTGACCTGTGGCCCACAAAATACTATTAAATGTGCAGTCAATACCATTTAAAGCTTAATTTAATGCCCTTGTCGGAATTTTGAGGTAACAATATCACTGCAGTTATCCCGTGTTTTTTATATATTAGTGCAGTTATCTCGTAGTTCAATTGATTAATTTAGTTTATTAGTAGATTATAGTAGACGGTAAAAGTTAGATATTAAATTATCAATGAGAAATATTTCTTTAATATTAATTAGTAGTTTAAATAGTCATTAAGCCTTCTTGTTTTTTTAGATAGTAGGTTTATAATAGTCTTCAAAAGTTATAATTATCAATGGAAAATATTAATCTCGTGTTTTTTATATACCACTGCAGTTATCTCGTGTTTTTTTATATATCAGTGCAGTTATCTCGTAGTTTCAATTGATTATTTTAGTTGATTAGTATATTATAGTAAATAGTAAAAGAGATATAGTAAATTATCAATAAGAAATATTTATTTTAAATAGTAATCAGTAGTTTAAATAGTCAGTAAATCTTCTTGTTTTTTACATAGTAGGTTTATAGTAGTCTTCAAAATTTTAATTATCAATGACAAATATTAATCCTGTGTTTTTTTATATATCAGTGTAGTTATCCCGTGTTTTTTATTTATCATTGCAGTTGTCTCGTAGTTTCAACTAATTATTTTAGTTGATTAGTAGATAGTAAACTATAGATAGTAGATAGTAAAAGATAGATAGTTGATGATCAATAAGAAATATTTAACCCGTGTTTTTTATATATTAGTGACAATTATTTGTTTATTTTTAGGTATTAATCAGTTTAAATAGTCATTAAGCCTACTTGTTTTTTTATATAGTAGATTTATAGTAGTTATCAAAATTATAATTATCAATGGCAAATATTAATCCCGTGCTTTTTTATATATCACTACAGTTATCCAGTGTTTTTTTTTATATATCAGTGCTGTTATACCGTAGTTTCAATTGATTATTTTAGTTGATTACTATATTATAGTAAATGTAAAAGTTAGATAGTAGATTATCAATAAGAGGTGATAGTAGATTATCAATTAGAGTGTAAACAAATTTTATAAAGAAAAGATAAGATAATTTTAGTATAGTAATTTAAGTAGAGTAGTGTTTGTGGAAAAATAAAAGTGAAGTGAAAAGAAAAAAAATGAAGAAAGAGAGTGTAGGTGAAAAGTGAAAAGAGGAAAGAGAGAGTAAAAAGAAAGAGAAAAAAGGAAGAAAGAGAGTGTAAGAGAAAAGTAAAAAGGAGGAAAGAGAGTGTAAGAAAAAAAAAGAAAAAAGGAAGAAAGAGAGTGTAAGAAGAAAAAGAAAGAGAGGGCAATGACATTTTTATCCCTAAAGTGAATACGTGTCTTGTTAATAAGAGATCTAAAGTGGTAATTTTGTAGGAAGTTTGTTTGTATAAATAGATAAATAGATATTAGATTAGCCAAGTGATCAATTAACCAAGTTTTTAAACAACGCCTAAAACCTGAAAAAAAGCGAGTTGACTAATAGTCTAAAAAACTTGGTTAATTGGTATTGTGAGTTGGTTTTTATCGATTGTTGTCTAAAAACCTATGTCTAAATAACATTGTTGATTAAGAAATACCTAATAAAGACTAAGCAAAACAATCAAATTACTAGGAGCACACAAATATCATTTAATTTGATGACTAGGTGCCTCTAACATAAGAGGAAACAAAACTTAATTATGTGCTTGAGTTAGTCAATACCATACATCAGAACATATATAGTGGTTCTAAAATGTCAAGGTAAATAACAAAAAAAATATTTTGGAATATACTAAAAATATCACTTTTTTTGTTTATTTATTTTTTATTATGTACTTATAGGTTTATATTAAAAAAATAATCAAAATAACAGAAAAAATATATTCTTCATAGAAAATCTACACTATATTTATACAACTAAATCACAACTGAAAATACCAATTAACCCACTCTCTTCATTTATTTTTATCTACACTATTCTAAAAAAATATTAAAAATATATTCTTCATAGAAAATCTACACTATTCTTCATTTATTTTTATCTTCTTTTTTATTTCTTCTTACATTCTTTTTCTTCCTTTTTTCTCTTTATTCTTACACTTTCTTTCCTCTTTTCACTTTTCTCTTACACTCTATTTCTTTCTTTTTTTCTTCTTACACTCTCTTTCCTCCTTTTCACTTTTTTCTTACACTCTCTTTCTTCATTTTTTCTTTATTTTACTTTACTTTTATTTTTCTCAAAAACAATTATTATTTTTCTCTTATTACTTCACTTTAATTTTTTTAACTAAATTCCTAAATTTATAGAAACACTACTCTACTATAATTTATTATTGATAATCTACAATAATATACTAATCAACAAAATAATCAATTGAAACTACGAGATAATTGCGAAAAAATGAGATAACTGCACTTATATATAAAAAACTCAGAATTAATATTTGTCATTGATAATTAATTTTTTGAAGATATTATAATATACTAATCAACTAAAATAATCAATTGAAACTACGAGGTAAATGCACTGCTATATAAAAAAAAACACGGGATGACTGTGATGATATTTATAAAAACACGGGATTAATATTTGCTATTGATAATTATAATTTTTGAAGACTTCTATAAACCTACTATCTAAAAAAATAAGAACAGGTTAATGGCTATTTAAACTACTAATTAATACAAAACAAATATTTCTTATTGATAATTTACTATCTAAGTTTAACTATCTATTATAATCTACTTATCAACTAAAATAAATAATTGAAACTACAATATAACTGCACTGATATATAAAAAAACACGGGATAACTGCAGTTGATATATAAAAAAAACGCAGGATTAATATTTGCCATTGATAATTATAATTTTTGAATACTACTGTAAACCTACTATCTAAAACAACAATAAGGCTTAATGACTATTTAAACTGATTAATATTTAAAACACACGTGACAAATATTTGTCACTAATACATAAAAAAGGACAAATAATTGTTACTGATATATAAAAAAAACATGGGATAAATATTTCTTATTCATAATCTACTATCTATCTTTTATTATATACTATACTCTTTTACTAATCGACTCAAATAATAAATTGAAACTATGAGATAACTGCACTAATACATTAAAAACACAGGATAGCAGCATTAATATATAAAAAAATATGAGGATAACTACAATGATATATATATATATATATATATATATATATATATATATATATATATATATATAAACATGGGATAACTTCACTGGTATATATAAAAAAACACGGGATAAATGTAAAATTGTTTTTAAATGATATTTTTACAAATTTAGATTTTAATATTTATCTATTTTTTTATTTAAAAATCTTTTTTCATCTACTTTAAATTTGTCTTTATTTTCACGGGGTAATGTTCAGACTATTTAAATACTGTCTAAGTTCATTCATAAAAAGAACATGACAGCACCCGTGCATACGCACGAATATCCTACTAGTAGTAAACTAAAAGTAACATCATAAATGAATGGCTTAAATATCATTTACCCCCTGCAAATATCACCATAATCCATTTACCCCCCTGTAAAATAAAAAGTTTTAAAATGCCCCTTGCAAATATAAATTGTTTATTTGTTACACCCCTACAGGGGTAAAGCAGTAAACGATTTATATTTTGTGTGGGGTAACATCAAACGGTTTATACCCATTATACACTTAACAATCATCAATATAATCTAACAAAGAGAGTGAGAAACAGTAACAGTTTATATTTGCAAGGGACATTTTAAAACTTTTTATTTTACAGAGGGTAAATAGATTATGGTGATATTTGCAGGGGTAAATGATATTAAACCTAAATTAATAAAGCAAATTTTGTTAAGCTTATGCGCTGTACATAAAACTCACGTATAATCAACTTGCACATAACGAGAAAAGAAATGTTGACTATAATATATCCGCTAATGTTGTTCACATCTATCTCTATATATTAATATACAATCACATCTTTTAGCCATTTCTTTGGGAAAATTTTATTCCACCATTTATCAATATACCCCCCGTTTTGTACCTCATTGTTTACTAATATACCCTCACTTTATATTTTTGGACTGACATACCCCCACTCTATATTTTGTACCCCACCATTTATCAATATACCCCTCATTTTGTACTTCACTGTTTACCAATATACTCCCACTCTATATTTTTGGACCGACATACCCCTGACAAATTTTTTATTTGTCCAACACCCTTTTTTTTATCCACTTTTGGTGGGAACCATTTACCAATATACCCCTCATTTTGTACCCCACTGTTTACCAATATACCCCCACTTTATATTTTTGGACCGACATACCCTCACTCTATATTTTGTACCCCACCATTTACCAATATACCCGTCATTTTGTACCTCATTGTTTACCAATATACCCCCACTCTATATTTTTGGACTAACATACCCCTGACAAATTTTTTATTTGTCAACACTCTTTTTTTTATCCACTTTTGGTGGGAAAATTTTATTCCCACCATTTACCAATATACCCCTCATTTTGTACCTCACTCCAATATACTCTCACTCTATATTTTTGAACCAACATACCCCTGACAATTATTTTTTTTGTCCAACACTCTCTTTTTTTATCAACTTTTGGTGGGAAAATTTTATTCCCACCATTTACCAATATACCCCTCATTTGTACCCCACTGTTTACCAATATACCCCCACTCTATATTTTTGGACCGACATACCCCCACTCTATATTTTGTACCCCACCATTTACCAATATACCCCTCATTTTGTACCTCACTGTTTACCAATATACCCCCACTGTATATTTTTGGACCGACATACCCCTTACAATTTTTTTTTGTCCAACACTTTTTTTTGTTATCAAAATTTACCCCTCATTTTGTACCCCACTGTTTACCAATATACCTCCACTCTATATTTTTGGACCAACATTGTTGCCTCATCCCACCAAGGGCTATTGTTGCCTCTTCATCTTATATATATGTGTTGCGTATTTTTATACCCCCCTTATAAAATGTTGATGTTTTTTCGAAACTACATCTGTAGGCCTGTTAATCACCTCCCCGTGCATCGCACGGGTAATCGTCCTAGTATATCTAACACTACTACTGATAACTCATATTTATATGAGTTATTTATACTAATTCAAAGAATAAATCATGCAAGTTCTCTAGCAATACAAAGTTAGTTTAATTAGTTTTATGTTAGTTTCTTATTTCTTAGTTAGTTAGAGGTTAAATTGGTAAATCTGCGCGTTGTGGCACCTAGTGGTGCCTTTGAGAGCGTTTTGATGTTTCTTGTGTTTGTGCAGTAAAAGTGCTGAACGTGACCACGTCCCTCACCACGTCTATAGAAGAGCAGCAGAGCAAGGGTGAAAGACCTCAATTTTGGCGCACTAGCAATGATGGTCAAAGATATAAAAAGTCAGAAGATCTTCTATTCCCCATGTGCTGACACGGAAGATACACTGTAGCACTGTACAGTGTCAGTCAGAAGAGGAAACAGACTTGGTAGGTGGGCAAGTGACATCAGCAACACGTGAGCAAAGAGGCTATTTAATGAAGACTCAACCCTCTCTCAAGGCACGTATACGCAGACACACTCATACACTCACTCCCTCAACTTCACTTCAGTTCATCCCTTCATCAACCACCTCCATCAATTTCAGATAGAGTTTTGTAAAGAAGTTCTCGAAACAGACTTCTGCATTTTGCTTTTCTGAACTTTTATTTTATTTTCTGTGTAACTCAATACTTTGAGGCACAACCGTTGTAACGTCTCTACAGCGTACATGCTGAAGAGTTACTAAGGTGTATATTTTGCACTTAGTTTCTTTTCTTTTATGTATGGTATTTGGATTCCAATTCCTTATCATTCTGTAAAGATGCTCAGCATGAGCTAAACACTTTGTAGTTGGGTTGTTGTTTTGTTGTAATGAATTTCTAGTTGAATGCTATAAAGTATTGACATTTACATGTTTTAAATCTTTGTGTGAAAATATTTCCAAACTTGTTTTGAGGTTGACCTCTTAAAATAGGTAGATTCATAGGTACAGACATGGTCTATGAAAAGAACTCAAAGATTTATATGAACGAAAAGGTGCACTAAAGACATTTAGGCATTTTTATCTAAGTCTAGACATAGAACGGATAATAGTTTATAGAACATTGCTGTGGATGCTTAAAATACAGGAGTGGGCCTATTTAGAACCTAGACATAGGACCTCTTATACTTGAAACTCTGACGTTTTGTCACTACAAAAAAAACGTGATTTTTTGGCGGATTTTTCCGCCTAAAAACACCAAAATCCGCCACAAAAACGTACATTTCCGGCGGATTTTTCCGCCGGAAAAACGTTGGTGGCAACGTCTTTTCGGCGGAATTTCCGCCGGTAATTTCCGGCGGATTTTTAGTCATTTTCGGCGGAATTTGCGGTGGATTTTCCCCCGGTACTTTCCGGGGGAATTTAGTCGTTTCTGGGGGAAATTCCGCCGAAAATGACAATTTTTTTTTAACCAAATCCGCCAGAAATGCACCTATTTCCGCCGGAAATGCATTTTCTTTTAAAAAAAACGAAATATTAACAAAAGCTCTTAGTCTTCACTGGTTCCAATAATAATTCAACCAATTTTTCATCCTCCAGTACTGCAATTCTTTGCATGGTTCATGTTGATGAGTTAATAAGTAAAATGGTAGTGATCGTACCTTGACCAATGAAGAGTTGAAGTGTTGATTGATTCGTCTATGGGCCGGTCGTTGAATGAGTGAAAGGACCGGTCCTGGCTTCACGCGTTGAGCACCTCGGGTGGTACCTGCAAAGACACTCCGACGATCTAGTGAGAGGTCGCTCGGGCAGATAGCACAAGGTTAGAGAACGTACCTGATGCCATATGCGAATGGCGTATATATCTGCGAGGTCCGACCGTTAGCGAGATTTTCGCCGGGCGAATTGCGCTCCCAAGCGGCGTGTTTGGGCCGATCGAGTTGGCCGGGCCGCAGTCCAATTGCTGTTGGCGATTCTCGATTTGCCGATACACCCGAGAACGGTTGCCCCAAGCCTAGGTCGCTTAAGAGCGGGCCGAGGCTTGAATCGATGCCCCCAGGAGTGAAGTTACTTTGATGAAACGGACGCGGTCGTTCGCTTTTTCTACGGGGCGGTGTCGACCGCTCGTCAACCATCGGCCGTGCTGCCGCGACGGTTGGTCTTTCCTGACATTTAAGACGTGACGTTTGGTGTTTCTGAGGCTGTCTGGAGACAACCATTGGCGAGAAGACGAAGCGTTGTGACTCTTCGTATCCGGCCCCTTCGCGCTGCACTCGCACTATAAATAGCCCTTCTGCTGAGTTCATTTCTCACACTTCCAAGAATTGCTCTGCCAACGACCGACTTGTCTACCGCCGACTTGCATCCGAAGCTGTTTCTGTCTTCTAGCGACCGATCCACCACATCTGTTTAAGGTATGAATCGATCTCTCCCTTTACTCTTTAAACTTGAACTTTTATTTGAAAGTACTTTGTGCTTTTCCACGCCTCGTGATAGGGGGTGTCAGGTCGAGGGATGGCCAACTCGCCCCCTCTCATGAGTGCTTTGCTCGGTCGACCTGACTCGATCCCTTTATCACATGTGTTTGTGTATGCCACGGACGAAGTTAACTGCCCGTATTCCCGGAAAACCGCCCCAGTCTTTCGCCACATACATGTCGAGGCCGGGCGAACCCAAGTCGTCTTCGGGCGACAAAGGTTCTAACTTCTTCAAGCGCTTCCTCGAGCAAAGACGGGCTCGAAGTTCTCGTTCTTCCGGTCGGGATCGGCCAGCTCCAAGAGTACTGGTTCCAGGTCCGTCCATTCTACCGAGCGGCCGAGCAGCTCTCCACCGCCCGAGGACGTTGTATCCCGAGTGGAGGGAGAAGAAGAAGACGTCGACGTGATTATCATTGATGATGACGAGGCGCAGAGTGCCGCGTCGATCGTGGACGAGGAGATGGTGGAGGCCAAGGCGCCGAGTGAAGAAGTCCAAGGAGAAGAGGTGATTCAGCTCGAAGTCAATATTTCTGGTTTGGAAGCCAACATCGGAGGGTCGAACGAAGGGTCGGCCGAAGTCCAAGCCGACGTAGCTCGAGATGTATCTGACATGTCTTGGGTGTCGGAAACTCTTCGCCCAACAGAGCATTATCACGATCCGCCACGATGCTTTGCCCGATCTACGAGCCGCCTTGAAGACTCACCGGTTGGAGGATAAGAGGCATGAAGGAGGCGAAGATATCGCGACTTATTCTTCCAACTTCAAGTTCACGATGTATCGGCTCGTGTTCGAGAAGATGAAGATTACCCTCCCTTTTATCGAATTCCAACGCGACGTTCTGCGCCATATTGGGGTCGCCTTCTCTCGCTCCATCCAAACGCATGGGCGTTTTTAAAGACTTTCAAGTCTTTCTTGACCAAAGTGGGCGGCGGTGTCGATGATGCTTTTCTTTGCTATCTTCGAGCTGAGCTGGCTCAGAGAGAAGGCCAACAAGGAAAAGAGGGAGCAAGTCTCCTTCAAGATGCAGAAGACCCACCACCGGTTTTTCAAAGCGTTCCAGGAGTCATTGGGAGCGGCCTGGAAAAGTCAATATTTTTGGATCGTTCCCACCGAGGAGGCTGGCAAGGCCGTTTGTGAGGTTCAACCGGACGGGATGCTGGGTCCCCCTTACTTCCCAATTATGTGGAATGAGGCTCATTTCTGCAGGCGGCCGGGAGATTACATCTACACAACCAAAGATTTGGGGGAGGCCGACCTGCAAACTCTGGACATGATCAAGGCGCTGGCGGGCATGATGCGTCCAGATCCTAAGGGCGACATACCTTGCCGACCCTTTGTCTTGTACGAAGGCCAAGCCTTGGAGGCCGAGATCGGTGTGCCTTTAAACCTTGTCTTTATATTTTTGCTCAGTCTTGTCAATCTTTTATTCTAACCCGTAGCTCGTTATTTCGCAGAAAGAATGGCCTAGCGAAAAATCGGGACTCGCCGCCTGGCCCCGAAGCCCGAAGGAGGGCTAAGAGATTTGACACTTCTCGGCCGGGGATAACCCCGAATCTTCCTCAAAAGTCCCCAAACTCCTAAGAGCCAAGGGAAGAAGCTTCGGCCGGCAGCCTCTGGCCGCCTCCTCCCAGTCTGCCGATCGCTCACCCAAGCGGGCCAAGCGTGATTGTCGTTCCGCCCCTGCGACGGAGGAGGTTCCTATCATCTCGCCAAAGCTTGGTACGGGCCGATCCGGGAACAATCTGAGTAAGAAACCCATGGCGCCCTGCGCTTCTCTCTGCATGGGGGTTGAGAAAGTCATGGCGGAGCTGGTGGCCGAATCTGATGGTAATTTTATTTTCTTAGTCTTGTACTCTTCATCTACCTTTATTCGACCGACTAACAACCCGTCGACCCGAATTTTTGCAGGAAAGGACAAGGCTTTAGCTGAGGCGCAGCTAAAATATGACAAGCTCCTCCAGTCGAAGAAGGAGGCCCTTAAACGGGGGGAGGAAGACCGGGCCAAGCTGGCAAAGAGGAACAAGGAGCTTGCTACTCAGGTCACAACTCTGAAAACCGACCTCGAGGCTATGGGGAAGCGAGAGGCCAATTGGGCGGCAGAGAAGGCCGAGCTGGAGGAAAAGATCCGAAAGGTGACCCAGGCCGGTCAGGAGGCTGCAATTGAGCAATTTTACAATGCTCTTGGCCAGGCGCGGGTATTGAATACCGATCTGAAGCTCAATTTTGATGACAAGATGATCAAGCCCACGCACTATGTCGATAACAATAAGATCATGCTGCCTGCAGAAGTCGACGAGCAAGGCAACGTCATTCGCCCGGCCACCATTCTCTTTTAAAGCCCGCCTGCGAGCGGTGTAATTTTTGTAACCGTTTAACTTGCCTTCGGGCCCAACAATTTCTCTGCCTTCGTGCAGTTTTTCAATTCGTGGGCGCTCGGCTTCGACCGGGCGTCCCGTGTTTGTAATGACAATTTATTTCTGTTTAATTACGCCTGTTCAAATTTATCTTGCTATGTCCGCGTACTTCTTGGATTTATTCGCCTTATTCATTTTGAACTTGTGGGCCGCTCGGCGGTCGTTTCGTGCTACTTCGATAGCGCTCGTTTATGGTCGCTTTTCTTTGCGCGCCTTGTATGTTTATTTTTCTCTAAGTCTTCAAGTTTTAAGACCGTTCGGTCATCGTTTGCGCTTATTTCGAAAGCATTCATTCTTTGATAAGTTTTAATATCCCAACGGGGCCTCGATCGCTTCGCGACCTTCAATCGTGCCCTTTCGACGCATTTGAGGTAGGTCGTTTCGACGGCCTACCGCGATGGGTTATCACTTAACCCTTGGGCCATTTTCGATGGCACTCGATGTAGATCGTTTCGACGACCTAGCGTTGTTGGGCCATTTTCGATGGCACTCGATGTAGATCGTTTCGACGACCTAGCGTTGTTGGGCCATTTTCGATGGCGCTCGTTTGAGTCAACTCGATGATCGTCGTTCGTGCCGGCTCGGTGGCACATGCCACAGGTCGCTTCGGCGACCTGAAGTTCGCGGGTTATCTAACCCTTGGGCCATTTCGATGGCACTCGGTTGGGACCGTTTCGACGGTCGCTCGATTTAGATCGTTTCAACGATCTAAGGCTTGTGGGTTTCTACCCTTGGGCCATTTCGATGGCACTCGAGGTAGATCGTTTCGACGATCTAATCAACTTTGATAAGTCTTCGATCGCTCCTTTGCCACGGGCAATCTTGAGCGACCGGTCATACATCCTTGCGAGAAAGTAAATAACATCATATTTCTAAAGGTCAGGCCTCTGTAAAAAACCCAGTGGGAAAAAGAGCGCCTGCCTGCTTTTCATTCATAGGTCGGTCGTCATTACATTTAAATCATTTGTTACATTCAAACGTAATATTTCCTAAGTTTTTCTGCATTCCACGTTCTGGGGATAGTCGCCCCATCCATGGTCTCTAGCTCGTAAGCCCCTTTTCCAGTCTTGTTGATGACCCTGTATGGACCTTCCCAATTTTGTGCGAGCTTCCCTTGGCGTGCATTCTTATTTCCCACGTCGCCCGTCTTAGAACGAGCCGCCGACCGAGAATTCTCTCTTTTGAACTCGAGCATTGTACACTGGCCGCGACCTTACATTTGATCAATTGCTCTCTTAGTGAAGCTTGGGTGCGCAGATTCTTCAATTAGGTCCAATTCTTCTCGGATAGCTCTGGCCGTTGTCAACCACCGCAGGGGTTTCAAGTCCTCCAATTCAGCTCGCCCATTTCTATGGGTATCACAAAGATCGATTGCGTACACCAATCTGAAGCGGCGACTCCCGGCCGATGAATGAGGGGGGTCGCCCCGTAGGCCCACGAACGGATCGCGACTCTTCGACCCGATTCCTTTCGCTTCATCCGGGCCGCTTTAAACCACGTAGATAACTCGCTGGCCGCTTCGACTTGGCCGTTAGTCCGAGGGTGCTCGACCGAGGTGAAACGCCTGTTTGACCCCTAAGTCGCCAACATTTCTCGAATCTCTTGTCCGTGGAACTGGGTGCCGTTGTGCGTTATCAATTGTTGGGGATCCCAAAACGGGCTAGTACACACCGTCCAAGAACTTGCCGACTTTGGCCGATGTGATTGTTGCAAGCGGCTCGGCCTCGATCCACTTAGTAAAGTAATCATCGCCACGATCAAGAACTTGAACCGGCTCGAGCGGGTGGAAACGGGCCTAGAAGATCCATGCCCCACCAGCGAACGGCCAAGGTGAGGCAAGACTTTGTAATTCGAGGAAGGTGCAATGTGGACATCGGCATGTACTTGGCATTTCTTACACTTCGAACGAGCTTCTTGGCATCCTCGTCCATGGTCATTAATAGTAGCCGCACCCGAGGGCCTTCTTAGCTATGGAACGCAGCGCCCGGTGACTCCACAAACACCTTCATGAATGTCCTCAAAGACATGGTCGGCTTCGACCGACGTAAGACACCTTAACAATGGAGAGGAGAATCCTCTTCGCACAACTTTCCTTCTATAACCGAGTACTTGGTCGCGCCTGAGTCGACCAACTTAGCTTGCTTTGGATCGTTCGGCTCCTCCCTTCAACAATGTACCTTAGGATGGGGCGATCCAATCGAATCTACTGACGACACACGTAACGCCAACGGTGACTTGGCTTGGTTTGAAACGCTCTACCGATTTAATGTTTCTTGAATCACACTTCTATGATTCCCCGAGTTTTGGTACTTGCCGGCTTTGATAGAATATCCGCTCGAACATTTTCGGTTCGAGGCACATGTACCACTTTCAAATTTCTGGCCGAATCGCTGAGCGGTTCTTCACTCTTGCTAGATAACTTTTCAAAGACGCTCGCCTTTAGCATCATATAATTCTTTGATCTGCGAGACTACGAGTAGGGAATCGATCCGAGTTCGACCGATGGCGACATTGAAATCTCTCCGGCGAAAGAAGGCCGCCTATGCATGCCTCGCACTCGGCACGGTTGTTTGACGTGTGGAATGCAAAGGTTAAAGACACCTCCACGGCCGGGCCTTCGTAATTTTCTAGTATTAGGCCGGCTCCACTTCCTTTACTATTAGATGACCCATCTACGTGCAAGATCCGTGTCGCTTCGGCTTGATCTTACGGAGTAGGAGTCATTTCCGCTATAAAGTCGGCCAACACCGCGCTTTTGCGCCGATCCGATTCAAATTTAATGCCAAATTCATCGAGCTCTACCGCCCACTTTATCATTCGCCCCGCCAGTCTCGGCCGATGAAGGACTTGTCTCGATTGGTGGTCGGTCCTTACCACGACTGGTGGGCCACAAAGTAGGGTCTCAACCTTCGAGCAAAGAATCGAGTGCAAGAGCAAACTTCTCTATTTTCTCGTACCTCTCACGGGACCTTGTAGCACTTTACTAATGAAGTAGACCGGATTCTGCTTTAGATCGTTCTCTCTAACTAGCACAGCACTGAGAACTTCTTCTGTTATGGCCAAGTACAGATATAACGCCTCGCCCAAGAACGGCTTGGTCATGATCGGCGGGCTAACCAAAGCTTGCTTTAATTCATCCAATGCTCATTTGGCATTGTTCGGTCCACTCAAAGTCCACCTCTTTCTTCAGCAGTCTAAACAGATGAAGCGACTTGCAGGCCGCTTTGGGGATGAACCTGGATAGAGCGGCCACCATGCCATTTAGCTGTTGTATTTTTTTTCGAAGTGGGCGGCCTCATATCGGCGCATCGCCTCTACACTTTTCGTGGTTTGCTTTATCCTCTTTCAATCGGTGGAAACCCAAGAATCACGGCCTCACCCCAAAGGTACACTTCTCGTGATTTAGTCTAAGTGAGTTCCTCCTAGCTTCTTCAAATATTTCCCTGAGGTCGCTCACGTGATCTGGGTCGGTTACGCTTTTAATGATCATGTCATCTAAATACACCTCTGAGATGCGACCGATCTGCCTCTTGAAAATTTTGTTCATCATTATTTGGTAGGTCGCTTCCGGCGTTCTTGAGGCCGTAAAGGCATCACCTTGTATCTTGAAAATTTCCCGATCGGTCATGAAGGTCGTCTTTATGCCGATCGGGCGGATACATCGTGATCTCGATTGTATCCGAGTAAGCGCCCGTAAAAGACAGTAGTTTGTAGCCCGAGGCCCCATCGACGGCCTTGTCGATGTTGGAGTGCGAGGAAGGCATCCTTCGGGCATGCCTTATTTAGATCAAGATAGTCCACACACATCCTCCATTTTCCATTCTTCTTCTTAACCAAAGACGACATTGGACGGCCAGTGTCGTGTATTTGATCTCTTCTATAAAATTGGCCTTTATGAGGTCCTCAACGGCCTTTGCAATGGCTTGAGATTTTTCCTCGCTCGCTGCGACGCCTTCTTTGAGCGAGCGACGCTTGATTTCTTCATCGACCGAAAGTTGATGGCAGCTACTTCGATAGGGATGCCGGGGCATGTCGATGCCCGCCATGCGAACAAGTCAAGATAGTCTCTCAAGCATTGCACTAGATCTTGCTTCACTTGCTCTGGTAGGTCGCTACCGAGCTTTACCGCTTTGGATGGGTCGTCACCCAATTGAACATCTACCAACTCTCCATGAGGCTCGGTCTTTTCACTGCTTTTTCACCTCTCGAGCCAAATCATCATCATTGTCCTCCGGGTCATTATCCGGATCATACCGAAGCGCCCAAATCAGCGACATTGACTTGATGGCCTTCACTAGTGCTCGAGCGTTCGCCACGATCTACCTCGCCACATATTTCTTGGTAGAGAGCGTGGCTTCTTCTTGCTGATTCAAGGTCGGCCGCCAAGGTGACCACTTGGTCGTCTTTGCTGTAGAATTTCATTTTTAGATGCACCGTCGATGTAATGGCCTCTAGCTTACCCAAAGTCGGCCTACCAATAATACATTGATAGCGAGGATTTGAGGGGAGTACAAGGAACGCCGTCCCCGACTGGCCCCGCATGCAGTACTATCCCGGTGTCGCCACCAAATGTGACTAGCAGCTCGATCGTTCCCAACGGGTAGGTGGTCGCCCCATTGAAACCTGTTAGAGGAGTAGGCTCGGCCTGGGGAATTATCTCGCTCCGATCAACCTTTATTTTGTCGATCAAGTCTTCAAACATGATATCGGCCGAGCTACCTTGATCGACCAGATTCTCGCATTGCGGTTAGCCATGACAAACTCGATTACAAAGTGGAACATAACTATTAGGCTTGCCGTCGATAGGTCGTGTCACCGAACGCGAGATGGGGGGTCCGCCGAGACCGGTGGTGGTCTTTGAAGTGGATGCGACCATTAACAACTCGTCCCACTTTCTCTTGGTAGCTTTGTTAGATTCCTCGCGATCCGGGGTTTCCACCATGAATAACCATCGCAACATTACGGCCTTTGGATCGCCGAGTGTCACGATCTTCGAGATCGATCCTTGTTTTGGGTGCTCTCTATGGCCAGAGGCCCTTTCCTCCGTCTCGGATCGCTTTTCTCGTTTCTCTTGAGGTCGGTCGCGCTTCTCTCTCGACCTCACATACTTTCCCAACTTGCCCTTCCGAATAAGCTCTTCAATGTCATCTTTGAGGCCATACGATCGTTAGTATCGTGCCCTTACTCTTGTGGTAGCGCAAGTATCTTTTAGTCGGTCGTGCCCCCTTCTTGAGCACGAGTGGTTCAGCCGCTTAACTCCCACAAACTCATTATTCGACACTCGTGTAGATCTGCGCAATGAGAGTGTTGAGTCGAGTGCGATGATCAAACTTTTATCACGAAAGTCGACCGATTGTCGCGGCGACCTTCATGTCCTTTGGTCGCCCATCGCTCTCCTCTTTAGGTCGCACGGACGGCCTTTCTTCTTCGCCAAGGTTTCTTCATACGCCATGTGGACGTTAGCCCTTGTTAAGAAAATGGCGAGATCTTGGTAATGGTTGAGAGTGAATTCTTCTACGAACCGGTGGTCGGTCGAATACCACGCCGAGATATTTTAGCTTGTCCTTGTCCGACAAGTCACGAACGGACTCGGCCTCGGTGTTAAACCGGTCGATATATCGCCTCGCTCATTATCTCCTTGAACAACAGAGTCCAAGTATTCTTCATACCGATATTGGCGGCGGTTTGCGGTGTAGTGAGACAAGAATATTACGATCAGTCGTCCCATGAGGAGATGGAAATGGGTCGCAGAGACTCCCACCATTCCAATGCTCGCCGCCCCAGATCGGGAAAAAGCTCGCATTTCATGGTCGGTCCCAATTCCCTATAGCAGTGAGTAATTATTGAAGTAACGGAGATGCTTGTCCGGTCTCCCGGCCGTCGAACTTGTTGAGATTGGGCGGCTTCATGAGGTCTCTCGGAATTTTGTAACGCTGATCTCCCCGGAGAAGCGGGCCGTGTTCATTCCGAATGCCGTTCGACCCAAAGTGGTTGCATAGCGAGGCACGCCTCGCTCCGGCATTCCATAGAATCCTCCGGATGGGCGGTTGGTGGAAGCCGAGGAGGCCTTCGGGTCGCTTCGCTTTGGCCTCCTAGGCCGGCGCGAAACGCCCCTAATTCTTCCATTTCGTAATCTTCCGGCTCTTCACGAGAATCCCAAGATCTGCTCCTCGACCGACGTGACCCAGACGACTCGTTGGAGGAGTACCTGGTCGGTGAGCGACCGGTATCAGGACGGTAGCTAGAATCTTCATAATCATAGGACATCGAACGGCGTCTACGCTCGTTCCTGCTTGGGGGCGATCTGTGTGCCCTGCTTCTTCTGGCCGGAGAGCGATGAGTAGTGCTTGTTCGCGATTGTGTAGTAGTATGAATTTTCGCAATTATAGTGCAAGTATACACATCGTACAAGTAATAAAGTGGATATAAGTAAGAGATCGTTCCCACGAGGATTGATAAGATTTCAAAGTTCAAGTTTCAAAACACAAGAGAATCAAGTATCAAATCGGCAATAAGAGTTGGTTTAAAAGCTAAAAATGTAAATAGAATAGGTAAACAAATGTTGGTTGTGATTATGGATGAGAGATGAGTTGAGTTGTTGTATGCAAATAAATCCTTCCTAGCCAGACGTTATAACGTTTAGACGTTATGACGTTCAAATGTTAATCTGTGTAGACGTGGTACACGCCCCAACGCTGCTGGTAAAAGAGCTATGCTTTTCAAAGACAAAACGCCGAGTTTCAAGTACAAGAAATCCTATGTCTAGGTTCTAAATAGGCCCACTCCTGTATATTAAGTACCCACAAAGAATGTTCTATGAACTATTATCCATTCTATGTCTAGACTTAGATAAAGATGCCTAAATGTCTTTAGTGCATTGTTCATTCATATAAATCTTTGATTTCTTTTCATAGACCATGTATGCTGTACTATGAATCTACCCATTTTAAGAGGCCAACCTCAAAACAAGTTTGGAAATATTATTACACAAAGATTTAAAGCGGGCAACGTTAACACTTCATAACATTAACTAGAAATTCATTAATAGCAAAACAACAACTCAACTACAATTTGTTTAGCTCATGCCGAGCATCTTTATGAGAATGAAAAGGATGTGAAATCCTAATACCATACATAATGTAAAAGAACTCAAGTGCAAAAGATACACCTAAGCGCCTTTTAAGCATATATACTTTGTATAGACGTTACAACGTCCGAGCTTTACAAAATGCGTAAATAAAAACTAAGTTCAGACAAGCAAAATACGTAAGTCCTGTTTCCGGATCTTCTTTACAAAACTAGTTCGAGTGTAAATGGAGGATGGTGAGGAGATGAAGATGAAGTGATTCGAAGTTGGTGGAAGGGATGATGCTTGAAAGAGAGTGAAATGAGCTTTAAATAGCCTCCTTGCTTACGCAGCGGCCGATGTCACTTGCCCACCTACCATATCTGCTTTCTTCTATTTTCCCGACCATCGCTCAGAGCTACAAGGTTTCTTTGTGCGTCATTTCATGGGGAACAGAAAATCTTTCGACTTTTATATCTTTGACTTATCATTGCTTAGCGCGCCTAAAAATGAAGATCTTTTCACCCTTTCTCCGCTACACTTTAGTAGACGTGGTGAGGGACGTGGTAACGTTCAAAGACTAATTTCCGCACAAGCACAAAAAGCATCAAAACGCTTTCTCAAGGGCACCACTTGGTGCCTAAATGCACAGATTCATCACTTCATCTATTTATTTACTAAAGACTCAGAAATTACATAAAACTTAACTAAATACTCCTTGTATTGCTAGAGAACTTGCATGACTTATTCTTTGAATGAGTATAAATAACTCATATAAATATGAGTTATCACACCCTAAACTTAAGTCATTGCTTGTCCTCAAGCAATCAAGATAACAAAGAAACAAAACAAAACATGAAATCAACTACACCAAAGAGAGTTATGCTCTTACTCAATCAACGAGATCAAAAATTCATTCTCAAGGGGCTAATTTCTCACGCACTCACACACCACTTGCATGATTAAATTCCAGATTCATTAAAGCTCAAAGTGAGTGTGTGATCTCTGCATTTAAATCTTCCTCTAGCTAGTTCAGAAACAGTTTTGGCCTATGAAAGAGTGGCTTCCCAAATGGTGACAGTAAAACATCTTTCAAAACAAAGAATAGGCTAACATTTTCACATAAGACATGGGGGTTTATTTTAAGCATGACAAAGGGTCTTAAGTGGGTGCTAGGACTAGGTTAGTGCAACTAATTTATTGACTTACACACGCAAAAAGGATCAGAACCCCTCCTTTCGAAAGCAACTCTCTTTATTTTGCTCCATTTTGGTTTTTTTTTTTTTTTTTTTTTTTTTTTTTTTTTTTTTTTTTTCTGCTCAAAGCATTTGTTTCAGGGTATTACAGAGATTACATGTGGATTTTCCACTTATTTGTATCAACACACTCTTTTTGGTATTTTGGGGATAGACGTTACAACGTTTATGGGTGGACGTTGCAACGTTTGAACACACTACACAACACACACGGCAGACGTTATAACGTTACGGGTAGACGTTACAACGTTGCACTCCACGCTTACACCCGCACTTAACCATCCTATAGTCTTTGCACCCAGCCTTTAGTACGACTTGATTTACCCCCAAACTTAGCTTCTCATCGCTATTCTAGGTTTTTAATCAAGTTTTATTTTCACCAAAGTTCACCAAAGCTAGCTTCAGCACAAAATGTTCCCTAGCTAACTAGATTCCTTCTTAAAACAGAGTTTGTGTAGGAGCAACAATCAATTCTTTACATCTAATCATGCATAGGTTACTCACACACACGTTTTCACTAACTTTAGCCCAAAGAGAATTATTTCCATGCTTGACAGAGTAAGAACAAAAGCTACTTTTGCATTTGATTTTATGTACAATCACAAACAGAGATTTAAAACATTGAGATCCCCCCCCACACTTAAAGATGAGCAAAGTGTCCCCACCGCTCATGAGATAAACAAAGATGTTTTTTTTTTTTTTTTTTTTTTTTTTAGGGGGGTTTCTCACACTGAACAGAAAAGAAAAACTACGAAAATTATCATTAAAAAAAAAAAAAAAAACTACAACTACTATTGAAATTAAATGGGGGACTTACTTGTTTGATGCACCAGACCTTAGCCTTCCGCTTTGTCTGGTGGGTACTCCTGCTTGACCTTCTCCTTTCTTTTTCTCCTTTTTCTCTTTCTTGACCTTCACTCCTCCTTGCTCAGTGGTGGTGGTTGTTGTTGTTTCATCAGATTCTTTCTCTTTTGTACTTGCTCCAACACTTCCACCAAAGAAAGACTCGAGGCTTCAACAATCCTCTTTTTGCCTCCTCCCACATTCTCATTGCTAGATCGCCAGGTTGACTTGCATTGGTTCACCGTGGATCACCGGGCTTTTTCCACCTCGGCTCTTTAGACGCCGCCACGCCTCGATGATGATACTCCGCCCAAAGAATCGATCCTCGGGCTTGCTTCAACAAGTGCTCTGCTAGTTTCTGTGTGGCCTCCTCCATTGCTTGCTGTTTGACCTTTTCCAATGCAGCTTCACGTTCATTGATGACTTGCATTTTCGCAAGTTTGGTCGCGACCTCTTTTTCGCCAGACGTTACAACGCCTCGCAGCGCTTCTTCAAAGAATAGCGGGAAGGGCGCCAGAAGCTTGATGAAGTGGCAACGAACGCACCACTAGTAGCAGTGAGCGGTGTCCCCCGCAAAGACTTTGACTTTTTCTTTTTACAGGAAGCTTCTGCCTGAGTGTTGTGGTGGCTGCAACTTCCTCTTTTTCTCCGCTCCCTTGAGCTTGATTTGACTCAGCAGCTATCTGTTGTCTCTTCTTCCTTCCAAATGGATTGTATGCAAGTGCAGTTTTCACTCTGGTTTTCTTGGGAGGGGAAATGGGTTGGGATTGTGGGTTGCTTTCTGTGTTTGTTGGTTCACGCCGCCACGCCCGCTTCCGGGTGATGATTGCTTTTGTGGTTCGTGTCACCGGGGTGGTTTTGTTGTTGGTTGGTCTTGAGCCTTGGATTGTGGGGTCTTTGGGGTGTTTTGGTCATGAAGCCTCTATCTCCACTCCTGCCTCCATACACAGATCAGTTATCAAACAAGGGAAGTACAAATAGCCGTCCTTCCTGTTCTTCCATTTGTTGAGCTCACGATTGATTAGCTTCCCAACCTCCACTTTGTCTCTGGACATGATTGCATCAATTACAATCATTCTCTCCTTGTCAACCCATGATGTGTGAGAGGTAGGGATTAAGCAGTTCCTTATGAAATGGAACCAAGTGTTGGCTTCATCACAAAGGTATTTCTTCATTATCTTGAACTCGCTCCCATGCTCACCTCTTCTTTCCCAGACAGCACCTTCAACACATATCCTTTCCTTAATGGCATCCATCTCAGCCAATCCATAGTTCTTCTGTTTGGTCTCCACAGCTTTGCCATAGTATCCTAATCCAAAATAGTCATTAATGACCCTTACCCCAAACTTGACTTCCTCTCCTCTTACCTTTGAGACGATGGATGGCTCTCCTTCAGGCCTTTCAACGATCCCCTTGTAGAAATCGTGAACCAGAGTAGCAATATACTCTTTTCTGTGCATAACAAATTTCTGCCAACCCAACGCTGCGACGGTTGCGAGAAAATTAGGATTGGGGTTTTCTTGACTGAAACCCCTTTCAGGAAGTAGGGCTTTCTTTTTAGATGGGTTTGGTGTTTCAGGGATGGGGGCTGAGGAGGAACTTAGGTCAACATGCTTTCCTTTCCCAGAGGATTTGGTGGCGGATTGCTTCACTTTAGTCATGGTTTTTGTGCAGAAAATGTTTGGAAGGAAATGGGGGATTTCTGGAAATTTTAGGTTTTCAGAGAAAGGGATGGGAGAATTTGGTTTCAGAGAGAGAGAGGTTAGAAATAAATTTGCAGTGGTGGAATGGTGGTGAATGGTTAGATTTTTATGGGGAAGTGGTTATGGGAGTTGAGAAATGGTAGAGTGGAGTAATGGAGAAAAGTAACCGTTGATTAGACTAGTAGGGAAGGAGATGACGCCGTGGTCGGGGTTACCACGCTCGTTTTGCAGAGGAAAATCATTTCGACACGCCATCACTTACGCCTTTGACTTCATTTAAATCGCCTTGATCGCCCGCACGCGTGCCCACGCCTAGTAAATACCGAGACGTTACGGACGCCTACCATCTTTCACTTCCACCTTTCTTTCAACACTTATTCCTCGCAAAACAAAAATTAAAAAGACACAGTAAAACTTAAAAATCCTTGGGTTGCCTCCCAAGAGCGCTTTGCTTTAAGAGTCTTCACCGGACTTTTGTCTCTTTTATTCAAGAATTGTTGAAGGACATTTGGATCTTGTCCCTTTCCACATGTTCTCCATGATATTGTTTCACACGTTGGCCATTAACTTTGAATATGGTGTTTGTCTTTTCATCAAATAATTCCACGGCACCATGAGGATATATCTTCATTAATTTGAATGGACCTGACCACCTTGACTTCAACTTTCCTGGAAACAACTTAAGCCTTGAATTGAATAGCAACACCTGTTGTCCTTCTGCTAGCTCTCTCCTTTGGATTCTTTGATCGTGCCACTTCTTGGTCTTTTCTTTATACATTCTTTGAGCTCTCATAGGCATGGTGTCTAAACTCTTCTAGCTCATTCAATTGTAACAATCTTGCCTCACCAGCCTTTGCATGATCCAAATTTATTTGTTTTATCGCCCAATAAGCTTTATGTTGGAGCTCAATTGGCAGGTGACAAGCCTTTCCATAAACTAGCTTGTACGGAGACATGCCCAATGGTGTTTTGTATGTTTGCTCAGAGGCCCAAAGTGCATCATCCAGTGTAATGACCACTCCTTTCTGTTGGGACCAACCATCTTCTCTAGTATTCTTTTAATCTCCCGTTGGATATTTCGAGCAGCAGCCTTTGGTTTAGGGGTGATAAGTCAGTAGCAATTCGTGTTTTACTCCATATTTAGCCAAGAGGTTCTCAATTAACTTATTGCAAAAATGAGAGCCTTCATCATCGATTATGGCTCTTGGAGTACCAAACCTTGTGAATATATTCTTTTTCGTCAGAACTTGCAAATGATTTAGCTTCATTGTTTGGTAATGCCACCGCTTCAACCCACTTTGACACGTAATCCACAACTACGGAATGTAGAGATTTCCATGAGACATAGGAAATGGTCCCATGAAGTCCATTCCCATACATCAAACAATTCAACTTCCGAATGTTTGTGAGTGGCATCTCTTGCTTGCTTGATATGTTTCTGTTCTTTGGCACTTGTCACATCTCCTAACCACTCATGTGCATCTCTCGAATAATGTTGGCCAATAGTAGCTTCGATTGTAGGACCTTTGCAGCTGTTTTAGTACCTCCAAAATGTCCACCATAAGGTGTGAATGACATTGTTGCCAGCACATGGAGTTGCTCTTCCTCAGCTAGGCATCTTCTTAGTAACTGATCTGGACACAATTTGTACAAGTATGGTTCATCCCAGAAATAGTGCTTTATAGTGTGGAAGAACCTCTTCTTCTGCTGATAGTTGAATCCTACAAGCACAATTCTGCTAACAAGGAAGTTAACTATGTCGGCATACCATGGAGCAGTAGTATCAGACGTTATGACGTTTGACGAAAGTGTCATAGACGTGGCCACGTCTTCAGCTACTGAGGCTACTAACAATAGTCTCTCATCAGGAAATTTTTCTTGTATATCCTTTTCACCTGTACCTGCATCAACATTCTCAAGCCTAGAAAGATGATCAGCAACTTGGTTCTCCACCCCCTCTTTGTCACGAATTTCCAAGTCAATTTCTTGGAGGAGGAGAACCCATCTAATAAGTCTTGGCTTTGCATCTTTTTTAGAAATTAAGTACTTAATGGCTGAATGATCAGTGAAAACAATAACTTTTGCACCCACTAAGTATGATCTAAACTTATCAAATGCAAACACAACAGCCAAGAGTTCTTTTTCAGTCACAGTGTAATTTAATTGGGCATCATCTAAGGTTTTACTGGCATAATAAATAGAATGAAAAATTTTTCCATACCTTTGCCCCAATACAGCTCCCACGGCATAATCACTTGCATCACACATCAACTCAAATGGCTTGGACCAACTGGAGTGACTATTTATCGAGTCATTATTAAGGCGATCTTGATTTGTTGAAAGCTTCATGACACTGCTCATCAAAATTGAAGACGTGGTCACGTTGCAACAACAGACACAAGGGTTTTGAAATTTTTGAGAAATCCTTGATGAATCTTCTGTAAAACCCTGCATGTCCTAAGAAACTTCTGACTCCTTTGATAGTTGTGGGTGGAGGTAGCTTGTCAATAACATCAATCTTTGCTCTGTCCACCTCTAAACCTTTCTTTGATATTCGTGTCCCAACACTATTCCTTCTTGTACCATGAAATGGCATTTTTCCCAATTGAGCACTAGGTTGGTTTCTTCACACCTTATCGTAACTCCTTCCAAATTATCCGGGCATCCTTTGTACGAATCTCCATAGACCTGAAAAATCGCCCATAAAAACTTCCATGGAGTTCTCAATGAAATCGTAAAACAGGCCATCATGCACCTCTCGAAATGTTGCAGGAGCATTACACACCCCAAATGGCATCCTTTCAAAGCAAAGGTACCATAGGGACAAGTGAATGTTGTCTTCTCTTGATCTTCGGTGCTATGGCTATCCTGGTTGTAACTCGAATAACCATCAAGGAAGCAAGAGAAATCTTTCCCTGCGAGCACGTCCAAAGATTTGATCAATGAATGGAAGAGGAAGTGATCATTCTTAGTTGCTTTGTTTAGCTTTCTGTAATCCATGCATATCCTCCAGCTTGTTACTGTCCTTGTTGGAATTAGCTCATTTTTGTCATTTGTTACCACAATAACTCCTCCTTTCTTGGGCACGCACTGAACTGGACTCACCCAGAGCTATCACTAATAGGGTAGATGATTCCCGCATCCAACCATTTGATGATTTCTTTCTTCACCACCTCCTTCATTATGGGGTTCAATCTCCTCTCGCCTTCAATGCTATTCTTGGCATTCTCCTCCAAGACTATTCTATGCATGTAGATTGTGGGGTGATACCTTTGATGTCCGCCATTTGCCAACCAATTGCCTTTTATGTCTCTTCAGGGTAGTAATGAGATCATCTTCCCGCTTCTTGAGTGAGCTTGGAAGAAATGATCACCGGCAGAGAATCATTTTCCCTAAGAAGACATACTTTAAATGATCGGGCAACACCTTTAATTCCAAAGTAGGTGGCTCTTTAATGGAGGGCACATTCTTCTTGATTTGATTCCTCTTGCCCTAAAGATTCATACTTCTTTGTCCATGACTTTGGTGCGGGGGCTCGACGCGTGGCCACGTCGCAATGCACGCTACAACGTCTCAGAGGAACAACTTCTTCCGCTAACCACTCTTGTATTTCATTATTCCCCGTAAGCTTCTCCGGATGATTATTGTCCTTGTTGAACCGCTTTTGGACCATATGATCAATGGCAACCACATAAGAACACTCTTCTCGTATTTGGTTACGGATACTTGAGCGCATGAGGACGTTGAACTTGACTTCTTGGTCATTGACTCTCATGATTAATTCTCCTTTCGCACATCAATGATTGTCCTTCCGGTAGCTAAGAATGGTCTCCCGAATGATGGGAACTTCTTTATCCGCATCAAAATCCAAAATAACAAAATCCACCGGAAACACAAACTTGTCAACTTTAATCAAAACATCTTCTAATATGCCTTCGGGATAAACTCGCTTTTATCGGCTAAAGTTAAGCTTAACGAAGTAGGCACCGCGTTCCTATACCAAGTTTGTCATAAATGGACTTGGGCATCAAGTTGATACTTGCTCCCAAGTCACATAAAGCTTTGCCAATGTAAAAATCTCCAATGGAGCATGGTATAGTAAAACTGCCAGGATCCTTGAGTTTTCTAGGGAGTTTATTCTGCATAATTAAGCTACATTCTTCATTAAAGCAACAGATTTCAAACTCCCTAGCCTTCTCCTTTTGGTGATGATGTCTTTCAAGAACTTGGCATAATTTGGCATCTGCTGTAAAGCATCAACCAAAGGAAGGTTGATGTGTAGCTGCTTCAACATCTCCATGAACTTGCTGAACTGCTTATCTTCATGGGCCTTCTTCAATCTTTGAGGGTATGGTGGAGGAGGATACTCAGGTACAAGCCTAGGTATGCGATCTTGATTCCTGGTTCAAAATTAGACGTTGTAACGCCCGGAGTATCCTTCACACCACTTGTGCTTGCTTCTTTTCCTTTCTTTTTTCTTTCTCTGGTACTTCTTTTTGCTTCTCCCGTAATTCTTCTTCCACAGGCATGGTTGGTTCAGGATATTCAGTACCACTTCTTAAAGAAATTGCATTTACCTGACCATTTACCCCATTATTACCATTAGGGGTTGATGATGATGGTGTTTCTGTTGTAGAAGGCAGAGATCCATTCGTCTTTGAGTAAGAGTCAAGCTATATCTGTCAATTTGATTTTCCGAGTTTTGATTGAAGACTCATGAGTTTGCAAAGTAGTCTTACAATCACTTATGAAGCTTTTCATCATGGCCTCCAAGTTGCTATTGTTGTTGTTCTGCACATACTGCCTCTGTTGTTGTTGAGGAGGGAATCCTGGAGGTATTGCAGAGGAAGATTGATATTGGCGGCATTCAATGCATTGTTGTTTCTCCAGCTGAAATTTGGATGATTTCTCCAATTTGAATTGTAGGAGTTGGAATAGGGACCATTTCCTTTGTTCTGAGAGACAAAGTTTACAGATTGAGGGTTGTAGGGACACTCCTCATACACATGCCCTTCCTCACAATAAACACACACTACTCCACCAGACTGGGTAGGTTCAACTGCTGCAACAGTCTGCTTCTCAGACGTGGCCACGTTTGAAGTACTCAAAGTTTTGATCATGTTGGTCAGGGTAGCCACTTGAGCAGAAAGAGCAGTGACTTCACTTATCTCATGAACTCCTGCTTTCTTCCCAGGAGTAAATCTATCAGATGGCCAGTGAGAGTTGTGGGTGGCTATGTCATCAATAAGCTTGCATGCCTCAGAAAAGGACATGTTGAGAATGACACCACCTGATGAAGCATCAAGTATCAATCTTGTGGGCTGATCTAGGCCATTATAGAAAGTCTCCATTTGGATCACCACAAGAATGCCATGGTGGGGGCACATTCTTAGTAACTCCTTCCATCTCTCCCAAGCTTCAAATAATGATTCCCCTTCCCTCTGTTTGAAGGAAGTGATATCATTTCTCAACTTAGCATTTTTGTTGGGAGGAAAGTATTTGGCAAGGAATTTCTCTGCTAGCTCATCCCATGTGTGAACAGAATTTGGCTCTAAGGAGTTTAGCCAATTTTTAGCCTTATCCTTGAGTGAGTATGGGAAGAGCTTCAATCTAAAGGCATCCTCTCGAGACTCGGGAATGATAAAGTTGCTTTGCACACATCCGTAAATTGTCTCGGTGAGAATATGGATCTTCTTGAGGAAACCTCCAAATTGACTCGCGATCGCAACATTTGGAACATCATTGGCTTGAACTCAAAGTGACCAAGATGAAGGGTTGGTCTAGCAATGCCTGTTTGTAGATGAGCAGGTTAAGCACAAAGATAGTCACGCATAGGCCTATCCTCGTCATTGACCATATCTTGTGGTCCCGCATTGATGAGAGTCACGCCTTTGGTAGTGTTCATCATCAACAACTATTGTCTCTGTATGTGTCTCGTGGTCCTCGACCATGTCCTCTACCTCCTCTTGGTGTATGTCCACCTCTAGAACCGGTGTTATGCTCAGACATGATTGGGTGTTGTTCTTGTTGTTGTTGCCTTCTTCTTAGCCTTTGTTGTCTCCTTAGTTGTCGAAAGTTCTTTCAGTTCGGATCAAACTCAGTTCAGATTCACTCCTTGGTTCAGTTGAACTAGAGCTTGAGTTGGAACTAAGCATACGCTGTAACGTCTACCTGTTCAAACACAGAAACAGCAAACAACAAAGTAAAATCCTTTCAACTTGTGCTTTAACACTTTTGAACAATAAAAGTAATACAATCCCCGGCAACGGCGCCAAAAACTTGTTCGCGATTGTGTAGTAGTATGAATTTTCGCAATTATAGTGCAAGTATACACATCGTACAAGTAATAAAGTGGATATAAGTAAGAGATCGTTCCCACGAGGATTGATAAGATTTCAAAGTTCAAGTTTCAAAACACAAGAGAATCAAGTATCAAATCGGCAATAAGAGTTGGTTTAAAAGCTAAAAATGTAAATAGAATAGGTAAACAAATGTTGGTTGTGATTATGGATGAGAGATGAGTTGAGTTGTTGTATGCAAATAAATCCTTCCTAGCCAGACGTTATAACGTTTAGACGTTATGACGCTCAAACGTTAATTCTGTGTAGAGCGTGGCCACGCCTAAATTTGTTGCAAAAGAGCTATGCTTTTCAAAGACAAAACGTCGAGAGTTTCAAGTACAAGAAATCCTATGTCTAGGTTCTAAATAGGCCCACTCCTCGTATATTAAGTACCCACAAAGAATGTTCTATGAACTATTATCCATTCTATGTCTAGACTTAGATAAAGATGCCTAAATGTCTTTAGTGCATTGTTCATTCATATAAATCTTTGATTTCTTTTCATAGACCATGTCTGTACCTATGAATCTACCCATTTTAAGAGGCCAACCTCAAAACAAGTTTGGAAATATTATTACACAAAGATTTAAAACGGGCAACGTTAACACTTCATAACATTAACTAGAAATTCATTAATAGCAAAACAACAACTCAACTACAATTTGTTTAGCTCATGCTGAGCATCTTTACAGAATGAAAAGGATGTGAAATCCTAATACCATACATAACAGGAAAGAACTCAAGTGCAAAAGATACACCTAAGCAGCTTTTAAGCATATACGCTGTATAGACGTTACAACGTCTGAGCTTTACAAAATGCAGAAATAAAAACTAAGTTCAGACAAGCAAAATACAGAAGTCTGTTTCCAGATCTTCTTTACAAAACTAGTTCTGAGTGTAAATGGAGGGATGGTGAGGAGATGAAGATGAAGTGATTCTGAAGTTGGTGGAAGGGATAATGCTTGAAAGAGAGCTGAGCTGAGCTTTAAATAGCCTCCTTGCTTACGCGTGCTGATGTCACTTGCCCACCTACCATATCTGTTTCTTTCTATTTTCCCGATTAATCGCTCAGAGCTACAGAGTGCTCTTGTGCGTCATCTCGGGGAACAGAAAATCTTCTGACTTTTATATCTTTGACTTATCATTGCTTAGCGCGCCAAAATGAAGATCTTTTCACCCTTTCTCCGCTACACTTTAGTAGACGTGGTGAGGGACGTGGTAACGTTCAAAGACTAATTTCTGCGCACAAGCACAAAAAGCATCAAAACGCTCTCAAGGGCACCACTTGGTG
Organism: Oxytropis ochrocephala; assembly: GCA_020916435.1. NCBI lineage: Eukaryota > Viridiplantae > Streptophyta > Magnoliopsida > Fabales > Fabaceae > Oxytropis > Oxytropis ochrocephala. The sequence continues at coordinate 57,150,307 of CM037090.1, read as the reverse complement.
CCTAAATGCACTGATTCATCACTTCATCTATTTATTTACTAAAGACTCGTAAATTACATAAAACTTAACTAAATACTCCTTGTATTGCTAGAGAACTTGCATGACTTATTCTTTGAATGAGTATAAATAACTCATATAAATATGAGTTATGTTCTCTCGGCGAGAAATGCTCCTTTCGAGAGGAGCGGTGTCTTCGCGCCGGGTCGGCGACGCAGCGAGGGTTCTCCGTCTTCGCCCGTGGCGGCCCGAATCGAACCTCTCAGATCGAGAGATGAGCGCATCTCGGTCTCTGCGATCACTTGATTTTTGTTTTTGCGTAAGCCGCAAGACGGCTTGAGTGACATGATCCGGTAGAGCTTCGAATGCCTTCGCCCAACCACAGGCGGCAAGTCTCGTGAACGGCCGGGTGAACTCGTTGGAGGATAGGTCCACGGCCGTTGTGTGCGCAAGGCTCTTGTCGTGGTAGTCCTCGAGACTCGTGGATCGTGACGCCACGCCCTCGGGTCTGGCTGCTTGATTCTCGCCGGAGGATTGAGTCGAGAAGTGGCCCGCGCCCGGGCCTCGTCGCGTGGAGCCATGAAAGAGGTAGGATAGCGCACGGGCCTCCCACCGTGGTCGTCGCCAATTGATCGTACCTTGACCAATGAAGAGTTGAAGTGTTTATTGATTCGCCTACATGGGCGGGCCGTTGAATGAGTGAAAAGGACCAGGTCCCCGCTTCACGCGTTGAGCACCTCGGGTGGTACCGCAAAGACACTCCGACGATCTAGTGAGAGGTCGCCGGGCGAGATAGCACAAGGTTAGAGAACGCGTGCACGATGCCATATGCGAATGGCGATATATATATGCGCAGGTCCGACCGTTAGCGAGATTTTCGCGGCGAGAATTGCGCTCCAAGCAGCGTGTTTGGGCCGATCGAGTTGGGTGGGCCGCAGTCCAATTGCTTTGCTGGCGCTTTCGATTTGGCGATACACCGTGAACAGTGTAAACAGGATCTCTTAAAATTATACTACTACTTTCTTCAGTAACAACTTTTTCAGATCTACCAGCCTTCATCCGCTTTTTTTACTTGTGTCATCGGATTTTAGATTCATGTGATTCCGTTTTATCCTCGTGAGACAATGGAAGGTAGCAGAATGTGAATCCTTATCATTCCACGATTACCATGTCCTGATATTGGGAGGAGCTTTTGTTGATATTGGGTAAGATGAGAGTGACCCCCCAAGTAGAGAACTTAGATAGATTTTGTGCCAAAGAGAAGGAGATGGTGCTTGAAAGATGAGGCTGAGTATTGAGAGAGAAATGAAAGATGAGAAACTGAGAGAAAAATAGAAGATGTTGAGAGAAATGAGAGAGAAACTAAAAATAAATTTAAAGTACTCTGGGACGTTTTCCGGCGGAATTAGGGACGTTTTCGGCGGAAATATATTGTCTAGGAGACCGCGCGACAGCTGGGATGTTTTCGGCGGAATTAGGGACGTTTTCGGCGGATTTTTGAAATTCAAAATTGGCGCCGGTTTTTTAGCTGACATTTTCGGCGGAATGTTTTTGTTTTTTTTTTGTCCTTTTTCTGCTAGTTTGTAATCCGCCAAAAATGACAAAAAATCCGCCAAAAATGACAAAAAATCCGCCAAAAATTTCTGTCGAAATAAATCCGCCGGAAAGTTTCTGGGGTATTAAAATCCGCCAGAAAGTTATGCCTTCTAATTTTAGTTTTTCTTGTAGTGTGTGCTGAAAAGCACAGCTCTTTTGCAACAGCATTCAGACGTGGTAACGTCTATACAAAATAGCATTTGTACGTAATAACGTGTAAACGTTATAACGTCTGACTAGAAAGGAATTGTTTACATGCAACAACTCAACTCATCTCCCATCCATATTCACAACCAACATTTGTTTACTTGCTTTATTTATTTTCTTAGCCTTAAAATCAACTATTAGTGTCGATTTCTTACGTGATTCACTTGTGTTTTGAAACTTGAACTTTGAAAGCAAACCAATTCTCGTGGGAACGATCTCTTACTTAAATATTAATCCACTTTATTACTTGTACGACGTGTATACTTGCACTATATTTGCGAATACCACACGAACGCAACACGCGTTTTGGCGCCGCTGTTCGGAGGATTGTAGTTAACTTTTATTGTTCAAAAAGTATTAGAACACAAGTTGAAAGAATTTTACTGTGTTGTTTGTTGTTTCTGTGTGTGGACAGATAGACGTTACAGCGTATGCTTAGTTCCAACTCAAGCTCTAGTTCAACTGAACCAGGGAGTGAATCTGCGCCTGAGTTTGATCCAGAACCTGAAAGAACTTTTAGGGAACTTAGGAGACAACAAAGGTTAAGAAGGAGGCAACAACAACAGCAACAACACCCAACCATGTCTGATCATAACACTGGTTCTAGAGGTGGACATACACCAAGAGGAGGTAGAGGACATGGTCGTGGACCACAAACTCATACAGAGACAATAGTTGTTGATGATGAACACTGGCAAAGGCAGCAACTCATCAATGCAGGACCACAAGATATGGTCAATGACAGGGACAGGCCTATGCGTGACTATGCCGTGCTTAACCCTGCTCATCTACAAACAGGCATTGCAAGACCAACCCTTCATACTGGTCATTTTGAGTTCAAGCCAATGATGTTCCAGATGCTGCAAACTGCAGGGCAATTTGGAGGTTTTCCTCAAGAAGATCCATATGCACACCTAAGGCAATTTTTGGATGTGTGCATCAACTTTATAATCCCTGGAGTCTCAGAGGATGCTTTTAGATTGAAGCTCTTCCCATACTCTCTTAAGGATAAGGCCAAAAGTTGGTTGAACTCCTTGGAGCCAAATTCAATTCACACGTGGGATGAGCTAGCAGAGAAGTTTCTTGCAAAGTACTTCCCTCCCAACAAAAATGCAAAGTTGAGGAATGATATCACTTCCTTCAAACAAAGGGAAGGGGAATCATTATTTGAGGCTTGGGAGAGGTGGAAGGAATTACTGAGAATGTGCCCACACCATGGCATTCCTGTGGTGATCCAAATGGAGACTTTCTATAATGGTCTAGATCAGCCCACTAGGTTGATACTTGATGCTTCATCAGGTGGTGTCATTCTACATATGTCCTTTTCTGATGCATGCAAGCTTATTGATGACATAGCCACCCGTAACTCTCATTGGCCATCTGATAGATTTACTCCTGGGAAGAAGGCTAGTGTTCATGAAATAAGTGAAGTGACTGCTCTTTCTGCTCAAGTGGCTACCCTGACCAACATGATCAAAACTTTGAGTACACCAAACGTGGGCACACGTCGAAAGTGCTGCTGCTGCAAAGATTGAACCTACCCACTGGGGAATAGTGTGTGTTTATTGTGAAGAAGGGCATGTGTATGAAGAGTGTCCCTACAACCATCGATCCGTAAACTTTGTATCTCGTAACAAAGGAACCGGTCCCCTATTCCAACTCCTACAATTCAAATTGGAGAAATCATCCAAATTTTAGTTGGAGAAACAACAATGCATCGAATACCAAAGAATATCTTGCTCCGCAATACCTCCAGATTTCCTCAACAACAACAACAGAGGCAGTATGTGAAGAATAACAACAATAGCAACTTGGAGGCCATGATGAAAAGCTTCATAAGTGATTGTAAGACAACTCTGCAAACTCATGAGTTTCAATCAAAACTCTGGAAAATCAAGTTGGACAGATAACTTCAGCTCTTACTCAAAGACAGAATGGATCTCTCCCTTCTACCACTGAAACACCATCATCATCATCTAACCCTAATGGTAATAATGGGGTGAATGGACAGGTAAATGCAATTTCTTTAAGAAGTGGTACTGAATATCCTGAACCAACTATGCCTGTGTAGGAAGAAGTACCAGAGAAGGAGAAAGAAGTGCTAGAGAAAGAGAAAAAGAAAGGGAAGGAGGCAAGCACAAGTGGTGTGAAAGATACTCCAGACATTGTGATGTCCAAGCCAGACGTTACGACGTCTAGTTTTGAACCAGAATCAAGATCGTGTGCTAAGCTTGTACACGAGTATCCTCCTCCACGATACCTCAAAGATTGAAGAAGGCTCATGAAGATAAGCGGTCAAAGCAAGTTTATGGAGATGTTAAAACAGCTACACATCAACCTTCCTTTGGTTGAAGCTTTATAACAGATGCCAAACTATGCTAAGTTCCTGAAAGACATCATCACCAAAAGGAGAAGGCTAGGGGAGTTTAAAACTGTTGCTTTAAGCGAGGAATGTAGTTTAATTATGCGAATAAGCTTCCTAGAAAACTCAAGGATCCCTGGCGCTTTTACTATACCATGCTCCATTGGAGATTTTTACATTGGCAAAGCTTTGTGTGACTTGGGAGCAAGTATTAACTTGATGCCCAAGTCCATTTATGACAAACTTGGTATAGGAACTGCCAGACCTACTTCTTTAAGTCTAACTTTAGCTGATAAAAGTAGAGTTTATCCTGAAGGCATTTAGAAGATGTTTTGATTAAAGTTGACAAGTTTGTGTTTCCAGTGGATTTTGTTATTTTAGATTTTGATGCAGATAAAGAAGTTCCCATCATTCTGGGGAGACCATTCTTAGCTACTGGAAGGACAATCATTGATGTGCAGAAAGGAGAATTAATCATGAGAGTCAATGACCAAGAAGTCAAGTTCAATGTCCTTAATGCACTCAAATATCCAGATCCAAACATAGAGGAATGTTCTTATGTGGTTGCCATTGATCATGTGATTCAAAAGCAGTTCAACAAAGATAATGATCATTTGGAAAAGATTCTGGGCAATGATGAAATGCAAGAGTTTTTAGCAGAAGAGGCAGTTCCTCTAGACGTTATAACGTCTAATGCAGACGTTGCCACGTCTGAACCCCCTGTAGCAAAATCATGGACAAAGAGGTACGAATCTTTGGGGCAAGAGGAATCAAATCTTAAGAAAAATGTGCCTTCCATAAGAGAACCACCTACCTTGGAACTGAAGGTGTTACCTGATCATCTAAAATATGTCTTTTTAGGGGAAAATGATTCCCTACCTGTGATCATTTCTTCCAAACTCACTCAAGAGCAGGAGAATGATCTCATTACTACCCTGAAGAGACATAAGAAGGCAATTGGCTGGCAAATGGCCGACATCAAAGGTATCAGTCCCATAATCTGCATGCATAGAATTGTTTTGGAGGAAAATGCCAAGAATAGCATTGAAGGGCAGAGGAGATTAAACCCAATAATGAAGGAGGTGGTAAAGAAAGAGATCATCAAGTGGTTGGATGCAGGAATCATCTACCCTATTAGTGATAGCTCATGGGTGAGCCCAGTACAGTGTGTGCCAAATAAGGGTGGAGTTACTGTGGTAACAAATGACAAGAATGGGTTAATCCCAACAAGGACAGTAACAGGCTGGAGGATATGCATGGATTATAGGAAGCTAAACAAAGCAACTAAGAAGGATCATTTCCCTCTTCCATTCATTGATCAAATGCTAGACAGGCTTGCAGGCAAGGAGTTCTACTGGTTTCTTGATGGTTATTCAGGCTACAACCAGATAGCCATAGCACCTGAAGATCAAGAAAAAACAACATTCACTTGTCCCTAGGGTACCTTTGCTTTTAGAAGGATGCCATTTGGACTGTGCAATGCTCCTACAACATTTCAAAGGTGCATGATGGCCTTATTTTCTGATTTCATTGAAAACTCCATGGCGGTTTTTATGGACGATTTTTCAGTCTATGGAGATTCATACAAGGCATGCCTAGATAATTTGGACGGAGTTCTGATAAGGTGTGAAGAAACCAACCTAGTTCTCAATTGGGAAAAATGGCATTTCATGGTGCAAGAAGGAATAGTGTTCAGCAATGAATATCAAAGAAAGGATTAGAGGTGGATAGAGCAAAGATTGATGTTATTGACAAGCTACCTCCACCAACAACTATCAAAGGAGTCAGAAGTTTCTTAGGACATGCAGGGTTTTACAGAAGATTTATCAAGGACTTCTCAAAGATTTCAAAACCCCGTGGTTCATTATTGCAACGTGACAACGTCTTCAACTTTGATGAACAATGTCATGAAGCTTTTAACAAATCAAGATCGCTTGGTGATCGCTCCAAAGTAATAGTCACTCCAGATTGGTCTAAGCCGTTTGAGTTGATGTGTGATGCAAGTGATTATGCTGTAGGAGCTGTATTGGGGCAAATGTATGGTAAATTTTTTCATTCTATTTATTATGCCAGTAAAACCTTAGATGATGCCCAATTGAATTATACTGTGACTGAAAAAGAGCTTTTGGCTGTTGTATTTGCTTTTGATAAGTTTAGATCCTACTTAGTGGGTGCAAAAGTTGTTGTTTATACTGATCATTCAGCCATTAAGTACCTAATTGCTAAAAAAGATGCAAAACCAAGGCTTATTAGATGGGTTCTCCTCCTCCAAGAATTTGACTTGGAAATTCGTGATAAAGAGGGGGTGGAGAACCAAGTAGCTGATCATCTTTCTAGGCTTGAGAATGTTGATGCAGGTACAGGTGAAGAAGAGATAAGAGAAAAATTTCCTGATGAGAGACTGTTATCAGTAGCCTCAGTGGTTGAAGACGTTACCACGTCTATGACACTTTCGTCAAACGTTATAACGTCTGATACTACTGCACCATGGTATGCTGACATAGTTAACTTTCTTGTTAGCAAGATTGTGCCTGTAGGCTTCAACTATCAACAGAAGAAGAGGTTCTTCCACACTATAAAGCAATATTTCTGGGTTGAGCCCTACTTGTACAAATTATGCCCAGATCAGTTACTAAGAAGGTGTCTAGCTGAGGAAGAACAACTCCATGTGCTGCAACAATGTCATTCAGCACCTTATGGTGGACATTTTGGAGGTACCAGAACAGCTGCAAAGGTCCTACAATCAGGCTACTATTGGCCAACTCTATTCAAAGATGCACATGAGCTAGTAAGGAGCCGTGACAAGTGCCAAAGGACATGAAATATATCAAGCAAGCAGGAAATGCCACTCACAAACATTCTGGAAGTTGAGTTGTTTGATGTATGGGGAATGGATTTCATGGGACCATTTCCTATGTCTCATGGAAATCTATACATTCTGGTAGCTGTGGATTATGTGTCAAAGTGGGTTGAAGTTGTGGCATTACCCAACAATGAAGCCAAATCAGTTAGCAAGTTCCTTAAAAAGAATATATTCACAAGGTTTGGTACTCCAAGGGCCATAATCAGTGATGAAGGCTCATTTCGCAACAAGCTAATTGAGAACCCGTTGGTTAAGTATGGAGTGAAACACAGAATTGCAATGACTTATCACCCCAAACCAAAGTGGCCAAGCGAAATATCAAACAGAGAAATCAAAAGAATCCTAGAGAAAATGGTTGGTCCCAATAGGAAGGAATGGTCATTACACTTAGATGATGCACTGTGGGCTTATAGGACAGCATACAAAACACCATTGGGAATGTCTCCTTACAAGCTAGTCTATGGTAAAGCTTGTCACCTACCAATTGAGCTCCAACATAAGGCCCATTGGGCATTGAAGCAATTAAACTTGGATCATGCAAAGGCTGGTGAAGCAAGGTTGCTACAATTAAATGAGCTAGAAGAGTTCAGACACCATGCTTATGAAAACTCAACAATATACAAGGAAAAGACCAAGAAATAGCATGACCAAAGAATCCAAAGGAGAGAGCTGACAGAAGGACAACAGGTATTGCTATTCAATTCAAGGCTGAAGTTGTTCCCAGGGAAGTTAAAGTCAAGGTGGTCAGGACCTTTCAAATTAATGAAAATCTATCCTCATGGTGCTGTGGACTTATTTGATGAAAAGACCAACACCATATTCAAAGTTAATGGACAACGTGTAAAGCAATATCATGGAGAGCATGTAGAAAGAGACAAGATCCAAATGTCCTTCAACAATTCTTGAATTAAAAAGGCAAAAGTCTGGCTGAAGACTCTTAAAGCAAGCGCTCTTGGGAGGCAACCCAATGATTTTTGATTAACCAACAATTTTTGTGTCTTTCTAATTTTTATTTCGCAGAATAAAGGTCAAGAAACCAAAAGCAAAGGTGGTAGACGTCGTAACGTCTCAAGTTACACTAGACGTTGGCACGCCCGTGGTGCGCGCAAGGTTTAAAAAAGCAGAGAAACTCGGTCAAAATGCGCAAATGATGACGTGGCGTAAATCATTTCCTCGCGCAACACTAACGCGGTAACCGACCACGACGCCATCTCTCCTCCCTACTTGTCTAATCAACGGTTACTTTTCTCCATTACTCCACTCCACCATTTCTCAACTCCCCATAACCATTTCCCCATAAAATCTAGCCTGTTACCATTATCACACACCGCAACCTAGCTCTAATCTCTCTCTCTTTCTCAAAACCACAACCTTCCTCTTTCTTCCTCAGAAACCTAAATTTCAAAAATCCCCCATTCCCTTCCAAGCAATTCCTGCGCTACCACCATGACAAACTTAAACAATCTGCTGCCAAATCCTCTGGAAAGGGGAAAAATGTTGACCTAAGCTCATCCTCAGCCCCTATTCCAGACACACCCAACCCATCCAAAAAGAAAGCCTTGCTTCCAGAGAGGGGTTTCAGCCTTGAAAGCCCCAATCCTAATTTCCATGCAACCGTCGCGGCGTTAGGTTGGCAAAAGTTCATTGTACACCGAAAGGAGTACATTGCTACACTGGTTCACGATTTCTACAAGGGAATCGTTGAAAGACCTGAAGGAGAGCCTTCAATCGTGTCAAAGGTGCGAGGAGAAGAAGTGAAGTTTGGTGTCAGAGTGATCAATGACTACTTTGGGCTAGGGTATTATGGAAAAGCTGTGGAGACCAAGCAAAAGACATATGGGTTGGCTGAAATGGAAGCCATCAAAGAAAGGATTTGCGTAGAAGGAGCTGTGTGGGAGCGAAGTGGTGAACATGGGAGTGAATTCAAAATTTTGAAGAGGTACTTGTGTGATGAAGCCAATACTTGGTTTCATTTCATAAGGCATTGCCTAATACCCACCTCCCACACCTCCTGGGTAGATAAAGAAAGATTGATTGTAATTGATGCAATCATGTCAAGAGACAAGGTTGAAGTTGGTAAGTTGATCAACCGTGAGCTCAACAAATGGAAGAATAGGAAAGATGGATACTTGTATTTCCCCTGCATGATTACTGATTTGTGCATGGAGGCTGGGGTGGAAATTGAAGCTTCAAAGCTAAGGGAACAACCTCAAGGCCCCTTCTCAACAAAGTTCAAGCCTAGGGTGAAAACTGCAGGAACTTCAAATTCTGTAGATACACAGACGTTGCAATGTCTGGAGGAAAGGCAGAACAACTCGGCAAAATTTGTCAAAGAACAATTTGAATGGCAGAAGAAGGTGTTTGCCCAAATGGCTAAAGGAAAGAAGGTAATTGAGGAGCCTGTGTTGCCTGAATGGATGCAGGAAGAGAATGATGATGATGTGCCCCTGTCAACAATCCAAAGAAGAGCCGTGAAGAAAGAAAGGGCCAAATGAGCAAGAAGCCCACCAAAAAGAAGGAGTCCAACAAAGAAACAGAAGAAGGTAAGTAGCGAAGAAGAATTTAATTCTACTGACTTAGATGATATTAGTGATGTTGATGTAGATGAGTCAAGGAAGGTGAGCATGGAGATAATCAGTGAAGAGGAGGAAGAGGAAAGTCCTGAGGAAAAAGGAAGTTCGAGTGAGAAGACAGTAAGTGAATCCCCAACAAACCAAACAATCAAAGAGCCAACCAAAACAAAGTCCAAAACAACTAGCCCCAAACCACCATCCCCACAAGCCACACAACAACCACCTTCACCACAAGAACCATCAACCCATGAACAAAATACCCCCAAGACTCCACAATCCAAAGCCCAAGACCAACCAATTCCACAACCACTCCCACCCCAACCTGAACCTGAAAAGCAACCATCACCCCAGCAAATGCAAGAACCAGACGTGGCAACGTCTGAGGCAACCAACATAGGAAGCAACCCAGATTCCCAACCCATTTCCCCACCCAAGAAAACAAGAGTGAAAAGTGTGCCTAAGCATAACCCTTTTGGAAGAAAGAAGAGGCAAGAGTTAGCTGCTGAAACAAAAGAGGCCCAAGTGAGTGGTGAGAAAGAGCAAGTTGAAGCCCCCACAACAAAAAGGCAAAAGCTTCCGGTGAAGAGAAAAGGCCAGAGTGCTTCAGGAAAGCCTGCCACTGCTACTAGTGCAGCCTTCGTTGCTGCTAGTGGTTCTGCAGAAGCCCTTCCTGCCATTACTGAAGAAGGACCTACAGACGTGATAACGTCTGCTGAAAAAGAGGTCGCAGCCAAGCTTGAAGAATTGCAAGTGATGAAAGAGCATGAAGCTGCAATGGAAAAGGTAAAGCAGCAGGCAATGGAAGAGGCCACTCAGAAGTTGGCAAAGCACTTATTGAAGCAAGCCCAGGAGAAAGTTGCTGACATTGGTGGATCATCAACAGACGTGGCAACGTCTAAAGAGCCAGAGGTGGAAAAAGCCCAGATGTACCCCAACGAAGCAATCAATGTCAATCCCTTTGAATTAGCAATGAAAATGTGGGAGGAAGCCCAAAAAGAGAATTGTGAAGCTTCAAGTGTTTGCGGTGCAAGCTCAAAAGAAAAGAATCGATGAAACAACAACAACAACTACCACAACCAAACAAGGAGGAGTGAAAGTGAAGAAGGAGAAGAAGAGGGACAGAAAGAAAGGAGAAGGTCGGTCAGATTCCCACCGCATGCAGCGGTAGGCTCAGTGTCCGTGTCGCAAACAAGTAAGTTCCCCTTTAATTTTTTTAGCGGTAGTTTTAATTTTTAATTTTTAGTTCTTCTAGTAAGGACAATCGCTAATCTTTAAGTGTGGGGAGAATTCAAATGTTTTAAGTTACATTTTGTGCAAGCATGAAATCAAATGCAAAAGCGGTTTTGTTCTTACCTGTTAGCGGTGAAAATAATTCTCTTTGGGCTAAAGCTAGTGATTAAATGTGTATGTGTGAGTAGCTAATGCATGATTAGATGAAAAGAATTGAATTCGCCGCTCCTACACAAACTCGCTTTTAAGGAAGAATCGAGCTAGCTAGGGAATATTTTATGCTGAAGTTAGTTTTGGTGAAACTATGGTAAAAGTAAACTTGATTAAAAACCTAGAATAGCAGTAGAAGCTAAGTTTAGGGGTGAATCAGTCGCATTTAAGGCCGGGTGCAAAGGTCGTAGGATGGTTAAGTGCAGGTGTAGTGTGAGTGCAGCGTTGTAACGTCTACCCGTAACGTTATAACGTATGCCGTGTGTGTTGTGTTCTGTGTTCAAACGTTACAACGTCTCACCCATAAACATTGTAACGTCTACTCCAAAAAGACCAAAAAGAGTGTGTTGTTACAAATAAGTGGAAAATCCACATGTACTCTGTGTTTACTGTAATACCCTGAAACAAATGCTGAGCACTCCAAATAAATGTTAAAAGAAAAAGAAAAAGAGAAGAACTCCAAAATGGAGCAAATAAAAGAGAGTTGCTCAGTAATGAGGGGGTTACAGTCATTTGCGTGTGTGAGTCAGAAAATTAGTTGCACTAACCTAGTCCTAGCACCCAAATAAGACCCTTTGTCATGCTTCAAATGAACCCTCATTTCTTATGTGAAAATGTTAGTCTATTCTTTGTTTTGAAAGATGTTTTGCTGTCACCATTTGGAAACCACTCTTTCATAGGCTAAAGTAGTTTCTGAACTAGCTAGAGGAGGAATTAGTACAGAGATCACACACTCACTTGAGCAGTAATGAATCTGGAATTTGATTTTGCATTGGTGCGTGAGTGTGTGAAAAATTAGCCCCTTGAGAATGAATTTTTAATCTGTTGGCTGAGTAGAAAATAACCGGCTAGTGTAGTTGATTTCATGCGTTTTTGTTATATGTGTTTTGTCTTGATTGCTTGAGGACAAGCAATGATTTAAGTTTGGGGGTGTGATAACTCGTATTTATATGAGTTATTTATACTAATTCAAAGAATAAATCATGCAAGTTCTCTAGCAATACAAAGTTAGTTTAATTAGTTTTATGTTAGTTTCTTATTTCTTAGTTAGTTAGAGGTTAAATTGTAAATCATGGCGTTGTGGCACCAAGTGGTGCCTTTGAGAGCGTTTTGATGTTTCTTGTGTTTGTGCAGTAAAAGTGTTGAACGTGACCACGTCCCTGACCACGTCTATAGAAGAGCAGCAGAGCAAGGGTGAAAGACCTCAATTTTGGCGCACTAGCAATGATGGTCAAAGATATAAAAAGTCAGAAGATCTTCTATTCCCCATGTGCTGACACGGAAGATACATCGTAGCAATCGCATAAAGGTCAATAAGAAGAGGGCAGACTTGGTAGGTGGGCAAGTGACATCAAGAACACGTGAGCAAAGAGGCTATTTAATGAAGACTCAACCCTCTCTCAAGGCACGCATACGCAGACACGCTCATACACTCACTCCCTCAACTTCACTTCAGTTCATCCCTTCATCAACCACCTCCATCAATTTCAGATAGAGTTTTGTAAAGAAGTTCTGGAAACAGACTTCTGCATTTTGCTTTTCTGAACTTTTATTTTATTTTCTGTGTAACTCAATACTTTGAGGCTCAGACGTTGTAACGTCTTTACACAAATGCATATGCTTCAAAGAGTTACTTAGGTGTATCTTTTGCACTTAGTTTCTTTTCTTTTATGTATGGTATTTGGATTCCAATTCCTTATCATTCTGTAAAGATGCTCAGCATGAGCTAAACACTTTGTAGTTGGGTTGTTGTTTTGTTGTAATGAATTTCTAGTTGAATGCTATAAAGTATTGACGTTTACATGTTTTAAATCTTTGTGTGAAAATATTTCCAAACTTGTTTTGAGGTTGGCCTCTTAAAATAGGTAGATTCATAGGTACAGACATGGTCTATGAAAAGAACTCAAAGATTTATATGAACGAAAAGGTGCACTAAAGACATTTAGGCATTTTTATCTAAGTCTAGACATAGAACGGATAATAGTTTATAGAACATTGCTGTGGATGCTTAAAATACAAGAGTGGGCCTATTTAGAACCTAGACATAGGACCTCTTATACTTGAAACTCTGACGTTTTGTCTTTGAAAAGCCACACTCTTTTTGCAATAATGCGTTGACGCGTGGTAACGTCTATACAAAATAGCATTTGTACGTAATAACGTGTAAACGTTATAACGTCTGACTAGAAAGAAATTATTTACATGCAACAACTCAACTCATCTCCCATCCATATTCACAAGCAAAATTTGTTTACTTGCTTTATTTATTTTCTTAGCCTTAAAATCAACTATTAGTGCCGATTTCTTACGTGATTCACTTGTGTTTTGAAACTTGAACTTTGAAAGCAAACCAATCCTCGTGGGAACGATCTCTTACTTAAATCCACTTTATTACTTGTACGACGTGTATACTTGCACTATATTTGCGAATACCACACGAACGCAACAACTACCGCATTGACTCGTGCTTTGCACAAAGGAAAAGATAGGTGACGTAACTAGCGCATAAGCTTAACAAAAAGGAAGTAGTGATCTTAAACATAACAAAAAGGAAGCAACACCTAGAAATAAGAGATAAACTCTAGAAAATGTACTCAATTCGACATTGAATGTGAAAAAGAATAAAGAGACGACGTGAGTCACGACCTAGAGAGTAAATAATGAACATCATAACAAGCGGGACAATGTAATATTAGTTAAAAAAGGATTTCAACAAAAGTAATAGTTTAATCAAGTATGAATAACACTTAAACATAACTAAAATAGGCTCCCCACCGGTCAATATGAATAATAGGCTCCCCACCTTGAAATATCATAATAGGTTCCCCGCTTGAAAATATCAATATTAGACTCCCAGTTCAGAAATATCAATAATAGACTCCCCGCCACGAAACATCAATAATAAGCTCCCCACCTCGAAATTTCAATAATAGGCTCCCCTTTTGGAAATATAAAAGTTGGCTCCCCGCCTGAAATTTGAAAGTAGGCTCCCCACCTGATAAGTAAATCTTGATGCACCAAAGCTAACATATATTATTGTTAGCATGCAGTGTTCTGACAAAGTTTTACCCCAAACCCTATTAGAACTCTAATAAAATAAACTCATAGTAAGAAATCTCAACAAATATCATAGTGTATCAATAGTTTCAAGAGGGTTATTCATCCATTCTTGAAAATAAGAATTAACAACAATATATAATTCTCAAAATAATCCACCTTAATCCACATATTTAAATTTGGCAAACTGTATAGGATCATATTACCATGTCCCTCAAGAAAAACAAAGCATTTCAAAAGAGAATGACTCAATCAAATAAATATAGAATATTAATAAACCTAAAGAATAAAACTAGGACTTGTTATAGTCCCCATTATTTACCCATTGTCATCCTAAGCTACTGATAGAGGACTAGAAGACCGATACCAATTGCACTAGGATGTTTTTTTAAAATCTAGATTATGATAATGTTAAATTAGTGTTCTGCGCTGGGCCAAAGCCCATCCCATCAAAGAACACTGACACTACATCGCGCTGAACCGGATACACCACAACGGGGCCGGGCCAAATCGGGTCGCGTTGGCGCGCCCAAACCATTGCTGAAATCGGCCCAGGAAGCAATCCTGAAAGCAGGAGCGAGATATACAGTTTTGATCAAGGCGTCGTTTCCGACGGTCCACGACAACGCCTGCGTCTATAAATAAGGGTACAGCTTCAGGAAACGAGGTACACTCTCATTCATTCCTCACCTCTCTCTACTCTCGAATTCCTTTTCTCCATGGAACGCCGAAGGCACCGTGCAGTCCAAGGCTGGTCACAACTTCAGAATACGGCGACAACTCCACAACAATCGTGCCCAAAAACGATGGTTGTCATCGGCGACCATTCTGTCACTGCCCGCGAGACACGACGAATGTTGAAGCATAAGTGGCAAGTGATAACTCTATTTTATATAGAGTTATTCATGCATCTAAACCTAAGTAATTGCTTGGTTTTAAGTAAGAATAGGTAGTAAATATAGTAGTATATGCAAAATAACAATATTCAGAGTTAATAGAAGGGTTATTGTTATACCCCAATTTTGTCCGAGTTCTTATATCATTGTAATATATTTTTTTTATTATTAAGTAGTGTATGTGCAACAAACGTTTCTATGTACTCAAGTAAAAGATAAGTAGGTTGTGCATATCAACCACAATTAATATAAAGATGCATGATTTGATTCTTGGTCAATCATCCCACATGTTATTTTCTTTTGACCCTCTTTGAGTAATTGAAAAAGCAAGTGAAGCAAAGCATAAGAGCTTACAAAATAAGAACAAAAAGATGAAATACCCAAATCTGCAGCTCTATTGCGAAGGCAATTTCTCTCTCCTCGGACCTCTTTTCGACGATCCGAACGGTGAAAGTGGAGATATATGTCTCACGAACCTACTGTCAAAAAATGAAGACGATCCGACGGTTAACGAATCCGGAATCGCACTTTTACGATGAGAGGTTTGAGAAAAACGGACCAAAAACTGAAGCTATTGCGAAGGCAATTTCTCTCTCATCAGACCTTGTTTCAACGATCCGAACGGTGAAAGTGTAGATATATGTCTCACGAACCTACTGTCAAAAAAGAAAGACGATCCAACGGTTAACGAATCCGGAATCGCAATTTTACGGTGATAGGTTTGAGAAAAATGGGAATTGTGTTTTAAAGGGGAATTGCTTTCTCTACCTTGTTTTAGTCCCACATTGCTCACAAGAAACAAGAGCTCCCTAGCAATTGGATATAAAAGGGGTTGAGAGGTGAAGATTAGAGGGGGGATCATTGGCGGGTTAAGTGATCTTTTGGGTCAAAGCGTTCGCGGCTCATTTCACTAAAAACCCGTCTTTGATCATTTGGACGTTTGAGTCGGCTTTTCGATTCTCAAAGCGGTTCCTCGCGGTCTTGGGGTCAAAATGGACCAGATAGAAGTCCGGTTCGTGATTGACACGGTCGATTGCTCATCCGGTTTCGCACTCGTCGAGTCCAAAGTTAATTTTGTATTTATTTTGTTTATTTTTATGTACATATTTATTTATCATTTATTTATAATATAATCTATTTATTTATTTATTTGTTTATTGTTTATTTATATATCTATTCATATTTATTTATGTATATAGTTATTTATTTATTTTTTTAGCCCAATCTTTATTAATTATCGCTTTTTTGTCTTTTTTTATGCACAAATTAGTTTATTTCTTAAAAATCAAATAAAAGACTAAGTCGGTTGTACCTGGGTAAGTTAGTCATCATCCTAGGACCAATGAGTACATCTGATTCAAGAATCCTAAAAACTTATAAGTAAATAAATAAATCGCTTTTCCAAAAAATAGGGGACTAAGTCGGTTGTACAACCAAGTTAGTCGGCGTTCTAGAACTAATGAGTCATGATGATTCGGGAGTTCTAGAATACCTATTCTAAAACCAACTCACCTCACATCAAACAAACTTCTTTCAAAAAACCTCAAAAATACTTTCAAAAAGTAGGGGACTAAGTCGGTTGTACAATCGGGTTAGTAGTCATTCTAGGAATCAGTGAGTCATGCAGTTCAAGGAGTCCTAGGACCCTACACTAAAAAACACCAACCAACAAACCTTTTTCAGGAAGAACTACGTAGCTTTGATTCCTCCATTGCATCTGGAGGTACGTAGGAGCAAGAGTCCACTCTTGTCAAGCACTAAAAACTAAAAATTTAAATAAGTCTTTTCCTCAATAAATAAAAGGGTAATTATTAATAAATCCTAATTAATTAGACCAAGGATGTCGTGGGGTGCTAATACCTTCCCCACACATAACGACTCCCGAACCCTAAACCTGTCTTGTCCTAAACATAAAGGGATTTTCCGAATTTGCCCTTAAACTAAAATTTGGTGGCGGCTTCCTTTCGAACTTCGAAGAATCCTTTCCCGGATTTTCGGTCGCTACAGCTGGCGACTTCACTGGGGACTTAAGTTTTTAGAGAGTCAAAACCTAGTCTAATTAATTATAGGATTTATTTAATTTAATTTTTACCCTTTTCTTATTTATTTATCTTTGCACATTATATTATTTATTTGATGTGTAAACCCTAGGATAGAAGACTTTATTTGGTATGAATGTTTGCTTTGTTTGCAGCTTTGGGTTTGTTTTGAACTGCTCCTACACACACTACACCTCTACACATCACACATGTGAGAAAAGTCCTCTACCCGGACTCGAGTGCAAACCTAAGTTAGAACGAGATTGTGTAGTGATGGCTCATGGACGACACGTCTCGTTGGGTGGTCACGAAAATCTCACCTAGAGTTTGATTCCTTTTGAGGATGCTATCCCTTCTAATAGCTTGCCTATTGTTGGGGTCGAGATTCTTGATGGGGTCCTTGGCTCTAGGAACCTTGTGTAGGATTCTTTAGAACTACCCTTGTGAGGCACTATAAAAGAAACCTTAGACCCACTCCGTAAGATACCTTTTTAGGGTCACAAAGGAGCTTCATACTCTTGCATTCAAACAAATATTTATGCATACCGTCTTTTATCAAAAAAATCAAAAAACCAAAACCATTATTTACTACATTTTTAGAAAATATACCACATGCATTTTTCTTTTCTTTGCACTACAAAAATAAATAAAATAAACATCTTATGTTGCATGCATTTTATGACCGCTGGAGTTAAAAACTTTATTTTGGAGAGAAGCCATGCATGCTAAAGTCAAAATCAAACTTTGTACTTTACTCTCCAAATAAAAAGCTTATAATTCCCTGACACGATAGATAAACCACACTTTCATATTCATTCACTCTCATTCTCATATCATGCGCATTTCATTCATTAGCATTCTCATTTCATGTACATTCATTCATTCACATACTTACATCATGCATCAAAAGGTGAGCATAATTCTTATTCCAAAAAAACTTTGATGAGAGATGAGGCGTTTGTGAGAAATAAATCATTCTTCTTTGGGAAATTTAGCCATACTTAGTTGTGAGCTCAAGGTGTTTCAAAGCACTCAATTTTTTTTCAAATTAACAGCTCGTTCACACTTTTTTTCAACAAAGCGTTGCATTTCATCAACCCCATGATGAATGAACGAAATGGTCCACCAAAAATTTCTTTCATGTTAAAACTGATGTTAACTCTCTATGAAGCATTCGTGTAGTGATTTGTGTATCACATGTGTCTTCATTCTTGTTTGAGTCAGTTAATGTCCCTACATTGTCATCATCCCCCGTCCAAGTCTTATCCCACCACGACCACCATAAAGTACATACTCCCCTAACTAGTCGACTTTTTGGTTTGTTCTCACTATTGAAATAACACTTGAGACCCTCACACTGGGGCAAATTTGTGATCTCCAAAATACCTTGTCAACATTGTATTCTCTTGGTGCAAGTCTTTTACAAAAAAATCAAAAAGGCCCGTTAGGTTGAAAACTCGTAAGAGCGGCCTAAGCAAAAATTAGGGCACACAAAAAAGGAGAAATAAAGAAAAAAGAGCAAGTATATAAAATAAGTAAATTATTGTCTTTAAATTATTTTTTGAGAAAACAAGCAATCATGATTTGAAATGAAGTTGAACCATCTTTCCATATCCTCAAAAATCCCTTACCACCCACCTTAATCCAAAAATCCTAAAAATCTCTCAATCACCCTAGACAAGGATCGATTCCGCATAAAAATGGTGCATCACTTTTATCACTCACTCACCAAAAAGAAACAAAAAGCACAAAAGAGTGAAGTCAAAAAAGTGGATTAAAAAATCCCAAAAAAAAAAAACAAATTAGAAAAAACAAAGACAAAAGTAGTACAAGTCGTGAGTCGTTGTTTGCTTCACACTATTAAAGCATAAAGAGATCCTTGTCTAAAATAAACCTCAAACACTTCTTTTGGCCTCAATATCCTACCCTCCACAAACCCTTAGCCACATTACAATCCTAAACAAGTCCATCCTACCATGAGACACATCAATTACTGTCTCAATAAAACCTCAAACACTCCTTTGAGCCTAACAACCATTTCCTTCATAAATCATCACCCATTAGCCAAGTTACATCACCAAATCATTTGTCCCATCAATCATCAAACACTTCATTGAGCCTAATAACCCCTTCTTTCACAAACCATTAACCATTAGCCAAATCATACCGCTCAATAAAAAATCATCTGTCCCATCAATCCCCAACACCACTTTGAGCCCAATTATCATTTCCCTCATAAATCACTAAACCATCGGCCACGTTACAACCCTCTAAAGTTCATTCCGATCAATGACCGATTGCTTTTGTTTTCTCAAAGTTTTAATCTTAGGACAAATAAGTTTATTTATTTACAATATGTTTGCTAAAAAAAATGTATCTCAAAAAAAAAAAAAAACTCAAAATAAAAAAATCAAAAAGGGCTTGCACTCCAAAGGTTCATTCAAGTTCCATTGATATAAAGGCAAGGGTTAGCAATCACCAAGTGCAGTTTTCATCATAGAAACTCAATACTATCATAGTCTGAGAGTCATTCTAAAGATAACCAAAAGGTTTATGCTAGGATCGTCACCTAGATCCCAAAGTGGGGAAATCCTTTCACCATTTGTTCCACTTAAGCTTGGGGAAATGTGTCCAACGTCCATCCCACACCACACCCCGGTCTAAACATACATACTGGACTCAACTCAAAAACCCATAGCCCCAACTCTGTCACCCTTCACAACCTCACTAAAACAACCATTTGAAATCCCATTACCAAGTGGGGCAATCCCTTCACCCTTTACTTGGGGAAATCGCCTACACTCACCTCATCCCTTGTCATATTCATATCCACAAAACAATACCGGGCAATTTCTCAACTCATTACCCTAAAACGCCGCTACTCTAGCCGAGGCAATCTTGTCCTTACCATAAATGGGGCAACGCCTAAACTCTACATGGGTTGAGACAAAGTCTCTTGCTTTCTCGCCTTTCATTCCAAAGCCAATGCATTCCCAGTTCATCATCTTCTACACCCTAGCTTGTCACCACTAGACGGGGGCAAGTTATTCACTCACCGTCATCAAATCTAAATTGGGCGATCCCGCATTTCTTGGCTTGGGAAAACCTACCTTTAATGACCTTGACAAAGACCATCCAGTCATTCACCCCTTCATGTGCCACAAATATCCTCACCCTAGGCCTTTAGAACCCCAAGTTAACTGACTCATTCATACTTGCACCAACATATGTCTTTACTAAACAAAGCTTCAGAGAGAGAGAACACAAGTTGATCATGTGATGCTAAAAATTCACTTAGGTAACTTTGTGGACATAAATTTCGATCATCAAGGGGCATCATAATGGAAGGAAATATAAGCGAGCTTGCAAACACGGTCAAGTACTTTTGCATATTAGTGTCTGTAGATAATGACCTTGAGAATGCCGAAGTTTGAATCAAAACTAATTTTTCCAAAGAATGATCAATATTCACCCATGCTTCTCGCATCTTATCATTACAAAAAAAATGTTTTGCACCCAATCACTCATATCATATCATATCATCGCATCATGCATGCACCATGGCATTAGCATTCAATCATTTCATTTGCATCATATTCACATTTGCATTTCATGTATTTATTACGTAACAAGCAAAAAACCAAAAAAAATAAAAAAAAAAACAAAAGAAAAAAAATCATTCCACCAGATACCAATCATTGCACGTACGCGTGCACCATTAATTGCATTGCCAAAGGAAGAAATCTTTTCCCTCCTCGGGAAGATGCATTTGTTAGGTGTGCTCGGATAAACACGATAAGTGTCGTTTCCTATGTTTTGTTCTTCAAATATCAGCGCTTTAAGCGTTAATCTCATATCATATCACAGATCACCAAGTTGATCCCTCAGACCCCGAGTGGTCCTTCGAGCACTACGCTCCTTTGAGGCCCTAAGTGGCCCGTGTCGCAACGTCGAGTCGAGCCCGGCGGACCTTCGCGAGACCCGCGTGGTCCTTCGGACTAGTTGTGTCACCCAAGACACGATGGACGCCCTTCATGGTCAACATATCGATTTCTAGACCGATCTTGACCCATCATGGCGCTTCGAATATAAAGGCCCCCTCGCACCGTTTAACTAGCACCGTAGCTAGTTGCGCGCCCTTCGCACCACGATGGTCCTTCAAATAAGGCCTAAGCAACCTTCCGGACTGCAGTGGTCCTTCAGAGCCTTAGTGCTCCTTGAGCCTTAGTGCTCCTTCGGACCGAGTGGGCTTTCGTGAGCCTTAGTCCTCCTTCGGATCCCGAGCGATCCTTCATTTTGTTCGTGGTTAATACGCCAAGTGT
Source organism: Oxytropis ochrocephala (assembly GCA_020916435.1). Classification (NCBI taxonomy): domain Eukaryota; kingdom Viridiplantae; phylum Streptophyta; class Magnoliopsida; order Fabales; family Fabaceae; genus Oxytropis; species Oxytropis ochrocephala. Next base: position 57,128,955 of record CM037090.1, on the reverse strand, counting down.
TAACCGCTCCCTGCTTATTCTCAAACCTCTATTTCCCCTCTAAACGGACAAAATTGACGTCTATTCTATCTTTATTTCTATTTCTACTAAAAAAATTTTGTAAAATATAAATAAAGAGGGGCAGTTGTTATACCCCAATTTTGTCCGAGTTCTTATATCATTGTAATATTTTTTTATTATTAAGTAAGTAGTGTATGTGCAACAAACGTTTCTATGTACTCAAGTAAAAGATAAGTAGGTTGTGCATATCAACCACAATTAATATAAAGATGCATGATTTGATTCTTGGTCAATCATCCCACATGTTATTTTCTTTTGACCTCTTTGAGTAATTGAAAAAGCAAGTGAAGCAAAGCATAAGAGCTTACAAAATAAGAACAAAAAGATGAAATACCCAAATCTGCAGCTCTATTGCGAAGGCAATTTTCTCTCCTCGGACCTCTTTTTCGACGATCCGAACGGTGAAAGTGGAGATATATGTCTCACGAACCTACTGTCAAAAATGAAGACGATCCGACGGTTAACGAATCCGGAATCGCACTTTTACGATGAGAGGTTTGAGAAAAACGGACCAAAAACTGAAGCTATTGCGAAGGCAATTTCTCTCTCATCAGACCTTGTTTCAACGATCCGAACGGTGAAAGTGTAGATATATGTCTCACGAACCTACTGTCAAAAAAGAAAGACGATCCAACGGTTAACGAATCCGGAATCGCAATTTTACGGTGATAGGTTTGAGAAAAATGGGAATTGTGTTTTAAAGGGGAATTGCTTTCTCTACCTTGTTTTAGTCCCACATTGCTCACAAGAAACAAGAGCTCCCTAGCAATTGGATATAAAAGGGGTTGAGAGGTGAAGATTAGAGGGGGGATCATTGGCGGGTTAAGTGATCTTTTGGGTCAAAGCGTTCGCGGCTCATTTCACTAAAAACCCGTCTTTGATCATTTGGACGTTTTGAGTCGGCTTTTCGATTCTCAAAGCGGTTCCTGCGGTCTTGGGGTCAAAATGGACCAGATAGAAGTCCGGTTCGTGATTGACCTGGTCAGATTGCTCAGTCCGGTTCGGCACTCGTCGAGTCCAGGTTAATTTTGTATTTATTTTGTTTATTTTTATGTACATATTTATTTATCATTTATTTATAATATAATCTATTTATTTATTTATTTGTTTATTGTTTATTTATATATCTATTCATATTTATTTATGTATATAGTTATTTATTTATTTTTTTTAGCCCAATCTTTATTAATTATCAGTTTTTGTCTTTTTTTTTATGCACAAATTAGTTTATTTCTTAAAAAATCAAATAAAGACTAAGTCGGTTGTACAACCCAAGGTTAGTCATCATCCTAGGACCAATGAGTTGCATGCAGATCAAGTAATCCTAAAAACTTATAAGTAAATAAATAAATCGCTTTTCCAAAAATATAGGGACTAAGTCGGTTGTACAACAGGGTTAGTCAATGTTCTAGAACTAATGAGTCAGATGATTCCTGGAGTTCTAGAATACCTATTCTAAAACCAACTCACCTCACATCAAACAAACTTCTTTCAAAAAACCTCAAAAATACTTTCAAAAAGTAGGGGACTAAGTCGGTTGTACAATCGGGTTAGTCGGCGTCTAGAATCGAGTGAGTCAGACAGGTTCAAGGAGTCCTAGGACCCCTACACTAAAAAAACACCAACCAACAAACCTTTTTCGGGAAGAACTACGTAGCTTTGATTCCTCCATTGCATCCGGAGGTACGTAGGAGCAAGAGTCCACTCTTGTCAAGCACTAAAAACTAAAAATTTAAATAAGTCTTTTCCTCTATAAATAAAAGGGTAATTATTAATAAATCCTAATTAATTAGACCAAGGATGTCGTGGGGTGCTAATACCTTCCCCACACATAACGACTCCCGAACCCTAAACCTGTCTTGTCCTAAACATAAAGGGATTTTCCGAATTTGCCCTTAAACTAAAATTTGGTGGCGGCTTCCTTTCGAACTTCGAAGAATCCTTTCCCGGATTTTTCGGTCGCTATAGTTATGTTTATGATTAAGCATTTATGATATATTGTGGTATTTTGATGTGTTTGTTTAGTGCACCTGCATGTCATGCTCCTGCACCATATTACAATAGTGCACCTGCACCAGAATACACCGATGCACCTGCACTGAAACACAACAATGCATGGAGATTTCTTGGACCATCAAAATGCACCAGCACTGAATTGATGACCTCATGCTTAGTCATAAAGGCACATGCAACTTGCAAACTTCGGTGCCTACCATAAAAGTATAACTTTGAAGAATCACCCATAGGGACACATGTTCATCCATTAGTTGACCTCCCACTAGATTTGAGTATGCGATTCAACTTGCTTTTTGGAAGGATCAGATCTTAAGCCTAACTCACCCCTCAAGTTAACTTAACCTTCAAGGAAGAACGGCTATATAAAGACTCTCATTATTCATTTGGAGATATTACTCAAGTTATTAAGTAGATACAAAATTTGATAGAACTAGATAGTTTTTATTTTGTAAGAAGGCAAGGAAGGAATTGACAACTTCTTTCTTTACTTCAACTGTAGTATTAACTAAGTGTAGTGTAGCCGATGCACCCGCATTTCTAGGGGACTTCATGCAAAGGACTTCAACTTGTGTAACTTTTATCTTGTTGCTTTCCTTTTGTGATTTAAATTATATAAATATGATCTATTCAGCATCATATTTCTTTGTGGGCACATAGAATAACATTTAAAACACCATTAAGAATGTCTCCCTATAGGATAGTTTATGGCAAAGCATGCCACTTACCTGTGGAGTAATTAGAAAAAAAATCTTATTAGGCTATAAAAAAGCTCAATTTTGATCTTAACAAAGCATGTAAACAATTTTTTTTGGAACTGTATGAATTTGAAGAAATTAGGCTGTTCTCTTATGAGAATGCTGAAATTTACAAAGCAAAGACCAAAGCATGACATGACAAAAGAATCCAAAGAAGAGAACTTAAGGAAGAAGGAATGGTCCTATTGTACAATTCTAGCTTGAAACTATTCCCTCAAAAGCTTAGATCAAGATGGTCACGACCATTCAAACTAGTCAAGGGGTATCCTCATGGTGCTGTTGATCTATTTGATGAAAATTTAAATACCACTTTCAAAGTAAATGGTCAAAGAGCCAAAATGTACTATGGCGAACATGTGGTGAGAGACAACCACCACTCATCTTCAAAATCTCTAGGTGAAACAGATAGTTAGACTGAAAGACTCTTAAAACAAGCGCTTACGGGAGGCAACCCATCATTTTGAAATCTTAAATTATGTATTTTTGTTCAATTTTATGTTTTGAAGTGTTTTGTAGGAATGCATGATTCTCAGTGCAGCTGCCCTGCATGCACCTACACTGCCCAATGCTAGTGCTCCTGCATCAACTTAACAACACTTAGAAATTTTTTCCTCTCAAAGTGCCATCTCATCACAAGAGTAATCAGTGGGTTAAGAGGAAAATTATGCGTTGTTTAGTCTAAGGGGACAAGTGTCATCTTGCATGTCAATCCACCTATTCCTAACGACTAGTCTAACACCCATCAATCACAACCCACTATCTCTTAATCTCCCCACAATCTCCTAATCTCCCCACTACCATAAATTGCACAAATATTACTGTTACCATCGCAATTAGGTGCAGGAACATCACCAAAGCAATCAATGAAGCAGCAACACAATGCACCTACACTGATAACAGAGGAAAATACCCATTTATGGGAGATGCAAATGCTGCAAGAGAGGGGATACAATCTTTAGAAGGCCAATCCTTCTTTCATGTCAACAGTAACAAATCTCCACTAGGACAACTTTGTGCAACCTAGAGGAGCCTACATTGAGAAAGTGGTCAGAGAGTTCTATCTTGGAATTGTGGAAGAAAATGGAGGTGAACCATCATATGTCTCGATGGTTAGATGTAAAAAAGTTCAATTTTATTCCAAGAAACTTAATGAGTATTATGTATTATTGTATAATGTGAGTGAATTTGAGGAGCAAGTAGATAGTGCTAGTAAGAAAGACATGGTGAGGATTAATGATAGGATAGCTAAGGAGAATGCCGTGTGGGAGAAATTCACCAATTCAGAATTTAAAATGAGAAGTAGCTATATGATTAAGGAGTTAGGGAATTGACATCTTTTTATTGCTGCATCAATCCTTCCTACATCTCACACTTACACTTTGAATAAAGAAAGATTGATCCTCATGGATATAGTCTTGACTGAAGGTCATGTGGATATAGGAAGATTGATTGCTAGGGAAATACTAGCATGCAAGGATAAAACTAAGGGATTTCTGTTTTTCCCATGTTTAATAACTGAGCTTAATTTGCATGAAAGTTGGAGTCCCAAGAGATGCCAATGAACAAAGGAAGTTTCCTCCCAGTCTTTTGTCTGCTGAGTTTAAGGAAAGAACCAAAACTGCCAAGGAAAGCACTTCTGTAGTGCTGAGTTTAAGGAAAGAACCAAAACTGCCAAGGAAGAAACAGGCAGTGTGAAAATTTCAACAAGAACAACATGCATGGCTAGAATTAAGATTACAAGAAATTTCTAATGTGCTATCAGAAGTGGAAACTCCTATGTTTCCTAGGAAATGTATCTTTTTAGGATACAAGTCTGGAGTAAAGGGGGCCTTGTTGATGGATCTAAACAATAGAGAGTTATTATTTCTAGAAATGTCACATACCTTGAGGAGGTCTTACCATACAGAGCTCTCAACCCATGTCACAATGGCACTACTACACTTCAAACCCACTCATCGTGATGATAATAACACTATTATCGAACCTACATCGAGCCTATTCGTTGTTCACAATGATGGTTTTGAAGACACTACATCGAACAAAGAAGATCCACCGAGAGAAAGACATCAACCGGGCTATCTATCCGAATATATACGTGGTCTCTCATCATCCTCCAAAGCTACATCATCCTCAAGTAAACCATATCCAATCCAAGACTTTCACTCTTTATCTCATCTATGCATAGCACATAAATCTTTTTCTCGCTTCTTTAACCACGTCATAGAACCACGATCATATAAAGATGCTTGTAGGGACACTTCTTGGATTGAGGCCATGAATAAAGAACTCTTGGCACTAGAAACTAATGGAACTTGGGATTTGGTTGATTTTCTAATGAATATCAAACCTATTAGCAAGAAAGGGGTTTATAAAGTGAAACATAGAGTTGATGGCCCAATAGAAAGATACAAGGCTAGCTTAGTAGCAAAAGGCTACAATCAAGTGGAGGGTCTAGAGTATTTTGATACTTTTAGTCTGTGGAAAAACTCACCACTTTGTGAGGACTTTGCTATATTTGTTACATCAATGAAGAATTGGACCTTACATCAATTAGGTGTAGAACATGCATTCTTGCATGGAGATCTTGATGAAGATGTTTATATGGAAGTTCCTAAAGGGGTGAAATGTACCAAAGGGAATCAAGTTTTTAAACTTAGAAAATCTTTGTATAGTTTGAAGCAACCAAGTCGAAAGTGGTATGAAAAACTCACTCATTCGTTGATTGATAGGGTACAAACAGTCCACCGAGATCACTCTCTGTTCACCTTGAGCAAAGATGATAATTTTACTGCTCTCATTATATATGTTGATGATGTTATACTTGCTGGAAATTTTCTACCCGAGTTTAGTAGGATCAAACAAATTACGGACCAATCCTTTAAGATTAAGGATTTGGGAGCAATACTTCTTGGGTTTGGAAGTATCTCAAACAAAACATGGCCTTTCAATCGACAAAGGAAGTATTGCATGGATCTTCTCTCGAAGTAGGTTATTTGGGGTCAAAACCGGTTTCAACACCCATAGATTCAAATGTTAAGCTACATCAAGATGATGGAGAGGCTTACAAGGATGTGAGCTCATATAGAAGATTGATTGAAAGGTCATTGTTGTATTTAACCAATACGGACGACATAACATTTGTTGTGTAACAATTAAGTCATTACATTAACTCTATTCGTGATTCATTATAATACGGCTTATGTGGTGTTAAGGTACTTGAAGAATAGTCTGGTAGAGGAATTGTTTTTCCAGAGAGATTCTCGTCATACAACTTTACGGTTTTCTTGATCTTTGATTGGGCAAATTGCCTAGATACAAGGAAGTCAATTACAAGGTATTGTTTCTTTCTTGGCTCATTATAAATTTCATGGAGGACAAAGAAGCAACAAAGCGTGTCAAGGCCCTCATCAAGAGTGAGTACAGAGCCTCTTATACATGACATGTGATGTGTAATGGATGGATTTACGCTTGATGATCTTAGGATCAAATGTGATGATACTCGAGCCTTGTAATGTGATAACCAAAGTTCTATTCATATAGTAAACAACCCCTGTTTTTCATGAGAGGACAAAGCACCTAGAAATAGACTTCCATTTTGTTAGAGAAAAGCTCCAAGAAGGTGTGTTGAAGCTTACGCATTATCATCTAAAAAGGCGGTTAGCGATTTTTTTACCAAAGCATTGGCTCCTCGCCAATTTTCTCCTTTTTCTGTCCAAGCTTGGAGTGATCAATATATATCATGGCCAAGCTTGTGGGAGGCTATAAAAGTCAACAACTGATGACTCAGCATTGACCGAAGATGACTTGGCAACAGTCAGCATTGTGGATGCCACGCAAAAAGCAAGTGAAGGTGAAAAGAAAGAAGCTCACTTTCAATCATCATTTAGCACCTCTGTTTGCTATATATTGAACAGTGTAATCGTTTTTTTATCATCGAATAACACACTTTCAATCATCATTTAATTTCCAATATTCTCAGCTAAATTGAGCTTTTAGCTATGAATAACACACAAGTATGCCTTAAGATTATATTTTCTTTACATTTTGTCTTTGACCCTCTATTGCCGTTGGTTTGATCTTATATACAATTCTTAACTGTGTTGTTTTTGACATTTAGTGTTGTTGATCATAAAGAAACAGGAAAACATCATCTTCGTTGATTCATCAATTTAGTGTGAAAATTACTTCAACTAAATGGTAGGTATTAGAAGTTTTTGCAATTCTCAAATTTTGTTCTATGGAAAGTCCATGAATTAGGTGTTTAATATACTATATTAAGTCTCTAGGATAGTAGTTCGTTTTGATTTTCTTTTCATGCAGCGTATCGATAAAGGAAGGTAAATGTCTTACATTAGCTGCATGTTTTGACTTTGCCTTTTCACTTTGCATATTTCTTAAGATTTTCATGTTGCATTTGTTTTTTTTTTTAGATAAGCAAGAGATATATTGAAACCGAGCACAAGTCGTGCCCAAGAGATACAATGGTAAGGGGAGGGCCTCCTCAAAACCTCCCAGAGCCAAAACCCCCTTGGGAAAAAGACCGCAGTAGGAAAAAAAGACTCTCACACAAAAGATGTGCAACAATGGCTAGCCCATTGCTTCTCCCCTTTCTAAACAATGTCAATATTATTACACCAGCCTTACATGGAATTATAACATAGATAAACACCCAATTGGGAAATTATACCAATCCGCCCAAGACGCCTTGCATTTCCTTCCCTTCCTTGCCTTGAACCAGCTCCATGCCAAGAACTTAGCCTCCAACACTATGTTTGAAACAGAAGCAACCTCACCACTGAAGATTACCTTATTCCTTGCTGTCCATATGCACCAAATTACCGCCATCCATATGAGATGTTTAACTCCTTTCAACCTTTTTCCTTTTACCAACCTCCCAAATTCTACAAAATGATGAACTACCATAGTTACTTCATCAATCGAGGATCCCAACCAATTGAAAATATTTCTCCAAATGCACTTAGTCACCTCACACGACACAAACAGGTGATCCACCGTCTCCTCTTCTCTAAAGCACAACACGCAACAGAGCTCAAATTGTGATTGGATAATTCCCCTACATGCAATGCAACTCTAGTAGCAATCCTGCGCAACAAAACTCTCCAAGCGAATATTTGAACTTTGGGCGGAACGTCACATTTCCAAATTTTCCTACATCTTTGGCTGCTTTGATCTTTGCAAAAAACCATTACCTGCAGAAAAATTCAGCAGACAATCATAGCATTTACTCACCGAAAATCCTCCCGCATCATCCGGAATCCAGGACCACTTATCCGCGCGCTGGGACAACACAACGGGCAGCAGCAACTGCTGCGTTTCTGCAGCAGCCACTGCTGCACCCGAAACTTCTGCAGTTCGGTCTGCAAATAACAGCAACATCCCCTCGGTTTGAAAGAAAAACCAGCGCCAACCGTCGACCGACCATCCTCCAAATTTATCGATTGTTTCCTCCTTATACCTGCAGGCGTTATATAAATATGGAAATAACTCTCCAAGGTATCCCTCCCTAGCCAAGCATCCTTCCAAAACCTCACCAAATTTCCTTTACCCACTTTAACTTTAACTAATTGATGGAACCACTCCTCTTGTAGATTATTATCCAATCCTAGCAAACATAAATCCCTCCACCATAATGATTTTTTCTCCCATCCTCTTTTATTTTCAGCCATATCGGGCCATCTCCCCCGCAACCCATACCTCTCCGTTAAGATTTCCTTCCATCTCGCGTTTCTATCATCACCCAATAATCTCCACCGCCATTTAGATAATAGAGCAATGTTGAATAATTCCAAATTTTTAACGCCTAAACCCCCTTTATCCTTTGGTAGACAAATAGTTTCCCACTTCACCCACGCCAACTTCCTAGTCTCAACATCCCCCCCCCCCCCCATAGGAACCTTCTCTGAATCTTTGTAATTTCCGCAATAACCTTTTTAGGAGCTTTATAGAAAGAAAAAAGATATAAGGGTAAAGAAGCAAGCACCGAATTTACTAGTGTTACTCGACTCCCTATAGATAATTGCCTACTCTTCCAGCTATTAAGTCTTGCTCTCATAGAGTCAATGACTGGTTGCCAAGTACTTGCTCTACGTGGATTTGCCCCAACCGGCACCCCCAAGAACTTGAAAGGCAAAGCCCCTTCCTTGCAAGCTAGATATTGAGAAAACCCCTCCATCATTCTTTCATCAACATTCAGCCCAAAAACACTACTTTTTGCAAAGTTCACCCTTAGCCCCGAGACCATTTCAAAGCTTCTTAAAATCGCCTTCCAACACCGAATACTCTTATCTCCCCCATCACAAAATAGAATGGTGTCATAGGCAAACTGCAACAATTCCACCGATAAAGAATTACTAACACTAAACCCCTGAAGTTGATTTGCCTCCACAGCTTTTTTCACCAACCCTGCTAGTCCTTCCGCCCCAATCAAGAACAAGAATGGTGCTAACGGATCCCCTTGTCTCAAACCTTTCTGTGCCATAAACTCCTCCGTTGGACTCCCATTGACTAAGACCGAAATAGAATTTGAAGCAATACAAGCCTTCATCCATTTCCTCCATTTCTCCCCAAACCCCATCCTACCCAACATATACTCCAGATAAGCCCAGCTGACCGAATCATATGCCTTTTCGAAATCCGCTTTCATAATCACACATTTCTTATTTATTCTCTTGGCCATATCCACAATCTCATTGGCCACAACCACTCCATCAAGAATATTCCTTCCCGCAAGAAAAGCACTTTGATTTTCCGAAATCACCCCTTTTAGAACCTTTTTCAATCTGCCTGCTAAGACTTTCGCAAGCATCTTATACAAACAGCCTATAAGAGAAATAGGCCTATACTCCCCAAGCCCTTGTGGATTGCTGTTTTTTGGTATAAGTGCAATGAACGTCGCACTCACCGCCTTAGGTAGACGTGCGCTCCTATGAAACTCTTCAAAGAACTTCACCACCTCTGTTCCAATGACCTCCCAGCACTCCTTTATGAACTTAAAGTTAAACCCATCCGGTCCCGGACTCTTATTACCATCACACTCCCAGACCACTTCTTTAATTTCCTCCAAACTGAATGGTTCGATTAGCAACTCATTTTCAAGCCTAGTTATTTGGTTAAAATTTACCCCGTCTAGTGTAGGCCTATGATAGTCCTCCTCTTTGAATTTCCCTTCAAAATGAACTTTAACCGCATTCTTCACTCCCTCTACACTTTCTATCCACTCCCCTTCCACCATGATCTTCATCAATTGTGTTCTTCTCCTATTCCCTCTTATACAAGCATGAAAGAACCTACTATTCGAATCACCTTCAGCTAACCATTTTACTCTTGCCTTTTGCGCCAAGAGACTTTCCTTCGCATGTAACTCCTTCCAGAACTCATCATTCAGCATATTCCTTCTCTCATCATCCACCCCACCCCCTTCCGATGCCAGTTTCTCCACCTCATTCAGATCCCTAATAATGTTTTCAATTTTGAGGTCTTTATATCCAAACACCTCCCGGTTCCATACTCTCAACTTTTCTTTCAACAGTTTCAATTTTTCCTTTACCACAAACGAAGCACTCCCTGAAACCTGAAATGATTCCCAACAGCCTTTGACAAACTCCATAAAATCCTCATGCTCAAACCAACAATTGTTGAACCTAAAAGGTTTAGGCCCCCAATTCTGAGTCGAACACACCAACCATACCGGGCAATGGTCTAAAATCTCTCTGTCACCTATCCACTGAGCCTTGACATTCCAGCTAGATGATAGCCCCTCTGTCAATAAGATCCTGTCTAGTCTGCTCGCCCTCCCCTCCGCACCAAAACATGTAAACTTCTTGCCCAAAGCGGGTACATCCACCAATTCCATGTCCTCCATGAATGACAAAAATTCCCTGGCCTCCAGGCAATTAAAACTAGATAAACAACAGCTTCTCTCGGCTCTAGATGTGACAGCATTAAAGTCCCCTGCAATACACCATTCTCCTTTCTCAAAACCTACCTTAATGTTCCTCAAATTATCCCACAACCTCCTCTTACCAGTCATATTGCACGCAGAGTATACATTCACCAAGTAAACATACCTGCCCTTGACATTCGCGCAAATCCCAACAAAGTGTTCCCCCGAGAAAGAAAACATTACCTCCAGTATTTCTGCCCTCCAAATGATCAAAAGTCCTCCTGACATCCCGTTTGCATTTTTACTAATCCGATCATAATCGAGTCACCCCATATACTACACCACCACGCGTTTGACAGTTCCATCGCTTTTAGTTTCTTGAATCATACAAACTTCAAACTTCTCTTTTACTACTAATTTCTTAAGACGCTTTCTTTTCGCAGCGCCCCCCCACCCTCTCATGTTGAAAGTTGCAACCTTCATTGAGAACCCTTTCTTTTCCCCTTCCTTCCATTTGCCAATTGGTCCCTGGCTTCCAGGGATCTAATTCTATCAGCATATTCCTCATCACTTCCTTTGCCACAGACACCTAACTTCTCTTTAGCAAATCTCCACTCATTTTATTTTTGACGGGCAATGGCTTAAGTAGTTTTTTAGCCTTTTTTCAAATCTAGAGACAAATTTATGAAATCCGCAATTCTCATGTTGGTCATGTCTTATGATCCTCTGGATTGTTGCTCACACTCTGAATTTATTTGGAGCTCTTTTCAAGATCATATTTTTATCAAAAATGTTATTTAGACATAGGTTTTTAGACAAAAATCGACATAAACCAACTTACAACACCAATTAACCAAGTTTTTTAGACTATTTAGCCAAGTAAAAATATTACCATCTCTCCATCAATCAATTGTTATGAGCTTATATAATGAAACAAGGTCCGAAAGAATGTTTTTTACAAACTGGAGAAGGGGCAAGAGTAGAGGAATTCAGTCCCTGCTGAGATCAATATTCAACAAGCAGTGGTAAAGGAAGAATTTGACCTATAAATCAACATGAAACAAATTGGGGTGGTAGATATGACGTAGTCGTTGAAATATATATAGATGAAATAACATTGTTGGTTACGTTGGCAGTTTTCAACGACATGAATATGCCGACTCGATCCTAAGTTCGAATTCAGGTGTGTTTGGGGTGATAGTTTGTGGTAATTATTTGTCATTTTGTCTAAATTAACTATAGTTTGTGGATATTTAAAAATGTTTCATTTGGTATTTTCAACACTAAAAGTAAATGCGTATATTAGTTACCTGAAAGTAGGAGAAAGATCATTATTATAGGAAAACTTACTTTGAGAAAGATAGGCATGAACCAATAAAAATCTAAATTGCGAGTACCAAATGCATAACTGGGTGAACGGTCATGATAATAAAGGAAATATAAGTGATGGATGATTCAGTCCCAAGTATGTAGTTTGATATAGGTAAGTTATGGAAGAAGTTTGAAGCTGGAGATTGTGACCGACGACTCATTATAATCATTACTCTCTTATGAACCATTTTTCTATGTTTGAAGGATATATTACACTAATAACTTGATAGAGAGTGCCAAAATATCTTTTTAAACACTACTATACTTCAGAGCATGGTATAAGAAAGTATAATCAAGAACTATACCACAAGAAAAATTTAACTAAACTCCACTCTCCTTTTATTTATTATAGCTGAAAGGAATAGACATTCATCAGTGAAAGGTGTGGTCCAACAAGCTAGCCAAAACATAACAACAGAGGATGCATTCATCTCGTACAAAAGAAGTTGGAGATCCTACAACAAAATTCAATTTTAGTATTCGGAAACATCAAAAAAGTGCAATAAGAATGGAATAAACCACTTATATGGCAATAAATGGACAAGTAAAAAATATATAGAGTTTTTCATTTCTACACTGGGAAAGTAAAACAAGTAATTAGTAACAATTTAATGTAATGCAGAGCAGGTAATTATATAGATAGATTAATTAACTTACTGGGAGCAATATTAATTATACGAGAAAGATATTGCCTTTGATGACTTAATTTTGAATTCTATGGTAATGGAAGAATGAGTATACCCCAAATATCAACAAACAGTATGAAATGCAATACAACTTGTACAAATGCTTTAAATGATGGTAATAAAACTTTCAATCTTCTTTTAGAGGAAAAATTGAGTTGTTACTATGTTATATTAATAGTCAGTGTGCTCTATTTATAATTTAGAACAGTGGATTGCTTGTTAGTGGTATTATTAGGTAAGTTTCCAGCGTTTTGTTCAATAAAAACGCATTCGAAGATGATTCAATTAAACCACAAAAATGAAAATAAGAGCATGAAAGAACAAAAGTACCTTATTTTCATTCATCACTCTAGAGCATTGAGGCACGTACACTCAGCGCTCCCAGCACATGAAGATTCTGAGTATCAAAGCGTTCAAGAACCTAGAGTAGGTTTCTCTCCAAGAGGGTATTAGTAATATTGAGCCAATGAAGCTACAAAAAGCTGTGAAGAATCCTATCCCCATACTCATGTATAATGCTTCCAAAAACACCGAGCTATCATCTTCTGCATGTAATATTGGTGGATTTTGATGCTCTGTTGGATCTTCTCCTGGACATTTTCTATCAAGTGGTTTCCCACAAAGATTAGAATTTCCTTCGAAACACGAAGCATTAAAGCCCTGCAACTGCGTTCCAGCGGGAATTTTTCCATAGAGGTGATTTCTTGACAAGTCCAACATAGAGAGACGATCAATATGAGCTAGGCTGGAAGGAATTATGCCGGAAAGAAAATTTCTTGACAAGTCAAGAAATTCTAGTGACTTTAAGTTTCCTATTTTTGAAATGATTTCTCCAGAGAGATTGTTTCTTGATAAATTTAAGGAAACCAATCCAAATAAGTTCTCAATGTCTGTCGGTATTTCCCCTGTGAGATTATTGCTTGAGAGATCAATGCTTTTTAAAAACTTAACTTCAGTTTGGAAGTCATGGTCTACACCTTTCCACATCAGGAATAAGCGCAGGTTCGCACCGTTTTCAAACCAAGTGTCTGATGGGCTCATGGTGTCCTTAGCCATTGAAGTAAAGTTGCTAACACAATGAGGGATTCTTCCTGATAAGTTATTTAGAGACAGATCCAAGACATGAAGTTCTCTCAAATAACAGAGATTTGAAGGTATACTTCCATAGAAGTTGTTGAATCGAAGACTTATTAGTAGAAGCTGTAAGCTCTCTCCAATCCATAAGGGAAACAGACCATAGAACTTATTTTCACTAAGATCCAACCATACCAAATTGTTTGACAAGCTTTTCAAGGAGGAAGGTAGTTGTCCATTCAAACTATTATTTCTTAATATCAAAGCCTTTATGCGAGTAAGGGCACCCATTGAGAACGGAATGTTTCCCTTCAACTTATTATTGCTCAAGTTAACAAACTCTAATGAAGTTAGATTATTCCAGCAGTCAGGCAACTCACCCTTTAATCGATTGTTTGACAAATCTAAAAATTGTAAAGAGCTGATCTTAGTGTTGCTGCATCCAAAGGAAACTAAATCTGAAAATATATTATTGGAAAGAAACAGATATCTTGTTTGAGATAAGAATGGTGGAATTGAACCTTCAAGTTGATTTGAACTCAAATCTATTACAGTTGTGCGAGTAAGATTGAGCTCCAAATTGGGAATCTTACCGATGAGATTGTTGTTTGAAACATACGAAGTCCTCAACATTTGTAATTTGCCCCAAAACCAAAGAGGTATTGGACTTGGATCCAGATTATTACCATTATTTGAAATGTCGAGATCGTATAAGTGGTCTTGAGTGCGGAGCCAGTTAGGAAATATTGGATTAAGATTGCAAGATGATAGACTCAAAAGTTCCAATTGGAAAGGAGGAATCCAATCATCAGTAACCTTTACCGTGAGTGAGTTATAAGACAAGTCCAACCCTACTAATTTGGAAAGGTTAGTGAAATGGGACTCAGAGACATAACCTTCAAATGAATTTCCACCTAGCTTTAAATACTGTAACTCCGTTAAAGATCCGATGCTTGTGGGTATATCTCCAACTAATTGATTTCCATCCAGAAATAGTGATTCCAAAGATGGAAAGACTAAAAGGTTAGGCAACGTGCCAGAAAACTGATTTCCCGATAAGGAAAGGCCATGCAACGAGGATACATTTCCAATGCATTTGGAATAGTTGTGAGTAAGCTCTCCACTCAAGCTATTTCCAGATGCCCAAAATGATCGCAACGTGCACATATTCCAAATGGATTTGGGGATCTTTCCTTGTAGACTATTTTGTGAGATATCGAGACTTACTAGTGAATGCATTGTGTTGCCAAAATCATTGGGAATACTACCTCTTAACAAGTTATTGTAAAGGTGAAGGTGTTGAAGATTGGAGCTGAAGTTAAGCATCCCCCACTTGAATATAGTTGATAATGACGTCAAATGATTGCCAGAGAGGTCGAGCAGAGCAAGTGAAGTGGAGAAATTCAACTGGGAATTAGACAGAGGAAAAATATCTGCATCTGAAAGGTCGCAGTCTCTTAGTCGTAGTTCTTCAAGCATTGGAAGCTTCTGTAGGAATTGCAGGTTGTGATGAGAAGAATCGTTGAGACCACGAATTCTAATCAAGTCAAGAGTTCTCAAAGAAGTGAGGTTGGATAACCACTCAATAGTGCCAGGAAAAATATCTGCATCTGAAAGGTCGCAGTCTCCTAGTCGTAGTTCTTCAAGCATTGGAAGCTTCTGTAGGAATTGCAGGTTGTGATGAGAAGAATCGTTGAGACCACGAATTCCAATCAAGTCAAGAGTTCTCAAAGAAGTGAGGTTGGATAACCACTCAATAGTGCCAGGAAAAATATCTGCATATGAAAGGTCGCAGTATATTAGTCCTAGTTCTTCAAGCATTGAAAGCTTCTGTAGGAATTGTAGGTTGTGATGAGAAGAATCGTTGAGACCACGAATTCCAATCAAGTCAAGAGTTCTCAAAGAAGTGAGGTTGGATAACCACTCAATAGTGCCAGGAAAAATATCTGCATCTGAAAGGTCGCAGTCTCCTAGTCGTAGTTCTTCAAGCATTGGAAGCTTCTGTAGGAATTGCAGGTTGTGATGAGAAGAATCGTTGAGACCACGAATTCCAATCAAGTCAAGAGTTCTCAAAGAAGTGAGGTTGGATAACCACTCAATAGTGCCGCCATTTTGGTTGTTGATTATAAGAGATATATATTCCAGAACAAGACTTTCAACATGACCTGTTTGATTGTTGCACTGAATTCCATCCCATTTGCAGCAATCTGCATTTGGATGGTCCTTCCATGTAGACAGTTCATCAAATTGATCATAGACGCCTTGTTTGAAGGTCAGGAGTGCATGTCTCTCCATCTCTTTGCACTTCATTTCACCACCATCCTTGGAAGCCGAGTTAATGAACCCAAGAATGGAGGAGAACACCAACAATGCATGGAAGATAAGAACAATATAGCTTCTCATCATAATTCCACCAAGAAAGCATAAAGATATTTTGTTAATACTTTTTTTTTTGGGTGAGAGATATTATGTTAATACTTCAGCAATATCCCTCTTTATAAATTGATCGTACCGTGTGGAATGGGAAAAATGAATCACAACTTGGGTCCATTAAGAAATACACAATAAAGACTCGTAAGAAACAAACAAATTACTAGAAACACACAAATAATTTCATAGAATTTGAAGAAAAGAAATAGCTTAATTCATTGCTTCATATAGTCACCGCCATACATCAAAACATATATGTGGTTCAAAAAGTATATTAATGGAAATAACATAAATATTTTTTGAAATGTATTAAAAATATTGCATTATTTATGTTTTGTTTTGTACTTAAAGGTTTGTATTTAAAAAATAATGAAAATAACTATTTTTTTTTTACGTTCTTCATAGAAAATATCTTGGTTTACTGATGAAAGGTTGGTCTTGTATGCAAGGACGTGTCTCACATTCCACAATAACGTGAGCTTAAATCTCATTATTGGTGTGATAACTTTGTTGGTGTATAATATCTTACTATCTTTGTTAGTGTTCTTTGAGCTTAATTTGTACTTTCCTAGTTCTGGGAACCCACCAAGAACAAATTTGCCTAAAGTTTAATTTTCTCTTTAAAAAAATGAAATATATTGGATCTATAAAAATTAGCAAAATACTCGTGCATTTAGATTAGTTTCTCTTTTATTATACATTTTATGAAATATATTAGGCAAAATTACATCAGAGAACATTTAAATTATTTATTTATATAAAAGTTGGTAGCTTTTAAGTTTTTGTAACAAATAGACCTAATATTGATGTAGATTGTGGCTTTTAGTAAAAAGTCATTGATTACATCAAAATACACCAAAATACGCTTGGTTGCCTTCAAAATACATAAAATTAAAGTAATCACAATATATGCTCAGAGAGTAATCACTAAAAGGCTCATTATTAAAAAAAACTAAAAGGACCAACTTATTACAAATAAATAACTTAAAGGTCTTACAGTGTAATTTCATTTACATATTAGACAAAATTACATCAGAGAACCTATACCAAGAAACTATACCAAGAATAAATAATGTTTCATCATCTTGACTTAAAAGAATACTCATTTATAAAAAGTAAATATATCTATAAAGTAAAATTCTAAAATAAACACACTAATGACATGTATTTTTCTAATAAGACTCAAAAGTAAAATAATGATTTTTAAAAATAAAGACATTAATTGTAATGCCCTCAATTTTCTATATAGACCTATACATGTTTCTTTCACGTATTGTATTCATGCTAACACATGTAGACCGGGTCTCATAATGAATTGGTCAAACACGTTTGGAATAAAAACAAACGAGTTAGTTCCCGTGTCCCCTCTTTCATTAATCACCACCACATCATTGCTTTCTCTTTCTTTTAATTCACCAATGGTACTCAAAACCCCACTTGTTTCTTCCAGCATGCAAATGTCCATGATGTCATTAAAACCCAACACTTCACACTCACCGCCATTATTAACCTCTGTAAATGGTCCCAATAACATGTCCTCGTCATTAGTTTTTTTCTCACCGTCAAGGCACGGTAACTGAAACTCATCTCTATCATCATGATGATGATGGGAGCTATTAGAACATGAGACATTCTTCTTCTCGGTCTCAATGGCCAAGCGGCTGGTTCTGCCACGTTTGCGTTTGGGAGGTGTGTCCACTACTACCATGATTTCTTCTTCTTCTTCTTGTTGTAAGGGAACCACATTAGGAGGAGTAATTTTTGTCTCTCGGAAAGTGTAAACTTTTCTGCTCAAATGAGAATTCCAGTGATTTTTTATCTCGTTGTCTGTTCTGCCTGGCAAATGACCTGCTATTAAAGACCACCTGAAAGAAATTACCAAACCCAATATCACGAAATATCAGATATAGTAAATTTGAATTCAATTAAAAATGCAGATAAATTGATTTTTCCAAATTAACTAACGTGGTTTAGAAACACAAATACAGTATACTAGGACGATTACCCGTGCGATGCGATTTTATGACAATGTTTTTCTGAGATGCGATTCGAAAAAAATCAACATTTTATAAGGGGTATAAAAATACGCAACACATATATATAAGGCGAAGAAGGCAACAATAAATTTGGTGGTGGGATGAAAGGCAACAATGTCGATCCAAAAATATAGAGTGGGGTATATTGGTAAGCGAGTGCAGTATAAAATGAAGTACATTTTGATAATAAAAAAAAGTGTTGGACAAAAAAAAATTTGTCAGGGGTATGTCGGTCCAAAAATAATTTGGGAATTTAGGGATAACCGAATTGAAGAGACGAAAAAGGGAATTGAAAACGATTTTAGAATTTCACCGAGAAGAAGAATCAAGAATCGAGATGCAAAAATGCAAAGGCGAATCGAAAGGAAGAATCAATCGGTGAGAAGAGATCAATCGGTGTGAACAGGAGAGCTCGATGAATGAGCTCACGATACCATCTTGCAATTGGAGCTCTGATAGAAGAAAGTGTAAAGAAGAAATTCCATTGATGTGAAAAATGAAACTTAACTTGATAGTTTCTGTACAATTCCAGCAATATATACTGTACATGCTTGGTAACTAACTGTAACAATATTGTAAAAACTAACTAAGCTGACTAAAACTATCTTTAACTATTAACTAAGGTCAGCAATACAAGTCTATATTAACTGCAGTAACATGAACAAACTATACAGCTGGTTAACTTGAATTTACAATATAACAATATAACTTGTCTTCAACTAACAATAATTCCACCAAGAAAGCATAAAGATATTTTGTTAATGTTTTTTTTTGGTGAGAGATATTATGTTAATACTTCAGCAATATCCCTCTTTATAAATTGATCGTACCGTGTGGAATGGGGAAAATGAATCACAACTTGGGTCCATTAAGAAATACACAATAAAGACTCGTAAGAAACAAACAAATTACAAATAATTTCATAGAATTTGAAGAAAAGAAATAGCTTAATTCATTGCTTCATATAGTCACCGCCATACATCAAAACATATATGTGGTTCAAAAAGTATATTAATGGAAATAACATAAATATTTTTTGAATTACTACAACAGAATCTAGTAGATGGGTTTTTTTTTTTTTTTTATCCATGTAGGCGTGACTTTGAGTATTCTTGAAGGTGTATGGCTCGCTATTCACTCCAACAATGGGTAGCGCTCCTAAAAACGCCACCCATTGCAAAACACGTCCTCCCTAATACTTAGCGCTTTTTAAAAAGCGCTGAATATATCATAAGCGTCCTCCCTAATACTTAGCGCTTTTTAAAAAGCTACTGAATATATCAAAGCGTCCTCCCAGATACTTAGCGCTTTTTAAAAGCTACTGAATATTACCCTATATACCCAGCCGCTTTATTAAAAGCGTGAGTATTGCCTATTTTAGTTACTAAATACCCAGTGACTTTATTAAAAGCTACTGAGTATTGCCTATTTGTGTTATTAAATACCAGTAACTTCATCAAAAGCTACTGAGTATTGTCTAAATTTTTTTTTTTAATTTTTTCTGTTTTGTGTGTTTTCCTTTTTATATTTACAAATTACATGCATGTACCAATCCAATCCAATACATAATAACAGAATCAATTTGCTAAGAGGAACACAAATTACATATAATGAAACAAATTACATAAGAGGAACCAAAACAAAATAGCTAAGAAGTTTCATTATCTAATTCATATGTATCCAAAACAAGCTATCAAGTTACAATATTATGAACCAAAAACTAGCTAGGCTAACTTATTTGTATCCAAATGAAACTTTAAAAAAAAGCGGGAGAGATGATCGCACCATTCTCCCTAAGCTCAAACAATCTGCTCAACAGAGTATGTGTTGCTTTGACAATCGCTAAAATATTGAAATTATATAAATAAATAAAATTAGAATTGAAATGGTTAAATATTGGAAAGAACCACTATTAAATCGAAATCATATAAAAATATATTATAAGTAGATACATTCTTTGGGGATAGTCGTTTTCTTTGGGTAATAATATCCTTCATATATTGCATGACGTAATACCCACAATCAATGTTATTCAATTGTTTAGGACACTACAAAACATAATTAGATTAGTTAATTGTTAAATTGAGTTGAATATAGTTTTTGACAAAATAATGTAATGTATAAGTTAGAAACTTACAACTATTGGTAACCATTTGACCGTTAATTTATCCACTCCCCAATATGTCCTTAAACCATTGAATAGAATGTCATATAACTATATTAATAACAATATATACATATATAAGTAAAAGTAAGAAATGCGAGAATGACACAAAATAAACACACACTGTTAAAAAGCTCCACAAACTCCATGTGGTTTTTGTAATGATTTTGAAGTGAGTCAAGGTAATACACGTTTTTTTTTCCTAGGATTAATTGCATACAAAACCCAATGTCTCCTACAAAAAAATTTAGGAATAAGTAATTGACTACTATTAAAAAAATGCATGTTATATAAGAAATAATGAGTAAAAATTCTTACCCTAGATTAACAGGTGCTAGAAGTAAGACATCATCATCACTTCTATTTTGAGCTTCAATGAAGCGGTCATTGACATAAGTTTGAGCAATGACTGGTTTTGTTCCACAAGTGATTGATAATTTTGCGGTGGGATTCACTTGATGAAAGGTTGTACTTTAGGACTCAAGAACAAATATCTACGTGTATGCATTGGAAGGGACCACAATGTCCTCGCATACAAGTACCTACATTTAGATATATAAATATATATATATATATAAATTAAATTAACGATATAATAAAATTAAATCGACAATGTCAAATAATAAATTACATAGTACACGACATATATATTCATAACCATACAGGGTTGCCTCATCCGCATCACATACAAAGACGGATATCCTCACGTCCGACTATATGAGGCATGCCAACTCCAAAAATTTCTTCATCAAAATTTACGATAAGCAATTTGTCTTTCATCATGTATTTCAGATGCTGCGTCGGCCTCACCAATCTTCATATAAGCTTCAATGGAAGAGGAAGAGGCGGGTGAGACACAATTGGAGAAAGGGTGGGATGAGTCACTTGGCGAGAAGAGGAGGGCTGATCGGTCACTTTTGGAGGAGAGGCGGTGTGAAACTTCTACATAAGGGGTGTGGTGAGACACTTTTGTAGAAGGGGTGGATCGAGACACTTTCTTGCCAATAGATATTTCCTTGCCAAAGACTTTTCAAAGGAGACCTTTTTTTGCTTAGGTAGACACTTTCTTAGATTTTTCATTTTGGCGCATCTATGTTTAAACAAAAATAATTACTTAGTTAGCACAAATTATATGACAAAAACTATAATTAGTTAGTTACAAATATATTGCCACTTACAACGACAAGGGCGGATGGCCATGCCACAAAGGTACCAGCTGCTTGTGACACCACAAGATATCAATATCATCAATCGGAGCAGGCAATGGTGCATCCTCCCTAAATGGTACCGCAACTCGACTCTAACATGATTTGGAGGTAGGGGTAAATTGTGCATCAAAGGACCCAATTCGTTACATGTAGCCAATTGCAACCATTTCATGTGGGTTTGAGATATACAATTCACACTCACACTCATTGTTGTCCTAAATCAATTATAAACCACAAAATAATAAAGACATTATTTGATGTTATATATATATATATATATATATATATGTACAATAAATCAATTATAAACCACAAAATAATAAAAACAATTAATACCTTAGTTGTGGCATGGTGCATTTATCTCGTAATTGCTATGTGTAGTGAGGGGTTGGTCTTTGGTGGCATAACATGGCCATAAAGTGATCGCATATCATTAAGTTGAGCTTGCAAACTTTCATACAATGCCATCATCTTTCTCGGTGGTGGACAGATCATGATTCTCATCATAGACTTTCTGTTTTGGTCCAAAGTACTCGGTTGGTGCTACTCCAAATCCAAAGACCCTCATGCGACCCGAGTATTCTTCTTTACCTAAGGCACGTGTAAGGATTTCTTTTTGAGCAATCGGTGAGCTCTCCCCGTGACACTCGATCGTGATATGGCTTCTGATTCACAAAACAAAAGTATAATACATTATAAAAATCATAAAAGTTACAATTAAAATCGGTGAGCTTGAATTTAGGAAATACTTACAATTCTTTCCGACACCTCCTTAGTTTTAGGATCAACAATCTCCTTTTCTTTGTTTAGTCGAGCCTCTACCCACAAAACATGTCGCTCAACACCTTCTTTAGTAGGATCTTTCCCACTCTCCACCAACTATATTTAAATTTACCAAATATTAAGAAACTATTTATAAAAAGTTTCATGAAACTAAAAAAATCAAGCTTATTGTGCCTTACCAATCTCTCTTCAATATGTTGATATGGAGTAGCACCGCCTCTATAAGGATACTCACAATTGAAGCACACTTTCGATTCACCTCACTTGCTTTCTATTAAGAGAGATAGTATATACATTAATGTATAATAGATAATTGTCAAATATAAAAATATGTTATAACTTAATAGATAGTAGCACTAACCAAGAATTTTGGATCTTCAGTGCGTCTCCTAACAAATGTCTGCCAATCCTCCTCTGAAATAAACCCACTATATATTGGTGGAGGATTCCAATTGATGTTTCCATTATCATCTTTAAGCCAAGTTTTTGTTAATGTCGTTCTGAAATTTTTATGTAACTTTCCGGCTTCCTTCATTATCCAGTCCTTTTTAGAATCATCCACATCAAAATATTTCTGCTTATGCACATTAAATGAAAATCATATAAATAAATTTATATATATATATATATATGGGACTACAAAATTACTAAATAAGATTACCAAAAAGATCTAAAATTATATACCTGTATTGTTACCCACAACTCATGTTTTTGTTTCTCCAAAACGGGATTCTTTGTGTGAACCCAAGTAGTGATTGTTATTGGTATCATTTGTTTTACCTTACTACCAAGGAAAGTAATCAAATGAGTGTTGTTTTCTCCAATTGGCAGACCCTTAACATTCCATTGGACTCGCATTATATAAATAGTAAATTAGATCACAAACAATTAAAACTTAGTATTGAATGAAGTTAATTAGCAATTAATTAGTATCTTACACTTAATTTTTCTTTTCCTTTACTTAACTTAGGTTGATGATATCCTTTTAACTGTCATTCCACGAGGAGCACGCTACGATATAGTTTGTAACATCATGATCACTTCGCCTCACCGGTGTCATGCCCACTATCACTATGATCTCGCCATCTTACCGCAATAAAACATAATCATTGTTTGTTATATTTATCCATTTAAAAAACATCCAACAAAAAAATAAATAATCAGTCAAAGAAGATGAAAATAAGATCCATGTCTATAAAATAACATCTATGTCGGTTACCTTTTCCTTTTTTTCGATACAATTTTTTTGCAATTCGCTCCTTGGTACTTTGTTTTTGATTGAATCGTAATTCCATCAAGTATGATCCTTTCTAACATACACAACATCCTCTCTATAAGTACTTTCCTCTTCTAGTGATGTCCCCAAGAAAGTGGTCGTCCTCGATACCATCATCATTGGTTTCTTGATCATAAATGTAATTCACTAATTTTTTTGTGTCAAGAAACAATAGACCAATTGATATCAATCGGATCGGTGACATAAAACACTTGTTGAGCTTAGGATGCCAAAATAAAAGGCTCATCTTTATATCCCAACTTCTTGAAATTCACCCGCATGAACCCCGACTCATCAATCAGTAAACCATTATTATTGTCAACCCACTTACATTGGAACACGGACTTCGAAACATGGTGTAATCCAACTCCCATATTTGTTCAATGACCCCGAAGTATGACATATTCGCGTATACGGGATTTTGTCTTTGGCACTTGATGTATGCATAGCTTCGAGCAACAAGAGTCACCCCACTATTTTGCATTTTACTCGATCATCATGGGTTTTTGTATAGAACGCGTAACCAGATTTAATTAGATAGTGGTGTAAGAGAAAACATGCATATTTGGACCTTTTGCTAACCATCTCAATCTTTTTGAAATCGAAGTAGGATTCATAACAAACTCGAAATCAATGTGGTCTTTTAACCACACTATGAAACTCCGATTGTGTTCCTTTGTTAACCAAACTTCACTCTTATATGGGTAATCACTCTTAAGTATGTCCATGTGCTTGGCAACATATGAATCAACCTCACTATCATTGTGCAAAACATATAAGTGTGCTTGATGTAGTTCTTCCCTTGACACCATAACTATTTTATATCCCGACATCCCTTTAGTAATGCTTCCTAAGTGGCGAGACCTTGGAAGTCATGAGAATATTCAAGACTAGATAGATAGGCGGTGCGAGAACTCAATGACTTCTTCAACTATGTAGCGCTCAACAATACAACCCTCGGTCGTGATCGGTTTTTCACATATCCTTTTAATATCTTCATGTAACGCTCAAACGGATACATCCATCTCATGTAACATGGGCCACACAATTGTGTCTCTCTAATCAAATGAACTGTTAGATGAATCATTATGTCAAAAAATGAAGGTGGGAAATACATCTCAAGCTCACACAAAGTGTGATAATTTCTCTTTGCAATGATGGCAACTTTCTAGGGTCAATCACTCTACTACAAATCGCCTTAAAGAAGTAACAAAGTTTGGTTAGCGTGCCGCGCACTTTCTTAGGCAAAATGGATCGTATACCAATTGGGAGCAAATTCTCCATTAGAACATGACAATCATGGGACTTTAAAGACTTTAACTTAAGGTCTTTCATGGATACAAGGTTTGTAACATTTGAAGAATACCCTCTGGAACTTTTACTCCATGAAGAAACTTACAAAACACGGTCTTCTCCTTTTTAGATAGAGTATGAGCTGAGGAGGTAGATATGTGCACGTGTACCCTTCTTTATCGGACCCATTGCGGTCTCAACCCCATACTAAGCAAGTCCAACCTCGAGTTGATGGTATCTTTAGTCTTTCCGGCATATTGAGTAAGGTACCAATGACACTTTCAAAGACATTTTTTCAACATGCATCACATCAATGAAGTTGTCTTACATATAATGACTTCGAAGATGGCAAGTCAAAGAAAATCGACTTTTTCTTCCACCCCGTTTGGCAACCTCTCCCGCAAATGGCTTCCCAAATTTAATGTTCAAATCTTTCACCTTTTCAAACATTGTTCACCCGTCAAAGCCGTGGGAGCTTTACGGGTTCGGTATTCCCATTGAATGCCTTTTTCAGCGATCGATCTTGATGAGTAGATGGCAAAAATCTACGATGACCGGGGTAGATATTCTTCCTACCATGTTCCAACCACATCCAATCGGTGTTATCTTCACATATAGGGCATGCACACCGACCTTTCAGATCGCACCGGATAGATTGCCGTATCTTTGGAAAGTCATTAATTGTGCCAAAAATCATAGCCCTCAAGTTGAAACTTTCTTCTCTCGAACCCATCATACACCTCTACTCCATTCTCCCACATTAGCTTCAAGTCTTCAATTAAAGGAGCCAAGTATACATCAATATCATTTCCGGTTGCTTGGGCCCGAGAAATTAACAAAGACAACATCATATATTTGCGTTTCATGCAAAGCCATGGAGGTAAGTTATAAATCGCTAATATCACGGGCCATGTCTTTGTGGGAGCTACTCAATACCGTGCGGGTTAAAACCATCGGCAGACAATGCAAGTCGTAGGTTTCTTGGATCCAACCCGAAATCGGGATAATCAATATCAAATTTTTTCCATTGCGGAGAATCTGCCGTGTCGTAACATGCCATCTTTAATCCTTTCATCCTCATGCCATGTCAAGTGTTTTGCATCTTCCGAACTACGGTACATACGCCTAAATCGAGGAATTATGGGAAAATACCACAACACCTTTTCTCGGAGCGAGAATCTTTCTTTTTATACCGCGATGCATTACATTTAGGACACGACTTTAAAAATGCATGTTCATTCGAAATAGAATGCAATCATTGGGACAAGCGTGTATCTTCTCATAGTTCAAGCCAATGGACCCTAACATTTGTTTTGCATCATACGTCCAGAAAGGAGCACATTATCCTTCGGCAACATTTCTTTCATAGTGTGAGTAATTCAAGAAAGCTCTTATCCGTCCATCCGTGGCAAGTTTTCAAGTTATACAACTTTATCACGACCAATAATTTTGTGAATTCAGTACAACCTCATACAACGGCGTCTCTGCATCCGTTATCAACTTCTCAAACATTTGAGGACGGTCATTAAGATCGTCTTCAAAAGCCTTTGCCATCTCTTCAAATTCATCCCCAACAAACGTAGGTATTTTGGTGTCAACGGTGCACATCTCTCAAGACTATTACCCATATTCGAAGATTCAACTCTTTCCTCACCATGCATTGTCCAACAAGTGTAAGTTTGATCAATTCCATTACCCTTTAAATGTCCCCCACTAAATGCGCATTAAGCGATTTTACATAGCAACAACGTAAGCGAGGACATATCATATTACTAGATCTCCTAAACGTTGAACAAAGACACGAGTTCACAAAATAATCCACTCCATCTCTATATTCCTTGGATGGACGATTGGCGGACATCCACTTTCTATCCATAATGTCCCAATATCTATAATAAATTCGGATAAGAGAATTTACAATTTTATTGAAGCTAAGACATTCAATCAACTAGCTAGCTAGTTTCAACTAAACAAATCAAAGACTTTGATGTCTTCTATATAGTCATTAATTCTTCATAGAAAATAAACAAAAGAACAAAAAAGTACGAACAAGTGGAAGCAACAACGACAAATATCCAACCATTTGTGAACAACGATCGCTGAAGCTCAGACAAAAAAACTCCCAAAACCTAACAAACAATTTGCATATTCGATTTAGGCATATTTGATTTTACTAATATAGATGACACACACTTTGCTTAAAAACTCTATCATTTGAGAATCAAAATCTCAACAAAACCAAGCAACAAACACATATCAACTAATTTCTCTCCTATCAAACACATTCAACTAATTTTACACATATCAAACACATTCAACTAATTTTACACATATCAAACACATACAAATACATTCAACATATTCCTCTCTTATCAAATATTTTTTTCACACATTCAACATATTCCAATCAAACTACATATTCATCTCCAACCTAACAAAAAACCTAAAAAACAAAAAACAAAATAGAGAACTAACCTTTGAGAGAAGATGAGGACAAGCAATGAGGACTATGGGTGCTAGAGAGGATTGAGACAAGCAATGTGGGTTTTGGGGTTATTGTGGGTTTGGGGGTTTGTGGGTTTGGGGGTTATTGTGGGTTTATGGGTTTGTGGGTTTGGGGTTTGTGGGTTTGGGGTGGTTCTAGAGAATGAGAGTGAGGAGAGTTGAGAGAGGAAGAGCTAATGAGAGTGAGGGAGAGAAGAGAACCGTGAGAGAGAGACGTGAGCGAAAAGAGAGGCGTAAGCGCAGGGGAAGACAAAGGCAACCGAGAGGGAGGTTTGTGGGTGTGGGTTTTCTTGAGAGAGAGGAGAGAGAGAAGCGCGAAGGGAAATGAAAATAAGAAAAGAAAGGAGCAAAAAAAAAAAAAAAAATTAAGGCAATACTCAGCGTTTTTAAAGAAACGCGAGTATATGGTGAGAACAGCGTGACATATGGGGCGTTTGTGCAAAAACGCTGAATATTCCCTTTCGTCATCCAAATACGCGGCGTTTTACAAAAACGCTGAATATTCCCTTCTCGCTATCATCCAAATACGCGCAGCGTTTTACCCAAAAACGCTGAATATTCCCCTTTCTCGTCATCCAAATACGCAGCGTTTTACAAAAAACGCTGAATATTCCCCTTTCTCGTCATCCAAATACGCAGCGTTTTCCAAAAAACGCTGAATATTCCCCTTTCTCTTGATCCAAATAACCGGCGTTTGCCAAAAAGCGCTGATATTATTACCCTTTCGTCATCCAAATACGTAGCGTTTTCCAAAAAACGCTGAATATTCCCTATGCTTTTTCATCTATAGGTGGCGTTTATTAAAAAACGCTGCTTATGGTGGCGCTCTTTTTTAGCCAATCTGGCGTAATTAAAAATATTGCATTATTTATGTTTTGTTTTGTACTTAAAGGTTTGTATTTAAAAAATTATGAAAATAACTATTTTTTTTTACGTTCTTCATAGAAAATATCTTGGTTTACTGATGAAAGGTTGGTCTTGTATGCAAGGACGTGTCTCACATTCCACAATAACGTGACACTACAACAGAATTAGTATATAGGCAGCGCTTTTTTCATCAATGGGTAGCGCTTTTCAGCGTTGCTTAACGTGGCGCTGGGTATTCCACTCCAACAATGGGCAGCGCTTCCTAAAAAGCGCCACCCATTGCCCAAACACGTCCTCAAATAGGCAGCGCTTCCTAAAAAGCGGCGCTATTGCCCAAACACGTCCTCAATAGGCGGCGCTTCTAAAAAAAAGCCCCATTGCCCAAACGTCCTCGGATAGGCGGCGCTCTAAAAAGCGCTTCCCATTGTTTAATTTTTTTAATTTTTTTCGCTTTTGTGTATTTTCCTTTTTAGGGATCGCATTAATTTTGCTTAATTTGGTTTTAGGGATCGCATTTGCAATTTAGGGTTCATCGGTTAGAAATTGGGGATTTGCGATCAATTCAACAATCCGTGTTGAATTGATTCTTAATTCTTTGTGCGTTTCACTCCTTGAGTGTTATAGAATCGATCTTGATCAAAATTCATAATCTGTAACTTGAATTTCACGTATTTGTACATAAACTTTGCATAACATATATGTGCATACTTTTTATCTAAAAAATTGACTAATTAGTATAACTTGTTTCTTAAATGTGAAAAACAAACACCTTGTCATGCATCTTACACATCTCAATCCATTAGCTAAAGCATAGTGCAAAATTGATCACTTGGTAGTTTTGTTTCGAACTCATTCACAACTTCAATTTTTGTTTCTGCAAGTTCCTTATTATTTAGGAGGCAAACCTGCATATGAAAAGAATACAACATCAATCCAAAGCAAGTAATAACAAAAAATGAAAAAGTAAAGCACTTCCATCAGATATGTTAAGCAACAAGACCATAGGAAAGCTATTCTATCCTCTCTGCTTAAATCATAACAGAAATTTTCTATTCTACTATCTCTACTTAAATAATATTATTAGAATAGCTGTTTCCTCTGCATAGCTGTTTCTATTCTACTATCTCTACTTAAATAATATTATTAGAATAGTTGTTTCCTTTGCATAGCTGTTTCTGTTGAGAATTTGAACTAATTCCTATCTGCCAACAAGTTAAAACGATGTAAAAGGGATCTGTCAATCTTTTATTTTTCATTTCTTCATGTAATGAACAATCTAATTTTTTCCTGTAAACTAACCTATTTTTACCTTCAAAAGACACCATGCATAAAAAATATAAGAAAGGAAGAAATCAATATTATTTGAACTAATTCTCACCTTCGGTGTTCATTTGGAGATGAATGAGAATCACTTTGTGGACTTGTCCCGCCAAGTTCCAATGAACCAGCTATAGAGCTTGAAACGCAGAATCCTGCTCACTCTCATTTCCGAATTCTTTCTCTTGAATATTCAGAATCCTTCTAAGCAGCTCCAACAATTCACTGTCATCTTTACCAAGTCTGGTTTGGATAGACACTAGGCGATCCAAAGCCTCCTCGCCATGCATAACATGTGATAAATATCAGTTTCATAAGGAAAAATAAAACCTCATTCACAGACATCATAACATGAAAATGTAGAGCCATCATTCAGAATATCCCAAACACAATTTCTATCAAAAATTTAATTAAACTTTCAAACAAAACAAATATAGAGCCATCATTCACAGACATCATAACAAGCCAATCCAAACGAGTCCTAAATTAATCATGCGTTGATAAGAGTTTGAACTTGTAACCTACACTACAACAGATGAAGCACAGGGATAAAAGCCAAAGTAAACCCCCTATCAGTTCCTACATGTAGAATCACTCTGTTAGATAGCTATTCTTATTCACTTTTGATTCACTTGGCACTAGCTAGCATAAAAACATCATAGGTCTTGAGTCTTGAATTTTACACAGGATTATAATCTTCATCAAGATATGAATCTATAATTTCAAGACATTAGAGTCATGCAAAAATTTTAGAAAACTCACCATTCTGCAATCAATCATACAACATCCAT
Organism: Oxytropis ochrocephala; assembly: GCA_020916435.1. Taxonomy (NCBI): domain Eukaryota; kingdom Viridiplantae; phylum Streptophyta; class Magnoliopsida; order Fabales; family Fabaceae; genus Oxytropis; species Oxytropis ochrocephala. Next base: position 57,098,420 of record CM037090.1, on the reverse strand, counting down.
CAGCACATAGTAAAGTTGGAAATGTGTCAAAGGCATACCCTTTTGGCATTCAGGTCGTTCAGCCAAATAAGAGTCTCCTGTAGATTTTGTGTACGCACGAAGTAATATAATCCACCAAAATCCAGAATCAACAGGAGCAACCCTGCCTATTTGTTAGAGTAGTAGAATACTTTCAACTCCATGTAATTCATATATGTGTAAATACACTTAGTTCATTAGCAATTATGTTCACCCACAACAGCAGGTTTGCTTAGACTGTTACCTGCTAGTGCAGGTCATCTCCTGTAACGCTAAGTGCACCTATATAAGGGCACTCCTACTGTACTATTCATTCACACGAAATACAATCAGATTTACAAATGCTTCTCTCTCTCTCTCTCTCTCTCTCTCTCTCTCTCTCACTCTATCTAGAATCACAACACTATTGCATGCACTTTCACCAAAATCTGCTATCAGGGTTTCATGGTACGTTAAGTTCACATGTTGGAGTAGCAAAGTGTATGGCATTAAGAAAAGAAAAGAAATTACCACCTTTGACACAAGGTTTTCTTTCTTAGACTAGAACAAGGTTAGAGTCACATCAAATAATTATAACAATAATAATGGAAAAACTAAGAATATAGAGTCTCCCAACGTATCAATGCAATGGAAGAATGAACCTGCATAGCAACATATGCATTCTGCAAATGCAAACCATAAGTTAAACACCCCGGTGTAAGTAACTGTGTTTATACTTTATATCCCAATAATAAGATTAAGAAATGTTGCTTACTTCACATTAACACAAACAATATTTCATAAGAGAGTGAGAAACTGTGAGTCACATTACCTCCTCGGGGTTAGGCGCAGTTACACAAATTGCAAATTCTAGTAGTGCCAGACTGCAAAACACAACAGAATGTTCAATAACTAAACAGCCTTATATTCAAAAATTCCACAAAAACTCCACTGACACTATAAACTTAGATTACTAGAAAACAGAAAATCAAATCATAACTTCTATTGACTGATTAACCACACCAACAAAATCATATTCACAAAGAAGACATTGGTCATTAAAATCATATTCATAGATTGTTGGAAAAGATCAATAGAAAGAAATGGTAGGATGAGGAAAAGAAAGAAGGTTAGTAGCAGTACCTCAGTGTGAGTGAGTTATTATGCTGTCCACAATCCACATCAATTTTTTGGCCTTCCATTCTTCTTATTTTCATGTGAAACTGAAGCAGAAGAATTAATGAATATGATTAGACTTCTTCCAGTTTTTGAGGCATAGGTTATGCATATTCAGAATTAAAATTATATAGCAGTTGGGCTAAACTGATTTAGTGGTTGTGATACTGACAAGCACTAACATCTGAATCTCACATGAGATTATCATGTGGTTGGCTATTCTCAAATGATGTGGTCATGTGGAGGAAATAGTAGTTACTTGAACTTCATATTTGCAACACCAAAAGAAGGAAATTTCAGAGCACTACTTAATCATTACGTTATCAGAATTAGAAATTGAGTTATATAACCCAAGCAAAATATGTTGGTGCAGAAAACTTACTTACAACTTGCACCGTCCCTTGAAAAAAAGCAGAAACAAATGTGTAATTACACACATATCAATCATCATAATCATAATTAATCAATAACATTTTAAAAAATTGAATATACTAACTTGTTGGCTAATGAAGGTGATGTAGAACGGTAGCAGGGAACTCCATCATGAATCATGAATAAGATGTATACAAGACTACACAATTCGTAGAACACTTTGTGTGCATACTAATAAATGAAGCAATAAATTGAATAAAAATTAAAGAGAAGTTTTCTTGATAGTGTTAGTTACCAGTACTACAGGACCATCTTGCTTTGCTCTGTACAAAACCCAAAACCTGAAAGAAAAAACAAAAAGGATTAAATTAAAAGATGAATTTAGAGAAATGGATGAAAGAAATTGAAATTAGGGTAAGGGAGCGATAGAGAGAGAGAGAGAGAGAGAGAGAGAGAGAGAAAATGACTGACCAGATCTTAACCCTAATTCATAGCATGAATATCAATTCATTTTGATGATTCGCTGTGGAAGTCCTTCATGAATGAGGTCAATCTCAGAAATCAGAATGAAGGAAAGCAAAAATCTAAAACTAAAACCTAAAATAGAAGACGAAGAGAGGGAGAGGGGGAAGTGGAGGAGCTGACGGCGGCGACGGAGTAAGAGGGGGAGACGAAGAGGGGGAAGACAAAGAGTGGGGAAGAGAGGAGAGAGGGGAAGACGGATTAAGAGGGGGAGACGGAGATGAAGTTGTGTGAGAGAAGATAGAAGGTCCGTGAGAGAGAAAAAAGAGAAAAAAAGAAACTCAGCGCTTTTTAAAAAAAGCGCTGGGTATTGGGAAAACGTGTGATTTATCACCCTGGCGTTTTTAAAAAGCACTGGAATATGGGAGAACGTGTGACCCAATACCCGTTTTTAAAAAGCGGCTGGGTATGGCTAGTGCGTTTAAAGGCGATGGCAAGCATTTTTTAAAAAGCGCTGGGTATGGGTTAATTGTTTTGGCCATCCAGTGGCGTTTTTACTAAAAAGCGCTTATGTATGCGCTCTTTTTGACAAATCTGGCGTAGTGTGAGCTTAAATCTCATTATTGGTGTGATAACTTTGTTGGTGTATAATATCTTACTATCTTTGTTAGTGTTCTTTGAGCTTAATTAATTTGTACTTTCCCTAGTTCTGGGAACCCACCAAGAACAAACTTGCCTAAAGTTTAATTTTTCTTTTAAAAAAATGAAATATATTGGATCTATAAAAAATTAGCAAAATACTCGTGCATTTAGATTAGTTTCTCTTTTATTATACATTTTATGAAATATATTAGGCAAAATTTCATCAGAAAATATTTAAATTATTTATTTGTAACAAGTTGACACTTTTAAGTTTTTTTGTAACAAATAGACCATTTAAATTACCTAACATTGACAGATTGTTGGCTTTTAGTAAAAAGTCATTGATTACATCAAGATACACCAAAATATGCTTCAAAATACATAATTTAAAGTAATCACAATATATAATTTAGAGTAATCACTAAAAGTCTCTCATTACAAAAAAACCTAAAGGGCCAACTTTGTTACAAATAAATAACTTAAAGGTCATAAAGTATAATTTTTTGTCTATATTAGGCAAAATTATATCAGAAAAACCTATACCAAGAAACTATACCAAGAATAAATAATGTTTCATCATCTTGACTTAAAAGAATACTCATTTATATAAAAGTAAATATATCTATAAAGTAAAATTCTAAAATAAACACACTAATGACATGTATTTTTCTAATAAGACTCAAAAGTAAAATAATAATTTTTAAAAATAAAGACATTAATTGTAATTAGGGGTGGGAATAAATTTGACCAGAAATTTAGACTTTGTTTGGCACAGGCCGACCTACATTGAAAATGTTTGGCACAGGCACTGGCCTACATTGAAAATGTTAGGCCTAAGCTTTGGCTTGTGGCTGACGTGAGCCCATTTTCTAGGCGCAGCGCGCCCGACCTTTCTGAAAGTCTGACAAGGCCTGAAAGACTTTTTAAAAGCCTATTTGACTATTTTCTTAAGAAGGCCTCCAACATTTCAATGGTGTAAGCCATTAAAATAGACTAACAACCTAATTTCAATTGAGATCTAACAGAACCTCTTAGGAAAATATCTTTATATGACATCCTATTTAAATTTTATTTTATAATAATAACTTCAACTATGTCAAAAATTTATGTAGGTTAATATGTTTAAACTAACAAAAAATGTTAGCAAAGTTATGACTTAACACAAAGTATCAAAATCAATACAAAATAATATTAGTAATTAAAAACCTAGTTATATTGATTTAAGTAGGCCGACTGCGATAAGCGCAAAAAGCTTTTCGATGGCGCATGGCTTAAATTTTATTAAATTAAATAGGCTTTTAAAAAAAACTTGGCTTTATATCTGTTTTCGAAAAAAAAAACCCAGTGCAGTGCAGTGTCAGTCAGAAAAACTGTAGTAGAGCGCAATAAGCGATCCAGTACTATTCCCACCCCTAATTGTAATGCCCTCAATTTTCTATTTAGACCTATACATGTTTCTTTCACGTGTTGTATTCATGCTAACACATGTAGACCGGGTCTCATAATGAATTGGTCAAACACGTTTGGAATAAAAACAAATATAGCTTCTTATCATAATTCCACAAAGAAAGCACAAAGAATATTAATACTTTTTTTTTGTGTGTGTGAGAAATCTCTATATATTAAACCAAAATCGTTGACTTCATAATTTTTGTGGGAAATTTTTTTCACACACTTTATCAATATACCCCTCATTTTATACCCTACTGTTTACCAATATATCCCCACTCTATATTTTTGGACCAACATACCCCCACTCTATATTTTGTACCCCCCCGTTTACCAATATACCCCTCATTTTGTACCTCACTGTTTACCAATATACCCCCACTCTATATTTTTGGACCGACATACCCCTGACAAATTTTTTTTTGTCCAACACTCTTTTTTTATCTACTTTTGGTGGGAAAATTTTATTCCCACCATTTACCAATATACCCCTCATTTTGTACCTCACTGTTTACCAATATACCCCCACTCTATATTTTTGGACCGACATACCCCTGACAAATTTTTTTTTGTCCAACACTCTTTTTTTTATCCACTTTTGGTGGGAAAATTTTATTCCCACCATTTACCAATATACCCCTCATTTGTACCTCACTGTTTACCAATATACCCCCACTCTATATTTTTGGACCGACATACCCCACTCTATATTTTGTACCCCACCATTTACCATTATACCCCTCATTTTGTACCTCACATTTACCAATATATACCCCCACTCTATATTTTTGGACCGACACATACCCACGATAAAGTTTTTTTTTTTGTCCAAGACTTTTTATTATCAAAATGTACCCCTCATTTTGTACCCCACTGTTTACCAATATACCCCCACTCTATATTTTTGGACTGACATTGTTGCCTCATCCCACCAAGGGCTATTGTTGCATCTTCTTATTATATATCTATATTATATATAACCATGGATTGTCCACCTAGGCATCCATGTCACTATTTACATCAGCACAATTTAATTCCACCTAAGCAATTAACCGCGTGAGTCACTGCCACCTCAGCATGTTATTTCGAAATATATCACAAAAAAAGCAGAAGCTGGGGATCGAACCCATTCCCCCACACTGCCACCTCCTAACATTGACCATTTGAGCTACCACAATTTCATGTTATTAAAGCATATTACATAATGTTTATCCTATTATTTCTTTTATTGCAAAACTTTTTACCTACTTTTTATATCTATTTATTATTTATTTTGATACATGTATATTTGTTATTATATATTACATTTATATATTATATTTATTTACCATCTAATATTTTGTATCACATTCCATAGATTTTATTCTATATATTTACTAACTAGAATATTATTAAATATGAGTTTTTTTTAACAAACGGACAGATTGCCCGAATTTATTAATAAAAAAAAGGAAAAAAACAGAGAAAAGCGAAGGGGGGACTGGACCAATCCTTGCCAACAGAAAAGATCAATATTAAATATGAGTAATTTTATCCATTTCAACCTTTTTTAATTCTCATCTTATAAATAATGTTATATATTAAAAATGTTTGTCACATATTTTTGTATTCAAATTTGATGTATATACAATTAGAATCAACGACTTGATGCACATACAATTAGAATCAATATAACTTTGATCGATCGGTATATTTGTAGTTTACAACGTTTGTGCTTAATATCCTTCTATTCACTACGTTGCACTTAGAAAACAAGTAGAGAGAATAAACAAGATTACAGAGAACATTGATCCTACGGTTGTCAGCGTCAATCGAACTTTAGTCAAAAACAAGCTACATGTCCTTATGCAAAGGTATATTTGCTATATATTTGTAAGTTACTATTTACTAATACTATTTTAGACAGTATAATACTTATAAGTAATTTCTGTTGTAATAACATCTCAATATGAAAATACCCTCGAAATTATATACACGGTGGTTGTCACTACTAAAGTATTATTTGATTAGTTCTTATGTAGTTGTTAAAGTATTTTTATTTATGGGTTGTCACTACTAAAGTATTATTTGATTTCACGGATCTCAAAATTATAATATATATATATATATATATATATATATAAATCTAAATTTAATTTCCTACTATTATACAAATATTTAAAATAGTTGAAGTAATTATCTTACGATTATCTAAACAAATGAATTTGAATAAAATCTTTGTATGAAGTTAATTATACTAGTAGTATATATATATATATATATATATATATATATATATATATATATATATATATATATATATATATATATATATGTGTGTGTGTGTTGCGTATTTTTATACCCCTTATAAAATGTTGATGTTTTTTTGAAACTACATCTATAGCGCATTACATCATCTAAAATGCATCATCTTTAAAATAATCATCTAGTTATGTTAATACTTCAGAAATATCCTTCTTTATAAATTGATCTTATACGTGTAGAATGGGAAAAAGGAATTACAACTTGGGGTCCATTAAGACTTTCTTAACAAAGACTCATAAGAAACAAACAAATTACTAGGGACCACAAATAATTTCATAGAATTTGAAGACTAGGAACTATCTAACTTAAGAAGATAAGAAAAGAAATAGCTTAATTATTTGCTTCATATAGTCACTGCGCCATATTCGCTCTAGTCCCTATTATAAGAAATTTTTTGGATTAAATTTTGGTCCCAAATATAAGAAATTATTCTAGTTTTTAGTGTATATTTATTGCTTAAATACCAATTTGCCGTCATTGAATATTTTTTCTTTTAAGCTTTCAAGGTGAGTGAGAGTAGTGGAGTTATTTCACATTTAGAGTTGAGTGGAGGGTATTTTGGAGACTTTATTTTAAAAAGACAAGAATTAAATGAGTTCATTGGTTGAGGTGATTTTTGTATTTTCTTATTTTAATAAGGATAGGAGAGCTAGAGTACATCAAAACATATATAGTGGTTCAAAAGTACTAATGAAAATAACATAAATATTTTTTGAAAGGTATGAAAAATATTGCATTATTTATGTTTTATTTTGTACTTAAAGGTTTATATTAAAAATAATGAAAATAACTAATTTTTTTACGTTCTTTATAGAAAATATATTGGTTTACAAATGAAGGTTGGTCTTGTATGCAAGGATGTTATAACGTCATAACTTTGTTGGTGGATGATATCTTAGTATCTTTGTTAATGTTATTTGAGCTTTATGCTTTCCCTAGTTATGGGAACCAACAAGAACTAACTTGCCTAAAGTTTAATTTTCTTTTTCAAAAATAATCAAATATATTGGATCTATCCAAAATTAGTAAAATACCCGTACATTTAGACTAGTTACTCTGTTGTTATATATTTTATGAAATATATTAAAGTAATTATATCAAACACAAAGAAATTATACCATGAACATATAATGTTTCATCATCTTCACTTAAAAGAATACTCATTTATAAAAAGTAAATATATCTATAAAGTAAAATTATAAAATAATGGGCGAGTTCGGTTCGAGTCTTCATCGATCGGGTGGATCTATATCTTTGAGGGGGTGAGACGAGGTGTAGCGCTAGATTTAGTCGGGCGCATGATCTGTTTTGGGTACAGAGGGCCATAGGTTATTGACATGTATTTTTCGATGAGACTCAAAAGTAAAATAACTAATTTTAAAAATAAAGACATTAAAAAATTATGAAAATAACAATTTTTATTATATTCTTCATAGAAATTCTAAAATAAATGCAACATAAAAGTAATATGAATTATATATTAAAATAAAATAAAAATATGAAAATAAAAATAAGTAAATAAGTAAATAATTCATCTTTATGAATCTTCAACAAATATCTTGGTTAATTGATGAAGGTTAGTATGCAAGGGTGTGAATCATATATATTCTACAAAAACGTGAGCTTAATTATCATTATTGGTGTGATAATATACTCTGTTTTTGGTAATTTTCGCCTTTAATTTTTGTTCCAAAATAATGGTATTTTATAAAACCAAATGTACAATTCACCAAATTCTTTCAAATATATCTTTTATATTTATTGAGTCTTTTAGGGTATGTTTGGTCGCATAAGTGGGATAGTTCTAATACCTTTCAGGATTTGTATCCTAATCTCTACCATTTGGCAAAGTTTAAAAAAGGTTGTATCAGGGAGCATGGGTATTGGGTTGATAACACTTGACATTGGAATCTTCTTTGGGGTCGTGCTCTGATAGTAGAGGAGAGAGATGACTCTGTTGCTTTTGGACATTTTAAACTCTTTTCATCCCGATGAATCGATGCATGATAGCTAGATGGCAGTGGAGGCTTGATATGTTCCATGCGTTTACGGTTAAATCTTGTTATGCTCTATTGTTGAATCTTTTGCATACTGATAGGTTGGATAGCGACACTCAAAGTGTTTTAGATGAAATGTGGCAGCTTTCGATCCCCACTAAGGTGGGAGTTTTCGGGTGGAGATTGTTATTGGAAAAGCTTCCTACGTACCCAGAATGCTCTTATTTTTAAGGGTATCATTAGAGACCCTCATGGGTCGTGTTGACCTTTTTGTTTTGAGCAGGATGAGACTATTTTTTTTCTTATGCAGGTGCTGTCGATCAGTCTGGTCCTCTATTCACAATTGGCTGGGAAGTGAACCCATAGATTCTCTTGTTGGAGTGACGCATTTTAGGGCCCATGGTACTAGGTTGGATTCCGAGAAGGCTGGGAGATTGAAGTATCTTTTGTGGATGGCAGTCACGTGGTGTCTTTGGATTCATCGTAATCACATCTTTTTAGGGATCAAGTCTTTAAATCCCAAGTGGTTGTCAATCATGTTAAAAATATGTCTTGGAGTTGGTTCATTAGCATCGAAGGTCGCAATTCATCGTTGAAAATCTCCAACTGGTGAGGAAATCCTATTATTTGTATGAATACAGTGTAATTTGGCCTTTTGTCGCATTCTTCTTGGAGTACTCTTTCCTACTTGGTTTTTTTCCCATGAGCTTTTGACCCTAGAAGGTTTAATGAGGCACTTTATATTTGTACCAAATGAGGTACTCGTTTGCATCTCCTTTAATAAAATTTTTGCATATAAAAAAAACAAAGTGATCCGATTAATAGTGTAGCAATCTCTCTTTATAAATTGGTCACAAATAGTGTCGTATAGAAACAAAGAAAATAGGAAGTGGGCCCATTTAATAGAATTTGATGACTAGGCGCCTCTGACATAATATGAAGGGTTTTTTTTTTTTTTTGTACCCCCACCCCATCCCTTCCCACCCCCACCCACACTGAAAACCCCAAAATACCCTTCTGAAAACGTATTTTTTTTTAAAATTTTTTGGCCAATCGTATATACACCTGAGGGGGGTATATATACGACCCTTTTTTTTGCCCATCGTATATACACCTTGGGGGTGTATATACGATTGGCACACCCCCACTTTAATCGTATATACGCCTTGAGAACGTATGAGAAGGGGTATATACGATATCGAGAGATAAGAATGAATGAGAGTATGAGAAGAAAATATATTGAAGAGAATGCGAATGAAGAAGTAAGAAGGAATAGTAATGAAGAAGTGAGAAGGAAGAAGAAAGGGGAAAATGTAGAAGATAGATATATGGAGAATGGAGAGTATGAGAAAGAAGAAGAAAGATAAGATTGGAAAAATGTAGAAGAGAATGAAAATGAAATAAAGAGTGAAATGACAAGAATGAATGAGAAAGTTTTGTTTATAGACATTTTGAGACGGTTTCGACGGATTTCTTTAAAAAAATAAATAAATATTTTTTAAAAAAATGTCCGCCAGTAAAAAATAAAATCCGCTGGTAATGGTATTGACGAATTATTTAAATTTCTAGTGGATTTTTTATTTTTAAAAATATTATTATTTTTTTAAAAAAATCTGCCGGTAAAACACCAATATTTGCCGATAATGTTACAGACGGAATTTTAAATTACCAGCGGATTTTTTTTAAAATAATTGGCCGATAAACTAAAAAATCCGCCAAAAAGTCTATTTTTCCCGCCGGAACTTCACCGTCGGGAAAAATCTGCTTGTAATATGCAGTTTTCTCATAGTGTTAATTCCTTAAAGCTCTAACATTCGTAGGATTTGTAGTCTAAATAAAATGGAAAAGATCATTTTATGTAAGAATTGAATCACAAGATTGGCGAGAAACACAGTAGCAGAATAATACGTGTCTAGACAAAAAAAAAGAGATTCGTCTAATACTTCAGCAACCCCTCTTGTCAAATACGTGTGGTATACTACAAACAAAATAAACATGAAGTGGGTCCATTAAGAAAAGGTAATGTTATATAGACATATATTTTTAACAAAAATCGACAAAAACCAACTTACAACACCAATTAACCAAGTTTTTTAGACTAATAGTAGGATACTCGTGCATACGCACAGGTGTTGTCATGTTCTTTTATGAATAAACTTAGATAGTATTTAAATAGTCTGAACATTACTCCGTGAAAATAAAAGCAAATTTAAAGTAGATAAAAAAGGAGTTTCAAATAAAAGATAGATAAATATTAAAATCTAAAAATGTAAAAGTATCATTTAAAAATAATTGTGCAAGTATCTGGTGCATTTTAATATATCAATGCAGTATTTTTAATATCAGTATTGTTATCCCGTGTTTTTTATATATCAGTGCAGCTATCTCGTATTTTTTTATGTATCCGTGTAGTTATCTCGTAGTTTAAATTGATTATTTGAGTTGATTAGTAGATTATAGTAGATAGTAAAAGATAGATAGTAGATGATCAATAAGAAATAATTATCTCGTGTTTTTTATATACCAATGACAATTATTTGTCTTTTTTTAGGTATTAATTAGTTTAAGTAGTCATTAAGCCTTCTTTTTTTAGATAGTAGGTTTATAGTAGTCTTCAAAAATTATAATTATCAATGACAAATATTAGTCCCGTGTTTTTTATATATCGGTCACGATAATCCCGTGTTTTTATATATCGATGCGATTATCTCAGTAGTTCAATTGATTAATTTAGTTGATTAGTAGATTATAGAGACGGTAAAAGTTAGATATTAAATTATCAATGAGAAATATTTCTTTAATATTAATTAGTAGTTTAAATAGTCATTAAGCCTTCTTGTTTTTTAGATAGTAGGTTTATAATAGTCTTCAAAAGTTATAATTATCAATGGAAAATATTAATCTCGTGTTTTTTATATACCATTGCAGTTATCTCGTGTTTTTTTATATATCAGTGCAGTTATCTCGTAGTTTCAATTGATTATTTTAGTTGATTAGTATATTATAGTAAATAGTAAAAGAGATATAGTAAATTATCAATAAGAAATATTTATTTTAAATAGTAATCAGTAGTTTAAATAGTCAGTAAATCTTCTTGTTTTTACATAGTAGGTTTATAGTAGTCTTCAAAATTTTAATTATCAATGACAAATATTAATCCTGTGTTTTTTTATATATCAGTGTAGTTATCCCGTGTTTTTTATTTATCATTGCAGTTGTCTCGTAGTTTCAATTAATTATTTTAGTTGATTAGTAGATTATAGTAGATAGTAAACTATAATAGTAGATAGTAAAAGATAGATAGTTGATGATCAATAAGAAATATTTATCCCGTGTTTTTTATATATCAGTGACAATTATTTGTTTATTTTTAGGTATTAATCAGTTTAAATAGTCATTAAGCCTACTTGTTTTTTATATAGTAGATTTATAGTAGTCATCAAAAATTATAATTATCAATGGCAAATATTAATCCCGTGCTTTTTTATATATCACTACAGTTATCCAGTGTTTTTTTTTATATATCAGTGTTGTTATACCGTAGTTTCAATTGATTATTTTAGTTGATTACTATATTATAGTAGATGTAAAAGTTAGATAGTAAATTATCAATAAGAAATATTTGTTTAATATTAATCAGTAGTTTAAATAGTCATTAAGCCTTCTTGTGTTTTTAGATAGTAGGTTTATAATAGTCCTCAAAAATTATAATTATCAATGGCAAATATTAATCTCGTGTTTTTTTATATCAACGCAGCTTATCCGTTGTGTTTTTTTATATATCAGTGCAGTTATCCCGTAGTTTCAATCAATTATTTTAGTTGAATAGTATATTATAGTAGATAGTAGATTATCAATAAGAAATGTTTATTTTAAATATTACATAGTAGGTTTATAGTAGTCTTCAAATTTTTTAATTATAAATGACAAATATTAATCCTGCGTTTTTTTGTTATATATCAGTGCAGCTATCCCGTGTTTTTAGTTGATTAGTAAATTATTGTAGATAGTAAAATATATATAGTAGATTATCAATAAGAGGTGATAGTAGATTATCAATTAGAGTGTAAACTAATTTTATAAAGAAAAGAGAAGATAATTTTAGTATAGTAATTTAAGTAGAGTAGTGTTTGTGGAAAAATAAAAGTGAAGCGAAAAGAAAAAAAATGAAGAAAGAGAGTGTAAGTGAAAAGTGAAAAGAGGAAAGAGAGAGTAAAAAGAAAGAGAAAAAAAGGAAGAAAGAGAGTGTAAGAGAAAAGTAAAAAGGAGGAAAGAGAGTGTAAGAAAAAAGAGAAAAAAGGAAGAAAGAGAGTGTAAGAAGGAAAAGAAAGAGAGGGCAATGACATTTTTACCCCTAAAGTGAATATGTGTCTTGTTAATAAGAGATCTAAAGTGGTAATTTTGTAGGAAGTTTGTTTGTATAAATAGATTAGATTAGATTAGATTAGATTAGCCAAGTGATCAATTAACCAAGTTTTTAAACAACGCTTCGAAAACTGTGAAAAAGCAGGTTGGCTAATAGTCTAAAAACTTGGTTAATTAATGTTGTGAGTTGGTTTTTGTCGATTTTTGTCTAAAAACCTATGTTTAAATAACATTGTTGATTAAGAAATACCTAATAAAGACTAAACAAAACAAGCAAATTACTAGGAGCACACAAATATCATTTAATTTGATGACTAGGTGCCTCTAACATAAGAGGAAACAAAACTTAATTATGTGCTTGAGTTAGTCAATACCATACATCAGAACATATATAGTGGTTCTAAAATGTCAAGGTAAATAACAAAAAAAATATTTTGGAATATACTAAAAATATCACTTTTTTTGTTTATTTATTTTTTATTATGTACTTATAGGTTTATATTAAAAAATAATCAAAATAACAGAAAAAATATATTCTTCATAGAAAATCTACACTATATTTATACAACTAAACCACAACTGAAAATACCAATTAACCCACTCTCTTCATTTATTTTTATCTACTATTCTAAAAATATATTAAAATTATATTAAAAATATATTCTTCATAGAAAATCTACACTATTCTTCATTTATTTTTATCTTCTTTTTTATTTCTTCTTACATTCTCTTTCTTTCTTTTTTCTCTTTCTTTTTACACTCTCTTTCCTCTTTTCACTTTTCGCTTACACTCTATTTCTTTATTTTTTTCTTCTTACACTCTCTTTCCTCCTTTTCACTTTTTTCTTACACTCTCTTTCTTCATTTTTTCTTTATTTTACTTTACTTTTATTTTTCTCAAAAACAATTATTATCTTTCTCTTATTACTTCACTTTAATTTTTTCAACTAAATTCCTAAATTTATAGAAACACTACTCTACTAAAATACTCTACTATAATTTATTATTGATAATCTACAATAATATACTAATCAACAAAAATAATCAATTGAAACTACGAGATAATTGCGAAAAAACGAGATAACTGCACTTATATATAAAAAACTCAGAATTAATATTTGTCATTGATAATTAAATTTTTTGAAGATATTATAATATACTAATCAACTAAAATAATCAATTGAAACTACGAGGTAAATGCACTGCTATATAAAAAAACACGGGATGACTGTAATGATATTTAAAAAAACACGGGATTAATATTTGCTATTGATAATTATAATTTTTGAAGACTTCTATAAACCTACTATCTAAAAAAACAAGAACATGTTAATGGCTATTTAAACTACTAATTAATATAAAACAAATATTTCTTATTGATAATTTACTATCTAAGTTTAACTATCTATTATAATCTACTAATCAACTAAAATAAATAATTGAAACTACAATATAATCGCTGATGATATATAAAAACACGGGATAACTGCAGTTGATATATAAAAAAAAACGCAGGATTAATATTTGCCATTGATAATTATAATTTGAAGACTACTGTAAACCTACTATCTAAAACAACAATAAGGCTTAATGACTATTTAAACTGATTAATATTTAAAACAAACGTGACAAATATTTGTCACTAATACCTAAAAAAGGACAAATAATTGTTACTGATATATAAAAAAACATGGGATAAATATTTCTTATTCATAATCTACTATCTATCTTTTATTATATACTATACTCTTTTACTAATCGACTCAAATAATAAATTGAAACTATGAGATAACTGCACTAATACATTAAAAACACAGGATATCTTTATTAATATATAAAAAAATACGAGGATAGCTGCAATGATATATATAAAAACATGGGATAACTTCACTGGTATATATAAAAAAACACGGGATAAATGTAAAATTGTTTTTAAATGATATTTTTACAAATTTAGATTTTAATATTTATCTATTTTTTATTTAAAACTCTTTTTTCATCTACTTTAAATTTATTTTTATTTTTGGGGTAATGTTCAGATTATTTAAATACTATCAAGTTCATTCATAAAAAGAATACATGACAAAGACTCACAATGATATCTGGAGAGATATCCTACTAGTAGTAAACTAAAAGTAACATCATAAATTAATAAAGCAAATTTTGTTAAGCTTATGCGCTGTACATAAAACTCACGTATAATCAACTTGCACATAACGAGAAAAGAAATGTTGACTATATATATCCGCTAATGTGGTTCACATCTATATATCTAACACTACTACCGCATTGACTCGTGCTTTGCACAAAGGAAAAGATAGGTGACGTAACTAGCGCATAAGCTTAACAAAAAGGAAGTAGTGATCTTAAACATAACAAGCAACACCTATAAATAAGAGATAAACTCTAGAAAATGTACTCAATTCGGCATTGAATGTGAAAAAGAATAAAGAGACGACGTGAGTCACGACCTACAGAGTAAATAATGAACAGCATAACAAGCGGGACAATTAATGTAATATTATTTAAAAAAGGATTTCAACAAAAGTAATAGTATAATCAAGTATGAATAACACTTAAGCATAACTAAAATAGGCTCCCCACCGGTCAATATGAATAATATAGGCTCCCCACCTTAAAATATCATAATAGGCTCCCCGCTTGAAAATATCAATATTAGACTCTCAGTCCGGAAATATCAATAATAGGCTCTCCGCCACGAAACATCAATAATAAGCTCCCCACCTCGAAATTTCAATAATAGGCTCCCCTTTTGGAAATATAAAAGTTGGCTCCCCGCCCGAAATATGAAAGTAGGCTCCCCACCTGATAAGTAAATCTTGGTGCACCAAAGCTAACACATATTATTGTTAGCATGCAGTGTTCTGACAAAGTTTTACCCCAAACCCTATTAGAACTCTAATAAAATAAACTCATAGTAAAAAATCTCAACAAATATCATAGTGTATCAATAGTTTCAAGATATTACTTCCAAACATCATACCAAATATTCATCCATTCTTGAAAATAAGAATTAACAACAATATATAATTCTCAAAATAATCCACCTTAATCCACATATTTAAATTTGGCAAACTGTATAGGATCATATTACCATGTCCCTCAAGAAAAACAAAGCATTTCAAAAGAGAATGACTCAATCAAATAAATATAGAATATTAATAAACCTAAAGAATAAAACTAGGACTTGTTATAGTCTCCATTATTTACCCATTGTCATCCTAAGCTACTGATAGAGGACTAGAAGACTGATACCAATTGCAATAGGATGTTTTTTTTAAATCTAGATTATGATAACGTTAAATTAGTGTTTTGGGCTGGGCCAAAGCCCATCCCATCGATCAAAGAACACTGACACTACATCGCGCTGAACCGGATACACCACAACGGGGCCAGGCCAAATCTCGGTCCGCGTTGGCCGGCCCAAACCATTGCTGAAATCGGCCAAGGAAGCAATCTTGGAAGCAGGAGCGAGATATACAGTCTTGATTAAGGCGTCGTATCCGACGGTCCACGACAACGCCTGCGTCTATAAAAAAGGCTACAGCCTCAGGAAACGAGGTACGCTCTCATTCATTCCTCACCTCTCTCTACTCTCGAATTCCTTTCCTCCATGGAACGCCAAAGGCACCGTGCAGTCCAAGGCTAGTCACAACTTTAGAATACGACGACAACTCCACAACAACCGAGCCCAGAAACGATGGTTGTAACACCCCCTTTTCTCAATGGTAATTTAATTTAAAATCAGAGTTCAAAAATCATTTTTCTTTTAAAAATACATCCTCAAGGGAATGCTACGTTCACACCAAACTTCACTTTAATCTAGTCAACAATACTTTTCACTAATAAATATAATTGTGTGATACATAGCACGACTTTAATGGGGCGAACCCTCAAAACACCGGTTCCTTAAGTAAGTCATACATCACCAACTTACAGTTCAACAACTTAAATTAAAACAACTAATAGACTACTCGTCCCCCTGTGCTACGTATCATCGCAAGACTCCACAACCAGATTGAGGAAGGAAGAACCTTCACTCGGGATCACTTGCACGTTGCCGACATAAGAAGCAACATAGAAAGCAGAAGGGTGAGTCTCTAGCACATATAATAGGATGTATGATAAACATCATGTTAGAGAAAACAACTAGAACCACCACTGCCCAATCAACAAACACACATCATCAAGTTATAATACATCAACTCATAATCATCAAAAGACATCACCAAGTGCATGAGTATATGCATGAATGCAACCCAACACCAAGGGTATAATGCATGTGGTACCATTGAGGCCGAAGCCTATATCTGTCGTGTTGATACAATGGCCGAAGCCCATATCCGTCGTGTTGATACAATGGTCGAAGCCCATATCCGTTGTGGTGATACAATGGCCGAAGCCCATATCCGTCGTGGTGATACAATGGCCGAAGCCCATATTCGTCGTTTTGATGCATATGAAGCTTGTGACTCCATGAACAATGCATCAACCACAAACAATCACATCATGTATGAATTAACACCGTCATTACACCGTCGTTACACCGTCGTTACACCGTCATTACACCGTCATTACACTGTCATCTAATTCACCAAGACATCATCAATAGCTCTATGGCTAACATCACTACATCGGTCACTAGCTCTATGGCTAACATCAAACTCATCAATCACTAGCGCTATGGCTAACATCAAACACATCGGTCACTAGCGCTATGGCTAACATCAAACACATCGGTCACTAGCGCTATGGCTAACATCAAACACATCGGTCACTAGCGCTATGGCTAACATCAAACTCATCGATCACTAGCGTTATGGCTAACATCAAACACATCGGTCACTAGCTCTATGGCTAACATCAACACATCGGTCACTAGCGCTATGGCTAATATCAAACTCACCGGACATATCAACACCAAAAGTAGTGGACTAAACTGTCACTACAAGGACCAAACCGTCACATAAGGACTAAACCGTCACTTAAGGACTAAACCGTCACCTAAGGACTAAACCGGCTTCACAATTCAGCAACTTAGACGTGCTGCACCAACAAAGACCCAAAATTGCACTGGCAAAGCAACTCGCGCTACTGCGGCATCAAAACAACACCTCGGCACACTCGCGCCGCACCGCGGCTAAGACACTACACTGCACCTCGGTACACTACACTTCGACACACCTACACCTCGCCACACCTACACCTCGACAACACTAGCTTCGACATACTTACACTACACCTCGGTATATCCACACCTCGGTAGATATACACTATACCTCGACAACTACACTTCAGCAACTACACTTCGATATATATACACTAGGCAACTACACTTCGGTATACACACGCTACACTTCGGCAATTACACCTTAGTATACATACGTTACAGTTCAGCAACTACACTTCGATATACATCTATAGTTCGGCAACTACACTTTGGCTCACACACACTTACACTTCGTCACCTACACTTCGTCACCTACACTTTGTCACATACACTTCGACAACTACATTTCGGCTTATA
Organism: Oxytropis ochrocephala; assembly: GCA_020916435.1. Classification (NCBI taxonomy): domain Eukaryota; kingdom Viridiplantae; phylum Streptophyta; class Magnoliopsida; order Fabales; family Fabaceae; genus Oxytropis; species Oxytropis ochrocephala. The sequence continues at coordinate 57,080,108 of CM037090.1, read as the reverse complement.
TACACTATCTTGGTTACACTTCCTCACTTAACCATCACTCACCTCGGTTACACTACCTCGGTCACACTCCTTCACTTCACCATCACTCACCTCGGTTACACTACCTCGGCACATACATACTTTGACGCACACATACTACGACACACACATACTACACTTCAACACACCCACTCTTCTCGGCACACACATACGTCGACACACATATCCTTCGACGCACACCTACACTTCGTCACATCTACACTTCCGACACCAACACGTCGACACCTACACTTCAACACCCACTCTTCTCGGCACACACATACGTCGACACACATATCCTTCGACGCACACCTACACTTCGTCACATCTACACTTCCGACACCAACACGTCGACACCTACACTTCATCACATCTACACTTACACTTCATCACATCTACACTTACACTTCATCACATACTTCGACACACATATCCTTCGACGCACACATCCTACAACGCACCTACCCTTCTCGGCACACAGTAATACTTCACTTCGAATGGCGCCCTAGACGCCTAACCCTCATCTTCCCTCTTTTCTTTGATACTCATACTATGATCAAACTTAACCCACAACCACTACACACATATTCATTCTAAATTTATCCAACACACCTCAAGGTAATCAACGAAGGTGCCAACACCAACAATAACGTCCTTGCACTTAGGGTTCCTTCAATCCCATTTCTTTCCTAGGTCTTTCACATGACCAATCATCAATAACACATACACACATCACAATTTCACCAAATTGAAGCAAAACACCACATCAATCACCCAACTAACAACACAAACAACTCAAAAATCATCCTAGAGTCTAACCCACACATAACACTCATCATATACTCTATTATAGGTGAAAGAGAGCCCCCTTACCTCAATAGATTGAAGAACAAGTACTCTCTCCACCAAGACTCCAAGATCCACCAACAAGCAAGCTCCTCCTCCTTGAACTTGAACTCTCCCTGCCAAGATCTTCTCTTCTTCCTCCTTAAGGCTATCGCACCTCTCTCTCTCTACTCACTTTACTCTTTGACTTTTCTTTGCTTTTGGTTGCAAAATGAGCACTCCACCATCGACACCTAAGCTTATAGTATGGATATGGGCTTAACTAATGGGTCATGGGCCCTTATTCACACCTCCTCCATTACTCAAACACCTCCTAAATAAAATAAAACTCTAAGTTAATTATTTGACTTAATAAAATGTTGTAAGCCTTAAATAACCCAATTAAATGAATAATTGAATTATTTTTGGGGCGTTACAATGGTTGTCACCGGCGGCCATTCTGTCACTGCCGGCGAGACACGACGAATGTTGAAGCATAAGTGGCAAGTGATAACTCTATTTTATATAGAGTTATTCATGCATCTAAACCTAAGTAATTGCTTGCTTTTAAGTAAGAATAGGTAGTAAATATAGTAGTATATGCAAAATAACAATATTCAGAGTTTATAGAAGGGTTATGTTTATGATTAAGCATTTATGATATATTGTGGTATTTTGATGTGTTTGTTTAGTGCACCTGCATGTCATGCTCCTACACCAGATTACAATAGTGCACCTGCACCAGAATACACCGATGCACCTGCACTGAAACACAACAATGCATGGAGATTTCTTGGACCATCAAAATGCACCAGCACTGAATTGATGACCTCATGCTTAGTCATAAAGGCACATGCAACTTGCAAACTTCGGTGCCTACCATAAAAGTATAACTTTGAAGAGTCACCCATAGGGACACATGTTCATCCATTAGTTGACCTCCCACTAGATTTGAGTATGCGATTCAACTTGCTTTTTGGAAGGATCAGATCTTAACCCTAACTCACCCCTCAAGTTAACTTAACCTTCAAGGAAGAACGACTATATAAAGACTCTCATTATTCATTTGGAGATATTACTCAAGTTATTAAGTAGATACAAAATTTGATAGAACTAGATAGTTTTTATTTTGTAAGAAGGCACAGAAGGAATTGACAACTTCTTTCTTTACTTCAACTGTAGTATTAACTAAGTGTAGTGTAGCCGATGCACCTGCATTTCTAGGGGACTTCATGCAAAGGACTTCAACTTGTGTAACTTTTATCTTGTTGCTTTCCTTTTGTGATTTAATTATATAAATATGATCTATTCAGCATCATATTTCTTTGTGGGCACATAGAATAACATTTAAAACACCATTAGGAATGTCTCCCTATAGGATAGTTTATGGCAAAGCATGCCACTTACCTGTGGAGTAATTAGCAAAAAAATCTTATTGGGCTATAAAAAAGCTCAATTTTGATCTTAACAAAGCAGGTAAACAAAATTTTTTGGAACTTTATGAATTTGAAGAAATTAGGTTGTTCTCTTATGAGAATGCTGAAATTTACAAAGCAAAGACCAAAGCATGACATGACAAAAGAATCCAAAGAATAGAACTTAAGGAAGGAGGAATGGTCCTATTGTACAATTCTAGCTTGAAACTATTCCCTCAAAAGCTTAGATCAAGATGGTCACGACCATTCAAACTAGTCAAGGGGTATCCTCATGCTGCTGTTGATCTATTTGATGAAAGTTTAAATACCACTTTCAAAGTAAATGGTCAAAGAGCCAAAATGTACTATGGCGAACATGTGGTGAGAGACAGCCACCCCTCATCTTCAAAATCTCTAGGTGAAAGAGATAGCCAGGCTGAAAGACTCTTAAAACAAGCGCTTACGGGAGGCAACCCATCATTTTGAAGTCTTAAATTATGTATTTTTGTTCAATTTTATGTTTTGAAGTGTTTTGTAGGAATGCATGATTCTCAGTGCAGCTGCACTGCATGCACCTACACTGCCCAATGCTAGTGCTCCTGCATCAACTTAACAACACTTAGAAATTTTTTTCTCTCAAAGTGCCATCTCATCACCAGAGTAATCAGTGGGTTAAGGGGACAAGTGTCATCTTGCATGTCAATCCACCTATTCCTAACGGCTAGTCTAACACCCATCAATCACAACCCACTATCTCTTAATCTCCCCACAATCTCCTAATCTCCCCACTACCATAAATTGCACAAATATTACCGTTACCATCGCAATTAGGTGCAGGAACATCACCAAAGCAATCAATGAAGCAGCAACACAATGCACCTACACTGATAACAGAGGAAAATACCCATTTATGGGAGATGCAAATGCTGCAAGAGAGGGGATACAATCTTTAGAAGGCCAATCCTTCTTTCATGTCAACAGTAACAAATCTCCACTGGGACAACTTTGTGCAACCTAGAGGAGCCTACATTGAGAAAGTGGTCAGAGAGTTCTATCTTGGAATTTTGGAAGAAAATGGAGGTGAACCATCATATGTCTCGATGGTTAGATGTAAAAAAGTTCAATTTTATTCCAAGAAACTTAATGAGTATTATGTATTATTGTATAAAGTGAGTGAATTTGAGGAGCAAGTACATGGTGAGGATTTATGATAGGATAGCTGAGGAGAATGCTGTGTGGGAGAAATTCACCAATTCAGAATTTAAAATGAGAAGTAGCTATATGATTAAGGAATTAGGGAATTGGCATTTTTTTATTGCTACATCAATCCTTCCTACATCTCACACTTACACTTTGACTAAAGAAAGATTGATCCTCATGGATACAGTCTTGACTGAAGGTCATGTGGATATAGGAAGATTGATTGCTAGGGAAATACTAGCATGCAAGGATAAAACTAAGGGATTTATGTTTTTCCCATGTTTAATAACTGAGCTTTGCATGACAGTTGGAGTCCCAATAGATGCCAATGAACAAAGGAAGTTTCCTCCCAGTCCTTTGTCTGCTGAGTTTAAGGAAAGAACCAAAGCGCCAAGCACTACAGTAGTGCGGGAGCATTTCATGCACGAGAAGCAACGAGCAAAGTGTGAAAATTTCAACAAGAACAACATGCATGGCTAGAACTAAGATTACAAGAAATTTCTAATGTGCTATCAGAAGTGGAAACTCCTATGTTTCCTAGGAAATGTATCTTTTTAGGATACAAGTCTGGAGTAAAGGGGGCCTTGTTGATGGATCTAATCAATAGAGAGTTATTATTTCTAGAAATGTCACATACCATGAGGAGGTCTTACCATACAGGAGCTCTCAACCCATGTCACAATGGCACTACTACACTTCAAACCCAACTCACTATGATGATAATAACACTATTACTCAATCTACTACTGAGCCTATTACTATTGTTCACAATGATGGTTTTGAAGACACGGTTACTGAACAAAGAAGATCCACCAGAGAAAGACATCAACCAGGCTATCTATCTGAATATATACGTGGTCTCTCATCATCCTCCAAAGCTACATCATCCTCAAGTAAACCATATCCAATCCAAGACTTTCACTCTTTATCAATACAATGTTAATTTAATTAGTTTTATGATAGTTTCTTATTTCTTAGTCAATTAGAGGTTTCATTGCTAAATCTGTGCATTTTGGCACCTCTTGGTGCCTTTGAGAGCGTTTTGATGTTTCTTGTGCTTGTGCAAAGAAAAGAAAGTGAAGCGTGACCACGTCCTTCACACGGCTATAGAAGAGCAGCAGAGCAAGGGTGAAAGATCTCAATTTTGGCGCGCTAGCAATGATGGTCAAAGATATAAAAAGTCGGAAGATCTTCTATTCCCCATGAGCTGACAAGGATGGCGCGACCGTGAGCATGCATGCAGTGTCGGTCGAAGTAAGAGGAAACAGCACAGTAGGTGGGCAAGTGACATCAGCAACACGTGAGCAGATTGGCTATTTAATGAAGACTCAACTCTCTCTCAAAACATACGCGCTCATACACTCAATCTCCCACTTCACTCCAGTTCATCCCTTCACCATCCATCTTCATCAATCTCAGAGATAGCGTTTTAAAGAAGTTCTGGAAACAGACTTCTTCATTTTGCTTTTCTGAACTTTTATTTTTATTTCCTGCATAACTCACTACTGTGAGGCTCAGACGTTGTAACGTCTCTACAGCGTACATGCTGAAGAGTTACTTAGGTGTATCTTTTGCACTTAGTTTCTTTTCGTTTATGTATGGTATTTGGATTTCAATTCCTTATCATTCTGTAAAGATGCTCAGCATGAGCTAAACACTTTGTAGTTGGGTTGCTGTTTTGCTTGTAATGAATTTCTAGTTTAATGTTATAAAGTATTGACGTTTAATGTTTTAAATCTTTACGTAACAATATTTCCAAACTTGTTTTGAGGTTGGCCTCTTGAAATAGATAGATTCATAGGTACAGACATGGTCTATGAAAAGAACTCAAAGATTTATATGAACGAAAAGGTGTACTAAAGACATTTAGGCATTTTTATCTAAGTCTAGACATAGAATGGATAATAGTTCATAGAACATTGCTGTGGGTACTTAAAATACAGGAGTGGGCCTATTTAGAACCTAGACATAGGACCTCTTATACTTGAAGCTCGACGTTTTGTGGTGAAAGCACGACTCTTTTTGCAACAACGTTCAAAGCGTTATAACGTCTATACAGAATAGCATTTGTACGTAATAACGTGTAAACGTTATAACGTCTGACTAGAAAGGATTTACTTGCATGCAACAATCCAACTCACTCTCATCCATATTCACCACCACTTCTTGTTTACTTGTTTTATTCATATTCTTAGCATTAAAACCAACTCTTAGTGTCGATTTGTTACTTGGTTCTCTTGTGTTTCGAAACTTGAACTTTGAAAGCAAACCAATCCTCGTGGGAACGATCTCTTACTTTTATCAACTTTATTACTTGTATGACGTGTATACTTGCACTATATTTGCGAATACCACACGAACACAACAAGTTTTTGGCGCCGTTGCCGGGGATTGTAGTTAACTTTTATTGTTTCTGTGTGTGAACAGGTAGACGTTACAGCGTATGCTTAGTTCCAACTCAAGCTCTAGTTCGATTGAACCAGGGAGTGAATCTGCGCTTGAGTTTGATCCAGAACCTGAAGAACTTTCAGGCAACTTAGGAGACAACAAAGGTTAAGAAGGAGACAACAACAGCAACATCAACGCCCAACCATGTCTGAACATAATACTGGTAGAAGCTCTAGAGGTGGACCTAACCCAAGAGGAGGTAGAGGACATGATCGTGGACCACAGACCCATACAGAAACAATAGTTGTTGATGATGAACACCGCAGAGGCAAAGAACTCATCAATGCAGACCACAAGATATGGTCAATGACAGGGACGAAGCCTATGCGTGATTATCTTGTGCTTAATCCGCTCATCTACAAACAGCATTGCAAGACCAACCCTTCATATTGGTCACTTTGAGTTCAAGCCAATGATGTTCCAAATGCCGCAAAGCTGCAGGGGCAATTTAGAGGATACCCTCAAGAAGATCCATATGCACACCTGAGGCAATTTTTGGATGTGTGCAGCAATTTCATCATCCCTGGAGTTTCACAGGATGCTTTCAGACTGAAGCTCTTTCCATATTCTCTCAAGGATAAAGCCAAAAGTTGGTTGAACTCCTTGGAGCCAAACTCAATTCACACTTGGGATGAGCTAGCAGAAAAGTTTCTTGCAAAATACTTCCCTCCCAACAAAAATGCTAAGCTAAGAAATGATATCACTTCCTTCAAACAAAGGGAAGGGGAATCACTATTTGAGGCTTGGGAAAGGTGGAAGGAATTACTGAGAATGTGCCCACACCATGGTATTCCCGTGGTTATTCAAATGGAGACTTTCTATAATGGTCTAGATCAGCCCACTAGGTTGATACTTGATGCTTCATCAGGTGGTGTCATTCTAAATATGTCCTTTTCTGAGGCATGCAAGCTTATTGATGACATAGCCACCCATAACTCTCATTGGCCATCTGATAGATTCACTCCTGGAAAGAAGGGAGGTGTCCATGAAATAAGTGAAGTAACTGCTCTTTCTGCTCAGGTTGCCACCCTGACTAACATGATCAAAACCATGAGCACTCCAAACGTGGCCACGTCTGAAAAGCAGACTGCAGCAGCAGTTGAACCTACACCTACTGGGGGAGTAGTATGTGTTTATTGTGAAGAAGGGCATGTGTATGAAGAGTGTCCCTATAACCCTCAGTCTGTAAACTTTGTATCACAGAACAAAGGAAACAGTCCCTATTCCAACTCATACAATTCAAATTGGAGAAATCATCCAAATTTTAGTTGGAGAAATAACAATGCTCTGAATGCCAGTAACACTGCTCCTGCAATACCTCCAGGATTCCCCCCTCAGCAACAACAACAGAGGCAATATGTGCAGAATAACAACAATAGCAACTTGGAGGCCATGATGAAAAGCTTCATAAGTGATTGTAAAACAACTTTGCAAACTCATGAGTCTTCAATCAAAACTCTGGAAATCCAAATTGGGCAGATAGCTTCAGCTCTCACTCAAAGGCAGAATGGATCTCTCCCTTCTACTACTGAAACACCCTCATCATCATCTAACCCTAATGGTAATAATGGGGCAAATGGATAGGTAAATGCAATTTCTTTAAGAAGTGGTACTGAATATCCTGAACCAACTATGCCTGTGGAGAAAGAAGTGCCAGAAAAGGAGAAAGAAAAAGAAAAAGAGCCGAGCACAAGTGGTGAGAAAAAGAAGGATACTCCAGATATTGTGATGTCTAAATCAGACGTTACAACGTCTACTTTTGAATCAGGAATCAAGACTGTACCTAGGCTTGTACCTGAATATCCTCCTCCCCCATACCCTCAAAGACTAAAGAAAGCTCATGAAGACAAGCAATTCTGCAAGTTCATGGAGATGTTGAAGCAGCTACACATCAACCTTCCTTTAGTTGAAGCCTTACAGCAAATGCCAAACTATGCTAAGTTCCTGAAAGACATCATCACTAAAAGAAGAAGGCTAGGGGAGTTTGAAAATGTTGCCTTAACTGAGGAATGTAGTTTAATTATGCAGAATAAACTCCCTAGAAAACTCAAGGATCCTGGCAGTTTCACTATACCATGCTCCATTGGAGATTTTTACATTGGCAAAGCTTTGTGTGACTTGGGAGCAAGTATCAACTTGATGCCCAAGTCCATTTATGATAAACTTGGTATAGGAACTGCCAGACCTACTTCTTTAAGTCTCACTTTAGCTGATAAAAGTAGGGTATATCCTGAAGGTATATTAGAAGATGTTTTGATTAAAGTTGACAAGTTTGTGTTTCCAGTGGATTTTGTTATTTTAGAGTTTGATACAGATAAAGAAGTTCCCATCATTTTGGGGAGACTATTCTTAGCTACTGGAAGAACAATCATTGATGTGCAGAAAGGAGAATTGATCATGAGAGTCAATGACCAAGAAGTCAAGTTCAACGTTCTCAACGCACTTAAATATCCAGATCCTAACACAGAAGAATGTTCTTATGTGGTTGCCATTGATCATATGGTTCAGAAGCAATCTACTTTCAAAAATCTACTTTCAAACTAATAAAAACATATGCTACCACATTTACATTTTTAGACATCTCCAAATTTTGACATTTGTCACAAAATGAGGGTAAAATGGTAATTTTACCACTAAAAGACAAATATTCGCAGCTTTTTGTCAGTTTAAAAATAAACTGTCACTGACGCGACAGACGCTGACACGCTGACTCGCCTCTGACGCGTGTCAGCTTTTACTTTTTTTCAATTTTTTTTTCTGTCAGCTTTAATGCTTTTTTTAAAAAAAAATGCTGACACGCCTCTGATGCGTGTCAACGGGAATGTCAACGAGGCTGCTAACGGAATGCCCAACGGGGATGCATATTTTACCTCTATTGTCCTAATACATTATTATTGATCAATGTAATTCTGATTGTCAATCTCCTTTAATTTTTTCGATTCAATATAATTTGCATTTGTATGTTATATGCCACAATACTTATCTCTTTCCTCTTTGAATTTCAAATTATACATTTTCGACATGCAACGTCAGCAGCAACTAATATGATTTAATTAATATTAAATGAAATAAAAAATATGAGTTAACATGTGGCAACGGGAGTGACAACGAGAGACTGACAATGAGAGCTGCAACGCGACTGGCAACGAGAGTCGCAACGAGAGCCAACGGGAGCTAACGAAATGCCCAACGGGGATGCATATTTTACATCTAATGTCCTAATACATTATTATCGATCAATTTAATTCTAGTTGTCAATCTCCTTTCATTTCATTTCTTCTACTCAATATAATTTGCATTTGTATGTTATATGCCACAATACTTATTTCTTTCCTCTTTGAATTTTAAATTATACATTTTTGACATGCAACGTCAGCAGCAACTAATATGATTTAATTAATATTAAATGAAATAAAAAATATGAGTTAACATGTGGCAACGGGAGTGACAACAAGAGACTGACAATGGGAGCTGTAACGCGACTGACAACGAGAGTCGCAACGAGAGCCAACGGGAGCTAACAGAATGCCCAACGGGGATGCATATTTTACATCTAATGTCCTAATACATTATTATCGATCTATGTAATTCTAATTGTCAATCTCCTTTCATTTCTTCGACTCAATATAATTTGCATTTGTATGTTATATGCCACAATACTTATCTATTTCCTCTTTTAATTTCAAATTATACATTTTCGACATTGTTCACAACTTATGAATACCTTTCAAATTACTATTATAACTTCATCACAATACACCGACCATACAGTATCACCCGTGCGTATGCACGGGTAAAATACTAGTTCAACAACGATAATGATCACTTGGAGAAGATTCTGGGCAATGCTGAAGTGCAAGAGTTTTTAGCAGAAGAAGTTGTTCCTCTGGACGTTATAACGTCTAATGCAGACGTTGCCACGTCTGAACCCCCTGAAGCAAAAGCTTGGACAAAAAGGTATGAATCTTTGGGTCAAGAAGAATCAAATCTCAAAAAGAACGTGCCCTCCATTAAAGAACCACCTACCTTGGAATTGAAGGTGTTACCTGAGCATTTAAAGTATGTCTTTTTAGGGGAAAATGATTCCCTACCTGTGATCATGTCTTCCAAACTCTCACAAGAGCAGGAGAATGATCTCATTACTACCCTGAAGAGACATAAGGAAGCAATTGGCTGGCAAATGGCCAACATCAAAGGTATCAGTCCCACAATCTGCATGCACATAATTGTTTTGGAAGAAAATGCCAAGAATAGCATCGAAGGGCAGAGGAGACCGATAATGAAAGAGGTGGTAAAGAAAGAGATCATCAAATGGTTGGACGCATGAATCATCTACCCTATTGGTGATAGTTCGTGGGTGAGCCCAGTGTAGTGTGTGCCAAAGAAGGGTGGAGTTACTGTGGTAACAAATGATAAAAATGAGCTAATTCCAACAAGGACAGTAACAGGCTGGAGGATATGCATGGAGTACAGAAAGCTTAACAAAGCAACTAAGAAGGATCATTTCCCTCTTCCATTCATTGATCAAATGCTAGATAGGCTTGCAGGCAAGGACTTCTATTGTTTTCTTGATGGTTATTCAGGCTACAACCAGATAGCCATAGCCCCTGAAGATCAACAAAAAACAACATTCACCTGTCCTTATGGTACCTTTGCCTTCAGAAGGATGCCATTTGGGCTGTGCAATGCTCATGCAACATTTCAAAGGTGCATGATGGCCTTATTTTCTGATTTCATTGAAAACTCCATGGAAGTTTTTATGGACGATTTCTCAGTCTATGGAAATTCATACAAGGCATGCCTGGATAATTTGGAAGGATTTCTAATAAGATGTGAAGAAACCAACCTAGTTCTTTACTGGGAAAAATGCCATTTTATGGTGCAAGAAGGAATAGTGTTGGGACACAGGATCTCAAAGAGCCGATTAAAGGTGGACAAAGCAAAGATTGATGTTATTGACAAGCTACCTCCACCAACAACCATAAAAGGAGTCAGAAGTTTCTTAGGACATGCAGAGTTTTACAGAAGATTTATCAAGGATTTTTCAAAAATCTCAAAACCCTTGTGTCTGCTTTTGCAACGTGACAACGTCTTCAACTTTGATGAACAATGTCATGAAGCTTTCAAGAAACTAAAGATCGCCTTTGGTAATCGCGCTCCAGTAATAGTCACTCCAGATTGGTCTAAGCCATTTGAGTTGATGTGTGATGCAAGTGATTATGCTGTAGGAGCTGTATTGGGACAAAGGTATGGAAAAAATTTTCATTCTATTTATTATGCCAGTAAAACCTTAGATGATGCCCAATTGAATTATACTGTGACTGAAAAAGAGCTTTTGGCTGTTGTTTTTGCTTTTGATAATTTTAGATCTTACTTAGTGGGTGCAAAAGTTATTGTCTTTACTGATCATTCAGCCATTAAGTATTTAATTGCTAAAAAAGATGCAAAGCCAAGACTTATTAGATGGGTTCTCCTCCTCCAAGAATTTGACTTGGAAATTCGTGATAAAAAGGGGGTGGAGAATCAAGTTGTTGATCATCTTTCTAGGCTTGAGAATGTTGATGCAGGTACAGGTGAAGAGGAGATAAGAGAAAAATTCCCTGATGAGAGACTGTTATCAGTAGCCACAGCAGTTGGAGACGTTACCACGTCTATGGCAATTTCGTCAAACGTTATAACGTCTGATACTACTGCACCTTGGTATGCTGACATAGTTAACTTTCTGGTTAGCAAGATTGTGCCTGTAGGTTTCAACTATCAACAGAAGAAGGGGTTTTTCCACACTATAAAGCAATATTTCTGGGACGAGCCTTACTTGTACAAATTGTGCCCAGATCAATTACTAAGAAGGTGTCTTGCTGAAAAAGAACAACTCCATGTACTGCAGCAATGTCACTCAGCACCTTATGGTGGACATTTTGGAGGCACAAGAACAGCTGCAAAGGTCCTACAATCAGGCTACTACTGGCCCACAATCTTCAAGGATGCACATGAGCTAGTAAGGAGCTGTGACAAGTGTCAAAGGACAGGAAACATATCAAGCAAGTAGGAAATGCCACTCACAAACATTCTGGAAGTTGAGTTGTTTGATGTATGGGGAATGGATTTCATGGGACCATTTCCAATGTCTCATGGGAATCTATATATTCTGGTATCTGTGGATTACGTGTCAAAGTGGGTTGAAGCTGTGGCATTACCCAACAATGAAGCCAAATCAGTTAGCAAGTTCCTTAAAAAGAATATATTCACAAGATTTGGTACTCCAAGAGCCATAATCAGTGATGAAGGCTCTCATTTCTGCAATAAACTAATTGAGAACCTGTTGGCTAAATATGGAGTGAAACACAGAATTGCTACAGCTTATCACCCACAAACCAGTGGTCAAGCAGAGATCTCCAACAGAGAAATCAAAAGAATATTGGAGTAGATGGTTGGTCCCAATAGAAAGGAATGGTCATTGCACTTGGATGATGCACTATGGGCTTACAGAACAGCATACAAGACACCATTAGGCATGTCCCCTTACAAGCTAGTATATGGTAAGGCATGTCATCTACCAATTGAGCTCCAACATAAAGCTCATTGGGCACTGAAGCAATTAAACTTGGATCATACAAAAATTTGGTGAAGCAAGGTTACTCTGATTAAATGAGCTAGAAGAGTTCGGACACCATGCTTATGAAAACTCAAAGAATCTACAAGGAAAAGACCAAGAAATGGCATGATCACAGAATTCAAAAGAGGGAGCTGGTAGAAGGACAACAAGTGTTGCTATTCAACTCAAGGCTGAAGTTGTTCCCAGGGAAGCTAAAATCTAGGTGGTCAGGACCTTTCAAATTAATGAAAATCTATCCTCATGGTGCTGTGGACTTATTTGATGAAAAGGCAAACACCATGTTCAAAGTTAATGGCCAACGTGTGAAGCAGTATCATGGAGAGCATGTAGAAAGGGACAAGACTCAATTGTCCTTCAACAACCCTTGAATTCAAAAAGGGCAAAAGTCTGGCTGAAGACTCTTAAAGCAAGCGCTCTTGGGAGGCAAAAGATATCTGTATTTTCCTTGCATGATTACTGACCTGTGCATGGAGGCTGGGGTAGAAATTGAAGTTTCAGAACTGAGGAAACAGCCTCAAGGACCCTTCTCAACAAAATTCAAGCCCAGGGTAAAAGCTGCAGGAACCTCAACTTCTGTAGATACACAGACGTTGCAACGTCTGGTGGAGCAGCAGAATAGCCTGGCAAAATTTGTCAAAGATCAGTTTGAATGGCACAAGTATCAAAAGGCAAAATGGTGATTGAAGAGCCTGTGCTACCTGAATGGATGCAAGAAGAGAATGAAGATGATGTGCCCTTGTCAACAATCCAACTAAGGGCAGTGAAGAAGGAGAAGGCCAAAAGAGCAAGAAGCCCAGCCAAAAGAAGAAGTCCAGCAAAGAAGAAACAGAAAAAGGTAAGTAGTGAGGAAGAGTTTAATTCTACTGATTTAGATGATATTAGTGATGTTGATGCAGATGAATCAAGGAAAGTAAGCATGGAGATAATCAGTGAGGAAGAGGAAGAGGAAAGTCCTGAGGAGAAAGGTAGTTCAAGTGAGAGAACAATGAGTGAATCCCCAAACCAAATAGTCAAGGAACCAACTAAGAAAGCAGCTAGCCCTAAACCACCATCACCACAAGCCACACAATCACCACCTCCACCACAAGAACCCTCCACCCATGACCAGAACACTCCCAAAACCCCACAATCCAAAGCTCAAGACCAACCCATTCCACAACCCCAACCCCAGCCTGCACCTGAAAAACAACCATCAGCTCAGAAAGTGCAGGAAGGAGACGTGGCGACATCTGAGGCAACACATATAGGAAGCAACCCAGACTCACAGCTCAGTCCCCCACCCAAGAAAACAAGAGTGAAGAGTGTGCTCACCCATAACCCTTTTGGTAGAAAGAAAAGGCAAGAGTTAGAAGCTGCAACCATAGAAGGCCAAGTTAGTGGAGAGCAAGCGCAAGTTGAAGCCCCCACAACAAAAAGACAAAAGCTACCAGTGAAAAGAAAAGGTCAGAGTGCTTCAGGAAAGCCAGCCACTGCTACTAGTGCAGCCTTCATTGCTGCTATTGGTTCTGAAGAAACCCTTCCTGCCATCGCTGAAGAAGGGCCTGCAGACGTTATGCAGACGTTATAACGTCTGCTGAAAAGGAGGCCGCAGCTAAACTTGCAGAATTGCAAGTGATGAAAGAACGTGAAGCTGCCATTGAAAAGGTAAAGGAGCAGGCAATGGAAGAAGCGACTCAGAAGTTGGCAGAGCACCTCTTGAAGCAAGCCCAGGAAAAAGTTGCTGATATTGGTGGATCATCAACAGACGTGGTAACGTCTAAAGAGCCAGAGGTGGAAAAAGCCCAGATGAACCCCAATGAAGCACTGCATGTCAATCCTGCTGATTTAGCAATGAAAATGTGGGAGGAAGCCAAAAAGAGGATTGCTGAAGCTTCAAGTGCAGCTGGTGCAAGCGCGGGAGAAAAAGGATCTGATCAAACAACAACAACAACAACCACCACACAAGAAGGAGGAGAGAAAAAGAAGAAGGAGAAGAAGAAAGTGGCAGGTCAATCAGCAATTCCAACCAGGCAGAGCGGAAGGCTCAAGTCCGGTGCTGCAAACAAGTAAGTTCACCCGTTAATTTTAGCAGTAGTTTTAATTTTTAGTTTTTAGTTTTTGTAGTTTGCATGTCTGTGTTCTGATGATTGTTCCCCCCATAAAAAAATAAAAAAAACAAAAAAAAACAGATTTTCATCATTGAGCAGTGATGACACTGCTCAACTTTAATTAATGGGGAGAATCTTGATGTTTTAAGTTTTTGTTCTGTTTTGTGCAAGCATGAAATCAAATGCAAAATCAGTTTTTGTTCTTACTCTGTCAAGTATTGAAAATAATTCTCTTTGGGCTAAAACTAGATGCATGTGTATGTGTGAGCAGCTAATGCATGGGTAGATGAAAAGAATTGATTGCTGCTCCCACACAAACTCTGTTTTGAGAAAAAATCTAGTTAGCTAGGGAATATTTTATGCTGAAGCTAGTTTTGGTGAACTATGGTGATAGTAAAACTTGATTAAAAACCTAGAGTAGCAGTAGAAGCTAAGTTTGGGGGTAAATCAGGTTATACAAAGGCTGGGTGTAAAGACTGTAGGATGGTTAGTGCAGGTGTAGTGTGAGTGCAACGTTGTAACGTCTACCCGTAACGTTATAACGTATGCCGTGTGTGTTGTGTTCTGTGTTTAAACGTTACAACGTTTCACCCATAGACGTTGTAACGTCTACTCCAAAAACACCAAAAAGAGTGTGTTGTTGTAAATAAGTGGAAAATCCACAAGTACTCTGTGTTCACTGCAATACCCTGAAACAAATGCTGGGCACTCCACATGTAAAAAAAAAAAAAAAAAAAAAGAAAGAAAGAAAGAACTCCAAAGAAAAGAAAATAAAAAGAGTTGCTCAGTAAGGAGGGGGTTGCAGTTATTTGCGTGTGTGAGTCAGAAAATAAGTTGCACTAACTTAGTCCTAGCACCCAATTAAGACCCTTTGTCATGCTTCAAATTAACCCTCATATCTTATGTGAAAATGTTAGCCTATTCTTTGTTTTAAAAGAGGTTTTGCTGTCACCAATTGGAAATCATTCTTTCATAGGCTAAAGTAGTTCTGAAACTAGCTAGAGATGGAATTAATACAGAGAACACACACTCACTTTGGGCAGTAATGAATCTGGAATGTATTTGTGCATTGGTGCGTGAGTGTGTGGAGAATTAGCCCCTTGAGAATAATTTTTAATTTATTAGCTGAGTAGAATGTAACCTGCTAGTGTAGTTGATTTCATGCATTTCTGTTAAATGTAAAAGTCTTGATTGCTTGAGGACAAGCAATGATTTAAGTTTGGGGGTGTGATAACTCATATTTATATGAGTTATTTATACTCTTTCAAAGATAAAATCATGCAAGTTCTCTAGCAATACAAGGTTAATTTAATTAGTTTTATGATAGTTTCTTATTTCTTAGTCAATTAGAGGTTTCATTGCTAAATCTGTGCATTTTGGCACCTCTTGGTGCCTTTGAGAGCGTTTTGATGTTTCTTGTGCTTGTGCAGTAAAAGAGCTGAACGTGACCACGTCCCTCACCACGTCTATAGAAGAGCAGCAGAGCAAGGGTGAAAGATCTCAATTTTGGCGCGCTAGCAATGATGGTCAAAGATATAAAAAGTCAGAAGATCTTCTATTCCCCATGAGCTGACAAGGATGACGCACTGTAGCACTGTACAGTGTCAGTCAGAAGAGGAAACAGGCCTGGTAGGTGGGCAAGTGACATCAGCAACACGTGAGCAGATTGGCTATTTAATGAAGACTCAACTCTCTCTCAAAACATACGCGCTCATACACTCAATCTCCCACTTCACTCCAGTTCATCCCTTCACCATCCATCTTCATCAATCTCAGAGATAGCGTTTTAAAGAAGTTCTGGAAACAGACTTCTTCATTTTGCTTTTCTGAACTTTTATTTTTATTTCCTGCATAACTCACTACTGTGAGGCTCAGACGTTGTAACGTCTCTACAGCGTACATGATGAAGAGTTACTTAGGTGTATCTTTTGCACTTAGTTTCTTTTCGTTTATGTATGGTATTTGGATTTCAATTCCTTATCATTCTGTAAAGATGCTCAGCATGAGCTAAACACTTTGTAGTTGGGTTGTTGTTTTGCTTGTAATGAATTTCTAGTTTAATGTTATAAAGTATTGACGTTTAATGTTTTAAATCTTTGCGTAACAATATTTTCAAACTTGTTTTGAGGTTGGCCTCTTGAAATAGGTAGATTCATAGGTACAGACATGGTCTATGAAAAGAACTCAAAGATTTATATGAACGAAAAGGTGTACTAAAGACATTTAGGCATTTTTATCTAAGTCTAGACATAGAATGGATAATAGTTCATAGAACATTGCTGTGGGTACTTAAAATACAGGAGTGGGCATATTTAGAACCTAGACATAGGACCTCTTATACTTGAAGCTCCGACGTTTTGTGACTGAAAAGCACAGCTCTTTTGCAACAGCGTTCAAACGTTATAACGTCTATACAGAATAGCATTTGTACGTAATAACGTGTAAACGTTATAACGTCTGACTAGAAAGGATTTACTTGCATGCAACAATCCAACTCACTCTCATCCATATTCACCACCACTTCTTGTTTACTTGTTTTATTCATATTCTTAGCATTAAAACCAACTCTTAGTGTCGATTTGTCACTTGGTTCTCTTGTGTTTCGAAACTTGAACTTTGAAAGCAAACCAATCCTCGTGGGAACGATCTCTTACTTTTATCCACTTTATTACTTGTACGACGTGTATACTTGCACTATATTTGCGAATACCACACGAACGCAATAGTTTAGTAGGATCAAACAAATTCTGGACCAATCCTTTAAGATTAAGGATTTGGGAGCAATACTTCTTGGGTTTGGAAGTATCTCAAACAAAACATGGCCTTTCAATCTGACAAAGGAAGTATTGCATGGATATTCTCACTGAAGTAGGTTATTTGGGGTCAAAACCAGTTTCAACACCCATAGATTCAAATGTTAAGCTACATCAAGATGATGGAGAGGCTTACAAGGATGTGAGCTCATATAGAAGATTGATTGAAAGGTCGTTGTATTTAACCAATACCGGACGACATAACATTTGTTGTGTAACAATTAAGTCAAGTACATTAACTCTATTATTGTGATTCATTATAATGCGGCTTGCGGGGTGTTAAGGTACTTGAAGAATAGTCTGGTAGAGGAATTGTTTTTCCCAGATTCTGTGATACAACTTTTCTCGTTTTCTTGTGTGATTGGGCAAATTGCCTAGATACAAGGAAGTCAAATACAAGGTATTGTTTCTTTCTTGGCTCATCATTAATTTCATGGAGGACAAAGAAGCAACAAAGCGTGTCAAGGCCCTCATCCAAGCCGAGTACAGAGCCCTCTTAATGACAGAAGATGTGAACCGCAATGGATACAGTTTCTGCTTGATGATCTTAGGATCAAATGTGACCGTACTCCAGCCTTGTAATGTGATAATCAAAGTTCTATTCATATAGAAAACAACCCTGTTTTTCATGAGAGGACAAAGCACTTGGAAATAGACAAATTTATGAAATCCGCAATTCTCATGTTGGTCATGTCTTATGATCCTCTGGATTGTTGCTCACACTCTGAATTTATTTGGAGCTCTTTTCAAGATCATATTTTTATTTATCCTTTTCATTGTGATATTTTTCTCTGCTAAGGGATTTAATTGTTTCTGCAGTTGCAATTTTCTACATATCTCAAACCTTGCAGTTTTACTTCTCTCCTTTTATTCTTATTTGTTATTTAGGTAATAAATCTGTTTGCTAATGTTTACTCTATCATACCCTTTGAATTATGTCTCCAACAATGACCACATTATTTCATATAAATCAAAGGGAGAGCTAATCAGAATAAACAAATTGTAAGTAAAAATATTACCATCTCTCCATCAATCAATTGTT
This sequence comes from Oxytropis ochrocephala, assembly GCA_020916435.1. Classification (NCBI taxonomy): domain Eukaryota; kingdom Viridiplantae; phylum Streptophyta; class Magnoliopsida; order Fabales; family Fabaceae; genus Oxytropis; species Oxytropis ochrocephala. Next base: position 57,061,644 of record CM037090.1, on the reverse strand, counting down.
ATGAGCTTATATAATGAAACAACATGAAACAAGGTCCGAAAGAATTTTTTTTACAAACTGAAGAAGGGGCAAGAGTAGAGGAATTCAGTTCCTGCTGAGATCAACGACATGAATATGCCGACTCGATCCTAAGTTTGAATTCAGGTGTGTTTGGGGTGATAGTTTGTGGTAATTATTTGTCATTTTGTCTAAATTAACTATAGTTTGTGGATATTTAAAAATCTTTCATTAGGTATTTTCAACACTAAAAGTAAATGCGTATATTAGTTACCTGAAAGTTCGAAAGATCATTATTATAGGAAAACTTACTTTGAGAAAGATAGGCATGAACCAATAAAAATCTAAATTGCGAATACCAAATGCATAACTGGGTGAACGGTCATGAATCATGATAATAAAGGAAATATAAGTGATGGATGATTCAGTCCCAAGTATGTAGTTTGATATAGGTAAGTTATGGAAGAAGTTTGAAGCTGGAGATTGTGACCGACGGCTCATTATAATCATTACTCTCTTATGAACCATTTTTCTATGTTTGAAGGATATATTACACTAATAACTTGATAGAGAGTGCCAAAATATCTTTTTAAACACTACTATACTTCAGAGCATGGTATAAGAAAGTATAATCAAGAACTATAACACAAGAAAAATTTAACTAAACTCCACTCTCCTTTTATTTATTATAGCTGAAAGGAATAGACATTCATCAGTGAAAGGTGTGGTCCAACAAGCTAGCCAAAACATAACAACAGAGGATGCATTCATCTCGCACAAAAGAAGTTGGAGATCCTACAACAAAATTCAATTTTAGTATTTGGAAACATCAAAGAAGGGCAATTTCTATGGAATAAACCACTTATATGGCAATAAATGGATAAGTAAAAAAGATATAGACTTTTTCATTTCAACACTGGGAAAGTAAAACAAGTAATTAGTAACAATTTAATGTAATGCAGAGTAGGTAATATAGATAGATTTATTAACATACTGGGAGCAATAGTAATTATACGAGTAATAATATATTGCATTTGATGACTTAATTTTGAATTCTATCTATAGGCAAATTTGAGTTGTTACTGTGTTATATTAATAGTTAGTGTGCTTAACAACTCAAAGTACATTTTGAAGACAAACTTATAGTCATTAGCACCAAAACTTATATTAATAGTTAGTGCTATTATTAGGTAAGTTTCAAGCATTCTATTGTTCAATAAAGCGTGAACCATAGCCCCAAAAGAAATAGTCATAAGTCCAACTCTTCCATTCACATCTTTTATTAATTATTCTTCCATTTTAATATTCAAAACGCATTCAACGATGATTCAATTAAACCACAAAAAAGATAGAAAAAAAAGAGTATGAAAGAAGAAAAGTACCTTATTTTCATTCATCCACTCTAGAGCATTGAGGCACGTATACTCAGCACTCCCAACACATGAAGATTTTGAGTATCAAAGCGTTCAAGAACCTAGAGTAGGTTTCTCTCCAAGAGGGTATTAGTAATATTGAGCCTATGAAGCTACAAAAAGCTGTGAAGAATCCTATCCCCATACTAATGTATAATGCTTCTAAAAATACCGAACTATCATCTTCTACATGTATTGGTGGACTTTGATGCTCTGTTGGCTCTTCTCCTGGACATTTTCTATCTAGTGGTTTCCCACAAAGATTAGAATTTCCTTCGAAACGCAAAGGATCAAAGCTCTGCAGCTGCGTTCCAATTGGAATTTTTCCATAGAGGTGGTTGTTTGACAAGTCCAACATAGAGAGACGATCAATGAGAGCTAGACTGGTAGGAATTATGCCTGAAAGATTATTTCTTGACAAGTCAAGAAACTCTAGTGACTTTAAGTTTCCTATTTTCGGAATGATTTTCCCATGCAGATTATTTCTTGATAAATTTAAGGAAATCAATCCAAATAAGTTCTCAATGTCTGTCGGTATTTCCCCTGTAAGATGATTGCTTGAGAGATCAATGCTTTTTAAAAACACATCTGCATTTTTGAAATCATGCTCTACACCTTTCCACATCAAGAATAAGAGTGGGTTCAATCTTTTTATACCATACCATATCGGATAAAAATAAACTTCGTCATACCAATTGTCTCTTGGGCTCATGGTGTTCTCAGCCATTGAAGTAAATTTTGTAACACAAAGAGGGATTCTTCCTGTTAAGTTATTTAGAGACAGATCCAAGACATGAAGTTCTCTCAAATAACAGAGATTTGAAGGTATACTTCCATAGAAGTTGTTGAATTGAAGACTTATGAGTCGAAGGTGTAAGCTCTCTCCAATCCATAAGGGAATAGAACCATAGAACTTATTTTCACCAAGATCCAACCAAATCAAATTGTTCGAGATGTTTTTCAAGGAGGAAGGTAGCTGTCCATTCAAACTATTATTTCTTAATATCAAAGCCTCTATAAGAGTAAGGGCACCCATTGAGACCGGAATCTTTCCAGACAACTTGTTATTGCTCAAGTCAACAAAAAATAATGAAGTTTGATTATTCCAACAATCGGGCAACTCACCTTTTAATCGATTGTTTGATAAATCTAAAACTTTTAAATCGCTGTTCTCAGTGTTGCTGCATCCAAAGGAAACTAAATCTGAAAATTTGTTATTGGATAGATGCAGTACTCTTGCTTGAGATAAGAATGGCGGAACAGGACCTTCAAGTTGATTTGAACTCAAATCTATTACAACTCCGTAAGTAAGATTGAGTTCTAAATTGGGAATCTTACCGATGAGATTGTTGTTTGAAACATTCAAAAAACTCAACATTTGTAATTTTACCCATAACCAAAGAGGTATTGGACTTGGATCCAGATTATTACCAACATTTGAAATGTCGAGAGCGACTAAGTTGTTTTGAGTGTGGAGCCAATTAGGAAATATTGGATTAAGATTGCAAGATGCTAAAAGCAAATTTTCCAATTGGAAAGGAGGAATCCAGTTATCACTAACCTTTACGGTTAGTGAGTTATGAGACAAGGCCAACTCTACTAAATTGGAAAGGTTAGTGAAATGGGACTCAGAGACATAACCTTCAAATGAATTTCCATCTAGGTACAAACCCTCTAACTCCGTTAAAGATCCGATGCTTGTGGGTATATTTCCAACTAATTGATTTCCATCAAGAAATAGTGATAACAAAGATGGAAAGACTAAAAGGTTAGGCAACGTGCCAGAAAACTGATTTCTCGATAAGGAAAGGCGAAGCAACGAGGATACATTTCCAATGCATTTGGAATAGTTGTGAGTAAGCTCTCCACTCAAGCTATTTCCAGATGCCCGAAAGTATTGCAACGTGCACATATTCCAAATGGATTTTGGGATCTTTCCTTGTAGACTATTGAATGAGATATCGAGAATTACTAGTGAATGCATTGTGTTGCCAAAATCACTGGGAATACTACCTCTTAACAAGTTATAGGAAAGGTCAAGGTGTTGAAGATTGGAGCTGAAGTTAAGGAAAGGAAAAATATCCACATCGAAAAGGCCGCAGGAACTTAGCCTTAGTTCTTCAAGCATTGGAAGCTTCAGTAGGAATTGCAGGTTGTGATGAGAAGAATCGTTGAAACCACGAATTCCACTCAAGACAAGAGTTGTCAAAGAAGTGAGGTTGGATAGCCACTCAACAGTTCCACCATTTTGGTTGTTGATTATAAGATTTGAATCGTCCAGAGCAAGAACATCAACATGACCTGTTTGATCGTTGCATTGAATTCCAAGCCATTCGCAGCAATCTGCATTTGGATGGTCCTTCCATGTAGACAGTTCATCATCTTTATCATAGACGCCTTGTTTGAAGGTCAGGAGTGCATGTCTCTCCATCTCTTTGCACTTCATTCCACCACCCTCCTTGGATGCCGAGGAGAACAACAACAATGCATGGAAGATAAGAACAATATAGCTTCTCATCATAATATTAATTCCACCAAGAAAGCACAAAGATATTTTGTTTATAGTTTTTTTTTTGGTGAGAGATATTATGTTAATACTTCAGCAATATTCCTCTTTATAAATTGATCTTATACGTGTGGAATGGGAAAAAGAAATCACAACTTGGGTCCATTAAGAAAGACCTAATAATGACTCATAAGAAACAAACAATTACTAGGAACCCGCAAATTAATACTTCAGCAATATCCCGCTTTATAAATTGGTCAAACACGTTTGCAACAGGAACAAAGGAAACAAAGTGGGTCCATTAATAAAGACATAATAAAGACTCAAGAAACAAGCAAATTACTAGAAACCCAAAAATAATTGCATAAAATTTGAAGACTTTATTCAGTCAATGCCATACATTATCAAAATAAATAAATAAATCGTTATTTTGAAATATGGAAAAGAATAAGTTTTGTTTTCCAAAAAGAAAAAGAAAATAATGAGTTTTTTTTTTTTCTATTTACTTTAGTTATATTTTATTCTCTACCTGGTTTGCATCAAAAAAAAATGAAAATAACAATTTTTATTATATTCTTCATAGAAAATTGTAAAATAAATGTAACATAAAAGTAATATCAATTATTAAAATAAAATAAAAATAAGTATAATTTATCTTATGAATCTTCAACAAATATCGTGGTTAATTGATGAAGGTTGGCCTAGGACTAGTATGCAAGGATGTGTGATCATATTCTACAAAAACATGAGCTTAAATATCATTATTGGTGTGATAACTTAATTGGTGGATAATTTGTTACTCCCTCTGTTTTTGGTACTTTTGACCTTTAATTTTTGTTCCAAAACAATGATATTTTTAACAACCAAATGTACAATTCACCAAATTCTTTCAAATATATCATTTATAATTATTGAGTCTTTTAGGATATGTTTGGGAGGGAGTTTTGGGAGGGGAGGAGATGACATATTTTTCAATTCAAAATTGTGAAGCTATAAAACGTCTCTAAATATAAATAAAATATGATTAAAAATTTATATTGTTATCTATTAAGTTATTCTTTTAGTTTTTAAAATCTCAACTATATATATATATAAATAAATATATATATTAAAATATTTACTAATATTTTCCAAGTCTTCTCCTCTCCTCACCTCCCAATACCCCCTCCCAAACATATCCTTAGAGTTCTAAAACATGGATTAATTGTTCCAAGACTCTTTTATTTAAATTTCAATTATCATAAGACAAATTAATTTAGTACTTTTTTAAAAAAAAAATTGGGGAAGGGGAAAAAAAATTATTAATCAAAGTGACACTAATGGCTATTTTTACTACTGTCCCCGAGGGGAAGGGGAAAATTTAGTACTTAGCTAACACAAGTTAATGATACCCTAATTTGTGTATAACAAACTAAAAGTACCAAAGATTAGGAACATATGAAGTAGTATTTATGTAACTGTTTTTCGGGAGTAGTATTAAAATTAATTTTTCATAAAAAATGAAATGTCTTCAATTTATCCAAAACTAGAAAAATTCATGTACATTCGGACTAGTTACTCTTTAATTATGCATTTTTATAAATATATTTTAGTTATAAATTAAAATGGAGGAGAAAACAAACAATGAACAATATAGCTTCTCATCATAATTCCACCAAGAAAGCAGAAAGAGATAACAATCATTATAAATTGATCCTATACGTGTGGAATGGGAAAAGGGACACAAGACTTTGGGTCCATTAAGAAAGACCTAATAAAGACTTATAATAAGAAACAATTAAAGACTTGGGTCATGCTCCTAGGTGCTTCGTTTGTTGGCGAGTTGCTTTTTCTTCGACAACTACCAATCCCTTTGACCAAGTATTTTTACGAATTCCTCTTTCCTTTTTCTTTACCTCCCTCCGTCGGACGATCGTTCTAGTTCCCTTGGAGGCCAGATCTTTATTCGATATCTCGAATGAGACACCTTTGAAGGTGCAGTGATTATTTGTTGAGTAAACTCCCTCATTGTAGGTCGTATTACATCATGGTTCGCCAAAAGAATAACCAATAGAAGCTTCCTTTGCCCTGACCTGTCCGGGAAGAGGAAACTACTCTAGGGATTGGACGGATTCTTCAAAAGAGAATTCCCCGAACCGTTCTACTAGGTCGGTGAGCTAATTGAAGGATTGGAATCAAGGGTTGATTAGGAGCAGTGCTCGGGATCTAGCTCTTTGAATAAGAGTAGCTCTTCGACAGGAGATGCTGTTTGCTGGTGTTTTTAGCAAACAATCACTAGTTTTAAATATTGTGTTTGTGAGATCAAACTAGAAAATCTCGTGACAATTGCTCTCGTATCTTTGTGTTGTTTACGGTTTTAAAAGAAACAAATTGTATGAAGAACAGAATTGTGGATAAAACAAAGTAATAAATGCAAGAATGGTAAAAGAAAAGTAAATGATTGCATTGAATTGTAAAGGAAATGGTACACAAGCACATACAATGATTCTGTTCACTCGTTTTTCGCTTTCGTTTGGAAGTTTGAGCGGGCGTTTTGGCAGACTCCCGAGAAGTTCATATTTATGTATATGCCGAGACATTGGCCAAAATACATGCCCAACCTCCTTTTATCGTGTTTGAGCAATATATTTTGACTGATCTCTTGCTGGCACCAACTCAACTACATCCCAATGGTTGGGTCTTCTTGCGTGCCTATCAGCCAGCCTAAGAGCATTTTGGTCGTAATGTCTCGGCCCCTTGTTCTTTGTTATCTTCACCTTTGTTCGTTCCAAGAAAAATGCTTGGGTATTCCTTCGTGCTACCGAGAAGAGCTTTTTTAGTCTTTACTCCGATTTAATCAAGGAATTCAAGACTCATTACGCAAGTGTAGATTGCGAGGAATGTTGCGGCGAGAATGGGGTTGTCGAATTATAAGCATGGAGTCCCCATGAGTTCTAAGTTCCCTTTAAGTTAGAGCAAACACCACTATTCTCTGACTCCGTCTGAATTTCTCGTTGCTCTTGAGAAATTGGATTCCGAAGACCAGGAGTCTTTATGGATGTTAGGAGAGTTGGCTTCAAAGGCTTCGAAGGGGAAAATTAATACTTGTTTCGGTGGGCCAAGCCCAATCCGCCTTGCTCTCGCCCAACCAACGCCATTAAGCGAAGGCGCTGTGGATGGCTCGGATGGAAGTTATGTGGTTAGAAAATCAACGCATAAACAGAATGACTTTAGAAACCATCTTTCAAAAACTCTAAATGCAAATAAACCTTTGCAGGATCTGAATTTGAAGGAGAAGCAACAGTATGGAGCACTCTCGATGTAGCCTCATAACACAAACCATGGTATTAGTGTAAACTTACGGAACTTAAATGATGGCTAATAAATGTTAAACTCTAACAGTGATTAAAGACAGCAACCATAAAATAAAAAATGCAAACTTTAAAAATATTATATTTTCCTAATTAAGTGTAAACTTACAGAACTTAATTGATGGCAAAGGGATCCTCAACCTTGATTAAGATATTATCAAAAATCAGAACTAATTTGCTTGAGCATCAGATCAAGACAGCAACCAACACATCACCATTCAAAAAAACATCAAACTATTGAACCCATTGTAAAATATCCCTAACACTTGTTTTAAGTTTATGCTTATTTGTTACAGAAGTAATGCTGACATATTGATGCGAACTTAATTATCTTCTTATTCTAGTAGACTGATGGAATGGCCAGGGGAATTATTAATATAAATCATGACATATGCACATGGTAAGGTGGATTAAGAAAATTAAGAAAACTACAGGATGACTTAATTCATTATAAATTAAGAACATTACGAGATGACGACGATCATGGGCAGGTAGATGTAGATCGTAGAAGTGCATAGCAGACACTCCTCTAAGCGCGAACACCGATGTTCTAGTGTGATCCCGGACCTTCACATCTATTCCAGTCCTATAGTTAAATAGCACAGGCTTGGTTATGATAACAACAATTTTTATTTTTGATTTCTTAGTGATATAAAATGATGAATCTTACGTGTTGTGTGAAAGTATCTGTTTGATATGTGCCATGACAACATAGGCTGGTTCCTGAAATTATGAAACCATTGATATACGTTACTTGATACACATCATACAAATAAATGAAAACAAACTATTTGATATAGGTTCTTTTTGATAACCACCATGTGAATCTTTAAGGTTTTAAATAATATCTGAGTGGGAGGAGCTGCCTGCAATGAATCAAGGTGGACACGGTGATAGCGAAGGAGGAAATCGTAAAAAAATTGTCCTGGCAGATTCATGCTGATTTAAGCTTGTTTATTATGTAACCAATAGATTGTTGTATGATCGTCTACTGGAATAAATTATTTTTTCCTCCGAGAAAATGTATGCTTACGTATGTATCTCAGGTAAAAGAATATTTCCATTCAATTGATTTTTTGGGTTTTATTGGGAATTCAAATGAATTAATAGAAAGTTTTGATTAGGAAGTTTTAATTGGGAATTCAAATGAATTAATAGGAATTCAATTGTAGATCCTTATTTAATGCGAAGGATTAGATTAGGAAGTTTTGAAATTACATTAACCATAACTGCGGGATGATAATAAAATGTGGTATGGAACATCCTGACCATCCACATCAATGTTTTAAAACTCTGGCCGATGACCGACTCGGTAAAGGTACCGGGTCACTGGGTTAAGGGTCGGACTGAAGGGTCGGCGCTAAACCGCATGACCATTAACTCGGTCTTGATTAGAAATTTTATCAAAACTTAATTTACTATTAAGCTCACGAAAAACTATACTTTAATTTATAAATTTCATAGATGTAAAACTTAATGTATTAATAAAAATTGTACTTCAAAATATCTTATAAATCATACTTTAAACTACTATATATATATATATATATATATATATATATATATATATATATATATATATATATATATATATATATATATATATATATATATATATATAAGGAAGATATATACAAATATATGATTAATCTATACATTGACCTGAAAATAGCAAATTATCAATGCATCTAAAAGCATCCACGGTCTTTCATAATCTACATGTTATATACTCTTTTTGTAACAATTATCACAAACTTTAAATGGCCGAGTGGTAAGGCATGCAAACACCATGCATTGCATTATGATATATATATATATATATATATATATATATATATATATATATATATATATATATATATATATATATATATATATATATATATATTAGCTTCTCTCTCACAAGAAATTATAGATAGTAATTATCGCTCTCCTCAATATTTAATTAATGCAAGTCCCGCCACTAACTATTCGAATTATACGGTTTGTGTGGTCTCAATTAGTTGTTTACCCCTACTTTTTATGACTAGTCACTCACATTCGTACATAGGTGTGTCGATTGTCCTCTTCCTTTCATCCATATATTTTTGTAATTTTTTTACCTATTTTCAAGTTTTTTCATCTCTATAAAATACAATATTTATGTTTTTCATCTTTGTTTTTTTTTTTCTACGTGTTTTTATTCCATTTTATTTTTCTATTATGTTTATAAATTTAAATTTAATTTTTTATTAAAGTATCTCAACCGTATCGTATCTTGATTTTCAAAATTTTCTCGTATCCGCATATCAGTATCATATCGTATCCCGTATCCTATCGCGTATCCAGGCTTCATAGCAAGAAATCTAAACGAACGAAACATATGGTTTGATTGACTACGTTTTGGAGCATATGGCTTGCAAGGAATCGCACTGTTTTTAAAAACGAGGAAGCGAGTAATGAATCCGTGGTGAATCGCATCAAGTGTTTAACTTGGAGTTGGTGTGTTTATAGATTGAATTGTAGTTCATCTTTCTCTATTTCAATGTGGTTTGGCTCATCCACTTCATTACCTAAACAAAATATGTAATTCTCTATGTTGTTTGGGTTTGAGCACACCTAGAGCTTTATCAATAGAATTTTCGCATATCTAAAAAAAAACTTTTTGGTACCCCAAAAATTATTATCAAGCTCTACCTATGAAGCCCCGATACGAGATACGATACGGGATACGATACGACACGATACATGGATACGGGAAAATTTAGAAAATCAAGATACGATACGGTAGGGATACTTTAATAAAAAATTAAATTAAAAGTTAAAAATATAAAACATAAAGATACATGTCACAAAAGGCCAGCCAAGTTAGTATTCGTGGCCAGCCAAGTTCCCCGACATAGATTAGTCATCGGCAAAACCGATGGAAATTGTGCACTAATGACACGGTAACCCAAAAAAATAAGTAAGCATAGTTAAATGTCTTTTCCCCTCCCATTTTAAAATATATTCTTCCTCCCACGAACATGTCACAAAAGGATAAAAGAGTACCAACGAGGGGATTAGTCACTGCGTTCGGTAGTGGATACTCTGTTCTCGACCAAAAAAACAAGGATAAAAGTAGGGGTGTGCATGGTGCAAGAACCGCACCAAACCACACCGTATAAGCAATTCGGTTCGGTTCAAAAACCGTTTACACAAAAAAACCGGTTTATTTGTTAAACTGGTTCTGGTTTGGTTTTGAACCGGTTTTAAACCAGTTTTCATTTTAAAACCGGTTTTTGAGGGTTAATTGGTTGCGAACCGGTTTCCCTAAACTGAACCGGTTTTTTTTCCCCGAACCGCTTTTACAAAAGCGCAAAAAAGGTTTTTTGGACCAATTGCAAAAAACTAGTTTTATTACTTTACTAATCGCTTTTTTTAATGACTCACAATATTTGTAAACAAATAGTTTTTTAAAATCACAATGGAAATATAAAAGTTACATCTAAGCCACTTAACAACCAAATACTCAAATATATAAAATTCAGCCACTTAACAACCAAATACATAAAATTGTCTCTTACATAACATTCAACCCCTTAAACCAAATTATAATGCTAAAATTAAATTGCATTAAGCAATCCGATATGGAAGTTTCAAACAAGCGGTATCCTTGAGAACCATTCCTCCATCTTGCACTGATCACCAATTCCTGATGCAAGTTTCAACCAAAAAAATCAGTATCTTATGCAAGTTTAAAAATGGTGATGTGATATTCAAGTACAATGAGCTTGATCCATCAGATTATTTACTACCGCTAAAAATGGTGGACTTCTCATTTTGATTTTATGGCTGTATGATTGATTAAATCACTTGTTTCTTCATCAGTTATAATAATACTTTAAACTATTGTTTGCTGATTTTCTTTCTTTCTTTCTTTCTTTCAGCTAGTGCTTAATTTCCTTAAAATGAGTGAATGAATGTATCAGGTTAGTGGGTTGGACAGAAGCTGGAAAAAACCTCAATTACCTTCAATAGAAGCAGCTTTAACAGAAGATGAGCTCATTATTCGTCTTCAAGTGCAACCGGCACTGTAGAACTAGCATCATCTTGTGTAATAAGTAATACCACACTATTAGATATATCATTATGTATAACGTATAATAAATAATACCACACTATTAGATATATCTTTTGGCACTTTACCTAGTTCAATTCTCTCAAGTTCCTCAAGATCTTCATTAGTAAGAAGCGTTGAAGATGCTCCCTTGAGCCAATCTTGGCTACAAATAAGTGCTTCGACCATTGTAGGTGTTAGAGAACTTTGATAATCATCAAGCACTCTTCCTCCGGTACTAAAAGCAGATTCTGAGGCAACAATAGATATAGGTACGGCCAGTACATCTCTTGCAATTTTAGCAAGAATTGGGAACCTACTCGAGTTAACTTTCCACCAATCTAATAGATCAAAATCTGGGCTACGCTTTTCCAAGCCTTCTTTAAAGTACTTTCCGAATTTAGACTCTAATGTGCTGTCCCCATCGTAGAATTCAGAACAGTCATAAGCTTCTTCAGTAGCACTGCATCGATCAATGTAATTAACGGAAAGCATACCGAGTAGCACGAGTATTCCTCAAAAATGGATTTCAAATGCAACTCTAGTTTGGACTTTAAAGAAGCCGCGTCAGTACTATTATAAATCTTAGTCGACATCCAGACCACAAACCTCAATTTACGTCGAGGATCAAGTACCAAAGCAATCAACAACATCATGTTAAGGCTGTCAGGATTTCCCCAGTATTTATCATATTTTGTCTTCATCCTTTTAGCCATTGAGCTTGCCTTTTCATCTGTAGAATTACACATAAGCGCAATTTCTTTTCCGATACCAAAGACTTCATACATGTAGATGTTACTTGTCAGATATGAGGTCTCGGATATGCGTAATGTAGCTTCATAAAACATCTTTAAGAATGGAAGAAGAAACTGTATGTAACCAATAGATTGTTGTATGATTGTCTACTGGAATAAATTATTTTTTCCTCCGAGAAAATGTATGCTTACGTATGTATCTCAGGTAAAAGAATATTTCTATTCAATTGATTTTTTGGGTTTTAATTGGGAATTCAAATGAATTAATAGAAAGTTTTGATTAGGAAGTTTTAATTGGGAATTCAAATGAATTACTAGGAATTCAATTGTAGATCCTTATTTAATGCGAAGGATTTGATTAGGAAGTTTTGAAATTACATTAACCATAATCGTGGAATGATAATAAAATGTGGTATGGAACATCCTGACCATCCACACCAATGTTTTAAAACTCGGGCCGGTGACCGACTCGGTGAAGGTACCGGGTCACTGGGTCAAGGGTCGGACCGAAGGGTCGGCGTTAAACCGCATGACCATTAACTCGGTCTTGATTAGAAATTTTATCAAAACTTAATTTACTATTAAGCTCACGAAAAACTATACTTTAATTTATAAATTTCATAGAAGTAAAACTTAATGTATTAATAAAAATTGTACTTCAAAATATCTTATAAATCATACTTTAAACTACCATATATATATATATATATATATATATATATATATATATATATATATATATATATAAGGAAGATATATACAAATATATGATTAATCTATATATATTGACTGAAAATAGCAAATTATCAATGTATCTAAAAGCATCCACGGTCTTTCATAATCTACATGTTATATACTTTTTTTTGTAACAATTATCAAAAACTTCAAATGGCCGAGTGGTAAGGCATGTGCAGTGCCATGCATTGCATTATATATGAGCTTCTCCGTCAGTAAAATTTTAGTTAGTAATTATCGCTCTCCTCAATATTTAATGCAAGTCCTGCCACTAACTATTCGAATTATACAGTTTCAGGTGGTCTCAATTACTTGTTTACCCCTACTTTTTATGACTAGTCACTCACATTCGTACATAGGTGTGTCGATTGTCCTCTTCCTTTCATCCATATATTTTTTGTGATTTTTTTTACCTATTTTTCAAGTTTTTTCATCTCTATAAAATACAATATTTATGTTTTTCATCTTTGTTTTTTTTCTACGTGTTTTTATTCTTTTATTTTTCTATTATGTTTTTATAAATTTAAATTTAATTTTTTTATTAAAGTATCTCAACCGTATCGTATCTTGATTTTCAAAATTTTCTCGTATCCGCGTATCAGTATCATATCGTATGTCGTATCCTATCGCGTATCCAGGCTTCATAGCAAGAAATCTAAACGAACGAAACATATGGTTTGATTGACTACGTCTTGGAGCATATGGCTTGCAAGGAATGGCGTTGTTTTTAAAAACGAGGAAGCGAGTAATGAATCCGTGGTGAATCGCATCAAGTGTTTAACTTGGAGTTGGTGTGTTTATAGATTGAATTGTAGTTCATCTTTCTCTATTTCAATGTGGTTGGGCTCATCCACTTCATTACCTAAACAAAATATGTAATTCTCTATGTTGTTTGGGTTTTTGAGAGGTGAAGGTTTAGTGACAGTGCTGCTTAGCATGAGAGCAGAAGGGAAAGGACGAGAGAAGTGTTTGTATTGGCGAGTGAATGACAGAAACGTGGTTCGGAAATGAGAGTTAGCCAACGCTTTGAAACGGTTTTGAATCGGAGGAGTGGTTTCACTGGGACACGGAGAAGAATCTCCTTCAGAATGTCTTCGCTTGATTCAACTTTCTTCGCCATTGATTTCTTGAAGAGTAAACGATTGTAAACAAGCACGCTTGGTATTACTAGCAATACAAACACACCATATATATATATATATATATATATATATATATATATATAGAAGATAAAAAGTTAGGGGTAAGGATCCTCTACCATTGAAGCCTCTAACTTTCTCTACCTTTCTCTCTATCTCTCTCTTATTTGCTTTTCTCTCTCCATCTTAAAATAGTATTATATCCTCATTTTATCTCATTTTTGCCTAAAGTTAGGGAAAGTTAGAAACCTCAATGGTATGGTAGAGGATCCATTTCCAAAAGTTAGCTGACCATCCGTATTTTCACATTCCAAAAAAACGCATCGGATGCTGCTTCACCTACAATTTTAATTATTCATTACTTCTATCGATGAAATTGCATCTAATTAATTCATTACTTCTATCAAGCAAATTGCATCTAATTAAGCAGAGTGCATCGGAACAGACAAAGTTTTAAGAAAATGTGAAACTAAAAGTAATTACTCTTGTACAAGTAACAAGCTATTCACATTCTCTCAGTCAAAAAAAGAAGTTAGTTGTTTTATTTTTGACAAAATTACACTAGTGGACCTTTAAATTATTTATTTATAACAAGTTGATCCTTTAAGTTTTTTTGTAACAAATAAGTATTTTTAGTGATTACTCTAACTTATATATTTTGATCTAATGCTACTTTATATATTGTGATTACTCTAGCTTATGTATTTTGATGCAACCAAACATATTTTGGTGTATTTTAATGTAATCAACGATATAACATTTTACTAAAAGGGTCAACGGTGTCAATATTGGGTAACTTAAAGGGCCTATTTGTTACAATGAAAACTTAAAGGGTCAACTTGTTACAAATAAATAACTTAAAGATCCTTTGGTGTAATTTTGCCTTTATTTTTCTAGAAATGAAAAAATAATGAGACAATTCAAATAGAGAAAACAATAAAATTGAATTCCAATTTGTAAGAGTCTTCTTTAAAAATAATGAAATCATGTACACTACTACAAAAAACCGGAATTGAGACGGACAAATTTCATCTCTAAAAGGGAGAAATTTCATCTCTACACGCTTAGAGAAAGAACATGATTCGTAGCTGAGTTAACGGTCACAAAAGCTTTAGAGACATTTTTGGATTTCATCTCTAATTAAAGATGAAATATTTTCGTCACTAACGTTAAATAGTTAGTCGTTAACGTTGAAATGTATAATTTGTTCCTATCAAAAAAAATTCTCTATTTCATCTCTAAATAGTAATATGAATTATTAAAATAAAATAAAAATATGAAAATAAAAATAAGTATAATTCATCTTATGAATCTTCAACAAATTTCGTGGTTAATTGATGAAGGTTGGCCTAGGACTAGTATGCAACGATGTGACTCATATTCTACAAAAACATGAGCTTAAATATCATTATTGGTGTGATAACTTAATTGGTGGATAATTTGTTACTCCCTCCGTTTTTGGTACTTTTGGCCTTTAATTTTTGTTCCAAAACAATGGTATTTTTAAAAACTAAATGTACAATTCACCAAATTCTTTTAAATATGTCATTTATACTTATAGAGTCTTTTAGGATATGTTTGGGAGGGGGTTTTGGGAAAACATATTTTTCAATTCAAAATTGACGAAGCTATAAAATGTCTCTAAATATAAATGAAATATGATTAAAAAGAATTATATTGTTATCTATTAAGTTATTCTTTTAGTTTTTTAAATCTCAACTATATATATATATATATATATTAAAATATTTACTAATATTTTCCAAGTCTTCTCCTTTCCTCACCTCCCAATACCCCCTCCCAAACATATCCTTAGAGTTCTAAAACATGGATTAATTGTTCCAAGACTCTTTTATTTAGATTTCAGTTATCACAAGACAAATTAATTTAGTACTTTTTTAAAAAAATTAGGGAAGGGGAAAAAATTTATTAGTCAAAGTGGCACTAATGACCATTTTACAAACTGTCCCGAGGGGAAGGGGGAAAATTTAGTACTTAGCTAACACAAATTAATGATACCCTAATTTGTGTATAACAAGCTAAAAGTACCAAGATTAGGAACAGATGAAGTAGTATTTATGTAACTCTTCTTCGGGAGTAGCATTTATGTAACTGTTGTAACGCCCCAAATTTTATTAGAAATTATTGGGAGTGGATTTGATAAGATTACATTATTTTAATTTATTGTGAGGATGAACCATTAAATTAGTTGAATAAATATATTCTTATATTTAAATGTATTTTTATAAGTTATTTGTGATATATGATTGTTACTCATATTTATACTTATTTATTTTGTTTTTATAAAATATTAGTGTTTCGGATATTATTTCCTTAGTGAACTATTTTGAGCTATTGAGGTGTTAAAATAATAGTTGTGGTGATATTGAGATTTAAAAAGGATTTAAAATGGAATTAGGGCTACTTTTACTCGCATACGCCTCCTTGTTCCTACTGGACGCACCCCCCCTGAGTAAGCTTAAGCCCAACCCGCGAGCGCAGCCCAGAACCGAATCCGGCCCAACTCCTTCTTCTTCTTCCCTGCGTCTCTGCGTGGGAGGAGAGGAGCTGCGTGAAACCCTTGCTTTCTTCCTTTCCTCCATTTCGTTCTCCTTCCTCCCTCCACTACCGAACCCCAAATTTAACCTCCCCACTCGGATTTTGCCGCTGATTCCGAATCCGACCTCTGTTCCTTCAACCGTGGCTCCGTTTTACTCGTGTATTTGCGACCCGAACCGCAAATAAAACCCAGAACCGTAAATACCTTTAATCCCCTTCCAAATGGGTTGCATGTCTTGCTTTGAGAAAGATTCAAGAGTTGGAAGTTCAAAGCAACCTAGAAGAACTTGGAGATGAAGAATGGAAGCTGGGATTGAAGTTCTTGGAGGTACATTTGGTGGTCAAATAAGCTTAAGGAAGCTCTAGGAGCTGTCAAAGAATGATTAATGTCGTGAGGTATAGTCATAAACATTGAAGCTAATTTGAGCTTCCATGGAGGTTGCACGTGAGATTGGAGGGCTGTGATAGATCATAGGAACTTATATTGTGTGATGGAAGGGCTACATTGTTGATTGGAAGCTTTTGAGTTGAGTTTGTTGGTTTCGGTTTCGAAGCGAAGTGGGGCGTGTCCGAGAGTTACGGGGACCGTTCGTGTGTTGCTCGAATTTGAAGCTATTCTCGACGTCTCGGTAGCTCGTAAGGTTAGGGGATTCTCATTATGTCTATGATAACTTGTATGATATGTGTTGTGTAGGAAATAGCTAGCATGTTTTGATTGTGTGGATTGTGTGTTAATATTGAGATTGTTGTTGTAATTGTATTTGATTTGTGGTTATCATGAAGCTTGGTGTGAGAAATAAATGTGTTGTTGATATTGTATGCTAGGTGTTGTTTAAATGTTTCAATGTGAAGAATGATGAGAGTATGTGAATTTAATGATGTGGGTTATTTGTCTAGATGTGTGTTATTAAATTGAGAATTGAATTGTTGAATAAAAATGTGCTGAGTTGTGTGCCTAATGGGACCTAAGTGATGGTTTAGTCCCTAAGAATTAATTTAATCCTTGGTGTGACAATATAGTCCCTAAGAATTAACTTAATCCTTGGAGAGACAAAATAGTCCCTTAGTGACTAGTTAGGCCTAATATGTCAAAATAATTCTTTAAGTACCAAATTAATCATAACGTGTCAAATAATCCCTTGAGTACTAAATTAATCTTTGGTGCGTCAAAAACGGTCCTTAGGTGTGGAAAAGGTCCTTATGGAGTATTTTGGTCCCTAAGTGGAATTTAATTTAATAAAATGATGTGGTGGTGAGAAATGATTAAAAGGTGGTTAATAATTGATGTGGGCTTCGGCCAACAAGGTGGTTAATAATTGATGTGGGCTTCGGCCAACAAGGTGGTTAATAATTGATGTGGGCTTCGGCCAATGAGGTGGTTAATAATTGATGTGGGCTTCGGCCAATGAGGTGGTTAATAAATGAGGTGGGCTTTGGCCAACAAGGTGGTTAATAATTGATGTGATGTATTTTATTGTGTTGTGATGCATTTGTCATAGTGTCACATAAATCATATGCATTACGTGGTGGTGGTGGTATGGCTTCGGCCAAATTGTGGTGGTTGCCCGACGGGGTTTTTGAGGTGGTTATGGATCCACATGCATAATGCACACATGCATATAATCATGCATTCTTTGAATTCTTGTTGATGATTAATTAAGTCATTATTGTTGTTTGTTGGTATTCTAATCGAATGGTAGATGCCTTAATCTCGTGGTTGTTGTTACTAGATGTTTTTCCTAATATAATGCTTATCTTACTTGTTATTATTTATGTAAAGAGACTCACCCTAGCATTTTTATGTTGCTGCGCTCTCGTGGCGACAAACAGGTGATTCTGAGTGAAGATGTCTAGGCCTTCTTGGGATTTTTGTGTCGGCTCTGATTTAGTAACACCAGGGATGGGGTTTTAATATCGATATTTTATGTTATGTACTAAACTGATTTAAACGATGTATCGAGTATGTGAACTCAGTTTTACTTCCGCTGCTGTGAGCTGCTTACTGGATTATTGTAAACTCTAAACAGGTTTTTGAGGTTTTTAACCCACGTGACTATGATATGTATTTCATGCACTTGGTGCGTCTGAATTTTTAAATATGTTTTGATAATGTTTTATTACATGTAGCACTCTCCTTGAGGTGCGTGGAAAAGTTTTTGAAAAACTCTGATTTTATTAATTGAATTAGTATTAAATAGAAGGGGGTGTTACATTAGTGGTATCAGAGCAGTTCGGTCCGTCCGGCCAAGTTGTCGAGTCTGTTAACCCTCGAGTCTTGGTACTCGTTTTAAATCATAACTATGTTGCTGTTTATTACTGTTAATTTTATTGGTTTGTTAATTAATTGACGTGCCTTATGACTTAATTGTTAGATTACGATTGAAAATTATATTGTATTATTGAAGTATATGTGATCGAATCTGTAAGCGGTGGTTATACCATTGATTTTTGTCTGCTCGCGGATCGTTGTCTCGTATCATTAAGATGTGTGATTAAAAGAGTTCTAACGACGTCATAGGAGTGAAAGTCGTGACGACGCCTTCGCACTCCGGACTGCGTTAAAAGTCTTTTAATGTAGTAGATATAAATTTGAAAGAAAGTAGTTTTTGTGACCTTAATTAGTTGGCTGCATGAGTAGGAGGGACCGATCACCCCAATCACTCATCCCCAATGAAAGAGGCGACAATAACTCATAATTACTATTAACTTCGGATGCATGCACTAATTTTAATTTGATTGATTGCTTGAGTAGCTTATTAGAATAATGAGAGTACCCTTATGCGACCTAAATCTTGGTAAATTATACACTAGGCAATATTTGAAGGATTGTTGATATTATTGCACTTGATTGACGTCCTTGACATAAGTTGATTGTTTTTGTGACGCATATGAACTAAATTGGTTTGTGCTTAATTGTTTCGAAGTTAGTGTGCTAAAATGAAATGTTTTGACACTTTCGGTGTTTCAATTTGACGTGTGACGTGAGCATGATGTGATTTGTCAAAATTAAATGATTAATTTCCTTACCGTTAGGGTTTATGTCGGAAACTAAATTTTGAACTAATAAGTAGTTGTTATGTGGGTGCATGTTCATGTGATAGTGAGATTTGGGTTTTGCATACAATTTCCTTTTTGAACAAAACGTGAGTTCCAAGGTTTTCGAAAAATGGTACTTGGAAAATTTATATTGGAAAATGAAGGGGATGTCAAATTAGTGTTGAAATTTTGTTTCCAAATTATTCTAAGATTTTATTTCAAAATGAGACATGATTTCGACTTTTGCACCAATTAGGTTGCGGTTAGGTGTTGTTTGAGATTATGGGATATTACACTAATTGCATGACTAGGTGAGTTAAAGTCCTTATGTTATGAAAATGTGAGTCCAATTTCATGTGTCAAGTTTTAGAAACAAATATATACAATTTTCAGTATCTTCTAACTGTGGACTACAATGGTGAAAATTTTGTTCGATTTATGGTTTAACTGTGGTCTTTCTTTGTTGCTAATACTATTATGATTTGTCACTTCTTGAAAATTGTTTTTACGTGACTTATAAAATTTAATGATGAAAAGCGTACTTGAGACTTTTGTGCACTTACATTTACTTGACTAGTTTTCCTTGCTAAGTGTTAACGAGGGTAATTGATTTCATGTGGTTAAACTAATATCAAGTCTGGAATCAAAACAATTGCTTTATGATACATGTGATAGTTATATTCTTTGTGATATGAAATCGATTCAATTTGGTAAGATTATAAGTTCCATGCTATTTTCTAGGGAAATTGTAAAATCACATGTTAGCCAATCCCTAGGAATAAAGGACATCGAAGGAAATGCCTACATGTTTAATCTTTCGAAATTGCGTGTTATAAGTTGTTGCATGATTGGTTATGCTTGTTTGAGGTTTGAAGAAATGCATAAGTATGTGATGAGTGTAATTGGTTTTGGTCAATTGAAAAACTATGTGGTTTGTCATTTCGAAAACTTGATTGACTGCTAGTTAGTTCGCCACTGATTGAGTTGAATTCGGAGTTGTAGGACTCAAGTTATAGGTGAAACAAGTTAGGTTAAAATTCTGGAAAAGAATCTGGGCACTGTTTCAGTCTTTTGAAAACTGGTACTGTTTGGTTGAGTCAAAAATTATGGGGCTGAGTGTTTTTGAAAATAGACTTAGAGCCGGTCGTTTTGGCACTAGTTTCATTAAATTCGGAGTTGTGTAGCTCCAGTTATGAATCTCCAAAGTCGAGTCAAATTTCTAGAACCAAACTGTGAGTAGGTTCAGTCTTTGCGAGTTTTATGTCCACAAACGAACTCCGTTTTGAACGATTCTTTTTCCATTAAAAACTATACTCAAAATGCTTTTATTCGGGCCGAAGTTTTGTCTCATTTGGTCAAGTTTAAGTCAGTTTAACGTGAAATGAAGTAGGAGGACAGAATCTGTCAAGTCTAGGGACTGTTCGGGTTGCTTCTAAAAACTGTACCAATTGACTCATTGTTTTGAAACTTTAATGACATATTCAGAAACTACACATCCGTGGCTTTCCAACAAGTATTTATTTGTCGAAATCCGAGGTCGTTTACTATTTTAATTAATTCGCCAAAGTAGACACATAGTTGCAGAATTTTCTGCACCTGAGTTTAAAAAGAATAATTAGAACGTGGAATGAAATGATTAATTGTAGAATAGGACGAACTTGAATTTTGTTATTATGATCGTGTTAATTGTTGATGTGAATGATGTTAGAGATACGATAACTTGTTGGGATTGGTATTGTTGTGTTAATTACGGTTGTTAGGGTTGTTGGGCCCCTGGCCATAATTGTTGTTGTCTCTTGTGTTGGGTGGTCGGGTAGGATTTTGACAACCTACAGGTTAGAATACCTAATTGGGGAGTAAGAATATAGGGGAGAGTGTTCGATCTGTTGTGTATACGATAGGACTTGGAGGAGGACGGTTAGAGGGATAAGAAGAGTGGAAGTTGATTCGTGAGTTTAGCGTAGATCTTCGAGGAGGATAGCAATCGTTCATACAAGATAGTGAAGGAGAAGAGGAGGGTTCGGGCAAAGAGCCAAGTGGGGGAGACGCTACTGCGGGGATAGTGTGTCATTCTTGAACCTGTGGTAGCGATTTATGCTTAGAATGAAAGTGCACAGTTACGTGACCTAAGAGGTGGAGTCAATATATTAGGTTAAGACACATGAGGAGAAGTAGAAGCATACGTTAGTGTTTCACAGACCAAAGAATAGAACTTTGAAAGGGTTGTAGGTGGGTGTACCGAGGTTAACATTAGGATTTAAATCGTGTAAGTTTTCGAAGAGATTAAGTGCGAACTAGATTCATCTTGTTGTTGAGATTAGCGTGATTTTCGAGGACGAAAATATTCTAAGTGGGGGAGAGTTGTAACGCCCCAAATTTTATTAGAAATTATTGGGAGTGGATTTGATAAGATTACATTATTTTGATTTATTGTGAGGATGAACCATTAAATTAGTTGAATAAATATATTCTTATATTTAAATGTATTTTTATAAGTTATTTGTGATATATGATTGTTACTCATATTTATACTTATTTATTTTGTTTTTATAAAATATTAGTGTTTCGGATATTATTTCCTTAGTGAACTATTTTGAGCTATTGAGGTGTTAAAATAATAGTTGTGGTGATATTGAGATTTAAAAAGGATTTAAAATGGAATTAGGGCTACTTTTACTCGCATACGCCTCCTTGTTCCTCTTTGGACGCACCCCCGAGTAAGCTTAAGCCCAACCGCGGCGCAGCCCGGTGAACGAACCCAGGCCCAACTCCCTTCTTCTTCTTCTTCCCTGCGTCTCTGCGTGGGAGGAGAGGAGCTGCGTGAAACCCTTGCTTTCTTCCTTTCCTCCATTTCGTTCTCCTTCCTCCCTCCACTACCGAACCCCAAATTTAACCTCCCCACTCGGATTTTGCGCCGATTCGAATCCGACCTCTGTTCCTTCAACCGTGGCTCCGTTTTACTCGTGTATTTGCGACCGAACCATAAATAAAACCCAGAACCGTAAATACCTTTAATCCCCTTCCAAATGGGTTGCATGTCTTGCTTTGAGAAAGATTCAAGAGTTGGAAGTTCAAAGCAACCTAGAAGAACTTGGAGATGAAGAATGGAAGCTGGGATTGAAGTTCTTGGAGGTACATTTGGTGGTCAAATAAGCTTAAGGAAGCTCTAGGAGCTGTCAAAGAATGATTAATGTCGTGAGGTATAGTCATAAACATTGAAGCTAATTTGAGCTTCCATGGAGGTTGCACGTGAGATTGGAGGGCTGTGATAGATCATAGGAACTTATATTGTGTGATGGAAGGGCTACATTGTTGATTGGAAGCTTTTGAGTTGAGTTTGTTGGTTTCGGTTTGAGCGAAGTGGGGCGTGTCCGAGAGTTTCTGAGGGGACCGTTAGTGTGTTGCTCGAATTTGAAGCTATTCTCGACGTCTCGGTAGCTCGTAAGGTTAGGGATTCTCATTATGTCTATGATAACTTGTATGATATGTGTTGTGTAGGAAATAGCTAGCATGTTTTGATTGTGTGGATTGTGTGTTAATATTGAGATTGTTGTTGTAATTGTATTTGATTTGTGGTTATCATGAAGCTTGGTGTGAGAAATAAATGTGTTGTTGATATTGTATGCTAGGTGTTGTTTAAATGTTTCAATGTGAAGAATGATGAGAGTATGTGAATTTAATGATGTGGGTTAATTGTCTAGATGAGTGTTATTAAATTGAGAATTGAATTGTTGAATGAAAATGTGCTGAGTTGTGTGCCTAATGGGACCTAAGTGATGGTTTAGTCCCTAAGAATTAATTTAATCCTTGGTGTGACAATATAGTCCCTAAGAATTAACTTAATCCTTGGAGAGACAAAATAGTCCCTTAGTGACTAGTTAGGCCTAATATGTCAAAATAATTCTTTAAGTACCAAATTAATCATAACGTGTCAAATAATCCCTTGAGTACTAAATTAATCTTTGGTGCGTCAAAAACGGTCCTTAGGTGTGGAAAAGGTCCTTATGGAGTATTTTGGTCCCTAAGTGGAATTTAATTTAATAAAATGATGTGGTGGTGAGAAATGATTAAAAGGTGGTTAATAATTGATGTGGGCTTCGGCCAACAAGGTGGTTAATAATTGATGTGGGCTTCGGCCAACAAGGTGGTTAATAATTGATGTGGGCTTCGGCCAATGAAGTGGTTAATAATTGATGTGGGCTTCGGCCAATGAGGTGGTTAATAAATGAGGTGGGCTTTGGCCAACAAGGTGGTTAATAATTGATGTGATGTATTTTATTGTGTTGTGATGCATTTGTCATAGTGTCACATAAATCATATGCATTACGTGGTGGTGGTGGTATGGCTTCGGCCAAATTGTGGTGGTTGCCCGACGGGGTTTTTGAGGTGGTTATGGATCCACATGCATAATGCACACATGCATATAATCATGCATTCTTTGAATTCTTGTTGATGATTAATTAAGTCATTATTGTTGTTTGTTGGTATTCTAATCGAATGGTAGATGCCTTAATCTCTGTGGTTGTTGTTACTAGATGTTTTTCCTAATATAATGCTTATCTTACTTGTTATTATTTATGTAAAGAGACTCACCCTAGCATTTTTATGTTGCCTGCTCTCGTGGCGACAAACAGGTGATTCTGAGTGAAGATGTCTAGGCCTTCTTGGGATTTTTGTGTCGGCTCTGATTTAGTAACACCAGGGATGGGGTTTTAATATCGATATTTTATGTTATGTACTAAACTGATTTAAACGATGTATCGAGTATGTGAACTCAGTTTTACTTCCGCTGCTGTGAGCTGCTTACTGGATTATTGTAAACTCTAAACAGGTTTTTGAGGTTTTTAACCCACGTGACTATGATATGTATTTCACGCACTTGGTGCGTCTGAATTTTTAAATATGTTTTGATAATGTTTTATTACATGTAGCACTCTCCTTGAGGTGCGTGGAAAAGTTTTTGAAAAACTCTGATTTTATTAATTGAATTAGTATTAAATAGAAGGGGGTGTTACAACTGTTCTTCGAGAGTAGTATTAAAATTAATTTTTCATAAAAAATGAAATGTCTTCAATTTATCCAAAACTAGAAAAATTCATGTACATTCGGACTAGTTACTCTTTAATTATGCATTTTTATAAATATATTTTTTTTTATAAATTAAAATGGAGGAGAAAACAAACAATGAACAATACAGCTTCTCATCATAATTCCACCAAGAAAGCACAAAGAGATAACAATCATTATAAATTGATCTTATACGTGTGGAATGGGAAAAAGGACACAAGACTTGGGTCCCATTAAGAAAGACCTAATAAAGACTTATAAGAAACAATTAAAGACTTGGGTCCATGAGCTCCTAGGTGCTTCTGTTGTTGGCGAGTTGCTTTTTCTTCGACAACTACCAATCCCTTTGACCAAGTAGTTTTACGAATTCCTCTTTCCTTTTTCTTTACCTCCCTCCGTCGGACGGTTGGTTTTACGGTCCGCCGATCTGACAATTGGTGGACCGTCCACCACTACCTTTTGACTCATTATTTCCTGTTTACATGGTTTACCTGTTATTACTATTGTGACCCACTATTAATTGAAAATTCTGTTTTCTGCCCAATTTTTTTTCTCACACATAGTATAGTATTGAGTGGATGTTTTTATTATTTATTAAAAGATTAAAACAAAACACAGAAACATTAACAACAAACACAGATTTGTACCAAATAACATCAAACACAGATTCATTTGTTACTTTACTTTGGTTGTAACTGAAGAGAGAGAGGTTGAAGATGAAGTTGATGATGTTGTCTCTAACCTCCATGTGAAGTTGATGATGTTCGTGTTGTTTCTTTGATTCGCTATTAGTTTATTAAAGGTAAGTACTTATGATACCCTTTATGTTGAAATCGTGTTAGTTTCGTTGTTTCTGAGATCCAAATGTGACGAAGCATAAGGGCTTTGTTGGATATGGTGTTTTGTTTGTTATTTGTTTTTTTAGATAAATAACGAATTCATTTATGGTAGCACAAGGGGTGCCCAACTCATACAACGAATCTTAGCAGATCAGGGAAGGGGGAGGGCCTCCTCAAAACCTCCCTGAGCCAAAACCCATTGGGAAAAAGACTCAGGAGAGGAAAAAGAGTACCCTGCACAAAAGAGTGCACAACAGTGGCTAGCCCACTGCTTCTCCCCCGCCTAAGACAAACATGCCATAATCTTTAATTACAACAAAGAAAAACAGCCCATGGGGCAATTGAACCAATCCGACCACGATGCCCTACAATTCCTCCCTCTTCTTGATTTAAACCAACACCAAGCCGAATCTTTGACTCCCGCAGTGATAGCAGAAACGGATATCACCTCGCCCTTGAAAATAACCTTATTTCGAGCCAGCCATATATTCCATATAACCGCCATCCATACCAAATGCTTGACACCCCTTTGTTTCTTCCCTTTTGTCATACCCCAATTTTGTCCGGCTTAGGTCAAAACCCTAATTTTCCCCAAAAATAAATAAATAGAGGAGAAGAGAGCATCATGCATTGCATTTAGGTTTCTAAAAATCATTTCAAAGCTTCCAAAATCATTTTAGGAGTTGGAATGCACTTTTTAGACAAATTAGGGTTTTTCAGTGCAAAAGGGTATTTTGGTCATTTTTCAAATAAGGGACAATTTCTCAGGATAAGTCATTCAACATGCATTTTTGAGGTATTAGAGGTCACTCCTAGGGGGGAAAAGTCATTTTTGAAGTGAAAATGTGCTTTGGACAAAGAACTAGGGTTTTTAGGGTGAAAGGGCATTTTGGTCATTTCACAATAAAAACAGTCCTTCGTCCCAAATCACTGAACAATCATCAATGATTTATTTGAGGAGTATTTGTGCCTAATTGTGATTGTTTTTGCGCATAAATATTAAAACTTTTGGCATAAAAATCAAGTTTTTGGATAGAAGGGTAAAATGGTCATTTCCTTTGAGGTGGGGTAAATAAATCAATTTTGGGATTGGTGAGATCATAAAATTCAGAGCCCAATCATTGAATCATGGGATATGGACCAAAATGGCATGAATTTAGAAGAATGATCTAGAAAGGAATATTCTATTTTCTTTTGAATTTTGAAAGATCATGTATAGTACAATAGTACAATTTGCAAAATTCCACTCACTCTCCCACTCCCTTGCTGCGCACACCAGCCCATAATCATGCATTTTTGATTTATTTTTATTGCTTGCAAATTGTGTTAAATCATGGCCTTCCATTTAAGTGTGAAATACAATCCTCACCTTTCATTTGAATCTAAATGGCACTTGTGTAATAAGCTTTATGGAAAAATACAATTTTGTAAATGATCTTATCCTTTACCACACTCACTAAGCTGCGCATTCAGCCCTCCTCTCTCCTCATTTTGTGCTTTTTAATTACCCTCAATCCATGTGACATTGCATCTTGACCATTGATTCAAATTCTATCTCAAATTCTATTGGTTTGCAAGAAGCACATTGTCATAATTGCCCTTTAAGTTTTCACCCCATATAAAAACCCAAAACCAAGAGACCAATACACACACTCTCATTTTACCCTAGAACACTCTTCCTACTCCTCCTCCATCTCTCCCTT
Organism: Oxytropis ochrocephala; assembly: GCA_020916435.1. Classification (NCBI taxonomy): domain Eukaryota; kingdom Viridiplantae; phylum Streptophyta; class Magnoliopsida; order Fabales; family Fabaceae; genus Oxytropis; species Oxytropis ochrocephala. The sequence continues at coordinate 57,034,468 of CM037090.1, read as the reverse complement.
GGCCAAAAATCCCCTCTCCTTCCTCCTCCATTTTCTTTTCAATCTTCATCCACCAAATCACCTCAAACTCACTCCATATTCATATACCTTCTTCCTTTCATCTTTAATTCCATATTCACATCATCAAAGAGTAGTTTCTTCAAGTTTATTTGGCTATTGTTGATTTGTGAAGATTGTTGGTGATTGTTTACCTTTGATCTTCATTTTCTTCTTGTTTAGCTTGGATCTAGAGGTAATACCATTATCCTTTGCATTTTTTAGTTTTTCTAGCATGTAAATTCTTCTACTCCTCTTTCCTCTCTCAAAGAGGCTTAGAGGGCTCATTTCAAACACTATGTCAAGGACATTGGGAGCCTTGGGTGTTTGAAGTGAGCCATTGGCCTTGATGAGAGTGTTCTTGTGTTTTAGCCATGTGTTTTTGCATTTTCATACTTATTTTCACTTTTCCATGAATAAAGAATTTTCACATATTGTATGCATCTTTTTGTTCACATCATGACTTGAAATTTGAACTTTGGCTTGATGTATGGGTCTAGAAGTTTCGGTTTTGGGTCTTTAGAAATTAGGGTTTATGTTTGTTTTCTTTTCTCCCTTTGAGTTTATGAAAATAAAATGCATGATGTGCTTGATTTGCATGATTTGTTTTATGTGTTGATTGTGAGTTTTGGCATGAAAATTGTGGGTGTTCATGATTCATATAGGGTTCGGCCTTAGAGGCCTTTTTGATGTTCATCTTTGTGTTTAAAATGTGTTGTTTGATCTTATATAAGTGAGTATAATCATGTTAATGTGTTTTTAACCTTTTTACCACTCATTTTCATTCTTTACCTTACCACTCATTAACTTTTTACCAAAACTAAAAAAGGCATTTTAACTTTTTACTTTACTATCTCATTAAGTAATTACTATGCACCTCATGCATTTTTACTTTACCATTCATTAACTTTTTACTAAAAGTTTTTACCACTTGCCTATTTGCAAAAATACCCAAGATATTTCCATACTTTGCATTTCATCATTTGTGCCTACATGTTCATGCATTCATATATGTCTATATCTCTTGCATTCTCATACCCTCTTACATGTTCATGCATCCATTAATATCATGTTCTTGCATTCATTATTATATGATCATACATCCAATAATGCTATGCCTTGCATTCCATGATTGTATACTCATGCATTCACATGCTTGCCTAATCATGCATCCAATAATGCTATGCCTTGCATTCCATAATTGCATACTCTTGCACTCACGTGTTTGCTTAATCATGTATTCAATTGTCCATAGTAACTTGTGAATACTCTTTATGATTGCTATGCTTGTGTTCTTATTGTTGTCTCGGTTTTGACTTGAAAAAGGATTTGTAATGTTCTACTTCCTTTTCAAACTTGAAATTAAATGTTTTCTTTCAAATAAAAAACCCTAAGGCATTTTCATAAGCAAATCATTAGCCATCACTCGAAGTCGTTGCTTGTTTGATCGCTAATGAGGAGTTATTAGTGATAGTCACTCAAAGCCTTTGCTTGTTTGACTATTACGAAAGCTCCCACACATTAATTTAACAACAAAAACCAATTCAAATTTTCAAAATAACACGAGCTATTAGTGATAATCATCACTGAGGCTCACCACCCTTTTTTCTTTTCAAAACCATTTTCAAAAGAATAATACAACGTTGTTACTTGTAATCACTCGAAGCCGTTGCTTGTTTGATTACCGGTTCCAACTCACTTTTCTTTCGAGTTAGTATTGAATGCCACTCGAAGCCTTTGCTTGTTTGGTGTTCGAGAACACTCGAGTCTTATTTCAAAAACTCCAAAACTTAAACTCTTAAGCCGTTTTCAGACGCAAAACGAGAACTACGTAGCTTTGATCCCTCAACCAGTGAGGGTACGTAGGACCGGGTTCATGTCCCGTCAAGCACCCTTTTAAAAAATCTTTGTTTTGTTCCGCTTTTCAAAGATACCAAAAACATTCCTTTTTCCCGTTTTTAATAAAGCAATCTCTCAAAAGAAAAGAAAAGAAAAGAAAAGAAAAGAAGTAGAACGATTTATTTCAAATCAAACATTTCAAAACATCAAGTTAATGGTTCCCTTTCGGTAGAAAGGGCGTGTGGGGTGCTAATACCTTCCCCATGCGCAACCGACCCCCGAACCTACATCTCTGTGTTTTCAAAAAACCACCCGTTTTCCAAAAAAAGGTTTTTTCAATGTTTTCCTAAATAAATATTGGTGGCGGCTCTACTATTTTCACGTTGTCAAACTGAAAACTCCAAACCGGATTTTTCGGGGCGCAACAGCTGGCGACTCTGCTGGGGACTTTCTTTCTTTATTTATTTATTTAAAGAGAGATGAGGGTCAAGCCTAATTAATTTGATGTGGTTTAAATTGTTTGATTTAAAAAACTATGTTCTATCTCTTCCTTTTCTCTTTTTCTTTTCTCTTCTTTTGTATGCCTATGGTTATGTTATGCATGCATTCCTCAATTCCCATGTCCCCTCTTCTTCGCTCCTTTTCTTGAGGTAAAGCATGCATTTCCCCCATCCTGTTATGTCCCCTTCTTCTTAGCTCCCTTTCTTGAGGTAAGCAATGCGTGTAATCACTGTGGACTTATTAGGATGTTTTGTATATTGAAATGATGTATGCATGCTGAACCCTAGGGTAGACAACTTTTTGTCTGGACTGTTCTGGCTTTCCTTGCAGGTGGGGTTGGGTAGATTTTAGGAAGTATGTCCTCGATCACACACTTTCACACCTTATGATTTATGTTATATGAGTGGGCTCCTATACCCGGATCCAACAAACACTTAGGAGAGTGGAGGCGATTAGTGAGTATCATTCAAGACCTTTATGCATGCGGTACTCACGAAAGTCTCGGTGAGTGCACGCTTTCTCATGACGCCTCACACTTGGTAGCATTCTACATTTGTGGGTGTCGGCATGAGGATTCTATAGCTCCGGTAGCCATTGTGAGGGTGTGAATTAGAACTACATGGGAGGAACCTTTGAAGTTGCCCTAGAGCTTAGGATTCCCACCTTTGTAGGACACGAGGGCATACGAATTGTGTGTTGCATGGTAATTTAGGGCATGTCTTCCTCAAAAGGAGATTTTTTTTTTTTTTCAAAGTTTTTCCAAGAAAATACAAAAATGTTTTCCTTTTCCAAATAAACCGCTGCGTGAGGCGGCATGCAGTGTGTCACCTAAATTTTTGAACTTCCGTCCATACGCATCGCTTTTATCATCTCTACATGCATCATTCATATCATAATTGCATCATGCCGCATTCATTAAAACTAAATGTTGTAAACATTTGCATTCATACTGCATTTCATTTGCATTTGCTTGCCGGGAACCACCGAATAATGAACCGTCTTGTCATAGGTGCATCAGAATGGAATTGAATAGCAAGACTTCACTCATTTCTCGCTTCCCAATTGTGAAGAGGGTTGACATCGGTAGTTTGAGACAATGTGCAACTCTGATGGGCCCGATTGAGAGGGATTCCTTTGATCAGGCATATGGGAATATTCGTAGGCTTTTGCAGTTGAATGTTCAAGAGGATGCTCTTGTGGCTTTGAGTCAGTTCTACGACTCTGATGTGAGATGTTTCTTCTTCAAGAACTTTCAGCTGTCACCTACATTAGAGGAGTATGAGCAGCTTTTGGGGTTCTCCAGATTTCATGCTAGACCTTACCAATATCAAGGACAATACTACACTGATGAGAAGCTTGCGATGCTGCTTAGGATCAGTGTGGATGAATTGAGGTTGCAGAAGTTAAAAAGAAATGGTGTGGCCGAGTATCCGCAAGAGTACTTCGAGGGCTTGATGCAATCTTACGCCGTAACTAAGAAGTGGGGTCCATTCAAGTTAGTGCTTGCTCTCACTATATATGGGGTTGTTCTATTCCCCCAAATAGAGAGATATGTTGATGAAGATGCAATCGGTGCATTCCTAGCCTTCAAGGACGCCAAGAACCCTGTCAATCCTGCGCCTGCTGTTCTTGCTAACACATACCATGCTCTTACTCGCTACAGTCAGTTCCATAAAAAGAAAATGTGCCTTTCTTCTCACGTTCTCTATGCTTGGCTTATTACCCATGTGATCCACAACCGAGGTGATGTTAGGGATCTAATTTCTTATGCCCTAAGCTGTGATGTGGAGGTCAGAACTGCTATGGAATGGGTTGAGTTTTTGAAAAATCTCAATGAACTCCAAATTCGGTGGTATACAGCTGCTTGTTGGGATGACAGACCGGTGGTAGTGTTCAGCTGTGGAAGCTTTCAAAACGTGCCTCTCATGGGGACTCAAGGGTGCATCAATTACAATCCTTCATTGACCTTGAGGCAGCTCGGTTACCCGATGAGGAGCTCACCCTCCGAAAGCATGCTGTCCCGTGTTTACCTCTACAAGGGGATGCCTAAATGCGGTGATTTGCTTCGAAGAGTTCAACAGTCATGGGAATCCGTAGTGCGAAAAGGTAGTGAAGAGCTGTCAAAGAGAACCAGTGATATCACCTTCAATCAATGGCTCAAGGAGAAGCTTCAAAGTGCAAAATCACCAAGTCAAGGGATGCTTTCCCTTGAGGAAGAGATACCAGAACCCTATGTCCCTACCCATGAAGAGCTGAATGAAGTCAAATCCGCTTTAGCAAAGGTGGAAGAGGAAAAGAAAGCATTGCAAGCTAAGTTAGAAGAGATGGCTCTAGAGAAGGAAAAGCTAGAGGAAGAAAACAACGTCAAAATGATTGCTGTGGAAGAAAGTGTCAGGCGATTCAAGAAAGAAGAGCAAGGCAAGATAGAAGCCCAAAGATATCTAAAGGGGGCCAGAGAGGAGCTCCAAAGGTATAAACAGAAAACAAGAAGGGCACTTGAAGAAGCTCAAGAATGGAAGACACTAGCCATGGAATCAGGGCAAGAATCTCGTCTGGTGGCAGAGTTGAGTGGTCAACTGAGAAACCTCGAGCAAGAAAGAGTTGCCATTAATGAAACTCTCAAGGAATACCAGCAGGCTTTGAGCTTTGAAAGAGAAATATTTGGTGAATTGAAGAGGGACCTTCGTTGTCTAGAAGATGCCTACAGACAGGTCCGAGCTGAGAGACAATATTGGGAAAAGCGCTTCATAGATTTGATTGGAAGGATTGAAGATCAGGAGATCATTAAGGAGCTTAAGGATGAGATCCAGTTGCGGAAGAGCAAGTTCTCAAAGCTGTCAGAATTAGGCAGTCAGGCTATGTTGGGGGTCCCTAAGAATCTGAGGATAGCTGAGGCTGAGATGCATTTCTTCAATTCCCCACCTGAAGTGTATCAGTTTGTGAAATACTGCAGAGCGTTGATCACAAAGTTCAAGGAGCAATCTCAAGGTGCAAGTGTAAGCAAGAAGAGGAAGAGGGTTGGAGAGCTTGAAGCTATTTGTATTTGAGTTGTCCACTTGTATTTTTCAACTTAAGAGCTTATTTTGAGCTTCGTATTCAAGAATATTGTACTTTTCTCTTTATGAACATTGTACTGTCTTTTCCCTTTAATGAAAATTGGTGAAGCTTTGAAATCTTGATGAATGAAGTATGCTATTTCGATTCCTTGTTTACTTCAACTCGTAAATCAAAAAGTTTATGCGCTTATGACAAGGCAAGGTATCCCGCGGTTCCTGGCATCAAGCAAACATTGTGCATGCATTCATACATTCATTCATTAATTTATTTTGTTTCTTATAAGTGTCTAAACAAACAGAAAAGGCACGCTGGTTCTCCGTCACCGATACTTCACCCGACTACAAGCCAAGCTGATGGCTAATTCGCAAGAGCATCTAGAGATTGAAACTGAGAGTAATCCAGAGCATGAAGATTTAAGCATGCAAATTTTGAACCCTGAGCAGCTGGCTCAGGAGAACCAAGTGCTTAAGGATAAGGTTGGGGCAATGGAGGCCCAGATGCATGAGATGATGGTCATGCTACAAAGTCTAAAGAATGGGCCAGCTGTTGAAGCCGTCGCTATAGTGGGTCCGATTGGTGTCACTTCTTTCGTTCCTCCTCCGATGACGCAAAACGCTTCTGATTTGCAGTTCCTCGGGATCCGAGGTCGGGTCACCACTGAAATGAATGTGTCAAATCAGTACACTCCACAAAGATGCCCTTGGGGTATGCTGCGCTGGGTACACGCCGCAAACCGTTGGATCTATTCTGCCCGGTGTGAATGCGCCCAATCAAGTCACCTGCCGCCGTGCTGTAGGAGGCTGCAGGAGGACCGCAGATCAGATTTTTAGTTCTCTCTGCTGCTTTCGGTCTACTACTGGGGCTAGTGGCACCACCTCATAATGCTCCTCAGCCTGGATGGTATTATTACGGTATGGGTAGTCACACCCAAGGACACATGTTTGAGGGGTCGCAGCCAAATGACTCAATTCGTGCACTCGAAGAAAGAGTAAAGGCGATGGAGAGGTGCGGTGTCGAGCCAAGGAGACTGTGAGTCGTGTTTGGTCCTGATTTGGTTTTGCCACCAAAATTCAAAGCTCCCGAGGCGGACCAATACAGAGGAACTGGACGTCCGGTGAGTCGCATTACGATGTTTGATCACAAGGCTCAGGGTCATCAGTACAAGAAACGAACCAGTTTTGATCCAATACCAATGACATATACTGAGTTGTTTGATTACTTAACTTGCAAGAACTTAGTCAACACTCGACCAATGAAAGTCGTTCAGCCGCCATTTCCTAGAGGTTACAATGCTAATGCTACCTGCAGTTTCCATGAAAACGGGGTTGGTCATACTGTGGAGGAGTGTAAAGCCTTCAAGCATGCGGTGCAAGACCTAATCGATGCCAATTGGATTTCATTCAAGCAAAATGGTCTAAGCATAACTGCAGACCCATTGCCGGGGCAAGAGAGGCCAACCACTAATGCCATAGAAGATTTTACTGGGCAAGTAATAAGAAAGATTGCTAAAATCATGATGGATCAAGGGTATAAGGTTGGAGTGCGGCTTGGGAAAATTTGGACAAGGAATTCTTGCGCCTGGATCCGGCTAAAAAGGAACAAGGACCGTTGCGGGTTGGGATACAATCCAAGTCTAGCCAAAAGAAGGAAAATGGCAGAGGAAAGAAGCGGCGGATGGTTGGCTGAGTCAGAAGGCCAAGATCCATGGCCTCAGAGCATTCTCATGCGTGACATCCGCCAGAGCTTCGTGAGTGCTGGTTTGCTTAATCACAACCAAGTTGTTGCCATCTGTGGTGGATATGAAAAGAAGAAGGTGGGTGCAGTGCGGTTCGTCATTTGTCTTGCCGGAAAAGAGGTGAAGAATTGGGAAGCTGCTGATTTCCCGTGACCTTTTAACTCAAAGTAATTAGTTGTAATGCAACCCTGTGGCTCTGCCCAAGGCCATAGGACCAGTTGTTAGGGGCACACATGTTTTTATTTTCAGAATCATCATCATCAATAAAAACGCTTGTTTTGAATTTCTCGATCAATAAAAATCACTTTTCTCTTCATTGAGTGAATCTTTTCTTGTCTTTATTGTTTGCTTGCTTTCTTGTTTCGCCTTTCATTCTGCTTTTTCGCTTCGGCAAAATGCAGATCCACAACAATAGTCTCTGAAAACAGCAGTGTCGACAGACCGTATTTTGACTTAGATCACCCTATCGATCAAGCTGAGGGGGATGTTGAGGAAGACTGGGAAACTCCTCCAGAACTCATGAGGTTAATGAAACAAGAAGAAAGGGTTATTCGGCCTCACGGGGAATCTACTGAAGTGATCAACTTGGGTACAACTGAGAACAAGAAAGAGGTCAAAGTAGGTACCGCCATGAATGACGAAGATCGCATGAAGTTGGTCCATCTGTTGCACGATTATGTGGATGTGTTTACATGGTCCTACCAAGATATGCCTGGGTTGGACACCAACATTGTGGTACACAAGCTACCAGTCAAGCCTGAATGCCCACCTGTCAAACAGAAGCTGAGAAAGATGAAGCCATAGATGTCCCTCAAAATCAGAGATGAAGTGAAGAAGCAATTTGATGCAGGGTTCCTAGCAGTGGCCAAGTACCCGCAGTGGGTTGCCAATATCGTCCCGATTCCGAAAAAGGATGGTAAAGTCAGAATGTGCGTCGACTACAGAGATCTGAATCGTGCTAGTCCCAAAGATGATTTTCTCCTTCAAAAAAAAACAAAAAACAAAAAAAAAAGAGAAATAAAAAGGGCAAATATATAGGAGTAAATAAATTATTGTCCTTGAGTTAATTTCTGAGAAAACGAGCAATCATGATTTGAAATAAAGTTTTGACCATTTTCCCATATTCTTGAAAAAAAACTGTGCTACACACTGTAAGCCAAAAAATCCAAAAATCACCCTAGACAATGATCACCTCAAATATCAAAAAAGGTGCGTCACCTTTTATCAGCTCACCCGAGTCAAAGAAAAAAAGAGAAAAAAATCAAAGAAAAAAAATCAAAATCAAAATCAAAAAGGAAAAAAAAGAAAAAAGGGATTTAAAAATGAAAATCCCTAAAATACAAAAGAAATGTAAGTGGTGAGCTGATACATGTTACCACAAAACACAAGAGATCCTTGTCTTAATAAACTGCAAATACTTCCATTTGACCTCGGCATCCCGCCCTCCACCAACCCTTAGCCAGGAATAAAACTTCCAAACACCTCATCAAGCCAAATAACCATCATAAATCATCAAACGTCAGCCAACGCCAAATAAAAATCATCTTACCATTAGCTTCAAGCACTTCATTAAACCCAATCATCATTTCTCCACAAAAACCCACAATCTCCAAAAATCCATTCCGACCAATGATTGATTGCTTTTGTTTTCTCAGAGTTTTAGCTTTAGGACAAATAAGTTTATTTATTTAAATATGTTTGTCTAGAAAAAAAATCTCAAAAAAATCAATCAAAAAAAAAAACTCAAAAAAAAAAATAATAAAATGTAGCGACCGAAAAATCCGGGAATGGATTCTTCGAAATGGTTCTTTAGGAAGCCGCCACCAAATTTTAGTTTAAGGGCAAATTCGGAAAATCCCTTTAAGTTTTAAGATAAGGCGTTGTTAGGGTTCGGGAGTCGTTATGTGTGGGGAAGGTATTAGCACCCCACAACATCCTATTGTTTAATTAATTTAAGATTTATTTAATTATTACCCTTTTATTCGTAAAGAAAATGACTTATTTAGATTTTTGTTTTTTATGCTTGACGAGGGTTGAGTCTCGCTCCTACGTACCTCCAGATGCAATGGAGGAATCAAAGCCACGTAGTTCTTCCTGAAAAAGTTTGTTGGTTGGTGTTTTTTAGTGTAGGGATCCTAGGATTCCTTGAGTATCTGACTACCACTGATTCTGGGGGATGTTGGCTAACCCGATTGTACAACCGACTTAGCCCCTACTTTTGAAAATAATTTTAGGGTTTTCGAAAGAAAGTGGTTTGGTATGAGGTGGGTTCGTTTTAGAATAGGAATTCTAGAACTCCTGAACTGTACAACCCATTAGTTCTAGAACGCTGACTAACCCGACTGTACAGCCGACTTAATCCCCTATTTTTAGGAAAATGGTTTATTCGTATTTTGTTAAGTTTGTAGGGTTACTGAACTGTACAGCTCATTGGCCCTAAAATAATGACTAACCCGGTTGTACAACCGACTTAGCCATTTATTTTTAGAAAAGTGTATTTGTTAGGTTTTGGAGGTTCTTGAATCAGACTCATTATTGGCCCTAAAATAATGACTAACCCGGTTGTACAACCGACTTAGCCGTTTATTTTATTTTGCGAGAAAAATTATTTATATTATTATTGGAAAAGAATTAAAAAACGAAACAGGGGGGTGAACATAGTAAATTAGGGTTTTATTAGTCGCAGGGGTATGTATAAATAATAAGGGGTGCAGAAATGCAAGCCCAGTTCGCATCTGGAGGGCCCAGTATGCGAAACTGGGCTTAAGTGGGTGAGGGTTGCATTCGTGAATACAGGGGGTGTGAAGATTAATCTGAACAATAAAAAAACAGAAAAACAAAAGGCCCATATATATCCTAACCCTAAAACCTGAGAACCCTAATTTCATTCACTCCCTTTCCTTGTTTCCAGCTGCGGCGCAGCTTAGAGAGAGAGAATCTCTCGGCGGAAAATCCGCCTTACTCCGCGGCGCAGGGCGTGAGTCACGCCGGTTTCCTGCGAGAGAGTGAGACCGTGAGGGAGCGAGAAGGTGAGGGAGGAAAAAGGGTGGTTTCGATGGCGGTGGAGGTAGCGATGGTGACGGCGAGGGTGCTGGACGGTGGTGTTGGTGTTAACGAAGGTAACCTTCGTCTTTCTCTGTCCCCTATTCCTTCTTTCTGTTTCAGTTCCTTTATTTTCTATTTTTTCGTTTTCGTGCTCCACTGATCTAGATCTATGTTGTTTTTTTTTGCTCATAGGTTCGGTTTTGGTGGTGATGCGTTTGAAGGGAAGTTTCAGCGGTGGTGGAACGGTGGTTTTTCTGTTTTTGGATCGGTTTCTGGGTTGGTTTTGGGAGGCCTCGCCGGAGGACTCGCCGGAGACGATGACCGGAGCTCCGGCGAGCTTAAGGTCAGTGTCCTATTCTAGTTTTTTACGCTTTCACTGGTCTGACTTCTCTCCTACCCATTCTATTCCTCCATTTGATTCTGTTTTCAATCTGTTCTTATGCTTTCTAGTCCCTGAGTATAAAATTTTTTTTTTTACAAACAGAGAAACACTTTGGCCTGGAATTTACAGCAAGCAAACTAGTTTTTTTGGCATTATTTCAGGACAAACGACAGAAAATTATGTGGTCTAAAAAAAACTGTTGCTATGATTATTACCTTTGTGATGCTTATTCTCAGTTTTACCAATGAAAGGATCTTATTTCATAGAACTGTATGTACGAAATCAACAAAGAAATAAAAAATACTCAAGTTTTGAATACCAACCTAAGCTTCCAGCTTCTGTTTTTACCCTTTTGCGTGTTTGTTTGGACAATAATAACCACCGCAATCACTTTGTTGTGTGTGTTCTCTCGATCTTTGTTGATCTTCCTTTCTTCTTGCTCGGATCTAGAAGAAATGCATTTTAGATGATTAGGTTTCAAAGTGTAAAACCCTAATCTTTTTTTCACCGACTTTTTTTACTCGAAAATCGTGTCCTTTGACTCAGGCCTAATCCTCTGCTTTTTATACTAGAAAATTAGGTTTTAACATTTAATTCTGTTTTCCTTGGGCTTTGACTAATTTTGACCTTCCTTGCTTTTTTCAGATCTGCAGCCCAACTCATCAGATGGAGAGCATCTGAAAATTTCTAATTGTACCTCTACGTTTTTTTGCATTTTTCCCTATTATTTTCGGATTCCCACTTTTTTGTATTTTTAGTATTATGACTTTTTTTGTATTTTTGGACTCTTTGGACTATTAAGTGCTTTTAATTTCTAAATTAAACTAAATACTACTTTTTGACATTTTTTGGACTGTTATGGTATTTTTAAATTGTAAATTAAATTAAATTGGATTTTTTGACATTTTTAGACTTATTAAGTGCTTAAATAAATTAAGTGAGCAATGTGAGAATAAAAATAATAATAATAATAATAATAATAAAAGGGAGCCCAACCAAGTACAAAGACGAGATCGGACCAGACTTGACAACTGCGCTAAGACTAGACCAAAAAATAGAAAAAATGGGCGCGTTAAAAATAAACGACTAGAAACAAGCGACTAGAACAAGAAAAAGAATAAGGCCCTTACTAGAAATAAACGATTAGAACAATAAAAAGCATACGGACAAAATTGGGGTATAACAGCTGCCCCTCTTTATTAATATTTTACTAGAAAGTGCTTAGCTTTAGAACTTTCGTAGTAGAAATAGAAATAAAGATGAGATAGACGCTAATTTTGTCCGTTTAAGGGGGAAGTGAAGGTTTGAGAGGAGCAAGGAAGGGTTAACACTCGGTGTATTAACCAGAATTTAAATGAAGGGTCATCAAGGACCTGAAGGAGCGCTAAGACTCTGAAGGACCACTTAAGGTCCGAAGGAGCGATAAGGCTCTGAAGGACCACTTAAGGTCTGAAAGGCTGCCTAGGCCTTAATTGAAGGACCATCGTGGTCTGAAGGAGCGCAACTAGCTACGGTACTAATTAAACGGTCTGAGGGGGCCTTTATACTCGAGCGGCCATGATGGGTCAAGATCAGATCCGGAACGGATATGTTGACCATGAAGGACGTACACTGTGTCTTAGGCTGACACAACTAGTCTGAAGGACCACTCGGGGTCTGCGAAGGTCCGTCGGGCTCGACTCCGACGTTGCGACACTGGGCCCCTTAGGGGGCGAAGGAGCGTAGTGCTCTGAAGGACCACTCGGGGTCTGAGGGATCTCGGTGATGTGTTATATAGCGTGGGATTATGTTTGGATGCCCCTAGTGAGGGTGTGCGCTTGAGTGAAACCTTTAATGATGCGGTGCATGGCACATGAGTGTATTGTAAGGTGTTTGATGAATGGTATTTGGCGAGATGATGCATGAGATGTGGAATGATGCTTTTCTCGTCTTCTTCTTTCTTTTTTTTTTTTTTTTTTTTTTTTTTTTTGGGCAGTCCTTTTTTTTTTTTGACTGGTTCTATCAACTCGCGGGATTTCTGGCGTGAGATATGAAATCATCTGGTATATTTGTATCGCGAGATTGACATGCTGGGGCGTGTTGTGATTCATTTGAAGTGACTGTGGGTGCATTTGTTCATTTTTTGTGACTGCTTTTATGAGAGATCATATCTTTTCTGTGATTTTCAAGAATTTCGTAATGATCGTAATGCTTATGATTATGGCACATGTTTCGCAATTCAGTATCATTTACCAAAAAAACATCATTTCAAAATGAGGGAGAATGAAAGAGAATGGAAAGTGTTTGATATTAATATTGGAAGCCAAGTATGCGTAAGGCACATCGTAGAAAGATTACATCAGTAACCGAATTGAAAGAAACAGAAAAACTAGAATACTAAGCAGATTTATTGGTGGCTAATGTCCCTTGAAATAACTTTGTCGGATGCCCATATTCAAGCCTTTGACCAATCGTCATTCAACTTTCAGAAATGTTGTCTGCCTCAGTATTTTGGTCCAACTTCTTGACCCTAATTTTTGCCTGGATTGCCCTTTTGGGTTTTCAATCCACCGGGTCGCTCTAACTTTTGCCTGGGCCGCCCTTTCGGGTTTTCGACCCAGCGAGCTTATTCTTGCTTGGCTCATTTTCCTCTTTTTTCTATATAATTTCTTTAGGCATAGTATTTCTTGACTGCATCAGAGTTGATTGGGAGATGGAGGTCTTCGCCGTCCATATTTGTGAGAATTAGGGATCCTCCAGAGAATGATTTCTTTACCACGTAAGGCCCTTCGTAGTTAGGGGTCCATTTCCCACGTGAATCCTTTTGGATAGGCAAGATTTTCTTGAGCACCAGGTCCCCCTCTTGGAATTGTCTAGGACGAACCTTTTTATCGTAGGCTGTCTTCATCCTTTGTTGATACAACTGCCCATGACACAATGCAACTAGCCTCTTCTCATCGATGAGGTTCAACTGATCTAGGCGAGCCTGAACCCATTCTGCCTCTTCTAGTTCGGTCTCCATTAGTACCCGTAGTGAGGGTATTTCAACTTCGATGGGTAAGCTTTGCTTCCATCCCATACACTAGTGAGAAACGGTGGTGCCCCTGTGGAAGTGCGGACTGAGGTTCGGTACCCATGTAGAGCAAAAGGGAGCATTTCATGCCAGTCTTTGAAAGTCACTACCATCTTCTGCACAATCTTCTTGATATTTTTATTTTCCGCTTCGACTGCCCCATTCATCTTTGGCCGGTACGGGGAGGAGTTATGGTGTTGTATCTTGAAGTCGTCGCACAACTCTTTCATCATTTTGTTGTTCAAGTTGGTACCATTATCCGTGATGATTCTATTTGGGAGACCGTAACGACAGATCAGATCTCTTTTTATGAACTTGACAACCACAGACCTTGTCACACTTGTATAAGAAGCGGCTTCCACCCATTTGGTGAAGTAATCGATAGCAACCAGTATGAAGCGGTGCCGTTCGATGCTTTAGGTTCGATGGGGCGATGACATCCATTCCCACATTGAGAACGGCCGGGAGCCGGCGGAACATTCGAGAGATTTGGTGGTACATGGATGTTGTCAGCGTAAACTTGACACTTGTGGCATTTCCTCACATAATGAAGCAGTCTGTTTCCATTGTCAACCAGTAATAGCCAGCCCTCAAGATCTTTCTTGCCATAGTGTGCCCGTTAGAATGAGTTAGAAGGATCCTCATGGACATCTTTCATAATTCTTTTCTCGCTTCTTCTTTTGCTACACATCTGAGGAGGACCATGTCATGATTCCTTTTGTAAAGCACTTCACCATTCAAAAAGAAACCCATTGATAACCTTCTTAGTGTTCTTTTATCATTTTCCGAGGCACCAGGAGGATATTCTCTGTTTGTGATATATTGTTTGATGTCATAATACCAAGGCTTACTGTCGGGTTCTTCTTCGATTGCGTGGCAATGATGTCTTTGGTAGCTCACGATTTTGTATCTTCAAGAATGTGAGACTTTTGTTATCCATGATATTGAACGTCGACGACGAGTTGCTAAGGCATCACCAATTGATTTTCTTCAGGGAAATAATGAAAGGAGATTTCCTCAAATTTCTCGGCCAATTCTAGGATGTGATCGCGATAAGGGATTAATTTGGAATCTCTTGTTTCCCAATCGCCTCTTAGTTGATGGATGACCAAAGCCGAGTCTCCGTATATATCGAGTCTTTTAACTTTCCACTCGAGGGCCGCCTGAATGCCTAAAGTACATGCTTCATACTCGTGATATTGTTGGTGCAATAGAAACTCGATCTGCCGTGTGAATGGTATGAAGCGATTATGCTGGGAAATTAACACATGCCCCTACTCTGTGCCCCCACATATTTGAAGCACCATCAAACGACATGGTCCACCTTTCATCATCTGGAGACTTTCCTTCTTCCAACAGGGCCATTATATCCTCATCTGGGAAATCACACTACATTGATTGGTAGTCTTCAATAGGCTGATGTGCCAAGTATTCGGCCAATGTACTACCCTTGATCGCTTCTCGAGTGACATACAAAAGATCGTATTCGGACAGTAGCATTTGCCAGCGAGCAATTCTCCCTGTGAGTGCGGGCTTTTCGAAGATGTACTTGATCGGGTCCATTTTAGACACCAACCAAGTCGTGTGGCTTAGCATGTACTGCTTTAGTCGAGTCGGCGTGCGGCAAAGCTAAAGCACGCGACGCGTTTTCTCCAAAGAATGAGTATCCGGTCTCGCACTCTGTGAACTTTTTGCTTAGATAATAGATAGCATATTCCTTCTTCCCGGACTCGTCCTGTTGCCAAAGACACTGACCATCGAATTGTCTAGAATCATTAAATACATGATGAGAAGTCTGCCACGCACGGTGGCATTAAGATTGGCGGGTTCTGGAGATACCTCTTGATTTTCTCAAAGGCTTCTTGACAGTTGTCATTCCACTTTGCCTCTTGATTCTTGCACAATAGCTTGAAGATTGGCTCACATGTGAATGTTAGTTGGGATATGAACCTGGAAATGTAATTCAATCTCGAGGAAACCACGAACCTCTTTTCTCGCTTTTTAGCGCTGGCATTTCAAGAATTGCTCGTACTTTGGCCGGGTCCACCTCTATTCCTCTCTGACTGACTATGAATCCTAACAACTTCCCTGATCTTACTCCGAAAGTGCACTTGGCTGGATTTAGTCGAGCTTGAACTTCCTTAGGCGTTCAAAGAGTTTGTGCTTGATTAACAATATGCTCTTCATCAGTTTTGGATTTTGCGATCATATCATCCACATAGACTTCTATTTCTTTATGCATCATATCGTGGAATAGTGCTACCATTGCTCTCTGGTATGTGGCACCAGCGTTCTTCAACCCAAATGGCATGACTTTGTAACAGAAGGTCCCCCATAGAGTGATGAAAGTGGTTTTCTCCATATCTTCAAGGGCCATCTTGATCTGATTTTATCCGGAATATCCATCCATAAAGGAGAAGAGAGAGTGTTGCGCTGTGCTATCTACCAGTACATCAATGTGAGGCAAGGGGAAGTCATCTTTAGGGCTGGCTCTGTTCAAATCCCGGTAGTCGACACACATTCGGACCTTCCCATCCTTCTTCGGGACTGGGACAATATTGGCTACCCATTGAGGATATTTGGACACTGCTAGAAATCCGGCATCAAATTGCTTCTTAACCTCATCCCTGATTTTCAATGACATTTCCGGCTTCATCCTTCTCAGTTTCTGTTTCACTGGTGGGCATTCAGGCTTTACTGGTAGTTTATGTTCGACTATGTTGGTGTCTAGTCCAGGCATGTCTTTGTACGTCCATGCAAAAACATCGGCATAGTCAAATAAGAGCTTAACCAGTTTCTCACGCTCGGCATCTGGCATTGTAGTTCCGATCTTAATCTCCTTTCTGTCCTCATCTGTACCCAGATTGATTGTTTCAGTTGATTCCTCGTGGGGCTGAATCACTTTGTCCTCTTGTTCCATCATTCTCATTAACTCGGAGGGGTTTCCGGTCATTTTCTCCATCTTCTTCAGTTTGATTAATGGGATGATCAAAGTTATGATATGGACTACCGACATTGTTATTTTCAAAGACAAAATTTTTAGCTCTACATTAGCGAAAATTGACGGAATGAAAACAGGTGGAAGAAAGAGCGAAAATAAGAAACGAAGAAAATTATTGGAGAATTCAAAGCGTTATTTTATTGATACTTGATCTTTGAATAAAACATGCGTGCCCTTATTGAGTTATCCTAAGGCCTTGGGCGAGCGGAGGATTTGCATTACGTGAAAAATTACTTTGAATTGAAAACTACGGGAAAATCGACAATCTCCCGGTTCTTGACCTTTCATCATGCGGGGACACAGCGCATAAGGGCGACGACCGTCCTCCGTGCTTGGATCATCTTCAATGCGCGCCAATCTGGTTAGGATTTAGAATTCCTGCGCCGAAAGCTTTGGTTGATATCACAAATGAGCAACTTCTTCACCCTTGGCTCTCTGCCTTCGAGCCTTGCCATTCTCTTCTCTTTCTTTTCCTTGTAGACTCTATTCTTGTCATTGCGACCAGGCCAGTATCCTATCCCATATCCGTTCTTGTTGTCAGACAATTGGATCGTGTCACGAATCCCTTGCTCGATCTTCCCTAGGCCGCTTCCAACCTTGAACCCATTGGTCGGCATGACCACGGCAACCATCATGGCGGCCTTGGACAACCTTGGTTTAGGCATCGGGGTTCCTTCTCCAACAAAGGTGGTGTTGGCGATTTCCAGGGCTTGGAAAGCGGTTTCGAATGATTCCTCAGCTGCCTCGATGTAGCGGGTGGAGGATGACTTATTGATCAGCAGCTCCTCTTCGCCAAAAACCACTACCAACTTGCCATTCACAACAAACTTGAGCTTCTGATGTAAAGATGAGGGAACAGCTCCCGCAGAATGGATCCATGGCCTCCCCAGGAGACAACTATAGGAGGGGAGGATGTCCATGACTTGGAAGACCACTATGAAGAGTTCTGGACCTACCTGTACAGGCAACTCCATCTCTCCAATGACTTCTCTCTTTGACCCATCAAAGGCTCTAACTAGTGTAGAGCTGGGATTCATATAGGAACAATCCACAGCTAGCCTTTCCATAGTGGACTTAGGCAGGACATTCAGGGAAGAACCGTTGTCGATAAGCACTCGGGCGAGGGCATACTCCCCACATTTCACGGAAATATGTAAGGCCTTGTTGTGCCCTCTTCCTTCTACTGGGATCTCGTCGTCTGTGAAAGTGAGGTAGTTGCTTGCAACGATATTCCCTACTATCTGTCTAGGCGGCAAAGCGGTGATGTCTTGAGCGACGTGTGCTTCGTTGAGTACTTTCATTAGTGCAGCACGGTGAGCTTCAGAATTGAGTAGCAGGGATAGCAAAGATATCTTGGCAGGAGTGTGGTTCAGTTGGTCCACCACTTGGTACTCGCTCTGCCTCATGAGTTTCAAGAATTCACTGGCTTCTTGCTCGGACAACACCTTCTTGCTTGTGCTTCCTTCAGTAAACCCGGTCTCTTTGCTTTTGCCTTTGCGGACTCTTTTTCTTCTTCTTCCCTTGACTTTTCCCTACCGAGCTCTTCAGAGTATAGATCGCCCACGCCGGGTCATACCGCTAGTCCCTGAGATATTAGTGACATCAGGGTTGCTTGGAAGTCCTTTTACTTGAACTTGAACGTCGTAATTCCAGGGGACCGCCTTGGTACTTTTGAAAGGGAAGGGAGTTGGCACTTGAATAGTGATGGGCCTTGGCATAGCCAATGCTGATTTTGTGTCAGTTTTGTAGCGAATCTCTAGTGGCTGCCGGATATTGCTTGACTGGAGAGTATACACACCTTCTCCTTCTTCGGAACCCATCTGCACTATGTTCTGGTCTAGTAGGTCTTGAAGAACCCGTTTGAATGATTCACAAGATCCAATACAGTAAGGGTCAGTACACACACTTTTGTTGGTGCATCCCTTCATGATGACTCCGAAATGACACAATTGAGCATGTATGGTATCCAAAGGTGTCCTGATGTCTTCCACCTTTTTGATCAAGAATTCTCCTCCAACAGCGTTGACAGATGGACTTGCATGCCCCGGTAGAGGATTTGTGGCCACATTCGGACCGTCTTCTTTGAAGTTCAACATCTTGGAGTCGATTAGCTCTTGTACTACATATTTAAACGCTTTGCGTTTTCGGTTGAATGACCTATCGCCCTGGCGTGGAATCCATGAGCAGCGTTAGAATCATAACCTCTTGGGAAAGGAGGTGGAGTGGTCTCATCGGTCGGGAGTGATTAGGTTATTGTTAATGAGGTGATTGAAGAGGTGCTGTGTGAGACATGGGTATGGGGTCGAAGTTGATGTGTTTTCTACAGGTAATTTTGGGTTACTGTAATTTTGGTAGGGAGGTGGAGCTTGTTGTGTTTGGGCGGGAAGTTGAAAGGTTGGTGATGGGGTATTGTAGGGGCTTTTGTGATGGCATTTGTTTCTCCTTCTTTCTTTTGGGATATCCAGAGAAAGGCTTTTTTCAGTTGTAGGTTCTGTGGAGCTATGGGCAATCTTTCCATTTTTCATTGCACTTTCTATCCTCTCCCCTATGGTAACCATGTGCGAGAAGTTTGAAGACACTCCTCCGATCAACTTGTCAAAGTAGGGTGATGGAAGAGTCTCCATGAACATGGCAACCATTTCTTTCTCCAACGGGGTGGTGCTACTGTGCGCTAACCTCTCGGTATTTGGGCATATTCCTTGAGCGACTCATTGTCTCTTTTGGTCATAATGCAGAGTTGCGTCCGATCGGGAGCCATATCAATGTTATACTTGTCTTCGCTTTAAGAAAGCGTCGGCTAGGTCTTTCCAAAGACCGAATGTGAGTGCGCTCGATTGCATATACCGACTTGATCTTTGCTCGGCTAAGTTTGTCCCGAAGTAGTGGATCAGAAGTTTGTCGTTGCGTGCAAACTGAGCCATCTTTCTGCAGTACATGATTAGGTGACTACGAGGACAGGTTGCCCCTCGATATTTGTCGAAGTCCGGCACTTTGAATTTATGAGGGATGATCACATTGGGAACGAGGCATAAGTCATATGCATCCCCTACTCCCACATTGGATCCTTCCACAGCTCTTAGGCGCTCTTCTAGTATTTGCAGCTTATCTTTTGCTTGAGGATCTTCAGTTTGGTAGCCATGAGAAAGGCCACCTGCATTGTGGTATGGATGAGGAACTGGAACCACGACAGGGCGAGTATGATTCTTGAAGTCAGGTTCGGGGATTTGAGAAGATCCATGGGCGGCGCCACCGGGCTTGTGTTGAACTTGTTCCGTCTCATCAGTCACATTGTTTCCTGCTATTTCATCTTGATACTGTGCAACAAGCTCAGAAGTATCTCCTCCATAAACAGCATCTGCTGTTGGAGGCGTGTAACCCTGTGGTAAACCCCATTGAGGCCATTGTACACCCTGAGCGTTGGGGTTAGGAGGACGGGATACGTTTGTGGCCTGGTTCCCGGTGTTTCCAGCTGAAACCCCTTCTTCGTCGTTCTTCTTGGCGAGAAGCTCTATCATCTTGGCCATCTGGTCTTTCAGGCCCAGCATTTCGGTCATCTGCTCCTTCAGCTTCTCAATCTCATCCTTTAGTGCCTGGTTGTCTTGAATTTCAGCCATCTGTCTTGCTTGAGAACGGGTCCAATAACGATGTTGATGAACCAGTTTGCCTTTTTTTTTTTTTTTTTTTTTTCAAAATGTATGACGTGAGTATGAGTATGCATGAATTGCGAATGTATGATGGAGTGTATCGCGTCGGAGAATTGTAAGCCATTGTTTCGACAAATAAAACGCAAACTTAGATCAAAAATAAAAGGAGTTCATTCATTAATAAAACGTGAAAACATAATGTTTGATAATCAGACAACTACATTCAAGCTCTTTTCCTTTTCTTATCATCGGGCACACGCGCCTTAATTTGGAGTACTTCAATAAGATTCCTACAGAACTTAACAAATCTAACAACTTTAGTGGGAGTGTTTTCTCTAGTCATAACGAGTTCAGCTGCTTTCAGACGCTCTGGAACTTCTCTGATAGCTTCATTACCCAGTCCGGCCAAGCATGAGAACCTCTCTTTCCAGTATGTGCAATGATCATCCAACTTCAGGTATTCAGACTTAAGGTGAGCAAGGTCGTCTTCGGTCTCTTTGCAAAGCAACTCACAGTATTCGGCGAAACTCTTTGCCTCGGTGGTATCTCTGAACTGTTGTTGTAGGGCGCTTGACATTCTTCAAGCCTTCCTAGCACTACACCTTTAGCCTTCCTTTCGACCCCAAGTTTGCTCTCGTACTCCGCAACTAACCCCTCCAAGTGAGCTTTCATTCTTTCTAGTTGACCTCGCAAGTCTTTCTCAGCTGCTCTGGATCTGTTTAGTTGTGTTTCAAATGCACAGGCTTTGTCAATAGCTCTATCTCTATCTTGGTTACGTGCCTGAAGTTCATCATTAGCGCCTTTGAGACATTTTTGCACATCAGAGAGCTTTTTATTGCCCGCGCTCAACTCCTTAACATAGTCAGCGATGCGCTTATCCTTGAGAGCGTTCTCTTGCCGCATGCTCCTCTTTTCTTGAAGAGCTCTTTCTAGCTGAGCTCGTAGTTCAGCTTTCTCTTGCTCAGATTTTGCCAAGGCGTTCTTGAGTTCCTCAACTTCCTCGTTAAGGATAGGTGTAGGTTCAGGAACTTCTGGCTCAGCTGGAAGTGCAGGACGGAAGGGTAGTTTGACCTCTTGGACTCTGAGTTGAACCCATTGAAAGTAACTTTCCCCTACATTGGTTCCCTTGCGACCCAATTCAAGGCGACCTTTCTTGAGTACTCTGTCCCATGCCCGACTAATTCTTCTCAGCATACTAAGATCTTCAGAACCTCTTTTGTCCAGTACGAAGGAGGTCAATGATTCTGTTGGAGGCGGATGCAGCATCGGATAACCAAGTTGTCTTAAGGCAAGTGCGGGATTGTAATTGATGCAACCCTTAGTTCCTATGAGAGGTACATTCGGAAACCCTCACATTGGTAAATAAACTCATTTGTGTCTCGAGCAAGGGAACACCATGTTATGTCGCTTCCCCTGAGGTTGGTGATGTATTGCTTCCAGTCAGATTTGCTTTTAGCTTCAATGTGATAGTTACTCTTGAAGATGTGAGAGGCGAACCAACGATCTGAAGTACATGTAGGCAACATATGAGCACACCGCTTTCTTGTCATGGCGATCATGGAGGCGTAATATATGTCGACCAAGGATAAGCGAGGTAGGATTACGTCTCGAGTTTTGAATGCTAGAAATACGTCAATGGCAAGTGTAGTCAACAAAGTCGGGAACATAAGGGAACAAAACTATCCCATAGATAAGGAGTGCTAGGACATCACCGAAGGCAACCCAATCATTTTTACCAGCCAAAATAGAAGTTACTTCTTCCAAGTATTCTCTAGGTAGACCTTCCATTTTCTCTTTTACCACCACTTCTTTAGCTAAACTTGATGCATTGACTTTGAGGATACCGCCAAACTTTTAACCCAAGAGTTGTTTTGATGATCTGGGGTAGGGCTTATTGTTCTCAGCGAGGAATTGCAGAATCTGTTCGAACTCTTCCAAGGTCGGAGCCAACTGATAGTCTTGGAAAGTGAAGCACCGAAGTTGTAGATCATAGAACTGGGCTAGAGCAGTAAGGGCCTCTGCTTGCACATTGATTTTTAGGAGACTCAGAATATTCCCATATTTGTTGGAGAAGGAATCACGTCGTCCCGATGGCATCTTGTCGCTTAGGTCAAGCAAGCTTTTTATGTCTGGTTGTCTGATTTTCAATTTCACAGTTTTCTTGATGCTTTGATCCATTTTTTTTTGTCAAAAAGGCTTACAATTCCCTGACAGCAAATTAAAAACAATGCATGTAAGGAAAAAAAATGCATGTAATGTGGTATATTTTTTGTATGCATGTGATATATATTTTCTGTATTTTTCATATGATGTAAAAGAAAAAAAAGTGCATGTGTTTTGTGGAAAAAATAACAAATTTGATTTTTCTTGTTTTTTGATTTTTTTGTTTTCTTGTTTGTAAAAAGACGACATGCACTAATGTTTGTTTTGAATGCAAGGGTGTTAAGCTCCTTTGTGAACCTAGGAGGTATCTTATGGAAATGGGTCTAAGGCTTTCTTTACTGATGAACCTCACAAGGATGGTTCTAAAGGATCCTACACATGGTTCCTAGAGCCAAGGACCCCGATCAAGAACACATCGACCCCAGACAATAGGCAAGCTATTAGAAGGGATAGCATCCTCAAAAGGAATCAAACTCTAGGTGAGATTTTCGTGACCACCCAACGAGGCGCACGTCCCGCGAGGCCATCACTACGCAATCTCGTTCTAACTTAGGTTTATGCTCGAGTCAAGTGCAGGACTTTTCTCACGTGTGTGAAGTGTAGAAGTGCAGTGTGTGTAGGAGCAAAATAAACCCAAAGTCTGCAAAACAAAACAAGCATACATACAAAATATAAATGCGTCTACCCTAGGGTTTACACAAACAAATAACATAATTATTGCGAAAAGTAAATAAATACGTCCCAGGTGAAGTCGCGCGGTGTAGCTTAATAGAAAAATCCGGGAATGGATTCTTCGAAATGGTTCTTTAGGAAGCCGCCACCAAATTTTAGTTTAAGGGCAAATTCGGAAAATCCCTTTAAGTTTTAAGATAAGGCGTTGTTAGGGTTCGGGAGTCGTTATGTGTGGGGAAGGTATTAGCACCCCACAACATCCTATTGTTTAATTAATTTAAGATTTATTTAATTATTACCCTTTTATTCGTAAAGAAAATGACTTATTTAGATTTTTGTTTTTTATGCTTGACGAGGGTTGAGTCTCGCTCCTCACGTACCTCCGGATGCAATGGAGGAATCAAAGCCACGTAGTTCTTCTGAAAAAGTTTGTTGGTTGGTGTTTTTTAGTGTAGGGATCCTAGGATTCCTTGAACTATCTGACTCATTGATTCTAGGAATTTGGCTAACCCGATTGTACAACCGACTTAGCCCCCTACTTTTGAAAATAATTTTAGGGTTTTCGAAAGAAAGTGGTTTGGTATGAGGTGGGTTCGTTTTAGAATAGGAATTCTAGAACTCTGAACTATCTGACCCATTAGTTCTAGAACTGACTACTAACATTGATGCAGTAGACTTAATCCCCTATTTTTAGGAAAATGGTTTATTCGTATTTTGTTAAGTTTGTAGGTTCTTGACTGCATGACTCATTGGCCTAAAATAATGACTAACCGGTTGTACAACCGACTTAGCCATTTATTTTTAGAAAAGTGTATTTGTTAGGTTTGCGGGGTTCTTGAATCATGCAACTCATTGGCCTAAAATAATGACTAACAGGTTGTACAACCGACTTAGCCGTTTATTTTATTTTTGCGAGAAAAATTATTTATATTATTATTGGAAAAGAATTAAAAAGCGAAGCAGGGGGTGAACATAGTAAATTAGGGTTTTATTAGTCGCGAGGGTATGTATAAATAATAAAGTGCAGAAATGCAAGCCCGGTTCAGCATCTGGAGGCCCGGTATGCGGCCCGGGCTTAAGTGGGTGAGGTTGCATTCGTGAATACTGGGGGTGTGAAGATTAATCGAACAATTAAAAAAACAGAAAAACAAAAGGCCCATATATATCCTAACCCTAAAACCTGAGAACCCTAATTTCATTCACTCCCTTTCCTTGTTTCCAGCTGCGGCGCAGCTTAGAGAGAGAGAATCTCTCGGCGGAAAATCCGCCTTACTCATGGCGCGAGGCGTGAGTCACGCCGGTTTCCTGCGAGAGAGTGAGACCGTGAGGGAGCGAGAAGGTGAGGGAGGAAAAAGAGTGGTTTCGATGGCGGTGGAGGTAGCGATGGTGACGGCGAGGGTGCTGGACGGTGGTGTTGGTGTTAACGAAGGTAACCTTCGTCTTTCTCTGTCCCCTATTCCTTCTTTCTGTTTCAGTTCCTTTATTTTTCTATTTTTCGTTTTCGTGCTCCACTGATCTAGATCTATGTTGTTTTTTTTTGCTCATAGGTTCGGTTTTGGTGGTGATGCGTTTGAAGGGAAGTTTCAGCGGTGGTGGAACGGTGGTTTTTCTGTTTTTGGATCGGTTTCTGGGTTGGTTTTGGGAGGCCTCGCCGGAGGACTCGCCGGAGACGATGACCGGAGCTCCGGCGAGCTTAAGGTCAGTGTCCTATTCTAGTTTTTTACGCTTTCACTGGTCTGACTTCTCTCCTACCCATTCTATTCCTCCATTTGATTCTGTTTTCAATCTGTTCTTATGCTTTCTAGTCCCTGAGTATAAATTTTTTTTTTTTTACAAACAGAGAAACACTTTGGCCTGGAATTTACAGCAAGCAAACTAGTTTTTTTGGCATTATTTCAGGACAAACGACAGAAAATTATGTGGTCTAAAAAAAACTGTTGCTATGATTATTACCTTTGTGATGCTTATTCTCAGTTTTACCAATGAAAGGATCTTATTTCATAGAACTGTATGTACGAAATCAACAAAGAAATAAAAAATACTCAAGTTTTGAATACCAACCTAAGCTTCCAGCTTCTGTTTTTACCCTTTTGCGTGTTTGTTTGGACAATAATAACCACTGCAACTGCTGTTGTGTGTGTTCTACTGACTGCTGTTGATCTTCCTTTCTTACTGTTCAGATCTAGAAGAAATCTGTTTAGATGATTAGGGTTTCAGTGTAAAACCCTAATCTTTTTTTCACTGACTTTTTTTTTTACTCGAAATCTGTGTCCTTTGACTCAGGCCTAATCCTGTTTTTATACTAGAAAATTAGGTTTTAACATTTAATTCTGTTTTCCTTGGGCTTTGACTAATTTTGACCTTCCTTGCTTTTTGGATCTGTGAATTTCAACTCATCAGATGGAGAGCATCTGAAAATTTCTAATTGTACCTCTGCGTTTTTTTGCATTTTTCCCTATTATTTTCGGATTCCCACTTTTTTGTATTTTTAGTATTATGACTTTTTTTGTATTTTTGGACTCTTTGGACTATTAAGTGCTTTTAATTTCTAAATTAAACTAAATACTACTTTTTGACATATTTTGGACTGTTATGGTATTTTTAAATTGTAAATTAAATTAAATTGGATTTTTTGACATTTTTAGACTTATTAAGTGCTTAAATAAATTAAGTGAGCAATGTGAGAATAAAAATAATAATAATAATAATAATAAAAGGGAGCCCAACCAAGTACAAAGACGAGATCGGACCAGACTTGACAACTGCGCTAAGACTAGACCAAAAAATAGAAAAAATGGGCGCGTTAAAAATAAACGACTAGAAACAAGCGACTAGAACAAGAAAAAGAATAAGGCCCTTATTAGAAATAAACGATTAGAACAATAAAAAGCATACGGACAAAATTGGGGTATAACATAAAAGAAGGGGGAAAGAAAAATCAAAAGGCTTGCACTCCAAGATTCATTCAAGTTACAATTATATCAAGGCAAAGTTTTAGAAATCACCAAGTGGGTTGAAGCTGCCTCATATTCCAGTATAACCAGTTCAGTGGTTGCCAAATTTGTGAAGAAAGATCTGATTTGCCGTTATGGTCTTCCAAACAAGATCATCACTGATAATTGCAGCAACATGAACAACAAAATGATGAAGGACTTGTGTGCAGAGTTCAAAATCCAGCATCCTAATTCTTCTCCTTACCGCCCGAAGATGAATGGGGCAGTCAAAATAGCCAACAAGAACATCAAGAAGATTGTGCAAAAGATGGTGGTAACCTACAAGGATTGGCATGAGATGCTTCCCTTTGCTTTGCATGGCTACCGAACTTCAGTACGCACTTCAACTGGGGCAAATCCCTTCTCTCCGGTATATGGGTCGGAAGCAGTCCTCCCAATCGAGGTTGAGATACCCTCCCTACGGGTACTGATGAAAACTAAACTGGAGGAAGCAGAGTGGGTTCAAGCCCGTCTGGATCAGCTAAACCTCATTGAAGAAAAAGAATTGCAGCCTTGTGTCATGGGCAGTTGTACCAACAAAGAATGAGAAGCGGCTTTTGACAAGAAAGTCCGACCACGTGATTTCAAGCAAGGTGATGCGGTGCTTAAGAAGATCTTGCCTATCGGCATCGATCCCCGTGGGAAGTGGACTCCAAGCTATGATGGACCATATGTTGTCAAGAAAGCCTTCTTTGGAGGAGCACTGATACTTACCAACATGGACGGCGAAGATCTCAAGAACCCAGTCCATTCAAACTCTGTGAAGAAGTGCTATGCTGAAAGAAATGAGCGAAAAAAGAAAGACAAGCCAAGTAAGAACTAGCTCGCTAGGTTGAAAACCCGCAAAAAGGCGGCCTAGGAAAAATCAGAGCGACCCGGTGGATTGAAAACCCGCAAAGGCGATCCGGAAAAAAATTAGGTCGAAAACTTGAGCATGAAAAGTAAAGAAAGGCATACAACTCCACGAAGACTTGGATAAGGGGTGATCAAGGTCAAGGACACAAATCTCGGCACTGCTCCACAGAGACGGACAGTCAAAAATTAGCTTCTCTCTTGTTTTCGTGTCTTTTTGTAGTTTAAAACTTTCAAATATATTGAACAGTCATCGTAACATTCTCAGACGATCGCTTCTACATCAATAAAGCTCAAACTTTCTCATGTTTGTTTGTTGATTATTTTACGCTTTTACGCTCGAAATAAGCGTTTTATGATGATGGCGATCTGAATGTAAAACATGTGCATACATCATATAGCATTGCAAGTCATTACGAAATTCTTAAAAGTCACGGAAAGAGGCAATTCCCCAAAACAAGTTAGTCATGCAAGAGAAAGTGATTGAGCCCACAATTGCTTCGAACGACAAAGTTAAAGCCCACCTGCACCTGGCCCATGAGCCCCGCAAGTTCAATATATTCCTCGCCGTGCCATGAGTGTCGCGGATTGGGTGAACCAAAGAAGAAGATAAGCCAACGGGGGCAAAAAGAGAAAGAGAGCAAAAAGGAAAACAAGCGATCAAAAAGAAGAAAGGCGATCAAAAGAGAGAACAAAGAAAAAACAAGCGATCGAGAAAAAAGAAAGCTGACCAAAGGAAGTTAATCTTACAAAGAAGGTTGCACTCACAAACCATTCCAGATGGCGAACCATAAAGCAAACTCGCATTCGATCCATGAGCCCTGCAGTTTCCATCGGCCTCTCAGTCTTGTGCCAGGAGTATCGGGAGTCGGTTGAACCAGTAAAAGAATAAGCCTTTGTCAAAAAGCGAAAAAACAAACAGCCAGAAAAAAGAAAGCTGGTCAGAAAAGAATTAAAAAAAAAGAAGAAAACAGTCTACTACATGCATCATCACACCAAAATCATAACATTGCATGCACTCGCATAACATGCTCCTACATAACATGCCCTTTGCATAACATGCACCCATGCATCATGCATCATCCCTTGCATCAACTGCCATATGCAGGTACCTCAATTCAGTGCGCCAACAGTTGGCCATCTCGATCAGTCCATCAACAGGATTCGCGAATCCCTTCAGGACCCGCGCGTCCCTTCAGGGCCAAGGCGTCCCTTCAAGATCCCGTCGTTATCGAGCATCGGCGAATCATCAGACCCTAGAGTCCTTCAGTTTAGTTCAAATCAACAGTCCAAACGGCGACTTTGAACTCGACCTTCACCACGCCAAGTCATCACGGAGCATGACGGATCGGCCCCTCATACCTCGCGTCCTTCATTTTGCCAAGTCATCACGGAGCATGACGGATCGGCCCCCCAGACTTCGCGTCCTTCAGACTAGCTATGTCGGTATGAAACATAGCGTAAGTCCATCAAGGTAAAATGTATCAGTCCTACAACTCGATATTGAACCTCAGGCCGCTCGAATAGGCCACCTTCAGAGCCCAAGTGTTCCTTCAGAGCCCAAGCGTTCATTCAGAGCTCAAGAGTTCCTTCAGAGCCCAAGTGTTCCTTCAGAGCCCAAGCGTTCCTTCAGAGCTCAAGAGTTCCTCCAGAGCCCAAGTGTTCCTTCGAGCCCAGCGTTCGCCGAACTCAAGTGTTCCTTCAGAGCCCAAGTGTTCCTTCAGAGCCCAAGCGTTCCTTCGAAACTCAAGTGTTCCTTCAGAGCCCAAGCGTTCCTTCAGAGCTCAAGAGTTCCTTCAGAGCCCAAGTGTTCCTTCAGAGCCCAAGCGTTCCTTCGGAACTCAAGTGTTCCTTCAGAGCCCAAGTGTTCCTTCAGAGCCCAAGTGTTCCTTGAGCCCAGCGTTCGCCGAACTCAAGTGTTCCTTGAGCCCAAGTGTTCCTTGAGCCCAGCGTTCGCCCGAACTCAAGTGTTCCTTCAGAGTCCAAGTGTTCCTTCAGAGCCGCAAGTGCTCCTCCTTTACTGCATTTCTTTATTGCTTTCTTTACTGTTTTCTTTACTGCTGTATCTTTGCTTGCTTTTTGCCGCCTGAGGGTTGGCACCAATCTCTTTCTTGTTTTTGTTGGCTTAATGAGAGTCGACACTTCATTCATTACAGTCGTTTCCGGCTGGCATCCATTCACCCAAAAAGGAAAAAACTAGAAGATAAAAAAGGGAAAAAAAGGAAAATTCGAGTTTTTCCTAAGTAGACAAAACTGGTATAATTTCTGAATTCTTTATCTCTATTTTGCCTCAGAATATGTTTCGGCCAATTCATATTCCTTGTTAAAATCTAGATAAAGAGGGGCAGCTGTCATACCCCAATTTTGTCCGGCTTAGGTCAAAACCCTAATTATCCCCAAAAATAAATAAATAGAGGAGAAGAGAGCATCATGCATTGCATTTAGGTTTCTAAAAATCATTTCAAAGCTTCCAAAATCATTTTAGGAGTTGGAATGCACTTTTTAGACAAATTAGGGTTTTTCAGTGCAAAAGGGTATTTTGGTCATTTTGCAAATAAGGGACAATTTCTCAGGATAAGTCATTCAACATGCATTTTTGAGGTATTAGAGGTCACTCCTAGGGGGGAAAAGTCATTTTTGAAGTGAAAATGTGCTTTGGACAAAGAACTAGGGTTTTTAGGGTGAAAGGGCATTTTGGTCATTTCACAATAAAAACAGTCCTTCGTCCCAAATCACTGAACAATCATCAATGATTTATTTGAGGAGTATTTGTGCCTAATTGTGATTGTTTTTGCGCATAAATATTAAAACTTTTGGCATAAAAATCAAGTTTTTGGATAGAAGGGTAAAATGGTCATTTCCTTTGAGGTGGGGTAAATAAATCAATTTTGGGATTGGTGAGATCATAAAATTCAGAGCCCAATCATTGAATCATGGGATATGGCCCAAAATGGCATGAATTTAGAAGAATGATCTAGAAAGGAATATTCTATTTTCTTTTGAATTTTGAAAGATCATGTATAGTACAATAGTACAATTTGCAATTCCACTCACTCTCCCACTCCCTTGCTGCGCACACCAGCCCATAATCATGTATTTTTGATTTATTTTTATTGCTTGCAAATTGTGTTAAATCATGGCCTTCCATTTAAGTGTGAAATACAATCCTCACCTTTCATTTGAATCTAAATGGCACTTGTGTAATAAGCTTTATGGAAAAATACAATTTTGTAAATGATCTTATCCTTCACCACACTCACTAAGCTGCGCATTCAGCCCTCCTCTCTCCTCATTTTGTGCTTTTTAATTACCCTCAATCCATGTGACATTGCATCTTGACCATTGATTCAAATTCTATCTCAAATCCTATTGGTTTGCAAGAAGCACATTGTCATAATTGCCCTTTAAGTTTTCACCCCATATAAAAACCCAAAAGCAAGAGACCAATACACACACTCTCATTTTACCCTAGAACACTCTTCCTACTCCTCCTCCATCTCTCCCTTGGCCAAAAATCCCCTCTCCTTCCTCCTCCATTTTCTTTTCAATCTTCATCCACCAAATCACCTCAAACTCACTCCATATTCATATACCTTCTTCCTTTCATCTTTAATTCCATATTCACATCATCAAAGAGTAGTTTCTTCAAGTTTATTTGGCTATTGTTGATTTGTGAAGATTGTTGGTGATTGTTTACCTTTGATCTTCATTTTCTTCTTGTTTAGCTTGGATCTAGAGGTAATACCATTATCCTTTGCATTTTTTAGTTTTTCTAGCATGTAAATTCTTCTACTCCTCTTTCCTCTCTCAAAGAGGCTTAGAGGGCTCATTTCAAACACTATGTCAATGACATTGGGAGCCTTGGGTGTTTGAAGTGAGCCCTTGGCCTTGATGAGAGTGTTCTTGTGTTTTAGCCATGTGTTTTTGCATTTTCATACTTATTTTCACTTTTCCATGAATAAAGAATTTTCACATATTGTATGCATCTTTTTGTTCACATCATGACTTGAAATTTGAACTTTGGCTTGATGTATGGGTCTAGAAGTTTCGGTTTTGGGTCTTTAGAAATTAGGGTTTATGTTTGTTTTCTTTTCTCCCTTTGAGTTTATGAAAATAAAATGCATGATGTGCTTGATTTGCATGATTTGTTTTATGTGTTGATTGTGAGTTTTGGCATGAAAATTGTCAGTGTTCATGATTCATATAGGGTTCGGCCTTAGAGGCCTTTTTGATGTTCATCTTTGTGTTTAAAATGTGTTGTTTGATCTTATATAAGTGAGTATAATCATGTTAATGTGTTTTAACCTTTTACCACTCATTTTCATTCTTTACCTTACCACTCATTAACTTTTACCAAAACTAAAAAGGCATTTTAACTTTTACTTTACTATCTCATTAAGTAATTACTATGCACCTCATGCATTTTTACTTTACCATTCATTAACTTTTTACTAAAAGTTTTTACCACTTGCCTATTTGCAAAAATACCCAAGATATTTCCATACTTTGCATTTCATCATTTGTGCCTACATGTTCATGCATTCATATATGTCTATATCTCTTGCATTCTCATACCCTCTTACATGTTCATGCATCCATTAATATCATGTTCTTGCATTCATTATTATATGATCATGCATCCAATAATGCTATGCCTTGCATTCCATGATTGTATACTCATGCATTCACATGCTTGCCTAATCATGCATCCAATAATGCTATGCCTTGCATTCCATAATTGCATACTCTTGCACTCACGTGTTTGCTTAATCATGTATTCAATTGTCCATAGTAACTTGTGAATACTCTTTATGATTGCTATGCTTGTGTTCTTATTGTTGTCTCGGTTTTGACTTGAAAAAGGATTTGTAATGTTCTACTTCCTTTTCAAACTTGAAATTAAATGTTTTCTTTCAAATAAAAAACCCTAAGGCATTTTCATAAGCAAATCATTAGCCATCACTCGAAGTCGTTGCTTGTTTGATCGCTAATGAGGAGTTATTAGTGATAGTCACTCAAAGCCTTTGCTTGTTTGACTATTACGAAAGCTCCCACACATTAATTTAACAACAAAAACCAATTCAAATTTTCAAAATAACACGAGCTATTAGTGATAATAATCATCACTTGAGGCTCACCACCCTTTTTCTTTTCAAAACCATTTTCAAAAGAATAATACAACGTTGTTACTTGTAATCACTCGGCCGTTGCTTGTTTGATTACCGGTTCCAACTCACTTTTCTTTCGAGTTAGTATTGAATGCCACTCAAAGCCTTTGCTTGTTTGGTGTTCGAGAACACTCGAGTCTTATTTCAAAACTCCAAAACTTAAACTCTTAAGCCGTTTTGGACGCAAAGCGAGAACTACGTAGCTTTGATCCTCAACCGGTGAGTGCACGTAGGGCCCGGGTTCATGTCCCGTCAAGCACCCTTTTAAAAATCTTTGTTTTGTTCCGCTTTTCAAAGATACCAAAAACATTCCTTTTTCCCGTTTTTAATAAAGCAATCTCTCAAAAGAAAAGAAAAGAAAAGAAAAGAAGTAGAACGATTTATTTCAAATCAAACATTTCAAAACCACATCAAGTTAATGGTTTCCTTTCGGTAGAAAGGGCGTGTGAAGTGCTAATACCTTCCCCATGCGCAAGCAGACCCCGAACCTACATCTCGTGTTTTCAAAAAACCACCCGTTTTCCAAAAAAAGGTTTTTTCAATGTTTTCCTAAATAAATATTGGTGGCGGCTCTACTATTTTCACGTTGTCAAACTGAAAACTCCAAACCGGATCTTTCGGGGCGCAACAGCTTTCACCCTCTTTCCAAACTCCGTAGAGTGAGCAATTATATCTTCCGTATCACTCAACGGATATCCCAGCCAAGCCGATATATTAGACCAGATTGTTTTTGCCACACCGCACGACAAGAATAAGTGCTCAATCGATTCCTCCTTGCAAGAGCATAAGGTGCATGTAAGATCATTTGTGGACCGGAAAATTCCTCTCCTATGTAGCGCATCCTTCGTAGCAATTCGCTTCAAGAGCACCCTCCACGCAAAAATTAAAACTTTAGACGGAACGTCATTCTTCCACACCTGTTTACACGCTTCCGCGATCCACGGGTTGGGATCGCTTCATTGTTGTCCCCTATTTGCTAAATTATGCAGCAACTCATAACATCGTCGAACAGAAAAACCAGCTAGCGCGTCCGGAGCACATACCCACCTATCGTCCCGCGCAATCAGCGAAACCGATGCCAATAGCTGCTGTAAATCCAGAACTGGCTGCTGCAGCAGGCTATTTTCCTGCACAAGTACATCGGTCCACAACCAGGACCATTTCCAACCGAGGTCCGACCATTGGCCGAAGTCCTGCACCAGCTGATTTTTTACTCTGCAACTGTCAAACACAGTCGGAAAAATGTCAGCCAAAGCATCCCTTCCTAACCAAGCATCTTTCCAAAACCTCACCTTATCTTCCTTACCCAATCTAATTTTAACCAAGTCTCCGAACCATCCTTCATGCAAGTTTAAATCATTTCCGAGTAAGCACAAGTCCCTCCACCATAAAGACTTTTTCTCCCATCCTTCTCTACTCTCATGTAATTCGGGCCATCTTCCTTTAATATCATATTTTCCCACCAAGACTTTCTTCCATATGGCATTCCCTTCCTCTACCAAAATTCTCCATCGCCATTTGGTTAGTAGCGCAACATTAAATATTTCCAAATTCTTTATGCCCAGCCCACCTTTCTCTTTTGGTAAACATATAGTTTCCCATTTTACCCAAGCCAATTTCTTGCTTTCCCCATCACCTCCCCAAAGGAACCTTCTTTGCAACTTAGTAATTTCCTCAATAACCTTCTTTGGTGCCTTGTAAAAGGAAAATAAATACAAGGGAAGTGATGCAATCACCGAATTAATAAGCGTAACCCGGCCCCCTATCGACAGTTGTCTACTCTTCCAACTATTTAACCTTGCTTTGATCTTATCTATAATAGGTTGCCATGTGCTCACTCTCCTTGGATTAGCCCCGACCGGCACCCCTAAAAACTTGAAGGAGTGGGAACCCACCTTACACGCTAGAAATTGAGAAATACCTTCCAAAATTCTATCTTCAATGCTTATGCCAATAACACTACTTTTTGCGAAGTTAACCTTTAGCCCCGAGACCAATTCAAAACTTCTAAGGATAGCCTTCCAACACCAAATGCTCCTCTCCCCTCCATCGCAAAAAAGAATTGTATCATCGGCGAATTGCATGATTTCGACCGAGAGAGTATTATTAACATGGAAGCCATTGAGATTATTTGATTCCACCCCCTTTCTTATTAACCCCGCCAAACCTTCCGCCGCAATCAAAAACAAGAACGGAGCAAGTGGATCCCCTTGCTTCAATCCTTTTTGTGCCACAAATTCTTCCGTTGTGCTACCGTTCACCAACACCGAGATTGAGTTTGATGAGATACACGTTCGCATCCAACTCCTCCACCTTTCATCAAACCCCATTCTACGCATCAAATAGTCCAAGTAGGCCCAGTTGACTAAGTCATACGCTTTTTCAAAATCCGCTTTTATAATGACACACTTTTGTTTCTTTCTCTTGGCAATGTCTAAAATCTCATTTACGACCACAACCCCATCAAGGATGTTTCTCTCGGCAAGAAACGCGCTCTGACACTCCGATATTTCTTCTTTCAGCACCCTTTTGAGCCTACCCGCCAACACCTTCGCTAGCATTTTGTAGAGACAGCCAATAAGAGAGATGGGTCTGTACTCCCCCAATCCTTGTGGATTAGACGACTTTGGAATAAGTGCTATGAATGACGCACTTACTGCCTTCGGAAGCTTTGCAAATCTATGAAACTCTTCAAAAAATCTCATAACCTCCCCCCCAATATTATCCCAACATGCTTTGATAAAGTTGAAATTGAAGCCATCTGGCCCTGGACTTTTGTTGCCATCACATTTCCAAACCACCTCTTTGACCTCTTCCATAGAAAACGGGGCCAGCAAAAGCTCATTGGTTGACCCATCAATTTGATTAAATGACACCCCGTCGAGTGTAGGCCTATTGAAATTTTCCTCCTTGAACTTGTCGGCAAAGTGGCTTCTAACCTCCCTTTTAACCCCTATCACATCTTCCACCCATACTCCATTCACCTGAAGCTTCATCAATTGAGTTCTTCTCCGATTACCTTTCATGCAAGCGTGAAAAAAGCGGCTATTTGAGTCCCCTTCCGATAGCCATTTAACTCTTGCCTTTTGCGCGAGCATACTTTCTTTGGCATGAAGTTCCTTCCAAAACTCTTCACTCAATCGGTTCCTTAAGTTATCATCAACTCCTTCCCCTTCAGTAGCCAACCTCTCCACCTCATTCAATTCCCTAATTATATTTTCAATCTTGAGATCTTTAATACCAAACACTTCCCGGTTCCACACCTTTAACTTTTCTTTTAGCATTTTCAATTTTTCTTTCACCACGAACGACTTTCTTCCCTTTACGTGGAAAGAATTCCAACAAATTTGAACAAACTCCTTGAAACCCTCATGTTCTAACCAACAATTGTTGAATCTAAATGGTTTAGGTCCCCAATTAAGTTCCGAGGTAACTAGCCACACCGGACAATG
This sequence comes from Oxytropis ochrocephala, assembly GCA_020916435.1. Taxonomy (NCBI): domain Eukaryota; kingdom Viridiplantae; phylum Streptophyta; class Magnoliopsida; order Fabales; family Fabaceae; genus Oxytropis; species Oxytropis ochrocephala. The sequence goes on along the minus strand of CM037090.1, from coordinate 56,998,876 downwards.
GTCGGAGATCTCCCTGTTACCTACCCACTGTGCACTAATGTTCCACCTTGAGATTAATCCTTCATTCAATAAAATTCTATCAATTCTACTCGCCCTTCCCTCCGCCCCAAAATAGGTGAATTTCTTTCCCAACACCGGCACATCAATTAGTTCCATATCTTCTATGAATGAGACAAATTCTCTTGCCTCAGCATTGTTGAAACTTGAAGAGCAACCTTTCCTCTCAGATCTAGACGTCACTGAGTTAAAATCCCCTGCTATGCACGAGTCGCCTCTCTCAAACCCATCTTTTAAGTTTCGCAAGTTGTCTCATAGCCTCCTTTTCCCCACCATACTACATGAGGAGTAAACGTTCACCAAGTAACAAATATTATTTTGTACTTTGGCACATACTCCAATAAAATTGTCTCCTGAGAAAGTAAACATAACTTCCATAGCATCTGCCTACCATACAGTTAACATTCCGCCTGACATACCGTTAGCATTTTTAGTAAGCCAATCAAAATCTGAGTCTCCCCATATACTACCCACCAATCTTCTTGATAGATCACAGCTTTTTGTTTCTTGAATCATGCATAAATCCATTTTTTCCTCAATAATTAGTTTCTTGAGGCGCCTTCTTTTTGAGGCACCCCCCCACCCTCTCATGTTCAGTGTTGCAATCTTCATTGAGAAACTTCTTTTTTTTTTCCCCTTCCTTCTCTTTGCTTCATGGTCTCTAGCCTCCAGAGAACGAATTTTACCAGCATAATCCACCTCACTGCTCTTCCCAGATACGCCCAAATTTTCTTTGGCAAAGCTCCATACCTTATTGGCCAGAGATAATTCATGATCTGCTAGAAAGCGTTCGTTACAAACGCAGATACCTGAGTCACCCACTGAGATATTGCCAATAGCAGCACCATTAGTATCACAACTAAAAGAGACTGATAAAGCTTCACCAAGGGGTCTGCGTGTAGCAACATGAAGTTGCGTCCCTCCCTTGTCCCCATTTGATATACTTATGGAATGAATTAAACTCCCGACTTCTTCATTAACCACCCCAACAATCACCTCTTTATTCACCTCCTCCTCGGCGCAATTGTAAGAACAACTCGGCCCCCCTTTCTTTTTGACACCCTTCTTCTTGTTCCTCATAAGAGGTCCAAATGAGTTATTGATGGACAGCCCAGCTTGTGCCTTCAGTATAGTTTTCACCTTTAAAAACCCCAGAGGTACAGTCCTCCACACCCACGTTTTTTGCTGGAGAAGAATCTTGAGACCCAGTTGACTTAGGCTTATTTGATCCATTTTTTAATGCTACACCACTTATATAGTCGCCTTGATCCACATGCACCTTCGAACCATCCTCATTTTTGTCATGCCCATTTGAACTATTTTTTCCACTGCCATCATCATCGACTCTACCTTCCTTACTCTTCTCTTCATCGTCATTTACTTTTTCCGCTGAAGGCTTTTCCTTGGTATTATTTCTAAGCTCTGCTGAACTACTTGTTCCCACCCCCTGCTCCTTATCGGCTTCCTCCATATCCACCCCATCATCCGACTCTTCTACAAGAATTTCATCATCTCGGAACAGCTGAGGTCCGTCCCCATCCTCACTTTCAGTATCACTATCTGAGCTTGTTCCCGATTTTCCTGTATCGTAAGCTGACGTTAGACCGGCCCAATGCATAGGTCCACACCATTCCTCCAACACCTTGATATTGAAGAGTGACCCATTAATATTTGCATCTATAACCATGTTAAAGACATCATATCCATTCGTTCTCAGTAAGATTCTTGCCACATCCATAGATTTCATCGTTCTTGTATTTTTATCCACACCCAAGAAAGTCTCAAATTTCCAGGCCAGCACCGAGAAGAACTCATTGTTCCACGCATAAGTTGTGAAGCGCTATAGCGTTGTTCTTGCGCTTCACAACTGTTAAGAACTTGTATAATTATGTCGAATTGTGTTTTTGTTAAGTCCTGGGCCTCTCCCCAGTCCAATCCAGCAGTGAGGACACTGCTCCCTTTTATTTGGGGGGGAGGACCTAGAGGTTTTAAAAAAAAAAAAATTAGTAGAATTGCATGATCAATGCTTTGTTTCCAGTTTATATTTATTGAATATCTTCTGTTTGGGCTAATCTTAGTGATGATTCTGTGAGTGAGTAAAGAGTAGCCATGCTTTTAAATAATATCTATGCTTATTGTTGCTCCCACACATAAAAATCTCAGTGCTTAAGGAGAAATTTAGTTAGCCTAGGACTATCTGATGCTTAGGCTAGTCTTGGTTAACCGAGGTGAGATCAAAGCTTGACTAAAAACTTGAAGAGTTTTTGAAGCAAAGTTTGGGGGTGCTCAAGTTATATAAAGGTTAGGTACAAAGGTTTTACGGTGGTCAGTGACTTAGAAGTACAATGTAAATGCTCTATGTTGTATATATCGTGTAAAAGCTGTAGTTGCCCGAAACAAAAGCTGGGCTATTCCAAAGGCAAAAATGTCAAAAAAAAAAACAAAGTTGTTGAATAATTGCTAAGGAGCCTAGTAATGAGGGGGCTGCAGCTAGTAAATCTGTTATCACAATCCAACGCTATAGCGCCAAACGCTATATAGCGTCATTTGTTAGTTTCAATAATTAGGAACAACGACCACGGACACTGAAATGCCTAGTTAAACCCTTTGTCACGCCTGAAATCCCCCATTTCTGTGTGAAAATGTTAATCTAGTCTTTGTTTTGAAAAAGTTCTTGATTTCACCAAAAGAAGACCACTCTTTCCAAGGCTAAAGAGAAATCCAAATCTAGCTAGGAATTGAGATGAGTAAGAGATCACACACACACTAATGAGCAGTAATAAGCTTAGAAGTTATTGAAATGCATTGGTGTGTAGGTGTGAGTGTGAATCGGAAAGGTTAGCCCCTTGAGAATGTGTTTGACCAAATGATCATTGGAAATGCAGAATTGATCATGTGATGTGTGTTGTACTTATATGTTTGTAGTTTTGTTTTAGTTAAGTGTCATTACTTGAGGACAAGCAATGGTTTAAGTTTGGGGGTGTGATGACTCATATTTATATGAGCTACTTATGCCTTTATCCATGTAAATCAAGTGAGTTCTCAAGTAATATTAGTATCTTATTTCTCTAATTAGTATAGTTGTAGGAAAAGAAGGGTTAGAAACTGTTTTTCTATTAATTTGGCACATCTGGTGCCCTTTTGAGCATTTTAATGTGTTTTGTGAGTGCTGCAGTGTTAAGCGCTATAGCGTCTAACGCTATAGCGGCAAGAGGGCAGCTCGGCTAAGACAGCAACAAGAGGGAAGCTCGACTAAGTCTTTGAAGCAAAAGTGTATTTTTGGCGCCAAGCTTCACTCCAAATCTCGTTTTTGCCCTTGCCTTTGTGCGGTGACACACCCGGATTTTATTGGATACTATAGGACACATGGCATTGTGTGAGTGGGAGGCTAGCTATAGTTGGTGGGATGGCTTGTCACCTTTTTTGGGAGATATTTTCTTTATATTGAAGTCTCAAACTTCATCTTCTGGGAGTTGGAGTTGCTGGTTCAGAGAGAGGAGTTAGAAATAATACTCTTGCACTCCATTTTCGTCCAAGCTCCATTTTCACAATAAAATGTAGATTTTCTGCTGATCTTTGAGAGAGAGCGTTATAGTGGCGGTATTTGTAGCGCACAGAGCCGTCATCATTTGGAGTGTTTTCCATCTCTTTGTGATTTCGGTTTTATGGCTTTAGGTAACAATTTTATGCTGTATTTCTTGTGTTGTTGCTCATCATGAGCTGATTCTCTTGTAGTTGGATTGCTTTGAGCTTTGTAATGAATCTTTAGTATTTCGTTATTAACGTTTAAATGTTTTGCGTTTCAATCTTTGTATGTTAATTCTTCCAAACTTGTTTTAGAATTGATCAGCTAAAATGGGTATATTTATGGGTACAGACATGGTCCATGAATCGAACTCAAAGATTGATATGAATGAAAGGTTGTTTAAAGACATTTAACCAACGTTTGCTAATTCTAGACATAGAAAGGCAATAGTTCATAGGGCAAAAGCTGTGGGTTCTTTATTATACAGGGGTGAACTTATTTTGAACCTAGACATAGGAATCTTGTAACGAAACCCTGACGTTAGTGACTGAAAGGCACACAATCATATGCTACAACGCTTAACGCTATAGCGTTAGACGTTATAACGCTTTGCTTTTGGGGATTTACTTAACAAAGAGCATTCCAACTACTCTCATTCTGAATTTCTACTTACCATCTATCTTATTTGCTTTTGTACCTTTATGTTGATAACATTAATGATTCTACACTTTGTTATTGTTACTTGTTTTACTCTATTTACTAATTTAATCATAGAAGTAAACTCAACAATCCCTGTGGAGACGATCTTACTTATCATTATATTACTTGTTGTGATTGTGTATACTTGCACATCACCTTTTCGCACAACAAGTTTTTGGCGCCGTTGCCGGGGATTGTGAAAGTTAATTTCTATTATTTAGTTAGTAAGTTTAGTTAGTTTTTTTTTAGTGCGTTCTGTTTTTCAGCAATTTTTTTTTTGCATTGTGCTTTATGTTTCTAGTGTGTTCTCTTTGTTGTTTTTAGTGTTACTATTTGTGTTTTTGTTGTTTTGTGAAAAAAAAATCCACTTTATGCCATGGACCATTGGAGTTTTGACTTTATGCAAGAAATGAATGAATTGAATGCTCAACAACAATGTTTCAATTATGATTTCCATGAGAGTGAACATGAAAGGGGCTGTTATGAGACAAATTTCATGCCCATGACTGCCCAAAATATTGATTATAGCATGGGAAATGTTGTGTGTGAGCAAGATTTCATATTCTCAAGCTCAAACCGAAGGATTGCATGAGGACAACTTTGAATTAAAAGAACTCTTAGCTCAATTCCTTGAGGATATCAAAGTTGATAGAGACAACTCTCAAGTGTCATGCAATAATATGGAAGAGAGTTGTATTGAAGAGGTGGTTGAGAAAAATGAAGATAATTTCAAAGAACTCTTAGCTCATTCCATTGATTATATGAAGATGTATCATGACAACTTTGAAGCTTCATGTAAAAATATAGAAGCTCACATTAATACAATTTTGGAGCATCTAAAAGAAGAGAGTTGTGTTGAAGAAGTGGTTGAGCTAGAAGAAAAGAGTTGTATTGAAGATATGGTTGAGCAAAAGGAAGAGATGAGTGTTGAGTGTGAACATGAATGTGGTCATTTGGAAGTAGTGGAAGAAAAACAAATTTTTTTTGTAGCTGTAGAAAAAGAAAAATTCAAAAATAGTGACAAGAAAGAAAATCCAATGTTGAGGTATGAAAAGAGTCATGTGACAATTGAGATTCAACCTTTGGTAATTGAAGAAAATATTCCTCGGCAAAATGAGCTTCAATTTTTTTAAGAAAGGAAAAATTCATATCCCAAATGCTTATTGGTTGAGGCATGGGAACACTTGCTTCCATATGCCAAATACATGGGATTTCTGACCAAAAAGAGAAAGCGGAAGGATGATATTTTCTTCTTGTCCTATTATCCACCCTAACTTGGGTTTTGAATTCCAAGTCTGGCTGAGGACTCTTAAACCAAGCGCTCTTGGGAGGCAACCCAATGGTTAACTAACCAAAATTTTTGAGTTTAATTTTTGTTTTGTGCAGAAGTGAAAATGGGATGTTGGAAATTTTTGCTTGAAGTGTTGTGGAACATTCTAGCGCTATAGCATTAGGTGTGTTATTGGCGCTATAGCGCTAAGGTGGAGTGTGCAGGAACCACCTCGGCAAAGAAGAAAAGAAGAAGAAGAAAGCCACCAAGCCGGCCCAGCCAAGCCGTGTCAGCGCCAGAACAAGGTCATGCATCTTTAAGAAATAATTTCAAACCCTTCTTTTGTAGTTTAGGTAGTTTGTAGTCGAAAATAAGTTGTGAAGCGCTATAGCGTTGTTCTTGCGCTTCACAACTGTTAAGAACTTGTATAATTATGTCGAATTGTGTTTTTGTTAAGTCTTGGGCCTCTCCCCAGTCCAATCCAGCAGTGAGGACACTGCTCCCTTTTATTTGGGGGGAGGACCTTGAGGTTTTTTAAAAAAATTAGTAGAATTGCATGATCAATGCTTTGTTTCCAGTTTATATTTATTGAATATCTTCTGTTTGGGCTAATCTTAGTGATGATTGTGTGAGTGAGTAAAGAGTAGTCATGCTTTTAAATAATATCTATGCTTATTGTTGCTCCCACACATAAAAATCTCAGTGCTTAAGGAGAAACTTAGTTAGCCTAGGACTATCTAATGCTTAGGCTAGTCTTGGTTAACCGAGGTGAGATCAAAGCTTGACTAAAAACTTGAAGAGTTTTTGAAGCAAAGTTTGGGGGTGCTCAAGTTATATAAAGGTTAGGTACAAAGGTTTTACGGTGGTCAGTGACTTAGAAGTTCAATGTAAATGCTCTATGTTGTATATATCGTGTAAAGTTTGTAGTTGCGAAACAAAAGTGAAATTTGTTCCAAAGGCAAAAATGTCAAAAAAAAAAAAACAAAGTTGTTGAATAATTGCTAAGGAGCCTAGTAATGAGGGGGCTGCAGCTAGTAAATCTGTTATCACAATCCAACGCTATAGCGCCAAACGCTATAGCATCGCTGTTAGTTTCAATAATTAGGAACACTGACCATAGACCTGAAATGCCTAGTTAAACCCTTTGTCACGCCTGAAATTCCCCATTTCTGTGTGAAAATGTTAATCTAGTCTTTGTTTGAATAAGTTCTTGATTTCACCAAAAGAAGACCACTCTTTCCAAGGCTAAAGAGAAATCCAAATCTAACTAGGAATTGAGATGAGTAAGAGATCACACACACACACACACACACACACACACTAATGAGCAGTAATAAGCTTAGAAGTTATTGAAATGCATTGGTGTGTAGGTGTGAGTGTGAATCGGAAAGGTTAGCCCCTTGAGAATGTGTTTGACCAAATGATCATTGGAAATGCAGAATTGATCATGTGATGTGTGTTGTACTTATATGTTTGTAGTTTTGTTTTAGTTAAGTGTCATTACTTGAGGACAAGCAATGGTTTAAGTTTGGGGGTGTGATGACTCATATTTATATGAGTTATTTATGCCTTTATCCATGTAAATCAAGTGAGTTCTCAAGTAATATTAGTATCTTATTTCTCTAATTAGTATAGTTGTAGGAAAAGAAGGGTTAGAAACTGTTTTGTATTAATTTGGCACATCTGGTGCCCTTTTGAGCATTTTAATGTGTTTTGTGAGTGCTGCAGTGTTAAGCGCTATAGCGTCTAACGCTATAGCGGCAAGAGGGCAGCTCGGCTAAGACAGCAACAAGAGGGAAGCTTGTGACATCCGGGGCTGAGGAGGGCGGGGAGTGATCGCCGGTGCCCAAAAAGGTGGCATGGCAAAGAGCGGCTCCTGGCAGCTTCAAAGCGGCGGGCGCGTGAATGAACCGAATACGCACCGGAATGAGAGGATCACGAGGTAGTGCGCGGTGGGGGATCTGCAGTTGAAGGAAGGCTTAAAAGAATTGATTTGAACTACCTATACCAACAAGGTGCATCTTTTTTAGGAGCTCATCCCATAAGAACTCCATAGTTAAGCGTGCTTGGCTTGGAGTAGTAGTGGGATGGGTGACCTTCGAGAAGTTTCGGAAAGCATGCAAGTGAGGACAAAACATCTTTGAAAAGACTCGTGTTGGTTCGTGAGGCGATCAACACTTCGGAAGCGATGCAGGATGTTACAAATGGTATCGAGCAGCAGACCTCTCCCGAGACGGTGTGGTTCGAGGGCGAACCAAGCGGAAGGTGGTGGGCATGTGACATCCGGGTGAGGAGAGGCGGGAGTGATCGCGGTGCCAAAAAGGTGGCATGGCAAAGAGCGGCTCTGGCGACTTCAAGCGAAGGGCGCGTGAATGAACCGAATACGCACCGGAATGAGAGGATCACGAGGTTGTGCGGTATGGGGTATGCGATTGAAGGAAGGCTTAAAAGAATTGATTTGAACTACCTATACCAACAAGGTGCATCTTCTTTTGGGAGCTCATCCCATAAGAACTCCATAGTTAAGCGTGCTTGGCTTGGAGTAGTAGTGGGATGGGTGACCTTCTGAGAAGTTTCGGAAAGCATGCAAGTGAGGACAAAACATCTTTGAAAAGACTCGTGTTGGTTCGTAGGGCGATCAACACTTCGAGGCGATGCAGGATGTTACAAATACTAATGTAACACCCCTTTTCTTTAATAAACTAATTAAGTTAATAAAAGTCGAGTTTTCAAAAACTTTCCACGCACCTCAAAGAGGGTGGTACATTTAATGAAAACAACATCAAGACATATTTAAAATTCCAACTCATCAAGCGCATAAAGGCATATCACAGTCATGTGAATTAAAACCATCAAAAACAACCTGTTTAGTGTTTGATAATCCATCAAATAGTTTTGCGACAGTGGAAAATGGCGAGTTCACATACTCAATACTTAGTTCAAAATCAGTTTAATACATAACCAAAATAAAATAATACTAAGATCCAACCCCCGGTGTTACTATCAGAGCTGACTCAATAAACCCCAGGAGCGTGGCACCTTCACTCGGAATCACCTGTTGGTCGCCACGAGAGCAGGCAACACAAAAATGCTAGGGTGAGTCTCTTTACTTAAATAATAACAAGTAAGATAAGCATCATATTCGGAAAGTATCTAGTAACAACAATCCCTAACAATTTAACATTCATCATTCAATTAGAACATCAACAAGTTGCGATAAGGATTAATTAAGCATTAATGAGAAACCAAGTAATGCATGTTCATATGCATGTATGCGATATGCATGTGGATCCATAATCATCACCAAAAACCCGTCGAGGCACTCACCTCATTTTGGCGAAGCCACATCATCATTCATCATTCGTCACGTAATGCATATGGTTCATGTGACACTATGACAAATGCATCACACACAATCCATCACAATAAATATTACATCACCTTTTTGGCGAAGCCACATCATCATTCACCTCAATTATTAATCATCTCCTCATCAATTATTAATCATCACCTCATCAATTATTAATCCTCACCTCATCAATCATTAATCACCATCTTAACAATTATTAGATTAAATCCCACCTTGTGGCGAAGCCCTCATCAATTATTAAACCGACACCCACAAGGACTAAAGCGGTCACCTAAGGGACTAAGCAGGTCACATAGGAACCAAACAACATTTTTGAAGGACCAACAGTGCATAGGGACCAAGATAGTATTTTTAAAGACTAAAAAGTTCGGAGGGACCAAAAGCGGCATTTTCGACACTTTGGGCAACATTGGCGACAAGTGCTGGATTCCTACAGCAGTACTCCTACTTGGCGTTTTATTTAAAATACCAAACGACATCGAAAAATTACAAAAGACCACTCATTGGAAAGCCCTCTGAGTGTAGTTTCTACCTATGATTTTAGTTTCTCAAAATCAGTGTCCAGCTGTTACAGTTTTTCAAAACACTACGCTGAGGTGCCAAAATCGGACAGAACGTTTTACCCAACTTGCAACCAAATTTTCTTTCTCATTTCTTAATGGAATTCAGTGAAATCAGTGCCTATTTCGTAGAGAATTAAGTCTATTTTTCAATGAAATAAGAATCGTTCAAAACGGAGTTCAATTGAGCACACAAAACCTGCAAAAACTGAACCTACTCCCAGTTTGACTCCAGAAAATTGACCTAACCTTAGAGACTCATAAGCTGGAGCTACACAACTCCGAATTTAACGAAACCAGTGCCAAAACGACCGGCCTTAAGTCTATTTTCAAAAACAATTAGCCACATAATTTTTGGATCAACCAAACAGTGCCAGTTTGAGAAAACCGAAACAGTGTCCAGAAAACACACAAAAACCATAAACAAGCAAGACTCATCATCAACCCCAATAAATTCAACAACACTTAAACACCATTTAATCCAACAAATACATGAGCATCAATTTAAGTCCCACAACACTTAGGCATTTAATCAACATCATTAAATCAACATATTCTCATATTTCACCACATTGAAGCATTTTATCAAACACTTTGCATGCACATTTAACAACACATTTAATTCCAACATCAAGCATCATTGTATAACCAAATTAAACATCAAATACAACAACAAACATATGATGAACACCAAATTCACACAATTAAACATCCTAGAGCCATTCCACACATAACACATATCATACAAGTTATTATATAGGTAAAGTAGAGCCCCTAACCTCAAATTTGACAAACCCAAGAGAACTCCTCCACCAATAACCCAAGAAAACCCAAGCAACTAGCTTTCTCCAATATTTGAGCTCCAAACCCATCCATGGAAAAAGGAAATGGAAGAGGATTAATGGTTAAAACTTATACTAAGAGATAGAGAAAGAAAAATGGAGTTGTTTAGTACCAAAAACACTTACCCAAAGCTAGGAGATGAATTTTCTCTCCTCCCTCAAGCACATCATCCGCGCCTCTCCTATCCCTCTCCTCTCTTATTTTTTCTGTTTTTCCTTTGTTCTAATGAGAAGGAACCTTTACCCTAGTTTAAGTCTTGACTTTGGGCCTATTTAGTGGGCTTGGGCCCTTATTTACACCCTCTAGGTACTTCCTCACATCCTCCCAACCTAATTAAAATATTCCCCATCTAACTAAAATACTCACCATTTATTTACCACGCCTCACTCCTTAAATTAATTACTTGCTCTATATTTATTTTAATATAGACAACTAAAATATTACTTAATTAAATTGGTCAAATAATCACTTAATTTAATTAGTTAAATAATCACCTAATTAAATTAGTTAAATACTCATCTAATTAATTTTGGGGTGTTACAACTCTCCCCACTTAGAATATTTTTCGTCCTCGAAAATCTAACTATCATGGACATGTAACTTAAACACTCACCATAACAAACAATAGATTTCTAGTACCGCACCCTAAATGGAACTCGTACCCCTAAGTACTACCATCACTCCTCCGCAGCTCGAATCCTTCAAGGCGAACACTTAGTACTAATATGCCTCAATTCCTCACGGTTGTAGCGGACCACATACTACTTCTCACACTTAGCAGCTACATGACCTTCCTTTCCACACTCGAAACACTTGTTGACCATGCGATCCTCGCGATGGCGTCTCCCCACTTGGCGTTTGCCCGAACTCTCCTCTCCCTTGCCCTTACCACTCGAAACATCATATGGCCTCCCACGAAATTGAGAACTTTTCTTCCCCTTCACTACCTTGTATGAGCGATTGCTATCCCCTCGAAAATCTACGCTAAACTCATGCAATCAACATCCACTCATTCTTATCTCCGCTATCCGTTATCATCCGAGTCCTATCGTACACGCAACAGATCACACACTCTTCCCCACACTCTTACTCCCCAATTAGGTATTCTAACTTTGTAGGTTGTCAAAATCCTACCCGACCACCCAACACAAGAGAGACAACAACAATTATGGCGGGGCCCAACAACCCTAACAACCGTAATTAACACAACAATACCAATCCCAACAAGTTATCGTATCTCTAACATCATTCACATCAACAATTAACATGGTCATAATAACAAAATTCAAGTTCGACCTATTCTACAATCAATCATTTCATTCCACGCTCTATTATTCTTTTTAAACTCAGGTGCAGAAAATTCTGCTACTATGTGTCTACTTTGGCGAATTAATTAAAATAGTAAACGACCTCGGATTTCGACAAATAAATACTTGTTGGAAAGCCACGGATGTGTAGTTTCTGAATATGTCATTAAAGTTTCAAAACAGTGAGCCAATTAGTACAGTTTTCAAAAATACACATACTAATTTCAAAAGATGTAGTTTTCGTCCTTCAAATTCAAGCAGTCCTATAATGACCAAAACTCAATTAATTTGCATGAAACTTGTGCATAAAATGAGGCAAATTCCGTCAAGTTTTCAAAGAAATTGGATTCGTTCGAAAATGAGTTCTTTTGAAAACGCTTGATGACCAAAACACTTGACCCTATGTCCAGATTGTTTTCGAATTTTAACCTAACTTGTTTCACCTATAACTCGAGTTCTACAACCCCAAATGCAACCAAATCGGTGGCAAATTAACAAGCATTCAATCAAGTTTTGAAATGACGAACCACATAATTTTTCAATTAGCAAAACGTTTTAAGTCACTGAACTACTGGACTCATGTCGAACATCTCAAGCAGTGAACTCAACAACACAATCAAACATCATAATTCAGCCACCATTACTAATAATCCTACACCGAGCTTTATAAAAGCAGCATTTTCAGAAAGTTCGCAAAAGTATGCATAGCTTTACGGTCCCCATGACTCCAAACCTAAGACATTGATTTCGACACCATTACTACTCTTAGGTTGTATAACAATCATGCTTTCATTCTAAGTACAAAACCATTAAGCAAGTAAAACTCATCATGATCAATTACCAAAACCATTTATAATCATCACATACTTTTGCATTTCATCAAACGCCAAACAAGCATAACCAATCATGCAACTAATTTACACACGCAAGTCCGAAAAGATTTAAACACGTAGGCATCATCTTCAAACTCTTTATTCCTAGGGATTTGGCTAACATGCGATTTTACAACTTCCCTATTTAGCAAAGAAAACTAATTCAAGTAATATAAGTGCACAAAAGATCTTGCCGCACGTTTTCATCATTAGATTTTAGGAGCCACATAACATAAATCAAGGAGTGACAATTAACAATAATAATAGCAACAACAAAGTCCAAGCTATGTCATCAAACGAACACACTTATACAATTGTAGTTCACAGTCAAGAAGTACTTAAAATTATTTACATTTGTTTCTAAAACCTTGACAATCATTTTTGAACTCACCTCCCCATATCATAAAAATTCTATTTTATCTAACCTTGCTATTAGTGTAAAACTCCCTCATTTTCAAACAACATCAAACCACAACCTAATCCGTTCAAAAAAGCTGAATTTATGTCACATTTTGAAATAAAATCTTAGAACATTTTGGAAACAGATTCGACATTAATTTGACATCACATTCATTCCCAATAGCACAAAATTTTCCAAGTACCGTTTCTTTTTGAAAATCATAGAACTCACAATTTTGTCCCAAAAAGGAAAACATATGCAAACCCCAAATCCTACTATCACACGTACATGCAACCACATAAACAACTACTTATTAGTTCAAAATTTAGTTTCCGACATAAACTCAGAAGGTAAGAAAGTTAATCATTTCATTTTTGACAAATCACATCATGCTCACGAAACAAACCAAATTGGAACACTGAAAATGTCAAAAACTTCAAGTTATGCAATCTTAATTGAGTTAATGAAAATATAGCCTTACACAACATTCATTTTAGCATACTAACTTCGAGAAAATTAAGCACAAATCAATTTTAACTCATATGCATTACAAAACAATCAACTTATGGCAAAGACGCGTCATTCAATGCAACAATTTTCAACAAACAATCTTCCAATATTGTTCAGTGTATACTTACCACGGTTAGGTCATATAAAAGTACTCCCTATATTCTAGCAAGTTAATCAAGCAATCAATCAAATTAAAATTAGTGCATGCATCCAAATTTAATATTAACCATGAGTTATTGTCGCCTCGTTCATTGGGGATGAGTGATTGGGGTGATCAGTCCCTCCTACTCATACAACCAACTAATTAAGGTCACAAAACTACTTCTTTCAAATTTATATCTACCACATTAAAAGATTTTTAACGTAGTCCAGGAGTGCGAAGGCGTCGTCACGACTTTCACTCCTTTGACATCGTTAGAATTCTTTTAATCGCACATATCTTAATGATACAACAACAGTCACAAATAATCAAAATCAATGATACAATCAACAGTCACATATTTCAATCACACCTACCTCAATAAATCAATATAATCTTTCAATCGCTATCCATCAAATAAATTGCAAGGCATGTCAAGGAAGAACAAACCAACAAAGGCACTTGATAATAAACAAGCAACATAATTATGATTTAGAAGCAGTACTAAGACTCGAGGGTTAACAGACTCGACGACTTGGCGGACGGACGAAGCGCTTTGATACCACTAATGTAACACCCCCTTTTCTTTAATAAACTAATTAAGTTAATAAAAGTCAGAGTTTTCAAAAACTTTCCACGCACCTCAAAGAGGGTGGTACATTTAATGAAAACAACATCAAGACATATTTAAAATTCCAACTCATCAAGCGCATAAAGGCATATCACAGTCATGTGAATTAAAACCATCAAAAACAACTTTGTTTAGTGTTTCTGATAATCCATCAAATAGTTTGCAAAGACAAATGGAAAATGGCGAGTTCACATACTCAATACTTAGTTCAAAATCAGTTTAATACATAACCAAAATAAAATAATACTAAGATCCCACCCCCGGTGTTACTATCAGAGCTGACTCAATAAACCCCAGAAGCGTGGCACCTTCACTCGGAATCACCTGTTGGTCGCCACGAGAGCAGGCAACACAAAAATGCTAGGGTGAGTCTCTTTACATAAATAATAACAAGTAAGATAAGCATCATATTCGGAAAGTATCTAGTAACAACAATCCCTAACAATTTAACATTCATCATTCAATTAGAACATCAACAAGTTGCGACAAGGATTAATTAAGCATTAATGAGAAACCAAGTAATGCATGTTCATATGCATGTATGCGATATGCATGTGGATCCATAATCATCACCAAAAACCCCGTCGGGCACTCACCTCATTTTGGCCGAAGCCACATCATCATTCATCATTCGTCACGTAATGCATATGGTTCATGTGACACTATGACAAATGCATCACACACAATCCATCACAATAAATATTACATCACCTTTTTGGCCGAAGCCACATCATCATTCACCTCAATTATTAATCATCTCCTCATCAATTATTAATCATCACCTCATCAATTATTAATCCTCACCTCATCAATCATTAATCACCATCTTAACAATTATTAGATTAAATCCCACCTTGTGGCCGAAGCCCTCATCAATTATTAAACCGACACCCACAAGGACTAAACAGTCACCTAAGGGACTAAACAGTCACATAGGAACCAAACAACATTTTTGAAGGACCAACAGTGCATAGGGACCAAGATAGTATTTTTAAAGACTAAAAAGTTCAGAGGGACCAAAACAGCATTTTCGACACTTTGGGCAACATTGGCGACAAGTGCTGGATTCCTACAGCAGTACTCCTACTTCGGCGTTTTATTTAAAATACCAAACGACATCGAAAAATTACAAAAGACCACTCATTGGAAAGCCCTCTGAGTGTAGTTTCTACCTATGATTTTAGTTTCTCAAAATCAGTGTCCAGCTGTTACAGTTTTTCAAAACACTACGCTGAGGTGCCAAAATCGGACAGAACGTTTTACCCAACTTGCAACCAAATTTTCTTTCTCATTTCTTAATGGAATTCAGTGAAATCAGTGCCTATTTCGTAGAGAATTAAGTCTATTTTTCAATGAAATAAGAATCGTTCAAAACGGAGTTCAATTGAGCACACAAAACCTGCAAAAACTGAACCTACTCCCAGTTTGACTCCAGAAAATTGACCTAACCTTAGAGACTCATAACTGGAGCTACACAACTCCGAATTTAACGAAACCAGTGCCAAAACGACCGGCCTTAAGTCTATTTTCAAAACAATTAGCCACATAATTTTTGGATCAACCAAACAGTGCCAGTTTGAGAAAACCGAAACAGTGTCCAGAAAACACACAAAAACCATAAACAAGCAAGACTCATCATCAACCCCCAATAAATTCAACAACACTTAAACACCATTTAATCCAACAAATACATGAGCATCAATTTAAGTCCCACAACACTTAGGCATTTAATCAACATCATTAAATCAACATATTCTCATATTTCACCACATTGAAGCATTTTATCAAACACTTTGCATGCACATTTAACAACACATTTAATTCCAACATCAAGCATCATTGTATAACCAAATTAAACATCAAATACAACAACAAACATATGATGAACACCAAATTCACACAATTAAACATCCTAGAGCCATTCCACACATAACACATATCATACAAGTTATTATATAGGTAAAGTAGAGCCCCCTAACCTCAAATTTGACAAACCCAAGAGAACTCCTCCACCAATAACCCAAGAAAACCCAAGCAACTAGCTTTCTCCAATATTTGAGCTCCAAACCCATCCATGGAAAAAGGAAATGGAAGAGGATTAATGGTTAAAACTTATACTAAGAGATAGAGAAAGAAAAATGGAGTTGTTTAGTACCAAAAACACTTACCCAAAGCTAGGAGATGAATTTTCTCTCCCTCCCTCAAGCACATCAGCTGCGCCCTCTCCTATCCCTCTCCCTCTCTTATTTTTTTCTGTTTTTCCTTTGTTCTAATGAGAAGGAACCTTTACCCTAGTTTAAGTCTTGACTTTGGGCCTATTTAGTGGGCTTGGGCCCCTTATTTACACCCTCTAGGTACTTCCTCACATCCTCCCAACCTAATTAAAATATTCCCCATCTAACTAAAATACTCACCATTTATTTACCACGCCTCACTCCTTAAATTAATTACTTGCTCTATATTTATTTTAATATAGACAACTAAAATATTACTTAATTAAATTGGTCAAATAATCACTTAATTTAATTAGTTAAATAATCACCTAATTAAATTAGTTAAATACTCATCTAATTAATTTTGGGGTGTTACAAAGCTCGACTAAGTCTTTGAAGCAAAAGTGTATTTTTGGCGCCAAGCTCTTCACTCCAAATCTCGTTTTCTGTGCCCACTGTGCAGCTGACACAACCGGATTTTATTGGATACTATAGGACACATGGCATTGTGTGAGTGGGAGGCTAGCTATAGTTGGTGGGATGGCTTGTCACCTTTTTTGGGAGATATTTTCTTTATATTGAAGTCTCAAACTTCATCTTCTGGGAGTTGGAGTTGCTGTTTCAGAGAGAGGTGTTAGAAATAATACTCTTGCACTCCATTTTCGTCCAAGCTCCATTTTCACAATAAAATGTAGATTTTCTGCAGTGCTGAGAGAGACGTTATAGCGGCAGGCGCTGTAGCGGCACAGGAGCTAAAATGGGTATATTTATGGGTACAGACATGGTCCATGAATCGAACTCAAAGATTGATATGAATGAAAGGGTGTTTAAAGATATTTAACCAACGTTTGCTAAATCTAGACATAGAAAGACAATAGTTCATAGGGCAAAAGCTATGGGTTCTTTATTATACATGGGTGAACTTATTTAGAACCTAGACACAGGAATCTTGTAACGAAACCCTGACGTTAGTGACTGAAAGGCACACAATCATATGCTACAGCGCTTAACGCTATAGCGTTAGACGTTATAACGCTTTGCTTTTGGGGATTTACTTAGCAAAGAGCATTCCAACTACTCTCATTCTGAATTTCTACTTACCATCTATCTTATTTGCTTTTGTACCTTTATGTTGATAACATTAATGATTCTACACTTTGTTATTGTTACTTGTTTTACTCACTAGCTAATTTACTAATTTAATCATAGAAGTAAACTCAACAATCCCTGTGGAGACGATCTTACTTATCATTATATTACTTGTTGCGATTGTGTATACTTGCACATCACATTTTCGCACAACACCCGTCAACACCCAACGTTCCACCTTCCACACCTTCCACGTTCTTGGTGACGACGGCCATCCACGCCATGTTTGATGCTTTTCGAGGGTCGTCGTCGCCCAGATACCTCTCACCGACCCTCTTCAAGGGAACGCCGACCACTGTGCTTCTGATAAACCTTGGAGGATTTACGTGATTCTTATCGGCTCCGATGATTATGTTTTCCAACTTCACTGCAAATGTTCGCAGGTCTTGTACTTCCACAAAGCGCGCAAACATGAATCGTTTACCCCATTTGTTCCTCTTTGGAGGAATAACAACCTCCACTACCTTGCCATAGAACTCAAAAGCCCTAAACATTTCCTTTGCTCCATTAGTGTCAGGAAAGTTGGAGAAATAGAACGACACTGTTTCATCCATCCTACCCTTCCAAATGCCGGCTACATCCGTCCTGTTCCTCCTGTTCAGGGATTGTAACTTTTTCTTATTTTGCACCAGTCGCCAGCCCTCATTGGTTCCTTCTCCATCGCCGGTTCCATTCTCCTTTCCCAGTTCGAAACTTTTCGCCTTCCCTCCGTTTCCCTTCTCACACTTTCTCTCTTGTTATTTGTATTATACTCATCGTTACACTTACATTGACAATTGAACACACCGACTCCTAAGTTCGAATCCAGGTGTGTTTGGGGTGATAGTTTGTAGTAATTATTTGTCATTTCGTCTAAACTAACTATAGTTTGTGGATATTTAAAAATATTTCATTTGTTATTTTCCACACTAAAAGTGAATGTGTATGTTTGTTTTGACAATAAATGTGTATGTTAGTTACCTGAAAGTAGGAGAAAGAGATCATTATTGTAGGACAATAAATGTGTATTTACGTCAATAAATATGTCAGCACCAATTAAATCCACCTCAGCATGTTATTTCGAAATATATCAAAAAAGCGTAAGTCGGGATCGAACCCATTCCCCCACACTGTCACCTCCTAATGCTGACCATTTGAGCTACCACAATTTCATGTTACTAAAGCATATTACATAATGTTTATCCTATTATTTCTTTTATTGCAAAACTTTTTACCTACTTTTTATATCTATTTATTATTTATTTTGATACATGTATATTTGTTATTATATATTACATTTATATATTATATTTATTTACCATCTAATATTTTGTATCACATTCCATAGATTTTATTCTATATATTTACTAACTAGAATATTATTAAATATGAGTATTTTTTTTAACAAACGGACAGATCCTACTATTATACAAATATTTAAAATAGTTGAAGTAATTATCTTACTGTGTCTTTTTTTGGTATAAACCGGGTATCCTCTGCGCACAATTGCAGAGACTAATCCCTCGAGCGGGTAGGACCACAATTGGCGGCAAAGCTCTCCTCAAGAGATTTAACATCATTTGCATGCCCAAGGTGGATTCGATCCAGGACCTTGGTTAAGCTGGAAGAGACCCTTACCATCTCATCCAAGTCTAGATTCGATCCCAGGACCTTGGTTATGTATTACTATTTAGAGTTTTAGATATTAATCTTTATATAATCTTAAAGATTTTTATATAAACATTGCATCTACGAATAAGACTAGATTTTTCATATTATAATAATCCCTCAAGTGTTAGTTTGATATTTCCCGTTTATAGTTTCTTTATAGGAATATACAAAATACCATAAGGGTTCTTTTCATAATATATGTACATATATTAAATCAAAATTAACATTTAAATAGTCAAATAGTATATAAAATATTTACTATATATAAAAAAATAAATAAATGTATAAACATATATATTATATATATATCATAATGAATTGATAAAAGCCGGTGTACAAAGAAATCGACGTGTCATATAACACACGAAAAATACAATTGCATTTTTAAAGGTGCCAAAAATAATTTAAAATTTTATGGCAAAATGAGATGTATACCCGTATTGCTTATAACAATAAAATCGAATTCCCACAGGTTCACACGCTTAGAGAAAACAAATTATGAATGATATATTACAAAATAAATGTTTCTTTCGCCATTAGTAATAGTAATGTGATTTTCTATATACTCATTCAGAATACATTAGATGATAATCATATTTTCATCGGTTTCAATTTTCGTTTGAGTACTTTGTTTGAATACTTTTATATTAATTTTCCTTCATTTAATTAATACAGAACATTATAAGACAAGAAACAAAATCATTTTCTGGACAAAACCCCACATCCCAATTGAAATTGTAATATATAATTTTATTTTATATATATATATATATATATATATATATATATAAATCTAAATTTAATTTCCTACTATTATATAAATATTTAAAATAGTTGAAGTAATTACCTTCTTGTGTCTAAACAAAATGAATTTGACCCGTCTTTGTATGAAATAAATTATACTATATATATATATATATATATATATATATATATATATATATATATATATATATATATATATATATATATATATATATTAAAAGTATTTCTAACTATGGAATTTGTAAAAAGTCTTTTCGAGCTGCCTTGTCGAGCTCTTCAAACATTTTTGGCAACACATTTAGGTACACACGCTAAGAAAAATACACATCATTTAATTGTTTCAAAAAGATATATCACTTAGTTCTCTATTCTCACTGGAACATTATACTTTATTAAAACAAGTTATGCAGAGAAGAACTATGTGTGGAAATTAGAAAAGATGTCACTTGTTTCTATGTCTTTGAAGACATTTTGAACCACATCACATTATTTTCTCCTCAATGATTCGAGAACATGCAGGAAGTACTTTTTATGCAAAGAAGACATATATGTGTGGAAGACTTGGAAAAGTTGTCACTCGATGATTTGACAATATGCATAAACTTACTATGCAAAATTGCAAATTAAGAGAAGCGTTATATATTGCTGCTAAAGGTCTTTTTTGTAGTAGTGAAAGAGAAGACATGGAAAATATGTCACATCCAATTTTTAATAAAGGAAATTGTTCAAAAAGCATAAAGATGTAGGTTTGAGTTAGCCCATTGGTAAACCAGTGCAGGCCAAAAGCAGTTCAATTCTTTTCTAAGCGTCTATTTATTAAGCCTAACCCAATCCTAAACATCGAGTCATCGGCCCTGCCTGTTGGAATAGGCCAAAATTGACACATCTACTCCAACACACGGCCGTGGAGATGGATAGGCCAATAAGGTTTTACCTTAGGGCCCAGGCCATAAAAACTTTCTCTATACAATTACTTGTAGACTATATCAACTAGTACGGGCGGTCTTGGGCCTGTGCGGCCTATGCTACCGCACATGGTCCAACCCAATTTCATTTTTTAGGGCCCCACAAAAGTATCATATATCATCTTTAAAAATATATCATCTTCATTTTCTTCCCTGGGTCTTTTTATCTTTGGGTTTTGGCCCTTAGAGGTTTAAACAAGGAACCTTGTACTAGCTCGGATTGGAGTACCCCTTATAATCCCTTCATTTAATGATTTTCTTGATTAAAAAAACAACTTCAATAATATGTATAGGTTGTTGGTTGCATTGACAATTTTCAACGATATGAATAAGCTGACTCCTAAGTTTGAATTTGTGTGTTCGGGTTATAGTTTGTGGTAGTTATTTGTGATTTCCTCTAAACGGGATATTTAAAAATCTTTCATTTGGTATTTTTCTGAATAAAAGTGGAGAAAAAGATCATTATTGTAGAAAAACTTACTTTGAGAAAGAATGGGATGAACAAATGGACAAGTAAAAAAGATATAGACTTTTCATTTCAACACTGGGAAAGTAAAACAAGTACTCCCTCTGGACCTAAATATAAGCAAAAAACCACCAAAAAATTTGGACTCAAATATAAGCAAAACTTAACCAACAAAATACTAATGTTCCAAAAATACCCCTTGTATTAACTCTATTTTCTTTTTTCAAGAAAGAAGTGCACTCCCAATAATCAATGGCTGATGGAAATAAGGAGTTAATACTATTACGGCTATTCTCCTATCATTTAATCTTCCCAATGCTAATGTCCCTTACTGTTGTTAACACCTTCACTAAGCAACACGTCCTTCTTCATATATGGGATGAATAGGACTCTTCCATCCTCCTTTAAACAAAAAATGGCAGCATATGATGGACCTTCATTTTCATTAGGTATAGAAAGTCAAGAGGATATTTCAAATCTTATTGTTCCAGATTCATTTGTTAATGTTATTTATTTAAATAATAAAATGTTTAAAAATATTAAATCAAGTAAAATCACTTTGCTGGATCAATGAACTTGGTGGAACCAAATATTTAACCGAAACAATTTTCTTTGATGAACAAATGGACAAGTAAAAAAGATATAGACTTTTCATTTCAACACCGAAAAACTAAAACAAGTAATTATAGTAACAATTTAATGTAATGCAGAGTAGGTAATATAGATAGATTAATTAACTTAGTGGGAGCAATAGTGATTATACGAGAAAGATATTGTCTTTGATGACTTAATTTTGAATTCTATGGTAGTGGATGAATGAGTATACCCCAAATATCAACAAACAGTATGAAATGCAATACAAATTGTAGAAATGCTTTAAATGGTGGTAATAAAATTTTCACAGGGGAAATGAACTTTCAATCTTCTTTTATAGGAAAATTTGAGTTGTTACTGTGTTATATTAATAGTTAGTGTGATCAACGACTCAAAGTACATGTTGACGACAAACTTATAATCATTAGCACCAAAACTATGAATCAAGAACTCTATTTTTAATTTTGAACGGTGGATTGATTGTTAGTGCTATACTACTATTATTATAAGGTAAGTTTCCAGCATTTTATTGTTCAATAAAGTGCGAACCATAGCCCCAAAAGAAAAAGTCATAAGTCCAACCCTTCCATGCACATCTTTAATTAATTATTCTTCCATTTTAATATTTAAGACATATTCAACAATGATTCAATTAAACCACAAAAATGAAAATAAGAGTATGAAAGAACAAAAATACCTTATTTTCATTCATGTAATCTAGAGCATTGAGGCACGTCCATTCAGCGCTCCCAACACATGAAGATTCTGAGTATCAAAGTGTTCAAGAACCTTGAGTAGGTTTCTCTCCAAGAGGGTATTAGTAATATTGAGCCAATGAAGCCACAAAAAGCTGTGAAGAATCCTATCCCCATACTCATGTATAATGCTTCCAAAAACACCGAACTATCATCTCTCGCATGTAATATTGGTGGATTTTGATGCTCTGTTGGATCTTCTCTCACGGACATTTTCTATCAAGTGGTTTCCCACAAAGATTAGAATTTCCTTCAAACGCTTGAAGGATCAAAGCTCTGCAAACTGCGTTCCAATTGGAATTTTTCCATAGAGGTGATTGTTTGACAAGTCCAACATAGAGAGGCGATCAACGAGAGCTAGATGGAAGGAATTTTTCTGAAAGATTATTTCTTGACAAGTCAAGAAATTCTAGTGACTTTAATTTTCCTATTTTTGGAATGATTTCCCCATGTAGATTATTTCTTGATAAATTTAAGGAAACCAATCCAAATAAGTTCTCAATGTGCTTCAGTATTTCCCTGTGAGATGATTGCTTGAGAGATCAATGCTTTTAAAAACTCAACTTCATTTTTGAAGTCATGGCCTACACCTTTCCACATCAGGAATAAGAGCGGGTTCACACGTTTTTCACCTTGCCATATCGGATAAGTAGAAAGTTTGCCATACCAAGTGTCTCTTGGGCTCATGGTGTCCTTAGCCATTGAAGTAAAGTTGCTAACACAATGAGGGATTCTTCCTGATAAGTTATTTAGAGACAGATCCAAGACATTAAGTTCTCTCAAATAATGAGAGATTTGAAGGTATACTTCCATAGAAATTGTTGACTCGAAGACTTATGAGTCGAAGCTGTAAGCTCTCTCCAATCCATAAGGGAATCAGACCATAGAACTTATTTTCACCAAGATCCAACCATACCAAATTGTTTGAGCAGTTTTTCAAGGAGGAAGGTAGTTGTCCATTCAAGCTATTATTTCTTAATATCAAAGCCTTTATACGAGTAAGGGAACCCATTGAGAACGGAATCTTTCCCTTCAACTTGTTATTGCTCAAGTCAACAAAATCTAACCAAGTTAGATTATTCCAACAATCAGGCAACTCACCCTTTAATCGATTGTTTGATAAATCTAAAACTTGTAAATAGTTGATCTCAATGTTGCTGCATCCAAAGGAAACTAAATCTGAAAATTTGTTATTGGATAAATACAGTACTCTTGCTTGAGATAAGAATGGCGGAACAGGACCTTCAAGTTGATTTGAACTCAAATCTATTCGAGCTTCGTATCTGAGTTCAAAATTGGGAATCTTACCGATGAGATTGTTGTTTGAAACATTCAAATACGACCTTGGTAATTTTCCCCAAAACCAAAGAGGTATTGGACTTGGATCCAGATTATTACCAACATTTGAAATGTCGAGATGGTCTAAGTTGTTTTGAGTGCGGAGCCAATTAGGAAATATAGGATTAAGATTGCAAGATGCTAGATCCAAATATTCCAATTGGAAAGGAGGAATCCAGTCATCACTTACGTTTAGTGAGTTATGAGACAAGTCCAACTCTACTAATTTGGAAAGGTTAGTGAAATGGGACTCAGAGACATAACTTTCAAATGAATTTCCACCTAGCTTTAAATACTGTAACTCCGTTAAAGATCCGATGCTTGTGGGTATATCTCCAACTAATTGATTTCCATCCAGAAATAGTGATTCCAAAGATGGAAAGACTAAAAGGTTAGGCAACGTGCCAGAAAACTGATTTCCCGATAAGGAAAGGCCATGCAACGATGATACATTTCTAATGCATTTGTAATAGTTGTGAGTAAGCTCTCCACTCAAGCTATTTCCAGATGCCCGAAATGATCGCAACGTGCACATATTCCAAATGGATTTGGGGATCTTTCCTTGTAGACTATTTTGTGAGATATCGAGACTTACTAGTGAATGCATTGTGTTGCCAAAATCATTGGGAATACTACCTCTTAACAAGTTATTGTAAAGGTGAAGGTGTTGAAGATTGGAGCTGAATTTAAGCAACCCCCACTTGAATATAGTTGATAATGATGTCAAATGATTGTAAGAGAGGTCGAGGAGAGCAAGAGAAGTGGAGAAATTCAACTGGGAATTAGACAGAGGAAAAATATCTGCATCTGAAAGGTCGCAGTCTCTTAGTCGTAGTTCTTCAAGCATTGGAAGCTTCAGAGGAATTGCGGGGTTGTGATGAGAAGAATCGTTGAGACCACGAATTCCACTCAAGTCAAGAGTTCTCAAAGAAGTGAGGTTGGATAGCCACTCAACAGTTCCACCATTTTGGTTGTTGATTATAAGATTTGAATAGACCAGATCAAGACTTTCAACATGACCTGTTTGATTGTTGCACTGAATTCCATCCCATTTGCAGCAATTTGCATTTGGATGGTCCTTCCATGTAGACAGTTCATCAAATTGATCATAGACGCCTTGTTTGAAGGTCAGGAGTGCATGTCTCTCCTTCTCTTTGCACTTCATTTCACCACCATCCTTGGAAGCCGAGTTAATGAACCCAAGAATGGAGGAGAACACCAACAATGCATGGAAGATAAGAACAATATAGCTTCTCATCATAATTCCACCAAGAAAGCATAAAGATATTTTGTTAATACTTTTTTTTTTTGGGTGAGAGATATTATGTTAATACTTCAGCAATATCCCTCTTTATAAATTGATCTTATACGTGTGGAATGGGAAAAAGAAATCACAAGTTGGGTCCATTAAGAAAGACCTAATAATGACTCATAAGAAACAAACAATTACTAGGAACCCGCAAATTAATACTTCAGCAATATCCCTCTTTATAAATTGGTCAAACACGTTTGCAACAGGAACAAAGGAAACAAAGTGGGTCCATTAAAAAAGACATAATAAAGACTCAAGAAACAAGCAAATTACTAGAAACCCAAAAATAATTGCATAAAATTTGAAGACTTTATTCAGTCAATGCCATACATTATCAAAATAAATAAATAAACCATTATTTTGAAATATGGAAAAGAATAAGTTTTGTTACTCCCTCCGTTTTTGGTACTTTTGGCCTTTAATTTTTGTTCCAAAACAATAGTATTTTTAAGGCTAAATTACTGTTTTGGTCCTTTATCTTTGGCCTTGATTTCATTTTGGTCCTTTATCTTTTTTTTTTCTCGTTTTGGTCCTTTATGTTTCAGTTTTGTGTCAATTTGGTCCTTTTTGTAGTTTTCCGTCCAAAATGACACAAAAAGGACCAAATTGACACAAAAAAGGACCAAATTGACACAAAAAGGACCAAATTGACACAAAACTGAAACATAAAGGACCAAAACGAGAAAAAAAAAGATAAAGGACCAAAATGAAATCAAGGCCAAAGATAAAGGACCAAAATAATAATTTAGCCAATTTTTAAAAACTAAATGTACAATGCACCAAATTCTTTTAAATCTGTCATTTATACTTATTGAGTCTTTTAGGATATGTTTGGGAGGGGTTTTGGGAGGAGGGGAGGACATATTTTTCAATTCAAAATTGACGAAGTTATAAAACGTCTCTAAATATAAATGAAATATGATTAAAAAAATTATATTGTTATCTATTAAGTTATTCTTTTAGTTTTTAAATCTCAACTATATATATATATATATATATATATATATATATATATATATATATATATATATATATATATATATATATATTAAAATATTTACTAACATTTTCCAAGTCTTCTCCTTTCCTCACCTCCCAATACCCCTCCCAAACATACCTTTAGAGTTCTAAAACATGGATTAATTGTTCCAAGACTCTTTTATTTAGATTTCAGTTATCACAAGACAAATTAATTTAGTACTTTTTTAAAAAATATTGGGGAAGGGGAAAAAATTAGTAATCAAAGTGGCACTAATGACCATTTTTACAACTGTCCCCGAGGGGAAGGTGAAAATTTAGTAGTTAGCTAACACAAATTAATGATACCCTAATTTGTGTATAACAAGCTAAAAGTACCAAGA
The DNA here is from genome assembly GCA_020916435.1 of Oxytropis ochrocephala. Lineage (NCBI taxonomy): Eukaryota > Viridiplantae > Streptophyta > Magnoliopsida > Fabales > Fabaceae > Oxytropis > Oxytropis ochrocephala. The sequence goes on along the minus strand of CM037090.1, from coordinate 56,972,124 downwards.
TTAGGAACAGATGAAGTAGTATTTTTGTAACTGTTCTTCAAGAGTAGTATTTATGTAACTGTTCTTCAGGAGTAGTATTAAAATTAACTTTTCATAAAAAATGAAATGTCTTCAATTTATCCAAAACTAGAAAAATTCATGTACATTCGGACTAGTTACTCTTTATTATGCATTTTTATAAATAAAAAATTATAAATTAAAATGGAGGAGAAAACAAACAATGAACAATATAGCTTCTCATCATAATTCCACCAAGAAAGCACAAAGAGATAACAATCATTATAAATTGATCTTATACGTGTGGAATGGGAAAAACGACACAAGACTTGGGTCCATTAAGAAAGACCTAATAAAGACTTATAAGAAACAATTAAAGACTTGGGTCCATGTGCTCCTAGGTGCTTTTGTTGTTGGCGAGTTGCTTTTTCTTCGACAACTACAAATCCCTTTGACCAAGTAGTTTTATGAATTCCTCTTCCCTTTTTCTTTACGGTCCGCCGGTCTGACAATTGGTGGACCGTCCACCACTACCTTTTGACCCATTATTTCCTGTTGATGTGCGAAAAGTAGTTGTGCAAGTGTACACAATCGTAACAAGTAATATAGTGATAAAAGTAGCTATCGTCTCTACAGGGATTGATGTTAATTTTAAAGTTTAACTTACACTAACACTTAGTGAATCAAGTAGCAAATGTGTATAGTCACAAATAATAATAAGGAGTGTTTGAAGAGAACAAGTAAAAGAGTAGTTCAGATATAAGAAGAGTAAGTTGGACCGCTCTTTACTAAGTAATTCCCCAAAAGTGAAGCGTTATAACGTCATACGCTATAGCGTCAAGCGCTGTCGCAATTGATTTTGTGCTTTTCAGGCACTGACGCCCGAGTTTCATTACAATACTCCTATGTCTAGGTTCTAAATAAGTTCACCTCTGTATACTAAAGACCCCACAGCTTTTGCCCTATGAACTATTACTTTTCTATGTCTAGAATAAGTAAACATTGTTTAAATATCTTTAAACAACTTTTCATTCATATCAATCTTTGAGTTAGAATTATGGACCATTTCTGCACCCACAAATGTACTCATTTTAAGTGGCCAACCCTTAAACAAGTTTGAAAGAATTGAAATACAAAGATTGAAACGCAAAACGTGAAATATTATAAACGCAATACTAAAGGTTCATTACAAGCTTAAGCAATCCAACTACAAGTGTTTAGCTCATGTTGAGCATCATCAACAAAATACAAGATAAAGAACTTATATTACCGTAAACAAGATGAAAAGATACTGTTGCAAAATATGCAATGCGAAGGTTCCAACTCATCCACAGAGATGACGCTATAACGTTAACTTTACACCGAGGAAAATGGTAACTGTTCTTCAGGAGTAGTATTTATGTAACTATTCTTCGGGAGTAGTATTAAAATTAATTTTTCATAAAAAATGAAATGTCTTCCATTTATCCAAAACTAGAAAAATTCATGTACATTCGGACTAGTTACTCTTTAATTATGCATTTTTATAAATATATTTTTTTTATAAATTAAAATGGAGGAGAAAACAAACAATGAACAATATAGCTTCTCATCATAATTCCACCAAGAAAGCACAAAGAGATAACAATCATTATAAATTGATCTTATACGTGTGGAATGGGAAAAAGGACACAAGACTTGGGTCCCATTAAGAAAGACCTAATAAAGACTTATAAGAAACAATTAAAGACTTGGGTCCATGTGCTCCTAGGTGCTTCTGTTGTTGGCGAGTTGTTTTTTCTTCGACAACTACCAATCCCTTTGACCAAGTATTTTTACGAATTCCTCTTTCCTTTTTCTTTTCCTCCCTCCTCGGACGATCGTTCTAGTTCCCTTGGAGGCCAGATCTTTATTCGATATCTCGAATGAGACACCTTTGAAGGTGCAGTGATTATTTGTTGAGTAAACTCCCTCATTGTAGGTCGTATTACATCATGGTTCGCCAAAAGAATAACCAAGAGAAGCTTCCTTAACCCCGACCGGTTCGGGAAGAGGAAACTACTCTAGGGATTGGACGGATTCTTCAAAGGAGAATTCCCCGAACCGCTCTACTAGGTCGGTGAGCTAATTGAAGGATTGGAATCAAGGGTTGATTAGGAGCAATGCTCGGGATCTAGCTCTTTGGATAAGAGTAGATCTTCGAGAGGAGATGGTACAAAAGTTGTCTCTACAGGAGATGCCGAGGAGCGGGCGTTTCGGCAGACTCCCGAGAAGTTCAGATTTTATGTATATGCCGAGACATTGGCCAAAATACATGCCCGACCTCCTTTTACCGTGTTTGAGCAATATATTTTGACTGATCTCTTGCTGGCACCAACTCAACTACATCCCAATGGTTGGGTCTTCTTGCGTGCCTACCTGCCAGCCTTAGAGCATTTTGGTCGTAATGTCTCGGATGGAATTTATGTGGTTAGAAAATCAACGCATAAACAGAATGACTTTAGAAACCATCTTTCAAAAACTCTAAATGCAAATAAACCTTTGCAGGATCTGAATTTGAAGGAGAAGCAACAGTGTGGAGCACTCTGGATGTAGTCTCATAACACAAACCATGGTATTAGTGTAAACTTACGGAACTTAAATGATGGCTAATAAATGTTAAACTCTAACAATGATTAAATACAGCAACCATAAAATAAAAAAACGTAAACTTTAAAAATATTATATTTTCCTAACTAAGTGTAAACTTACAGAACTTAATTGATGGCAAAGGGATCCTCAACCTTGATTAAGATATTATCATTGCTTGAGCATCAGATCAAGATAGAAACCAACACATCATCATTCAAAAAAACATCAAACTATTGAACCCATTGTAAAATATCCCTAACACTTGTTTTAAGTTTATGCTTATTTGTTACAGAAGTAATGCTGACATTTTGATGCGAACTTAATTATCTTCTTATTCTAGTAGACTGATGGAATGGCCTGGGGAATTATTAATATAAATCATGACATATGCATATTGTTATACCCCAATTTTGTCCGTCTTCTTTTTCTTGTTTTAGTCGTTTATTTTTAGTAAGGGCGTGTTTCGGAGTCGCATGATTACGAGAATTACTAGTGTAGAGTCTCGTTTACCAACCCAAGCCAATTCCAGTCACTCCGTTCAAACTAACTCGAATTATCGTTTTTAAATTAGGCACGCGCGCGAATGATCGATCTTTTCGTGCGTTCTTCGATTTAATGTCTGTATTTGGGTTTAGTTGTACGTGAACAGGTCTACCAAAATTCATTTTTGTCAGAAGTTGGCTTAAATTCAGACTTAAGAACGCGATTCCGAGTTATTTTTTTAACACGCCCATTTCTTCTATTTTTGGTCTAGTCTTAGCGCAGTTGTCAAGTCCGGTCCGGTCTCGTCTTTGTATTTGGCCTGGCCCCTTTTTCCTATTGTTATTTTTATTCCTATTTTGTTTATTTAATTTATTTAAGCTTATATACAATCCAAAAAGGTCAAAAAAATTAATTAGCTTAATTTAAAAGTGTTTAAGAGTATAATCAATCCAAAAATGTCAAAAAAATGCTATTTAGTTAATTTTACAATTTTAAAGCTCTTAAGAGTCCAAAAAGTCCAAAAATACAAAAATAGTAATACAAAATATATAAAAAATACACAAATCCGAAAATAACAAATTAAATAGAAAAATAGGGTTCCGTGCGCAGATTCAAGGCTGCTGCAGCAGTCTTGATGGGCTTGGATCAGACACGAAAATTATACAAAACCCAGTCAAAACTCAATTAATGCCCTAACCTAATTTTTGACTATAAATAAACAATCCAATCAACAGTAAAAGACACACAGAAATCAGCACAAAAAAGGCTGCGAAAATCACTAGAAAAAAATAGGATTAGAGTTTCACATCGAAACCCTAATCCACAAAACACGGTTCTGAAGCTTTTTTTTGAGATCTAAAGAACGGCGAAGAGCGGCCAGCAGCCATACAGCGATGTAGCGATGAGTTGCGATTGATTACAATCATTCAAACAGACGCACAAGGAATCAAAACAGAGGCTGGAGTGAAGGTAGGTTTTATCCAATGCGTTCTTAATTCTGAAATCGAGGTAATAATGCTCAAATTCCATGTAATCTGTTCATGTCAAAAATGTATGTGCTAATAACAGGCAAGGTCATGCGTAAGTTAAAAATGAAATCAGATTAAGTTTAGTTTAAAGATAAAATTCTTAAGTTATGCCTCAAATAAAACACTCGTATGCTTGGATTAGAAACTAGTTTTATTTGCTATAGTTACATGTGACATACAATCAAACACAAAAACAGCCCATCAAACAGATTAGGCTATGCTCAAAAACTGATTTTTGTATGTTGTAGTTTCAGATCAAAAGTTCTTTTTAGTGAAAACAAATACACTCAGAGGCTAAAAAACACAAAAACAGAATAAAGAGAGGAATAAAAGGGGTAGAAAAGAAGCCAGACCAGTGAAAGCGTAATAAACAAGCAGAATAAAACACTGACCTCAAACTCGCCGGAGCTCCGGTCGTCTTCTCCGGCGAGAGCTCCGGCGAGGTCCCCTAAAACCGAGCCAAAACCGTGAAAACCACCACGAGACAATCGCCACCTCACTCAAAACGAAGCTTCCTCCCCCAAAATAGGCCAGTAACCACCGCGAAGCCTCTCCCTCTCTCCATTCATCAGATTAGGAACGTCTAAAAGGAAAACAACAGAAAAAAAAAACAACAGATCAGGAGTGTCTTCTTAACAAGGGAACGAAGAGAAGTAAAAAATAAATAAGAACCGAAAAAAAACGAAGCTCACCGGCGGGATCCCCTTCGCCGGCGTCAGCTCCGCCTTCCTTCCCTCTCCCTCGTCGCGAGGCAACCCATCCACCAGCAACCCAAGACCGAACCACTCATCTCCATGGAAACCGGCGCCGAATTTTCTCTCTCTTTCCCCTGAATGTTCGCCTGAAATCGCGTCCCTCTCTCCCTCATGGCTGCACGGCGCATCAGCTAGATGGAAGGGAGAGCAAGTGGATTTTTAGGTTTAGGTCTTTGTTGTTGGGCCTATACAATATCTGTTTATTTTTCTTTTCCTATTTTAATTTTGAGAATACTAAGCGCACCCTCTTATTCACGCCGCACTCTCCTCACTTAAGCCCGACCGCATTGCGGGCTCCCACACGCGAACTGAGCTTCCTTTTTACACCTCCTATTAACTATACAACCTCCCGCGACTAATAAAACCCCAATTTACAATTGTCACCCCCTGTCTTTCTTTTTATTTCTTTTCTAATTCCCACATAAATAATTTTTCTCTCAAGTCAAATAAACGGCTAAGTCGGTTGCACAACCGGTTAGTCCTCATTTTTAGGACCAATGAACTGCATGATTCGGTAATCCTACAAAAATTTAATAAAATACAAATAAATCATTTTCCACAACTAAACGGTTAAGTCGGTTGTACAACCAAGGTTAGTCATTATTTTAGGGCCAATGAGTCGCATGCAGTTCAAGAACTCCGAAAACTTAATAAACACGAATAAACCATGTTTCCTAAAAATAGGGGATTAGGCGGTTGTTGTACAACCGGGTTAGTTAGTCGTTCTAGAACTAATGAGTCATGCAGTTCGGGAGTTCTAGAATACCTATTCTAAAATCAACCCACCTCACACCAAACCAATTTCTTTCAAAAACTCCAAAATTATTTTCAAAAGTAGGGACTAAGTCGGTTGTACAATCGGGTTAGTCAATGTCCTAGGGATCGAGTGAGTACATGCAGTTCAAGGAATCCTAGGACCCCTACACTAAAAAAAAAAACACCAACCAACAAACCCTTTTCAGGAAGAACTACGTAGCTTTGATTCCTCCATTGCATCTGGAGGTACGTAAGGAGCAAGATTCAACCCTTGTCAAGCACTAAAAACCAAAAACATAAATAAGTCTTTTTTCTACAAATAAAAGGGTAACTATTAAATAAATCTTAAATTAATTAGACAATAGGATGTCGTGGGGTGCTAATACCTTCCCCACACATAACGACTCCCGAACCCTAACAACGCCTTATCTTAAAACTTAAAGGGATTTTCCGAATTTGCCCTTAAACTAAATTCGGTGGCGGCTTCCTTTCGAACTTCGAAGAATCCTTACCCGGATTTTTCGGTCGCTACAGCTGGCGACTTCACTGGGGACTTAATTTTCTTTAGAGAGTCAAAACCTAGTCTAATTATTTAGGATTAATTTAATTTTTACCCTTCCTTTATTTATTTATTTTATTTTTCGCATCTTATGCTTTTATGTGATTTATGAACCCTAGGATAGAAGACGATATTTGTATACATGTTTGTTTGTCTGTTTGCAGCTTTTGGGTTGTTTTTAAATTGCTCCTACACACACTTGTGAGAAAAGTCCTCTACCCGAACTCGAGCATAAATCTAAGTTAGAACGAGATTGCGTAGTGATGGCCTGCGGGACGTACGTCTCGTTGGGTGGTCACGAAAATCTCACCTAGAGTTTGATTCCTTTTGAGGATGCTATCCCTTCTAATAGCTTGCCTATTGTTGGGGTCAGTGTTCTTGACTGGGGTCCTTGGCTCTAGGAACCATGTGTAGGATTCTTTAGAACTACCCTTGTGAGGTCCACTATATAAGAAACTTTAGACCCACTCCATAGGGCACCCTTCTAGGTTCACAAAGGAGCTTAACACCCTTGCATCCAAAACAAACATTAATGCATGCCGTCTTTTACAAATACAAAATCAAAAAAAAATCAAAAAACAAAAAAAATCAAAATTTTTATTTCCGCAAAGTTTTTAGAAAGTATATTACATGCATTTTTTCCTCTTTTGCATTACAAATAAGCATTTTATATTGCATGCATTTTTATGACCATCAAGGAGTTAAAAGTTTTATTTTGGAGAGAAGCCATGCATGCTAAAGTCAAAATCAAATTTTGTTCTTTACTTTCCAAATGAAAGTTTATAACTCCCCAATGTGATAAAATCAAATCATATGCACATACATCTCATACCCATACATTTCATGCGCATACATTACCATTTCATTTACATTTCATACTAACATCATGCACTGAAAAAAAAAACAGAAAAAAGGCAAGCTGGTTCATCAACATCGTTATTGGACTCGCTCTCAAGCAAGGAACGTGGTCGAAAACCAAGACAATCAGATATTGAAGGATGAGATTGAAAAGCTGAAAGAACAAATGAAGGACATGCTGGGTTTGAAAGATCAGATGACCGAGATTTTGAAGCTTCTCACCGAGAAGAATGCGGGCGACAACATTTCAGCTGGGGGCACCAATGACCAGGCCACAAACGTACCCCGTCCACATAACTCTGGTCCCAACACTCAGGGTATGCAATGGCCTCAATGGGGTCTACCACAAGGTTACACGCCTCCGACCATGGACGTTGTCAATGAAGAAGATATTTCGGGGTTCTTTGCCGCACGTAATCGGGAGGAATAGCAGGAAACAATGTTGGTGATGAGACAGAACAAATTCAGCACAAAACTTATGGCACCACCCAAGGACTTTCTCAAATTCTCGGACCTGACTTCAAGAATCATACTCGCCCTGTTCCTCACAATGTGGTTGGCCTTTCTCGTGGTTACCAGGCTGAAGATCCTCAAGCCAAAGATAAGCTGCAAATGCTAGAAGAGCGTCTGAGAGCTGTGGAAGGATCCAATGTGGAAATAAGAGACGATATGACCTATGTCTCGTACTCCAATGTGGTCATTCCTTATAAGTTCAAAGTGCCGACTTTGATAAGTATCGAGGGCAACATGTCCTCTTAGTCACCTGACTATGTACTGCAGGAAAATGGCTCTGTTTGCGCGCAATGATCAGCTGCCTATTCATTACTTCCAAGACAGTCTAGCTGGGGCAGCTTCGAGCTGGTATACGCAGTTGGAACGTGCTCATATCCAATGTTGGAAAGATCTGTCCGATGCTTTTCTTAAGCAGTACAAATATAACATCGATATGGCTCCTGATAGGACACAGCTGCAAAATATGACCAAAAGAGACAACGAGTCCTTCAAGGAATACGCCAATACCGGAGAGGTTGACCGCTTTGTGGCACCACCTCTATCAGAAAAAGAAATGGTTGCCATGTTCATGGAAACTCTTCCATCCCCCTACTATGACAAACTGATAGGGGGAGTATCTTCAAATTTCTCAGACATGGTTACCATAGGAGGAAGAATAGAAAATGCAATGAAGACTAGGAAGATCACTCATAATTCTGATGGGACTCCTACAAATTTCAATAAGAAGAAGGGGGAAGTCAACGCCATAGTAAAGAATCAAGGAAATTCGCACTATAATTCCTCGGCACCATCGAGCCATCAAGGGTCATCCCAATACGACCCCATTCCCATATCATACACTGACCTATGCAGCCAACTTATTAGCCACAATGTGATTTCTCCTCGTCAGATGAGACCAGTTCAACCCCCATTCCCAAGAGGACACGGCCCAAAAGCCAGCTGTGAGTTCCACGCTGGGGCAGTCGGTCACTCAGCTGAAAATTGTTATCCCTTAAAGCACATCGTTCAAGGCCTCATTGACACAAAGCAGCTGAACTTTAAGGAAGGTGATGTTTAAATAGCAGTTGGTGAGAGTTATCAAAGTACCGAAGACGGTGTCATCAATCATAGGCGCTCTTCTCCTGCAAATAAAGAGTTCAAGAACTGAGAGACTGTTGACTTTTCTGTGATTTTCAATTCAAAGTAATTTTCTGTAATGCAAATCCTATGGCTCGCCAAGGCCTTAGGACATTTCAATAAGGGCACGCATGTTTCATTTCAAAGATCATTATTAATAAAATAGCATTTTGAATTCTCTAAATTCTCCTTATACCTCTCTCATTTGTTCGCTTTGCCTTCTCCTCTATCCGTTTTCACTTCCAACTAATGCAGATCGAAATTCTTGAAAATAGCAATATCGGTAACTCATATCATAACCTTGATCACCTCATTAATCAAACCGAGGAAAATTAAGATAATCAGGAAGCCCCATGAGAATCTAGCCGAAACAATCGAATCTACTAGCTTGGGCACCTAAAAGAGACAAAAAGAATACAACAATTAAGGACAACGAACCAAGAAAATTCATTCCAATCTTGTCCGACTGGTCGACGTCATTAAACGCCACCACCAGAATAGATCTGTGATTGTTAAAATTTAGTCCACCGATTCTACGCCTTCCCAAAAAGGATCGTCACAAACAATGGCGGAAGAGCTATTTGTAGACCTCAGTCACATCCTCTCCCATACCTCCCAAAGTTGAATGAGGCAATCGTGGCAACAAACAAAGAATATCAAAGAGGTCCCGCACGCGATCCGTAAACACACCCCATTGGCCTCACATGGAGTTTAGACCCAGATTCACACCTCAACAGGGCAACCCGACGCAACAAAAGAAGTCATCCTGGTTGCCCCATGTCATGACTAGTCAGACGATCGATGAGAACAAAGAAAGCTTAAGAAAGTCTGTCTTCGACAATTTCAAGAAAGAGACCTGATGCCCAAGGAAATCTTACCTACCCAAAAGGATTCTCAACCTCAAATAACGAAGAACTTTACGTGGAAAAAAAAATCGTTCTCTGGAAGAGCCTTAACTCTCACGACGGTGTAGACCTCCCAATCAACCCAGATGCAGTCAAGAAATACTATGCCTAAAAGAAATGATATAGAAAAAGAGAAAAATGAGCCAAGCAAGAATAAGCTCGCTAGGTCGAAAACCCAAAAGGGCGGCCTAGGCAAAAGTTAGAGTGACCCGATGGATCGAAAACCCACAAGGGCGATCCAGGCAAAATTAGGGTCAAATGATTGGACCAAAATACTGAGGCAAACAACACTTCTGAAAATCGGACAATAAGGGGATCAAGGTTGTGAACATGAGTAGCCGATGGCGTTATCTCAAGGAGATTAACTACCAACAACCGCTTAGTATTTTTGGCTTTTTCTGCTTCTTTTTCAACTCTTCATCGATGTAATCTTGATCGAAGTGTGCCTTACGCATACTCGGCTTCCAATATTAACATCAAACACTTTCCCTTCTCTTTCATTCTCTATTTTTGAAATGATGTTTTATGATAAATGATAATCGAATTGTGAAACATGTGGCATAATCATAAGCATTACTATCATTACGAAATTTTTGCTAATCACAGAAATGACATAATCTCCTACAAAAAGCAGTCATTGCAGAAAACGAATAGCTCTTATGACAATTCACGGTCACCAGCATGTCGATCCAGCAGTACAAACACACAAGGTGGCTTCATATCTCAAATTGGAAGTCCCGCGAGTTGATGAAACCAGTCAAAAAGAGATTGTCAAACAAAAGAACAAAAAAAAAGAGAGAGGATGCCGAAAAGGAGCCATCCCACATCTCATTCATCATCCCACCACATATCAATCAGTACATTCGCATACATCACATACAAGCATATCAATCATTACATGTGCATACATCACATACAAGCATATCTTTCATTGCATTGTTAAATACACCAAGCGTAGGTTGCTTATTCATTTAAAAAAAAAAAACACGACAAGTGTCAATCCCTATATTTTATTCCTCTAAAATCAGCGCTTTCAGCGTTGATCTCATGTCATATCACGGATCACCAGGTTGATCCCTATAGACCCCAAGTGGTCCTTCAGAGCAGTGCCCTAAGTGGCCCAGGTCGCAAACGTTTGAGTCGAGCCCGACGGACCTTCGCGAACCCGAGTGGTCCTTCGGACTAGTTGTGTCGGCCCTAAGACACGTTGTGCACGCCCTTCATGGTCAACATATCGTTCTAGACCGATCTTGACCCATCATGGCCGCTTTCGAGTACAAAGGCCCCTCGGATCGTTTAATTAGTACCGTAGCTAATTGCGCTCCTTCGCACCACGATGGTCCTTCAATTAAGCGCTTAGCAAGCCTTCCGGCATTCTCGAGTGGTCCTTCAGAGCCTTAGTGCTCCTTGGACCACTCGAGTGGTCCTTCAGAGCCTTAGTGCTCCTTCAGGTCCTTGATGACCCTTCATTTAACTTCTGGTTAATGCACCGAGTGTTAACCCTTCCTTGCTCCTCTCAAACCTTCCACTTCCCCCTTAAGCGGACAAAATTAGCGTCTATCTTATCTTTATTCCTATTTCTACTACGAAAGTTCTAGAGCTCAGCACTTTCTAGTAAAATATTAATAAAGAGGGGCAGTTGTTATACCCCAATTTTGTCCGTCTTCTTTTTCTTGTTTTAGTCGTTTATTTTTAGTAAGGGCGTATTTCGGAGTCGCATGATTACGAGAATTACTAGTGTAGAGTCTCGTTTACCAACCCAAGCCAATTCCAGCCACTCCGTTCAAACTAACTCGAATTACCGTTTTTAAATTAGGCACGCGCGCGAATGATCGATCTTTTCGTGCGTTCTTCGATTTAATGTATGTATTCGGGTTTAGTTGTACGTGAACAGGTCTACCAAAATTCATTTTTGTCAGAAGTTGGCTTAAATTCAGACTTAAGAACGCGATTCCGAGTTATTTTTTTAACACGCCCATTTCTTCTATTTTTGGTCTAGTCTTAGCGCAGTTGTCAAGTTCGGTCCGGTCTCGTCTTTGTATTTGCTTTGGCCCTTTTTCCTATTGTTATTTTTATTCCTATTTTGTTTATTTAATTTATTTAAGCTTATATACAATCCAAAAAGGTCAAAAAATTAATTAGCTTAATTTAAAAGTGTTTAAGAGTATAATCAGTCCAAAAATGTCAAAAAAATGCTATTTAGTTAATTTTACAATTTTAAAGCTCTTAAGAGTCCAAAAAGTCCAAAAATACAAAAATAGTAATACAAAATATATAAAAAATACACAAATCCGAAAATAACAAATTAAATAGAAAAATAGGGTTCCAGTGTGATTCAGCTTCAAGCTGCAGTGCTTGATGGGCTTGGATCAGACACGAAAAATTATACAAAACCCAGTCAAAACTCAATTAATGCCCTAACCTAATTTTTGACTATAAATAAACAATCCAATCAACAGTAAAAGACACACAGAAATCAGCACAAAAAAGGCTGCGAAAATCACTAGAAAAAAATAGGATTAGAGTTTCACATCGAAACCCTAATCCACAAAACACGATCTGAAGCTTTTTTTTGAGATCTAAAGAACGAAGCAGTAGCGGCCAGGCAGCCATACAGCAGTAGCAGTAGTTGCAGTTGGTTACAATCATTCAAACAGACGCACATGGAATCAAAACAGAGGCTGGAGTGAAGGTAGGTTTTATCCAATGCGTTCTTAATTCTGAAATCGAGGTAATAATGCTCAAATTCCATGTAATCTGTTCATGTCAAAAATGTATGTGCTAATAACAGGCAAGGGCATGCGTAAGTTAAAAATGAAATCAGATTAAGTTTAGTTTAAAGATAAAATTCTTAAGTTCTGCCTCAAATAAAACACTCGTATGCTTGGATTAGAAACTGGTTTTATTTGCTATAGTTACATGTGACATACAATCAAACACAAAACAAACCCATCAAAGCATTAGGCTATGCTCAAAAGCGATTTTTGTATGTTGTAGTTTCAGATCAAAAGTTCTTTTTAGTGAAAACAAATACACTCAGAGGCTAAAAAACACAAAAACAGAATAAAGAGAGGAATAAAAGGGGTAGAAAAGAAGCCAGACCAGTGAAAGCGTAATAAACAAGCAGAATAAAACACTGACCTCAAACTCGCCGGAGCTCCGGTCGTCTTCTCCGGCGAGAGCTCCGGCGAGGTCCCCTAAAACCGAGCCAAAACCGTGAAAACCACCACGAGACAATCGCCACCTCACTCAAAACGAAGCTTCCTCCCCCAAAATAGGCCAGTAACCACCGCGAAGCCTCTCCCTCTCTCCATTCATCAGATTAGGAACGTCTAAAAGGAAAACAACAGAAAAAAAAACAACAGATCAGGAGTGTCTTCTTAACAAGGGAACGAAGAGAAGTAAAAAATAAATAAGAACCGAAAAAAAACGAAGCTCACCGGCGGGATCCCCTTCGCCTGCGTCAGCTCCGTCGTCCTTCCCTCTCCCTCGTCGCGAGGCAACCCATCCACCAGCAACCCAAGACCGAACCACTCATCTCCATGGAAACCGGCGCCGGATTTTCTCTCTCTTTCCCCTGAATGTTCGCCTGAAATCGCGTCCCTCTCTCCCTCATGGCTGCGCGGCGCAGCAGCTAGATGGAAGGGAGAGCAAGTGGATTTTTAGGTTTAGGTCTTTGTTGTTGGGCCTATACAATATCTGTTTATTTTTCTTTTCCTATTTTAATTTTCAGAATACTAAGCGCACCCCTCTTATTCACGCCTGCACCCCTCCCTCACTTAAGCCCAGCTTCGCATTCTGGGCTCCCACACGCGAACTGAGCTTCCTTTTTACACCTCCTATTAACTATACAACCTCCCGCGACTAATAAAACCCCAATTTACAATTGTCACCCCCTGTCTTTCTTTTTATTTCTTTTCTAATTCCCACATAAATAATTTTTCTCTCGAAGTCAAATAAACGGCTAAGTCGGTTGCACAACCGGGTTAGTCCTCATTTTTAGGACCAATGAACTGTACAGTTCAGTAATCCTACAAAAAATTTAATAAAATACAAATAAATCATTTTCCACAACTAAACGGTTAAGTCGGTTGTACAACCGGGTTAGTCATTATTTTAGGGCCAATGAGCTGTACAGTTCAGTAACCCTGAAAACTTAATAAACACGAATAAACCATGTTTCCTAAAAATAGGGGATTAGGTCGGTTGTACAACCGGGTTAGTCAGCGTTCTAGAACTAATGAGCTGTACAGTTCAGGAGTTCTAGAATACCTATTTTAAAATCAACCCACCTCACACCAAACCAATTTCTTTCAAAAACTCCAAAATTATTTTCAAAAAGTAGGGGACTAAGTCGGTTGTACAATCGGGTTAGTCAATGTCCTAGGGATCAGTGAGCTGTACAGTTCAAGGAATCCTAGGACCCCTACACTAAAAAACACCAACCAACAAACCCTTTTCAGGAAGAACTACGTAGCTTTGATTCCTCCATTGCATCTGGAGGTACGTAGGAGCAAGATTCAACCCTTGTCAAGCACTAAAAACCAAAAACATAAATAAGTCTTTTTTCTACAAATAAAAGGGTAACTATTAAATAAATCTTAAATTAATTAGACAATAGGATGTCGTGGGGTGCTAATACCTTCCCCACACATAACGACTCCCGAACCCTAACAACGCCTTATCTTAAAACTTAAAGGGATTTTCCGAATTTGCCCTTAAACTAAATTCGGTGGCGGCTTCCTTTCGAACTTCGAAGAATCCTTACCCGGATTTTCCGGTCGCTACACACATGGTAAGGTGGATTAAGGAAATTAAGAAAACTACGGGATGACTTAATTCATTATAAATTAAGAACATTACGGGATGACGACGATCATGGGCAGGTAGATGTAGATCGTAGAAGTGCATAGCAAACACTCCTCTAAGCGCGAACACCGATGTTCTAGTGTGATCCCGGACCTTCACATCTATTCCAGTCCTATAGTTAAATAGCACAGGCTTAGTTATGATAACAACAATTTTTATTTTTGATTTCTTAGTGATATAACATTAACGAAAGCATAAAATGATGAATCTTACGTGTTGTGTGAAAGTATCTGTTTGATATGTGTCATGACAACATAGGCTGGTTCCTGAAATTATGAAACCATTGATATACGTTACTTGATACACATCATACAAATAAATGAAAAAAAAAACTATTTGACATAGGTTCTTTTTGATAACCCCCATGTGAATCTTTAAGGTTTTAAATAATATCTGAGTGGGAGGAGCTGCCTACAATGAATCAAGGTGGACACGGTGATAGCGAATGAGGAAATCGTAAAAAAATTGTTCTGGCAGATTCATGCTGATTTAAGCTTGTTTATTATGTAACCAATAGATTGTTGTATGGTCGTCTACTGGAATAAATTATTTTTTCCTCCGAGAAAATGTATGTTTACGTATGTATCTCAGATAAAAGAATATTTCCATTCAACTGATTTTTTGGGTTTTAATTGGGAATTCAAATAAATTAATAGAAAGTTTTGATTAGGAAGTTTTAATTGGGAATTCAAATGAATTAATAGGAATTCAATTGTAGATCCTTATTTAATGCGAATGATTTGATTAGGAAGTTTTGAAATTACATTAAACATAACTGTGGGATGATAATAAAATATGGTATGGAACATCCTGACCATCCACACCATGTTTTAAAACTCGGGCCGGTGATCGACTCGGTGAAGGTACCGGGTCACTGGGTCAAGGGTCAGACCGAAGGGTCAGCGTTAAACCGCATGACCATTAACTCAGTCTTGATTAGAAATTTTATCAAAACTTAATTTACTATTAAGCTCACGAAAAACTATACTTTAATTTATAAATTTCATAGATGTAAAACTTAATGTATTAATAAAAATTGTACTTCAAAATATCTTATAAATCATACTTTTTAAACTACTATATATATATATATATATATATATATATATATATATATATATATATATATATATATATATATAAGGAAGATATATACAAATATATGATTAATCTATACATTGACTGAAAATAGCAAATTATCAATACATCTAAAAGCATCCACAGTCTTTCATAATCTACATGTTATATACTCTTTTTGTAACAATTATCCCTAACTTCAAATGGTCGAGTGGTAAGGCATGTGCACACATGCATTGCATTATGATATATATATATATATATATATATATATATATATATATATATATATATATATATATATATATATATATATATATATATATATATATATATATGAGCTTCTCCACAAGAAAATTTTAGTTAGTATTTATCACTCTCCTCAATATTTAATGCAAGTCCTGCCACTAACTATTCGAATTATACGGTTTCAGGTGGTCTCAATTACTTGTTTACCCCTACTTTTTATGACTAGTCACTCACATTCGTACTTAGGTGTGTCGATTGTCCTCTTCCTTTCATCCATATATTTTTTGTGATATTTTTTACCTATTTTTCAAGTTTTTTCATCTCTATAAAATACAATATTTATGTTTTTCATTTTTGTTTTTTTTTCTACATGTTTTTATTCCATTTTATTTTTCTATTATGTCTTTATAAATTTAAATTTAATTCTTTATTAAAGTATCTCAACCGTATCGTATCTTGATTTTCAAAATTTTCTCGTATCCGCATATCAGTATCATATCGTATCCCGTATCCTATCGCGTATCCTGGCTTCATAGCAAGAAATCTAAACGAACGAAACATATGGTTTGATTGACTATGTCTTGGAGCATATGGCTTGCAAGGAATGGCGCTGTTTTTAAAAACGAGGAAGCGAGTAATGAATCAGTGGTGAATCGCATCAAGTGTTTAACTTGGAGTTGGTGTGTTTATAGATTGAATTGTAGTTCATCTTTCTCTATTTCAATGTGGTTGGGCTCAACCACTTCATTACCTAAACACAATATGTAATTCTCTAGGTTGATTGGGTTTGAGCACACCTAGAGCTTTATCAATAGAATTTTCGCATATCTAAAAAAAAAACTTTTTGGTACCCCAAAAATTATTATCCAGCTCTACCGTACTGCTATACAGTATGCATTACTGAACAAAATACAATATACATATTCAGTGTTAATTTCTAGATTGCGCATAGACAGAAAAATTTCAGACGAGGAATATATTGTTGTGATTAAAGTCTGCTATATCGTGTATACTTCAAAATGGAACCAAAGGAATAAAGACATTTCCAAAGTGAAGCCAAAATCATGATGTTGAAAAATGAAATTAAAATAACCTCACAAACTGATAGTAGTAGTTTCCAGTAATCTTGAAAAACATAACATATAGAAAAATGAAGTAGAAGAAAAAAAGATAATTTTACTACACAATGAACAAAAAAAAAGAAAGTGATACTTACAACAAGTAGTTTGAATTCAATTGGAAGGAGCAACAGCAGAAAGATTCTCATAATAATGAAAAATATCCGGCGATGATCCATCACTCAGAAAAGGACTAAAACTTCGAAGCCTCTTAATACTTGAATCCAAAAGATTGCATGCTATGAACATTTTATTGATAGAAAACACAAGCATGGAGTCCACGTCATCCTTTCCTTGACGAACAACACAAAAAATATCAATCGATGCAAAATCACGTAAACTCATACGTGGACAAGCATCTAACATAGAATCAGGTTTAATATGGAACTTCACAGACCAACTACGACGATCTTCACTCAACTCCAAAATATCAATTTCAAAATCAAGAATCGATTGTAATACCACATGAACACGTCCACCAGATACACCATAATACTTTTCTTTTTTATTCTCACCAAATCCAACAGGCATTGGAAATTTCTTGAAACATTGATTCTCCACATCAAAGTACTTCGAGTATCCAGCATTACGCTTCCAACCGAATATTGCACCATTGCAATAAATCGCTTCAAATGGAAAAGGTGCTTTGAAATTCACTCCAGGTTCACTCCAATGTTTAGTTTCAGATGAGTACACATTAACAACATAATCAGAATCAAGATTCAGAGAAACTAATCTTGCAAAGTGATTCTTGATATCATCAATATTTGAAAAATCCCTAAATCTAATCGAAACGAGTTTGAAATGCGGTGATTTTAATGGTTCAAAACACAAGAAAAGAGAAAGCACCGAATCGGAAGTGTCTCGTAGGGTAGTTAACAGAAACAAGTTGATTAGTGGTTGGATTGTGAACATAATGCTTAACTTTTAACGGATCGTTAGGGCTTTGTAACAGTCTTCCTTCTAGAAGAAGAAGGCCGTTAGAGGATTGCATAATGGTGATATTCATACGAGGAACATTAACGTAACGAAAGATAGAAGAATCGGAAGAGTCATTTTTGAGAGGGATGATTGGGCATTTGAGAGGTGAAGGTTTAGTGACAGTGCTGCTTAGCATGAGAGCAGAAGGGAAAGGACGAGAGAAGGGTTTGTATTGGCGAAGAGTGTGTGAATGACAGAAACCTTGCAGAGTGCATCAACAATGTCCTTAAGGGGGTGCGGAATCTCCCCATCCGTTCATTGATAGATGCAACATATTTCAGGATGAACGAGATATTTGTCAAACGGGGAACAGAGGCACAAGCGATGATGACATCTGGAACGATGTTCTCTGAGAAATTGATGAAAAACATTGCTGAAAACATTAAAGTCTCACAAACGCATGGCGTCGCAATTCACGATCGTGCCAGGCAATTGTTCCGAGTTCGGAAACAAGTACGACCACAAAGTGGTAGACCTGCGAACACATTTGTGGTCGACCTTAGAGCATCAACCTGTGAGTGTGGGCAATTTCAGGCACTTCATTACCCTTGTTCACATGCAATCGCAGCATGCGGAAAATGCAATTTCGACCACTTGAAGTTTGTCGATCCACCATACACAATCATGTTTTCAATACTTACATTGTGGAGTTCCCACCCTTGCCAAATGAGACCTCATGGCCTGATTTCAGTACTATTGAACTACAGCATGATCCAACTAAAAGAAGAGATAAAAAGGGCCGTCCCACGCCTACTCGTATTCGCATGAGAGATGGATCAAAGAGAACGACAACCCGCACCAAAAGATGCGGAATTTGTAGAAATGAGGGTCACAACAAAAATAACTGCCCTAACCGCAATGTCAACTAGTCACATTTACTACTACTGTACTTTTCGTATTAGTCTTTTTAATCAATTCATGTCTTTAAATCAATGTGGTTTAATGTATTATTAGTTTGAGAAGTTGTATTTTATAATTAAGATGTTGTATTTTTATCAATTATTAAATTTAAGGTTTTAATTTTAACTGACATTTAATTTAGTTGGATCACTTATTAAATATTTTATCTTCAATCTTTAATAATGCATTGTGCAGAGTGTGCATCGTGCAGAGTGCTGCATTGTGCAGAGTGTGCATAGTGCAGAGTGTGCATAGTGCTGGGGTCTTTTTTTATTGAACGGCCTAGATTTTGCCAACATTATTTAACGCCCTAGATTTTGCCGACATTATTAAACGACCAAGATTTTGCCGACACAATTTAACGGCCTAGATTTTGCCGACACTAAACCCTACAATCAACGGTTATGATCACCCTAGATCAACGGCTCACACACGATCACGTCTATTATAAATACATTCTCAAATTACACTAACATTAACACCACCAGTTTACCCTCAACCTACCCTTGCCTTCCGACTCATCTTCTTCTCTCGCTTCTTCCCCAAAACCATCTCCACACCGCTACAATGGAATGGCGGTTGTGCAAACCCAAGACTCAAACGACAAATTCCTAACCGCCTTTATCACAATGGAACTGTCACCACCGACGAACATGCGCGCGTGTTTCGTTGTCCTAACCATGTGTTATGCGGGATGAATAAGGACATCACATTCGCCCAACTCAAGGAGAAGGCCGAGAGGAAGATTCGCCCGCAGGAGCGTGGCGTAAAGACGTGGAGCGTATTCGTTTCAAAAAGTTCTATTGTAGAGATGATGGGACCGCCCAAAGATTCATCATGGAGATCCAAAGCGACGACGACGTCCGCGCGCAATGATGGAACATCTAGCTAACGTCCGATGGGGCGACAAATCTTAGAGTCGTATATAAACACAAGACGCACTCCGAAGAAGTCATGCATCTTCTTCAACAAGGACCCACGCGCACCACAACAACCCATACTTACGCACCTCGCAAAGTTGAGTATCGGATGACTAACACGTCTGGGGACGCACTCATTTGGTGTGTTGATTCATGGTCGTCAAACTAAACATTTCGGAAGCTTAAGAACAACATCACATTCGCAGAATTGAAAGAAAAACTAACAAAAATGTGAAACTAGATGGTGTGGAGCAACAAATTAAAAGTATCGAATGTGAATCCCCTACATCCGCAGCCTTTACCCCACGTAATCGTATTCGTGAAGTGCCCTAAGCCTATTAAGAAAGACAAAGACGTTCACAAATGTTTGAGAAACATGAAGAATTCCAAGGTTTCATTGAACCTTATCTCGAATTGTTCGTCAAAGCAGTAAGAATGCGCCAATCCATCCGACGAGGTTGAATCGCCAATCTGTAGAACTAGGTTGTATTATGTTTTTCCGCTGCTTTTAGTTTTAAATTTCCTATCCTTGTATTTTTGCAATTTGTGTTTTTCATTTACATTTTTATCGAATATTAAATTATGTTCCACTTTTTAATATCTTAATTTTTTAACGGATTTTTTATCGTAATTATTTTATAAATAATTTTATTAACTATTCTAATTATTTAAAATAATTATTGTAATTAAATTAAATTAATTTAGATTTTAATTAAATTAAATACAAGAAAATCAAAAAATTAAAAAATCCTTTGATGAACTAGGGGTGGGGGGGGCGAGTTCATCAAAGGAATAAAAAAATTGCAAAATTTCTTTGGTGAACTAGGGGTGGGGGGGGGGGCGAGTTCATCAAAGAAAAAAAAAGTGGCTTAGTTTGGTATTTAATCTAAAAGGTGTGTCATTTAAATAAATAATATTTTTTTTTGTCTACCGTGGAAAATTTGCCTAGTGTCCTTTCACCACAACATGATAATGACTTATGAATATTGTTGTCATAAGTTTGAATATTATGCTCTCTTTGAAAATTACCCACTGGATTTTTACATACACCCCCATCCACACCTTTAACCGTGGCCCCCACATCCATACCATCCAAATCTCTCTCCTGACACACCAGTGTCCTTTGACCAAAACCACTTGATGACCTCTGAATACAACCCGCAGAATTTTCACGATTACCCCATCCACACAATTATTACCTCCGTGCTGAATCGCATCAAGTATTTAATTTGGAGTTGGTGTGTTTATAGATTGAATTGTAGTTCATCTTTCTCTATTTCAATGTGGTTGGACTCATCCACTTCATTACCTAAACAAAATATGTAATCTCTATATTGTTTGGGTTTGAGCAAACCTAGAGCTTTATCAATAGAATTTTCACATATCTAAAAAAAAAAAAACTTTTTGGTACCCCAAAAATTATTATCAAGCTCTACCGTACTGCTATACAGTATGCATTACTGAACAAAATACAATATACATATTCAGTGTTAATTTCTGGTGGATTATGTTAATCACGTTCTTAGATGTTGCGCATAGACAGAAAAATTTCAGACGAGGAATATATTATTGTGATTAAAGTCTGCTATATCGTGTATACTTCAAAATGGAACCAAAGGAATAAAGACATTTCCAAAGTTACACGCCACCACAAAGTGAAGCCAAAATCATGATGTTGAAAAATGAAATTAAAATAACCTCACAAACTGATAGTAGTACTAGTAGTTTCCAGTAATCATCTTCTGCAAGACTACAAACCAAACACGAGCGATGCTAGCTACTATTCATTTCTTAGCGCCACTGAAAATCAATCATTAAACACAAACTAATTATTAAGTGAACAAAGATAATTTTACTACACAATGAACAAAAAAAAGAAAGTGATACTTACAACAAGTAGTTTGAATTCAATTGGAAGGAGCAACAGCAGAAAGATTCTCATAATAATGAAAAATATCCGGCGATGATCCATCACTCAGAAAAGGACTAAAACTTCGAAGCCTCTTAATACTTGAATCCAAAAGATTGCATGCTATGAACATTTTATTGATAGAAAACACAAGCATGGAGTCCACGTCATCCTTTCCTTGACGAACAACACAAAAAATATCAATCGATGCAAAATCACGTAAACTCATACGTGGACAAGCATCTAACATAGAATCAGGTTTAATATGGAACTTCACAGACCAACTACGACGATCTTCACTCAACTCCAAAATATCAATTTCAAAATCAAGAATCGATTGTAATACCACATGAACACGTCCACCAGATACACCATAATACTTTTCTTTTTTATTTTCACCAAATCCAACAGGCATTGGAAATTTCTTGAAACATTGATTCTCCACATCAAAGTACTTCGAGTATCCAGCATTACGCTTCCAACCGAATATTACACCATTGCAATAAATCGCTTCAAATGGAAAAGGTGCTTTGAAATTCACTCCAGGTTCACTCCAATGTTTAGTTTCAGATGAGTACACATTAACAACATAATCAGAATCAAGATTCAGAGAAACTAATCTTGCAAAGTGATTCTTGATATCATCAATATTTGAAAAATCCCTAAATCTAATCGAAACGATTTTGAAATGCGGTGATTTTAATGGTTCAAAACACAAGAAAAGAGAAAGCACCGAAGAACTAAAGTGTCTGGTAGGGTAGTTAACAGAAACAAGTTGATTAGTGGTTGGATTGTGAACATAATGCTTAACTTTTAACGGATCGTTAGGGCTTTGTAACAGTCTTCCTTCTAGAAGAAGAAGGCCGTTAGAGGATTGCATAATGGTGATATTCATGCAAGGAACATTAACGTAACGAAAGATAGAAGAATCGGAAGAGTCATTTTTGAGAGGGATGATTGGGCATTTGAGAGGTGAAGGTTTAGTGACAGTGCTGCTTAGCATGAGAGCAGAAGGGAAAGGACGAGAGAAGTGTTTGTATTGGTGAAGAGTGTGTGAATGACAGAAACGTGGTTCGGAAATGAGAGTTAGCCAACGCTTTGAAACGGTTTTGAATCGGAGGAGTGGTTTTACAGGGAGACGGAGAAGAATCTCCTTCAGAATGTCTTCGCTTGATTCAACTTTCTTCGCCATTGATTTCTTGATGAGTAAACGATTCAGAAACAAGCACGCCTGGTATTACTAGCAATACAAACACACCATATATATAGAAGATAAAAAGTCAGGGTAAGGATCTTCTACCATTGAAGTCTCTAACTTTCTCTACCTTTCTCTCTATCTCTCTCTTATTTTGCTTTCTTTCTCATCTTTCTCTCTCCATCTTAAATTACTATTTTATCCCTCATTTGATCTCATTTTTGTTTAAAGTTAGGGAAAGTTAGAAACCTCAATGATAGAGGATCCATTTCTAAAAGTTCGCTGACCATCCGTATTTTCACGTTCAAAGAAACGCATCGGATGCTGCTTCACCTACAATTTTAATTATTCATTACTTCTATCAATGAAATTGCATCTAATTAATTCATTACTTCTATTGGAACAGACAAAGTTTTAAGAAAATGTGAAAGTAAAAGTAATTACTCTTGTACAAGTAACAAGCTATTCACATTCTCTCAGTCAAAAAAAAAATTAGTTGTTTTATTTTTGGCAAAATTACACTAGAGGACCTTTAAATTATTTATTTATAACAAATTGATCCTTTAAGATTTTTTGTAACAAATAGGTCTTTTTAGTGATTACTCTAGCTTATATATTTTGATCTAATGCTACTTTATATATTGTGATTACTCTAGCTTATGTATTTTGATGCAACCAAACATATTTTGGTATATTTTGATGTAATCAACGATATGACATTTTACTAAAAGGGCCAACGGTGTCAATATTGGGTAATTTAAAGGGTCTATTTGTTACAAAGAAAACTTAAAGGCCCAACTTGTTACAAATAAATAACTTAAAGATCCTTTGGTGTAATTTTGCCTTTATTTTTCTAGAAATGAAAAAATAATGAGACAATTCAAATAGAGAAAACAATAAAATTGAATTCCAATTTGAAAGAGTCTTCTTTAAAAATAATGAAAACATGTACACTACTAGAAAAAAACCGGAATTGAGACGGACAAATTTCATCTCTAAAAGGGAGACATCTCTACAAGCTTAGAGAGAGAACAGGATTCGTAGCTGAGTTAACGGTCACAAAAACTTTAGAGACATTTTTGGAGTTCATCTCTAAT
This sequence comes from Oxytropis ochrocephala, assembly GCA_020916435.1. Taxonomy (NCBI): domain Eukaryota; kingdom Viridiplantae; phylum Streptophyta; class Magnoliopsida; order Fabales; family Fabaceae; genus Oxytropis; species Oxytropis ochrocephala. The sequence goes on along the minus strand of CM037090.1, from coordinate 56,948,229 downwards.
TAAAGATGAAATATTTTTGTCACTAACGTTAAATAGTTAGTCGTTAACGTTGAAATGTATAATTTGTTCCTATCAAAAAAAGTTCTCTAACAGAGACTGACAGCCCGTTCTCTAATATTGAGATTGAGGAGGTTGTTCGTTCATATGAGGGGAAGTTAGAACTGCTTAAAGGTGAAGTTAGAACCTTCTTCAGAGATTTTCATGTTAATGCTAAGCTCCCAAAGGATTTTTCTTCATATTTCCTTGATTCCCAACGTTGCTTATCTTATGTCACTTGGGAATGTTAGGTTGACCTCCCTCCTTGGGTGTTTATACAAGTTGGTGGCTAAGGTCTTGGTAGCTCGCCTAGGAAAGGTTTTCGTAGCGCGCGTGTGTGTGCGTGCGTGCATGCGTGTGCAGGGGCGGAGGTACAGCTAGAGCTGCCATGGCTCTAGCCCCCCTGTTGTGACAACAAATTTTTTTTACACTTAATAGTTTAAGTATACAATTAATATACATGGATTGAGCAAACAAAAAGTAAAAGTTATATATTAATATATATCTTATATATGCGGCTGTATGTTAGATCTCATTGCCAATTGAAATTCCTTCAAATTATTTACCGTCAAAAAAAGTTCTTACCAATCCCTTCGGTTTTATCTTTAAAATTTAATAAGGGGAGATATAAAGATTTTAGGGGAGATATAAAAAAAGTTTACATTTTGGGATTAAATTTTTGGTTATTGTGTTATTGGTGTGAGTATCACTGGCTTTACTAGTGACTAATCTACACTGGGGAATCTGACTGACCAGACGCTCCCAATAAAATTTTTGCCACACCCAAGATTTGAACCTGAGACCTTAGGATGGGATCGAGTGTCCGAGTCCAGTTACCACTCAGACCAACCTTTGTTGCTATATTTTAGGATTAAATAAGTATGACTGACCAGACGCTCCCAATAAAATTTTTGCCACACCCAAGATTTGAACCTGAGACCTTAGGATGGGACCGAGTGTCCGAGTTCAGTTACCACTCAGACCAACCTTTGTTGCTATATTTTAGGATTAAATAAGTATGATATTAAATAAAAATGATATTATTCATGAAATACGATACATAAACACATAACTATAACTATATATAGCCAAGAGCTTTTGAATAAGATGGTAAGGGTCTCTTACAGCTTAACTAAACATCTGGGTTCGAATCTAGCACCTTCCGATGCAGCAATATATCGCAGCAATGTTAAATCTCTTGAAGAAAAGTTTTGTTGCCCATTGTGGTCCTACCCGACTCGAGGGATTAGTCTCTGCAGTTACACACATATGATATATACCAGAAAAGAACTATATATATATATCAAAAAAAAATTATTAGCCCCCCCACTCATCTAATCCTGGCTCCGTCCCTGTGTGTGTGTGGAAGGGATATATTATATGAGAGTGAGAGAAGTCATTATCAACCATTAGATTAAAATGAATGGATGAGATTAAAACATTACTTAAATGACTTTTATTTTTGTATTCCACGCTAACAAACAACCTCTCATCTTCCACTATTTTTCGGAAGTTAGATAGTCATGTCTCATTCGTCTTCTTCCATCTTCAGGGGAACATGTCCTTGCATCTTTGCTCCAACAACTACTTTGTTCCTTTCCTATTTGTTCTATGTGTTTGGCTACAATTCCAACAGATAGTTCTGTTTCATCGTTCTGTATTTTCAACCAAAAGAATTGTTTTAGAAACGGTGGCAAACAACCACACACAGGTCCAACCAGTGCCGCTGCTTGGTAGTCCAACACATGAACACCCTCATCTCAATCTGGGAGATGTCGCCCGATCTTCCCACTATGTTCTTTGTCATGTATTCTGGGTTTAGTCTGAGAAAAGGTAGAAGATGTATATTAATGATCTGGCATGTTGTCCTTTGGTGATTTGGAAAACTAGATATGAGCTGATTTTTTCTAAAAAAGTCGTTTGACCTCCTTGAGATCCTAATTTTGGTAAAGTTGAGTTCATGAAATTGGTTTTTGGGTAACAGTAAGTCTTTCCATAGCCATGGTATTTATGTATTTGTTTTATGGCTTAAATATCATTTACCCCCTGCAAATATCACCATAATCCATTTACCCCCCTGTAAAATAAAAAGTTTTAAGATGCCCCTTGCAAATATAATAATTACTTACTGTTACCCCTTATGAGGGTAATCAGTAAACGATTTATATTTCGCAGGGGGGTAACCGTAAATGGTTTATACCCATTATACACTTAACACTGTCAATATAATCTAACAGCAGAGGGGTAACCGTAAACAGTTTATATTTGCAAGGGGCATTTTAAAACTTTTTATTTTACAGGGGGGTAAATGGATTATGGTGATATTTGCAGGGGGGTAAATGATATTTAAGCCTTGTTTTATTGGTTTTTGGATTTCTGTCCTTGTCAGTTTTTTTTTTTTTGATAAGCAATTTCATTGAAAGGAGCACAAGGGGTGCCCAACCCTTACAATGAGAGAAAAAAGAAGGGGGAGGGTCTCCTCAAAACCTCCCTGAGCCAAAACCCATTGGGAAAAAGACTCAGGAAGGAAAAAGAGTACCCACTACAGTGGGAAAGCCTAACCCACTGTTTCTCCCCTACTACCCAACAAAATGATTAATGCAATGGTAAGCGTTATTCCACCAAGAATCTAAAACATAACCGGAATGACACCCCACCCCATAAATAAACCACGACCAAGACATAGTTTTAATATGATAAACAATCGAGTCTAACTCCGTTCTTCCCCCTTGAAAATAAGATTATTTCTAGTCAACCAAATACTCCAACATGAGGCCAGCCAAATAAGGTGTCTAATCTTCTTAGATTTCTTGCCGATAAACACTTTTGCGAAGGAATTGAAATGCTCCATCAAAGACTCCTCAACGATATGATCCACACCAAGCCATAACTCCACCTTTTTCCACACCATCTTAGCCAAATCATACCCCACGAAAAGATGGTCCAAATCTTCATATCATTCTGACAAAAAGCACACGCCGCCTCCTCCATAGACTGAATAACGTTACGATGAAGCAAAGAAGAGCGAAGAGGTAGAGCCGAGACAAGCATACGCCAACCAAAAAGCTTAATTTTCGACGGAACAACCGTTTGCCACACGGCTTCAATATTCTCCGATAGCAGAGGAGGCAAGACAGCTGTTGGCCGAACACTTTCCACCTGGATATAACAAGAACTAACCGAAAACAATTTATCATGAGTTAGAGTCCATTTCCAGCAATCAGATTTACCTCGAACCGGAGAAACTTCACGCAAAATATCCGCCAAAACTGCAGCTTCTTGAACACAAAACTGACAACCTGTAACATTAGATAAAAAAATCCAACTCCAAACATCTCGTCTCCAACAACCGGCTTCAGCGACAATGATATCCTTATCAGCACAACCTGCAAATAAATTAGGAAACACGATAGACAACGGTTGGTGACCAATCCAATGATGTTTCCAAAGTTTGACCCCGTCACCACTGCCCAATCCTCTCCGAATACAGTCTTTGAACCAACCGTCCCCCGCTTCTTCTTTACCAACAATACAAAGATTCCTCCACCACAAAGAATCTGATCTCCTACTCCTGACGGAATCACTAGACATAAATCTCGACAACTCACCATATCTATGACTTAAAAGACCTCTCCAATTCGCATTCTCGTCCACCAAACAGCGCCACTTCCATTTTGACAATAAGGCAATATTGAAATTCTCCAAGTTTTTGATACCAAGACCCCCCTCATTTTTCTCCCTACACACCTTATCCCAAGCCACCCAATACATACCTCTCGATCTTCCTTAACTCCCAAAGGAAATCTCTTTGAATCCTTATCATCTCCCTAATAACCACTTTTGGCGCTTTGTAAAAGGAGAAGAAATACAAAGGTAAACTACTAAGGACCGAATTGATAAGCGTCACCGACCTCCTATAGATAAATTGTGCCCTTCCAAGATGCCACCAGACCGAAACTTTTGCAAAACTGGATTCCAAGACCCTTTCCGCCTCGGATTAGCACCAACGGGAAGGCCAAGAAAATTGAACGGAATGGATTCCGACCTACAGTGAAGGAAAACGAAAGCTTGCTCCATAAAATTATCAGGCACATTAATACCAATAAGCTTACTTTTGATGAAATTGACCTTCAATCCGGAGACAAGTTCAAAGCTCCTGAGGATAGATTTTAGACCCCAAAGGTTATTCCAAGACGGCTTCCCAATAAGAACGGTATCATCAGCAAATTGAACAAGCGAATAACTAAGGTTTTCATTAATAACAAACCCCTCAAAGACCCCAACCTCCACCGCCTTATCCACCAACCGAGCAAGACCCTCAGCGACTATCAAGAATAAAAAAGGAGATAGAGGATCCCCCTGACGCAATCCCCTTTGCACCAAGAAATCTTGAGTTGGGCTTCCGTTGACCAAAACCGACAAGGAAGAAGAAGACACACACGCTCTAATCCAACGAATCCACTTAAGATCAAACTCGAACTTAACTAACATATCAAAGAGGAACGACCAAGAGACGGTGTCATAAGCTTTCTCAAAATCCACTTTAAACAGCATGCATTCCTCCTTATTACGCTTCGCCAAATCAACTAACTCATTAACAATCACTACCCCATCATGAATATTCCGACCACCCGTAAAAGCCGATCGACACTCGTAAATCACCAAGTGAAGAACCTTCTTTAACTGTCATACAACACCTTTGAAAGAATCTTATAGATGCTCCCAATTAAACAAATGGGCCTATACTCCCCCAAACCTTGAGGATTTTCATTTTTGGGAATGAGAGTTAGGAAAGAGGCCGAGAACGCTTTAGGTATGTGAGCCTTGGCATAGAATTCTGAAAAAACTCCCACAATGTCATACTTCAAAAAATCCCAATTCTCCTTAAAGAACCTCAGATTAAATCCATCAGGACTCGAGCTTTTATCTCCATCACAGCTCCAAATCCCCTCCCTAATCTCATCCTCTTCGAAAGGCATGACCAGGGAATCATTCGCTTCCGAAGAGATTTGATTAAACATCGTATCATTCAAGACAGTCTTCCATACAATGACTTCAGTAAAACCTTGTTGAAAGAAATTCTTCACCCTATCTTTAACCACAAAAACATCTTCAATAAGCCTTCCCTCATCATCTAACAACTTTAGAATATTTCTCCTATTTTTAAACTTCAACATAGAGTGAAAATATTTAGAATTCACGTCACCCTCTTTGATCCAACGGGCCCTACTCTTTTGATGAAGAATACTTTCCTTCAATCTGATCTGCTTCCAAAATGACACAGTGACTTCCTTTCTTTTAGAGACTGTGGCCTCATCCCAATGCTCAATGAGCATTAGATCTAAGTTATTCAACTCCTTGACCTCCTCCTCTATATTCAAGTCAACCAAACCAAAAACCTCTTTGTTCCACACTCGCAACTTCTCTTTCAACCTCTTCATTTTCTCCTTAAGAACATAATTCCCAGAAACCTGAATTTGAGACCAATTATCCTTAACAAACTCTTTAAACTTAGCATGGTGAAACCAAGCATTAACAAATCGAAAAGGTTTCGGACCCCAATCAACAGTAGATCTGAGTAGCCAAATAGGGCAGTGATCAGAGATATTCCTCTTCCCTATCCATTGACCCGAGATGTTCCACTTGTCAACCAAATTAAGAGAAATAAGGAACCTATCCAGTCTACTCATAGAAATCCCTTCCGAGCAAAACCAAGAAAAAACATTACCAGTAACTGAGACATCAAGTAAATCCATATCCGACATAAAAGCATTAAACTTGTTAATTTCCTGAATAGACCCCCTTTCCCCTATACCTTTCCTTTCCTCTACTCTTGAGACCCAATTAAAATCTCCAACTAGACACCAGTTCCCAACATCAAGAGACTGTTTATGCACTTTCAATTCCTCCCACCCCTGACGTTTCCCATTCAAATAGCAAGGCGCATAAATATTTACCACATACAACAAAGAATTATCAACATTCAAAGCCACCCCAATATACCCTGTACCCATAAACGAGAACTTAAAATCACATGAACCAGCCACCCAAGATGACAATAAACCACAACTGACCATTTGCCGGTTTAACGACATACTCAAACAAAAGTTACCTGTAGAAATTAATGATCTCAGGTGACGCCGTTTAGCTCTATCACCCCACCCACGCATATTGAGAGATAAAATAATCATCGAGAACTATCTACATTCTTCCCCTTCTTCCTTGCTACCTCATCTCTCTTCTCTCCTTGAGAAATTTCTTCAATATAAACTTCCTCTGGCCTGATTCCTTCCACCCCTAAATTCTTCGCCGTCTCCCACACACGGCACGCCACCGCCTTGCTCTGTAAAGCCCAGAATTTGTTATTACAACCTCTAATATCAGAACTGACTATAGACCCATCACATAACACCGCTCCAGCCGATAACAGAGACAACGAATTGGCCCTCTCTTCCACCTCCAGCGCCTGTGAACCATGGTACTCCTTGTTGGAAACCTCTGCAAGGTTATGCACCACCTTCTGTGGATTCAATCCAGCTCTCATCTTCTTTGGTAAAGACACGCTGAGATACTTCCTTTCTTTTCTGGTAAAGACCCGATTCTTACCTGGGACCACAGGGATTGGTTCCACATGGATTGAAGGAAGTTCTAAATTTGGGCTTACACTGGGCCTACTAACATTGACGGGTTCAGCACCAGCTGATGACATTACCCCCTTCTCAGTTCTCCCCCCTCAGACTCTCCATCTACGCCCAAAGATAAATCGTGAGTCTTGTCCATGTTGGAGCTAAAAGTGTCCTTGACCCTAGTAGAACTTGATGCTGACTTTGAAAAGGTATTCAAATCATTACCATTGTCACTTGACACAGAAACCCCTTCAGAAAGAGCCGTTGATATTTTATTATAATTTTCCCTTCTTGCCTTGTCAATGCAATTCAGACTGATACTCCTAGGTTGATGCCGAGACAGAATCACATCTAAATCATCATCACCACAAACATCATCCTCCTCAAAATCATCATCGAGACTTCCTCCTTCAACACCTACAACATCACGCCACTCCTCCTCCTTAGACCAGCTTTCGGAGTCAGAGGACTCTTCAGTTTTCCTAGCTTTCTCTGCCGACTGACTCCATTGAAGAGGCCCACACCAATCCTCCACAATCTTAATCGGATAGAGAACATTATTGATACTCACCCTACAAGTCTTAGACAAGGACTCCATAGACTTAGTTCGAATTAACACCCTAGCAACATCCAATGACTTCTTCCTCTCAGTGTTGTCGTCTGAATATAAGTAAGTACCTACATGCTCTGATAATTTAGAAAAGAATTCACTGTTCCAAGCATGCACAGGAACCCCAAAACATCTAATCCAAGCTACGCGCTCACGATCAACATCCTCTGGTTTCCATGGGCGAATCCAGCGAAACCATTGAAATAACCAATCTTTTGCTTCCTCAACAAACTCCATGAAGTCTTCTTCGTCTTTAGCTCCTTCACTACCCCACATTTTATATATATATATATATATATATATATATATATATATATATATATATATATATATATATATATATATATATATATATTTTTTGTTCGAAAAAATATTCCATTGCAAAATTTGAGATTTTATTTAGAGACAGATCAACAATTCCGTCTCTAACCACTATTATATTTTTTTATCCTTTACCTGTTTTTCCACCTTTTCCAAAATTAAATTTAGTCACTTGCCTTAAATATCAAATAATTCAAATTTCAGTAGAGTCCAAAAAATAAATTCATTAGTACTAAAAAAGTGTTTCAAAAAGTAGGTTGCAAAAAATTTACACGTAATCAAACTAAATGCTTGTCTATAACATAAAAGAGAAAACTAACCTTACATTTAGTAGAAGTATGTAACTAAAAGTAATCAAATAAAGAGTCATCCATTTTAGCTTCACCCCAGCTCCTAATCTTCAAGTTTATCAAGCAAATCTTTTAATTTTTTATCACGCATGATTCATGAACCTCTCAAACATATGCTCAGCCAACTTTTTTACACTATATTTCCTCTTTTGAAGTTCAGTTGTTAATGTTGAACTATGTCATCCAACATAGAAACCACTTCTGATAATGTTGCATCAAACCAATTCTGAAATATATTTTAAAATATTATTAATTTTCAAAAATAAATTAAAATATAAAAAATATATACAGAGTATTCATCCACATGCAAATTCTATATATAAATCTTTTTAAATGCGAAAACGTTAGAGAAGGCTTTGTTTTCGTCTCCAACAATATTTTGAGTCCAAATAATATCATTAACCATTTAGAGTTGGAATTTCTTAAATTTGGTTTTAGGCCTAAATCAACCCTACAAAACTGGCTTGTAAGGTGAGGGTTGTCATCCACTTATAAACTCTTTTTCAAGTCATATCACATCCTATGTGGGACTCTTAATACACCCCCCTCAGGCCCAGGAACAGACATATGGTGCGTGGGTTAGCCCAATAATAGACATCTGGAGCGGGTGACCGAGAACGGGTGGCCCAACGAATCTTGGATTGGCTCTGTGTAACACCCTAGTATTTCTAATTAATAGAAATACCAAAATGTACTTAATATAGCATACATCAGAGTAAAAGTAACCCTATTTCAGATATTGAACAAGTAAAAACTCCGGAATACTAACCAAAAGTCATACCCAAACATAGAGTACTTTGAGTAAATAAAACTCAAATACCACAGACAACTTAAAACAGATACACACTGTGTTCAATATCCGAAAGTAAGGAAACAACTAACATAGGTTTTTACAACTTAACAAACAGCAAGTCATAAACCTAAGTACAAAATAAACATAGGGAATCCAAATAACATAGTTAAAATCACTATGTCTTCATATCTCCAAGACACATCGCCTAATCATGCCTCTTCGCTTAGTGCTTCCCCTGTTTATCTGAAAAATAACAAGATATGATAGGGTGAGATAACATATCTCAGTGAGTCCTACCGTGACCCCTTACCTTTCACTCGATTCATTTATGAAATCTTATTAACCTCGTGATTTAATTTATAAACCACATGCATTATCAATTGCATTATACCGACTGCCCTCCGGCTAATCCCGGTAAACAGTGCAATCATAACTTCATAGCACAACACCGACTGCCCTCCGGCTAATCCCGGTGAACAATGCAATCGTAACTTCATAGCATAACACCGACTGCCCTCCGACTAATCCCGGTGAACCCCCTTCCCAATAGGACTTTCCCTGATGGTGAAATTTTATAGGGCCTAGGTTTAGGGGCTCATGACTTCCCTGCCTAGTATGCTAAACTCTTTGGGTCGTCACCCATACTCGACATAATTTAAATATCGGAACATGATTCATTATATGACATGTTTCACTAACATGGTAGCACAAGCAAAAGCTTATATCACAGTCCAAACATCATTTATAATCAAAACTTTGGTTCCCACACGTTTACTAGATTCCACAGTTTTTTTTTCAAGAGCTTTGTAACATCAACCAAATCAATCAAACAACTTAAAACCACATCCAAAGCATAGCAACATTAGTCCATTATTGTCCCCATTGATTGGGAAAAGGAATGAATGGAGCTTGGAGTCGAAAGGAGCGTCGAAACAGAAATTCGGGGTTCGGAGGCAACACAGAGAACACGACCCGTGCACCATAGCACACGATTTGTGCTTGCTGTCCAGAAGGACAGAAACTTGAGCACGACATGTGTCATAGTGAACACGATCCGTTAATGTGCTATCTTGCTCGTTTTTGTTCCGTTTCACTTTTCGTTCGTATCCAATTCGTCCCCAATCCAATTCCAACCAAGAACAGATAATACAACCACATATTCCAATTCAAATATATCAATTCAACAATCAACATAATAAGGAATTCATTCCGAGATTTATAATGACACAAACATTTAAACACACAACATGAGTGCAGAGTTTCCTACAGCAGCGCATCTACTTCGGCGAATTATTTAAAATAGCAAACGACATCGTATTTCAACAAACGACCACTCATTGGAAATATAAGGATGAGAAGTTTCTGAATAACTCTTTAGTTTTGCAAATACCGAGCCAATTAATACAGTTTTCAAAAATAGACAGAATGGTTCTTAGATTGAACAGAATCTTTCCCCTGACTTATAGCATTTCCAAAATGACCAAGACTCAACCAATTAACCTGAAACTTGATCCTAAGCCATAGAAAATTGTGTCTAATTTTCAAATAAATAAGAATCTTTTAAAAAGAAGTTCAATTGAGAGCACAAAACCGAAAACACTAACCTATACCCAGATTTACTTCAGAAATTTGACCTAACTTGGGATACTCATAACTCGAGCTACACTACTCCAAATTTAACCAAACCAGTGCCAAAATGACCAAAGTTAAGTCTATTTTCTAACAAAATAAACCCTATAATTTTTGGACAAACAGAAAGTTCTCAGTTTTAAAAATACAGAACCTATGCCCAGAATATTACCCTAACTTGTTGAGCCTATATCTAGAGCTACACAACTCCAAATGCAATCAAACTGGTGGCAAACAAACAAGCATTCAATCGAATTTTCAAAATGACAGACCACATAATTTTTTCAATCAATAAAACGTTCTTAGTCACTGAAATACTGAACCTATGTTAGAACATCTCAAAACAGTGAATTCAACAACACAAATAACCGTCACAATTCAGCAACCAATTCAAACAAGAATCAAAATCCTAAGCTTGAGTAGAACTCACCCGTCATGAGGAAAATTACGTAATCAACCGAAACTTTGAAGTGCTCACGATTCCGAAACTTCCCGAACAGGTACCAAACATGTCCAAACACTTCAAAGCCGCAATTCAACGAACTCCATTCTCACAAACAGTAGCTCAACCACTAAAACTCCTCCCAGTCGAACAATGTGGGCTGAATCAAGGCTTCCCAATCAACTTTGAACTTCCTAAGGTCTTAAGCTAGCTTCCAATCCCACATGCTAGCCACCAAAAACCCAAACTCCATCAACCTTCCACTTTGAGCTCCAAAATCCGAAAATGGCAAGAAGAGAATGAGGAAGAAAGACCTTCTGAAATTAGTATCACTGAATAGGAAATTAAAAATGGAAGAGATTGGGCTAAAGAACTCTTACATGCAAGAAGGATTCATGGCTCTCTCTCTCTCTCTTCAATTCTTTCTTCTTCTCTCTCTTCTCTCTCTCTCTCTCAATGGTTTTTCTCAATTTTAGAAGAAAGATGAAAATGATGAAGTGTGGCTGACTAGGGTGGGTTAGTGAGCTGAGGGTTTTAATAGGGTGAAAAGACCTAAATACCCTTATTGCTCTATTTCTCACTTAAATCTAATTCCTACTCAACAATTCATATAACTTAGCAAATTAACTACTATTCCCATGATTCTATTATGTTTAGGACTCAATCAATTATTTCATCAAATCATAAATCTTCAATATGAGGTGAAATGACGATTTTACCCTTGCTCTTAATTCTCTATATAAAACTTAATTTCTACCCAAACAAGCACATAACAATTCATACAATTCCATCAATTTTGCAAATAAATCCTATAACTTAGCGGCTACACCTTGCTTTTGCGACAAACTAGTCTACGAGACTTGATTTATTATTTACTCGAATACTAAATCACTCGTTAATTTCATAATTCGAAATTAACAAAATTGGGGATGTTACACTCTAATACCATCTTAAATTTGGTTTTAGGCCTAACTCAACCCTACAAAACCGGCTTGTAAGGTGAGGGTTGTCATCAACTTACAAACTCTTTTTCAGACCATATTACATCCGATGTGGGACTCTTAACAGAATTAAGGAAAACATATTTGCTATAGACATTCATGTCTCTAAATAAAGTTGTAACTTTTAGGGTGCGTTTGATTTGCTAAAAAACAGGGGAATGGACTGGACAACTTCAGTTGTACCCTGTTTGATTTGAAAATATGTTCATGGTACTGGACAACAGACTGAGAAAGGGACTGGCCAAAACTCCAATTTTCTGTCCCTCACAAAACCATAGTACAACTTTCTGTCCCACAGTACAACTTTTTGTCCACCCCAAAAATTAGACGAAGCAATTGGGGTTGGTCTCGATATGGATGAGGATAGTTGGCCTGTCATTAGGCAAGATTTAATTCAAGAAACAAAGGAAAGGGAGCCACTGTATACTAGTATATTTGGGAAGAACAGACTTTTAGAGCTTCGCAAAGCCTTAACTATTGATTACTACGGTTTTCAGCCGGAGGTGAAGTGGTTTGATTTGTCAGAGATGGGGTGTTGCAACCAAGTATAATGTCGCCCTAGTTCAGTTGTCTTTGAATATGAATTATACTTATCTGCCTTTGAGAGGTGTGTATGCTTCGTCTAAGTATAAGATCATAGCTATTCTGAACAAGAACAATCAACACTGGTTGCATATTTCGATCTCTTCTACCTGTCTGTTGCCTCCTATTGCTATGCAGTGGTCTCATAACCGATCATCAGAGTCTACTTCATGGTTGGATCCTTATACCGGTCGTTTTGCCCTCTGGCAGTCTATGTATCCTCCGGAGCCCCGTCCCCCTCCCACTGATGCGCCTAGATGTGTTGACTTAGCCGATAATTCTCTTGACGATTTATAGATTCACACGTGTTTCGTATTTTGATTGCACTTGTGTATTTATTATTGTACCACGTTTTTGTAATTATACGTGTTTAGTTATCCATATCTACACCGTTGATTACCCCCACAAAACGTATATACGATGCCCTTCTCACAATCCAATCATATTTACGTCCAACAACAGTATATACGATGCCTAAAAATGTAAGAATCGTATATATGTTCAATAACATATATACGATTGATATTATTTTTAAATAAAAAATAGGTTTTTTAAAGGGTATTTTGGGGTTTTCAAAATATGTGGGGGTAGATGGGAAGAGGGGGTGGGGGTTTAAAAAAAACCAATCATAAAATGACGAGTAGCTGAGATTATATCAACAAGTATGAAATCTCAACCATTCTCAACATTTTATAGTACATTCTACCGTAAAAAAATTTGAATGGCACACACACACACACACACACACACATAGTATGTACACCCGTGCCAGCATGGGTATACATTTCTTTTGAACATAACATTTTAAATAGTTGATCGGGAATTTAAAAATATTCATTTGTCGCTTTCGTTCATTTTGTGTGATGCATATGTGTTTCTTCGTACAACGTCGTTTATAATCATTATGTTATATAAAATAAAATATCTATATATATATATATATGTATATAAATTGGATATATTTAAATTAAATTATTTTTGACTATTATCAACATTGATTTTTGATTAAAATATGTATATTCCACAATCTCAAAATATTCATGTGGTTGTTGACTAAATACAAAATGTGTGGACAAATTAAGATATTAAAAACATCAACCAATTAACCCAAAAAAAAATTCCAAATCATTATAACTGGAAATAGTTCAAAACTAAAACGTGCATCCTCAACCTCATTTGTTGTTCAAGATATTGAATTAAATTATTCAAGGAAGATATAGACTTCAAATATTGACTTTGGCATCAATTTACCCACTTTTGTAAAATCCTTTGGCATCAGTCCAATATTAAGTAAGGAATAAAAATTGTATGCAAGTAAATCATTGGAATTAACTTTCATTGTCCCAAGATAGAAAATGATTGCTAAATGAAAACCTGTGCTACCAGTCACACCTGTATGCAACTACTTAAACAGCATATTAGAGTTGTATACAATATCCATGTCTACTTTCAGTATCACTCATACTTCATTTATGAGGCGCATGTGTTAGTGAAAAGAGAACACCTTAATACCACTCAAACTTCCAAATCTGAGCCTTGATCATTTCAACGTCTATACTAACAATATTGAAATATTGGAATGATACAGAGGATGTAATCCAGTTTTATAAAATTATACCTATAGACCATTGAAGCAATGAGACCTTCCCCATTCTACAGATAGTCAAAGCATCCTCTTCTCTATCAAGCCCAATTAATGAGTGATGGTGATGAGGCATATCTAATCCAAAGAAAGATGGGTTAAAAACAATACAAATGATAATTAACAGAAAGTAAATTATAACAAACTCAATAAGTCAGGGCATATGAAACATATAGCTATATCAAGCAAAAGAAATACCAATTAAACACAATTATTTTAAGAAAACAAAACCTTGATGCACATGTTGGCAAAACAATATTGAACCATATTGCATCAAAGAACTGATCAAAAGAGGGGTGTTAAGGTTGAAATAACTTCACAAAAAATCATAGCAAATTGTAATCACTAAATGCATAATCCCTTCAATAGTGAACCTAATATGTGAGAAACCTTACACCATAACTTTCTTTCTCTTTAAAGAGGAAGAACTATGCGCAAATGAATCACTGTTGGTTTTTTTTTTGTGAAATGCGCAAATGGGTAGTAGTAATGAAATTTCGAAAATTGTATAACTATTACACCATTTGGTTCGGAGGGGAACACTGATCCATGAATTATGTATAAACTAGTGCGTATGACCCGTGCGATGCACGGGTATACATCAACTTGTTGAAAAAACTTGGAAATTTAGATTGCTAAGTCCCTAATAATATGTATGTCATTAGTAGATTGCTAATACTATAATATGTAAATCTAGGGGCTCAATCCCTAATGATATGTATATCATTAGTAGATTGCTAAGACTATAATATTTAAATAAGCAATCTATTTAGTAGTAGAAGCGGAGGTTAATAGGAGCGAAGGGTTGTCATGGTTCCCCCTCTGAATTTTTTTAATACTACTTTCCAGTGATGTCTGCTGAATTGTTTGCTCTCTTCCAGTGGCTTGCTCAATAAATTTTGAGTCACCGAGTCGTCACTATGGGATTGATTGTTCAAAAATCAAGATGAATTATAATTTGTGTTAGTTAATGTTCCATTAATTTGTGTTAGTTAAGTATTGAAATACTCCCTATTTAGTTGTCTTGGGATAATTGAAGTCAAAATCAAAAAACTTTTTAATCTCAAAAAAAAAAAATCAAAAAACTTTTTGACAATTAATCTATACTTTGGGATTTTAAAAGACTTAATAAACATAAAGGCTATATTTGAAAAAATTGAGTGAATTGTATGTCGGGTTTTTAAATGTACCATTGTTTATGATAATTAATAGAATAAAATCGTAATTATACAATAATAAAATAAAGTTAAAAGTATTAAAATGTACTTTTCTATTGAAAATAAATCAAAATTAAAAATAAACAAACTTTATGAAACAAAATAAATGAGTATATATGTATAAAATAAAATAAATAATTAATGTTTTGTCGAGTGGGTTCGGAGCGGGGCAGAGCGGGTATCGACATCACTGAACCCGTCCCCATCCCAGGTCAAAGCGGGTTTACCCCGTAAAACTCAGGTTGGGGTAGGGTGGGTATCGCCTAGGTGTCACATATCTATTCGTTGACCTAAAAATACTTTGTTGCTCACTATTTTCATTAAAAGATAATAATTCAAAATCCATATTTCTTATAAATTACTATCGAAAATTGTCAAATAGACACTGCAATAACTCCAAATTTAACTGGCCAATTCGAAATTATGGTATTTTCATAAAAAAAAACAATTCAAAAATGAAACTTATTATAAACCTTCCATAATTGTGTCTACTGCAATAACTCTAGACATAACTGTCTAATTCTAAATTAAGGTATTTCAAAAAAATTGGTCAAAAAAATATATATTCAAAAGGAAATAAAGTGATCCCTTAAATGTGGTGAGGATAACCGACATTTTGGGGATCAATCCGTAACAACAAATCTTACCACGTCCACCATCATTCTGATCACGTATATTAACCTAATTAGATCTATTCAAAAGTAAGAATAACATCCTTTAGAAGAATCTTTTTTTATAAGCAAACATCCTCTAGAAGATTGAGAATGTGCAAAGACAAAAGATCCTACAAAGCCTAAACAATGAAAGATTATTAGTGTGCAAAGACACCCAATTTAGTAGATACGTTTTTCATTAAAAAAATCACAAAAGACGACCAAACAGCTTACCAAAAATGAATGTGGAATTGAAAAGTTGCCAGCCCAAGTGTGTGAACCTCAAAACCTGTAATAAAAAAATGCTGGCCAAGTAAAGGATGGAAACCATCGAAAAAAAAATCGTTACTGAGAAAAGTAAGAGAAGATTTACATATGAGGGGAGAAAGATGGATGTCTATTGAAAAAGTGCTAACTGCAACATAGTGTAGCCAAGAGAACTTAAATATACAAATCGCATAAATATTTTTTAAAAAAATGTAAAGAGAACTTAACACATCTTCTATCTCATTTTTCTTGCTCTCTCATCACCCATATCTCTATCTCTTTAGTTGGAAGCCGAAGCCCGGGGAAAAGAGTGGGTGAGAAGAGAGTGAACTGATAAGAAGAGAAAGTCCATGAATTTCGGTACAACGAAACCATTTTTGAACTAAAAAAACAAGACCCCTAACAACTCCAAAAATATGGACCGAAATGGAAGAAGAAAGAAATCAGTTGGGGTTAGGGTTCAAAATATGAAAATCTGGAAAGAGATAAACCTAGAAAGTGAGAAGAGAAAAATCAACGAAGAAGGAGTTGTAATCATTAGAGATGCAAGAACACATAGAAATGGAAAAAGGAAAGACGAATAAAGATACAAAGAATATCAACAAAAATAGAAGAATACACTGGTAGATCTTCAATGATCTTGCGTGCCAATTTTGATGGTTCAAGAACTCTGCAAAATAGAAAATCAAACAAAAATCAGCCTGGTTGAAGAAACCTCAAATTAGAAAATCCAAATGAATATAGATGTGCCAAATTAAGTCAAATAAATGATTTTTTTGAATTTCAAATTCCAAAATATAATAAATGCATTATTCCAGGTGTAAAGACATATTATTATGGTAAATATTTCTATTAACTTATTTTAGAATTATTTTTAAACCGAACAAATAAAATTGCATTTAGTGCATTAAAGTAGTTTTAGGTGTACCAATAGATATGCAACACATAAGCAACATTTTCTTGAGTAGCCAGTCAAATTGTGACATCTGAAATGTTTCACAAAAGAGTTTATTCACAATATAGATAGGAAATCGAATTTCAAACTATAAAAAACGTTTTTATCCCAAGTTTAATTACAATTTCCTATAGAATTATTTTTAAATTGAGTTATTAAATAAAGTAGACTACTAAGTTTAGATAAAAAGATATAATACGGTGCCGAAGGTTTACATGATCAGGTGAACTAAAGTGAAATAGTTATTTGCTTTTGGTATGCAATTCAGTGGGAAAATATTGGGGCAGTGAAAGTAGACTACGGTTGAAATTGATCCCATTACAATAAAACGTTTCCATATCTAGAAAACTGTCAAATGTTAATAGCGTTTAATGTATATAAATGTAATTATTAAATTTTAATTTCAAATTTTGTAATATGTAATTTAATTTAATGGTGTTGACAATAATTTAATGTTGTGTAGGTTGTGTGGGCAGGACACGTAGGATTTATTTGGCACATGTGGACCAATCGGATTTTATTTTTAAGCTTAGTCAAATTAGAGAGTATATTCGTCAATGTATTATATATAGATTTATATTTTTATTTTTATTTTTATTTTTATTTTTATTTTATTATTTATGTGGTTCTAATTTAGCTTGTAATTGTTTCATCGACACGTTTACCTAGAAAATGGGCAAGTACTCAGTAGTTTACCTGAGGGCTTGGATCCTCTATGTCCACCCTCCCTAAATCTCTCTCCATCCTCTATATCCCTCTCTTCATTTTATTCTCTCTAATCATTAAAAAATTATAAATAAATTATGAGAGAGAGTGAAAGTAAGAGAGAGACAGAGAGGAAGGAGGGAGATTTAGAGAATATGGAAGGAGAGGATCCAAAGTGTTTACTTGATAGTTTACCAAAATATTTAATAGAATATTTATACTATTACAATGATCTAATTTTACGTTGGACATACTTGGATCCTCACCTTCCATCCTTCGTACATCTTCCTCCTTCTTCTCTATCTCTCTATTACTTTCACTCTCTCTCATCATTTATTTATAATTTTTTAATGATGAGAGAGTGAAAGTAAGAGAGAGATAGAGAGGAAGGAGTAAGATTTAGGGAGGATGGAAGGAGAGGATCCAGAGTGTGGAGCAAGTACCTATGTACAAAAAAATGAATTTTTAACTGAACATTTTAATTATAAAAAATTTATAAGATCAAATTAGTATCATATTTCTTGTGTAATAATATAGTAGAATATCGCGAGGGGTAACGACCAGAACATGGCGGTTGCCGGCCAAAACACGGCGGTTGCACTTTTAACATATTTTCATCTGCATGCACTTTCTTGTTGCACTTGTAGCAAATATACAACCATTCACCATCACCAACAAAACTGTTAGTTGTGTCAAAAAATTAATATTGTTAGTTGTAAATATGAGAGATTTCGACAGATTGATTTTTTTAAATATGATATTTACCAGTAAAAAATATGTAGTTGTTTATTAGTTCCACAACTAATTGTAAGTCGAGATTCATGAGTAATTCTTAGGTGGTCACAAATTTTTTGTCACATCATTTGACCATCAGTTTGTTTCTTTAGGCATCAGATGTCGCCCCAATTCACCATTTGAAAGTCATGTGGTGAGGATGGTGATAAACCCATCAAATAATTTAGCGATAGTATTTTTTGGTCATAGCAATATATTACCTTTCTATTAAAATAAAAAATTAATATATATTAATTTTAAATTAAAATAACAACATATTACCTTTCTATTAAATATATTGATTTTATATTAATATAAAATTATATGTTACTTGCTTCAAAAAAAAATTATATGTTCCCTCAAAAAAAAATTATATGTTACTATACATAGATGGTGATCTCACTCCAATTATATGTTTTTAGATAGATAGATGGTGATCTCAATCCAATTAATATCATATGTTACTTTTCTATTAAAATAAAAATTATATTTTACTATACACATTCAATTTTGAAATTTTAAATGATAATATCTTTTGGTCATAATAATCATTTTTTTCTGG
Source organism: Oxytropis ochrocephala (assembly GCA_020916435.1). Taxonomy (NCBI): domain Eukaryota; kingdom Viridiplantae; phylum Streptophyta; class Magnoliopsida; order Fabales; family Fabaceae; genus Oxytropis; species Oxytropis ochrocephala. The sequence goes on along the minus strand of CM037090.1, from coordinate 56,929,064 downwards.
GTTTGTGAGAACAATATGCATAAAGAATATTTATTTTCAAATTTAGGGCATTAACTTTTGTATATATAAGTAATAGAGATAAGTAATTTTCGTGTCTATTAACATAAAAATAAATTATAGATTTTTTCGAATGTCAATTCAAAAAAAAATTAGAGATAAGAACTTGATAATAATATATGTGAATGATTTTTTTTCTTTGCGTAAATAATGCTATATGTGAACTAATGATGATGATATATAAATGAAACGTTTCCATAATTGTTAGTAAAGAATGAATTTTCAGTTATAGGTAAATTGAATGTAATAATTAGAATTAATTTTGTGCTGAAAAACATTTTTTTTCCAAGTAAGCCACATGTAGGTGGCATGTTTATGTGTGTTGCACCCCGAAAAATCCGGCTTGGGTTTCTCGATGTACAACGTGGAAAAATTTTGAAGCCGCCACCAATATTTTAATTTTAAGACCAAAACATTGAAAAAAGGTCTTTTGAACAAGGCGGATGGTCTTTTGAAAAACTAGAGATATAGGTTCGGGGGTCGATTACGTGTGAGGAATGTATTAGCACCGCACACGTCCTTTCTACCGAAAGGGAACCTTTAACTAAGTGTGTGGTTTTACGTTTGATTTGAAAAATACCTAGATTTGCCTATTTATTTCTTATTTAAAGATAAATGGGAAAACTTAATGAAAAAATTTATTTTTGGCGCTTGACGAGAATTGACTTCTCGCTCCTACGTATCTCCGGGTGCGATGGAGAATTCAAAGCTACGTAGTTCTCGTTTGTCCTGAAAAAGGTTTTTGTTTTTTTTAATCTTTTTAATTGTGAAAATCGAGCTTTCATGATGATCAATTGAGCAAAGGCTCCAAGTGACCACCATTAGCACTCCATTGTTAATAATCATGCAAGCAAAGGCTTCGCAAGACTACTAACAAAGTTTTTGATTTTAGTGGAAATCTTTAGGAAAATTAGGCATTCACGGCGATCAATTGAGCAAAGGCTCCAAGTGATCACCACTAGTACCTCATTGTTAATAATCATGCAAGCAAAGACTTCATTAGACTATTAACAACGTTTGATTTTAGAATAGGTATTCTAGGATTCTTGAACTGTACAGCTCATTCGTCCTAGAACGCTGATTAACCTAGTTGTACAACTGGCCTAATCCCCTATTTATATTTTAGAAGAAAATATTTATTTATAAGTTTTGTTTAAGAGCAATTGATTTTTGAGAATTAGGTAAAAAACGAGAAAATGGGTGAAATAATAAAACAAGGTGTAATTAATAGCAAAGGGGATAGCGTAAACAGGGGGTGCGCTTGGTAAAGCCCAACTCGTTTTTTGTTGGGGCGCTGGCTTGTAGAAAAAAGTGAAAGTGGGCTTGGGGGTATGCTGATTAAAAAAAGAGGTGCAGATATAAATCAGTTATTATTTTAGAAAAAGAAAAATTAAAAGAAAACTATGATAATGAACAAACTAAACCTAATCTTCTCACTTCATCTCCCTCCCCAGCGCCGCTTCGTTTTGCAGAGAGAGAGAGAGAGAGAGAGGGTGAGAGGGTGAGAGAGGATCTGAGAGAGAGGGACGATCGAGGGGGAGGTCGCGACGGCTACTAGGGGGATTTTGGTGGTAGTTTCCACCGTTGACGATGGTGGTTTGTGCGACGGAGGTTGTGGCGGCGTGTGGTGATTCACGGCGGTGAGTTGATGGTTATTGTGGAGGTGATGGTTTGGTGGTTGTTTCGGCCGGAGAGGGTAGTTTACGGTGGTGATGACGGTGACGGTGATCTGAGAAGGGCTCGCGACGGTGGGAGAAAAAGGGTGGTGCGGTGGTTGTGGTGTTGGTGTTGATGCAGGGAGGCTGATGGAGGTGGGTGGTGGTTGTGGTGTTGGTGTTGATGCAGGGAGGCTGATGGAGGTGGGTGGTGGTTGTGGTTTTGGGGTTGCCGGTTGTATTTCTGTGTGTGTTTTTGTACTGTTTCTCTTCCTTGTTGTCTGCCTGTGTTCTGTGTATTTTGTTTTTCTGTTTTTCTCCCCTCTGTTTTCGTTTTTCGTTGTTGTCCGTGTGTGTGGGTTTTTAGTGTGTATATCTATCTGTGTGTGTGTTGTGTTTGTATGTGTATCTCTTTGTGTGTGTATTGTGTTTGTATGTGTATCTCTCTGCGTGTGTTGTGTTTGTATGTTTGGCTGAGTTTTTTTTGCTGTTTTTTTTTCTCCCCTCAATGTATCTGCTGTGTCTGAATTTATAGTGGGGTTTTTGTGGTGTAGGTGAGGTATTGAGCAGTGGATTACAACCCAATGGGACAGATTTCTGAAGACCAAACAAACCACCAAGAGGTGGTGGTGGTGCTGCTGCAAAAAGCAATTTTGTTTGTGCAAATTAGGAAAAATCCAAAGAGACAAGAAGAAGGAGGTTGGAGCTTGTAGCTTAAAATACCCATACGGCAGCAACAAACAGCATCCTTGCTGTTCTATGTTTTTTGTTTGACTTCTTTTTCTTTTTTTGTTTTTTTGATGTGTAAAAAAAATGTAACTTTGTATTATTTTTAATAATAAAAAAAGATTTAGACAAGCTTAACTATTTGACTATTTTTGGTGTTTCTCTATTTGTTTATGACTACTAATGCAAATAACAATAATGATAACCACACAATAGTAATAATGTTAAATTACTAACGACTTTCGAAAGATACTCGCGGTTAGCGTAATTCTCGTACGGCAAACACGCGCCTGATTGGCAACTTAAATACGCACTACGAGAATAAGTCTGTGCACACATATTTTTGAGCTCTTTTAAGAACGAGAAAAACACCCGTCAATATTGGGGTTTACAAAAATATTTTTTCTATTCAATTTTCGAAAAGTCTGACAAAATTGGGGTACGATAGCTGCCCCTCTTTATTTGGATTTTATCAAGAAATATGAATTGGCCGAGACATATTTTGAAGATAAAATAGAAATAAAGAATTCAGAAATTATACCAATTTTGTCCACTTAGGGAATTCTGAATTTCTTTTTTTTTTTTGATGTTTTTTTTTTGGAAAGATAGACACTTTCGTGTCGATGCGAAAACAGTAAATGAACACTGACGTGCGGACAGAAAAGGTAAAATGGGCAATTGCGTGCAGACAGAAAAAGTAAAATGGGCACTTGCGTGCAGAAAGCGGTAAAATTAGCACTTGCGTGAAGAAAGCGATAAAATGCCCAGGCTGCCTAAAACCTGTAATCCTTAAACGAACTCTTGACGAATCCGAGTTTGCACGTGGCTTTGAGGAGCACGCTTCCTGTTGGCCTTTTCGAGCGACCGGGGGGGATCGTTATCACTCCGAATCGATATACTGAGATCAATGCACGGCGCCCATCGTAGATCTTAGGCTGATACAACTATTCTGTTGAACCTCACATGGGGCTGCGGTCCATCGCGTTGCTCGTACACGATGTGAGACCTGGGAAGAAGGGAGCGATGATCTCTCTGGGCTCCAATCCGCAATGCGCGCCTGAGCGCTCTCTTTTCTCTTTTTTGTTTCTCTCTTTTCTTTTTTTTTTTGAACTACCAACTTGGAGGAGCATATTCTGGAATCTGAAGGCGAGCATTAACATTGCGGTGTTTATCCTCTCTCTCACTTGTCTGCAACTGAAAAATGAAACAATGCATGCAATGCAAATGCCATGATTGCCATTTTCTTTTTCTTTTCTTATGATGAATGTAATGCAAATGCCTGAATTTTTCTATGTCTGGCGAGTGCATGATTTTATGTAATGTATGACTTTATTTGCTTATTGCTCTTTTGGCTTTCCTCCTCTTCTTCTCTTTTTGCTCTTTTTATGAAGTGCAGGTATGCGAATCCAAAATTTTGGTGTTTGATGACATGTAATGCTCTTGTGTTTTGATGAAATGGCAGATGACATGCAATGGAAAACTTCTTCTTCTTTGCCTTTTTTCTATGAAATGTGAATATTGCTATTATGCGAAATAAAATGATGAATAACATGAAATGATGAATGACATGGGATGTTTTAGCTTTCTTTTCTTCTATGAGATGCAAGTATTGATGTGATGCAACTGTATTGCTTTGATGTTTGATGGGATGATGAATTTTTGGGTCTTTTTGCTTTATGGAATGCAAACATTACTATGATGTAGACGACACTGAATGTTTTTGTTTGTTTTTTTTTTTCTGGCATAGGGACTTCAGGATTCTTGAGTGATCAATTCAAGTGTCCTATCGTGATGACTATTTCGAATGTACATTCGACTTAGTCTCCTATTTAATTGAAAATGATTTTGTATTTTGAAAATTGATTTGATATCTGATGCAATGATGATGAATGCTTGGTTTGCTAGAAAGAAAACAGTAAATGAACACTTGGTGTGCTGATGCGAAAATAATAAATGAACACTTGGCGTGCTGATGCGAAAATAATAAATGAACACTTGGCGTGCTGACGCGAAAATAATAAATGAACACTTGGCGTGCTGAGAAAACGGTAAATGAACACTTGGCGTGCCGAGAAAACGGTAAATGAACACTTGGCATGCTGAGAAAACGGTGAATGAACACTTGGTGTGCCGAGAAAATGGTAAATGAACACTTGGCGTGCTGAGAAAACGGTAATGAACACTTGGCGTGCTGAGAAAACGGTAACGAACACTTGGCGTGCTGATTGGAAAATGGTAAATGAACACTTGGCGTGCTGAGAAAACGTTAAATGAACACTTGATGTGCTTTTAATGAACCACTTGGGACTCGAGGGCATTTGAACTCGGCCGGAAGGAGTGGATCGAACTCTAAAGCGAAAGAGCATTGAACTCGAATCAAGGAGCGATTGGGAATGAGATTTTGAGACTGACAAATCCAAGATTACTGACTTGAGAATTAGATTGAAGACTGACACTTGAAGCGCTGATTCTTTGAACTAGGCATGAGGATTAACATCTTGTGTTCGTCCACATTTTGCTTAGCAATGTAATGAATGACACATGTAATGCCATGATTGATGTCTTGAATATTATGGAATGCCTTTGTTCTTTTGTATTTGCTTATTCTTTGTAGTTTATGAAATGCAAATATTAACATAATGCTTTGGTGTTTAAATGCAAGTGTATGCGGTGATTGATGCTTTGATGAATGGAATGCTCCTGTTCTGACTTCTGCTTGTTTCTTTTTTGCTTCTTCTATGAAATGCAAACATTAATATGATGCAATGCTCTGATGTTTGATGCACTGATTTATGTTCTTTTTTCTTTTATGGAAATGCTAACATTAATATGATGCCGATGCAATGAAAAGATTTATGCTTTTTCTTCTTTACTATTTTCCTCTATGAAATGCAAGTATTAATATGGTGCAACTGATGTAACACCCCCTTTCTAAACCACTATTATTTAATATTTATATTATCAGAGTTTTCACAACTAAAGTCATTGAAGGGAAATGTCACATTCCAACGCTTTTTAAAACATCCAACTTGTAGTCAAATAACACGAAAAACAATAAAACATTAATATGATACGTAGCACATTAGTTTGGGGACGGCCCACAACACCTGTTTTAGTTTACAGCACCAAAATATAAATAACGTCTCCAACTTGTGGAAGAATCACTAAGTGTAATATTATACTTAGTACATCATAATTAAAAGTCTAAAGCATCACATGATAAATAAAAGACGACTACGCCTTCCCCCCGGTGCTACATATCGAGAAAGTGAGACACGACTACTAGTAGATGGGCATAAGGATGCCCTCACTCGCGAGTACTGCGCAGCGTTGCCACATAAGAGCAACATTCCAAGCGAGAATGGGTGAGTCTTTCATACAAATAATAATAGTTAGGATAGGCATTACATATTGGCAAGGCAACAAACACAACTAATTCACCACATCATCAACACATCATCAATAAATTCATTAACATTGGTATGATTTTTATGCATGTATGCAACATGCATGAGGATCCTTCATCACCACTATTTGCCTGGAGGGCACCCATCGCTTTGGACCGGAGTCCCACGCCGCTTGGGCGAAGCCTACACATCGCTTTATGCATATGCATCATGAGGCTCTATGTTAATGCACCACAAACACACATATTGCCACTACTTATTAGGCTCACCCTTTTTCAGTTAGTTACCCATCTCCATCTCTCCAACAATTAGCCTTGAGGGCTTCCCATCGCTTTTTGGACCGAAGTCCCACACCGTTTTCACACTCCGCTTAGTTACAATTTAATTTATACTCTTACGTTAATATTTTAGCTCACAATCACTCCGCAACACAAGAGTTGGACCAACTAACACCCTAGGGACCACAAGACACCTAGGAACCACACTAGGCGCCACTTGGCGCCACGGGGCAGCCACTTTGGCGCCCCACCGCAACCCACTCACACACCCCCATGCACAACCAGCTCAACCGGGCGCACTAGGCTGCCACATTTGGCGCCTGCACCCAAGACACACACGCACACGCACACGCCCTGCACAACTGGGCAGGCGCACACTGGACACGCAGGCAGCCACATTTGGCGCCTGCACCTCGCACAACACACACCGTCACACACACACTGTCATGGGCGCCATATTGCTAGGCAATTGGCGCCTAGGCCGTAGCCAACCCTTCCCATTTGCATCATTCCTTTAACACTTCAACAACACCAATTCCTCAAAATTATTCATACTTAATCCACACCATACTACTAACAATCATCACACCTTTCTTTGATTATTCTACGACTAACATGTTCACACTCCTCACTCTATTGGGGAGTTCTCACAAACAATTCACATACACAATTCAATTACATATACACATCCAGTCAGCAGCACTCATAACAATTTCAATTAGGCATTAAACACAACAACAAGAATGGTTTCACAGATACAGACAAGCATTCAACACTCTCAACACCTAGCCTACATACAACACAAATCCTAAAGAGTATTATATGCATAGAAAGAGTCCCCATACCTCGATAGAAACTTCCGGTGGTATCAACAAGAGCAGAGTATGCCGGTAGCGACAGTCCAACACTTAACGGGCACGAACAGGGTGTAAAGAGAGTGAAACACGGCGAGAGAAAAGGCTCCGATGTCAACTTCACCGAAACGAACAAAGGACTAGTGCTTCTTGAAGGTCTCGACGAGTAGAATCCAAATCACGGTGTCCGCTTTTTCCAACCAAGTCCGTGGTGGTCGGAAGGAGGAGAAAACTGTTCGGTTGGGGTTTTCGTCAGTGCAAAAGCGGTGCTTCAATCGATAAAGCGAGGATGGAAACAGAATCAGGCGCGAAATCCGAGTGGGAAGGTGAAGTTTGAGCGTCGTAGTGGAGAGAGCAAAGTGAGAACGCGATTGAGGAAGAAGGGGGTTTTCGTTGGTTTTTCTCCTGCGTTTCAGCGAGGAAGAAGAAGAAGGAATAGTGCCCGGGTTACTCTGGGGTGGGCCACGCGCATGGTAAGTAAGGTGAGCAGGGGGTGCGAATAGCAAAACAGGGGGTGTATGCGCATAAATATAGTAAAAACTCATTTTAATTCATTTTTAAATCTCGATTTCACAACAGATATTTTCTTACAACTCTATAAACTAAAATAACTTCCAAAATTATTCATACTTCGAATACTAATTCAAAAATAATTTTTTTTTTTAATTAAAAATAGGGGCGTTACAACTCTCCCCCACTTGGAATATTTTCGTCCTCGAAAATTTGACGCCAAAACCATGAAAACAATATTGAGCTTAAGTTCTCATACCTAACTTGATCCAGATCATGCCCCCTCTTACATCGTTACTTTTGTACCAAAACTCTAATCTTTACGTCTCACTACCATCTTCTCCCAATCTAGCATCGAGACACTACCAAGGGTTCATTATGGACATAAACTTGAAATACGGTTCAAGATAAATTCCTACTACACCTAGAAGGACACAACTATTGCAAGTCAAGATCATAAAATCAGAGTTCACGCATTGCACGCTGAGGACCATTAGGCACATAGGATAATACAAAGTGAAGTGCACATCATAAAATACACTCGACATTTAGAATCATTCTCATAGAAATCAAAGCATTAAAGACATGACAACACCTTAAAATAATTAACATGGCCATCCCATAAAGTTTCCAATAAAGGCATGATTTGGTATTCCTTGGCTCTTACGTTTGTACAACATTCTACTTAGTAAATGACATTAAAATTTGAAGAAAACAACACCTATTGGCTCAAGAAAACAACACTTCTAAATCTTGGGAACAAAGCAACATAAAGTTGAGAATACAAGAACATCTATTTTTAAAAAGCGGCAAGCGGCAGCGCTTTTTAAGAAAGCAAAGACACAATGACCCTTTTTTAAAAGGAGTAAAACAAACAAACAACAACCTTTTAAAAACAACACCATTTCACCCAACCCCACGCTAACTCCAATCCCCCGACTCATGACTCAAACATTAGACACCCGGTTTACTTCATACTCATATACTCAAACTCGTTCGGATATTACATCTAACACCTCCAACACATTGTCACGATTCATGTAATCACAACACATCAATTTGCCAATTCCGGCGAATCAAAAACACAAATCCAAAACAACCACACGCAATATCAACATCACCATCACAATTCATAACAACAACACGGTACATCAATTTGACACGAAACAACATCATGTTGCGAAATCATCAACAACAACATGAATCATCAATTAACACAAGAACAATCGATTATCGCATACATCTCGGTTCAATTCACAAAATTAGATAATTACTTCAAACTTTGTTAGCACACACTTAGCATAATTCAAGATACATAGATAAAATAACTTCCAAATATACTACTTGTTTAATAACTTATGCACCTTCACAAAGTGAAACACGCTCACCACATCACGTATTGAGAAAAATTTAGATAAGTGAAATAAATGAAACAAACCTAGGGTGAAGATGCTCCTTAACACATCCAAATAAAATAGTACTCAAAACAAAACCATTAGTTATTGTCGCCTCCTTCATCGGTGGTGAGTACTTGGGGTGATCATCCCTCCCACTCACGTAACCAATTAGTGAAGGTAATGAAATTACAACCTTTTCAAAATTACACATTTCACACTAAAAGGCTTTTAACGCAATCTAGAGTGCGAAGGCGTCGTCCACGACTCCCACTCTTTTGACACCGTTAAAATCCTTTTAACTACGCCTATCTCGATAAAATAACAACGACTTTGTATTACATAAATTTCATCGATTAAAAAGATTTGGCGACGTCAAATAAGGCCCACTAACAACGACTAACAAAATAACTTCACAAAGCACTTAGTTCACAGGTCACTTTGCTAAGTTGTATAAACACAATGCCTATTAAGAAATAATCAAATTAATCGCATATATGCGTCCAATGAAATAGTTAAAACAAGCCAAGGAATAGTTCAAAGCGGTTCAAAAATCTTTTTCTTTGGGTCATAAAGAAGTAAGTGAGACGTATTCTATTATAACCGTAGAAGATAAGATAGAATACTTAATACTACAACATTGATCAATTACGCATTGTCAAATACAATTAAAACACGAATACAAACATCAATGGTCTAACTTTAGAAGTTTCATACATAAAATTATGTTCGGGAAAGTTACTAACACCTCTAGGCCCCTATAAAGACGGAAACAAGATAACACCATGCATTAGAGCAAACGCTATTTCATATACTAGTGGGTTCACAGCACCCCAGTTTGAGAAAAATCAAGAAATCGAGTGAAACAAGGTAAGGTGAATGGAGCTGAAAATAGCATGTTAGTCCAGGAATGGCACCTAAAACAATTAGTGAAATAACTCCGCAAATCACTTAGCCTAGAGCATCAACATAAGTGATGAAAACACGTTATAAAAATGGATCTTATACAACTATTTTACAATAAATAAATACCTTTGAAAGCATCTGACAATAAGAGATAGGTTAATAGAAGTGCACAATTTTAATCTAAGTTTTCAAAACCACCTAGCGCAAATTACATATAATCTCACTGATGACAATAAAAGAAATTAGTAATTGTAACATTTAGGCGAGGAAATTATACTCATAGTAAATCACATTATCACAACATCACACATCCAAGAAAATCAAGAACATAGAGCAAGACAAAAATGTAGTCCACTTTTATAATTAGTGCATCTTGTTGTATTCAAAAGAAAAGAAAAAAAAATCAACGATTGTAGCATCCAACAAAGAGTTGATCATTTATAGTCATCAAAACATTGCATTGCCCTAAAACAAGTAACACGCCAATTCCATAAAACACTTAACAAAGAGTATCAATCAGTACAAAATAAAACATGTTCTATTAAAAGACTTTACACGAGCGATGTGCTAATTAAAATTGAGTTAAGTCGATTGAGCTAAATTCAAAACAGTTGAACATGTATGTTAACACCTAACAGTAAAATTTGAGGTTCAAAGAACAGTGAAGTTACAAAACAACAGACAAAGTACAGAGTTCACACAGAAAAGGCACGATAGACACTCAACACAATTGGTTAGTCTCACGTCTATATAAAAAAAATCAACAAACAAGGTATGCAACTCTTCTCAGAGTTCACACATCGAAAAGTACAATAAACAACACAAACAGTTCGGCTAGGATCGAATCAGCTAATGCACACAACAACTAGACACTTGGTCGGACAGACCAAACTTCAGCTCTGATACCACTAATGTAACACCCCCTTTCTAAACCACTATTATTTAATATTTATATTATCAGAGTTTTCACAACTAAAGTCATTGAAGGGAAATGTCACATTCCAACGCTTTTTAAAACATCCAACTTGTAGTCAAATAACACGAAAAACAATAAAACATTAATATGATACGCAGCACATTAGTTTGGGGACGGCCCACAACACCTGTTTTAGTTTACAGCACCAAAATATAAATAACGTCTCCAACGCAGCGGAAGAATCACTAAGTGTAATATTATACTTAGTACATCATAATTAAAAGTCTAAAGCATCACATGATAAATAAAAGACGACTACGCCCTTCCCCTGGTGCTACATATCAGAGCTGAGACACGACTACTAGTAGACAGGCATAAGGATGCCCTCACTCGCGAGTACCTGCAGCGTTGCCACATAAGAGCAACATTCCAAGCAGAATGGGTGAGTCTTTCATACAAATAATAATAGTTAGGATAGGCATTACATATTGGCAAGGCAACAAACACAACTAATTCACCACATCATCAACACATCATCAATAAATTCATTAACATTGGTATGATTTTTATGCATGTATGCAACATGCATGAGGATCCTTCATCACCACTATTTGCCTGGAGGGCACCCATCGCTTTGGACCGGAGTCCCACGTCGCTTTGGCCGAAGCCTACACATCGCTTTATGCATATGCATCATGAGGCTCTATGTTAATGCACCACAAACACACATATTGCCACTACTTATTAGGCTCACCCTTTTTCAGTTAGTTACCCATCTCCATCTCTCCAACAATTAGCCTTGAGGGCTTCCCATCGCTTTTTGGACCGAAGTCCCACACCGTTTTCACACTCCGCTTAGTTACAATTTAATTTATACTCTTACGTTAATATTTTAGCTCACAATCACTCCGCAACACAAGAGTTGGACCAACTAACACCCTAGGGACCACAAGACACCTAGGAACCACACTAGGCGCCACTTGGCGCCACGGGGCAGCCACTTTGGCGCCCCACCGCAACCCACTCACACACCCCCATGCACAACCAGCTCAACCGGGCGCACTAGGTCGCCACATTTGGCGCTCGCACCCAACACACTGCGCACACGCACACGCCCTGCACAACTGGGCGCACACAGACACGCAGGGCAGCCACATTTGGCGCCCTGTACCCTGCACAACACACACCGTCACACACACACTGTCATGGGCGCCATATTGCTAGGCAATTGGCGCCTAGGCCGTAGCCAACCCTTCCCATTTGCATCATTCCTTTAACACTTCAACAACACCAATTCCTCAAAATTATTCATACTTAATCCACACCATACTACTAACAATCATCACACCTTTCTTTGATTATTCTACGACTAACATGTTCACACTCCTCACTCTATTGGGGAGTTCTCACAAACAATTCACATACACAATTCAATTACATATACACATCCAGTCAGCAGCACTCATAACAATTTCAATTAGGCATTAAACACAACAACAAGAATGGTTTCACAGATACAGACAAGCATTCAACACTCTCAACACCTAGCCTACATACAACACAAATCCTAAAGAGTATTATATGCATAGAAAGAGTCCCCATACCTCGATAGAAACTTCCGGTGGTATCAACAAGAGCAGAGTATGCCGGTAGCGACAGTCCAACACTTAACTGCACGAACGAGTGGTGTAAAGAGAGTGAAACACGGCGAGAGAAAAGGCTCGATGTCAACTTCACCGAAGCGAACAAAGGACTAGTGCTGCTTGAAGGTCTCGACGAGTAGAATCCAAATACGGTGTCCGTTTTCCAACCAAGTCCGTGGTGGTCGGAAGGAGGAGAAAACCGTTCGGTTGGGGTTTTCGTTCGTGCAAAACGGTGCTTCAATCGATAAAGCGAGGATGAAAGGAAAGCAGAATCGGGCGCGAAATCCGAGTGGGAAGGTGAAGTTTGAGCGGCGGCGTGGAGAGAAAAAGTGAGAACGCGATTGAGGAAGAAGGGGGTTTTCGTTGGTTTTTCTCCTGCGTTTCAATGAGGAAGAAGAAGAAGGAATAGTGCAGGGTTACTCAGGGTGGGCCACGCGCATGGTAAGTAAGGTGAGCAGGGGTGCGAATAGCAAAACGGGGGTGTATGCGCATAAATATAGTGAAAACTCATTTTAATTCATTTTAAATCTCGATTTCACAGCAGATATTTTCTTACAACTCTATAAACTAAAATAACTTCCAAAATTATTCATACTTCGAATACTAATTCAAAAATAATTTTTTTTTTTTTTAATTAAAAATAGGGGCGTTACAACTGACGTGGACCGTTTTTTTTTTCTTTTTGCCATGTGATGAATGCGCAAAATGTGAAGATGCAAATGTAATGCTTTGATGCATATGCCATAATGAATAGATTGAAATGTCTAGATGCATGAGGTAAACATTTTTGTGATGATGAGATGTGAGACTTTGGATGCAAGGAATTGAGATGATTATTGACCATTCTGTTGAAAAAAAATGAATTTGATTCAAACTCCGGTGTTCTCAAGGTTTTTATTTACAAGCAAGCTCACTTGTTTTCTCTTCCTTCTAATGACGACTGAATCTTAGATATCGCATGACTAACATGTGTTCTCTCTTTTTGAAGCATTGTCTAGTAAGCATGCATAGGGGTGCAAATGTGAATGAATGAGTCAGTTAACTTTGAATTGGTTTAGGGCATGGACTTTTGTGGCAAGTGAAGGAATGCCAGACATGGTTATTGCCGAAGCTCATCAGGGATCAAGAGATACAAGATTGCCCTAATTCAGGTCTTTGATGAGTGAATAGCTTGCCCCTGTCTAGTGAGGACAACAACTAGGGGTGTAGACGATGATGAATTGGGAATGCTTCGGCTTTTGAAATGAAGGGTGGAGCAAAAGAGATTTTGTCTCAACCCATAAAGTTTGTTGTTGCCCCAGTCATAACAAGGACAAAGCTGCCCCAATTAGAATGACAAGGCCTTGTTTAGGATAGTGAGTTGAGAGATTGCCTCGGTGAGGTTTTATAGGAATGAATGAGGTGAAGGAATGGGAACACACTTGCCCCACTTTCGAATGACATTTCAAATGGTTTCTTTGAGTGAGGTTGTGAAAGGCGACAAAGTTATGGTGATGGTTATGAACTGAGGGTGATATATGAATGGGGTGGGCAATGAACAAACCTCCCCAAAGTTGAGTGGAGTGAGAGGTGAAGAGAACGCCCCCTAGTACACACTTTTGGTTATCTTTAAGAACAACTCAAATGCAATGAAAGTTTTGACTTTTTAGTATGGGGAGAGGCTCCACTTGGTGACCACTAGACCTTATTTTAATGCAACATGAATGCATCTTGGAGTGCAAGTCCTTCTCTTTTTTTTTTTTTACCAACTTTCTTTTTTGATTATTTTTATTTTTATTTTTTTTTGAGCAGCTTTCTTTTTTCTGCTCGTTTGTTTTTTCTTTTTGAGCAGACACATCGTAAATAGATAAACTCATTTGTCCTAAGATTAAAACTTGAGAAAACGAAAGCAATTAGTCATTGATCGGAATGGACTTTTTAGGGTTGTGATGTGGAGAAGGGGATGATTGAGCTTAATGAAGTGTTTGGGGTTGATGGGGAGGACGGGTCTTATTCGGTGTTGGCCGATGGTTAATGGTTTATGAAGGAAATAGTTATTAGGTTTGATGAGGTGTTTGAAGGTTTTATGAAAGAAGAGATGGTTAAACCCAATGAATTGAGGGCTCTTTTTGAAAGGGGAAATGATTGAACCCATTGAATTTGAGGGCCTCTCTGAAGGGGAGCTCTTATGCTTCATGGCAAAATGTATTGACTCTTAATTTATACTCCATTTGTTTTCCTTTCTTTGTTTTGGGATTCTTTTTTTTGAAACTTTGTTATTCCCCTCCTTTTGTGAATTTCCTTTCCTTTTGACTTGGATGAAAATGATATCCATCTTTGATGTGGAATTAACCCTCGTCTAGGGTGATGGGGATATCTTGGGCTTTTCTCGGCTTAAGATGGGTAACAAATGGTATTTTTGTGATTTTGAATCTTTGGCTTAAGAGGGGTAGGAAATGGACCTTCTGGGATTTTAGGTTTTTGAGGGTATGGAGAGATGACCAAATTTCATTTCAAATCCCGATTGCTTATTTCTGTAAGACTTAACTTTAGGAAAATAATTTATCTATCTTCATGTGTTTGCTCTTTTCTTTTCCCCCTTTTTTTTACCCTAATTTTGCCTGGACCGCTCTTTGCGAGTTTTCAATCCACCGGGCGCTTTTTTTTGCCTAGGCCGCCCTTTGCGGGTTTTCAACCTAGCGAGCTTATTTTATCTTTTTTATTTATTATATATATATTTTTTAGAAAGACTTGCACTAAAGGAATATGATACTGACAAGGAGAATTAGTGATCACAGAATTGCCCCCAGCATGAAGGACTTAAAGTGTTAGCGAGAATGAACCAAAAAAGTCAAGTTATGCACTGATGGGAGAGAATATGCGCTTTTAGGGGTGGACGGGGCGGGATTAGACTTGGATGGGGAATGATGATAAATGAAGGAAATTGACTGACTCAAACAAGAGAAACTGCACGTGGCATGCATACTTACTAGAGGAACGCTTCACAGGGAGTTAACATTGGTTAAAACATGATATAAAAACTTTTTGATGAACTGTTTCAGTCTTTTATCATGGAATGGATGAGGGGCAATGCCTTTTTTTTTGAAGGAAATACAAATGAGCTATTGATGTGAAAAACTGAGGGCCTTGGAACACCTTGGGTTTGCAAATGAGTGATGGTAAACTTTTCCAAAAAAGAAAGATTACTTTGCAAGAATATCTCGTCTCTCATCACAACATCTTTGTTGTATGCAATGCATGGATGAAAACATTATGATGTGTACATGATGAAAATGAGAGCATGTTCACTTGAAAAATGTGATTATTCTAAAAGTTTTTTCTTTTTGATGTTTTCTTTTTATGCAAGACGAAATATGAAATGCCAATGCATTTTTGGATGATGAATGATGCTTCTTTTCAAAATGATTTTTATAGAGGCAAGACAAGATATGAAATGTCGATGCCCCCTTTTCTTTTGAATGATGAAAGATGCAGGAATGATGTTTTTTCTAAATGATGATTTTTTTAGAGGCAAGGCAAAGTATGAAATGCCAATGCCCCTTCCTTTTTTGAAAGATGCATGTATGGAGGAATGATGTATTTGAACTAAAGTGATAAGGTTAAAGAAATGATGCATGAATGCTACATTTTGAATAAATTTGATGATGATTATGAATGAGATGCTTTCTTGTTTTCATCATTTTTTTTGTGCAATGAAATGCATGATCACAATGATTTCTTTGAATGGAAAGACATAATTTTTATTGAATGGAATTGCACGCAAAATGAGAGGTTAATGTATTATTTTTTCATGATGCGTGAAAGAGGAAAACAATAAGCATGAGACGCGCCCCTAATAAGACACGATTTTTTTGGATCTTTCGAGAAATTTTAGGGGAAAAAGCCTTAGTGAATGGAAACGCACACGTGCGGAGAATGCACTCCTGACAAGCCTTAATGGGATAGAAAAAAAATGCATGTATGAATTTTATCAAGTTTTTGTTTTATGCAATGCAAATGATGTCTTTATATGAAAATGATGGCGATAATGCGACTTGACATGCATGTGAAAAATAAGATGAAAACCTTTTTCCCGAGTTTGGTGACTGAAATTTTGGGAACATCACCTCATATAGCCCGGTAAAAGAAAAGACTATGATGATTTTTTTGAAAATTTTGCTTTTTGTAATGCAAGGATGTATGCAAATGATGATGATGTTCTATGGGCATGCAAGACAAATGAAAGAGTTTTTATTGGCAATGATTCAATGTTTTTTTTTTTTGAAAAATGCGGGCCGTACGTGGCTTCATATGGACCTAGTAAGGGAAAGGCTACAACTGCAGCTCTTTCTCTCTTTTTTTTGAAAAGAGTGAACCACATCTTTGCCAGTAGGGGACCCGTGAAAAGAAAGGCTACGACGGAAGCTCTTTCTCTATTTTTTTTGAAAAATCTCCTTCTCCTTTTTTAAAACATGCCTAGATTACAATGCAACACACAACTTGGTATGCCCTGTGTGTCCTACGAAGGGTGGGAATCCTAGGGTCTAAAGTCGACGAAAAGGGTAATCCTCCCATGTAGGTTCTGATCACTTCCTCACAATGACAAACCAAGAGCTAAAGTCTCTCTCATGATGACACCCACAATCGTAGAAAGCTACCGAGTGTGAGGTATCATGACAAAGCGCACTCTTGGGCGGAACTTTCATGAGAGCCATACAGACAAAAGTCTACGAATGGCCGTCACTAATCGTTCCCACTCTCCTAGGTTTTCGTTCAGACCTTGGGTTTTAGGCCCCACTCAAAACATAGTAAGCATAAGGTGTGAGTGTGTGTAGCGAGGACATAACGCCTAAAACTACCCACATATACCCTCACCTGCGAAGGAAAAAAACCAGAACAGTCCAGACAATAGCAAGCAATAACATGTCGTCTACCCTAGGGTTCAATATCAAATAAGCTAGCCTAGGGTTTCAACAACAATCACGTGCATTGCTTACCTCAAGAAACGGAGCCAAGAAGAAGGGACCATGATTGGGATTGGGGAGATGCATGAGGGTACTAAGTACATAGCAAAAATGAGGAAGGAAAAACAAACCTGGAAGAAGAGAAAACAAATGCACCTACATACAACATAATAAGAAAGAAAAGGAAACCGAAAGAGATAGAGGCAAACAAGGTATCCAAATCAAATCACAAACCACACATTTAATTAGTTAGGCTTGACCCACTTAAAAAAAGAAAAGTCCCCAGTGAAGTCGCCAGCTGTTGCACCCCGAAAAATCCGTCTTGGGTTTCTCGATGTACAACGTGGAAAATTTTTGAAGCCGCCACCAATATTTTAATTTTAAGACCAAAACATTGAAAAAAGGTCTTTTGAACAAGGCAGATGGTCTTTTGAAAAACTAGAGATATAGGTTCGGAATTCGATTACGTGTGAGGAAGGTATTAGCATCGACACGTCCTTTCTACCGAAAGGGAACCTTTAACTAAGTGTGTGGTTTTACGTTTGATTTGAAAAATACCTAGATTTGCCTATTTATTTCTTATTTAAAGATAAATGGGAAAACTTAATGAAAAATTTTATTTTTGGCGCTTGACGAGAATTGACTTCTCGCTCCTACGTATCTCCGGGTGTGATGGAGAATTCAAAGCTACGTAGTTCTCGTTTGTCAAGGTTTTTGTTTTTTTAATCTTTTTAATTGTGAAAATCGAGCTTTCATGATGATCAATTGAGCAAAGGCTCCAAGTGACCACCATTAGCACTCCATTGTTAATAATCATGCAAGCAAAGGCTTCGCAAGACTAGTAACAAAGTTTTTGATTTTAGTGGAAATCTTTAGGAAAATTAGGCATTCACGGCGATCAATTGAGCAAAGGCTCCAAGTGATCACCACTAGTACCTCATTGTTAATAATCATGCAAGCAAAGACTTCACAAGACTATTAACAACGTTTGATTTTAGAATAGGTATTCTAGGATTCTTGAACTGTACAACTCATTCGTCCTAGATCGCTGATTAACCTAGTTGTACAACCGGCCTAATCCCCTATTTATATTTTAGAAGAAAATATTTATTTATAAGTTTTGTTTAAGAGCAATTGATTTTTGAGAATTAGGTAAAAAACGAGAAAATGGGTGAAATAATAAAACAAGGTGTAATTAATAGCAAAGGGGATAGCGTAAACAGGGGGTGCGCTTGGTAAAGCCCAACTCGTTTTTTGTTGGGGCGCTGGCTTGTAGAAAAAAGTGAAAGTGGGCTTGGGGGTATGCTGATTAAAAAAAGAGGTGCAGATATAAATCACTTATTATTTTAGAAAAAGAAAAATTAAAAGAAAACTATGATAATGAACAAACTAAACCTAATCTTCTCACTTCATCTCCCTCCCCAGCGCCGCTTCGTTTTGCAGAGAGAGAGAGAGAGAGAGGGGGTGAGAGGGTGAGAGAGGATCTGAGAGAGAGGGACGATCGAGGGGGAGGTCGCGACGGCTACTAGGGGGATTCTGGTGGTAGTTTCCACCGTTGACGATGGTGGTTTGTGCGATGGAGGTTGTGGCGGCGTGTGGTGATTCGCGGCGGTGAGTTGATGGTTATTGTGGAGATGATGGTTTGGTGGTTGTTTCGGCCGGAGAGGGTAGTTTACGGTGGTGATGACGGTGACGGTGATCTGAGAAGGGCTCGCGACGGTGGGAGAAAAAGGGTGGCGCGGTGGTTGTGGTGTTGGTGTTGATGCGAGGAGGTGATGGAGGTGGGTGGTGGTTGTGGTGTTGGTGTTGATGCGGGGAGGGTGATGGAGGTGGGTGGTGGTTGTGGTTTTGGGGTTCTTGGGTTGTATTTCTGTGTGTGTTTTTTTACTGTTTCTCTTCCTTGTTGTCTGCCTGTGTTCTGTGTATTTTGTTTTTCTGTTTTTCTCCCCTCTGTTTTCGTTTTTCTTTGCTGTCTATGTGTGTGGGTTTTTAGTGTGTATATCTATCTGTGTGTGTGTGTTGTGTTTGTATGTGTATCTCTCTGTGTGTGTATTGTGTTTGTATGTGTATCTCTCTGCGTGTGTTGTGTTTGTATGTTTGGCTGAGTTTTTTTTGCTGTTTTTTTTTCTCCCCTCAATGTATCTGCGTGTGTGCAGAATTTATAGTGGGGTTTTTGTGGTGTAGGTGAGGTATTGAGCGGTGGATTACAACCCAATGGGGATGATTTACGAAGACCAAACAAACCACCAAGAGGTGGTGGTGGTCTTTCTTGCAAAAAGCAATTTTGTTTGTGCAAATTAGGAAAAATCCAAAGAGACAAGAAGAAGGAGGTTGGAGCTTGTAGCTCAAAATACCCATACGGCAGCAACAAACAACATCCTTGTTGTTCTATGTTTTTTGTTTGACTTCTTTTTCTTTTTTTGTTTTTTTGATGTGTAAAAAAAAAATGTAACTTTGTATTATTTTTAATAATAAAAAAAGATTTAGACAAGCTTAACTATTTGACTATTTTTGGTGTTTCTCTATTTGTTTATGACTACTAATGCAAATAACAATAATGATAACCACACAATAGTAATAATGCTAAATTACTAACGACTTTCGAAAGATACTCGCGGTTAGCGTAGTTCTCGTACGGCAAACACGCGCCTGATTGGCAACTTAAATACGCACTACGAGAATAAGTCTGTGCACACATATTTTTGAGCTCTTTTAAGAACGAGAAAAACACCCGTCAATATTGGGGTTTACAAAAATATTTTTTCTATTCAATTTTCGAAAAGTCGGACAAAATTGGGGTACGACAATGTGTACATGTGGATTTTTTTTCATAGGTGGACCAATAGGAGGAGAATTTTAGTGTGAGTCATTCAAAGAATTTATTCATGAATGTATTATATATAGATATAGATATAGATATAGATTTATTAAGTTTTCTCAATTGTTGGGTCTGTTTTAATACTAATGTAATAACAAATAATAGTTAAAATCTGCATTAATTGTATATGAACACATGTTACTATGATCCAAGAATTATGTGTAAATTTATTAATTTCACAAAGTTTCTGATCCCTTTTTTTTGCCCTATAAAAAAAGATAATTATATATTTGTTATGAAATATTATTATTGGATGTCCATTGCCTTTCACCTCCCACCATTATCTTGTGTAAGTGATATTTTATGAGAGACTACTCATTTGCCAATCCCTATCCTATAAATAGGGATCACCCTCATATGTAGAGACTTACACTTTGAAGAGCATAATGCAAAGACTATCTCATTCTCTTCTTCTCCCTTATTCATCTCTATTCACTTATATGATGTCTAGTATTTGTTCTTACTCAAGTTTTTGTTATTTTCATAAAACGTTATCAGCACGAAGCTCTACCATATGATTGATGGCATAATCATCTTGAGGATCTATTACAAGAATAAGTTTTCTTCTTGATCTATCTCACTACAAGAAAAGCTTGTTTTAGCCACAAGGTAATACGTATCAACACATATCCTTTATGACACATTATCCTCTTCTTGATCTAGGTTCCTCTTCCTCTTGTTATCCTTCTTCTCACTATCTTTTAATCATGATCTTTTGCTATCTTTTTATTTTTAATTTGATCCTGTTTATGTTTTATCCCTTTTTATGTTTTATCTCATTTTGCATTTATTTACCATTGTTGATGAAATTTTTGATATTATAGTTCCTGAAGAACAATAAATCCATTATCCAAGCATCCCTGAAGAATTGCACAAATAATTGTTTCTATGTATCATTGTTTATGATATAGTTCCTAAATAACTTGAAATTTAATATCCAAACAACTTTGAAGGATTGCTCATAGTATAGTTTTTTCTTGATAATCATTGAAGAAGTAGTGTGTTATAGTTCCTGAAGAACTAATGATTTGGTAATCTAGTATCCTTGTAGGATTGCATAAAGAATTGTTTTCTTTATCATTGTCTATGAAGATTTGTGATAGTTCTTGAAGAACTCAAAGAAAGAATAACTTAATTTTTTTAAAGCATCCCTGTAGGATTGCCCTAAGCATGATTATTTTTCGTCAATGTTTAAAATTTGTGGTATAGTTCTTAACGAACAATTGATTAGAAAGTATATTTTTCTTTTATTATCATATATGAAAGATGTGTGATCGAGTTCCCGAAGAACTCGACTTTTACACGATGATTGTAATCTATACGATCTATTTGACCTTAATATGTTTTGAAGAAAATGAAATCAAGAGAATTGACAAATAATTTATGTCTCAAATATTCTCATGAATTAGCAAAATGAGAAAATATTTTCAGAAAAATATTTTGAATCATGATTATATGATATGGTGATTGTAAAGAATACTCAGAAACCACTCAATGAATTGAAGTTCATTCCCAGAAGTGAATGACTCACATTATAATTTTGGTACAAGAAAAGTAGTGGTGATAACCATTGATGTTGTAAATGTTATAATGACCATTGATGTGGCAAATGTTATCATTATCCTATTTAAGTGTCATTTGTATCATTTGTGATTGTGACCTTTGTTATTCCTAATAGTGGTGTAGTATCTTACGGAAAAATTTAATGTTTCTTCTTTATTTTGCTTGGAATTCCAAATAAAAATGTTGCATGAAAAAGAGGGAATAAGAAGAATTGATTGTATGACTAGATCATAAAGAACTAGACACTTTTATGTTCAAAAGAATTTGTATATTTGCTATTGAGAGAGACTTTCTGTGCTCTTTATTTTGCCTTATTTTGAGTAGCAAATATAGTTTTCTACTGATATTTTGTTCTTCGAGAAATTGTATTTTATGTAGTTCTTAAAGTTTGATCTTTGTATGCATATAATATTTAATTTAGAGACTTAATTTTCTCATGCCCATCTTTTATCATATTTATTTTGTTTTAGGATAGAACGAGTATTTACACTAGCATCAATAATGGAGAAATGTGTTCCGCTGATAGTGGAACTACCCATATAATTTTAAAGAAAAAAAATATTCTCCTATTTAGTGAAGTGAGAAATCGGAGTTAGTACTATATCTGACTCTTCAAATATAATTGAAGGCTCCGGAAGAGGTAATATACTTTTATCCGGAGGAACACATTTACACATTGAGAATGCATTATATTTCTCTACGTCTCGTAGAAATTTATTAAGTTTCAAAGATATGCATATAAATGGATATCATTTTGAAACAATAGATGAATGAGATATTGAATATTTTTATATAACGAGACATACTTTGATAATTTTAAGTGTAGTGGAAAAGTTGTTTGTCATTTCCTCTGGTTTGTACTACACTTATATCTGTGCAATTGAAGCACATGTTGTACACAAGAAGTTTACAAATCATAAAAAAAATTGTTGTTTGGCATGACCGGTTGGGCCATCCCGGATTCTTAATGATGCGAAATATAATTGAAAACTCATGTGGTCATGAATTGAAGAACTAGAAGATTCTTCAATCAAACAAGAGAAGTTGATAATTAGATCATCACCAATAAAAATTGGAAGTGAATATCTCAAACTTTTAGAACAAATACATATGATGATATTTATGGGTCAATATACCCAATATGTGGACCATTTAGATATTTTATGATTTTAATTGATGCATCAATTAGATGGACACATATATTTTTCGTCAATTCACAACTGGAAGTTTGTGAGACTATTTGCTACTCTAACTTCACTAAGAGCTTATTTATCTAAATTTTCTAGAAAGCATTGACGAGTATTGAATGTCTATCAGAATTGATATTTGACATCACGTAGCATATGCTCATTCATAAAATGGTCTTGAAGAACCATTCTTTAGACGACTAAAGTTAATTATATTGTATGTCAAATACTTATGAGATAAGAACTTCTAATTTCTACTTGGGAACATGTAATTTTTTTTTTGACAATAGGAACATGTAATTTTACATGCTATAATATTGATTCGCATCAAGCCAACAAGTTATCACAACTCTTCCCCTTTAAATTTGGTTTTTGGTCACGAACTTAAAATTTCCCATCTTAGAATTTTTGGATGTGCAATGCACTATGATGGGTCCTAAAAGAATTTTTGAAATATATATTGGATATAAATCTCCATGTATAATATAGTATCATGAGCCAAAAATTGGAGACTTGTTTATAGTCTAGTTTGATGATTATCATTTGAAGAATTTGATTTCCCAACATTAGGGGGAGAGAATAAGCAGCTGTAAAAAAAAGAGATTAGTTGGAATAATTTATCATTATCTCATATTGATCCTCAAATTAAACAATGTGAACTAAAAGTTCAAAAGAAAATTCATTTGCAAAGCTTAGCAAATTATCTACCAAATGCATTCACTGATCCAAAAGGTGTGACCAAATCATATATATCAGCTGCTAATGCTCCAATAGAATGGATGTCCCTGTTGGACAATCTAATATTGCAAAAGAGTCTCAACCGCGCTTGAGGCGTGGTAGACCAATCGGTTCCAAAGATAAAAATCCTCGAACACAAAAGGAGCTAAAAAAAATGGTCCCATCGAGAATATAGAAACTCTAAAAGAGTATTAAGACATAATTGACAATACAGTTCCAGAAGAACTGATCAGGTACTTGAAAAGTTATGAAATTAATGAGATCTCAATGAATTATGTCAAGAATAAAATACAATGGAACCGAAACGAAGTCAGCGTTGACTATGTTTTTACTAAATATAGCGCTAAATGTGATAAATAATAGTGAGGATCATGAACCAAAGTCTACTAAAGATTGTATAAAATGTGAATTGGCCGAATTTAAAGATAAGCAGAATGAGAATAGTGAAATTGTGAGATACAAAGCTCGACATGTTGCTCAAGGGTGGATGTGAGTACTTTTCAGTACTTAATTAGCCTTGTAGTGCATGAAGAGCTCAATTTTCACAAAAATGAATATTACTACAGCTTATTTGTATGACTCGTTTGTTAGTCATAATTAATAACGATCCTCGAAGGATTTAATATTGCAATGCACACTTTTCGGATTTTGAGATGAATACCCACACTGAATCAATCCCTCCTTGAGATAATATAACTTGAACTCATATGGTAAAGGAGGGATACAAAAATGACATCACCTATCCATATAGTTTTATAAAAATATTTGGAAAATAATTTGCTATAACTGATGTTTATGTTGATGAGATAAATATTGTCAGAACTTCTGAAGAGCTTCCAAAAACTATAGACTGTTCAAAGAAATAGCTCTAGATGAATGACCTCAAATTATATCTGATGGATTTTGAGGTTGAACCTGTAGTTGACCTCTATATGGAAAATCCTAGAAGGATCCAAGATACAAAGAAATATCTTCAAATAAATTCTTTTGAAAAATAAAGTCTCATATTGATCTGCAGAAATTATTTATATTGAGTACATGAGTTGTGTGGCAAGCAAATAACAAATATCTTAGTCTTGAAGACAATAAAAGCATGCATGCATATCACAAACCAAAATGCATCAGAAAAGGGGTAAGATGGATATTTATGTTTGGCTACTGTAATGAATAAATCATTTTTATGTATGTTACACAAATTAACCATGCAGATATACAATATTTTTCTGATCTAGATCAAGTCAGATTACAAGTCAGCTATTATCTACATGTGGTGACACTAAATATCTTTATGGTCTACAAAACAATCTATGGTTCTTGCTTCTTCATTTTATTCAAATGCCAACAATTCAAGGAAGATGCTTTGAAGATAATACTGATCGCAAAGTTTCATTAATAGCGTGTGTTTTGTTGTCTCAGTGAGATGAAATACAACGGCCGCAATCTAATTCATTGCTGACCGTAGATTATAAGTTCGAGAGTAGACCATCGATTGCACTGTCAAATTAGACGACCCAACGGCTACGATTTAAGGCGAAGGTGACGTGTAATTAAAAATGTCTGCGTGGCTTTTTTAGATGCTTGCGTGGCTTTTATAGATGCCTGCGTGGCTTTTTCGGTTGGTGACATGGCTTTATTGACAATTGAGGTGTAAACTCTCAATTGTATATAATAAAGATAAAGATAAATATATATATATATATATATATATATATATATATATATATATATATATATGAGTCGGAAATTTATATTGACACAGTGTCAAATTTAGTGACTTACACCAACTAATAACTTTGTGTATATACTGATGAAATTTATCAATCTGACTGTTGAATAACATTGTTTTATGATTGTGATGATGTATATAAAATTTCATAAAATTTGGATACTCATAGGTGTGCTATCTAACAACTCACTTGTACTTATCTTTTAAACAACATATTAGCCATCAAAATAAAGTAGTGTGATGGAGTATCAAATGATTTTTTTTTGACAAAAAGTATCAAATGATTTTTGATTTGTATGAAATTTGATATATATGATCTTAAAGGTAGTATAATGTTATTCAACGGTCGGATTGATAAATTTTATTATATACACAAAGTTATTAATAGGTGTAAGTCGCTAAGTTTGACACCTAGTGTCAATATATCCTGACTGTGTGTGTGTGTGTGTATATATATATATTATAGGGGTACAAGGAGTACCGAAACCTGTAAAAATGTCTCACAGCATACAACATAAAACTGAAAAAGGACAAAAAATACGTAAGTATCTACTTTGAAATACACAAAAAGACCTCCACCCACAACTCATAATACAGACAGGGACCTACTCCAGTTTTTCTAGGAACCATCTCCAAGACGTACGAAACTTTAATCCTCTCTAGTGCACGAAAACCATTTGCGGGCGTGCTTGAAAAGATAGAGTTACTCTGCTCCTCCCAAACATATATAATCACATGCCAGATCAAAGCCAACCGCTGCTTGCACTTGGCCACGTAGCCAAACAAACAGAATAGAAGAAAGAATTGTGAGAGATCACTAGGTACAACCCAAACCCACCCCACCCATTTTGCAGTTGCATACCAGATCAACAGGGAAATTCGCAGGTGAGGAACAAGTGTATAGAAGACTCCTGATAATCAGAATAGGGGACACACATGGTAGCACTGACATCATTAATAACTCTCCTCCGAAACAAATTCTTCCTGGACGGGATCCTATCTAAAATCAGTTGCCAGGAGAAATAAATAGCCTTTGAGGGCTCCAAGCTCTTCTATAGTGGACGAAACACCAACTGGTTGTCCAAAAGGTCGGATAACCTATTTGGGTTCGCAGAAAGCAAGGCATACGCTAATCTAACTAAATAAACTTCATCAGATTGTCTCCTCCAAAACCACCCATCAGGCTCTGAAGAAAGCACGAGATGAGGTAGATTGAGTAAGAGTTCCTCCAAAAGACCCCCCTCCCAAGCAAAAACGTTTCTCCTCCAAGTCAGATCCCATACAGCTGACCCACCTCACAACTTGCCCTACATTGTGTTCCTTCTGGTTAGAAACTAAGAAGAGCCTTGGGAAAGAAATAGAAAGGGGATGTGTCCCCACCCACATGTCATGCTAGAAGGAAGTGGAGTTCCCATCACCCACCTTCCGAACCAGTGAATCTTGAAATCAATCATCCCCACTGTCTCTTGAACCCCTAGTATGTATATATCTCACCACCCTAAGAAACTTTAGTCGAAGCCCCACATTGCCTAATCTCGTCGCTCCCCCATGAACGGACACCATACTTCACCCGGAGAACTTCCTTCCAAAAGGAGGTTGTACTGCCCAAAAGCCTCCATCTCCATTTGCCTAACAAACTTAAGTTAAAAAGATTAAGGTTCTTGACCCCTAGGCCACCTTCACTTTCGTGCTTACACACCTCTGTCCACTTCACTTTCGTGCTTACACACCTCTGTCCACTTCACGCAAGCAATCTCCCTCCTCCCTTTGCCCCCCCCCCACCCACCACACAAAGGAACTCCCTTTGGATGCGTGCAACTGACTTGCACACTTAATTTGACATTTTCATAAAGGACAAGTAGAAGATAGGGATGTTACTTAGGACAGAACTAATTAAAATGATCCCGCCTACAAGGCTGAGTGGTACACCAATGAGAGAATTAATTGATTTTTCATCCTAGAAGTCGCCAATTAAATAATATTAGATACTGAGTTTAATATTATCCAAGTATATAATTAGTAAATATTCAGTAATAATTGTATAAGATACTGACTCTAATATTATCCAATAAAATTTAACTGTTAAATAATCAATAATAATTATTTAAGCGATAAAACAAAAAAAAACTAGAATAATAGATTGGTAGCCAAAAGAATAATAAATTGATAATTAAAATAATAAAAGTAAAAAGGGCATAATGATTCAATAAAAAAACCCTTTTGATAAGTTATAGAAAATCAAAGGTAAAAAATTAAGATTTAATAATTACCTAAAAATTGATCAAGTTGTCGATTATTCATTATTTATTTTACTGAATTACTGATTATTTATGCACATCAATAACATTATAATTTTTTCAAAAAAAAATAACATTATAATTTAAAATTAAAATTAATATATCTTTAAAAAAATTAAATTAAATTATTATAAAATAAAAATTAAATTTGAACTAAAATTGTAGGGTCCTCAAATTGAGGACCACTCCAAAAATAAGCGTATGCCATTTTTAAAGTGACAAACACATGGTATTATTTAGTAAAAGGCGAAAGAATAGTTCGCTTTGTGTCTATCACACGGCTCCGTGGTTTGATCCAGTGGTGCTCCTTCCTTTTATATTAACATTATCTTGCTACCTCTTTGTATCTAACCGGTGTGGGCTTTTTTGAATAGTAACACTTCCTTTCTTTGCATTCCAACACTCTAGCGTTTGTTCTATACTATCGAATCAGGATTGATATTCAGTGTTATTGCCATCTTCTTCTAGATGTTGGTGGGAAATTTTCTAGATTAAGGCCTGTATGGTTCAAAATGGAATGGAATAAAGAAAATTTCATTTCCATTCCTTTATGTTAGACACTGAAATGAATGCCTCTTTACGCAATTAAGTGGTCATATCATATGATTTCTCTTTGAAATACTAAACATTATAGAAACAAAATGAACTCAAAGGATCTCAAATATACTTGATATGTATTTGGTTCGACTTCATAACGATTCAACATGACAACATTGCAAACCTAATTCCTTCATCATTTAACCATCATCTAAGTACAAGTTTCAAATAGAAAACTGTTAGATAGTTGTTAATTCTGTTTTGTAATAAGGTATCCTGTTATAGTTGGTTAAGTCAGTTAGCTATTGGTGTTTGTATAAAAAATTTGATTGAACAATAACAGAACGGTAGTCCATATACCTGATGTACAAAGGAAGAAGTTGGATGATAAAAGTATGAAGTGTGTCTTCTTAGGTGTTAGTGAGGAATCTAAAGTCCTTAGATTCTATGAACCTAATGCCAAGAAGATCACCATCAGCATAGATGTATTCTTCTCAGAATCTAAAGCATGGAATTGTGGAAATACAAGTGGCGAAAGTGAGAATGTTGTGATTGAGTACATTGATGATGAGGAGGAAGAAACATTAAATGTGACTGTTGAAGTCATTGATACTGCAGAACAAGATAAGGATGGGGGAAATGCTGCAGAGACAAAACCCACAGGCAACACAAAAGCAATGATATCTGTGGCAAATCAACGAAGGATCAGGCACACTCTTTCTTAGAATGTGGTTTAGGCCTAACTCAACCCCACAAAACCGGCTTGTAAGGTGAGGGATGCCACCCACTTATAAACTCTTTTTCAGGCCATATCTCATCCGATGTGGGACTCTTAACACACCCCCCTCACGCCCAGGACTGGACAACTGGAGCGTGACCCGAGTGGCCCGATAGCGGGTGACCCAACAGATCTTGGATTGGCTCTGATACCATCTTAGAATGTGGTTTAGGCCTAACTCAACCCCACAAAACCGGCTTGTAAGGTGAGGGATGCCACCCACTTATAAACTCTTTTTCAGGCCATATCTCATCCGATGTGGGACTCTTAACACTCTTGCTTGGCTAGATGACTATTATACTAATGAAGATGTAGAAATGTTGAGCCTTTCCATCTTTACACGAGCAGAAGATCTTCTCACTTATGAAGAACCGTCAAACACGAGGTGTGGAAGCAGGCAATGCACACTGAGATTAAGTCTATTGAAAGGAATGTCACGTGGGAATAGACTATAATGAGTTCTCTCCTCCCGTAGCTAGATGGGACACTATTAGAAGAATTCTATCATTGGCACTGTCTTTAAATATGATGTGAATATTGTTGAGCAACCCCTAGGCTATGTAAAGAAGGGAGAAAAAACACATGGTGTATAGGTTGAAAAAGGCATTGTATCGCTTGAAACAAGCTCCACGGCCTTGGTATAGCAAGACAACATCCTACTTTTTCAACGAAGGATTTGAGAAGTATCATTATGAGCACACTTTGTTTTTGGAGAATGGAGAGAAGGGCAACATTTTGATAGTTAGCCTCTATGTGGATGATTTGCTTTACATAGGTAATTACAACAAGTTTTTTTTTGAAGAATTCAAGCAATCTATGCAAAGGGAGTTTGATATGACGGACTTGGGAAATATGAGATTCTTCCTAGGTATTGAAGTTAAACAGAATGTCCAAGGAGTTTTCATATGTCAAAGGAAGTATGCTAAAGAGATTCTAGCAAGGTTTGACATGGAAAACAACAGTACTATGAGCAGTGTTATTGTGCTAGGGGACAACTATCCAAGCATGAAGAAAGAAATCTAGTGGGTGGCACTAAATACAAGCAAATTGTTGGTAGCCTTACCATACAGGAGCTCTCAACCCATGTCACAATGGCACTACTACACTTCAAACCCAGCTCACTGTGATGATAATAACACTATTACTTAACACACTCATCGAGCCTATTACTGTTGTTCACAATGATGGTTTTGAAGACACGGTTACTGAACAAAGAAGATCCACCAGAGAAAGACATCAACCAGGCTATCTATCTGAATATATACGTGGTCTTTCATCATCCTCCAAAGCTACATCATCCTCAAGTAAACCATATCCAATCCAAGACTTTCACTCTTTATCTCATCTATGTATAGCACATAAATCTTTTTCTGCTTCTTTAACTTCTGTCATAGAACCACAGTCATATAAAGATGCTTGTAGGGACACTTCTTGGATTGAGGCCATGAATAAAGAACTCATGGCACTAGAAACTAATGGAACTTGGGATTTGGTTGATTTTCTAATGAATATCAAACCTATTAGCATTAAATGGGTTTATAAAGTGAAACATAGAGTTGATGGCCCAATAGAAAGATACAAGGCTAGCTTAGTAGCAAAAGGCTACAATCAAGTGGAGGGTCTAGAGTATTTTGATACTTTTAGTCCTGTGGAAAAACTCACCACTGTGAGGACTTTGCTAGCTGTTACATCAATGAAGAATTGGACCTTACATCAATTAGGTGTAGAACATGCATTCTTGCATGGAGATCTTGATGAAGATGTTTATATGGAAGTTCCTAAAGGGGTGAAATGTACCAAAGGGAATCAAGTTTTTAAGCTTAGAAAATCTTTGTATAGTTTGAAGCAACCAAGTCGAAAGTCGTATGAAAAACTCACTCATTCGTTGATTGATAGGGGTACAAACAGTCCACCTCAGATCACTCTCTGTTCACCTTGAGCAAAGATGATAATTTTACTGCTCTCATTATATATGTTGATGATGTTATACTTCTTTGGAAATTTTCTACCCGAGTTTAGTAGGATCAAACAAATTCGGACCAATCCTTTAAGATTAAGGATTTGGGAGCAATACTTCTTGGGTTTGGAAGTATCTCAAACAAAACATGGCCTTTCAATCGACAAAGGAAGTATTGCATGGATCTTCTCACTTTGAAGTAGGTTATTTGGGGTCAAAACCAGTTTCAACACCCCTAGATTCAAATGTTAAGCTACATCAAGATGATGGAGAGGCTTACAAGGATGTGAGGTCATATAGAAGATTGATTGAAAGGTGTTGTATTTAACCAATACCGGACGACATAACATTTGTTGTGTAACAATTAAGTCGATTACATTAACTCTATTCTTCGTGATTCATTATAATGCGGCTTCTTTGGGTGTTAAGGTACTTGAAGAATAGTCCTGGTAGATCGAGGAATTGTTTTTCCCGAGAGATTATGTGATACAACTTTCTCGGTTTCTTCGATCTTGATTGGGCAAATTGCCTAGATACAAGGAAGTCAATTATAAGGTATTGTTTCTTTCTAGGCTCATCATTAATTTCATGGAGGACAAAGAAGCAACAAACTGTGTCAACGCCCTCATCTCAAGCCGAGTACAGAGCCCTCTTAATAAAGAACATGTGAACCGCAATGGATACGGTTTACGCTTGATGATCTTAGGGTCAAATGTGACCGTACTCCAGCCTTGTAATGTGGTAATCAAAGTTCTATTCATATAGTAAACAACCCTGTTTTTCATGAGAGGACAAAGCACCTAGAAATAGACTTCCATTTTGTTAGAGAAAAGCTCCAAGAAGGTGTGTTGAAGCTTCTGAAGGGCAGTTAGCAGATTTTTTTACCAAAGCATTGGCTTCTGCCAATTTTTTCCTTTTCTGTCCAAGCTTGAAGTGATCAATATATATCATGTTCAAGCTTGTGGGAGGCTATAAAAGTCAACAACTGATGACTCAGCATTGACCGAAGATGACTTGGCAACAGTCAGCATTGTGGATGTCAAGCAAAAAGCAAGTGAAGGTGAAAAGAAAGAAGCTCACGATGAAGAAACCTCAACATAGAGAAATATCTTCACTAAGATTTCCTCACTCACTCTCTCATTTCGGTTGCTGAAGGTTTACCCTAGATTTCGTTTCTAGATTTTTCTGTTGTAATTCCATTCTCTGGTTTGTGCTCTAGTGTGGTGCATCATGTAGCACCTCTGTTTGCTATATATTGAACAGTGTAATCGTTTCTTTATCATCGAATAACACACTTTCAATCATCATTTCATTTCCAATATTCTCAGCTCAATTGAGCTTTTAGCTATGAAATTCATTAAGTTTATGAGTTTTTACTTTTTAGCCTTTAACAGCAACTCTATTTATATTCCTTCTCACAAGTATGCCTCAAGATTATATTTTCTTTACATTTTGTTTTTGACATTTAGTGTTGTTGATCAGAAAGAAACGGGAAAACATCATCTTCATTGATTCATCAATTTAGTGTGAAAATTACTTCAACTAAATGGGTAGGTATTAGAAGTTTTTGCAATTCTCAAATTTTGTTCTATGGAAAGTCCATGAATTAGGTGTTTAGTATACTATATTAAGTCTCTAGGATAGTAGTTCGTTTTGATTTTCTTTTCATGCAGCGTATCGATAAAGGAAGGTAAATGTCTTACATTAGCTGCATGTTTTGACTTTGCCTTTTCACTTTGCATATTTCTTAAGATTTTCATGTTGCATTTGTTATTATTAACTCATTTTATTTTTGACGGGTAATGGCTTAAGTAGTTTTTTAGCCTTTTTTCAAATCTAGAGACAAATTTATGAAATCCGCAATTCTCATGTTGGTCATGTCTTAGATCCTCTGGATTGTTGCTCACACTCTGAATTTATTTGGAGCTCTTTTCAAGATCATATTTTTATTTATCCTTTTCATTGTGATATTTTTCTCTGCTAAGGGATTTAATTGTTTCTGCAGTTGCAATTTTCTACATATCTCAAACCTTGCAGTTTTACTTCTCTCCTTTTATTCTTATTTGTTATTTAGGTAATAAATCTGTTTGCTAATGTTTACTCTATCATACCCTTTGAATTATGTCTCCAACAATGACCACATTATTTCATATAAATCAAAGGGAGAGCTAATCAGAATAAACAAACTGTAAGTAAAAATATTACCATCTCTCCATCAATCAATTGTTATGAGCTTATATAATGAAACAACATGAAACAAGGTCCGAAAGAATGTTTTTTACAAACTGGAGAAGGGGCACTGGTAGAGGAATTCAGTCCCTGCTGAGATCAATATTCAACAAGCAGTGGTAAAGGAAGAATTTGACCTATAAATCAACATGAAACAAATTGGGGTGGTAGATATGATGTAGTCGTTGAAAGTAGATGAAATAACATTGTTGGTTACATTGGCAATTTTCAACGACATGAATACGCCGACTCGATCCTAAGTTTGAATTCAGGTATGTTTGGGGTGATAGTTTGTGGTAATTATTTGTCATTTTGTCTAAATTAACTATAGTTTGTGGATATTTAAAAATCTTTCATTTGGTATTTTCAACACTAAAAGTAAATGCGTATATTAGTTACCTGAAAGTAGGAGAAAAATCATTATTATAGGAAAACTTACTTTGAGAAAGATAGGCATGAACCAATAAAAATCTAAATTGCGAGTACCAAATGCATAACTGGGTGAACGGTCATGATAATAAAGGAAAGGCTAAATACTAATTTTGGTCCTTTATCTTTGCTCTAAGTTTCACTTAAGTCCTTTATCTTTTTTTTTTTGGTTCGTTTTGGTCCTTTATCTTTCATTTTTGTGTCAGTTTGATCATTTATCTTTATTTTGTTTCATTTTGGTCCTTTATTTTTCATTTATTGTTTCATTTTGGTCCTCTTAAACAAAAATAAAAAAATGAAGAACACTATGAATGTGCTCAAGAACACCAAGAACACTTTGATTTCTTGTTTCTTGAATAACTCATGCAAAATGCGACCAAAATGTTCTTTTTAAGAGGACCAAAATGAAACAATAGATGAAAGATAAAAGACCAAAATGAAACAAAATAAAGATAAAGGACCAAACTGACACAAAAATGAAAGATAAAGGACCAAAACGAACCAAAAAAAAGATAAAGGACCAAAGTGAAACTTAGAGCAAAGATAAAGGACCAAAAGTGGTATTTTGCCTAAAGGAAATATAAGTGATGGATGATTCAGTCCCAAGTATGTAGTTTGAAATAGGTAAGTTATGGAAGAAGTTTGAAGCAAGATATTGTGACCGACGACTCATATTAGAATCATTACTCTTTTATTACTCTCTTATGAACCATTTTTCTATGTTTGAAGGATATATTACACTAATAACTTGATAGAGAGTGCCAAAATATCTTTTTAAACACTATTATACTTCAGAGCATCTAATATCTATATATACAAAAACATCACTATTGAACTTCTAAAATTAGCCCTCACCTTTAATTGACACATCTACTAACTAATACAAGGCCAAAGGGTACTAATGTCATTTTATGTACCAAACTTTTAACTTTTTCCAACTTTTCACTTTTCCCAATTTCACTTTTCCCAACCACTTCTCTCTCTTTCTCTTTCACTTTTCTCAATTTCACTTTTCCCAACTATCTCACAAATCTATTATTATTATTATTATTATTATTTATCTAATCTAATATCTTCTAATATCTATTTATACTTAAAATTTCATCTTTAGCCTTTCACTTTATTTGACATTTAGATAGCTTAATTTAATGAGAAAAGATACAATGGTAATTGGACTAAAAAATTTAAATCTTTTTCACACATATCCATACTCACATGTTGGTACCACTTTCTTTCACATCCATATTTAATCTAAATATAAATATTTGTTCCATATATTTTTAAAACTACTATAAATCTATTATATAAAAAGCACGGGATTAATATTTGTCATTGATAAACCTACTACCTATATTTTACTATCTACTATAATCTACTAATCAACTAAAATAATCAATTGAAACTATCCCATAATTGTAATGATATATAAAAAACACGGGATAACTGCACCGATATATAAAAAAAAAATACAAGATTTATATTTCTCATTGAAAATTATAATTTTTGAAGACTAATATAAACCTACTATCTAAAAAACAAGAAAATTTAATGAGAATTTAAACTACTGATTAGTATTTAAAACAAATATTTTTTATTGATAATCTACTATCTTTCTTTTACTATCTACTGTAATCTACTAATCAACTAAAATAATCAATTGAAACTATGAGATAGTAGCACTGATATATAAAAAAAACACGGGATAACTGCACTGTTATATATAAAACACGGGATTAATATTTGTCATTGATAATTAAAGTTTTTGAATACTAATACAAACCTACTATCTAAATAGCAAGAAGACTTATTACTATTTAAACTACTGATTAATATTTAAAACAAATATTTCTTATTGATAATCTACTATCTATCTTTTACTATCTACTATAATCTACTAATCAACAAAAATAATCAAATGAAACTACGAGATAAGCTGACCTTTGATATATAAAATAAACACGGGATAATTTGCATCGATATATAAAAACACGGGATTAATATTTGTCTTTGAAAATTATAAGGTTCGAAGACTACTATAAACCTACTATCCAAAAAAACAAGAAGATTTGATGACTATTTAAACTACTGAATAATATTTAAAACACACGTGATAGACATTTGTCACTAATATCTAAGAAATGACAAATAATTGTCGCTGATATATAAAAAACACGAGATAAATATTATTTTTTATTTATAATCTACTATCTATTATAATATACTAATCAACTAAAATAATCAGCTGAAACTATGAGATAACTGCACTGATATATAAAAAATACGAGATAACTGCAATGATGCATCGATATATAAAAAACACGGGATAACAACACTGATATATTAAAAAACACGGGATAACTGCACAGATTATTTTTAAAAGATACTTTATATTTTTATATTTTAATATTTATCTATTTTTTATTTGAGATTCCTTTTTTATTTCCTTAAATTTTTCTTTATTTTCACAAAGTAATGTTTGCACTATTTAAATTTTGTCTAAGTTCATTCATAAAATGAACACGACAGCACTCGTGCATACGTATGCACGGGTATCCTACTAGTGGTATAAGAAAGTATAATCAAGAACTATAACACAAGAAAAATTTAACTAAACTCCACTCCTTTTATTTAGTATAGCTGAAAGGAATAGACATTCATCAGTGAAAGGTACTCCAACAAGCTAGCCAAAACATAACAACAGAGGATGCATTCATCTCATACAAAAGAAGTTGGAGATCCTACAACAAAATTCAATTTTAGTATTCGGAAACAACATCAAAGAAATGCAATGAGAATGGAATAAACCACTTATATGGCAATAAATGGACAAGTAAAACAGATATAGACTTTTTCATTTCTACACTGGGAGAGTAAAACAAGTAATTAGTAACAATTTAATGTAATGCAGAGCAGGTAATATAGATAGATTAATTAACTTACTGGGAGCAATAGTAATTATACGAGAAAGATATTGTCTTTGATGACTTAATTTTGAATTCTATGGTAGTGGAAGAATTGTTGAGGCAAAATCCCTAATAAAGTTTTGATGTTCAACAAACCTCAAGGATGAGAAGCTTAAGGTTTCTGATCATATGTATTACTAATGTTCTTGTTGAGTGTTTTATAAAGAACAAGACTTCAAATTATTCTCAACAAGATACTTGCTTATGAGAAGCATCAATTCTAAGAGAAAACAGAAGAGAAACATTGCCTCCACTACTAGAAAGGAAACTTTCTTAAGCATAAAGGATTAAAGTCAAGAACCACTTGGAAATCTTGGAAGAATTCTGCTTGAGAAGATTCATCAAGTGAAAGGGCAATATGAGAAGAACATCTAAGAAGATCAAGCATGAGAAGAGTCATGACAAAGAAAATTGAAGAAGATGAAATGCAATATCAAGCTAAGAAGAGTCACGATCCCAAGAAGGGTCATGATCATATGAATCATGTTAAGAAGAGTCATGGATCTGAGAAGGGTCATGACAAGAAGAGTCATCATCCTTAAAGTACTGCATCAACATGAGAAGATTCATCTTGAGAAGCATCATCTTCAACTTAACAAGTCATGAGAAGAATCACAGTGAGAAGGGTCACTATGAGAAGGGTCACTATGAGAAGGGTGATGGCAGTGTGAATGCCCCAGTTTCTCTAAGCGAAGAAACACGAAAGCGGCGATTCAGTAGCGTCTTGCAACGGCTCCAAACGGCTAGCTGTTGATGCAACGGCTCTACTTCTTGGACCAGGAGTTAAAGGGCTACAACAACTCTATATAACAACAGCTCTACTCTTCATTGATCTTCAAGAGAGTGAATTAAACTTTGAGCTATCAACCTTCTCACACATTCAAGTTTTCTCTTTTCCATACTCAGCTACTTTTAAACTAAAATGGATTCATCTTTCTCTGAGTATGTATTAAGTCTTGTGTTGTAAATCATGCATGTATATCCTATATATGTCAACCAAGCTCTAAGTAATCCCAAAACCCTTGTAATCAAAGAACCTTGAATAGGGAACCTTCTCAAGTAGTATGTGTTGCTATAGGACTTGAGAAGTGAGTGCTTTTGTGTTAAAAGCAGGCTAATAGCTTTGGAGAAGTCTATTAGTGGAGTATACAGTAGGTAGAGATGTGAGAAGAAAACTACCAAGAGCTTTCAACTTGTGTGAAGTGTGAAAGGGTGTAAACTATTTGGAAAATAGTGGAAAATCTCACTGGGTGTAAGGAGTGGAGTAGCCCATGTTATTGTTGGGTGAACCACTATAAATTCATGTGTTATTTACTGCTTTAAGTACTTAGTTTACGGTTTTAGAAAAACTCCTCTTGAGGAGAGATTTTTGAAAACCTGAGAAGAGTTAATTCTGACCCTTCTCAGCTACAACTAGAACAAGAGTTTTTCCACCCTTCTCAGAACTTTTCTCAATTTTAGTATTTGGAAACATCAAAGAAGTGCAATTTCTATGGAATAAACCACTTATATGGCAATAAATGGATAAGTAAAAAAGATATAGACTTTTTCATTTCAACACTGGGAAAGTAAAACAAGTAATTAGTAAATATTTAATGTAATGCAGAGTAGGTAATATAGATAGATTTATTAACATACTGGAAGCAATAGTAATTATACGAGTAATAATATATTGCATTTGATGACTTAATTTTAAATTCTATCTATAGGCAAATTTGAGTTGTTACTGTGTTATATTAATAGTTAGTGTGCTTAACAACTCAAAGTACATTTTGAAGACAAACTTATAGTCATTAGCACCAAAACTATGAATCAATAACTCTATTTATAATTTTGAACAATAGATTGATTGTTAGTGCTATTATTAGGTAAGTTTCAAGCATTCTATTGTTCAATAAAGCGCGAACCATAGCCCCAAAAGAAATAGTCATAAGTCCAACTCTTCCATTCACATCTTTAATTAATTATTCTTCCATTTTAATATTCAAAACGCATTCAACGATGATTCAATTAAACCACAAAAAAGATAGAAAAAAAAGAGTATGAAAGAAGAAAAGTACCTTATTTTCATTCATCCACTCTAGAGCATTGAGGCATGTATACTCAGCACTCCCGACACATGAAGATTCTGAGTATCAAAGCGTTCAAGAACCTAGAGTAGATTTCTCTCCAAGAGGGTATTAGTAATATTGAGCCTATGAAGCTACAAAAAGCTGTGAAGAATCCTATCCCCATACTAATGTATAATGCTTCTAAAAATACCGAACTATCATCTTCTACATGTATTGGTGGACTTTGATGCTCTGTTGGCTCTTCTCCTGGACATTTTCTATCTAGTGGTTTCCCACAAAGATTAGAATTTCCTTCGAAATGCAAAGGATCAAAGCTCTGCAGCTGCGTTCCAATTGGAATTTTTCCATAGACATTGATGCTCTGTTGGCTCTTCTCCTGGACATTTTCTATCTTGATAAATTTAAGGAAATCAATCCAAATAAGTTTTCAATGTAATTTCCCCTGTAAGATGATTGCTTGAGAGATCAATGCTTTTTAAAAATACATCTGCATTTTTGAAATCATGCTCTACACCTTTCCACATCAAGAATAAGAGTGGGTTCAACCTTTTTATACCATACCATATCGGATAAAAATAAAGTTCGTCATACCAACTGTCTCTTGGGCTCATGGTGTTCTCAGCCATTGAAGTAAATTTTGTAACACAAAGAGGGATTCTTCCTGTTAAGTTATTTAGAGACAGATCCAAGACATGAAGTTCTCTCAAATAACAGAGATTTGGAGGTATACTTCCATAGAAGTTGTTGAATCTGAAGACTTATGAGTCGAAGGTGTAAGCTCTCTCCAATCCATAAGGGAATCAGACCATAGAACTTATTTTCACCAAGATCCAACCAAACCAAATTGTTTGAGAAGTTTTTCAAGGAGGAAGGTAGTTGTCCATTCAAACTATTATTTCTTAATATCAAAACCTCTATACGAGTAAGGGCACCCATTGAGGACGAAATCTTTCCCTTCAACTTGTTATTGCTCAAGTCAACAAACCGTAACACAGTTAGATTATTTCAACATTCAGGCAACTCACCCGGTAATCGATTGTTTGATAAATCTAAAACTTCTAAATCGCTGATCTCAGTGTTGCTGCATCCAAAGGAAACTAAATCTGAAAATTTGTTATTAGATAGATGCAGTACTCTTGCTTGAGATAAGAATGGCGCAACATGACCTTCAAGTTGATTTGAACTCAAATCTATTGCAGCTTCGTAAGTAAGACTGAGTTCCAAATTTGGAATCTTACCGATGAGATTGTTGTTTGAAACATTCAAAAAATCAAACATTTGTAATTTCCCCAAAACCAAAGAGGTATTGGACTTGGATCCAGATTATTACCAACATTTGAAATGTCGAGAGCGACTAAGTTGTTTTGAGTGTGGAGCCAATTAGGAAATATTGGATTAAGATTGGAAGATGATAGATCCAAAGATTGCAATTGGAAAGGAGGAATCCAGTCATCACTAACCTTTACCGTGAGTGAGTTATGAGACAAGTCCAGGACTACTAATTTGGAAAGGTTAGTGAAATGGTACTCAGAGACATAACCTTCAAATGAATTTCCACCTATGATTAAATTCTGTAACTCCGTTAAAGATCCGATGCTTGTGGGTATATTTCCAACTAATTGATTTCCAGTAAGCCTTTTTTTTAGATAAGCCATTTGATGTATTAATGATACTAAGAAAACTGGCACACAAGATGTGCACCACCCCTTACACCTAGGGGCCTCGTTAAAACCTCAGGGCCAAAACCCATTGGGAAAAAGACCTGGGAAGGAAGGAAAAGAGTACCCGACTACAAAATACAACGTCAAAAATTAATGAGATTACAGTGAGGAAAAACAACCCAACGGGCAAGCATGCCAATCTGACCATTCAACCCGACACTTTCTCCCCTTCCGTGCTTTAAACTAGCTCCAAGCACAAAATTTGACTCTTGTGATTAGCTTCGCTGTAGTAGCTAACTCCCCTTGGAAAACGATCTTATTCCTTGCCAACCAAAGCGTCCAAATGACCGCTAGCCAAATTAAATGTTTAACTCCTTTGACATTCTTTCCCCTAACCAGTTTGTCGAATTCTTGAAAGTGTGTAATAACGTCTCTATAATCTTCGAAAGACTACCCCATCCAAGAAGTAATTTGTTGCCACACAACTCGGGCGACATCACATTCAATAAATAAATGCGATACCGTCTCATCTTCTTTGAAACACATCACACAGCTGCGGTCTCTTTGCGATTGTAAAATACCACGCCTAAATAAAGCATCCCGTGTTGCCACTTTGTCCAATAGAGCACGCCATGCAAATATTAAAGCCTTCGAAGGCGCATCATTCTTCCATAATTTTTTACAAGCTTCAGCCACCCCATCCCCCAGCTGACCCCGCGGACCTGCAGAACAATTAATCAACCAGCTATAGCATTTCCGGACCGAAAAACCAGCAACAACATTAGGCAAAAAGTTCCAGCAGTCATCGGTCTGCTGTATTAAAGCAGTGGACCGAAGCATATCCTGCAGAATTTCGAAATTCTGCAGCTCCTCCGGCAGAATTTCAGCAGCCCAGCTCCAATTCCATCGCCACGAATCTTCCCTCCAACTCCCCAAATCTGATATGACAGCAGATTTTACACTACACCTGCTGTAAATTGTTGGAAATAAGTCCATAAATCTGTCCGTTCCGAGCCAACAATCTTGCCAAAATCGAATTTTATCTCCTCTACCAAGCTTAAGTTTCAGTAAATCTTCAAACCATTCTTTGTCCAAAATTGAGTCTTCCCCTAATAAGCACAAGTCCCTCCACCAACGAGTTTCCTTCCTCCACCAGTAATCTCCATCTCCATTTAGTGAGGAGAGCCAAATTAAACATCTCCAAGTTTTTTATGCCCAACCCCCCTTTCTCCTTAGGTAAACAAATCACATCCCAACTCACCCAAGCCATTTTCTTTGTCTCTTCATCCCCACCCCACAAAAACCTCCTTTGTAATTTAGTAATTTCGTCTATCACCTTCTTCGGCGCCTTGTAAAAAGAGAAGAAATACAGCGGAAGATATCCTAATACCGAATTGATGAGTGTGACACGCCCACCAACTGACAATTGCTTACTCTTCCAGCTATTTAATCGGGCCTTAATTGAGTCAATAATCTATTGCCACATGCTAATTCTTCTTGGATTTGCTCCAACCGGAATTCCTAAGAACTTGAAAGATGTCGATCCCACTTTGCAGGCTAAGAACTGTGAAATCCCTTCCAAGACCCTATCCTCGATGTTAATGCCAATCACATCACTCTTAGCAAAATTCACTTTTAACCCTGAAGCTAGCTCGAAGCACCGTAAGATAGCTTTCAAACACCAAATGCTCTTTTCCCCTCCATCACAGAAAAAAATTGTGTCATCCGCAAACTGTAACAGCTCCACTGATAGAGAGGTGCCAATTTTAAACCCCTCAAGATTGTTTGATTCAACCCCCATCCGAACAAGCCCTGCTAAGCCTTCAACTGCAACAAGAAACAAAAAAGGTGCAAGAGGATCACCTTGCTTGAGACTTTTCTGAGCCACAAACTCCTCAGTTGGGCTGCCATTAACTAAAACCGATATGGAATTAGATGAGTAACAAGCCCTCATCCAATATCTCCATTTATCCGGAAACCCCAACCTCTCCAACATATAATCCAAGTAAGACCAACTCACCGAGTCGTACGCCTTTTCGAAATCCGCTTTTAGTACTACACATTTTTGTTTCGTCCGTTTGGCCATGTCCATTGTCTCATTTACCACTGCTACCCCATCAAGGATATTTCTCCCTGCCAAGAAAGCACTTTGACAATCCGAAATTACACCCTTCAAGACTTTCTTCAACCTTCCCGCAAGAACTTTTGCTAGCATCTTATAAAGACTACCAATAAGCGATATGGGCCTATACTCGCTAAGTTCTTGTAGATTACTTATCTTTGGGATAAGTGCTACAAACGAAGCACTCACTGCCTTAGGTAGTTTTGCCAACCTGTGGAATTCATTGAAGAAACTCATAACCTCCGAGGACAGCAATTCCCAACAGTTCTTCATAAAACTAAAGTTGAACCCGTCGGGCCCCGGGCTCTTATTCCCATCACACTCCCAAACCGCCTCCAGGATCTCCTCCAAAGTAAAGGACGCCAAGAGCACATCATTAACCCCCTAGAGACCTGATTGAAT
Source organism: Oxytropis ochrocephala (assembly GCA_020916435.1). Taxonomy (NCBI): domain Eukaryota; kingdom Viridiplantae; phylum Streptophyta; class Magnoliopsida; order Fabales; family Fabaceae; genus Oxytropis; species Oxytropis ochrocephala. The sequence goes on along the minus strand of CM037090.1, from coordinate 56,886,236 downwards.
TGAATACCATCCAAAGTGGGCCTGTTGTACACCTCTTCTTTGAACTTTTCCTCGAAATGGTCTTTTACCACCTTTTTAACACCCTCCACATCTTCTACCCATCTGTCATTCGTTCTGATCTTCAGAATCTGAGTTCTACGTCTATTACCTCTCATGCATGCATGAAAGAATCTACTGTTAGAGTCACCTTCAGCCAACCACTTTATTCTCGATTTTTGTGCCAATAGGCTTTCCTTTGCATGGAGCTCCTCCCAAAAAGCACTACTCAAGTGTTGCCTCTGGATATCATCAACATTACCCCCTTCCACTGCTATTCTTTCAACCTCATTCAAGTCACGTACGATATTGTTAATATTTAGATCTTTAATTCCGAACACTTCCCTATTCCATCGCTTGAGATTTTCCTTTAGCATCTTCATTTTTTCTTTAAGCGCAAAAGATGCACGGCCTTCCACGTGAAAGGATTGCCAACACTCCTTGACGAACTTCACAAAGTCCTTATGCTCCATCCAAGCATTATTGAATCTAAATGGCTTAGGTCCCCAATTTACCTCTGAAGCTACTAACTAGACAGGACAATGATCAGATATATCCCTGTCTCCAGTCCACTGTGCACTAATACCCCAGCTAGAGATCAACCCTTCTGTCAAAAGAATTCTATCTATCCTGCTCGCTCTCCCATCAGACCCAAACCATGTAAATTTCTTCCCCAAGGCCGGAACGTCAATCAACTCCATGTCCTCAATAAAGGCCAGGAACTCCCGCGCCTCTACATTATTAAAAATTTCGGTTTGGCCTCTTCTTTCAGATCTCTTGGAAACAACATTAAAATCCCCTGCAATGCACCACTCTCCTTCCTCAAAACCTCCTTTCAATTGTCTCAAGTTCTCCCACAATCTTCTCTTCCCTGCCATATTACATGGTATGGAAAGACTAAAAGGTTAGGCAACGTGCCAGAAAACTAATTATAAGATAAGGAAAGTTCATGCAACGAGGAGACATTTCCAATGCATTTGGAATAGTTGTGAGTAAGCTCTCCACTCAAGCTATTTTCAGATGCCCGAAATGATCGCAACATGCACATATTCAAAATGGATTTGGGGATATTCCTTGTAGACTATTGTATGAGATATGGAGACTTACTAGTGAATGCATTATGTTTCCAAAATCATTGGGAATACTACCTCTTAACAAGTTAAAGGAAAGGTCAAGGTGTTGAAGATTGGAGCTGAAGTTAAGCATCCCCCACTTGAATATAGTTGATGATGATGTCAAACGATTGTCAGAGAGGTCGAGCAGAGCAAGAGAAGTGGAGAAATTCAACTTCGAATTAGACAAAGGAAGAATATCTGTATCTGAAAGGTCGCACTCACTTAGCCTTAGTTCTTCAAGCATTGGAAGCTTCTGTAGGAATTGCAGGTTGTGATGAGAAGAATCGTTGAGGCCACGGGTACTACTCAAGTCAAGAGTTCTCAAAGAAGTGAGGTTAGATAACCACTCAATAGTGCCGCCATTTTGGTTGTTGATTATAAGATTTGAATCGTCCACATTGCAGGTTGAAAGCTTCTGTAGGAATTGCAGGTTTTTGTGATGCGACCTGCTTCTGAAGTGTATTGTTGCGGAATTGATGGATTGACCAAGAAACGATGGATTTTATAGGACGTGATGATGCAGTGACTTGCTGATTCCACATTAAGAAGTTTTTATCTTCGAGCTTGATGGAGAGTTTCGGAGTATGGAAACCTTGAGATGAATTGGTTCCATTGCCTCCAATTGCAAAACACATTGAGCCGAGAGATACATTTGGGATTGAGTTAACGGTGATGATTCAGAAGCCATTGGTGAAGATTGAGCAAGAATTGATGAAGTTTGAGCACGAATTGGTAATGGCGGAAGCTAGGTTTGGATCAGAAATGGCGATTGATACCATGTAAGAGATAGAAGAGGAAGATAAGAGAGAGAATTCAGAATCATTTGTTCAATTCATATTGCAATTGCTCAACTCAACATTATAATGAATCATTCAAGGGTTTTATACCCAGTTTACAATCAGTTACACAACTCAATAATACTTAACAGATCTAACAGAAATCAGTTGCAATAACTATTCCAGAAGCTTATGGTGATTCTAAACTTGCATCATCTTGTTTCAATTTACTCTTCTTTTCATTGTGTGTAGCTGAAGTGAGAGTGTTGAGTGGTGAGCTTCGTTCGTTTCCTTTCGTTGTTTTGAGAGTGTTGTTGCTTTGAGTGATGCGAGCTTTACTTTTGTTGAGAGTAGATGACGTGTTTTGCTGACTAGGACATGTTGACTGTTGACTGGCTTGTGTTGACTTTACTATTCTTGTAACATTCTCTATCATTCCCCTTGCAGGCTCAAGTAAGTTTCTTACTTTGAGCTTGTCACGTAAGTGCAGAAACATTGAAGGTCCCAACGGTTTAGTGAGAATATCGACCAGTTGCCTTCTTGCAGGAACATGCTTTACCACAAGGGATTTTGAAGCAATTCTTTCCCTCACAAAATGTATATCCATCTCAATGTGTTTAGTTCTTGAATGTAGAATGGGTTGTGAGCTAGAAGGACTGCAGACAAGTTATCACATAGCAAGTGAGGAGTCTGGTGAGGTATTTTCAGCTCTGTCAGCAACGATTGAATCCACAATAACTCTATAGTGGCATGAGCCATTGCTCTATATTCTTCCTCTGCACTGGAACGGGCTACCAAGCTTTGTTTCTTTGCACTCCAAGTTACTAGATTGGGCCCAAAGAAGACACATAACCCAGTGGTTGATCTCCTATCATCCACATCACTACCCCAGTCACTATCACAGTATACATTCACTGAGAATTTGCTGTCTGTGTTGCCTCTCATACCATGCCCTAGGGGCTTGTTTTAGCCCATAGATCGACCTGTACAACCTACATACTTGTGTGCTTTCACCATTTGAAAATCCAGGGGGTTGTTTCATAAAAATCTCTTCTTGAATATATCCATTAATAAAGGCATTATTAATGTCAATCTGTTGCATCTCCCACTTGTATGTTAGTGCAAGTGTGAGGATTATTCTTATAGTTGCTGGTTTAACCACGTGAGAGAATGTTTCTCCAAAATCTCTCCCATAGACTTGGTGGAATCCTTTTGCCACAAGTCTGGCTTTATACTTGTTTAGTGTTCCATCAGGGTTTTGTTTAACCCGAAACACCCACTTACATCCTATTGTCTGTCTACCAGGTGGAAGAGTAGTTAAAGACCACGTACCATTTTTATTAGAGCTTCATACTCTTTTGTCATAGCCTCTTGCCACTTGGGATCTTGCAATGCTTGTTTTACAGTAGTTGGTTCAACTGTAGTTAAGAACACCATTGGTTTTAAGTGTCCTGTTCTTGACCTGGTGACCATATGGTGTGTGTTTGTAACTGGTATAGCTGGTGGAGGCTCAGGTATTGGAGAGGAGAGGGAGGCACTTGGTGCAGGCACTGGTGGGGTGTTAGAATGTGCAGGATTGTTATTTCGAGTGATTGGTGTAGTTTCTTGATGTGCAGGTGAGGTAGGAGCATCTTTATGTGTCACAGTATTGGGTGTTTCAGTTGTGCCATTGACAGGTTGTGTCTGAGGTTGTGATGTCTGTTGTGGAGATGGTAATAACAGGCTACTAGTGAGGGAGGGAGTGTCTGAGTTTACTTGAGATTGTGTAGAGCTTTTGAACAGACTGGGATATGGCATTACTGATTCTTCAAAGACAACATCCTTGGATATATAAACCCTGCCTTCTGCACTAAGGCATTTATATCCCTTGTGTTGAGGTGGGACACCTAAATTTACACATAGGGTGCTCCTATCTTTGCAACTTGTGCTTGTTGTATGCGGTCGTAGGAGTGGGTAGCATGCACACCGAATATCTTCATCAATTTGTAGTTAGGTGTCTTGTTGTGCAATGCCTAGTAGGGTGAAATGAACTGAGCCAGACCAGTTGTTGGGAGCCTGTTGATAATCTGTGTTGCCGTAGTGAAGGCACGATCCCAGTAACTCATGGGTAAAGATGCTTGAGCCAACAGAGATAAGCCCATCTCAGCTATCTGCCTGTGGTTCCTTTCTGCAGATCCATTCTGATGTAAAGTATATGGGCATGCGATTCTGTGTTCTATGCCTTGTTCTGCAAGATAAATGGTGAAAGACCTGTATTCTCCACCAAAATCTGATTGAATGGCCTTGATATTTCTGCTGTACTGAGTCTTGACTAGAGCTTGAAATTGTTGAAAGGCACTCAATGCACCAGATTTGTGTTTTAGCAGATAAAACCAAGAAAATTTAGTATAGGCATATACAAACACAATGTAATAACTATAGCCAGATTTTGTGGGAGAGGGAGATGGTTACCACAAATCTGTATGAACTAATTCAAATGCATGATTATAAACAATGGTGGAAGGAGGGGAAAACAACTTGTGTGCTTTGCCTAGACAACATGAATTACATAGAGAAATTTCAGTTTTATTAGGTGGTGAAATATTACAAAGTTTGAGTTGACTGTATTTACATTTGCGTGGCCAAGTCTTGAGTGCCACAATTTATACTCAGTCAAAGCTTTAGACTTAGAACTATCAAGAGAACAAGAAACATAATTAAATTGAACAGAAGGAGTGAGATCATGTTGATCACAACTCTTTGACAAACTAATGCAAGTGTGAAGAGTATTAGGTAATCTATCAGAACTAGATTTTGAACGAAGCTGAGTTGCAAGCTTCACTCTAGGCTTGATTGCAACCTTGAATGGCAGTGCCTTGAAAGAGTAAAGGCCATCACGACCAACCAAACCTTTGAGAAAGACTTTCTTAGTTGCCTGACATATCACAAAGCAAGTTTTATCATTGAATTGGAAACTCACATTGTTATCTTTTGCAAAGCGTGATACTGATATTAAATTTATTTTAATGTTAGGCACATGTAATAATTTGTTGAGTTTAAGTCTAACCCTAGGATCAAACTATGACCTAAAAGATGCTGTGCCTATAGATTTGATAGGAATTTTATGGCCATTTCCCATTGACACTTGAGTAGTGCCATGATACGGTGTACTAGACTCAAAATTATCATAATCTAAAGTCACATGATGTGACGCACCTGTGTCATTGAACCAATCTTCATCAGCCTGTGATGCATCATGTTCCTCATTGGTTGCTGCTGCATAATTCACCTTTGGCTCATTGGATGACTTTGGTTTATCTTCCTTGTCTTTCTTATTGGCCTGATCATCACTTGATGCTTGTTGTGGCCGAGTGTAATGCCTAGGAACATGGTGCTCATCATATCTGTGCCAGCAATCCATGACAGTGTGTCCTGCTTTGCCACACAACTGACATACTGGTCTTGTACCATACCTTGATGCATTGGTGGGCACTCTGTCCACGTCCACGACCACAGTTATTTCGTCCTCTACCACGACTGTTGAAGCCATTGTTTCGCCCTCCATATGCGGCCTGGACAAGGTTGGCACTCACAGGGGCATTGTTGAGAATTCTTGATGGTGCTTATCAAATTGAGCCTCTTGCACTAACAGTAAGGCCTCAACTTCAGAAATTGTGGGAGAATCACGACCATAAACCATCATAACGAAAGAGTTATACTCTTCGGGGAGACCATCAAGTATCACATTCATCTTGTCTTGGTCCGTGATATGCCTTCCAATTGAGATCAAGGAATCAGCAAGAGCATGAATTTTCATCAAATATTCAGTAACAGTTCGGTTAAGTTTCTTAGTGTTCTTGAATTCAGATCTTAGTTGCCTTGTTTTAGCCTTAAGGTGAGCATAGTAATGGTTATGGAGTCGATCCCATACCTGGTGTGCATGCTTGCATGTAAGAACGCGAGGCAAAACGGAATCAGAAAGTGTTGAAAGAAGCCATGTAAACACCATTTGATCTTGGACAAGCCACTTCTCATACTCCTCAGATAGGTTATTCGCGATGTGATCTGCTTCTGAAGTGTATTGTTCCAGAATTGATGGATTGACCAAGAAACGATGGAGTTTATAGGACGTGATGATGCTAGTGACTTGCTGATTCCACATTAAGAAGTTTTTATCTTCGAGCTTGATGGAGAGTTTCGGAGTATGGAAACCGTGAGATGAATTGGTTCCATTGCCTTCAATTGCAAACACATTGGAGTCAAGATCTGTTTGGGATTGAGTTAACAGTGATGATTCAGAAGCCATTGGTGAAGATTGAGCAAGAATTGATGAAGTTTGAGCACAAATTGGTAATGGCGGAAGCTAGGTTTGGATCAGAAATGGCGATTGATACCATGTAAGAGATAGAAGAGGAAGATAAGAGAGAGAATTCAGAATCATTTGTTCAATTCATATTGCAATTGCTCAACTCAACATTACAATGAATCATTCAAGGGTTTTATACCCAGTTTACAATCAGTTACACAACTCAACAATACTTAACAGATCTAACAGAAATCAGTTGCAGTAACTTTTCCAGAAGCTTCAGGTGATTCTAAACTTGCATCATCTTGTTTCAATTTACTCTTCTCTTCATTGTGTGTAGCTGAAGTGAGAGTGTTGAGTGGTGAGCTTCGTTCGTTTGCTTTCGTTGTGCTGAGAGTGTTTGCTTTGAGTGATGCGAGCTTTACTTTTGTTGAGAGTAGATGACGTGTTTTGCTGACAAGGACATGTTGTCCGTTGACTGGCTTGTGTTGACTTTACTATTATTGTAACGTTCTCTATCATTCCCCTTGCAAGCTCAAGTAAGTTTCTTACTTTGAGCTTGTCACGTAAGTGCAGAAACATTGAAGGTCCCAACGGTTTAGTAAGAATATCGACCAGTTGCATTCTTGCAGGAACATGCTTTACCACAAGAGATTTTGAAGCAATTCTTTCCCTTACAAAATGTATATCCATCTCAATGTGTTTAGTTCTAGAATGTAGAACTGGGTTGTGAGCTAGAAGGATTGCAGACAAGTTATCACACAGCAAGTGAGGAGTCTGGTGAGGTATTTTCAGCTCTGTCAGCAACGATTGAATCCACAATAACTTTGCAATGGCATGAGCCATTGCTCTATATTCTGCCTCTGCACTGAAACGGGCTACCAAGCTCTGTTTCTTTGCACTCCAAATTACTAGATTGGGCCCAAAGAAGTCCCAATTTTTTTTTTTAATTTTCAAGAAGTCCCAATGTGAATGCTCTTATATTTCGTACTATTAAGTGTTTTCCATTTTTAAAAAAAGGTATAAATAAATAAATTAGGTTTTGCATTCCTTTTTGACACATTCTAGTTGGAGCATGCATCTGAGGCGCCGCTCTTGGAATGCCAAAGTACAGAAGTTTTTTTTTGACGGTCAAAGTACAGAAGTTAAACAGCCATTTATTATCTGCTTGTCGAAAAATACATCAACCATCAATATTCTGTAAGGGGGATGTGAGTAGCCAAAAGAGTAATTTCAATCCAGCAAGGATATTGCATCGGAACAGCCAAGTGCTTCAGAAAATGTGAAACTGAACATTTATACTATTACTTGGTAAAAGAAATAATTAATACTACTATTACTAGCGAAACTAGGGATGGTCAGGTGTATGTTAAAATTCTTTTTATCTTCTATATATATATATATATATATATATATATATATATATATATATATATGGTGTGTTTGTATTGATAGTATTATTATTACAAGGTGTGTTTGTTTCTGAATCGTTACTACTTAAATCAATGGCGAAGAAAGTTGAATCAAACGAAGACCTTCTGAAGGAGATTCTTCTCCGTGTCCCAGTGAAACCACTCCTTCGTTTCAAAACCGTTTCAAAGCGATGGCTAGCTCTCATCTCCAAACCACGTTTCTGTCATTCACACACTCTTCGTCAATACAAACACTTCTCTCGTCCTTTCCCTTCTGCCCTCATGCTTGGCACTGGCGTTAAACCTTCCCCACTCCAATGCCCTATCATTCCTTTGAAAAATGACTCTTCTGATTCTTCCACCTTTCGTTACGTGAAAGTTCCTCGCATGAACATCACCATAATGCAATCCTGCAACGGCCTACTTCTTCTAGAAGGAAGACCAGTGAAAAACCCTAATCATCCCTTAAAAACTAGGCACTATATTCATAACCCAACCACCAATCAACATGTTGCTATTAACTTCCCAACCCCACAATTCAGATCTTCAGTTCTTTATCTTTTTCTCTGTTTTGAACCATTGAAATCACCACATTACAAAATTATTTCTATTCGATTAAGGGATTTCTCGAACTTTAATGACGTCATGAATAACTTGTCAAGAACACTATCTCAAAATGCTGAACCCGATTATGTTCTTAATGTTTATTCATCAGAGACCGGTCGTTGGAGTGAACGTGGTGTGAATTTCACTTCGCCAGTTCAGGTTAAAGCGGTTTACTCCAGTGGTGCCGTTTTTTGGTGGACTGATACTGCTGAATATTCAAAGTACTTTGATGTGGAGAATCAACGTTTTAAGAAATTTCCAATGCCGGTTGGATTTCTTAAGGATAAAATGGGGAAGTATATTGGTGAATCAGGTGGTCGTGTTCATATGGTTGTACAGTCGATTATTGATTCTGAGATTGATGTTTTGGAGTTGAGTGAAGATCGTCGTAGTTGGTCAGTTAGGTTTCATATGAAACTTGATTCTATGTTAGCTGCTTGTCCACGTTTGAGTTTACGTGATTTTACATTGATGGATGTTTATTGCGTTGTTCGTCAAGGAAAGGATGACGTGGACTCCATGCTTGTGTTTACTATCAATGGGATGTTTATAGCTTGCAATCTTTTGGATTCTACTATTAAGAGGCTTAGCAGTTTTGGTCCTTTTTTGAGTGCAGGTTCATCGCGATTTGATGTGTTTCATTATTTTGAGAATCTTTCTTCTGTTTCACCTTCCAGTTGAATTGAAACTATTTGTAAGTACCACTTTTTCTTTTCTCTTTTTCGTTTATCGTCTTAGAATATTCAGTGTTGAGTCATATATTGTTTCAATTCTATTCACTTAGTTTATTTGTTCAGTGGCACAGGGAAATTGATACTACCGTCTTCGACTTGGTGAGAATCGTTACCGGATAAAGAGATGATTCGAAGGCTGTTTTATGATATCTGTTGGGGTCCTCTACTTAATTTTTCAATATATGTTATGTTTTCTAAGTTCTAATTTCTATCTGTTTGTGACTTTCTATATTTGGAGTTGAATGAATTTAGTTTATTATTGGATTGAGTATTTTGTGCTCGGATATTTAGTACGAAGAAACTTATACAATGTAGTAATGTCTGGTAAGGTGTGATGAAAATACCATGTCATTTTAAGTTCGTGATTAACTTATTTTCTACATTTATGGTTTTGTCTAATTTTATTTTCGTATATAGGATTTTGTAGTTCGGTTTTGTTTGGTTCGGTTTCTGTATTCAAAACCGCGGACTGAACCGAACCGTGTGGTTCACTAATAATAATTACTGAACAAAACCAATAGAAAATATATTTTTTGCGATTTTTGATTTGGTTTGGTTTTGTTTTGTTTGGTTTTGTTTGCGGTTTTCTATTGGTTTGTTTCGGTTTTGAACATCTCTGCTTCATTCCTGCATTATATGATTCATAAGGATCCTTATAATGAACATATAAATATAATAATAAAAAATAGATATGTATGGAGATTTGGATTTATTTTTTTATCATTCCATAAATAATTGATTTGTGTTTTGGAAGATGAGAGTTGAAGGGTTTCTGGCTATAAGAAAGAAAGTAGCTATAAGTTAACCCAAGAAAACTTGTTATGGTTGATTTTTATAAATTAATCTAACTTAAGTTTATCTTATTGGAGAAAAAAATGTGTATTTATTTTTTTAATTTTGTTTAACGTCAAAAATAAGTATTATATATAGATGAAATGTGTATTAAGGAACACAATCTGTATAAAACAGGACGGTCACAGAGAGGTACAAAACAAGGAAGAAAACACCCAAGAGAACCTCCACCCTATGCCATCCTCCCCCAAACCCCTAGTCCTTTGAATACTACAATCCTTTTGCTCACAGATGACATAAAGCCTTGGGAAAACCACCTTGAGAGATGCAACCCCAACCCAAACATCTTGTCAAAAGCGAACTGACGCCCCATTCCCTAACTCCTTAACAACCTCGTCCGAGAACTAGTTTATATTGCAGTCCGGAACCATCCCACCCTACAGATTTCCTTCCACCACTGAGTTGAGTAGTGCAGAGGGCTAAGGGAATTCAATTCAAGGTTCCATATTATCTCACGTCTATACTTGGTTTTGAGAGCCATAACTGAGAGAGTTGTCACCCAACAACAACCTCCATCTCCACTTACCAAGTAGAGAAGAGTTAAGCAGATGAAGGTCCTTTTCACCCAATCCCACTTCATTTTTTGACTTACAAACCTCAGACCTTTATACCCACCCAATTTAAATCTTTTGAGCTTTTTCTATTGTTCATTGAACACTTGTGTTCCAAAGAAAGTGGACATACAATCAATTATTTCTTCTACAATAGTGATGGGGATGTGAAGAAGGTTCTAAAGACTTGGGGATTGATCGGATATACCTTGCGTGCTCAATTTTTGATCATTCATGTAGATAAGCTCTGCTCGAGGCATTAACTAGTGCTGCAATTTTATTGTGTTACAATACTTACACGCGTGGGCATATTGCTGAGGGCCATATTGGTGTTGTTAATGTAGCATTTACTCAACTGGCATGTAGGCACAATTTGTTGAATTTTTAGCGATAATGGCACATGGAAACAATATATGGGACTCCGGTGAAAAATTCTTTACTACAATGGCTAGCTGCCTTCAACTCAAGCAGTAGGATCCAGGAAAAATTTGTAATTACATCAATTTTCTTCAACCTTGAGAACAAAGTTGTTGTGAAGGAGAATGAAATGTTATGATCCAAGAGAAAGTAATTAAAGCCCAAACACCTATGGACCCAGGAATAAATATCTAGAAGAATCTAGAGACATATGAGTCATTATTTCCCATTTTATTATTTTATCTTTTACTTAACATTGGATTCCTTATTCTTTAGCACATGCAGTACTCTCCCTCTAGTCTCTTTTATAAGCAAAAATTGGTTAACACAAGTTGATGTATTTAGTCCATATTATTAACTAGATACATCAACTTGGGTTGACCAATTTTTGCTTATAAAAGATACTGGAGGGAGTATGTATTTGAAGTGCTATATATGGTACCTTGATAAAAAATGATTTTGTCATAAAATCTGTTGGGTTAATGGTGTCCTTAGCCATTGAAAGTAAAATTCCTTACACGTTGGGGACTCCTCCTTATAAGTAGTTATATAGTGACAGATCCAAGACTTAAAGTTCTGTCAAATACGACAAGAAATTCGGAAATACCGGCGACAAAATCATGAGTAATGACCAAAAATGCGTCGGAAATTGGTCATTCACGGCAGATTTTTTCGTCGATCATCCGCCGATAAATCGATCGCGAGTAATGGTTCTTGGTGCATTTTCCGTTGGTATTCGAGAGAAATCCGCCGCTAATATATATATTTATTTTTAAAAAAATCAAAATCCGCCAGAATCGAGAAATCGCAGTAAAGTCATTTAAAAAAATTAAATTCGTTTAATTAAAAATTAATAATTATTTTTTTAAAACATATATTTCAGTTAGTTTTTTTAATATTTAAAATTTAAATTAAAAAGTTATAAAATTTAAAATAAATTTTTAATATCAAATTAAACGAGATTAAAATTATCAATAAAAAATGAAACGATAATTAATCAACCCAACAAAGTAGTAATAAATTATCCATACAAATTATAATATCCAACAAGTAATTGCTACTAGTCATAGTAAGGCCTATTTGGGTTGTTGTTGGGATTCACATCAAAAAATATACGTTGAGTCCAATCTTCCTCTTCTTGCTCAGGTTGTTGCTGTTGGAGTGGTTGTTGGGATTTATTCTTTGGCTGGATTATTGTTGGGATTATTCTTTGGACCGCATGAGGACAAATGTTATTCTTCTTTGGGGATGAAGTGGAAATTCTTTCTTTGGGGCCGCTGCGGGGACAAATGTTATTCTTTGTTGTGGTTGAATTTGGATTCTTCGCTAGAGTTGTTCTTGCCGGGCGAGAGAGTTGAAACCAGTGTACGACTGACCATATGGGTACTGATGAGAGTTGAAGGCAGGCTGCTGAGAGTTGAAGGCGGGCTGGAAGGCACCAGGGTACTGCTGGAAAGTACCTCCGTAAGGCTGCATCAGGTGTGGTGGATAATATGATGGTGATGATGATGGCATAGATGGCCTCGGCTGAGACATATCCATTAATTTCTTCCGGGGGTCCTCATTCAACCGCAAGGCCTCTGCTGCCAACTCGCGCCTCTCGGTAAATGCGCTCTTGGATCTCCCGTATCTCACGCTCGTAGTCGCTCAATTTCTGAGTCAATACCGCAACCTCATCTAATTATGAAGGAGTGGGGACATGAGAGCGTTCAGTACTTGTCTCTGAAGAAGTTGGCCTCAAATTCGGAATAATGGAATCCTTGTAATAACGTGGGCCAAAACCACCAGATCCTACTAAAGCCGCTCGACCCTCCTCAACGGGATTGGAAGAAAGAAATGTGTGAAGAAATCAGAATGGAAGAGTTGAAGATGAAATGTGGGAAGAAATCAGATATAAAGAGGAAATAAAAAGAGTCGTTGGGACATTAGCGGCTACCAACGGAATTAATTGTCTACCGTAGATTCTCGCAGACTGTTTCTTGACACCTCGCAGACCGTGTCTGTCCTACCTACCGACAGATTTTAATATAAACCAGCAGATTCGTTCCGCTTTTCTTAGCCAGATCCGCAGAAAACATCTGCTACCGATGGATTTTCGCGTATACCGGCAGATTAGGGGCTACCGACAGATTTTGGAAGAAACCGCCGGATTGTGACGGCTACCGGCGAATTTAAGGCAATACTGGTAGATTCGGTTGGCCGTTTCCAGGAACGTTTACTGGCGGATTAGCCGCCGGAAATTGCAGTACCGGCATAAATATTTTATATTATTTTTAAAAACATATCTGTAAAAAAATACGCCGGAAATATGTAACACCCCAAATCGATAAAATATATTATGACGTGATAAGTATTAAAATAAGTGGTACTTATAAAAGATGATAAGTAAATTTGAATATAACTACTAAATAATTAATAGATGAGGTATATAAATATCTATAAATAAGAATGCTTTTTAACAAAAAGTAGCCACAACAATGACTAGTCTAAAAGAACAAATAATCCATGATACTGTAGTGAAGAATTTGCGATCCGTGATACTCGCTTACTCTCACTTGTAATAAAACATCTACGAGCAATTGGATGAGATGGTAATGGTCTCTTTTGGTCTAACGACGATTTCAAGTTCGAGTCTCACCGGAGGAGGACAAAAACTTTAAAACTTTTAGGGAAGAATTTTATTTGACTCAAAAAAATTAGTCTCTATAGTTACGCACAGATAATACCTATTATCAATAAAAGAAGAAAAATCTAGATAGACCAAGCAATCACGTGAGAGTTATCTGATCTTACTTGGGAAGGAAGTATGGAATGTGTGGATAGGAATGAATGAGAGAAAACTTACCTCCATCATGTGCCACGTAGAGACTCCAGAGCCTTCTTTTAAGCACTATAAATAGGCTGCAACTCTTAATACTCAGAACAAGACAAAACAAACAAGTCCCCACCATTTCTTCCATAACCCCACTCTGTTCAACCACTTTCTCTCCAATCACTATCTTCCTTTCACCATCAATAACTTTTCAAGTCTATAAGTATAATTCTTCTTAACCACGTTACTTCCTCTCTCTCATAAGTTTAACACTTCCTCTCAACCCACGTCCCCAGAGAGTCACAGCAGTAAGCAGAAAAATAATTAAAAGGTAGGGGGGGTGAGGAACCTCAACAATAGTAGTAGAGTAGCTACTAAATTATGGAGTCAAGGGTGACCCTAGCCCTTTTTATAATTGAAATTTAATTAATATAAGTACTATCTTTGTATCTATAAATATTACTCTAACTGTTATTCATCACTGACTGATGTGTTATCACTGACTGATACTTGTATACTTCGGGCTATTAACTATGACTTAACTGTTACTGAACTATAACTCGAACTAACTACTAAACCTAACTCACTAATTGGAATTATTATGTTCTACTAACACTCTTTACCTTACCGACCTTTGGAATCTTATCATCTTTAAATTCTACTCCTTTCGCTATCATTTTATTTACTATCTCTAATATTTTGTTCATATCTCTGTTACTACTAACCTTTTAATCCGGCTACTATTTGTTCTATTTACTTTCCCATCCGTCTTATTATCTATATGACTAACCCGTCAATTGTTTACTATCATTTTATGATCCTTATTTTATTACGGCTTGTTTCTCTCCATTTACACCTTACTGTTATTCCTTTATTTATTTCTTGTACTATTTATACTATTATTAATATTTCATTTAAAGTTTCTATTAGTACCATTACTTTAACACAGTTATGTCTATTTACGACTCATATTATTGTTGCTATCTTCTTTGCTATTATTGATAATTTTTCTTTAGCCAAAATTATTCTACAAATAAGCAGCCATCATTGTTTTACTATTTCTTATATTATTGGTACTTCACTGTTAACATCATAAAATTATACAAATAGCTATCAAATTTCTACTTAGATTGATACGGATACTAGTTTTATTAACTAAATTGTAATTCATGCAAATAGTGACTACTTGCTTAATGACTTGTTCAAAACTAACGGTGTTTCAAGTATGGTTAGTATTTGGGAAAAATAATTATCACTCCTTAAACTCGACACCTAACATTGAACTCACTTTTGGAACCAATTTATTCGACTCCCAAGGAGAAATAAATAAAAGGAATGACACGGATAAACTTTAAAACATCTGTGTAATATTTTTGGAGTTGAGCTACGCTTTGGTACACGCGTGAGTGCGCAAGTGAAGGTTGAGTTTAACCTTGGGGGCATCATGGTGCGAGACCCCACAAGTGACCAGTAGTAGCTCCACGTGTCGTGGTATTCGATACCCTGATGTGATGATCCCGACTAGACACCGCAAGAACTCGGGATCGGTGTAGAGTGTTAGTTAAGAAAGCGTGGAAAGAGAATTGTACCAAATGAGAATTTGAAGCGGAACATGTGCTCCCGGTCGCTCCTCTAAATAAGAACCTCTCCATGGAGTAGATATGGGCCCATATAAAAGAAGAAGATAAAAATAAAAAGAGAAAGAAAAACAAGAACATAAATTCTTCTAATTCTAAAAAAAAAAATATATATATATATATATTAATAGAAACTAAAATTATCTACTCTTACTTTACTACATTGATTATTGTTGATTCGTACTCACCCCTTTTTTTTTTTTTTTTTTTTTTTGTTTGGTTTCATATGTACGCTATTTAAGATGGCGGACCATCATCGGACTAGAGTGGATATCACATTTAACAATGGCGTTTGGAATCCTGACTACGCTAATTCAACAGTCACGTTTGATGGAGATATTACTATCCATGTCACCACTGGCCACTATCCGAATTTCAATACCCGTACCCATAATCTGAACCTAATTGTTTCCTTTTACCTGCCCCTTGAAGACATGTGGGTTGCTGCTGCACTTCACCCTCACATGAGACCCCCTCCTCGTTTTCCAGGATACTAGCAGTGATAGTACCTTATGTGTAGAAATCAGTAATGTGTAAAATAAGTTAGTTGTCTGTTGTATGGGCGCGTAATACAGACCGGTTAGCTTAGGAGAATATGCTGTGTTGGATAAGTTGGGATGACTGTATTAGTTAAAAGAAGCCGCTGTAACTATATAAATGTACTGTAAATGGACTGTAGTAGTATGATAATGATGTATGATAACGATGTATGGTTTTAGTAATACTAGATGTTGATCTATATATATATATAGATATATGTATATGGTCATAGGAAAATCCAAAGAAAAAAAATAATAATAATAGATAAAATAATTCAATCAAACTAAACAAATAACAAAAAAAAAAGAAATACATTATGGATCGAAATATCCGAGAGCGTCACATTTAGTGGTATCAGAGCAGGTCGAGTATTATAAGGCCATGAGCATGGACTAACCACGTTTTGCTGCGAATTAAGTTAGGGATATTTGAAGGAACTATAAGATTAAGAATTAAGAGTTGAATTTTGGAATTCTAACTCCTGTAATTCTGTAGGAAGCCATGGCCAGAGAAAGTAACGGAGAAATGACTGATGTGGTTCAAGCGATCAGAAACATGGCTGAAGCAATAGTACATCAGACTCAACAAAACCATGGACGAAATGAAGGAGCACCTGGATCTCAAGGTCTGACAGAATTCCGTCGTAATAAACCTTCTCAATTTAATGGAGAATATGATCCGGATAAAGCTGAATTATGGCTCCAAGAGATGGAAAAGATATTTGAAGCAATGATGTGCCCACCGGAGCGACGAGTTACTTATGCAACTTTCATGCTCGTCGGAGAGGCTGAATATTGGTGGAAAGCTACCCGTCCATTTCTGGAGGCGGAAGGTCAAGAAATCACTTGGGAACTTTTCCGCAACAAATTCCTGGAAAAATACTTTCCGCTCGATGTAAAGCATGCTAGAGAAATGGAATTTCTGCAGTTGAAGCAAGGAGGAATGTCGGTGGGAGAATATGCAGCAAAATTTGAATCATTATCCAAATTTTCGATGTATTTCCAGCATCATCCAGATGAAAACTGGAAGTGCCGAAAATTTGAAGCTGGATTGCGATATGAAATTCAAGAAGCAATAGCTCCTTTGAATTTACGAGAATTTCCTGTGCTAGTAAATAGGTGTAGGGTGATAGAGGACCTAAAGAAAACGAGAGAAAGAAAATTTCAAAATTCAGGACCCTCTCGATTCAGGGGAAATGAAAAATTCAGGAAGAAACCTTATACCCGCCCACAAGGAAATCAATACCATAATTCAAACTCTGGAGGAAGAGGAGGACCTGGTCAAGCGAAACCAACATTTTTGAGGTGTTTCAAGTGTGGAGGCTCCCACAATACTAAAGATTGTCTGAATAAGGAAGTGATTTGCTTTAAATGTGGCAAACCAGGACATTTCTCTCGAGAGATCACAGCAGTTCAAAGCTGAAACCCCCATCAATAAGGAGGATACGTCCAGGCCTAAGACAAAAGGAAGAGTGTACACTTTGAGTGGAGCTGAAGCTTCTCAGTCTGATGAACTCATACAAGGTAAGTGTCTCATAGCAAATAAACTTTTAAATGTACTGTATGATTCGGGCGCTACTCATTCTTTTATATCGGATGAATGTGCTAAAAACCGAATTTACCCATGTCACAACTCCCTTTTGATTTAATTGTCTCCACCCCTACCCATGATCCAAAGAGTAATGACTTTAGCATGTTTAGGTTGTCCTATCACTATTGAAAATAATAACTTTTCCATAAACTTAGTTTGTCTACCTTTAACCCAATTAGATGTCATAATAGGCATGGATTGGTTATCGGCTAACCATGTATTATTAGATTGTTCAAGCAAAACCTTAATCTTTCCCAACCCTAAGTGTTTCGGATTTCAATCTTCCAACCAAACGATCGCTTCTTCCCGAAAAGAGGCACAAGAATATATGTCACTATCTTCTCTGGAAGTAAAAGGGAGGCAAATTTGGACGATATACCGATTGTTAGAGAATTTTTCGAGATATTTAAAGAAATCCCGGGATTGCCACCCCGAGAGAGATAGAATTCTCCATCGATCATCGCCGGAATCGGTCCTATTTCGATAGCCCCATATCGAATGTCACCGTCGAATTAGCTGAATCAAGAAACAATTGGAGGCCTTATTAGAGAAGAAATTTATCCGACCAAGTGTCTCACCTTGGGGAGCCTGCATCTTCTTTGGTAAAGAAAAAAGATGGAACCATGAGATTGTGTATTGACTACCGGCAGTTGAATAAAGTAACCATTAAGAATAGATACCCTTTACCTAGAATAGATGATTTGATGGATCAATTGAAGGGAGCAACAATATTTTCAAAGATCGATCTGCAATCTGGATATCACCAAATACACAGTGAAGGCGTGAGATATACAAAAAACCGCTTTTCGAACTCGATATGGACATTATGAATATCAAGTAATGCCGTTCGGAGTCACGAATGCCCCTGCAATTTTTATGGACTATATGAATAGGATATTCCGCCCATATTTGGATAAGTTTGTCGTAGTTTTTATAGATGATATTCTTATCTATTCGCGGAGTCCTGAAGAACATGTAGATCATCTTCGGTTAGTTCTACAAGTCCTAAAAGAAAAGCAGCTATATGCAAAGTTGTCTAAGTGTGAATTTTGGTTAGAGGAAGTCAAATTTTTAGGACACGTAATTTCAAAGCGAGGAATTAGTGTAGATCCATCCAAAGTAGAAGCCATCCTACAATGGGATAAACCCAAGATCGTGGATCAAATCTGTAGTTTCTAGGGTTATTTGGTTATTACCGAAGATTTATTGAAGGATTTTCGAAAATTGCTCTACCTTTAACCCAACTAACTCGAAAGGGACAGGCATTTGTATGGACCGATGAATGTGAAAGAAGTTTCCAGGAGTTGAAACGGAGATTGACGATGTCGCCTGTTCTAGTACTCCCTGATCCTAGTAAGCGGTTCGAAGTGTATTGTGATGCATCGTTACAGGGATTGGGATGCGTTCTTATGCAAGATAGGAAAGTAGTTGCTTATGCTTCTAGGCAATTAAGACCACATGAGAGGAATTACCCAACCCATGATCTAGAATTAGCTTCAATTGTTTTCGCTTTGAAAATATGGAGACATTATTTGTATGGGTCTCAATTTGATGTTTTTAGTGATCATAAGAGTCTGAAATACTTGTTTGACCAAAAAGAATTAAATATGAGACAAAGGAGATGGATGGAGTTCATTAAGGACTATGAATTTGAACTCCAATATCATCCAGGAAAAGCGAATGTAGTGGCGGATGCCCTAAGTAGAAAGACTCTACACATTTCCTCGATGATGATTAGGAATTGGAACTCATAGAGAAATTTAGAGACTTAAACTTAGCAAGTAGATGTGACAGAAACCGACTTCGGTTAAACATGGTTACCATTTCTAGTAGTTTGTTGACTCATATCAAGGCTAAACAAGAGGTTGATGAGTACCTTCTAGAGGTAATGGAATTGAAGAAACAAGGAAAGATGGTTGAGTTTGAAAAGGGTTAGATGGAATAATTAGATTTCAAAATCGGATTCAGATATCGAGTGATCAAGAGATCAAAAGTTAATTCTGGAAGAAGCACATAAAAGCAGGTTGAGTATACATCCTGGAGCCACCAAGATGTATCAAGATCTCAAGAGGATGTATTGGTGGCCAAAAATGAAGAAGGAAATTGCTCATTATGTAGCTAGTTGCTTAATTTGCCAAAAGCAAAAATCGAACACCAAAACCCGCAGAATGTTGCAACCATTGGATATCCCAGAATGGAAATGGGACAAGATAGCCATGGACTTTGTTTCAGGATTACCAAGAACCCCCAAAGGACATGATTCAATTTGGGTAATTATCGATAGGCTAACCAAATCGGCTCATTTCCTACCTATCGGTATTAGATATTCCTTAGAGAAGTTGACCCAAATATATATTAGAGAAATTGTGAGGCTACATGGAGTACCATCAAGTATAATTTCAGACAGAGATCCAAGGTTTACCTCAAAATTTTGGGATAGCTTACATAAAGCTCTTGGCACTAAATTAAGGCTAAGTTACGCATATCATCATCCATGATGCATTCGGTCAATCTGAGCGGACGATTCAATCTTTAGAGGATTTATTAAGAGCTTGTGTCTTAGAATATTCCGACAACTGGGATGAACTGTTGCCATTAATTGAATTTACTTATAACAATAGTTTTCATTCTAGTATAGGAATGGCCCCTTACGAAGCTTTGTATGGACGGAGATGCAGAACCCCACTATGCTGGTATGAGACCGGAGAATCACTCATTTTAGGACCAGAAATAGTGCAACAGACCACAGAGAAAATAAAGATGGTTCAGGAGAAGATAAAAACGGCGCAAAGTAGACAGAAAAGTTATGCCGATAAAAGGAGAAGGCCCCTTGAATTCCAAGAAGGTGAACATGTATTCTTGAAAGTCACACCAGTGACTGGGGTTGGCAGAGTAATGAAATCTAGGAAACTTACACCCAGATTTATTGGACCTTATCAAATTCTCCGTCGAATTGGTCCCGTAGCTTACCAAATAGCCTTGCCACCTTTTCTTTCAAACCTTCACAGTGTTTT
Source organism: Oxytropis ochrocephala (assembly GCA_020916435.1). Classification (NCBI taxonomy): domain Eukaryota; kingdom Viridiplantae; phylum Streptophyta; class Magnoliopsida; order Fabales; family Fabaceae; genus Oxytropis; species Oxytropis ochrocephala. The sequence goes on along the minus strand of CM037090.1, from coordinate 56,865,859 downwards.
TCACGTGTCACAACTAAGAAAGTACATATCCGATCCTTCACACGTGATAGAACCCGTCAAGATCTGGCTAAAAGAAAATTTGACATATGAGACCCTACTGTTAAAGTCTCGCACAGAAAAAATGAACGACTCAGAGGAAGAGAAATCCCACTAGTAAAAGTAATATGGAACGAGAATACCGGAGATGCTACTTGGGAATTAGAGGAAAAGATGATGGAACGATATCCGCATTTATTCGAAGGTGAGCAAATTTCGAGGACGAAATTTTTATAAGTGGGGGAGAATTGTAACACCCCAAATCGATAAAATATATTATGACGTGATAAGTATTAAAATAAGTGGTACTTATAAAAGATGATAAGTAAATTTGAATATAACTACTAAATAATTAATAGATGAGGTATATAAATATCTATAAATAAGAATGCTTTTTAACAAAAAGTAGCCACAACAATGACTAGTCTAAAAGAACAAATAATCCACGTACCAGTAGTGAAGAATTTGCGATCCGTGATACTCGCTTACTCTCACTTGTAATAAAACATCTCTGAGCAATTGGATGAGATGGTAATGGTCTCTTTTGGTCTAACGACGATTTCAAGTTCGAGTCTCACCGGAGGAGGACAAAAACTTTAAAACTTTTAGGGAAGAATTTTATTTGACTCAAAAAAATTAGTCTCTATAGTTACGCATACAGATAATACCTATTATCAATAAAAGAAGAAAAATCTAGATAGACCAAGCAATCACGTGAGAGTTATCCGATCTTACTTGGGAAGGAAGTATGGAATGTGTGGATAGGAATGAATGAGAGAAAACTTACCTCCATCATGTGCCACGTAGAGACTCCAGAGCCTTCTTTTAAGCACTATAAATAGGTTGCAACTCTTAATACTCGAACAAGACAAAACAAACAAGTCCCCACCATTTCTTCCATAACCCCACTCTGCTCAACCACTTTCTCTCCAATCACTATCTTCCTTTCACCATCAATAACTTTTCAAGTCTATAAGTATAATTCTTCTTAACCACGTTACTTCCTCTCTCTCATAAGTTTAACACTTCCTCTCAACCCACGTCCCCCAGAGAGTCACGAAGAAGCGTAAAAATAATTAAAAGGTAGGGGTGAGGAACCTCAACAATAGTAGTAGAGTAGCTACTAAATTATGGAGTCAAGGGTGACCCTAGCCCTTTTATAATTGAAATTTAATTAATATAAGTACTATCTTTGTATCTATAAATATTACTCTAATCTGTTATTCATCATCGATCGATGTGTTATCACCGATCGATACTTGTATACTTGGGCTATTAACTATGACTTAATCATTCATTGAACTATAACTCGAACTAACTACTAAACCTAACTCACTAATTGGAATTATTATGTTCTACTAACACTCTTTACCTTACTGAAATAATTGGAATCTTATCATCTTTAAATTCTACTCCATCGCTATCATTTTATTTACTATCTCTAATATTTTGTTCATATCTCTCATTACTACTAACCTTTTAATCAGGCTACTATTTGTTCTATTTACTTTCCCATCCGTCTTATTATCTATATGACTAACCCGTCAATTGTTTACTATCATTTTATGATCCTTATTTTATTACGGCTTGTTTCTCTCCATTTACACCTTCATTGTTATTCCTTTATTTATTTCTTGTACTATTTATACTATTATTAATATTTCATTTAAAGTTTCTATTAGTACCATTACTTTAACACAGTTATGTCTATTTACGACTCATATTATTGTTGCTATCTTCTTTGCTATTATTGATAATTTTTCTTTAGCCAAAATTATTCTACAAATAAGCGACCATCATTGTTTTACTATTTCTTATATTATTGGTACTTCATCGTTAACATCATAAAATTATACAAATAGCTATCAAATTTCTACTTAGATTGATACGGATACTAGTTTTATTAACTAAATTGTAATTCATGCAAATAGTGACTACTTGCTTAATGACTTGTTCAAAACTAACGGTGTTTCAAGTATGGTTAGTATTTGGGAAAAATAATTATCACTCCTTAAACTCGACACCTAACATTGAACTCACTTTTGGAACCAATTTATTCGACTCCCAAGGAGAAATAAATAAAAGGAATGACACGGATAAACTTTAAAACATCTGTGTAATATTTTTGGAGTTGAGCTACGCTTTGGTACACGCGTGAGTGCGCAAGTGAAGGTTGAGTTTAACCTTGGGGGCATCATGGTGCGAGACCCCACAAGTGACCAGGTAGTAGCTCCCCTGTGTCGTGGTATTCGATATACCTGATCGTGATGATCCCGACTAGACACCGCAAGAACTCGGGATCGGTGTAGAGTGTTCCGTTAAGAAACTGTGAAAAGAGAATTGTACCAAATGAGAATTTGAAACGGAACATGTGCTCCCGGTCGCTCCTCTAAATAAGAACCTCTCCATGGAGTAGATATGGGCCCATATAAAAGAAGAAGATAAAAATAAAAAGAGAAAGAAAAACAAGAACATAAATTCTTCTAATTCTAAAAAAAAAAATATATATATATATATATTAATAGAAACTAAAATTATCTACTCTTACTTTACTACATTGATTATTGTTGATTCGTACTCACCCCTTGTTTTTTTTTTTTTTTTTTTTTTTTTTTGTTTGGTTTCATATGTACGCTATTTAAGATGGCGGACCATCATCGGACTAGAGTGGATATCACATTTAACAATGGCGTTTGGAATCGACGACACGCTAATTCAATACCACACGTTTGATGGAGATATTACTATCCATGTCACCACCGCCACTATCCGAATTTCAATACCCGCACCCATAATCCGAACCTAATTGTTTCCTTTTTACCGCCTTGAAGACATGTGGGTTCTTTCTTTGCACTTCACCCTCACATGAGACCCTCCTCGCTTTCCGAGGATACTAGCGGTGATAGTACCTTATGTGTAGAAATCGGTAATGTGTAAAATAAGTTAGTTGTGCGTTGTATGGGCTGTAATCTGCACCAGGTTAGCTTAGGAGAATATCTTTGTGTTGGATAAGTTGGGATATTGTATTAGTTAAAAGAAGCCATTTGAACTATATAAATGTGTCTTGTAAATGGACTGTAGTAGTATGATAATGATGTATGATAACGATGTATGGTTTTAGTAATACTAGATGTTGATCTATATATATATATAGATATATGTATATGGTCATAGGAAAATCCAAAGAAAAAAAATAATAATAATAGATAAAATAATTCAATCAAACTAAACAAATAACAAAAAAAAAAGAAATACATTATGGATCGAAATATCCGAGAGCGTCACAAAATACGCTAAAAATCCACCAGTATTATACCGACTGAATAAGTCTGCCGGTAAAAATCCGGCCGAATAATCCGGCGGCAATCGCACAAAATTTGCCGGTAATAAACCAACGGTCTAAATCTGCTGGAAATGCGGTGCCGCTATTGAACGAAATTCTGGTAGTGATAACAAAGACTTTCCTGACAACTTGTTATTGCTTCTTAGAATGTGGTTTAGGTCTAACTGAACCACACAAAACCAGCTTGTAAGGTGAGGGATGCCTCTCACTTATAAAGTCTTTTGAAACCATATCTCTAGTTAATGTGGGACTTGGGTTTTTCCCAATACACCCCCTCACGACAAGTACTATTGGGCGTGGTGCGTGGATAATAATGGTGGGTGGTCCGAAGGATCTAGGATAGACTTTGATACCATCTTAGAATGTGGTTTAGGCCTAACTCAACCCCACAAAACCGACTTGTAAGGTGAGGAATGTCTCTCACTTATAAAGTCTTTTGAGACTATATCTCTAGTCAATGTGAGACTTGGGTTTTTCCGAATATTCTTTGTCAACAAACTCTAATGAAACTAGATTATTCCAACAATCAGGCAATTCCCTTTTAATTGATTGTTTGATAAATCCAAAGCTTTTAAAAAGCCGGTCTCATTATTGTTGCATCCAAAGGAAACTAAATTTGAAAATTTATTATCGGAAAGATACTGATATTCTTGCTTGAGATAAGAACGTGGAACAGGACCTTCAAGTTCTCGTTCTAGATTGGGCCACTAGGCCCACTAAACAAACCGGACCGAATCGACCTAATGACCAGGAATCCATGACCATGACATAGCATTTCACATTGGTCCATGCTTCGTACAATCCCCTTGCTACTCACTAGAATCCCCTTTTTGGTGTGAAAAGACCAAAAGCCCTTACTGAAATTTGGTTTTTATTTTTTTCACAAATTATGCATGGTTCGACGCACGGTTGATCGAACATTGCTGCGCCGAACCAGTCAAAATTTACTCAGACACCCCAAATTATGTTTTGACTAGGTTCGACCAAGCGTGTGCCGATCCAAATCGATCAGCCGTGCGCCGAACCCTCTCCACCGTCTAGTCAATGGCTAAATTTTTGAATTCTCCCCAACTGTAACACCCCCTTCTACTTCATACTAATTTAATTAATAAAAATCGGAGTTTTTCAAAAACTTTTCCACGCACCTCAACGAGAGTGCTACATTTAATAAAAACATCATCAAAGTATAATTAAAATTCAAACGCATCTAGTGCGTGAAATATAAATCATATTCAAATGGGACGAACCCTCAAAACCTGTTTTAAGTATTACAATAACCCAGAAATTGGTTCACAAAGCACAGAGGAAATAAAACTGAGTTCAACAGACTCAATAAACAATCCAAAACAGTTTAATATATAACATAAAGTGATGACACTAAAATCCCATCCCTGGTGTTACTAAATCAGAGCTGACACAATTATCCCAAGAAAGGCATGGCACCTTCACTCAGAATCACCTGCATGTCGCCACGAGAGCAGGCAACATAAAAATGCTAGGGTGAGTCTCTTTACATAAATAATAACAAGTATGATAAGCATTATATTAGGAAAGCATCTAGTAACATCAATCCACAACAATTAAGGCACTTACCATTCAATTATAATACCAAGAAACGACAATAATGGATTAATTAACATCAACAAGAATTCTACGTAGGTATGAGTGTATGCATGTATGCAATATGCATGTGGATCCATAACCACCTCAATAACCCCGTCGGGCAACCACCACGTTTGGCCGAAGCCACCCACCACATTTTGGCCGAAGTCATACCACCACGTTTATATGCATATGATTTATGTGACACCATATAACAATGCATTCACAACATCACAATTTTATCACGTCAAGTATTAACCACCTCTTTGGCCGAAGCCCACATCAATTATTAACCCACCACTTTGGCCGAAGCCCACATCAAGTATTAACCCACCACTTTGGCCGAAGCCCGCATCAAGTATTAACCCACCACTTTGGCCGAAGCCCACATCAAGTATTAGCTCACCTCTTTATCATTTCCTCACCACCACACCCCATTTATTAAATTAAATCCCACCTAAGGACCAAACCACCTCATAAGGACCTCTTCCACACCTAAGGACCATTTTGACACATCAAAGATTAATTCAGTGCTTAGGGAATTATTGGACACATTAGGATTAATTTGACACTAAGGGACTATTTTGTCACGCCAAGGATTAATTTAATGCTTGGGGACTATTTTATCACACCAAGGATTAAATTAATTCTTAGGGACTAAAACATCACTTAGACACTTTTGGCACATCTAGGCGCCATGGGGCAGCCAATATGGCGCCCCAGCACACACACACGGCCTAGACACTACACAACCACACCCTCAGCGCCAAATTCCTGTGGAGGCTGGCGCCCGCACACGCCCAGACACACCACGGTGACTCTGGCGCCACATTCCCAGCCAGTGGCGCCTGCTTGGCGACCCTTGCCCACGCACGCATCTCAAGACCACACTAAGCACCAGCGCCAAATTCACAGAGAATTGGCGCCCCTACACTGAGACACACTGGCGCCTAATTTGCCTAGCAAATGGCGCCCCTTCCCAAAGAATGCCCCAACCGAACCAAAGCCTCATCTTAGGCGCCATTTTCTTGGGCATTTGGCGCCCCTCTCCTTCAACTCACCAACCCAACAATTTCAAACATATTTTTACTCAACAATTCAATTCTCCATTTAATAACACTCATCTAGATAATTAATTCAACAACATTTAATTCACACATCCTCATAATTCTTCACATTGGAGCATTTAAACAAACACATGGTATGCATATTTCACAACACCTATATTCCAAACATCAAGCATCATATTGTCACCATTTTAAACACCAAATTCAACAACCACATATAATTAATGTAAAATTCACACAAAAAAACAACTTAGTGCTATTCCACACACAATACATATCATACAAATTATTATAGATATAAATGAGAATCCCCTAACCTCAAAATGGAGAACCCAAGTAGTCTCTCCTTCACCAACACAAGAACCACTAAAAATAGGTACTTCACTATTTGAGCTTCAAATGCCTTGGGTTTCTTGATTAGCATTAAGAAGCGTGAAACTTTTCTTTGGATAGTCTAGTGGGACCTTATCATCCACAACCTCATCATCAAAATCACCATATGTTTCAAGTTGGCACCCATTAGCTGGCCTCAACGCTTAAAAGAATTCCTTGGCTTTGTAGTAGTGTGACTGTACAAACTCTTCTTTCTTTTCTTTCTTTATCAATTTTTTCCAAACTCTGTACGCCCATGTGATCCTTCATCTTTCGGTTCCTTCTCTGAGCTTGACTGCAACGAACGCCAAGAGAGTAAAACGTTGGGCCAACGAACGGCGAGAACAAATCCTAATTTCTCACTAAATTTTTAGTTTTCGGCTACACTTGTTTATGCCTTTCTTTTCCCTTCAAATGGGAAGGAACCCTATGTTGCGCTTTGTGTAATAGTTTGGTTTTTTCGCAATTATAGTGCAAGTATACACATCGTACAAGTAATAGAGTGGTTTTAAGTAAGAGATCGTTCCCACGCAGGATTTGTACACTTTTCAAAGTTCAAGTTTCAAAACACAAGAGAATCAAGTAACAAATCGGCAATAAGAGTTGGTTTTAAAACTAGAGATGTAATAAAAACAAGTAAACAAATGTTGGTTGTGAATATGGATGAGAGGTGAGTTGAGTTGTTGCATGCAGAATACATCCTTTCTAGTTAGACGTTATAACGTTTACACGTTATAACGTACAAATGCTATTTCGTATAGACGTGGCCACGTTTGAACATTCATTGCAAAAAGAGCTATGCTTTTTCAAAGACAAAACGCCGAGTTTCAAGTATAAGAGGTCCTATGTCTAGGTTCTAAATAGGCCCACTCCTGTATTTTAAGCACCCACAGCAATGTTCTATGAACTATTTATCCTTTCTATGTCTAGACTTAGATAAAAAATGCCTAAATGTCTTTAGTGCATCGTTCGTTCATATAAATCTTTGATTTCTTTTCATAGACCATGTTTGTACCTATGAATCTACCTATTTTAAGAGGCCAACCTCAAAACAAGTTTGGAAATATTTTCACACAAAGATTTAAAACATGTACGCCAATACTTTATAACATTAACTAGAAATTCATTATAAGCAAAACAACAACTCAACTACAAAGTGTTTAGCTCATCTTTGAGCATCTTTTTGAGAATGATAAGGATTTAGAATCCAAATACCATACATTCTGTAAAAGAAACTAAGTGCAAAAGATACACCTAAGTAGCTCTTCAAAGATGCACGCTGTAGAGACGTTACAACGCCCGAGCCTCACATGTAGTGAGTGTGCGAGAAAATAAAACAAAGTTCGTAAAAGTAAAAACAAACCAGAAGTCTGTTTCCAGATCTTCTTTAATGTCTTCTCTGAAGTAGATGAAGGTAGATGATGAACTCAAGTGAGTGGATGAAGGTGTATTCGTGTATGAGTGGTGTGGAAAGGATGCCTTGAGAGAGAGCCGAGCCTTCATTAAATAGCCTCCTTGCTCACGTGTGGCTGATGTCACTTGCCCACCTACCAGTCTGCTTTCTTCTCTCGCGCGACGACATGTTCGATTGCTACTGGTGTTTTCAAGGCGTCACTCATGGGGAATAGAAAGTTCTTCTGACTTTATATCTTTGACTATCATTGCTTAGCGCGCCAAAATTGAGATCTTTCACCCCTCTGCTTTGCACTTGATGAGCGTGGTGAGAGACGTGGTAACGTCAAAGCACTAAAAATTTCTGCACAAGCACAAAAAACATCAAAACGCTCTCAAGGGCACCTCTTGGTGCCAAAATGCCTGATTTATTCAATTAACCTTTCACCCACTCGAATTACTGAAACTAACATAAAATTACTTAAATAAACCTTGTATTGCTAGAGAACTTGCATGATTTATTCTTGAGTGAGTATAAATAACTCATATAAATATGAGTTATCACACCCCCAAACTTAAATCATTGCTTGTCCTCAAGCAATCAAGACAACACACAAATAACAAAATACACAAAATCAACTACACTAGCAAAGTTATGTTCTACTCAATCAAAGATATCAAAAATTCATTCTCAAGGGCTAATTCTTCACACACTCACGCACCAATGCATAATTAAATTTGATTCATTAAAGCTCAAGTGAGTGTGTGATCTCTCGATTACTTTTCCTCTAACTAGTTCAGAAACTACTTTAGCTTACTTAAAGAATGGTTCCCATATGGTGATAGTAAAACATCTTTCAAAACAAAGAATAGGCTAACACTTTCACATAAGAAATGGGGTTCTTTTGAAGCATGACAAAGGGTCTTAATTGGGTGCTAGATCAGGTTAGTGCACTAATTTACTGACTCACACACGCAAAAGACTTGTAACCCCCTCTTTACTGAGCAACTCTCTTTTATTTGCTCCATTTTGGAGTTTTCTCTCTCTTTTTTTTTCATTTGGAGTGCTCAGCATTTGTTTCAGGGTATTACAGGGAACACAGAACACATGTGGATTTTCCACTTATTTGTATCAACACACTCTTTTTGGTATTTTTGGGAGTAGACGTTACAACGTTTATGGGTGAGACGTTGTAACGTCTGAACACATTACACAACACACACGGCAGACGTTATAACGTTACGGGTAGACGTTACAACGTTGCACTCACACTACACCAGCACTTAACCATCCTATAGTCTTTGCACCCAGCCTTAGTACGACTTGATTCATCCCCAAACTTAGCTTCTACTGCTATTCTAGGTTTTTAATCAAGTTTTACTCTCATCTTAGTTCACCAAGACTGGCTTCAGCACAAAATATTCCCTAGCTAGCTAGATTCTTTCTTAACAACAGAGTTTGTGTAGGAGCAGCAATCAATTCTTTTCATCTAATCATGCATAGGCTACTCACACACACATTTTTACTATCTTTAGCCCAAAGAGAATATTTTTCATGCTTGACAGAGTAAGAACAGAAATTGCTTTTGCATTTGATTTCATGTACAACACAGAACAGAAACTTAAAATCTTGAGATTCCCCCACACTTAAAGTTGAGCAGTGTCCCCACTGCTCAAGGATAAACAACATGATTTCTGTGTGTTTTTTTTTTGGGGGTTTTAAACAGAACAGAAAATAAAAACTACTAGAATTACAGCTAAAATTAAAACTAAGAATAAAGAAAACTACAACTACTATTAAAATTAATGGGGGACTTACTTGCTTGCTGCACCAGACCTGAGCCTTCCGCTTTGTCTGGTGGGAACTCCTGCCTGACCTTCTCCTTTCTTCTTTTCCTTCTTCTCTTTCTTCACCTTCACTCCTCCTTGCTCGGTGGTGGTGGTTGTTGTTGTTTCATCAGATTCTTTCTCTTTTGAGCTTGCACCCACACTTGCACCAGCAGCACTTGAGGCTTCAGCAATCCTCTTTTTGGCCTCCTCCCACATCTTCATCGCCAATTCAGCAGGGTTGACATGCATTGGTTCGTTGGGGATCACCTGGGCTTTTTCCACCTCTGGCTCTTTAGACGTTGCCACGTCTGATGATGATCCTCCAATTCCAGAACTGCACTCGAGCTTGCTTCAACAGGTGCTCTGCTAGTTTCTGAGTGGCCTCCTCCATTGCTAGCTGCTTTACCTTTTCCAACGCAGCTTCTCGTTCATTGGTGATTTGCATTTCTGCAAGTTTGGCTACGGCCTCTTTTTCAGCAGACGTTGTAACGTCTGTAGGTAGTTCTTCAGCAATAGTAGGAAGGGCTTCTGCAGAAACACTAGTAGCAACAAATCTTCGCACTAGTAGCGAGAGAGTTTCCTGCGCAAAGACCTTGACCTTTTCTCTTCACAGAAGCTTTTGCCTTAATGATGTGGGGGCTGCAACTTCCTCTTTATCTCCACTCCTTGAGCTTGTTTTGACTCAAAGAACTAGCTCTTGTCTCTTCTTCTTCTTCCAAAGGGATTGTATGTGAGTGCACTTTTCACTCGTGTTTTCTTGGGTGGGGAAATTGGTTGGGAACTGGGTTGCTCCCCTGTGTTTGTTGGCTCGCACGCCGCCACGTCCGGTTCTTGCACTCTCGGGGTGATGGTCGCCGTGCTCGGGTTGGGGTGGGGTGGTGTTATTGGTTGGTCTTGGGCTTTGGATTGTGGGGTCTTGGGTGTGTTCGGTCATGGGTGGAGGTTTCTTTTGGTGAAGGTGGTGGTTGTGTGGCTTGTGGGGATGGTGGTTTGGATTTTGTTTGGGCCTGGTCCTTTGTTTGCTTGATTTCTTGGGGATTCACTTTCAGTCCTCTCACTTGAACTCCCTTTCTCCTCAGAGCTCTCCTCCTATTCCTCCTCACTGATTACTTCCATGCTCACTTTTCTTGATTCATCTGCATCAACATCAGAAATATCATCCAAATCATCAGAATTAAAATCCTCTTCACTACTTACCTTCTTTTGTTTCTTTGCTGGGCTCTGCCTTTTTGGTGGGCTTCTTGTTCTCTTGGCCCTTTCTTTCTTCACGGCTCTTCTTTGGATTGTAGACAGGGGGACATCATCATCATTTTCTTCCTGCATCCAGTCTGGCAATACAGGCTCTTCAATCACTTTCTTTCCCTTTGATACTTGGGCAAACACCTTCTTTTGCCACTCAAATTGTTTCTTGACAAATTTGACCAGGGAGTTATGCCTCTCCTCCAGACGTTGCAACGTCTGCGCATCAATAGAACTTGAAACTCCTGCAGATTTCACCCTAGGCTTGAATTTTGTTGAAAAGGGGCCTTGAGGCTGCTCCCTTAGTTCTGAGGCTTCAATCTCTACTCCTGCCTCCATACACAAGTCAGTAATCATACATGGGAAATACAAATACCCATCTTTCCTGTTCTTCCATTTGTTGAGCTCACGGTTGATTAACTTTCCCACCTCCACTTTGTCTCTTGACATGATTGCATCAATCACAATCAGTCTCTCTTTGTCTACCCAAGATGTGTGAGAGGTAGGAATTAAGCAATGCCTTATGAAATGGAACCAGGTGTTGGCTTCATCACATAGGTACCTCTTCATGATTTTGAATTCACTACCGTGCTCTCCACTCCTCTCCCAGACAGCACCTTCTACACAAATCCTTCCCTTTATAGCTTCCATTTCATTCAGTCCATAAGTCTTTTGCTTGGTCTCCACAGCCTTTCCGTAGTAACCCAGCCCGAAATAATCGTTGATCGCTCTTACTCCAAACTTTACCTCCTCGCCTCGCACCTTTGCAACAATGGACGGCTCTCCTTCAGGTCTCTCAACGATTCCCTTGTAGAAATCGTGAACCAACGTAGAAATGTATTCTTTTCTGTGCACCACAAATTTTTGCCAGCCCAACGCTGCCACGGTTGCGAGAAAATCAGGATTGGGGCTTTCTTGACTAAAGCCCCTTTCAGGAAGTAGGGCTTTCTTTTTGGAAGGGTTAGGTGTTTCAGGGATAGGGGCTGAAGATGAACTTAGGTCAGCATGTTTGCCTTTCCCAGAGGATTTGGTAGCAGATTGCTTCACTTTTGTCATGCTTGATTTCGCAGAAATGGTTTGGAAGGGAATGGGGGTTTTTGGAAATTTTAGGTTTTCTGAGAAAGAGAGGGAAGATTTTGATTTCAGAGAGAAAGGGATTAGAGAGATGTTGCAGGTGGTGGGATAATGGTGAATGGTGGGATTTTTATGGGGAATTGGTTATGGGGAGTTGAGAAATGGTAGAGTGGAGTAATGGAGAAAAGTAACCGTTGATTAGACAAGTAGGGGAAGGGAGATGACGTCGTGGTCAGTTACCACGTTCGTGATGCAGAGGGAAATCATTTCTGACACGTCATCACTTACGCCTTTGACTTAATTTAAACCTGCCCTGACTGCCCAGACGTGCCCACGTCTAGTGCATATTGAGACGTTACGACGTCTATCACCTTTTGCCTTTACTTCACTTCAACTGTTATTCCTGCAAAACAAAAATTAAAGAGACACAAAAATTGTTTGTTAATTAAAAATCATTGGGTTGCCTCCCAAGAGCGCTTGCTTTAAGAGTCTTCAGCCAGACTTTTGCCCTTTTAATTCAAGAATTATTGAAGGGCATTTGGATCTTGTCCTTTCCACATGCTCTCCATGATCTTTGTTTCACACGTTGGCCATTAACTTTGAACATGGTGTTTGTCTTTTCATCAAAGAGGTCCACAGCACCATGAGGATATATTTTCATTAATTTGAATGGACCTGACCACCTTGATTTTAGCTTGCCTGGGAACAACTTTAGCCTTGAATTGAATAACAACACTGCTTTGTCCTTCCATGACTCTCTCCTTTGTATTCTTTGATCATGCCACTTCTTTGTCTTTTCCTTGTACATTGCTGAGCTTTCATAGGCATGGTGTCTAAACTCTTCTAGCTCATTTAATTGCAATAACCTTGCCTCACCAGCCCTTGTATGATCCAAGTTTAGTTGCTTCAATGCCCAGTAAGCCTTGTGTTGGAGTTCAATTGGTAGGTGACAGGCCTTACCATAAACTAGCTTGTAAGGAGACATGCCCAATGGTGTTTTGTATGCTGTCTGTAAGCCCAAAGTGCATCATCCAAGTGTCTCGACCACTCCTTTCTGTTGGGACCAACCATCTTCTCAAGTATTCTTTTGATCTCTCTGTTGGATATTTACGCACCGCCACTTTGGTTTGGGGGTGATAAGTGTATGCATTCGTGTTTCACTCCATACTTAGCCAAGAGGTTCTCAATTAACTTATTGCGAGAAATGAGAGCCCTCATCACCGATTATGGCTCTTGGAGTACCAAACCTTGTGAATATATTCTTTTGGGGAACTTGCTCACTGATTTAGCTTCATTGTTTGGTAATGCCACTGATTCAACCCACTTTGATACGTAATCCACAACTACCAGAATATATAGATTTCCATGAGACATAGGAAATGGTCCCATGAAGTCCATTCCCCATACATCAAACAACTCAACTTCCAGAATGTTTGTGAGTGGCATCTCCTGCTTGTTTGATATATTTCCTGTTCTTTGGCACTTGTCACACCTTCTTACCAACTCATGTGCATCCTTGAATAGTGTTGGCCAATAGTATCCTGATTGTAGGACCTTTGCAGCTGTTCTGGTACCTCCAAAATGTCCACCATAAGGTGCTGAATGACATTGTTGCAACACATGGAGTTGTTCTTCCTCAGCTAGACACCTTCTTAGTAACTGATCTGGACACAATTTGTACAAGTATGGTTCATCCCAGAAATATTGCTTTATAGTGTGGAAGAACCTCTTCTTCTGTTGGAAGTTGAATCCTACAGGCACAATCTTGCTAACAAGGAAGTTAACTATGTCAGCATACCATGGTGCAGTAGTATCAGACGTTATAATGTTTGACGAAAGTGTCATAGACGTGGCCACGTCTTCAACCACTGAGGCTACTGATAACAGTCTCTAATCAGGAAATTTTTCTCTTATCTCTTCTTCACCTGTACCTGCATCAACATTCTCAAGCCTAGAAAGATGATCAGCAACTTGGTTCTCCACCCCCTTTTTGTCACGAATTTCCAAGTCAAATTCTTGGAGGAGGAGAACCCATCTAATAAGCCTTGGCTTTGCATCTTTTTTTGAAATTAAGTACTTAATGGCTGAATGATCAGTAAAAACAATAACTTTCGCACCCACTCAAGTAAGATCTAAACTTATCAAATGCAAACACAATGACCAAAAAGCTCTTTTTGATCCACGGTATAATTCAATTGGGCATCATCTAAGGTTTCATGGCATAATGAATAGAATGAAATTTTTTCCATACCTTTGCCCCAATCGACTCCTACAAAGCATAATCACTTGCATCACACATCAACTCAAATGGTTTAGACCAACTGGAGTGACTATGATGGAGCGATCACCAAGGCGATCTTGATTTGTTGAAAGCCTCATGACATTGTTCATCAAAGTTGAAGACGTTGTCACGTTGCAATAATGCATACAAGGGTTTTGAAATCTTTGAGAAATCCTTGATAAATCTTCTCAGAAACCCCGCATGTCCTAAGAAACTTCTCGACTCCTTTGATAGTTGTTGGTGGAGGCGGCTTGTCAATAACATCAATCTTTGCTCTATCCACCTCTAACCCTTTCTTTGATATTCTGTGTCCCAACACTGTTCCTTCTTGTACCATGAAATGACATTTTTCCCAATTCAGTACTAGGTTGGTTTCTTCACACCTTATCGAACTCCTTCCAAATTATCCGGGCATGCCTTGTATGAATCTCCATAGACCGAGAAATCGTCCATAAAGACTTCCATGGAATTTTCAATAAAATCAGAAAATAAGGCCATCATGCACCTTTGAAATGTTGCAGGAGCATTGCATAGCCCAAATGGCATCCTTACAAAGCAAAGGTGCCATAGGGACAAGTGAATGTTGTCTTTTCTTGGTCTTCAGTGCTATGGCTATCACAGGTTGTAGCTCGAATAACCATCAAGGAAGCGAGAAAAGTCCTTGCTCGCAAGCCTGTCTAGCATTTGATCAATGAATGGAAGAGGAAATGATCCTTCTTAGTTTCTTTGTTTAACTTTTCAGTAATCCATGCATATCCTCTCCACACATTCGTCCTTGTTGGAATTAGCTCATTTTTTCATTTGTTACCACAAGTAACTCCACCCTTCTTTTGCACACTTTGCATCGGGCTTACCGGGAGCTATCACTAATAGGGTAAATGATTCATGCATCCAACCACTTGATGATTTCTTTCTTAACCACCTCCTTCATTATGGGGTTCAGTCTCCTCTGTCCTTGATAAGTCCATTTTTAGTTGTCTTTTTAGTACTTATTTTAAGTAAGTTGTTTGGTATTTTAGTTCAATTCTAGAGCTATTTTACTACCTTTTGTTTTGTTTTTATTTTCAGGATAAGTGTTGAGCAAAGTAAGGGAATTTAAGCTTCTAATGCGTAGGAATGAAATCCCAAGGTAAAAGGAGGGAAAGAAGTACCAAAAGAACCAAAAAGAGGCAAGAAAAGAGGAGTTTTATAGCGAGAACAGCCATTACACGGCTGGCCGTGTTATAAAACATGGTCATGTTTCGCTAGAAAAGTCAAGAGCCAAAATCTAATTCTGAGAAAAACACGGCGGTGTAATAAAACACTGGCAGTGTAATAAAACACGGCTGCCAGTGTTATAAAACATGGCCGTGTTTTTCCAACTTCCTCCAATTGTTGTTACTTTTCTTCCTTCACTTCTTGTAACTGATTCTTAATCAGATTTTATGACTCAAAGGCCTATAAATAAGCACGAGTGCGAGTGCTAGGGAGGTGATTCTTACTTGTAAACTCACTCTAAAGTTTAATCTAAGTTTATGCAATTTTCTCTTCATCTTTTATTTCTTGTTCTTTAATTTTTCTGCACTTTAGTTTTTCTGTTCTTATTTTTACGCACTTTATCTTGATCATTTACATTCTTGTCATTTACATTATGCCAATTATTACTCTTGCAATTTATTTTTCAATTATGAGTGAGTAGAAACTTGGTCTTGGGTTATTGGGAGTAATCCAATGATAGGTCCCTAGTAATTCCCAAGACTATTCTCCACTCCAAATTGTTTTATATTTCAATCTAATTTCATTGTCCTTCAAATCTTATTTTAAACATCAAACGAGGTGCCGAGAGGTGAAGTTTGATGTTGGAACTATGAAATTAGACAAGGGAATCAAAACATGAGAATAGTTTTGAAACTCTTGAGACATTATAAAGGTGTTATGCTTAATGGGTTTTGGTGACAATCAACCATGAGAATAGGCTTGATTGTTAGTTCAAAACACGCTCTTGTACTCTGAAAGGAGACATTAGTTATATTCATTTGCCTTGTCTTTGAAATACACTACTATATAATTTGGTGAATGGTCTAAAGAATTATTTTTGGTTCCTCATTGTTGTGATGAAACTATAACCCGAGATTATTTTAATTTCTGAATTTTAAATCAAACAATCACTCCTTCTACTAAAATCATTCCTTTTAGCTAATCACCACTAAAAAGAAATTGGTAATCACAAAAGTCCCCGTGGGATCGATACATTTTACTACGAGATAGAAACCGTGCACTTGCGGCCTATCAAGTTTTTGCGCGCCGTTGTGGGACTTTTGTGATATTGATTGATTTTTGGTATCGGTTAGACTAAATGTTTTATTTTTCTTGTTAATATGAATAAGCATGTATTTACATTCTCCAAGGAGGAATGGGAATATTTTGAGGAATCTTTGCCACCACCACCACGTTGCTTAAAAGGGTTTTACAAAAATATATTTACATTTTCCAAGGAGGAATGGGAATCTTTTGAGTCATCTTTGCCACCACCACCACCTTGCTTAAGAGGGTTATTCAAAAACTACATGAAACACAATTTGAGAAAAATATTGTAGTTGAGGTAGATCGAAATAATACTAAAGTGGTAGTGCGGATGATTCACAAGAGATATACCATGAGATGGAGAACATAAAGGAAACTGTAATTTCATCCTTGGATAAATATATGGGTTTAAATGAATGTGTGGATGTCAAAATCTTGTTCCCTTTATCTTATTTTTCACCTTCCTTTGTGAAAATAACATTTGATCTAAGAGGAATTGAAAATAGGATCTTGTTTGTTACGCAACTTCCTTTTTACAAGCCATGGGATCCTGGAATATGTTTTCATTCTTCATGTGTCACTTGGTCTTTATGCTTCAAGAAATGGGACCCGGGAATAAGTCTATAAAGGGCAAAGGTCAAGCTAATGACCATAAAAGAAGTGTGTGTGGGAGGCAAACCACGAGGTTTACCTTTGTTTTGCTTTGCTGGAATAAGAAGGAAAGCTGCAAATACTAGTCAACGTGAGCTTTCTTTACCCTTCTCATGTGTTTTTCATTTTTATACATTGAGGACAATGTCTAGTCCAAGCATGGGGGGTGACTTTAGTATTTTCTTTTTCTTTATTTAGTAGTTGAGTCATCATCTCCTCCTATGTGATAGATCCTTGTGAATCTTCGAAGTAATTTTTTTTATGGCAATTTTGTGATAAATTTTTCTATTTTCATCTATTTGAATGTTCTGGTTGGAGTTCAACTATTAGATATGCTTGTTGGTACTCATTGTTGGGTTTTACACACACCTTTGCTAAGATAGGTTTCAGTACTAGGATGTCTAAGAAAGATTGGAAAAAAGCCACTTAGTTCCCTTGGTGACACTTAATGCATTTTGTTCTTTGGAGAAATGTACGTGTTGAAATTTTGCTTAAAAAGAGCAATAAAATGGAAATAAATTGAAAAAGAAAAAAAATGAAAAAGAAAAGAAAAGACTTTAAGCAATTTAGCCCAACATCCCTTTGAGGCCATGGTTACTAGGGAAATACTTTGAGTACCCTGTTGAGACTTTATAAGTTACTAGGGAAATACTTTGAGTACCCTTTTGAGACCGATTGACTCGGGAAAAAGAGACACTCCTTTGAGACCAAGTGTGGCAATTGCATTGTTTGCATATAAGTGGATGACCCAAGCAAAAGGTGCTAGGGAATTTGGCTGTTGATATCTAACTTGTTATTCTAGTACCACAAAACTGATCTTCTCTACACATAAAGCTCAATAGAAAAGTGTCATAAGCTGAGAAGAAAAATATTGTTGGATACCACCAGATCATTTCTAGTTCATGTGCTAAGCCGATAATTTTCATTTAAGGATTTGCCAAATAAATTGTAATGTTTTGCTTGAGGACAAGCAAGGATTTAAGCATGGGGGAGTTTGATAAGTCCATTTTTAGTTGTCTTTTTAGTACTTATTTTAAGTAAGTTGTTTGGTATTTTAGTTCAATTCTAGAGCTATTTTACTACCTTTTGTTTTGTTTTTATTTTCAGGATAAGTGTTGAGCAAAGTAAGGGAATTTAAGCTTCTAATGCGTAGGAATGAAATCCCAAGGTAAAAGGAGGGAAAGAAGTACCAAAAGAACCAAAAAGAGGCAAGAAAAGAGGGAGTTTTATAGCCAGAAACAGGCCATTACACGGCTGGCCGTGTTATAAAACATGGTCATGTTTCGCTAGAAAGCTGAAGAGCCAAAATCTAATTCTGCAGAAAAACACTGGCAGTGTAATAAAACACTGGCAGTGTAATAAAACACGGCTGCCAGTGTTATAAAACATGGCCGTGTTTTTCCAACTTCCTCCAATTGTTGTTACTTTTCTTCCTTCACTTCTTGTAACTGATTCTTAATCAGATTTTATGACTCAAAGGCCTATAAATAAGCACGAAATTCTGAGTGCTAGGGAGGTGATTCTTACTTGTAAACTCACTCTAAAGTTTAATCTAAGTTTATGCAATTTTCTCTTCATCTTTTATTTCTTGTTCTTTAATTTTTCTGCACTTTAGTTTTCTGTTCTTATTTTCTGCACTTTATCTTCAGTCATTTACATTCTTGTCATTTACATTATGCCAATTATTACTCTTGCAATTTATTTTTCAATTATGAGTGAGTAGAAACTTGGTCTTGGGTTATTGGGAGTAATCCAATGATAGGTCCCTAGTAATTCCCAAGACTATTCTCCACTCCAAATTGTTTTATATTTCAATCTAATTTCATTGTCCTTCAAATCTTATTTTAAACATCAAACGAGGTACCGAGAGGTGAAGTTTGATGTTGGAACTATGAAATTAGACAAGGGAATCAAAACATGAGAATAGTTTTGAAACTCTTGAGACATTATAAAGGTGTTATGCTTAATGGGTTTTGGTGACAATCAACCATGAGAATAGGCTTGATTGTTAGTTCAAAACACGCTCTTGTACTGAAAGGAGACATTAGTTATATTCATTTGCCTTGTCTTTGAAATACACTACTATATAATTTGGTGAATGGTCTAAAGAATTATTTTTGGTTCCTCATTGTTGTGATGAAACTATAACCCGAGATTATTTTAATTTCTGAATTTTAAATCAAACAATCACTCCTTCTACTAAAATCATTCCTTTTAGCTAATCACCACTAAAAAAGAAATTGGTAATCACAAAAGTCCCTGTGGGATCGATACATTTTTACTACGAGATAGAAACCGTGCACTTGCGGCCTATCAGTCCTTCAATACTATTCTTGGCATTTTCCTCCAAGACAATTCTATGCATACAGATTGTGGGACTGATGCCTTTGATGTCTGCCATTTGCCAACCAATTGCCTTTTTATGTCTCTTCAGGGTAGTAATGAGATCATTTTCCTGCTCTTGGGTGAGCTTGGAAGAAATGATCACGGGTAGGGAATCATTTTCCCCTAAAAAGACATACTTTAAATGCTCAGGTAACACCTTTAATTCCAAGGTAGGTGGCTCTTTGATGGAAGGCACATTCTTCTTCAGATTTGACTCCTCTTGCCCTAAAGATTCATACCTTTTTGTCCATGACTTTGGTGCAGGGGGCTCAGACGTGGCCACGTCTGCAACAGACGTTACAACGTCTAGAGGAACAACTTCTTCTGCCAACATTTCTTGTATTTCATTGTTGCCCAGAATTTTCTCCAAATGATCATTATCCTTGTTGAATTGTTTTTGAACCATATGATCAATGGCAACCACATACGAACATTCCTCTGTGTTTGGATCTGGATATTTGAGTGCATTGAGGACATTGAACTTGACTTCTTGGTCATTGACTCTCATGATTAATTCTCCTTTCTGCACATCAATGATTGTTCTTCCAGTAGCTAAGAATGGTCTTCCCAGAATGATGGGAACTTCTTTATCTGCATCAAAATCTAAAATAACAAAATCCACTGGAAACACAAACTTGTCAACTTTAATCAAAACATCTTCTAATATGCCTTCAGGATAAACTCTACTTTTATCACCTAAAGTTAGGCTTAAAGAAGTAGGTCCGCGGTTCCTATACCAAGTTTATCATAAATGGACTTGGGCATCAAGTTGATACTTGCTCCCAAGTCACACAAAGCTTTTCCAATGTAAAAATCTCCAATGGAGCATGGTATAGTGAAACTGCCAGGATCCTTGAGTTTTCAAGGAAGCTTATTCTGCATAATTAAACTACATTCCTCAGTTAAAGCAACAGTTTCAAACTCCCCTAGCCTTCTTCTTTTGGTGATGATGTCCTTCAGGAACTTGGCGTAATTTGGCATCTGCTGTAACGCTTCAACCAAAGGAAGGTTGATGTGTAACTGCTTTAACATCTCCATGAACTTCTTTGAATCGCTTATCTTCATGAGCCTTCTTCAATCTTTGAGGGTATGGTGGAGGAGGATACTCGTGTACAAGCCTCAGTACGATCTTGATTCCTGGTTCAAAATTAGACGTCGTAACGTCTGGCTTAGACGTCACAATGTCTGGAGTATCCTTCACACCACTTGTGCTTGCATCTTTCCCCTTTCTTTTTCTCTTTCTCGGTACTTCTTTTTGCTTCTCCTGCACTTCTTCCTCCACAGCATAGTTGGTTCGGGATATTCAGTACCACTTCTTAAAGAAATTGCATTTACTGTCCATTTACCCCATTATTACCATTGGGGTTGATGATGATGGTGTTTCGTTGTAGAAGGAAGAGATCTATCTCGCCTTTGAGTGAGAAAGTGAAGTTATATATCGTCCAATCGATTTTCGAGTTTTGATTGAAGACTCATGAGTTTGAAGAGTTGTCTTGCAATCACTTATGAAGTTCTTCATCATGGCTTCCAAGTCGCTATTGTTGTTATTTCGCACATATTGCCTCTGTTGTTGTTGTGGAGGAAACCACGGAGGTATTGCGGGAGCGCAGATTGGTATTCGGTGCATTGTTGTTTCTCCAACTGAAATTTGGGTGATTTCTCCAATTTGAATTGTAAGAGTTGGAATAGGGACCGTTTCCTTTGTTCTGAGATACAAAGTTTACAGACTGAGGGTTGTAGGGACACTCCTCATACACATGCCCTTCTTCACAATAAACACACACTACTCCACTAGAGTGGGTGGGTTCAATCGCTTGCGATCAGCTTCTCTTCGACGTGGCCACGTTTGAAGTACTCAAAGTTTTGATCATGTTGGTCAAGGTAGCCACTTGAGCAGAAAGAGCAGTCACTTCACTTATTTCATGCACACCTGCCTTCTTTCCAGGAGTAAATCTATCAGATGGCCAATGAGAGTTATGGGTGGCTATGTCATCAATAAGCTTGCATGCCTCAGAAAAGGACATGTTTAGAATGACACCACCTGATGAAGCATCAAGTATCAACCTAGTGGGTTGATCTAGACCATTGTAGAAAGTCTCCATTTGGATCACCACGGGAATGCCATGGTGTGGGCACATTCTCAGTAATTCTTTCCACCTCTCCCAAGCTTCAAATAGTGATTCCCCTTCCCTTTGTTTGAAGGAAGTGATATCATTTCTTAGCTTAGCATTCTTGTTGGGAGGGAAATACTTTGCAAGGAACTTTTCTGCTAGCTCATCCCAAGTATGAATTGAATTTGGCTCCAAAGAGTTCAACCAATTTTTAGCCTTATCCTTGAGTGAGTATGGGAAGAGCTTCAATCTAAAAGCATCCTCTCGAGACTCGGGGATGATAAAGTTCTTTGCACACATCCGTAAATTGCCTTAGGTGAGAATATGGATCTTCTGAGGGAAACCTCCAAATTGGCCTGCAGTTTGCAGCATTTGGAACATCATTGGTTTGAACTCAAAATAACCAGTATGAAGGGTTGGTCTTGCAATGCCTGTTTGTAAGTGAGCAGGATTGAGCACGGCATAATCACGCATAGGCCTGTCCCTGTCATTGACCATATCTTGTGGTCCTGCATTGATGAGTTGCTGCCTTTGGTAGTGTTCATCATCAACAACTATTGTCTCTGTATGAGTTTGTGGTCCACGACCTTGTCCTCTAACTCCTCTTGGTGTATGTCCACCTCTAGAACCGGTGTTATGTTCAGACATGGTTGGGTGTTGTTCTTGTTGTTGTTGCCTCCTTCTTAAACTTTGTTGTCTCCTTAGTTGTCTGAAAGTTCTTTCAGGCTCTGGATCAAACTCAGGTTCAGATTCACTCCTTGGTTCAGTTGAACTAGAGCTTGAGTTGGAACTAAGCATACGCTGTAACGTCTACCTGTTCAAACACAGAAACAACAAACAACACAGTAAAATTCTTTCAACTTGTGTTCTAATGCTTTGAACTATAAAAATTACAACAATCCCCGGCAACGGCGCCAAAAACTTGTTGCGCTTGTGTAATAGTGTGGTTTTTTCGCAATTATAGTGCAAGTATACACATCGTACAAGTAATAGAGTGGTTTTAAGTAAGAGATCGTTCCCACGAGGATTGGTACACTTTTCAAAGTTCAAGTTTCAAAACACAAGAGAATCAAGTAACAAATCGGCAATAAGAGTTGGCTTTAAAACTAGAGATGTAATAAAAACAAGTAAACAAATGTTGGTTGTGAATATGGATGAGAGGTGAGTTGAGTTGTTGCATGCAGAATAAATCCTTTCTAGTTAGACGTTTTAACGTTTACACGTTATAACGTACAAATGCTATTTCGTATAGACGTGGCCACGTTTGAACGCTGTTGCAAAAGAGCTATGCTTTTCAGCACAAAACGTCAGAGTTTCAAGTATAAGAGGTCCTATGTCTAGGTTCTAAATAGGCCCACTCGTATTTTAAGCACCCACAAACAATGTTCTATGAACTATTTATCCTTTCTATGTCTAGACTTAGATAAAAAATGCCTAAATTCCTTAGTGCATCGTTCGTTCATATAAATCTTTGATTTCTTTTCATAGACCATGTTCTGTACCTATGAATCTACCTATTTTAAGAGGCCAACCTCAAAACAAGTTTGGAAATACTTTCACACAAAGATTTAAAACATGCTACGCCAATACTTTATAACATTAACTAGAAATTCATTATAAGCAAAACAACAACTCAACTACAAAGTGTTTAGCTCATCTTGAGCATCTTTCTGTAATGATAAGGATTTAGAATCCAAATACCATACATTACAGAAAAGAAACTAAGTGCAAAAGATACACCTAAGTAGCTCTTCAAAGATGCATTTGTAGAGACGTTATAACGCCCGAGCCTCACACAAGAGTGAGTGTGCGTAAAATAAAACAAAGTTCGAAAAGTAAAAACAAAGCGTAAGTCTGTTTCCGGATCTTCTTTAATGCCTTCTCTGAAGTAGATGAAGGTAGATGATGAACTGGAGTGAGTGGATGAAGGTGTATTCGTGTATGAGTGGTGTGGAAAGGATGCCTGAGAGAGAGCCGAGCCTTCATTAAATAGCCTCCTTGCTCACGTGTGGTGATGTCACTTGCCCACCTACCGTGTCTGTTTCTTCTCTTACGCGACGACACATTCGATTGCTCAAAGTGTTTCTGCGCGTCGGCTCATGGGGAATAGAAAGATCTTCTGACTTTATATCTTTGACTATCATTGCTTAGCGCGCCAAAATTGAGATCTTTCACCTTGCTCTCTTTGCACTTGAGTAGAGCGTGGTGAGGACGTGGTAACGTTCAAAGCACTAAATTTCTGCACAAGCACAAAAAGCATCAAAACGCTCTCAAGGGCACCTCTTGGTGCCAAAATGCACAGATTTATTCAATTAACCTTTCACCCACTCAGAATTACGAAACTAACATAAAATTACTTAAATAAACCTTGTATTGCTAGAGAACTTGCATGATTTATTCTTGAGTGAGTATAAATAACTCATATAAATATGAGTTATCACCCTACACCCCCAAAGTTATTCTTTGAAGTTGGGCCTATTAGTGGGCCTTGGGCCCTTTATTTGCACCCCTAGGTACTTTAAACACCTCCTGAAATAAATAAATTACCACTCCCTTATTTATTTTAACTAAAATACTCCCTATTTATTTACTACACCCCACTCCTTAATTTAATTAATTACCCTATATTTATTTTAATAAGGCCAACTAAAATATTACTTAATTAAATTAGTTAAATAATCACCTAATTAAATTTTGGGGTGTTACAACTCTCCCCCACTTAGAATATTTTCGTCCTCGAAAATCTAACTATCACGGACATGTAAACTTAAACACTCCCCACAACAAACAATAGATTTCTAGTAAAGCACCCTAAGTGAAACGCTAACCTCTAAATGCAACCATCACTCCTCCGTAGGCTCCGGACACTAGGTACTAATGTGCCCCAATTCCCCACAGTTGTAGCAGACCACATCCTTCTCCTCGCACTTAGCAGCTACATGACCCTCCTTACTACACTTGTGACACACAATCCCCACAGTAGCGTCTCCCCCACTTGGTGTCTTGCCCGAACTTTCCTCTTCTCCTTCACTATCTTGTATGATTGATTGCTATCCTCCTCAAAAATCTACGCTAAACTCATGAAATCAACATCCACCCTCCTTATCTCCTCTAACCGTTATCATCCAAGTCCTATCGTACACACAACAGATCAAACACTCTTCCCTACACTCTTACTCCCCAATTAGGTATTCTAACCTGTAGGTTATCAAAATCCTATCCGACTACCCAAACACCATAAAATAGACAACCATAATTATGGCCAGCGGCCCAACAACACTAACAATCGTAATTAACACACAATACCAATCTCAATTATTAATCATATATCCAACACCATTCACATCAACAATTAACACGATCATAACAAACAAAATTTAAGTTTAACCTATTCAACAATTAATCATTTTATTCGACGTTCAAGTTAGTCTTTCTAAACTCAGTGTGGGGAAAATTCTGCAACTTTGCGCCTACTTTGGCGAATTAAAGTTGTTGGAAAGCCACGGATGTGTAGTTTATGAATATATCATTAAAGTTTCAAAACAATGAGTCAATTAGTACAGCTTTTTAGAAACAACCCAAACAGTTTTTCAGACTTGATGATTATGTCCTCCTATTTCATTTTACGCTAAACTGACTTCAACTTGACCAAAAGAGACAAAACTTCAGCCCGAATAAAAGCATTTTGAGTATAGTTTCTAATGGAAAAAGTATCGTTCAAAACGGAGTTCATTTGAGTATGTAAAACTTGCAAAAACCGACCCTTCTCACAGTTTGACTCTAGAAATTTGACTCGACTTTGGAGGTTCATAACTGGAGCTACACAACTCCGAATTTAACGAAACCAGTTCCAAAACGACCGGCTTTAAGTCTATTTTCAAAAACACTCAGCCACAAAATTTTTGACTCAACCAAACAGTGCCAGTTCTCAAAAGACTGAAACAGTGTCCAGACACACACGAAATCGTAAACAAGTAAAACTCATCATAATCAATCACTAAACCAATTATAATCATTACATACTTATGCATTCCATCAAGCACCAAATAACTATAACCAATCATGCAAACGATTTAAACACTCAAGTCCGAAAAGATTTAAATACGTAGGCATCATCTTCAATTTCTTTATTCCTAGGGATTTGGCTAACATGTGATTTTACAACTTCCCTAGAAAATATCATGGACATCCAATTCTACTAAATTTAATAGATTTCATATCACCAAAATAATATAACCAACACATGCTTTATAACACACTTGTTTTGATTACAAGACTTGATATTGGTTTAAACAAATGAAATTAAATCTCCTTGTCAACATTTAGCAAAGAAAACTAATTCAAGTAATATAAGTGCACAAAAGATCTCGCCAGACGTTTCATCATTAGATTTTAGGAGCCACGTAATCAAACCAAGAAGTGACAATTAATAATGGTAATAGCAACAACAAGGGCCACCGTTAAATCATAAATCGAACAAAATTTTCACAATTGGAATTCATATTTAGAAGGTATTCAAAAGTGTATATGTTTGTTTCTAAAACCTTGACAATTATTATTGGACTCACATTCTCGGAGCATAAAAATTTTAACTCATTAAATCATGCAATTTATGTCCAATCTCATAATTTTTCAAACATCATTAAATCACAACCTAATCGGTTCAAAAGCCGAATTTATGTCACATTTCAAATAAAATCTTAGAACAACTTGAAAACCAAATACAACACTAATTTGGACATCACATTCGTTTTCCCCTATGAAGCCCGGATACGGGATACGATACGGGATACGATCGATTACACGATACGTGGATACGGGAAAATTTTGAAAATCAAGATACGATACTGGCGTTGATACTTCAATAAAAATTTAATTAAAATTTAAAAATATAAAACATAAAGATACTTGTGATCAAAATAAGTAAGCATAGTACCAACAAGGATTGGTCCAAGTGGTAACTAGACTCGGATCCCACTCAAAAAATAACATAGCTTCCAACTCTCTGGTTCATCAAGAGATATCTCTGCTAATTCAATTCCAACATTATCAAGTGGATCATGTGCATCTCCACTAACGTCCCACATATTTGTCTCTCATTTGCCATATCCTTCATCTTTTCTAGAAAAAAGACGAAGATTAGTATGCACATAACTTGTGCCCTTTTTGGATCCATTTTATTTCTCTTCAAATAATGAATAAAAGAGTAAATATCTTATTGTTTTTTGATTTAAAAATAAATATAAAATCTAGGATACTCCCAGGATACGTATCCGGTAAGTATCCGACAAGTATCCTGTAAGTATCTGGTCTTTTTTTATTTAAAAATAAATATAAATTCTAGGATACTCCCAGGATACGTATCCGGAAGTATCTGATACGTATCGGTATCGGATACGTATCGGATACGGGTACGTGGCCTATTTTGAAGTATCGGGGCTTCATAGGTTTTCCCTTTAGCATAAAATTTTCCAATTACCGTTTCTTTTTGAAAATCATAGAACTTACAGTTTGTCCAAAAAGGGGAAACCATATGCAACCCTAAAGCTTACTATCACACAATTATGCAACCACATAAACAACTACTTATTAGTTCAAAATTTTAGTTTCCGACATACACTCGGAAGGTAAGGAAAATTAATCATTTTAATTTTGACAAATCACATCATGCTCACGAAACAAGTCAAATTGAAACACTGAAAGTGTCAAAAC
Source organism: Oxytropis ochrocephala (assembly GCA_020916435.1). Classification (NCBI taxonomy): domain Eukaryota; kingdom Viridiplantae; phylum Streptophyta; class Magnoliopsida; order Fabales; family Fabaceae; genus Oxytropis; species Oxytropis ochrocephala. The sequence continues at coordinate 56,838,481 of CM037090.1, read as the reverse complement.
TTCGAATCATGCAATCTTAATTGAGTTATTGAAAATAGAGCATTACACAACTTTTCATTTTAGCGTACTAACTTCAAGCAATTAAGCACAATCCAAACTTATACTCATATACATCACAAAACAATCAACTTATGGCAAGGACGTCAATTACGTGCAACAATTTTCAACAAGCAATCTTCAAATATTGTTCATTGTATACTTACCACGGTTAGGTCATATAAAAATTACTTAATATATTCTATCAAGCCAATCAAGCAATCAATCAAATTAAAATTAGTGCATGCATCCAAATTTAATAATAACCATGAGTTATTGTCACCTCTTTCATTGGGGATGAGTGATTGGGGTGATCAGTCCTTCCTACTCATGCAACCAACTAATTAAGGTCACAAAAACTACTTTCTTTCAATTAACTACCACATTAAAAGATTTTTAACGTGATCCCGAGTGCGAAGGCGTCGTCACGACTTTCACTCCTTTGACTTTGTTAAAACTCTTTTAATCACACTTACGAACAGATGTTGTGCGAAAAGTAGTTGTGCAAGTGTACACAATCGCAACAAGTAATATATTGATAAGTAAAGTTCGTCTCCACAGGGATTGGTATTAATTTTAGAGTTTAAAAAGGTATTACACTTAGAGGAACAAGTAACAAGTAGTTGAGTAACAAAGTTTCAATTGAACAGAGATTGTTTTAAGTAACAAGTTAAACGTAAGTTAAAATATGAGAGAAATAAGTTGGATTGCTTTCACTACGTAACTTCCCAGAAATAAGACGCTATAACGTCACACGCTATAGCGTTAAGCGCTATGCAAATGGTTTGTGCCTTTCAGTCACTAGCGCCAGGGTTTCATTACAAGATGCCTATGTCTAGGTTCTAAATAAGTTCACCCTTGTATAATCAAGATCCCCTGACTTAAGCTTTATAAACTATTGCAACTTCTATGTCTAAAGGAAGCAAAAATTGGTTAAATGTCTTTAACCAACCTTATCGTTCATATTAATCCTTGAAATCTTTCCATGGCTCATGTCTGAATCCACAGAAGTACTTGTTTTACGTGGCCAAATATAAAACAAGTTTGGAAGAGTTATAACACAAGGATTAAAACACAACACGTGAGAAATTATATACGTAATATTAATGAGTGCACTTTTCCTTTAGATGCTCAGCTGATCTGCCTTCTTGACGCTATAGCGCTAAACACTGCAATACTCACAAAAGACATTAAAACATTCACAAGGGCACCAATTGTGCCAATTCCATAGCAAAGCAGTGTTTAGCCCTTCCTTTCCTAATATCAATAGAAATGCAATAAATACTATACTAATATTACTTGAGAACTTACTTAATTTAATGATTAGAGGTATAAATAACTCATATAAATATGAGTTATCACACCCCCAAACTTAAACCATTGCTTGTCCTCAAGTAATGACACTTGCAAAGACAAACAAACTGACACTTATGCACAACACACAATACCTGATCAGTCTTTCATTTCTAAGCACACTCATTCAAATACATTCTCAACGGGCTAATAATTGATTCACACTCACACCAACACACCAATGCATTTTAATCAACTTCTAAGCTTATTACTGCTCAATAGTGTGTGTGTGTGTGATCTCTGACTCATCTCAATTCCTAGCTAGATTCAGATTTCTCTTAGCCTTGGGAAGAGTGGCCTTCTTTTGGTGACACCGAAATTTCTTTCAAAACAATGACTAGACTAACATTTTCACACAGACTTGAGGATTTGGACATGACAAAGGGCTTGATTAGGTACTTTCAGCCCTGTGGCTAGTGTTCCTAACCTAATGACTAAGCAGAGAGACGCTATAGCGTTTGATGCTATAGCGGCTGAACAAAAATTGACAACTTTACAGAGTGTAGCCCCCTCATTACTGAGTTCCTTTGGCACTGTTTTTTTTTTTTTCAACACTTTGAGGCCTTTTTGGAACAACCCAGCTTTTGTTTCAGGTAGCTACAGCCTTCTACATATACAAACTTTATTTACAATGACTTTCTTCGTCACTAACCACCCTAAGACCTTTGTACCTAGCCTTTATGTAATCCAAGCACCCCCAAACTTAGCTTCTAAAGCTCTTCAAGTTTTTAGTCAAGCTTTGATGCCACCTTGGTTAACCAGGACTAACCTAAGCATCGGATAGTCCTAGGCTAACTAAGTTTTCCTTAAGCACAGAGATTTTTATGTGTGGGAGCAATAATAAACAAAGATTTTTCTAAAAGCATGGCTCTCTTACTCACTCACACAATCATCACTAAAACTAGCCCAAAGAGAATGCATTCAATGATTATACTTAAAAATGAAACACTTGAAACAGATGAAACACTTGAAGCAGAACATTGATAACTTTAGGTCCTCCCCCACAACAAAAGTGAGCGGTGTCCTCAACGCTCTAATGGACTAGGAAGAGGCCTAAGATAAAACAGAAACAAGATAAAACAAGTCTTTAAACATTTGTGAAGCGCAAGACAGACGCTATAGCGCTTCACAACTTATTGGAACATACATCACAACTAAAAACTACTACAGCCGAATGTTAAAATCATTTTTTTATTAGACCAGACATGGTCCTTGAACTGACACGAGTTGGTTGAGGAGGCTTTGCAGCCTTTTTCTTCTTCTTCTCTTCCTTCTGGCCTTGGTCAGACGCTATAGCATCAGACGCTATAGCGCTACCACTTGGGGCTTCCTTTTCTTTAGCAGCCTTCATTTCTGCTAACTTGCTAGCAGCCTCTGCCTCTTGCTCAGATACTTCCTTCTCAGATCCTTGCGCTTCTGGCTGCACACTTCCTTGCTCATCTTCCTCAATCACATCAAGCTTTGCACCTGGGCTTCTTCTTGCAGATGCATATGTTGGCCTCTTTGTTGCCACGTGCTTCTCCTTCAGACTACGGCTTGGTGTGCCAGATGGCAATGGGCCTTGCACTACCTCCCTGGGAGGGCTATCAACCATGGTCTGAGCTTCTTCTTCAGAACCTGCAATAATGTTAGCTTTTGATTGAGGGCTCCTTTGGGCTTTTTGCTTAAGCCTAGGAGATTTTGTTGCACTTGACACAGATGATGATGGGCTTTTCTGCGCGCGCTATAGCATCAGACGCTATAGCGCTATCAGGGTTAACAGGGGGATTTTGGGGAATAGACTGTTGTGGTGATGCAGGTGGTGGAGTTGGTTCTTTTCTGGGAATGGGGGATTGGATAGGTGGTTCTCTTTGTGCTAGTTCAGATGGAGTTGGTGTTTGTTGTGTAGGTGGGGGTGAGTTTTCTTTGGTTGGAATGGGTGGAGGGATGGTGGCTTCAGATTGGGGGGTTTCAGGAATGACTTGGTCATTGGGTTGTGGGGAAGGAATTTTTGGTGAAGGTGGTCTGGTAGGGCTAGGTGTGGGGTCTGCATTGGTTTCTTCATACTCCTCACTTTCTGATTCTTCCTCTTTTTCTGGGCTCTCTTCACCAGATTTCTCCTCACTCTCATAATCTTCTTCCTCCTCAGAGTCATTAACCTCCTTCATCAGCCTTCTAGTTTCCTCTTCATCTTCTTCACTGAGTTCTTCCAAATCTTCAGTATTTAGGGATTCCTCACCGCTCACCTTTGCCTTTTTCTTGTGGGACTTTTCACCTTCTTGAGAGCGGGGCTCCTTGCTCTCTTCTTGAGTGGATCTGCAGAGACCTTCTTAGCCACCCTTTCTTCTGCTCGAGGTGGCTCCTGCACACCCTCTTCCTCAATTAACCACTCAGGGAACATAGGGGGTTCCATCAATTCCTTTCCCCTGGACAACTTCTCCATCACAGCTTTCTCCCACTCAAACTTGGCCTTCACAAACTTGCATAGAGCTTGCTGGTTCTTTTTCAACTGATTAAGCGCTATAGCATCAGACGCTATAGCGCTAGCACTTCTTTGCCTGGGTTTGAACACAGCAGGATGTCTCCTTGAGGAGTTCTCCTTTCATCACGAATCTCAATTTCCACTTCAACCTGCTTACACAATTCAGTAATTAAGCAAGGGAAATAGAGATTACCATCAGTTTTCAGCCTACTTTTCTCAATCTCCCTTGCAATGATCTTTCCTACGTCAATGCTTTCACCCTCCAAAATAGCATCTAGCACTATTAATCTGTCCTTTTCCACATTGGTTGTGTGAGAGGTAGGCATGAGTGAGTGCCTGATGAAAGTGAACCACATAGCAGCCTCATCCACCAGGAATGCCTTCTTCACCTTGAACTCTGACCCAAACCTTTCCCACGTTGCTTCTTCTACACAGATTCTTTCTTTACCTCCTCCATTTCATCACAGCCCCAAGTATCAAGCTTTTTCTCCAATGCCTTTCCAGAATAACCTAACTTGAAGTGCTCATTGATTGCACTTGGACTGAAATCCACCATTTCACCCCTAACCATGGAATAGGTTTGGGGCTTTCCCCCTTTTGGAGGAGGAATACCCTTGTAAAACTCCCTCACCAATGGTACCACAAATTCCCCTCTGTGTTTGATGAATTTCTGCCATCCTAGCGCTGTAACGGTGGATGTGAACACGTCAGGGGCTTTTTCTGTTTTAAAACTCCTTTCTGCTATGAAATTCATTTTCCAGTAACGCGCAGGATCTTCCTTTGGGTCCATAGCTTTAGAGGAACTGGGTTCTGAGGTCTTGGTCTTTCTGGGGGGTTTTTCAACGGAGTGCTTTTTCACCATTTTGTGATTTTTGAAAGAACGAACAGGATTTTTGATTTTTACGGAATGGATTGTAAGATCGGTTCTGAGAGAATGAAGGAATAGGAATTATGGCACGATGGGGGTTGGAGAAGAAGAAGGAACAACGGTTAGAAAGAAAGAAAGGGAAGGGAGTGGTTGAGTGAGAGGTTATTGGGAATTGAATGAAGTGACCGTTGTTGATGGGGCGGAGTGGATGAAGTGATTGGGGTTTTCTGCGTGGGCGCATAGGGTGAAGCGGTTGAAGTGAAGCGAAGCAGCGCGTGCCACGTCATTGATAACCGTCCCATTCTTTGAAATTAAAAATGTTTCTTGCTGCCAGCTACCACCTCTTGACGCTATAGCGTCAATATCACACTCCAGGCCTTCAATTTTCCAAATTCCTCAACACAATAATTTTCCCTCCTGCACAATAAAATAAAAATAAAAGAAATGTTGATTAGTAAAACCTTGGGGTGCCTCCCAAGAGCGCTTGTTTTAAGAGTCTTCAGCCAGACTTCTTCTTTTGATGTTAGGGATCTTGAAGATCAATTGAGGTCTTGTTCCTCATCACATTGTCACCATGGTACTGCTTGACTCTTTGACCATTCACTTTGAAAGTGGTGTTGGTTGTTTGATCATATAAATCCACAGCACCATGAGGGTAGACCTTGACTAATTTGAAAGGTCCAGACCATCTGGACTTAAGCTTGCCAGGAAACAATTTTAATCTTGAATTAAAAAGAAGCACTTGGCCTCCTCAATCAGTTTCTCTATTCGAATCTTCTTGTCATGCCACACCTTGGTCTTCTCCTTGTAGATAAATTTGAACTTTCATAGTAAAGCATGCCTAATCTCTTCAAGCTCATTCAATTGCAGTAGCCTTTCCCTACCAGCCCTATCATAATCAAAATTGAGCTTTTTGATGGCCCAATGAGCTTTGTGTTGTAATTCAATAGGAGGTGGCAAGCTTTCCCAAACACAAGTCTATAGGAGACATTCCCAAAGGTGTTATGAAGGGCATCTGTAAGCCCATAATGCATCATCCAAATGGATTGACCAATCCTTTCTTGAAGGTCCCACCATCTTTTCAAGCATCCTCTTGATCTCTCTATTAGACAATTGACTTGCCCATTTGTTTGTGGGTGATAAGCGGTGGCAATTTTGTGCCTCACCCCATATTTTCCCAAGAGAGACTCAATCAACTTGTTGCGAAGTGAGAACCCTCATCACCGATAATTGCTCTAGGTGTCCATATATCGGTGAATATGTTCTTACGAAGGAACTTGCTAAGCGACTTGGCATCATTATTGGGTAGAGCCACGGCTTCAACCCATTTTGAAACATAATCCATGACCACCAATATGTACAAATTCCCATGAGAAGGAGGAAAGGGACCCATGAAATCCATGCCCCACACATCAAAGAGTTCAATCTCTAGAATGTTGGTTAAGGGCATTTCATGCTTGTTTGAGATGTTCCCAGTCCTTTGACACTTTGCACAGCTCTTCACCAATTCCTGAGCATCTTTGAATAATGTAGGCCAGTAATACCCACATTGCAGCACCTTTGCAGCAGTTCTAGTTCCTCCAAAGTGTCCACCACATGGTGAGGCATGACAATGCTCTAACACTTGAGGTTGTTCTTCTTCTGCAAGGCATCTTCTTATCACTTAATCTTGACACTTTTTGTAAAGAAAAGGTTCATCCCAATAATAGTCCTTTACTATATGGAAAAACCTTTTTCTCTGTTGATAGTTCAGATCTGCAGGCATTCTTCTAAAAGCAAATGTGCCATAAGGACGTGTGAATGTGGTCTTTTGTTGGTCTTCAGGGACTATTGCTATTTGATTATAGCCGAATAGCCATCAAGAAAGCAAATAATAGTCCTTACAAAGCAAGTCCATCCAAACATTTGGTCAATAAAAGGGAGAGGGAAATGGTCCTTCTTTGTAGCCTTGTTCAATTTCCTATAGTCCATGCAAATCCTCCAACCAGTCACTGTTCTTGTGGGAATTAATTCATTTTTGTCATTTGTGATCACAGTTACACCACCTTTCTTGGGGACACACGCGCATGTGGCTCACCCATGCCTTCGTCAGAAATAGGATATACAATTCCTGCATCTAACCACTTGAGGATTTCCTTCTTTACCACCTCCTTCATTATGGGATTAAGCCTTCTTTGTCCTTCAATGCTATGTTTAGCATTTTCCTCCAACACAATCCTATGCATGCAGATTGTAGGACTTATCCCATGTATGTCAGACATTTGCCACCCTATTGCCTTCTTGTGTCTTTTCAGAGTTGAAATGAGCTCTACCTCTTGGTCTTGATCCAAACTAGCAGCAATGATGACAGGCAGAGTCTCATTTCCCCCCAAATATGCATACTTTAGGTGCTTGGGCAATTCCTTCAACTCTAGATCAGGTGGTTGAATAATGGAAGGTACACTCTTCTTCAGGTTTGAGTTCTCTTGCTCTAGTGACTCATATCTCCTAGCTCAAACCTCATTCACAGCTTGCTTTTCTTCTTGAAATTCCTCTTCTTCCCACAATTCATGTTCCTCAGTATTGTTCAGCACCTTTCCCAAGTGGTTGTTAGTTTTCTGAAAATGTTTTTGCACCACTTGGTCAAGAGAAACCACAAAGGAACACTCTTCAGTATTGATATCTGGGAGCTTTAATGCATTCAGAACATTGATCTTAACTTCTTGATCATTAACTCTCATTGTCAATTCTCCTTTTTGTACATCAATGAGTGTTTTCCTGTGAGCGTAAAGGGTCTACCTAGAATGATAGGTACCTCTGCATCTGCTTCAAAATCTAAAATAACAAAGTCAACAGGAAAAACAAATTTATCCACTTTAATTAAAACATCCTCAAGTATACCCTTAGGATAGGCAAGTGACCTATCAGCTAACTGGAGGCTTACAGAAGTAGGCCTGGCAGTTCCTATACCCAATTGTGTGTAAATGGACTTGGGCATTAAGTTAATACTTGCCCCTCAAGTCACATAAAGCACGCACGAATAAAAATTTCCAATGGAGCGGGTATTGTGAAACTACCGGGGTCCTTTAATTTTTCTGGGAGTTTATTTTGCATCAACATGCTACATTCCCCAGTCATTGCAACAGTTTCAAATTCTCCCAACCTTCTTTTCTTTGTCAAAACATCTTTCATAAATTTGGCATAGTTGGGCATTTGTTGTAATGCCTCAACTAGAGGAACATTAATGTGCAATTGTTTTAACACCTCAAGGAATTTATTAAACTGTTTGTCCTCATGTGCCTTTTTTAACCTTTGAGGGTAAGGGGGAGCAGGATATTCAGGCACCAATTTAGGTTCAGGTGTTCTGTTTGCATTTGACGCTATAGCGTCAGGTGCTATAACGTCTGGAAAATTCTTTTCATTTTCAGCAACACTTGACTCTAAATTCTTGGGTGCAGTACTTACCTCCTTACCACTTCTGGTGGTTATTGCTTTCACCTGCTTCTTGCCTGGTGCATGAGATGAAGCAGGTTCAGTAGTAGATGGGAGTCCACCATTTTGCCTTTGAGTGAGAGCAGATGCAATCTGTCCCACTTGATTATCCAGAGTTTTGATGGATGCTTCATGAGTCTGCATTGTTGTTTTACAATCACTGATGAATGACCTTAGCAGAGACTCCATTGAGTTATCCATAGCAGGAGCAGGAGCAGTCTGTCTTGGAGGTTGTTGTTGTTGTTGTCTTGGGAAACCTGGGGGAATAGCAGGAGCATTTGTGCTTGTGTTAGCATTATTTCCTCCCCCCCATCTGAAGTTAGGATGGTTCCTCCAACCAGGGTTGTATGTATTGGAATAAGGGTTGTTACCCTTATTGTAACCCACATAATTTTCTGAGCGGTGGTTTGTTGTACATTCTTCATACAGATGAGCCCCCACAAGATACACTGGCCCGGCTTCTCCGGGAGGAGCTTGTTCAATTCTTCTTCGCAGATTGGCCTTTCAGCGCTATAGCATCGACGCTATAGCGTTGGCGTATTCAACTCCTTTATCATGTTTGTCGAGTGGCCACTGGGTGAGAGAGCGAAACCTCACTCACTTCATGAACCCAGCTACTTTCCTTGTAGAATTCAGCCTCTCAGTAGGCCATGAAGAACTGTTAATGGCAATGCGCTCTATGAGCTCACAAGCTTCATTATATGATGAGTTAAGAATTACACCTCCAGATGAGGCATCTAACATAGACCTAGTAGGTGCTTCCAGCCCATTATAGAAAGTCTCCATTTGAATTACTATAGGAATTCCATGGTGTGGACATTTCCTAAGCAATTCTTTCCATCTCTCCCAAGCCTCATGTAATGATTCACCCTCTCTTTGCTTGAAGGATGTGATGTCATTCCTCATCCTAGCATTCTTGTTTGGTGGGAAATACTTCTCCAGAAACTTCTTTGTCATGTCTTCCCAAGTGGTGATGGAGTTGGACTCCAAGGAGTTCAACCAAGCTTTAGCTCTATCTTTTAGAGAATAAGGGAACAACTTCAGCCTGAAGGCATCCTCACTCACCCCTGGAATGATGAAATTGCTGCACACTTCAAGAAAGTTTCTCAGATGAGCAAAAGGATCTTCTTGAGTGGAACCTCCAAATTGTCCAGTTGTTTGGAGCATTTGGAACATCATAGGCTTGAACTCAAAATGAGTAGCAGTCACAACAGGCCTAGTGATGCTTGTTTCCATGGAATGAGGATCAAACACAGCATAATCTCTCATTGGCCTGTCTCTGTCATTCACCATTTGATTAGGTCCTTGATTAATGAATCTGTCTCTGTACCAGTATTCTTCATCAACTTCAGTATGGGTAAAAGGACCTTGCCTTCCACCTCTTGGACCTCTTCCTCCCATAAGAGAGGGTGTTCTTCCACCCATTGAACCTCTAACAGTAGGATGAGTGTGCTCAGACATAGTTGGTCTGAGTTGTTGTAGCCTTTGTTGGCGTCTTAGCCTTCTGAATCTCCTCTCGGGTTCTGGATCAAATTCAAAAGTGGGTGGTTCTGATCTGGGCATACGCTATAACGTCAAACGCTATAGCACTTCCTGTAACACACCACAGACAAATGCCAAGTGTACACAATCGCAACAAGTAATATATTGATAAGTAAAGTTCGTCTCCACAGGGATTGGTATTAATTTTAGAGTTTAAAAAGGTATTACACTTAGAGGAACAAGTAACAAGTAGTTGAGTAACAAAGTTTCAATTGAACAGAGATTGTTTTAAGTAACAAGTTAAACGTAAGTTAAAATATGAGAGAAATAAGTTGGATTGCTTTCACTACGTAACTTCCCAGAAATAAGACGCTATAACGTCACACGCTATAGCGTTAAGCGCTGTGCAAATGGTTTGTGCCTTTCAGTCACTAGCGCCAGGGTTTCATTACAAGATGCCTATGTCTAGGTTCTAAAAAAGTTCACCCTTGTATAATCAAGATCCCACAGCTTAAGCTTTATAAACTATTGCAACTTCTATGTCTAGAGGAAGCAAAAATTGGTTAAATGTCTTTAACCAACCTTATCGTTCATATTAATCCTTGAAATCTTTCCATGGCTCATGTCTGAATCCACAGAAGTACTTGTTTTACGTGGCCAAATATAAAACAAGTTTGGAAGAGTTATAACACAAGGATTAAAACACAACACGTGAGAAATTATATACGTAATATTAATGGTTCATTACAAGTTCTAGCAACCCAACTCAAGGAGCTTAGCTCATGTTGAGCATCATCAAAATAACACAAATAAACATACTTGCATTACACAGTAGGTAAGAAGGAAATTACAAGTGCAAAAGATACAATCTTGAAGTCTCCTAATCATCCACGCATTGGATGGTACATCATCAGCTTTACACCGTGAGAAAATGCAGAAAATTACAAAGGAAGAAAATAAAATTCAAAAGCTTCCAAAGTGTTTCAATGGAGCACAAGAGTATGTCAAGTTTCTCACTCTACAAAAACTACTCTCTCCAACTCTCTAACCGTCGTCTTGAAGGGAAGGAAATCAGCATATATCTAGTCCCCTAGCATGAAGTACAAATCTTCTCAAAAGTCAATAAAAGTGATGTTTGCTTTTTCACCAACTCCACTATTCCTCACTCATGCGATGCCAAGTGTCCACACAAATCAAATAAAATCCGCACATGTCATAAAAGCAAACAAGTGGACACAAGGTATGGAGCATGGATTAATGAGCTTGGCGCCAAAAATGCACTTTTCCTTTAGATGCTCGGTGACCGCCTTCTTGACGCTATAGCGTTAGACGCTATAGCGCTAAACACTGCAATACTCACAAAAGACATTAAAACATTCACAAGGGCACCAATTGTGCCAATTCCATAGCAAAGCAGTGTTTAGCCCTTCCTTTCCTAATATCAATAGAAATGCAATAAATACTATACTAATATTACTTGAGAACTTACTTAATTTAATGATTAGAGGTATAAATAACTCATATAAATATGAGTTATCAACAGACAAAATCAATGCTACAACCACCAATTACACAGTTCAGTCACATATACCTTAATAATGCAATATAACTTTCAATCGTAATCCAGCAAATAAGTCACAAGGCACGTCAATGAATAAACAAACCAACAAAGTTAACAGTAATAAACAGCAGCATAATTATGATTTAGAACGAGTACCAAGACTCGAGGGTTAACAGACTCGACAAATTGGCCGGACAGACCGAACTGCTCTGATATCACTAATGTAACACCCCCTTCTACTTCATACTAATTTAATTAATAAAAATCGGAGTTTTTCAAAAACTTTTCCACGCACCTCAACGAGAGTGCTACATTTAATAAAAACATCATCGAAGTATAATTAAAATTCAAACGCATCTAGTGCGTGAAATATAAATCATATTCAAATGGGACGAACCCTCAAAACCTGTTTTAAGTATTACAATAACCCAGAAATTGGTTCACAGCACAGCGGAAATAAAACTGAGTTCAACAGACTCAATAAACAATCCAAAACAGTTTAATACATAACATAAAGTGATGACACTAAAATCCCATCCCTGGTGTTACTAAATCAGAGCTGACACAATTATCCCAAGAAAGGGATGGCACCTTCACTCAGAATCACCTGCATGTCGCCACGAGAGCAGGCAACATAAAAATGCTAGGGTGAGTCTCTTTACATAAATAATAACAAGTATGATAAGCATTATATTAGGAAAGCATCTAGCAACATCAATCCACAACAATTAAGGCACTTACCATTCAATTATAATACCAAGAAACAACAATAATGGATTAATTAGCATCAACAAGAATTCTACGTAGGTATGAGTGTATGCATGTATGCAATATGCATGTGGATCCATAACCACCTCAATAACCCCGTCGGCAACAACCACCACGCGTTTGGCGAAGCCACCCACCACATTTTGGCCGAAGCCATACCACCACGTTTATATGCATATGATTTATGTGACACCATGACAATGCATTCACAACATCACAATTTTATCACGTCAAGTATTAACCACCTCTTTGGCCGAAGCCCACATCAATTATTAACCCACCACTTTGGCCGAAGCCCACATCAAGAATTAACCCACCACTTTGGCCGAAGCCCACATCAAGTATTAGCTCACCTCTTTATCATTTCCTCACCACCACACCCCATTTATTAAATTAAATCCCACCTAAGGACCAAACCACCTCATAAGGACCTCTTCCACACCTAAGGACCATTTTGACACATCAAAGATTAATTCAGTGCTTAGGGAATTATTGGACACATTAGGATTAATTTGACACTAAGGGACTATTTTGTCACGCCAATGATTAATTTAATGCTTGGGGACTATTTTATCACACCAATGATTAAATTAATTCTTAGGGACTAAAACATCACTTAGACACTTTTGGCACATCTAGGCGCCATGGGGCAGCCAATATGGCGCCATGGGGCAGCCAATATGGCGCCCTAGCACACACACACGGCCTAGACACTACACAACCACACCCCAAGCGCCAAATTCCCAGGGAACTGGCGCCCCTGCACACGCCCAGACACACCACGGTGACTCTGGCGCCACATTCCCCAGCAAGTGGCGCCCTTGACCTGACCCTTGCCCACGCACGCATCTCAGCACCCACACCTAAGCACCAGTCGCCAAATTCACAGAGAATTGGCGCCTCCCCTGCACAGACACACCTGGCGCCAATTTGCCTAGCAAATGGCGCCCCCTTCCCAGCAACAGCCCCAACCGAACCAAAGCCTCATCTTAGGCGCCATTTTGTTGGGCATTTGGCGCCCCTCTCCTTCAACTCACCAACCCAACAATTTCAAACATATTTTTACTCAACAATTCAATTCTCAATTTAATAACAAGCATTCTAGATAATTAATTCAACAACATTTAATTCACACATCCTCATAATTCTTCACATTGGAGCATTTAAACAAACACATGGTATGCATATTTCACAACACCTATATTCCAAACATCAAGCATCATATTGTCACGATTTTAAACACCAAATTCAACAACCACATATAATTAACAGAAAATTCACACAAAAAAAACAACCTAGTGCTATTCCACACACAATACATATCATACAAATTATTATAGATATAAATGAGAATCCCCTAACCTCAAAATTGGAGAACCCAAGTAGTCTCTCCTTCACCAACACAAGAACCACTAAAAATAGGTACTTCACTATTTGAGCTTCAAATGCCTTGGGTTTCTTCAGATTAGCATTAAGAAACTGTGAAACTTTACTGGATAGTCTAGTGGGACCTTATCATCCACAACCTCATCATCAAAATCACCATATGTTTCAAGTTGGCACCCATTAGCTGGCCTCAACGCTTAAAAGAATTCCTTGGCTTTGTAGTAGTGTGACTGTACAAACTCTTCTCTCTTTTCTTTCTTTATCAATTTTTTCCAAACTCTGTACGCCCATGTGATCCTTCATCTTTCGGTTCCTTCTCTGAGCTTGACTGCAACGAACGCCAAGAGAGTAAAACGTTGGGCCAACGAGCGGCGAGAACAAATCCTAATTTCTCACTAAATTTTTAGTTTTCGGCTACACTTGTTTATGCCTTTCTTTTCCCTTCAAATGGGAAGGAACCCTACACCCCCAAAGTTATTCTTTGAAGTTGGGCCTATTAGTGAGTCTTGGGCCCTTTATTTGCACCCCTAGGTACTTTAAACACCTCCTGAAATAAATAAATTATCACTCCCTTATTTATTTTAACTAAAATACTCCCTATTTATTTACTACACCCCACTCCTTAATTTAATTAATTACCCTATATTTATTTTAATAAGGCCAACTAAATATTACTTAATTAAATTAGTTAAATAATCACCTAATTAAATTTTGGGGTGTTACACCAACGGTTATAAGTTTAACGGTTTCGATTGTTTTAAATCAACGGCTCACGTTCGATCACACCTATTATAGATAAGTGCAACAAGTCATACACACTGAAAAAGTCTAAAAGAATAAATCGTGCAATGAATAAATCGAATCGTTTAAAATCAATTAAAAATAAACAACTAGTGTTAGCAATACTAGTGTTAGTAAAGAATAAATCGAATCGTTAAAAATCAGTTAAAATTAAACAACTAGTGTTAGCCATACTAGTGTTAGCAAAGAATAAATCGAATCGTTAAAAATCAATTAAAATTAATCAATTCAATATCCAGCAACAATCAGGGAGGTTCGACCCTTCCAAGTGCTAACCGGTTCGGCGCACGCATGGTCGAACCATACTAAAGAGGTTCGGCACACGCTTTGACTCAAAGGAAGCGCTGAAAATCGTTGTTCAAAGCCAAAAAGCCATTGTCTTTACTTTCTACAACGGTTTTGAGTATATATAGTTCATGCTATTTGGATCAACTTAGGTAATATTAATATTGTATAGGAAGATGTTCTAAATAATTAAAGGAATTGCCATGGAGATTAGAGGTCTACACTCGACATTAAATTGAAGCATACCTGATGAGCAAAGATCTTTCCGCAAATCTCGTCGCTAGAAGGTCACCTAGTAGTTTGCCTTCCAACAACTCAAAAGAAACATAACCTAAGAAACAAAGTTTAATAGTAAAATTAGTGTGATCTGTTTTTGTAATATGTTACAGTAGTAATACTAAAATTGAATACAAAAAAGCATGTTCCATAGAGTTAATACCAGTGCTTACTGCTGATACAAGTGACCAAAAATCCAAGTGAAATTGCCTATTACTAGAGATGTTATCATATTGGATGATCACAGTCTATATAAGCTTCTCTTCAACAAACACACACACACAATCAGAACCACATGAAACATTTATATGAAAAGTATAGCATAGATGCAGAGGAGTTCCACATGAAAGAGTAAAAAAAATTAAAATAATAAATATGAGTCCTTCAGTCCATTAAGCTTTAAATTGAGAGTTTAAGGTACAAAAAGTTGAGTCATATATACATCGGTGCTTCATAATTCAATATTAATCAATAGATTCCTCAAACAAGTATTTTAGTAGAGAGTGAAAAACATCACAAGCCTTATCTTTTCCAAAAACCATTGTAATGCTCAAAACTGTTGAAGCATATTATAACTCCCTCTCATTCCATTTTCCCTTTCATAATAAATGATTAAATGCCTATTTTTTTTTTTGACAAAATTAAATGCTTATTGTTTATCATATAATTTTCTCACTTAATTGTTCCTTTCTTAATCACTCAAGCTTAAAAGACCTCACAGATTTTGGTAAAACTCATAAAGTCAGAGGGTGTGTGAGGAGTAGGGGGAGTGGGGAAAGCATGAACCTAAGGGTGTCTACCTTAGGCCCCCCAGGCCATAAAAACTTTCTCTATACAATTACTTGTGGACTATACTTGTGGACTATATAGCAACTAGCGAGAAAGCTAAAATCTACAAGAAAAAGATAGTCAAATTAGATGAAAAATGATAATATTGAGGTTGCACTTTCCTCTTTCTCTTGTGTCTCTTTTTTTGGTCAAGTTGCAATTATCTATCTATCTATCATAGTATTGCTTAAGCCAATATGTCTAAAAGGGAAGAGTATGTGGTTTGTAGGAACACCAGAATTTCAATAAGTTGAAGTAATGGGTCTAGGACCAGTTAAATTTGTTGAAGGAGTTTTGCTTGGAGTTGATGGCTATTGAGATGGATTGTATCTCAGTGGTCAATGCAGTAACCAAAGCAAATTCCAACAACATTGATTTGGTGTTATCATTTCTCATTGTATTAATTTAATGTGTCAACACTCCAGCTATATAAGATTATCTTTGTTAGGAGACAAGTAAATCTTGTTGCTCACACTCTTGCTGGAGTATTCGGATTGTATGCTAGCTCCCATTTACATAATTTCATTCCAACTTGTATTACAAATATTATTGTTGTGAAATGACACAAGTTTGTTTTGGTAAAAAATGTTTATAAGGATGATTTATTATATACAACTCAATATCCATTTTAACATAAGTGCTAAAATTTATATTAAATCTAATTAGCATTGCCAAACTTCACTTTTGTTACTTTATCTTTCACAGAAGTTTCAATTTGGTCTTTTATATTTTTTGTTCTCACTTTGATCCTTTATGTTCCAAATCTGTGTCAAAGTGATTTTTTTTAACATTAATTTTCATCCATTGAATTTAACAGATGCCACACTGGCAGCTAACTGCTTTGTGGCTTGCTTAGTTGGCATTAGTATCTAGGAAAAAGAACGTAAAGGACCAAACTGAAATTTTGGTAAAACATAAAGGACCAAATTGAACTTTTGGCAAAAACCATAATCTTCATCCCCAAACCCACCACCCTCCACCACCATCACCACCTTCCCACTCTCTCCCTTGCTTTGCCATCACCACCACTACGACCTCTCTCTCCTCCCATGGTCTCTCTCATCTATTCTCTTCATCCCCTTCATCTTCATCCACAAATTGAAAAATTAGGGTTTGGAACATAATTATGGTTTTTTTTTTTAATTTTTTCCAAACCCTAATTTTTTCAATATGGGGACTAAGATGAAGGGGACAAAGAGAAAATAGGAGAGAGACCAAGTGAGGAGACAGAGGGGGGCAAATAGAGAGATAAAAAGGGCTTTGGATTACATCACTAAACCAAAGGTTTAGTGATGATCACTAAATGAATTCTAACCATTTGATGAGTAATTTATTACCTAAATCTAATCCAAGGGGTGTTATTATAGGGGGTATATATGTACTATCCAATTTCAATTATATAAATTAATTAATTGGAATTAACCATGCTATCCAATATTATGCCTATCTTTAAGGCAATTATTTCTAACGGTTATGGGACAATAAAAATCCCTTTATTTTTGTTATTTAATCTCATCTAATTAATAACCAATTTTTTCGGAATTAATAACAATAAACCGTAAACATCTTTCTTCCTTCTTCCTTCTAAACATATTTCATCTCCTTCTTACCTTCAAGCTTCATTACGGAAGAACTAGCCACACTTTGGAAGAAGTTTGGTTAGTAAATTGATTAACCACATGAATATGTTAGATTGGTTATTGAAGAACTAGCCACACTTTGGAAGAAAAGCTTCATTACGGAAGAACTAGCCACACTTTGGAAGAAGTTTGGTTAGTAAATTGACTAACCACATGAATATGTTAGATTGGTTATTGAAGAACTAGCCACACTTTGGAAGAAGTTTGGTAGTAGACATTACTTGGGAAGAGATTTCCTTTCTTTGCTGGTTTCGTTCTTTGCTGGGAAGATATTTCCTTTCTAATTTTGAGTTTCTGAAATTTTAGGGTAGTCGATTGTGACTTCTTTTGTTTCGGTTTCTCTTTCCTTTTTTTTGGCATTAATTTAGCACGTTTTTTTAATAAATTCCATAGTTAATGTCTAATAATTAGGAAATCTGAAATTTGCTGAATTTGTAAAACTATATTTTTATTGATTTGTTGTTGACAAATCTACCCCTTTAGTGATGGTCACTAAAGGGTCCATTTAGTGATCTAAACTATACTCGATAAAAAGATAGAGGGGGTGGGGTGGGAGAGAGAGAGATGGACACTAAGGAGAGGGAGCTCGCAGTCATGGTGGTTGCCTATAGCTCAAAATATCTAAGCACAGACATGGTTAGCTATTGTTAAGTAACCCTCAAAAAGAAACTAGAAAGCAGTCCGTGCAATTCTATTTCATCTTTTTGTATATCTATCTATACATATAAATAAATGAATCCCCAATGGAGCCTCCACATTGTTTCTCAATATTTCCATATTTTAAATTATTCATTTATTTTAAACTTAAAGAAGACCTGAACTTCTTTTTAGTAAAAACTTTAAGTGTCAATTATAAACTTTAAAGTAAATTATTATTGAAAATAAATAGTCATTACTTAATTTAATATTTGAATGACTTTTCATATTTCCATGCATGAATAGTACAATTTAAAAATATAATATTTTATTATTTTATATACTGAAGGAAACCTAAAATATGATATATTGAAGAAAGTTTGATATCATATTATATTTATAAGATAAATATAATTAAAATCATGCAATAATATAATACTATTTATCTTAAAAATTAACTAAATGAAATTGAATATTATTTACCTGAAATAATATAATATTAAATATTTTTTAAAATCTTATAAAAAAACATAAATAATGTATTTTTTATATAATCTTTTTAAGTTAAATTTTAAATTAAATATCAATAACTTCAATTTAATTTTTTATTTCATTTTTACTTTAATTCAATTCATGAATTATTAAATGGTGATGAAATAATAAATAGTACTAAGTTTTTGTTTTTTAATATTTGTGTTTCACCGTACATACTCAGATGTCCCTATTATTTATGTCCTCCCCCTAAATTCATCATGTTAAATGAGGTTATATTCTCAATATAATGAAAAATAGTGTACTACTCTAAAAATTAACATGAAAAAATATTTACAAATTTTTTAACCATAAAATATTGAATGAAGGTTCTATATTCATTTCACTTTTATAAAAGTATATTTTGAATCAATAAATCTCATAAAGTTTATTAACAATTATTTATATTAAAAAAAACATACACTATATAAAAATATCATCTAAAAATATAAGTTTTATATAAAAATTAAATTCATAATCATACTATAACATAGTCTTTTTTGATTACAATCTAATATTATATTATATACCATGCTCTAAATATACATGATTTATACTAATAATTTAAATATTATATATTCCAATGAAGCCTCCACAATAATCCTTGAGTTTTTGTTTTTATATTTGTATTAAATATGAAATGAAATCTTCTATTATTCATTTTGTGTCCAATACACTACTAACTATTAAGTATAAACCACTGAATTATTATTCATTCTAATTTAATGTCATAATTTTTAATTTACTTATCTTAAAATCATGTAAAATTATTTAAATTATATATATATATATATATATATATATATATATATATATATATACACTACTAGAAATTTCTTATTTAGTGACCAATTTAGAGACCGATTAAAATCGGTCACTACAGAGACTGATTTAGAGACCGAACTATTTGAAAATACTGACCCCTTTAAGTTGGTCGCTAAATTGGTCGCTAAAATAATTTAGCAACTGATTTAGTCACCGAAAACTTAGCGACCAAAAAATGGGTCACTAACTATTTATCTTTAAATATCATTATTATTTACTTTTAAAAAACTATTTACTTTTAAAATATCATTATTATTTATTAATATTAAATAATAATAATGATATTAATTAATTAATTAATTAATATTAATAATAATAGTTTCTCGCTCTTCCCCCCACGCACGCGACGCCTCCTATACTCAATCCTGCGAGTTTCCCTTTGCTGAAGATCCTATTCAATTTCCCCTTCTCAATCTTTTTTCTGGAGCCTCTTCAATCCTTTCTGCTCTTTGGTAAAATTTGTCAAATCCCTTTTCTCAATCAATTTTTAATCTATTATTTCCAGATTTTGTTTATCTGATTTGGATCCCCAATTCATGATTCTCATATTTTTTGGATTTGATCTTTTAAATCCCTAACTGACGATTCTCGTTCTCTTTGGATTTGATCTTTCAAAAACGGTTTGACGCAGTTCCTCAATTTGACGTATCTATGATTCAGATCGAGGTACTCTCACTCCTTCGTTTCCTCTATATATCACTTGTTTTCTTTCAAATTCCACCTGAATCAATTTGGAGTTGTAGCATGAATGTACGAATTTCTTAGATTTTAATTTTTCTGGTGGATTGTATTACTATTATTGTTACTTTTCAAGTTTGTATGACTTGTTTTTTGTGGTTGTTGGAAACTAACATTATTTCCTCGCATTTTAAGCTTGTATGAGTTGTTTTCACTTGATTTGTTTTTATGGTTTTTCAAGGTTGTATGAGTTGTTTTTGCGAAGCCTAAAGTTGCAGATTAAATTGTTTGAACAAGCCCTTTGACAAAAGCATTCTGAGTTCTTTCTTTAACTATTTCTATTCATATGACTCTAAGTACTTAACTTAAGGCTCCTAGTCTAGTGATAAGAGCAACATGAGATATAAGTTGAGGTTGAAAATTATATCTTGTGAATGATGGATGATGCTTACGATTCTTGTTTTGTTTAAAACATAGGAGCTGGATTAATTCAAGAAGTTGGATGAAAATGTAAGAATAGTAGATTTACAATGCGGAAGCTAAAAAATCCCCATTCCAGTTGCAAAAAGAGATGTTTTTGAGCATCTGATAGGAACAATACAAGGAGGTTCCTATCATATTTGGTAATGAAATTACTAAAGGGATGAACCTTGGTCTACCCATTTTTTTCATTTGCATAAGCGAATTCTACGTTAAATTTTCTTTTAGTAGAATGGTTCTAAGCAGATATTGAAGTAGTCATACCAAGTTCTTAGGGAGCGTGCATCATGATAATGCTTGGATTGGATTAATTGGATTGCTATTGATGTCTTTCTGTCTTAGAGAGCATGCATCATGATCATGCTTGTATTGCTTTGCTTCCAGAATCATATGTGAGAATATATATGTCTTCTTCTCTTTTTTTGGTTTTGTCTTGTCTATCTATTTGTTTGTTCTGAGTATTGCTCTTCCTCTTCTAGTTTCATAGTGCATTTGAGATATTGGTACTTATATAGTTCTGCAGCTTGTTAGCATTTATGATAGGATGTCATGTTTTTTTCCATCATCCCCTGTCTTGAATGATTAACCGATGAGGTTGGTACAATATTATATAGTTTATGTTGTTGAGATTGAATATGGTTAGCTCTGTGTATCTCTTGAAATAAATATTGTTAAAGTTAGATCTGTTTTTCATCTTCCATAGATTACTATTCTATAATTCCAATAATAGTAAGACTGCAAAATCTCTTTTGATACAAGGTTGAATACTGTGTTAGGTCCTTGTAAGTTGTAGTTGTTAAGGGGAAAAATGAATGTATTAGCAACTACCAACAGGAACTTTAAATTGACATTAGTTATGAATAATGTTACATGAAAATACAGTTGAATGTACCATACCTAGAGACGCAATGCACTGCTTTGCAATCTTATATTGGATTTGAGTTCAACATGATAATGCGGAGGCCCTATGAAAGGAGGAATCAGATACCAACCTGAGGTTATTACAAATTTTGATTATGTTATTTTTACTATATATTTGACTTCAATTTGTACTAATGTGATTTTTGGAATTCGATATTATCTTACTCTATGGTTTTTGTATGCAGACCATGTTATTTTTTCTGGCTACTCTGCTGTAGTAGTGATTGGAAAAACTATAAAAAGTACTTATATGTGTTTGTCATTTCATTGCAATTTTCATTTAATTGACACCAAAAAATTCTTAATAAACCATTCACTTTTCTATTTATTCTTTTTTTTCAAACTAGGATCTTCGTGGATCTCTCGGTAGAAATGCAGCTACTGGACAAGGGACTCTTTGAAGTAGAGGCTTTGCTTAATGACTATGGGGGAAGAGTACATCCAGCAGTGAAAAGAATTTTGTGGGTTAAGTTCATGATGCAGTGAAAAGAATTTTGTGGGTTAAGTTCATGATGAGTATTTTTGTGAAACCCTTTGTCTTGATATGATTTGGTCGAGAGATTGTAGGACATCAGTTATGTATTTTACCAAACACATTAATATCTTTAATGTATGAGATTTTTTTTGCGAAGAAGTTAACATGAATCAACTAGGTATAACAAAACTGTTTTTATTATGTTTTTAATTACTATCGAGATGTTGGAGATCGAATCAACTAGAGATGAAAAAATCTGATGAATTTGGTCCCACAATATGGTCTCTAGGCAACTTTCACTTTCTAAATTGGAGACTAATTTTGTTGCTATATCCAGTTGCTAAATCAGTCACTAAATCAGTCACAAAATCGGGCGCTAAATTCGGTCACAAAATCGGTCGCTAAAATCGGTCACTAAATCGATCGCTAAAATCGGTCGCTAAATCAGTCGCTAAACTCGGTCACTAAATCAGTCGCTAAACTCGGTCACTAAATCAGTCGCTAAATTAGCGACCAGTGATATAGTGACCGATTTTCGTTGGTCGCAATTTCAGTCGCTAAATGTTGTAGTGACCGATTTTTCCCATATAGTGACCGAAAAATCGGTCACTAAATGACGTTTTTTTTGTAGTGATATATATATATATATATATACACACACACACACACATATATATTAGAATATACATTTGAAAACATAGTTCATTGGTCCAAAAAAAGTAAAGGATGCTTTAATCTAGATCGATTCTCTCTTATTTTTATAAAGTAAATTTCTATATATAATTTTTTTTTGCAACTAAAAAGTGTTATTTGGAATTTGAAAGTTCTCATAATCACCTGTTACTTTTATTTTATATTCAATCGACATTCCATTATAAAGATTGCAATTTTTTTATTCATATTGTAACTACCAATGGAACAAGTTGATCAAAAATATTGTCTGAATGCTTATTATCTTTTTTTTTATTTTGTGAAAAGAAATTACTTTTCCAATGAAATTAATTAATGTGTAAAGTTAAGGTTTGAAACGTATGTGTTAGCATAAACGTTACAATTTAGAGAAATGGAAAATGCTAGGGAAAAAATGGATATGAATTTAGTAAAAAACTGAATTGGAATATTAAACGGAAAATAATAGTGGTGCATGAAGTTAGAGAAATTGAGAAAGCAATATTCTACTAAATATCCAGTAAATCAAAAGTATAATAATCGCTCATTATATAACATTTTTTCAATTGAAACAAGATAATATTTTTACTTGATTTATAATTATAAAATTGCAACTGAATTGGATGACTTGGTAAAATTTATAAGTTGACCTTTAAAATTCTTTTTTATGTAACAATTATGCATTGAATGGAGGGGTTTCACATTCACATGAATTATTGCTTTAATTTACAATAAACTCAGAGTTAGTGGAATATGAGTGGAAGAGATAGAGTTTAAGCTAATTATAACAAAAAATGACTATTTAAAGGAGAGATCTTTGGATGGTGAGGATAGAGGTTTTGACAAAAAGAATCATATAAAAAACAAGAAGTAGAAGAAAGGAGCAAGTTTCACAAGAATATGTAGAATGCACAAAAAAGGTAAAGAATTTTATGTTCTTAACAGTTTGAAGTTGACAAATAGACAACAATTTTTTGTAAAGTTATAGACATCGAGAAGTTATGTATATTTTAATATTGTTCTTTAGAAAAATCTTTAATTTTTTGTAGAATTGTAAATGAGTTACATATGTTCCTTGAGACTTCATATAACATTTGGTGTCACTTCTAAGAAGGAAATTACATTAGGTAAAAGAATCATATAACAAACAAGAAGTAGAAGAAAGGAGCAAGTTTCACAAGAGGATGTAGAATTCACAAAAAGGGTAAAGAATTTTATGTTCTTGACAGTTTGAAGTTGGCAAATGGGCGACGATTTTTTGTAAAGTTATTGGCATTGAGAAATGATGTGTATTTTAATATTGTTCTTTAGAAAAATGTTTACTTTTATAGTTTAGTAAAATAGTATGATGTGCTAGATCTAAATAAGTTGCATATGTTCATTGAGCCTTCATAACCTTTGGTGTCAATTCTAAGAAGGAAATTACATTAGATATCTCTTCTCTATATCTCAAAGGAAAAAAAATAGAAAAGCATCATTTTATTTAACAATAATTTTTTTTTAGTTTCAATATTTATGAATTATATACACATTGTTTTGTCTTTACTATTAAAAATCATTCCCAAAAGCTAAACAAATTATATAGTCTTACATTTCTTATTACTAAATATAATAAAAAATATTGTAGTGTTACAAATTATTAGTAAAACAATATTTCAACTCATAAAAAATGTTGACAATTAAAAAACGCATACACTATATAAGAATATTTTTTAAAATAAGTAATTTTTAATTATACAAATGAATCAACATATTTCAATAATGTTTACTTTTCAATATCCATAAGTTATATTGTTTTATTGACAAACTCGATATACTTTAAATTAGCAACTTATATATTTTTATGTAAATAAAAGCTCCATAAATTGTGAGAAATTTTTTTTAATAGAAAATGAATCAAAATTAGTTAATAAAATATTTTTAATATACATGATTTATATTAACAACTAATATATTTTTATATAAGATTATTTCAAAAATTTAAATAAAAATAGTATAACAACCCATGCATCGCACGGGTATTCCCCTAGTTTTTTGTAAAACAAACTAAAAATATATCATCTCGATTTTCCTCCCCCAGTTTTTTTCCCTTGGGTTTTGGCTATTGGAGGTTTTAATAAAGCACCTTGTAGTAGCTCGGGCTGGAGTTAATCCCTTCATTTAATGAATTTCTTGACAACTTTAAAATATATATAGCATTGTTGTTTACATTGACAATTGAACACACAGACTCCTAAATTCGAATCCAGGTGTGTTTGGGGTGATAGTTTGTAGTAATTATTTGTCATTTCGTCTAAACTAACTATAGTTTGTGGATATTTAAAAATACTTCATTTGTTATTTTCCACACTAAAAGTGAATGTGTATGTTTGTTTTGACAATAAATGTGTATGTTAGTTACCTGAAAGTAGGAGAAAGAGATCATTATTGTATACAAACTTACTTTGAGAAAGAATGGGATGAACTTACAATTAAATAACTTAAAAGACTCCTAGTGTAATTTTGTCAATATATATATATATATATATATATATATATATATATATATATATATATATATATATATATATATATATATATATATATTAAAAGTATTTCTAACTATGGAATCTGTAAAAGTCTTTTCGAGCTGCCTTGTCGAGCTCTTCAAACATTTTTGGCAACACATTTAGGTACACACGCTAAGAAAAATACACATCATTTAATTGTTTCAAAAAGATATATCACTTAGTTCTCTATTCTCATTGTAACATTATACTTTATTAAAACAAGTTATGCAAAGAAGAACTATGTGTGGAAATTAGAAAAGATGTCACTTGTTTCTATGTCTTTGAAGACATTTTGAACCACATCACATTATTTTCTCCTCAATGATTCGAGAACATGCATGAAGTACTTTTTATGCAAAGAAGACATATATGTGTGGAAGACTTGGAAAAGTTGTCACTCGTTAAGTCTTTGAAGACCTTTTGAACCACATCACATTATTTTCTCCTCGATGATTAGACAGTATGCATAAACTTACTATGCAAAATTGCAAATTAAGAGAAGCGTTATATATTGCTGCTAAAGGTCTTTTTTGTAGTAGTGAAAGAGAAGACATGGAAAATATGTCACTTCCAATTTTTAATAAAGGAAATTGTTCAAAAAGCATAAAGATGTAGGTTGAGTTGGCCCATTGGTAAACCGTGCGAGGCAAAAGCAGTTCAATTCTTTTCTAAGCGTCTATTTATTAAGCCTAACCCAATCCTAAACATCGAGTCATCGGCCCTGCCTGTTGGAATAGGCCAAAATTGACACATCTACTCCAACACACGGTCGTGGAGATGGATAGGCCAATAAGGTTTTACCTTAGGGCCCAGGCCATAAAAACTTTCTCTATACAATTACTTGTAGACTATATCAACTAGTACGGGCAGTCTTGGGCCTGTGCGGCCTATGCTACCGCACATGGTCCAAGCCAATTTCATTTTTTAGGGCCCCACAAAAGTATCATATATCATCTTTAAAATTATATCATCTTCATTTTCTTCCCTGGGTCTTTTTATCTTTGGGTTTTGGCCCTTAGAGGATTAAACAAGGAACCTTTTTTTTTAGATAGGCAATTGTTAGTGGGGGTGGGGGAAATGTTAATTTCCAGGACTTGAACCCGGGACCTCCTTCTTGCACTCATATGGTGCACTCCTTCATGTCCCTTAGCTCGCCAAGGAACCTTGTACTGCTCCGATTGAAGTACCCCTTATAATCCCTTCATTTAATGAATTTCTTGATTAAAAAAAACAACTTCAATAATACGTATAGGTTGTTGGTTGCATTGACAATTTTCAACGATATGAATAAGCTGGCTCCTAAGTTTGAATTTGTGTGTTCGGGTTATAGTTTGTGGTAGTTATTTGTGATTTCCTCTAAACTAACCAAAGCTTGGGGATATTTAAAAATCTTTCATTTGGTATTTTTCTGAATAAAAGTGGAGAAAAAGATCATTATTGTAGAAAAACTTACTTTGAGAAAGAATGGGATGAACTAGTAAAAATCTAAATTACGAGTACTCAAGGCAGTGGCTAAATGGTCATGATAATAAAGGAAATATAAGTGATTGATGATTCAGTCCCAAGTATGTAGTTTGATATAGGTGATTTATGAACCATTACTCTTTTATAATCATTACTCTTTTATTACTCTCTTATGAACCATTTTGCTATGTTTGGAGGATGTATTACATTAATAACTTGATAGAAAAAGTGCCAAAATATCTTTTTAAAAACTTTCATACTTCAGAGCATGATATAAGAAAGCATAATCAAGCACTATTACACAAGAAAATTTTAACTAAACTCCACTCTCCTTTTATTTAGTATAGCTGCAAGGAATAGACATTCATCAGTGAAAGGTGTGGTCCAGCAACCTAGTCAAAACATAACATTAGAGGCTGCATTCATCTCGCACAAAAGAAGTTGGACATCCTACAACATCAAAGAAATGAAATTTCGATGGCATAAACCACTTATATGGCAACAAATGGACAAGTAAAAAAGATATAGACTTTTCATTTCAACACTAGGAAAGTAAAACAAGTAATTAGTAACAATTTAATGTAATGTAATGCAGAGTAGGTAATATAGATAGATTAATTAACTTAGTGGGAGCAATAGTGATTATACGAGAAAGATATTGTCTTTGATGACTTAATTTTGAATTCTATGGTAGTGGATGAATGACACTACAAAAAAACGCGAATTAGCGACGGAATTAGCGAGGAGGGAATTAGCGACCGAACTGGTCCCTCGCTAATTCCCTCGCTAATGGCAATTAGCGACGGAATTGGGCATGTTAGCGACCGAAAATTCGTTCGCTAATGACCGTGTTTCTTGTAGTGTGAGTATACCCCAAATATCAACAAACAGTATGAAATGCAATACAAATTGTAGAAATGCTTTAAATGGTGGTAATAAAAGTTTCACAGGGGAAATGAACTTTCAATCTTCTTTTATAGGAAAATTTGAGTTGTTACTGTGTTATATTAATAGTTAGTGTGATCAACGACTCAAAGTACATGTTGACGACAAACTTATAATCATTAGCACCAAAACTATGAATTCAAAAGATATTCTTCCATTTTAATATTCAAGGCGCCAAAACTATGAATCAAGAACTCTATTTTTAATTTTGAACAGTGGATTGATTGTTAGTGCTATACTGCTATTATTATAAGGTAAGTTTCCAGCATGACTTCAAAAGTGCGAACCATAGCCCCAAAAGAAATATCTTTAATTAATTATTCTTCCATTTTAATATTCAAGGCGCATTCAACGATGAACCAATTAAACCACAAAAATGAAAAATAAGAGTATGCAAGAACAAAAGTACCTTATTTTCATTCATCCACTCTAGAGCATTGAGACACGTACACTCAGCGCTCCCAACACATGAAGATTCTGAGTATCAAAGTGTTCAAGAACCTAGAGTAGGTTTCTCTCCAAGAGGGTATTAGTAATATTGAGCCAATGAAGCCACAAAAAGTTGTGAAGAATCCTATCCCCATGCTCATGTATAATGCCTCCAAAAACACCGAGCTATCATCTTCTACATGTATTGGTGGATTTTGATGCTCTGTTGGATCTTCTCCGGGACATTTTCTATCAAGTGGTTTCCCACAAAGATTAGAATTTCCTTCGAAACACGAAGGATCAAAGCCCTGCAATTGCGTTCCAATTGGAATTTTTCCATAGAGGTGATTGTTTGACAAGTTCAACATAGTGAGACGATCAATGAGAGCTAGACTAGAAGGAATTATGCTTGAAAGATTATTTCTCGACAAGTCAAGAAAATCTAGTGACTTCAAGTTTCCTATTTTCGGAATGATTTCCCCATGTAGATTATTTCTTGATAAATTTAAGGAAATCAATCCAAATAAGTTCTCAATGTCTGTCGGTATTTCCCCTGTGAGATGATTGCTTGAGAGATCAATGCTTTTTAAAAGCATAACTTCATTTTTGAAGTAATGGTCTACACCTTTCCACATCAGGAATAAGAGGGGGTTCACAGTTTTTTCAAAACTCCAATCTGTAGAAGAAAGTTCGTCATACCAAGTGTCTCTTGGGCTCATGGTGTCCTTAGCCATTGAAGTAAAGTTGCTAACACAATGAGGGATTCTTCCTGATAAGTTATTTAGAGACAGATCCAAGACATTAAGTTCTCTCAAATAACAGAGATTTGAAGGTATACTTCCATAGAAATTGTTGACTCGAAGACTTATGAGTCGAAGCTGTAAGCTCTCTCCAATCCATAAGGGAATCAGACCATAGAACTTATTTTCACCAAGATCCAACCATACCAAATTGTTTGAGCAGTTTTTCAAGGAGGAAGGTAGTTGTCCATTCAAGCTATTATTTCTTAATATCAAAGCCTTTATATGAGTAAGGGAACCCATTGAGAACGGAATCTTTCCCTTCAACTTGTTATTGCTCAAGTCAACAAACATTAATGAAGTTTGATTATTCCAACAATCGGGCAACTCACCTTTTAATCGATTGTTTGATAAATCTAAAACTTGTAAATAGTTGATCTCATTGTTGCTGCATACAAAGGAAACTAAATCTGAAAATTTGTTATTGGATAGATACAGTACTCTTGCTTGAGATAAGAATGGCGGAATAGGACCTTCAAGTTGATTTGAACTCAAATCTATTCCAGCTCCGTAAGTAAGATTGAGTTCCAAATTGGGAATCTTACCGATGAAATTGTTGTTTGAAACATTCAAAGCATCACACATTTGTAATTTTCCCCATAACCAAAGAGGTATTGGACTTGGATCCAGATTATTACCAACATTTGAAATGTCGAGAACGACTAAGTTGTTTTGAGTGTGGAGCCAATTAGGAAATATAGGATTAAGATTGCAAGATGCTAGATCCAAATATTCCAATTGGAAAGGAGGAATCCAGTCATCACTAACCTTTACGGTTAGTGAGTTATGAGACAAGTCCAACTCTACTAATTTGGAAAGATTAGTGAAATGGGACTCAGAGACATAACTTTCAAATGAATTTCCACCTAGCTTTAAATACTGTAACTCCGTTAAAGATCCGATGCTTGTGGGTATATCTCCAACTAATTGATTTCCATCAAGTAATAGTGATTCCAAAGATGGAAAGACTAAAAGGTTAGGCAACGTGCCAGAAAACTGATTTCCCGGTAAGGAAAGTTCATGCAACGAGGATACATTTCCAATGCATTTGGAATAGTTGTGAGTAAGCTCTCCACTCAAGCTATTTCCAGATGCCCGAAAGTATCGCAACATGCACATATTCCAAATGGATTTGGGGATCTTTCCTTGTAGACTATTGAATGAGATATCGAGAATTACTAGTGAATGCATTGTGTTGCCAAAATCACTGGGAATGGCACCTCTTAACAAGTTAACGGAAAGGTCAAGGTGTTGAAGATTGGAGCTGAAGTTAAGCATCACCCACTGGAATATAGTTGATGATGATGTCAAATAATTGCCAGAGAGGTCGAGCAGAGCAAGAGAAGTGGAGAAATTCAACCGAGAATTAGACAAAGGAAGAATATCTGTATCTGAAAGGTCGCAGTAACTTAGACTTAGTTCTTCAAGCATTGGAAGCTTCAGTAGGAATTGCAGGTTGTGATGAGAAGAATCGTGGAGACCACGAATTCCACTCAAGTCAAGAGTTCTCAAAGAAGTGAGGTTGGATAGCAACTCAACAGTTCCACCATTTTGGTTGTTGATTATAAGATTTGAATAGACCAGATCAAGACTTTCAACATGACCTGTTTGATTGTTGCATTGAACTCCATACCATTCGCAGCAATCTGCATTTGGATGGTCCTTCCATGTAGACAGTTCATCATCTTTATCATAGACGCCTTGTTTGAAGGTCAGGAGTGCATGCCTCTCCTTCTCTTTGCACTTCATTTCACCACCATCCTTGGAAGCCGAGTTAATGAACCCAAGAATGGAGGAGAACACCAACAATGCATGGAAGATAAGAACAATATAGCTTCTCATCATAATTCCACCAAGAAAGCATAAAGATATTTTGTTAATACTTTATTTTTTTGGTGAGAGATATTATGTTAATACTTCAGCAATATACCTCTTTATAAATTGATCTTATACGTGTGGAATGGGAAAAAGAAATCACAACTTGGGTCCATTAAGAAAGACCTAATAATGACTCATAAGAAACAAACAATTACTAGGAACCCGCAAATTAATACTTCGGCAATCCCTCTTTATAAATTGGTCAAACACGTTTGCAACAGGAACAAAGGAAACAAAGTGGGTCCATTAATAAAGACTCAAGAAACAAGCAAATTACTAGAAACCCAAAAATAAAATTTGAAGACTTTATTCAGTCAATGCCATACATTATAAAAATAAATAAATAAATCGTTATTTTGAAATATGGAAAAGAATAAGTTTTGTTTTCCAAAAAGAAAAAGAAAATAATGAGTTTTTTTTTCTATTTACTTTAGTTATATTTTATTCTCTACCTGGTTTGCATCAAAAAATAATGAAAATAACAATTTTTATTATATTCTTCATAGAAAATTGTAAAATAAATGTAACATAAAAGTAATATGAATTATTAAAATAAAATAAAAATAAGTATAATTCATCTTATGAATCTTCAACAAATATCGTGGTTAATTGATGAAGGTTGGCCTAGGACTAGTATGCAAGGATGTGTGACTCATATTCTACAAAAACATGAGCTTAAATATCATTATTGGTGTGATAACTTAATTGGTGGAGAATTTGTTACTCCCTCTGTTTTTGGTACTTTTGACCTTTAATTTTTGTTCCAAAACAATGATATTTTTAAAAACCAAATGTACAATTCACCAAATTCTTTCAAATATATCATTTATACTTATTGAGTCTTTTAGGATATGTTTGGGAGGGAGTTTTGGGAGGGGAGGAGATGACATATTTTTCAATTCAAAATTGACGAAGCTATAAAACGTCTCTAAATATAAATAAAATATGATTAAAAAATTTATATTGTTATCTATTAAGTTATTCTTTTAGTTTTTAAAATCTCAACTATATATATATATATATATATATATATTTACTAATATTTTCCAAGTCTTCTCCTTTCCTCACCTCCTAATACCCCCTCCCAAACATATCCTTAGAGTTCTAAAACATGGATTAATTGTTCCAAGACTCTTTTATTTAAATTTCAATTATCATAAGACAAATTAATTTAGTACTTTTTTAAAAAAAAAGTTGGGGAAGGGGAAAAATAATTATTAATCAAAGTGACACTAATGGCTATTTTTACAACTATCCCCGAGGGGAAGGGGAAAATTTAGTACTTAGCTAACACAAATTAATGATACCCTAATTTGTGTATAACAAACTAAAAGTACCAAAGATTAGAAACAGATGAAGTAGTATTTATGTAACTGTTTTTCGGGAGTAGTATTAAAATTAATTTTTCATAAAAAATGAAATGTCTTCAATTTATCCAAAACTAGAAAAATTCATGTACATTCGGACTAGTTACTCTTTAATTATGCATTTTTATAGATATATTTTAGTTATAAATTAAAATGGAGGAGAAAACAAACAATGAACAATATAGCTTCTCATCATAATTCCACCAAGAAAGCACAAAGAGATAACAATCATTATAAATTGATCCTATACGTGTGGAATGGGAAAAGGGACACAAGACTTTGGGTCCATTAAGAAAGCCCTAATAAAGACTTATAATAAGAAACAATTAAAGACTTGGGTCATGCTCCTAGGTGCTTCTGTTGTTGGCGAGTTGCTTTTTCTTCGACAACTACCAATCCCTTTGACCAAGTATTTTTACGAATTCCTCTTTCCTTTTTTTTTACCTCCCTCCGTCGGACGATCGTTCTAGTTCCCTTGGAGGCCAGATCTTTATTCGATATCTCGAATGAGACACCTTTGAAGGTGCAGTGATTATTTGTTGAGTAAACTCCCTCATTGTAGGTCGTATTACATCATGGTTCGCCAAAAGAGTAACCAAGAGAAGCTTCCTTTGCCCCGACCGGTCCGGGAAGAGGAAACTACTCTAGGGATTGGACGGATTCTTCAAAAGAGAATTCCCCGAACCGTTCTACTAGGTCGGTGAGCTAATTGAAGGATTGGAATCAAGGGTTGCTTAGGAGCAGTGCTCGGGATCTAGCTCTTTGGATAAGAGTAGCTCTTCGAGAGGAGATGGTACAAAAGTTGTCTCTACAGGAGATGTTGTTTGCTGGTGTTTTTAGCAAACAATCACTAGTTTTAAATATTGTGTTTGTGAGATCAAACTAGTAAATCTCGTGACAATTGCTCTCGTATCTTTGTGTTGTTTACGGTTTTAAAAGAAACAAATTGTATGAAGATTAGAATTGTGGATAAAACAAAGTAATAAATGCAAGAATGGTAAAAGAAAAGTAAATGATTGCATTGAATTGTAAAGGAAATGGTACACAAGCACATATAATGATTCTGTTCACTCATTTTTTGCTTTCGTTTGGGAGTTTGAGTTTTCAGAATTTCTGTGTTTATGTTGTGACCCTCAGTTTCTATTACAAAGTAGTATATATACTCCTAAAAGCAAACGTAAACAAAGATAACCGCCCTTAACTGCTCTTAACTTTGAATTTCGACTAAACCGCTACCAACTGCTTGTCGAAACTTTGAGCCTTGCCTTGTCGAAAGCTCCTCTGCTTTGTTTACTTCTAAAAACTCTAAGTACCAGGCTTGTCGAAGTTTGTTCCTACTACTAACACTTAAAGATCTTCTCTGTCGAATTGATAGTAAAATGACTTGACTGTGATTTGTGGTTTCCAAGACATCATTAATGAAGAATTAAACCCTTTTAATACTTCATTAAAAGCATTGTCGAAATTTTGGGATAACAGATTGCCCCCCAAAAAATGTTTTTTTCGACAAAATGACGAATGGAATAAGAAAGAGCATTTTTTGAATACTGCAAAACATCACCTCTAACCACCTTCTGCATTTAAACAGTGAGAGAAAAATGACCATCATGACATGCACAGATAAAGTGGCACGGATAAAAACGGCACAGATAAAGTAAACCGTTTAATTGGTACACGTAGCATAGTTGGTGGGCCATCACGTCCCTCAAAGGTCACAAACGTGTGAATTATGGTGAACATGTGAACAACTGCACCTTCCAAACATATAAAAATGGTTGAACCCTTTCATCTCCTTCTTTACTCACTTGAAGCCTTGTGAGAAAACTCTCTGCATTCCTCATCTTTGAGCTTGAAGAAACCCAGATTTACAAAAGTTGCACACTTTTGTCCTTTCTTCTTCCATTTAAACCCAGACTCTTACCTGCATTTCTTCTTTTAATCATTCATGGCTTCGTCATCCAAAATTGCTACGAAGAATATTGAAAGTTCAAAGCATGCTAATGAGCCCGAAATACTTCAAGATCGATGACTTTGTTGATGAACCCAGTATTACGGATGAACGGCTACTTCTTTGGCAAAATCAGGTATTAATCCCTTCGACTGAGCTTTTTACTCATGCTTTTCTAGGTGCTTTACCTAATCTCTTGCTAGAAAATGATGAAGTCAAAGAAATATTCCCTAGTCCTTGTAGCCGGCTTTATATATTGCTTTAACTTCGTGCATGAGAAATACAAACATAGGCATAACTTCTCTATTGGGCTATACCTAGTTTCGACATCATTTAAAACTCTCTCTACTGAGGTAATAAATGGCTCTTTCGACACCCTATATCGCCCTCTTGTGCTA
Organism: Oxytropis ochrocephala; assembly: GCA_020916435.1. Classification (NCBI taxonomy): domain Eukaryota; kingdom Viridiplantae; phylum Streptophyta; class Magnoliopsida; order Fabales; family Fabaceae; genus Oxytropis; species Oxytropis ochrocephala. Next base: position 56,804,272 of record CM037090.1, on the reverse strand, counting down.
ACATGCTACCTATTGTATTATCGAAGCGGCTATATACATTTTGACATCTTGTTTCTAATAATGAGCAATAAAATTGGTGGTTTCATCAAATAAGACTTAATTTCATCAAATCTTCGCTTGATGTTCATGCTCCCATTTGAATTCTTCTTCTTTCTTGATCTTAACAATGGCGAAAAAGCTTGCATTTTGCCACTTAGATTTGATATAAATCTTCGCAGGAAGTTGATTTTTCCCAACAATGACTGAAGCTCTTTTTTGGTTGAAGGGGCCTTCGTTTCCATAATAGCTTTAGTCTTTGTTTGATTTATTCCTATGCCTTTTTTGTGCACCACAAAACCCAAGAATTCACCTGCACGTACGCCAAAGGCACACTTTATTGGATTCATTTTTAATCCATATTTCCTCATTCTTTCGAACGAACGTCGAAGATGGTCTAAATGACCACTTGCTGAGGAAGACTTAACCACCACATCATCTATGTATACTTGCATAAAGTCATCAATAAAATCATGGAACATTGAATTCATTGCTCTTTGATATGTAGCTCCCGCGTTTTTTAATCCAAGTGGCATTACTACCCATTCATAAACACCTAATGCCCCTGGACATCGAAAAGCAGTTTTCGACACGTCCTCTTCAGCAATAAAAATTTGATTATATCCAGAATAACCGTCAAGCATACTGAGATAATCAAATCCTGCTGCTGAATCTATTAGCATTTCTGCTACAGGCATAGCATATTCATCTTTGGGAGTTGCACTATTTAAATCTCTAAAGTCTACGCAAACTCTAAGTTTTCCATTTTTCTTCATTACAGGAACAATATTAGCTAACCAATCAACATACCTGGCAGTCCTGATGAATTTACTTCTAAACAACCTTTCTATTTCTTCTTTGATCTTAGCCAACACTAGAGGAGCAAATCTTCTTGGTATTTGCTTTACTGGTTTCTTTCCTGGTCGAATAGGCAATTGCATTTCTACCACTTCTCGACTTAATCCAGGCATTTCGTCATAATCCCAAGCGAAGCAATCTTTGAACTCCCTTAGTAACGCGATGATTTGGGTCTTTAGTACAACATCAAGGTTTGCACTAACATATGTTGGCCTTTTGACTGAGCCATCTCCCAAATCAACTTCTTCCAATGGGTCTTGAGCTTGCATACGTCTTGCTGATTCTCTAGGATCCTTTTCAAACCCCAATGGCTCATCATCATAGATGCAATCAAGTCTTTCATCTGTGACTATGCCATCTTCTTCATCTAGATTTTTTGGCTTCGACAGCCATACTTTGATGAACTATTTCGGCTTCCATAGCCGCTTTTAATTTATTTTTGGCCATGTAAGCCGTAATTCTGTCCCATGCATTAGGCACTGACATATGGATACTTTTTAAGTTTGCGTGTCCCATCCTGTCGAAGGATAGACACTTACATCTCCCATTTTCTCCCTCTCCCAAATAAAACCGCGTGTTGGATGAAGGTGAACTGAGGCAAACACATTAGCATAAGGGAGATATGCTTGTGTGGAAGATGTACATGGCGCAATATTCGCCATTTGCTTCTCAAAGTTCTCCTTTGTGATTTGATTCACATCAGCATGAAAGTAACTTAGGTCAACTTCGACATGCTCTACAAGACCATCTTCTTTCCACATCACTAATCGCTGATGTAAAGTTGAAGGCACAACACCTACCCTATGTATCCATTCTCTACCTAGGAGTAAGTTAAAGTTTGCTTTAAATGCTACAACTAAGAACATAGTAGTTCTTGTTATCGTGCCAACAATGATATCCACTTCTATGGCCCCCAAAGAATGACCAGTTTTGCCTTTATAATTACTTAAGACAATGTTATGTGGTTTGAGGTCAGTGTCGAATTTTCCTATCCTCTTCAACAAACCTTGAGGCATCAGATTCACTGCAACACCTCCATCTACCAACACCTTGTTAATGCCAATGCCATTAACTTTGGCCTGCACATACAATGATTTCAAATGGTTCTGCATGCTTACATCTGGCTTCTCAAAAGTAGCCATTTGCTCTTCAACACATCTATCATGCATAACATAGTAACAAACTGGCTTATGATAAGCCATATCTTCAGTGAAATCTTCTTCAACATTATTTGGAACTGTAATGACATCGTATTTATAGACACCACATTGCAAATGACATCGAAGTCATCTTCAGAGTCTTCGAAATCTGAAGCTATATCCTCACACTACGCCAGATTTACACGTTTGCAGCGTTTTTTTTGGGCATTGGTAGCGTTTTAAAACGCTAGAGAAGCTAGCGCTACTAATGCGTACACCCCATTAGTAGCGTTTTAAAAAACGCTAGCCATTGACCCAGCGTGTTTTGGACATACGTAGCGTTTTATTAAAAACGCTAGCCATTGACCCAGCGCCTTTTTACAATTCCTAGCGTTTTCAGAAACACTAGGGATCCTATAGCGCCTTTTACAATTCCTAGCGTTTTCACGAAACGCTAGGGATCTTCTAGCGCCTTTTACAATTCCTAGCGTTTTCAGTAAAACGCTAGGGATCCTCTAGCGCCTTTTACAATTCCTAGCGTTTTCTACAAAGCGCTAGGGATCTCTAGTGCATTTTGTCCATAGCTAGCGTTTTTCTATAAAACGCTAGGTATTGAATGAATTTTTTAATTTCATTTCTAGCGTTTTCTCTTTAAAACGCTACCTATTGACTGAATTTTTTTTAAATATTTTTTTATTTTTGTTTGTTCTCCATTTTAATTACAAACTATAAATTCATTCACTTCCAACAAAATTCATCAAATATCATTCCAATCCAATATCATTCAAACAAAATTCAGTCAACAAAATTCATCAAATATTCCAATCCAATATCATTCTAAGAAGTACTTACAACATAATATATATCCAATATATACAACATATATAATAACTAACTATTATGAAACTCAAAACATGCTAGAAAAAGCTAGAAACAAAACGGCACCACTCCCCCCTTACTGTTGTAAGTTGTTCATCGAGTAATTCGGATGCCTTTCTGATGGGAAAAAATATGAAAAATAAAATGAAATAAAATTAGAATTAAAATGTTTATTAAATGTGAGTAAGTATTATAATATCAATATAAAAAAGAAATCTAAGTAGTTACCTTGATTGGGATTTCTACTCTGTCGTGAGTGATAATCTCTCTCATATACCTCATAACGTAGTACCCACAATCATTATTATTTGGTTGTTTAGGACACTACAAAGCAAAAGATTAGTTAATTAATTGTCACATTTTTATGACCAAAAATTCAATTAAAATTATAAGATTGATTTTTAAAAAACTTACAGTTATGGGTAACCATCTTGTTTTACTCGTAGATAATCCCCAGTATTTTTGCAAAGCACTGTAACGTCATACATATATATATAACGTTAAGTTGAACAAAATACATATATTAAATTATACAAAATGAGAGGGTTACACATACACACCTGTCAACTATCTGTACGAAGTCTACGTAGACTTTGTAATGGCCTTGAAGTGAAAATTAGGAGAGTTGGCTTCAAAGGCTTCGAAGGCTTCGAAGGGAAAATTGGATTCCGGAGACCAGGAGTCTTTATGGATGTTAGGAGAGTTGGCTTCAAAGGCTTCGAAGGGAAAATTAATACTTGTTCTGGACTGGGCCAAGCCCAATTCGGCCTTGGCTCTGGCCCAACCAACGCCATTAAGCGAAGAACACCTGTGGATGGCTCAGATGGAAGTTATGTGGTTAGAAAATCAACGCATAAACAAAATGACTTTAGAAACCATCTTTCAAAAACTCTAAATATGCAAATAAACCTTTGCAACATCTGAATTTGAAGGAGAAGCAACAGTGTGGAGCACTCCGGATGTAGCCTCTTAACACAAACCATGGTATTAGTGTAAACTTACGAAACTTAAATGATGGTTAATAAATGTTAAACTCTAACAGTGATTAAAGACAGCAACCATAAAATAATAAAAAAACGTAAACTTTAAAAATATTATATTTTCCTAATTAAGTGTAAACTTACAGAACTTAATTGATGGCAAAGGGATCCTCAACCTTGATTAAGATATTATCAAAAATCAGAACTAATTTGCTTGAGCATCAGATCAAGACAGCAACCAACACATCACCATTCAAAAAAACATCAAACTATTGAACCCATTGTAAAATATCCCTAACACTTGTTTTAAGTTTATGCTTATTTGTTACAGAAGTAATGCTGACATTTTGATGCGAACTTAATTATCTTCTTATTCTAATAGACTAATGGAATGGCCAAGGGAATTATTAATATAAATCATGACATATGCACATGGTAAGGTGGATTAAGAAAATTAAGAAAACTAGGGATGACTTAATTCATTATAAATTAAGAACATTACGGGATGACGACGATCATGGGCAGGTAGATGTAGATCGTAGAAGTGCATAGCAAACACTCCTCTAAGCGCGAACACCGATGTTCTAGTGTGATCCCGGACCTTCACATCTATTCCAGTCCTATAGTTAAATAGCACAGGCTTGGTTATGATAACAACAATTTTTATGTTTGATTTCTTAGTGATATAACATTAACGAAAGCATAAAATGATGAATCTTACGTGTTGCGTGAAAGTATCTGTTTGATATGTGTCATTGTTCCTGAAATTATGAAACCATTGATATACGTTACTTGGTACACATCATACAAATAAATGAAAAAAAAACCTATTTATATAGGTTCTTTTTGATAACCACCATGTGAATCTTTAAGGTTTTAAATAATATCTGAGTGGGAGGAGCTGCCTGCAATGAATTAAGGTGGACACGGTGATAGCGAAGGAGGAAATCGTAAAAAAATTGTGTTGGCAGATTCATGTTGATTTAAGCTTGTTTATTATGTAACCAATAGATTGTTGTATGATCGTCTACTGGAATAAATTATTTTTTCTTCCGAGAAAATGTATGCATACGTATGTATCTCAGGTAAAAGAATATTTCCATTCAATTGATTTTTTAGGTTTTAATTGGGAATTCAAATGAATTAATAGGAATTCAATTGTAGATCCTTATTTAATGCGAAAGATTTGATTAGGAAGTTTTGAAATTACATTAACCATAACCGTGGGATGATAATAAAATGTGGTATGGAGCATCCTGACCATCCACACCAATGTTTTAAAACTCGGGCCGTGGACCAGACTCGGTGAAGGTACAGGGTCACTGGTCATGGTCGGACCAAGGGTCGGCGTTAAACCGCATGACCATTAACTCGGTCTTGATTAGAAATTTTATCAAAACTTAATTTACTATTAAGCTCACGAAAAATTGTACTTTAATTTATAAATTTCATAGATGTAAAACTTAATGTATTAATAAAAATTGTACTTCAAAATATCTTATAAATCATACTTTAAACTACCATATATATATATATATATATATATATATATATATATATATATATATATATATATATATAAGGAAGATATATACAAATATATGATTAATCTATACATTGACTGAAAATTGTACTTTAAACCACTGCCATTTTTATATATATATATATATATATATATATATATATATATATATATATATATATATATATATATATATATATATATATATATATTCCAGATAAAATTTTAGTTAGTAATTATCGCTCTCCTCAATATTTAATGCAAGTCCTGCCACTAACTATTCGAATTATACGGTTTCAGGTGGTCTCAATTACTTGTTTACCCCTACTTTTTATGACTAGTCACTCACATTCGTACATAGGTGTGTCGATTGTCCTCTTTCTTTCATCCATATATTTTTTGTGATTTTTTTTACCTATTTTTCAAGTTTTTTCATCTCTATAAAATACAATATTAATGTTTTTCATCTTTGTTTTTTTTTTTCTACGTGTTTTTATTCCATTTTATTTTTCTATTATATTTTTATAAATTTAAATTTAATTTTTTACTAAAGTATCTCAACCGTATCGTATCTTGATTTTCAAAATTTTCTCGTATCCGCGTATCAATATCATATCGTATCCCATATCCTATCGCGTATCCAGACTTCATAGCAAGAAATCTAAACGAACTAAACATATGGTTTGATTGACTACGTCTTGGAACATATGGCTTGCAATGAATGGCGCTGTTTTTAAAAACAAGGAAGCAAGTAATGAATCCGTGGTGAATCGCATCAAGTGTTTAACTTGGAATTGGTGTGTTTATAGATTGAATTGTAGTTTATCTTTCTCTATTTCAATGTGGTTGGGCTCATCCACTTCATTACCTAAACAAAATATGTAATTCTCTATATTGTTTGGGTTTGAGCACACCTAGAGCTTTATCAATAGAATTTTCGCATATCTAAAAAAAAAAAAACTTTTTGGTACCCCAAAAATTATTATCAAGCTCTACCGTACTGCTATACAGTATGCATTACTGAACAAAATACAAAATACGTATTCAGTGTTAATTTCTGGTGGATTATATTAATCACGTTCTAGATGTTGCGCATAGACAGAAAAATTTCAGACGAGGAATATATTCTTGTGATTAAAGTCTGCTATATCGTGTATACATCAAAATGGAACCAAAGGAATAAAGACATTTCCAAAGCTACACGCCACCACAAAGTGAAGCCAAAATTATGATGTTGAAAAATGAAATTAAAATAACCTCACAAACTGATAGTAGTAGTTTCCAGTAATCTTGAAAAACATAACATATAGAAAAATGAAGTAGAAGAGCCTAACGGATATCATAACATCCTTCCAATCATCTTCTGCAAGCTATTATTCATTTCTTAGCGCCACTGAAAATCAATCATAAAACACAAACTAATTAAGTGAACAAAGATAATTTTACTACACAATGAACAAAAAAAAGAAAGTGATACTTACAACAAGTAGTTTGAATTCAATTGGAAGGAGCAACAGCAGAAAGATTCTCATAATAATGAAAAATATCCGGCGATGATCCATCACTCAGAAAAGGACTAAAACTTCGAAGCCTCTTAATACTTGAATCCAAAAGATTGCATGCTATGAACATTTTATTGATAGAAAACACAAGCATGGAGTCCACGTCATCCTTTCCTTGACGAACAACACAAAAAATATCAATCGATGCAAAATCACGTAAACTCATACGTGGACAAGCATCTAACATAGAATCAGGTTTAATATGGAACTTCACAGACCAACTACGACGATCTTCACTCAACTCCAAAATATCAATTTCAAAATCAAGAATCGATTGTAATACCACATGAACACGTCCACCAGATTCACCATAATACTTTTCTTTTTTATTTTCACCAAATCCAACAGGCAATGGAAATTTCTTGAAACATTGATTCTCCACATCAAAGTACTTCGAGTATCTAGCATTACGCTTCCAACCGAATATTGCACCATTGCAATAAATCGCTTCAAATGGAAAAGGTGCTTTGAAATTTACTCCAGGTTCACTCCAATGTTTAGTTTCAGATGAGTACACATTAACAACATAATCAGAATCAAGATTCAGAGAAACTAATCTTGCAAAGTGATTCTTGATATCATCAATATTTGAAAAATCCCTAAATCTAATCGAAACGATTTTGAAATGCGGTGATTTTAATGGTTCAAAACACAAGAAAAGAGAAAGCACCGAAGAACTAAAGTGTCTGGTAGGGTAGTTAACAGAAACAAGTTGATTAGTGGTTGGATTGTGAACATAATGCTTAACTTTTAACGGATCGTTAGGGCTTTGTAACAGTCTTCCTTCTAGAAGAAGAAGGCCGTTAGAGGATTGCATAATGGTGATATTCATGCAAGGAACATTAACGTAACGAAAGTTAGAAGAATCGGAAGAGTCATTTTTGAGAGGGATGATTGGGCATTTGAGAGGTGAAGGTTTAGTGACAGTGCTGCCAAGCATGAGAGCAGAAGGGAAAGGACGAGAGAAGTGTTTGTACTGGCGAAGAGTGTGTGAATGACAGAAACGTGGTTCGGAGATGAGAGTGAGCCATCGCTTTGAAACGGTTTTGAATCGGAGGAGTGGTTTCACTGGGACACGGAGAAGAATCTCCTTCAGAATGTCTTCGCTTGATTCAACTTTCTTCGCCATTGATTTCTTGATGAGTAAACGATTCAGAAACAAGCACGCCCGGTATTACAGCAATACAAACCACCATATATATATATATATATATATATATATATATATAGAAGATAAAAAGTTAGGGGTAAGGATCCTCTACCATTGAAGTCTCTAACTTTCTCTACTTTTTTCTCTATCTCTCTCTTATTTTGCTTTCTCTCTCCATCTTAAATTATTATTTTATCTCTCAATTTTGCCTAAAGTTAGGGAAAGTTAGAAACCTCAATGGTAGAGGATCCATTTCCAAAAGTTAGCTGACCATCCGTATTTTCACGTTCCAAAGAAACGCATCGGATGATGCTTCACCTACAATTTTAATTATTAATTACTTCTATCGATGAAATTGCATCTAATTAATTCATTACATCTATCGAGCAAATTGCATCTAATTAAGCAGAGTGCATCGGAACGGACAAAGTTTTAAGAAAATGTGAAACTAAAAGAAATTTATTCTTGTACAAGTAACAAGCTATTCACATTATCTCAGTCAAAAAAAAAAAAAAAAGTTAGTTGTTTTATTTTCGTCACTAACGTTAAATAGTTAGTCGTTAACGTTGAAATGTATAATTTGTTCCTATCAAAAAAAATTCTCTAACAGAGACTGACAGCCCTGTTCTCTAATATTGAGATTGAGGAGGTTGTTTGTTTATATGAGGAAAGTTAGAATCGCTTAAAGACGAAGTTAGAACCTTCTTCAGAGAATTTCATGTTAATGCTAAGCTCCCAAAGGATTTTTCTTCATATTTCCTTGATTCCCAAGGTTGCTTATCTTATGTCACTTGTATTGGATTTTCTCTATTTTTTCTTGCTTTTCTTTATTTTTCTTTTAACCGGGTTGTACCTATTAACTTGCAGGGTGCAAATAGAAGAAACCCAACACTGTTGCAGTGAAGTCCGGCCCAAGAAGCATAAACAGAGACAAAAAGAAAGAAACAACGTTAATTGCTGAATCAGTCTCACTCTCTCTCTCTAGCTAGCTTCTTCTCCTTCGTTCTACCTCCTTCGCTCTGCTAGGGTTTGATGCCCAGCCTAGCAGAGCAGCTCCAAACACCGAACCAAGACCACCAATGGAACGATCTCCTTCTCCTCTACAAAACCCCTCAAAGAAATCCTGGATTTGGTCAACCTTGGCTAAACCCTAATTTCTTACCTTGGTGAATCTGAAGAACCAGAGAAGGATTTAAGCTGAAAGGTATAGATCTCCTTCTTTCTTGTACCTTTTCTTTGTTTATTTCTGAACTACACCAACAACCACTAACTTGTTGTTGGTTTTCTTGCATGCACACTTTCTGCAAGTACTGAAAGCACCTTGAATCTTCACCTCTTGAAGATTCAAGCCTTGAACCGATGATACACTCAGGTAAAACTCTTCTACTCTCTCTATTTCTCTCTTTCCTTACTCTTTCTTCCTGTTAATGAATAAAACCCTAACTGATTGTATTCCTGTTCTTGCGAGGTCTCTTTCTCACAAAACAACACAAAGAAACTTGAGGACTTAGAAGAAAACTCAGAGATGAAGAACAAAACAGAAACTGAACACTCCAAATGTAAACTGTAAATCTGTTATTTTTATTGAATGTATATTTATCTTACAATGTATGAACTGAATATATATATGTACACAATGAATAGGCACTTTAGAGAACGGACATGTTGGTTAGGAGGTGGTTAGTTAGTTAATAACTACCTCTTAACCAAATAAACCGTTAGGTTTTAGGTCACCACACTTTTAAATTCTGTTTTTTTTGTGTGATGTGTATGAGCTGATTGTAACGGCTATAAATTAAGCCTAATTTAGATTTAAGGGTAATTAGACTTAGGGTTTGAAAGATTAGGAATTTCAACAACTTGGGAGTGTTAGGTTGACCTCCCTCCTTGGGTGTTTATACAAGTCGGTGGCTAAGGTCTTGCTAGCTTGCCTAGGAAAGGTTATGGATAGTTTAATGGATAACAATCAATCGCGTGCGTGCGTGCGTGTGTGTGGGTGTGTGTGTGTGTGTGTGTGTCACTATAAGAATAATTGAAATTACAAGGCATAACTTTCTGGCAGATTTTAATCCCCGGGAAACATTCTGGCGGATTTTTGTATTTTTTGGGGGATTTAATCCGACAGAAACGTTTGGGGGATTTTTGACGTTTTTGGCGGAATTATATCATTTGTGGCGGATTATAAAGTGGAAACAAAAAGGTTTCGGACAAAAAAAAAGGATCCGCCAAAAAGGCGGTCCAATCCGCCGGAAACGCAAGCTGATAAAATAGGGGGGAAATTTGAAATTTAAAATTCCGCCGAAAATGACCAGAATCCGCCGAAAACACACGCACGTATTCCCAGGCGTTTCAAACTGCAACAAATCCGCCGAAAACGCTTCAACGGTCCACGCGGTCTTCAAGACAACAAATCCGCCAGAAAGAACATAAGAATCCGCCGAAAAATACCTCTTCAATGCAACGGTTCTGAGCCTCAAACCTCTTCATATATCCCATTTCTTCCATTCCTTCATACACTCATTCTCTAAAACTTTTATAACTTCTCTAAAATTCTTTCACTCAAACTTCTTCTCCTCTCTCAAACTTCTGATCTAAAATTAATTTTTTCTTCTCCTCTCTCAAACTTCTGAAGGTATGTTTTAGTTTATATTTTGTTTTAATTTATACTTTGTTTTAAACTATTAGTTACTAATTGTGGTATTGTTTGCTTAGGAGTTGTTAGAGTTTGGTGACATCTGCTTGTTTGTTCAAAGGACTCCAATTTAACATCAAGTCAGAGACCTCTCAAAGACCATAGGTTAGTTATTGAAGTTATTAGTTGTGCTTAAACGTTATTTGATGTTATTAGTTAGAATTTGTTCAATAATTAAATATGAAATATTATAATATATTAGTTAATATTAGTAATTAATTACTTAATATTAGTAAATAAATTAGTAGAAATAAATATTAATGTATTTAAATATATTTTTTTACTTTTAAACTTTTGTTAATATTTTTTTAATAAAAAATACATAAATACGAAATAAAATAATTAATATATTTATTAAATTTTAATTTTTGTTAATATTTTAGAGGAAATACTGAATTATATAGTTAAAAATAAATTATATCTATTTATTAATTATTAATTTATATTTTTAATACTTTTTAGATAATTGTGAAATACAAGAATATATTAGTTTTTAGAAAATTCATTATATTATCATTTTTTGTTTAAGTTGTTAAAATCTATTATATTTTTGAAAATTCATTATATTATCATTTTTTGTTTAAGTTGTTAAAATCTATTATATGTTGTTAGTTAATAGAGTGTTAGTTAAAATGACTAATATTTACGTTTACCATAACATAATATATAAAATGTGTTAAAATTTTTAAAATCTATTTATATTATAATTAATTAATGTAATGTTTACATTGTTAGTGTATGTAAATATTTGTATGTGTATATGTGTATGTGTATGTATGTATGTATATGATCATATGATATTTGTATGTGTATGCGTATATGTGTGTATGAGTATGTAAGTAAGAAAATATAAAGTTTGATTTATTATTTATGAAATGAAAAGTAATAGTTATTGTTTATGATAATTTTTATTGTAGTGCACGTAGTACTAGGATCTTGAAAACATGGATTGTAGTTGGATGTATGATCGATTATTTCTGGAAGAAGCGGTTTAAAGAGGCGTTTTTGCGAAGGAGTAGAAGAGTTTATTTTTTTGTGCTAAGTGTGTGACGAAGGATTTGCGCGAGAAGGGGAATTAGATGTCCGTGCGCGAAATGTTCAATTCGATTTATAAAAATGAAGATGAAGTCAGAATTCATTTGTACAATAATGGGTTTAGGCCAGATTATTGGATATGGAGTCGTCACGGCGAAGTAACACTGGTACTGCGATAGTCGTTCTGCGATTAATGTTCCGGTTGAAGTATATCCATCAAGTACTAATGTTAGGTTGAAGAAGTAGCTTCCACATCTGGATCTCGGCAAATCATGCAACCCGCGTTAGATGTTTATCGAGGAATGATATCTCACGCCGTTGGAGTAAATTTGGATTTTGAAGAACCGGAATATGATCCGAAGAAGTTCCTAATGAGGAAGCACAATTGTTTTACACGTATTTGAGTGAGACAAATAAACCATTATTTGAAAGATCTAAAGACTCAAAATTATCAATGTGTGTTCGGTTGTTGGGTCTTAAGTCTCAATTTAATGTTGCCGAGAGTTGTGCATGGAATATATGACCAAAATGATGTTTGATGCAACCCCTATTAAGGGACTTTTTCCATGAGTTTTTATGATGCTAAAAGACTGTATCGAAGCTTGGCTTAAAATCTAAAAGAATTGATTGTTTGTGTGTCAGGTTGCATGCTCTATTATAATAATGAGTTTGGCATAAATGATGGAAATTTGACGGAATGCAAGTTGTGTGGAGAGCCACGCTATCATCGTGTCGACAAGAGAGGATGAGCAGAGGCAAACCGGTTCCATTTAAAAGCAATGTTCTATCTGCCGCTTATACCAAGGCTACGAGAGGATGTTTACATCAATGGAGCTCTTTGGTAAAATGACGTGGCACCATGAAAATAGAAACAATTCTCGTGAATTACGTCACCCATCCGATGGTGAAGCTTGGAAGCATTTTGATCGTGTTCATCCAGATTTTGCGAGTGATCCACGCAATGTTCGGCTTGGTTTATGCTCCGATGGTTTCACACCCTATATTCAAGCATCGGCATCACCAGTATTCTTGTTGGCGATTATTGTTACCCCATACAACCTTCCACGAGAAATGTGTATGTCTAAACCATACATGTTTTTAAATGCTATTATTAAGGGCCAAGCAATCCAACAATTTGGTATTGGCGTATATTTGCAACCTTTGATTGATGACCAAAAAGGTTGTGGCATGGTGTTTTAACTTATGATGCAAAAGACGCAAACAAATTTTGAGAATGAGGCAGCTTTGATGTGGACAATTAATGACTTCGCCTATGGAATGTTGTGCGGATGGGGAACACATGGTAAGATGGCGTGTCCGATTTGCATGGTTGACACAAGGGCTTTCACTCTTAAATACGGAGGAAAACTTCGTGGTTTGACTCGCATCGTAGGTTCTTACCTATGGATCACCCATTTAGAAAGCGAAATATGCATTCATCAAGGGACATGTTGAAACAAGTGGACCTCCTCATAGTTTGACACCATAGGAAGTTTGGGACAGTGTTAAAGACATCCTCCGGTGGAAGTCGTAGCGGGAGTTGTTTCTCGTCCGAGAAGGCTATGGGCAATGGCACATTTGGACAAAGAGAAGTATCTTTTTGGGAACTTCCTATTGGAAAGATAATCTACTGAGACACAATCTGGATGTAATGCATATAGAGAAGAATTTTTTTGATAACATATTTAACACTGTCATGGACGTGAAAGGTAAAACGAAAGACAATGAGAAAGCTAGGAAGGACATAGATCAATATTGTAGACGAAAGGTTTTGTTGTTGGTTGAGCAAGGTACTAGGACATTGAAACCCAAAGCCAATTATACTTTATCAAAGGAAGAAGCAAAAGCAGTTTATCGGTGGATAAAAGAGTTGAAAATGCCAGACGGTTATTCTTCCAATTTATCTAGATGTGCGGATGTGGATAATGGGAAGTTGCATGGGATGAAGAGTCATGATTGTCATGTATTCATGGAGTGCTTACTTCCCATCGCTTTTAGTTCGTTGCCAACACACGTTTTGAACCCGCTAATTGAAATAAGTACATACTTTAAGAATTTGTGTTCAGCAACCCTAAAAGTTGATGATCTTACAAAAATGGAACAAGACATCCCACTTATCTTATGCAAGTTGGAGAGAGTATTTCCGCCTGGTTTCTTTGATTCTATGGAGCATCTACCGGTGCATCTCGCATCTGAAGCTAAACTTGGCGGACCTGTCCAATACAGATGGATGTATCCGTTTGAAAGGTCAGTTATTTATTATAATATAAAAGGAAGTTTAAAAAATAACATTATTAATTAATTAACATATCGTTTTATCTATGGATACACATACTTTGTCAATGGATACAAATTTCACAATAATGAATGGACACAGGGCAGAGAAACAATCAATAGTGGAGTTTGCATGAAGGGTGTCACTGGAGGTGGTGAAGGTGATTTTTATGGTGTGATTCAACACATATATACTGAAGTTGCGTACTCTCTATCTAGACTATAGTCAGACGGTAGTGCTTTTTTATTGTAATTGGTTTGATCCGTCTGCTCGAGGAACAAGGGTGAATCCAAAGTCAAATACAGTCGACATTAAAATGAGTAGTAGATATCGACTGTATGATCCGTTCGTCATTGCTCAAAATGTGAGACAAGTCTATTATGTCCCTTATCCATCAACGCGATGATAGGCGTTGTTGGTGTGTCGCAATTAAGACAAAACCAAGAGAGGCGGATTGAGACAAATGACACTTTGGAAGATGTCCCATTTCAAATGGATGAGATGTCTAATGTAAATGAAGTGATTCAAGTTGAACCCATTACTGCGTTTATGTGATCAACCAAACACCGGCGATGAAGTTGATGACGAAGAAGATGCTGATGAAGATGCAGAAGACCATATTGGTGTATCAAGAATTCCCTGCTCATCGATGATGATGATTTTTAGAATGAGTGGGATTCAAATTAGTTTTTCTAGTTATTCAGTTTTATTTGGTACTTAATTAGTAACTGGTAATAGTATGGATATTTATGGTTATTTTGTATGAATATTTGTACGAATGTTTATGCAATATACATGTTTCTTTATTTAATATTTAAATGTATGTATATATATATATATATATATATATATATATATATATATATATGTATGTATATAGGTATGTCATCATCTGGATCCTCATCTGATCGTGACGACACACACGATGTTCCTCCACCTGTCGCGGATACGGCAGGTGGGAGGAAGAAGATTATTACTCGCCTAACGCGCCGTCACAGGACACGTCGTTGTGTTGTTCCTCTTGGCAGATATTTGCCAAAGCCAAACATAGCAGGTGCGAGTAGTAGTAGTAGTGCACCTCTTCCGGTGACTGTTGGCGAGGAGGACTTACGGCCGACACATGTTGAAGATGGTCGTGTCATCGTGGTGCCTCAAGGAGATTCGTAAGTATATTATTTATTAATTTTTGTTGCCTTTTATACAACTTCCAGTGGTCCAAATTCACTTTTTAAAAATTTTGAGTTTCTTCCTTCAAAGCCTGCAGCCACCGCAGTCATAAACTCAATTCAGCAGAATTTCCAAAAAGGTTGGAAAAATTGGACTGCAGTTAAAAAAGATAAAGAAGATAACAAAGACTATTTTAGGGCCATGCTCAATTCTTTCTTGGTAAGTTCTACGAAATAATTAATTTTTAATTATTTTATTGAATTGTTTAATTTGTCTGTATTAACAATATTCTTCTAAATTTTTAAAATAGGAACATTGTACATGGTTACCAGAGCAACAGAAAGATGTTGAGCATGCGTTCAACAACACATGTAGTGATAGATATTCTGAAGTACTGCGGGGTGTACGGAAGATGAAGGCAAAACCTGATTTTATGGGACCAGAGGCTTATACACAACTGGAAGAGTATTGGAAGACAGATGAATTTAAAAATAAACAAGAGAAAGCTAAGAAGAATCGTGCTTCTGAAAATGGCTACTGCAATCACGCAGGTGGATGTGTTAGTGCTGGAACTCATCACCAGCGCATGGTACGTAATTTTATAACTATTACTTAATTCATCAATTAATTAAATTTATTAACTATGTGTTAAGTAGTTCTTATTAAATAATAAAATTATGTATCTAGGAGGATGAACTTGGACGGGAGATCGGTTGTTCGAGTTGCATCGCAACTTGTATATCATGAGAGGAGGATGATACATTTATCCACGATAGGCGAGGAGGATTCGAGGTAAAACTACATTATGTTATTAGTTATTTATCTTTAAATACAATATATATATATATATATATATATATATATATATATATATATATATTTCTATTGTTTTTATTGTTTTTTTATTAATATTTATTTATTTATCTCGTTGTTTTTTTAGGATGCTTATGATTTGGGATGACCGAGTGGCGTGAGTCTCAGTGCTGAGAGCGATGGGAGCACATCATCGATCGATCTGTGGAGGAGGCTAGAGTGGCTCGCTCTATTTGGGATAAAGCGATTGGCCTAAAAGAGTGATCGTTTGACGAGGATGCGGTAGCATGGGACCCAAGTTCTTCAAGGAAAGCATTTTGCCGAGTCGATCACATTCAGGGACAGAGAGTACTGGTCGTTCTTATGTTGCTCCCAACGCAGTGCTAGAATTGACCCAGCAATTTAACCAGAGATTGAACGAGCAGGCGGAGCAACATGCACGACAACTGGAAGAGGTTAGGGAGCGGCAAAGGATAAGTGAGGAGCGCGCTGCTGAGCACGCTAGGATTATTGAGGAGCGCGCTGCTGAGCAAGCTAGGAGAACTGAGGAGCGCATTCAACAGTTGATGGCTCAGATGAACTAGCCTTCGAGGCCATCATCATCATCACATATGGCTTCCTACCAGCCGCAGTCTTGGCCTCAGTATCCTCCGTACCCTCAGCAGTATCCACAGTCCCATTATTCTCAAGCAGATATCCACCCAGCGATATCCACCCTGGGCCGGCGGCAGATGATATCACCCGATATCCTCCCAAAGGCACTGATCACCACCCAGTAACGGTATATCAACCCCAGCAGCAGTATCCTCCCCAGCAGCAATCACCCCAGCTCTTCAATAATATTGATCTGAATTATAATGCGTTTGAGGCTGCTTTGTTCGGTGATGACATCTGTAATACCCCAATTTTGTCCGTCCTTTTTAACTTAAGCCAATTTCAGTTATCCAGCCCAACTAAGTCGAAATACCGTTGTTTAAATTAGGCAGACACGCGAATGATCGATCTTTTCGTGCGTTCTTCAATTTAATCTTCGTATTTGGGTTTAGTCGTACATAAGTAGGTCTACCAAAAGTCATTTTTTCTAGAAATTTGGCTTGTCTTTTCAATTCAGGCTTAAGAATGCGATTCTGAGTTAATTTTAGTGTTTTTAGTTAATGAGTCCATTTCTTCTATTTGAGTCTCGTTTTAGCGTATTTTATGCAGTGCAGCGTTCTCTCGTCTTAGTGTTTGGCCCGACTCCTTTTCTTATTATTATTCTTATTTTGTGCAGTTAATTTATTTTGAGCATATATATAGTCCAAAAATGCAAAAAAAAAAATCTATTTAATTTTTATTACAACTTAGGAGAGTCCAAATGTCCAAATGTCAAAAAATACAAAAAAATAATAACACAAAATACACAAAAATAAATAAATCCGAAAAATACATAAAAAAAGGGAAGCAAAAGGCAGCAGCTGATCTAGGGTTCCAGCAGCTGCTGTCCAAGGCGTTGGGCCTGGTCCGCTCCGCTCCAAATCTGAAAAAAATCAAAGCCCGGTCAAACAAAATTAAATGCTCTGACCTAAATTCTCTAGTATAAAAATACAGTCATAGGTCAGTCAACAGGCAGAAGCAGACCTCAAAATTACCACCAAAAAGAAACAAGATTAGGGTTTTACACTAAAACCCTAATCACCTCAACAGATTGTTTAGATCTGAGCAGTAAAAAAGGGTGAACAGTAGCAGTCAAGAGAAAAGAACGAAACAGCAACAATAAAGCCACAGTCAGATTAATAGTAGATCGAAATCCAGGTTGGTAAAGCAACTCTCAGAATCTCTAATTAAGTTTTTTTTTTTGTTGTTGATTGTTCATGATTAACATGCTCTAATGTGGCTGATAAACATAAACCAGACTGTTTTTTAGTTGTAAAACAGAATCAGAGCATATCAAATAATCTGTGGGTCTGAGATTTAAAAAATACAGTGAAGATTAGAGATTAAAAACGAAGTTAGGATTAAGTTTACATCAGTTAAGAATCAGATGTTGCTGTTTGGCCCCAAATTTTTTTTTGAGAGATGAGAATCGGTTTGAAAGGAGAGGAGAAGGAACCGAAACAAAAAAACAAACCAGAAACGAAAAACGTGAAGAACGAACCAGAGAGAAGTGTACCGGAGAGTCCCCATCGCCGGCGTCATCTCTGGTGCGATGTTCATCAGTCCGGTGCGAGTCCCCACCGTGAGCTCTGGCCGATTCTCTCTCCCATGGTCGTAGCCTGCACTCCCTCTCTCTCTCTCTCCTAAAAATCCGGCAAGTATCTCTCTCTCTCACCTCCCTGATTTTTCGTTTCTCTCTCTCCCTTGAATGAAGGAAGCTGCGCGGCGCAGCTAAGGTAGGGGAGAAGGGGAATAAGTTTTTAGGTTTTGCAATTTAGGGTTTGGGCTTATAAGGGGTCTTCAAAATTATTTATTTTTTTTATTTATCAGATTACTGTTTGTACCCCACTAATTCATGCGCGCACTCCCTCCTCACTTAAGCCGGTTCGCGCATTGGGCTCCCATATCGAACCGGGCTTGCTTTGTTTACACCCCCTGTTCGATTACACACAACCCCCGCAGCCTAATAACACCCCCATTTTGCAATTTTTCACCTTTTTCTCGTTTTTAATTCTTTTAACCCAAATAATTTTTTTTCATTAAATCAAAAACTTTGTTAGTGGTCATGCGAAGCCTTTGCTTGCATGATCATTAACAATGAGGACCTAGTGATGATCACTTGGAGCCTTTGCTCAATTGACCATCATGAACGCCTAATCTTTCTGGAAACTTTCAACAAATCCAAAAACTTTGCTAGTGGTCCTGCGAAGCCTTTGCTTGCATGATTATTAACAATGAGGAACTAGTGGTGATCACTTGGAGCCTTTGCTCAATTGATCATCATGAATGCCTAACTTTTCTCAAAACTTTCAATAAATAAGAAAAACTTTGTTAGTGGTCCTGCGAAGCTTTTGCTTGCATGATTATTAACAATGGAGTGCTAATGGTGGTCACTTGGAGCCTTTTGCTCAATTGATCATCATGAATGCCTAATTTGTCTAAAAATCTTTCAATAAATCAAAAAAAACTTTGTTAGAAAGTCCTGCGAAGCCTTTTGCTTGCATGATTCTAAACAATGGAGTGCTAATGGTGGTCACTTGGAGCCTTCGCTCAATTGATCATCATGAAAGCTCAGTTTTCACAACTAAACAAGTTAAAAATAAAAACCCAGAACTACGTAGCTTTGAATTCTCCATCGCATCGAGAGATACGTAGGAGCGGATCCCCTCCGTCAAGCACAACAAACCAAAAAACATTTTTCCCTTCAAGCGCCAAAAATAAAACAATTTTCATTAAGTCTTTTCGATCAAGAGGCAAATTCAAGTATTCTCCAAATCAACACTTAGAACCACACGATTAATTAAAGGTTCCCTTTCAGTAGAAAGGAGGTGTGGGGCGTTAATACCTTCCCCATGCCTAACCGACCCCCGAACCCAAATCTTCCGGTTTTCCAAAAGACCATCCGCCTTCCAAAAAAGGTTTTTCTTCAATATTTTCCTTGTAAAAAATATTGGTGGCGACTTCATTGTTCTAAAACGTTGTAAACGAAGAAAAACCCCTCGGGGACTTTTTCGGGCGCAACAACATCCAACCAGCACGAGGTGATAACTATTATCACAGAGATGACTCGGATGAGCACACACCTTAGTAGCTTTATATTTGATTATGGATGTTTATTATTATGGATATCGGAGTGATTTGTTGGATTTTAATTTATGGATGTTTATTATTTGGTTGATTATGGATGTTTATTATTTGATTATCACTATTTGAGTTTTTTAATTTAAATATGCTATTTATATTTTTAATTTAAATTTATTTATTTTTAAAAAACATTTATATAAAATTTTAATGTTTATAAATTATTTTTAAAAAAAAAAGTATTTTTCGACGGAATTTATGTATTTCCGCCGGATTTTGATAAAAAAAAACAATTTTCGGCGGAATTTTGGGTATTTGCGGCGGATTTTGGATTAAGAAACACTCTCTCATCTTCCACTATTTTTCGGAAGTTAGATAGTCATGTCTCATCGTCTTCTTCCATCTTCAGGGGAACATGTCCTTGCATCTCTGCTCCAACAACTAACTACTTTGTTCCTTTCCTATTTGTTCTATGTGTTTTGCTACAATTCCAACAACTAGTTCTGCAGTTTCATCGTTCTGTATTTTCAACCAAAAGAATTGTTTCAGAAACGGTGGCAAACAACCACACTAGTGCCGCTGCTTGGTAGTCCAACACATAAACACCCTCATCTCAATCTGGCAGTGGTGATGTCGCCCGATCTTCCCACTATATTCTTTGTCATGTATTCTGGGTTTAGTCTGAGAAAAGGTAGAAGATGTATATTAATGATCTGGCATGTTGTCCTTTGGTGATTTGGAAAACTAGATATGAGGTGATTTTTTCTAAAAAAGTCGTTTGACCTCCCTGAGATCCTATTTTTGGTAAAGTTGAGTTCATGAAATTGGTTTTTGGGTAACAGTAAGTCTTTCCATAGCCATGCTATTTATGTATTTGTTTTATTGGTTTTTGGATTTCTATCCTTGTCTGTGAGGGTTGTTCGCTGCATATAGGTTTTTGTACCATACACATTTTATATTATATATATATATATATATATATATATATATATATATATATATATATATATATTATTTTTTGTTCCAAAAAATATTCCATTGCAAAATTTGAGATTTTATTTAGAGACAGATCAACAATTCTGTCTCTAACCACTATTATATTTTTTTTTTATCCTTTACCTGTTTTTCCATCTTTTCCAAAATTAAATTTAGTCTCTTGCCTTAAATATCAAATAATTCAAATTTCAGTAGAGTCCAAAAAATAAATTCATTAGTACTAAAAAAGTGTTTCAAAAAGTAGGTTGCAAAAAATTTACACGTAATCAAACTAAAAGCTTGTCTATAACATAAAAGAGAAAACTAACCTTACATTTAGCAGAAGTATGTAACTAAAAGTAATCAAATAAAGAGTCATCCCTTTTAGCTTCACCCCAGCTCCTAATTGAGATTGCCAACTTTTTTACACTATATTTTCTTGTTCTATATTCTTTTGAAGTTCAGTTGTTAATGTTGAACTATGTCATCCAACATAGAAACCACTTCTGATAATGTTGCATCAAACCAATTCTGAAATATATTTTAAAATATTATTATTTTTCAAAAATAATTTAAAATATAAAAAAATACACTACAAGAAAAGCTTGTTTTAGCCACCAGCAGTTGCCACGGAGCTTATTCCGTCAGTAATTTGCCACGGATTTGCGACGGCATGTGTAAAATATGAGAGCGCGAAATTTCCCGCTAGTGTTTGCCACGGGTTTGCCACGGACATGTGAAAGGACAAAAATCTGCGACGGATATGCCGTGGCAAGTCCGTGGCAACATATTGATAAAATTAAAACAAGCAGGATCCCTAAATTAGAACGTCTCTCTCCCTCAAAATCTATTCGTCGCTCTCTACGCTCTCTCCTCTCCGTCGCGCGCCTCCCACAGCTTCCTTTCTCTTCATCTTCTTCCTCTTGCTTTCTTCTTCATCTTCAACAACAGAAACTAGCGATTCAACAACACAAACCTTCGATTCTCCTTCTTCCTTTTCTGTTTCCTTCGTTTCTTTCTTCAATCGATTTTCTCTAAATAGAAACCCACGCAAGCATACACTTCATCTCTCTCTATCGCTCCCTCTCTCTCTCTTTGTTGCTCGCTCTCTGTTGCTCTCTCTCTGTCGCACTCTCTTTATCTCTCTATCTAAGGTTTATTACCATCTTTGCTTTTTATTGATTGTATGAATTTTAGATGGAGGATTTAGGGTTTATGAGGTTTTAAAACTTAATTTGGGATTATGGGGTTTTGAAACTTAATTTGGGATTTAGGGTTTAAAGATGATTTGGCTTAATTTGTTGGATTGACTTCAATCTTTAGCTTTATTTTGGGGCCACTTGCGTATAGTTGTTTTCTCTGCACTTCTATTATATTTAGTTTTCTTGACATGTCCTATGCATCTGGTTAACTTATAGAGAGTAATTAAGATCCTTTTGAAATTTACCTTCAAGATGTGTGACTGAATCCTATTGGGTTATATGTTTTACTCTTTGGATGGTATGTTGTTTGGGTGATATTTGTCTTTTTATTGTATTTCTTGCTAAATATTATTTATTGGAATTATGTCATATGTATTATTGATAGTAACATTTACAAGTCATTTTTGTACATTTATGCCATTCTATTGCTGAATCCTACTGTTAAAAGTTGAATACTTTTAGCACTTGAATTAGTAGTTAAATTATATTGGGGTTTGATTTGGAGATGTTAGTATTTATGTTTAGTTATACATTGTTTTCCAGTCTTCGCAATAGCGGCTATCCCCCTATTCGCTATTCCTCTTTAGAAGTTTTGGTGTCGGGAGCTCCATGCCGCTATCCGAGGTAAGATGTAAATTAAGTCATAACACATTTGTTTTGTTACTTTCAGTATATATATACCTTTTAGAGTTCTGCAAGTAAAAGTTTTTATTTATTTATAATTTTCAACTTTTTTGGAGGTGATTGAATTGAAATAATAATCTACTTGGGTTTCTGAGGATATTCATGCTGACTTTCTTGAGCCGAGAATCCACGTGTTGAACTTGATGGCAAGGCTTGTGCTGATGTTGGACAAAGCAGTCTTATGGCTACTTATGATCATTTGTTTAGTTAGGTGATTGTTGTTGATTTAATTGATGTAAATTTTTTATGCTCGCTCTTACTTGAATTTACTCCACGTTTCATGTCAATTTCATTTTCAGTTATTACCTTATGTTAGGATATTTGACATTGATGTGTTAAGGTATCAATTTTCTCTTCCTGTCCTGCAGCTCGGCATGGCGCCTGCTCAACTTCTTGTGACGGACAACGATTTTAGAGACAAATAATTTTGAAAGCAACTTTACAAAGCTCGTGAAATCACTGCTAGCACTAGAAGTTATTCCAGTATTCAATGACAACGATGCGGCTAGTACTAGGAAAGCTCCATACGAGGTTTGTTGATCTCGCTTGTCCGATTTATTAACAAAGTAGAACTTAATCTTGGAACCGATTACTTCAAACTATACTCCTTTGTGTGAAAAAATAGTGGCAATAAGTTTAAAACTATTCTTTTTGATTACTTCAAGATGAACTTAATCTTTGAACTAATTACTTCAAGCTATTAGTCCTTGTATATTTTTGTTTGAGCATCAATTTGTGTCATTTCAAACTTGAAAGATGAGTTTGGATTTTGGAGTGTGCTTCTGGACTAAAACTTTTTCTTTGCACTTCTAAATTCTAACTATTTAAGTACTTCATGTGTTGCCAAATCATTTTTTTGGTGCCCAGCCGCACAACATAGAGGTTGATTTAATTTCACCAATTTGAACAAGGTAAAATGCTTTCCTATACAACGAAATTCTCTAAGATTAAGGTCACAACATAAATTAAATGATTGTAATTCTGATTTTATTATTGTTGGTAAGAAGTTTGCGGTCAATGAGTTCGTGAACCCAAAGGATCGTGACAAAACCGGTACAAGTGGTCGACATAACAAGCTTTGAGTGTAAAACTTGTCAACAAGGAAGCGTGTAAGAGTCACGGCATTTATAGTTTTTAAATTTTAGTTTATTTCTTTTCCTTGTTTTCCAATTTTTAAAGGAATCGAGCCCTAGTTAATTCCCATATGCCACAGAACTTGTTGGCATCCTCTTTCTGAGGCAAGAGCTTGTAAGTTAATTTTCATCATGATAACTAGTCATGTTCTATATAATTTATACTGGTTTTTGAAATGGACTTAAATAGAGGTTGATGAAGAAGTAGCACGGAAGGGCCCCCGAAAAAATGAGGCAGAATTTTTATTCAGTTAACAAAATCATTTTTCTTTTGTCGTGTTATTATTGAGTTAGTTTAACTGGACTTGTTTTTTTTTAATACTTGTTTTTTGATTATTTCATTTGATCTTTTCATCTTGTTCTTTATTCAATTGGACTTACTTGTTTTTTTAATACAGACTTTGATTGGAGTTAGTTTAACTAACCTGTTTCATTTTCTTACTTGGATTAATTTTGGATGTGTTTTGATTGATATTTATTATATCAAAAACGTGATGCATAATAGTACATGTAAAAGTTGAATTTTACTTCCATTTATGGGCTTGGAATACCTTTTTGTGATAGTGTCAATGTTTGTTAGTGCAATAATCTATCGTATAAGTTCAGCTATACTAGAATAGGTCTAGAATAGATTCTTTGGATTTGAAATAGTTTAAGTTTCAGTTGAAATTGTGATTGCTTTGCAAATACCAGAGGTGCAAAGGATTGTGATTGAGGACCGCAATTATCTATAATGCTTTGTGGATAATATTATGCCATAGTCTCGTCTTACCTAGTACTTAATTTTCTCGACATATCGGCATGTTGCTTGTAGTGTTATGAAGAAGCAAGAAGCGGTATGGAGTCTCTCCGCAAAGCAAATTTTTATGGCATTTATTAATGCATATGCGACTTGTGGAATTTTAGAGAAGGCAAGACAGTATGTGCCTGAGCAAAGAAGGTCTTTGTTTAGTAGTACCTTTCTTTGGACCAAAAGGGTTCTATGCAAGCTTTGAGTAGTTAGGTGATTGAACTTGTATATAGTAGCTGAATGTAGATTGCCATATAGTTACTTTACTTCTTTACGAATTCGAGCAGTTTTTTATATGACTAACCCTCGCTAAATTCGAACTAGTTGGCAATAGCTTGACTTTAAAGTCCTTTTGATGAAATGTGAGGATTATTCTGGGAGTGAGTCTGAACTAGTCAAATAACTTCTTCACTACATGTATTAGTCTATGCTTTTCTGCAGTCTCCCTTCTGGATTGACAATGTAAAGGGTAGCGCATCTTATAAATTTCCTCTTTCTTCACTGCTGGTGTGGAACTCATAGATTATGTTCCTGTTGTAGGTCATTTTAGATCCAGCAATACCATCGAACGGCCAATTGTCTGAGGCTCTTTGTTGCGTTGGTATATTCGTGTGGTTTTCGCAATTATAGTGCAAGTATACACATCGTACAAGTAATAGAGTGGTTTTAAGTAAGAGATCGTTCCCACGAGGATTGGTATTCTTTTCAAAGTTCAAGTTTCAAAACACAAGAGAATCAAGTAACAAATCGGCAATAAGAGTTGGTTTTATAGCTAAAGATGTAAATAAAACAAGTAAGCAAATGTTGGTTGTGATTATGGATGAGAGATGAGTTGAGTTGTTGCATGCAGAATAATTCCTCTCTAGTCGGGACGTTATAACGCGTTTGCGTTATTACGTACAAATGTTACTTTGTATAGACGTGGCCACGTTTGAACGCTGTTGCGAAAGAGCTATGCTTTTCAGCACAAATCGTCAGAGTTTCAAGTATAAGAGGTCCTATGTCTAGGTTCTAAATAGGCCCACTCCTGTATTTTAAGCACCCACAGCAATGTTCTATGAACTATTATCAATTCTATGTCTAGACTTGAATAAAGATGCCTAAATGTCTTTAGTACATTGTTCATTCATATAAATCTTTGATTTCTTTTCATAGACCATGTCTGCACCTATGAATCTACCTATTTTAAGAGGCCAACCTCAAAACAAGTTTGGAAATATTATTACACAAAGATTTAAAACATGCAACGTCAATACTTCATAACATTAACTAGAAATTCATTATAAGCAAAACAACAACTCAACTACAAAGTGTTTAGCTCATGCTGAGCATCTTTACAGAATGATAAGGATTTAGAATCCAAATACCATACATAACAGAAAAGAAACTAAGTGCAAGAGATACACCTAAGTAGCTCTTCAGCATGTACGCTGTATAGACGTTACAACGTCTGAGCCTTACAGCAATGCAGAAAATAAAACAAAGTTCAGATAAGTAAAATATAGAAGTCTGTTTCCAGATCTTCTTTACAAAACTACTTCTGAATTTAATGGAGGAATGGTGAGTGGATGAAGATGAAGTGATTCTGAATATGTGTGCGTATGGCGGGATTAGAGATGTCCTTTGAGAGAGAGCTGAGCCTTCATTAAATAGCCACCTTGCTCACGTGTTGCTGATGTCACTTGCCCACCTACCAGGTCTGTTTCCTCTCTTACGCGACCTTTGTTGTTCGGTGCTCACGATTGTATCTGCGTGTCACTCATGGGGAATAGAAGATCTTACGACTTTTATATCTTTGACCATCATTACTAGCGCGCCAAAATGGAGATCTTCCACCCTTGCTCTGCTGCACTTCTATAGACGTGGTGAGGGACGTGGTAACGTTCAGCACTATTTCCTGCACAAGCACAAGAAGCATCAAAACGCTCTCAAGGGCACCACTTGGTGCCTAAATGCACAGATTTATCTCTTTAACCTCTTATTTACTAAAAACTCAGAAATTAACATAAAACTAATTTAATAAACCTTGTATTGCTAGAGAACTTGCATGATTTATTCTTGAGTGAGTATAAATAACTCATATAAATATGAGTTATCACACCCCCAAACTTAAATCATTGCTTGTCCTCAAGCAATCAAGACAGCACAAAAAAACAACAAAGCATGAAATCAACTACACTAGCAGGTTATGCTCTACTCAACCAACAGATTAAAAATTCATTCTCAAGGGGCTAATTCTTCACACACTCACGCACCAATGCATAATTAAATTCCAGATTCATTAAAGCTCAAAGTGAGTGTGTGATCTCTGTATTAATTCTTCCTCTAGCTAGTTCAGAAACTACTTTAGCTTATGAAAGAGTGGTTTCCAAATGGTGACAGTAAAACATCTTTCAAAACAAAGAATAGGCTAACATTTTCACATAAGAAATGGGGGTTTAATTGAAGCATGACAAATGATCTTAATTGGGTGCTGGGACTAGGTTAGTGAAACTAATTTATTGATACACGCAAAAGACTGTAACCCCCTCTTTACTGAGCAACTCTCTTTTATTTGCTCCATTTTGGAGTTTTCTTCTCTTTTTCTTTTATTTGCTCCATTTTGGAGTTTTCTTCTCTTTTTTTTTTTTTTTTAGAGTGCTCAGCATTTGTTTGAGTGGTATTCTGGAAACACAGAATACATGTGGATTTTCCACTTATTTGTAACAACACACTCTTTTTTTTTTTGGTATTTTTGGGAGTAGGCGTTACAAGCGTTTATGGGTGAGACGTTGTAGCGCCCGAACACACAACACAACACACACGGCATACGTTATAGCGTTACGGGTAGACGCGTTACGCGTTGCACTCACACTACACCTGCACTTGACCATACTATAGTCTTTGCACCCAGCCTTAGTACGACTTGATTCACCCCCAAACTTAGCTTCTACTGCTATTCTAGGTTTTTAATCAAGTTTTATTCTCACCATAGTTCACCAAAACTAGCTTCAGCACAAAATATTCCCTAGCTAACTAGATTCTTTTTTAAAACAGAGTTTGTGTAGGAGCAGCAATCAATTCTTTTCATCTAATTATGCATAGGCTACTCACACACACATATTTTCACTAACTTCAGCCCAAAGAGAATTATTTTCATGCTTGACAGAGTAAGAACAAAAATTTGCTTTTGCATTTGATTTCATGCACAACACAGAACAGAAACTTAAAACATTGAGATTCTCTTTTTTTTTTTTTTTTTTTAGAGTGCTCAGCATTTGTTTCAGGGTATTACAGGGAACACAGAATACATGTGGATTTTCCACTTATTTGTAACAACACACTCTTTTTTTTTTGGTATTTTTGGGAGTAGACGTTACAACGTTTATGGGTGAGACGTTGTAACGTCTGAACACACAACACAACACACACGGCATACGTTATAACGTTACGGGTAGACGCGTTACAACGTTGCACTCACACTACACACGTGACTTGACCATACTATAGTCTTTGCACCCGGCCTTAGAAATACGACTTGATTCACCCCAAACTTAGCTTCTCTCTGCTATTCTAGGTTTTTAATCAAGTTTTATTCTCACCATAGTTCACCAAAACTAGCTTCAAGACAAAATATTCCCTAGCTAACTAGATTCTTTTTAAAAGCAGAGTTTGTGTAGGAGCAAAGAATCAATTCTTTTCATCTAATTATGCATAGGCTACTCACACACACATATTTTCACTAACTTCAGCCCAAAGAGAATTATTTTCATGCTTGTGAGTAAGAACAAAAATTTGCTTTTGCATTTGATTTCATGCACAACACGTAACGCGAAACTTAAAACATTGAGATTCTCCCCCCCCCCACTTAAAGTTGAGCAGTGTCCTCACTTGCTCAAAGATTAAACCATGGGTTTTTTTTTTTTTTTTTAATAAGGGGGGAATTAATCAAACAGACATAAAACAGAAACTACTAAAACTAAAACTAAAACTAAAATTAAAAAGCGCAACTCTCGATGAAATTAATGGGGACTTACTTGTTGCAAAGCACGGACACGAGCCTTCCGCGCTGCATGCGGTGGGAACTCCTGACTGACCTTCTCCTTTCTTCTTATCCTTCTTCTCCTTCTTCACCTTCACTCCTCCTTGCTCAGTTGTGGTAGTTGTTGTTGTTTCATCAGATTCTTTCTCACCCGCACTAGCACCAGCAGCACTTGATGCAGCAGCAACCCTCTTTTTGGCTTCCTCCCACATCTTCATTGCTAACTCAGCAGGGTTAAAATGCATTGGCTCATTGGGGTTCATCTGGGCTTTTTCCACCTCTGGCTCTTTAGACGTTGCCACGTCTGTGGATGATCCTCCAATTCCAGCAACTGTACCCTGGGCTTGCTTCAAAAGGTGCTCTGCTAGTTTCTGAGTGGCCTCCTCCATTGCTTGCTGCTTTACCTTTTCCAACGCAGCTTCACGTTCATTGGTAACTTGCATTTCTGCAAGTTTGGCTGCGGCCTCTTTTTCAGCAGACGTTATGATGTCTCAGAGGCGGTTCTTCAAACAATAGCGGGGAAGGGTTTGTTCAGAAACACTAGTAGCAACAAATGCTGCACTAGTAGCAGTAGCAGGTTTCCCTGCAGCACTCTGGCCTTTTCTCTTCACTGGGAGCTTTTGCCTAAGTGTTGTGGGAGCTACATCTTCCTCTTTCTCACTACTCACTTGTGCTTGCTTTGACTCAAAGCAACTAGCTCTTGTCTCTTCTTCCTTCCAAAAGGGTTATAAGTGAGTGCACTTTTCACTCGTGTTTTCTTGGGTGGGGAAATGGGTTGGGAATCTGGGTTGCTCCATGTGTTTGTTGCCTCAGACGTCGCCACGTCTGGTTCTTTCACTTTTTGGGGTGATGGTTGCTTTTGAGGTTCAGGTTGGGGTGGGGGTGGTTGTGGGATTGGTTGGTCTTGGGCTTTGGATTGTGGAGTCTTAGGGGTGTTCTGGTCATGGGTGGAGGGTTCTTGTGGTGAAGGTGGTGGTTGTGTGGCTTGTGGGGATGGTGGTTTGGGGCTAGCTGCTTTGGATTTTGTTTGGGCTGGCTCTTTGTTTGTTTGGTCTGATGGGGATTCACTTACAGTCTTCTCACTTGAACTTCCTTTTTCCTCAGGGCTATCCTCTTTCTCTTCCTCACTAATTACCTCCATGCTCACCTTTCTGGATTCATCTGCATCAACATCAGAAATATCATCCAAATCATCAGAATTAAATTCCTCTTCACTACTTACCTTCTTTTGCCTCTTTGCTGGGCTATTTCTTTTTGGTGGGCTTCTTGCTCGCTTGGCCCTTTCTTTCTTCACGGCTCTTCTTTGGATTGTAGATAGAGGCACATCATCATCATTTTCTTCCTGCATCCAGTCAGGCAACACAGGTTCTTCAATCACTTTCTTTCCCTTGGACACTTGGGCAAATACCTTCTTTTGCCACTCGAATTGCTCCTTGACAAATTTGGCCAGGGTGTTCTGCCTTTCCTCCAGACGTTGCAACGTCTGCGCATCAACAGAACTTGAAGCTCCTGCAGTTTTCACCCTAGGCTTGAATTTTGTTGAAAAGGGGCCTTGAGGCTGCTTCCTCAGTTCAGATGCTTCAATCTCTACCCCAGCCTCCATGCATAAATCAGTAATCATGCAAGCCTTATGAAATGAAACCAGCCTCCACCTTGTCTCTTGACATGATTGCATCAATCACAATCAGCCTCTCTTTATCTACCCAGAAAGTGTGAGAGGTAGGAATTAAGCAATGCCTTATGAAATGAAACCAAGTGT
Organism: Oxytropis ochrocephala; assembly: GCA_020916435.1. Lineage (NCBI taxonomy): Eukaryota > Viridiplantae > Streptophyta > Magnoliopsida > Fabales > Fabaceae > Oxytropis > Oxytropis ochrocephala. The sequence continues at coordinate 56,773,886 of CM037090.1, read as the reverse complement.
TGGCTTCATCACATAGGTACCTCTTCATGATTTTGAACTCACTCCCGTGCTCACCACTTCTCTCCCAGACAGCACCTTCAACACATATCCTCTCCTTGATAGCTTCCATTTTAGTCAGTCCATAGGTCTTTTGCTTGGTTTCCACAGCCTTTCCATAATACCCTAACCCAAAATAGTCATTGATTACTCTTACCCCAAACTTCACTTCCTCGCCTCGCACCTTGGACACAATGGAAGGCTCTCCTTCAGGTCTCTCAACGATTCCTTTGTAGAAATCGTGAACCAAAGTAGCAATGTATTCTTTTCTGTGCACAACGAATTTTTGCCAACCCAACGCCGCGACGGTTGTAAGAAAATCAGGATTGGGGCTTTCTTGGCTAAAGCCCCTTTCTGGAAGTAGGGCTTTCTTTTTGGATGGGTTAGGTTTTTCAGGGATAGGGGCTGAGGACGAACGTAGGTCAGTATGTTTGCCTTTCCCAGAGGATTTGGTAGCATATTGCTTCACTTTTGTCATGGTGATTGCACAGAAATTGCTTGGAAGGGAATGGGGGATTTCTGGAAATTTTAGGTTTTCTGAGAAAGAGAGGGAAGATTGTGGTTTCAGAGAGAGAGAGATTAGAGAGAGGTTGCAGGTGGTGAAATAAAGGTGAATGGTTAGATTTTTATGGGGAAGTGGTTATGGGGAGTTGAGAAATGGTAGAGTGGAGTAATGGAGAAAAGTAACCGTTGATTAGATAAGTTGGGGAAAGGAGATGACGTCGTGGTCAGTTACCACGTTCGGGTTGCAGAGGGAAATCATTTCTGACACGTCATTACTTACGCCTTTAACTTAATTTAAATCTGCCCTGACTGCCCAGACGTGCCCACGTCTAGTGCATACTGAGACGTTACGACGTCTACCACCTTTTACTTTCTTCTCTCTTCAACATTTATTCCTGCAAACAAAAATTAAAAAGACACAAAAAATTGTTGGTTTAATTAAAAATCATTGGGTTGCCTCCCAAGAGCGCTTGCTTTAAGAGTCTTCAGCCAGACTTTTGCCCTTTTCATTCAAGAATTGTTGAAGGACATTTGGATCTTGTCCCTTTCCACATGTTCTCCATGATACTGTTTCACACGTTGGCCATTAACTTTGAACATGGTGTTTGTCTTTTCATCAAATAGGTCCACAGCACCATGAGGATAGATTTTCATTAATGTGAATGGACCTGACCACCTTGATTTCAACTTTCCTGGAAACAACTTTAGCCTTGAATTGAATAGCAACACCTGTTGTCCTTCTGTCAGTTCTCTCCTTTGGACTCTCTGATCATGCCATTTCTTGGTCTTTTCCTTGTACATTGCTGAGCTTTCATAAGCATGGTGTCTGAACTCTTCTAGCTCATTTAATTGCAATAACCTTGCCTCACCAGCCTTTGTATGATCCAAGTTTAATTGTTTCAATGCCCAATAAGCCTTGTGTTGGAGTTCAATTGGTAGGTGACAAGCCTTACCATAGACTAGCTTGTAAGGAGACATGCCCAATGGTGTTTTGTATGCTGTTCTGTAAGCCCAAAGTGCATCATCCAAGTGTAATGACCATTCCTTTCTGTTGGGACCAACCATCTTCTTAAGTATTCTTTTGATCTCTCTGTTGGATATTTCGCCGCTGCCTTTGGTTTGTGGGTGATAAGTCAGTAGCAATGCGTGTTTCACTCCATACTTAGCCAAGAGGTTCTCAATTAACTTATTGCAGAAATGAGAGCCTTCATCACTGATTATGGCTCTTGGAGTACCAAATCTTGTGAATATATTCTTTTTAAGGAACTTGCTAACTAATTTGGCTTCATTGTTGGGTAATGCCATAGCTTCAACCCACTTTGACACGTAATCCACAGCTACCAGAATATATAGATTTCCATGAGACATAGGAAATGGTCCCATGAAATCCATTCCCCATACATCAAACAACTCAACTTCCAAAATGTTTGTGAGAGGCATTTCTTGCTTACTTGATGTATTTCCTGTCCTTTGGCATTTGTCACAATTCTTCACTAGCTCATGTGCATCTTTGAAAAGAGTAGGCCAATAGTAGCCTGATTGTAGGACCTTTGCAGCTGTTCTGGTACCTCCAAAATGCCCACCATAAGGTGCTGAATGACATTGTTGCAGCACATGGAGTTGTTCTTCCTCGACTAGACACCTTCTTAGTGGCGATCTCGGACACAATTTGTACAAGTATGGCTCATCCCAGAAATATTGCTTTATAGTGTGGAAGAACCTCTTCTTCTGTTGATAGTTGAATCCTACAGGCACAATCTTGCTAACAAGGAAGTTAACTATGTCAGCATACCATGGTGCAGTAGTGTCAGACGTTATAACGTTTGACGAAAGTGTCATAGACGTGGCAACGTCTTCAACTCATCGATGCTACACGACAATAGTCTCTCATCGAGAATTTTCTTTTATCTCCTCTTCACTGTGCACTGCATCAACATTCTCAAGCCTAGAAAGATGATCGTGAACTTGGTTCTCCTCCCCCTTTTTGTCACGTATTTCCAAGTCAAATTCTTGGAGGAGGAGAACCCATCTAATAAGCCTTGGCTTTACATCTTTTTGAAATTAAGTACTTAATGGTGAATGATCATAAAAACAATAACTTTTGCACCCACTAAGTAAGATCTAAACTTATCAAATGCAAACACAATGACCAAAAGCTCTTTTTTGATCACACAGATAATTCAATTGGGCATCATCTAAGGTTTTACTGGCATAATAAATAGAATGAAAAAAAATTCCATACCTTTGCCCCAATACAGCTCCTACAGCATAGTCACTTGCATCACACATCAACTCAAATGGCTTAGACCAATCTGGAGTGACTATTACTGGAGCAGTCACCAAGGCAGTCTTTAGTTGTTGAAAACTTCATGACATTGTTCATCAAAGTTGAAGACGTTGTCACGTTGCAATAACAGACACAGGGGTTTTGAAATCTTTGAGAAATCATTGATAAATCTTCTGTAAAACCCTGCATGTCCTAAGAAACTTCTGACTCCTTTGATAGTTGTTGGTGGAGGTAGCTTGTCAATAACATCAATCTTTGCTTTGTCTACCTCTAACCCTTTCTTTGATATTTTGTGCCCCAACACTATTCCTTCTTGTACCATGAAATGGCATTTTTCCCAATTGAGCACTAGGTTGGTTTCTTCATACCTTATTAGAACTCCTTCCAAATTATCCAGGCATGCCTTGTATGAATCTCCATAGACTGAGAAATCGTCCATAAAGATTTCCATGGAATTCTCAATGAAATCAGAAAATAAGGCCATCATGCACCTTTGAAATGTTGCAGGAGCATTGCACAGCCCAAATGGCATCCTTCTGAAAGCAAAGGTACCATAAGGACAAGTGAATGTTGTCTTTTCTTGATCTTCAGGTGCTATAGCTATCTGGTTGTAGCCTGAATAACCATCAAGGAAAGCAGAGAAATCCTTGCTCGCAAGCTTTGTCTAACATTTGATCAATGAATGGAAGAGGGAAATGATCCTTCTTAGTTGCTTTGTTTAGCTTTCTATAATCCATGCATATCCTCCAGCCTGTTACTGTCCTTGTTGGAATTAACTCATTTTTATCATTTGTTACCACTGTAACTCCACCTTTCTTTGGCACACATTGTACTGGACTTACCCAGGAGCTATCACTAATAGGGTAGATTATTCCTGCATCCAACCACTTGATGATTTATTTCTTTACCACCTCCTTCATTATAGGGTTCAATCTCCTTTGCCCTTCAATGCTATTCTTGGCATTTTCTTCCAAGACAATTCTATGCATGCAGATTGTGGGACTGATACCTTTGATGTCTGCCATTTGCCAACCAATTGCCTTTTTATGTCTCTTCAGGGTAGTAATGAGAGCATTCTCTTGCTCTTGGGAGAGCTTAGCAGAAATGATCACTGGTAGGGAATCATTTTCCCCTAAAAAGACATACTTTAAATGCTCAGGTAATACCTTTAATTCCAAGGTAGGAGGTTCTTTGATGGAAGGCACATTCTTCTTAAGATTTGATTCCTCTTGCCCCAAAGATTCATACCTCTTTGTCCATGACTTTGCAGTAGGGGGCTCGAGGCGTGGTACGTCGCAATGCATATATTACAACGTCTAGAGGAGCAACTTCTTCTGCTAACAACTCTTGTATTTCATTATTGCCCAGAATCTTCTCCAAATGATCATTATCTTTGTTGAACTGATTTTGAACCATATGATCAATGGCAACCACATAAGAACATTCTTCTGTGTTTGGATCTGGATATTTGAGCGCATTGAGGACGTTGAATTTAACTTCTTGGTCATTGACTCTCATGATTAATTCTCATTTCTGCACATCAATGATTGTCCTTCCAGTAGCTAAGAATGGTCTCCCTAGAATGATGGGAACCTCTTTATCTGCATCAAAGTCTAAAATAACAAAATCCACTGGAAACACAAACTTGTCAACTTTAATCAAAACATCTTCTAATATGCCCTCAGGATAAACTCTACTTTTATCAGCTAAAGTTAAGCTTAAAGAAGTAGGTCTGGCAGTTCCTATACCAAGTTTGTCATAAATGGACTTGGGCATCAAGTTTATGCTTGCTCCCAAGTCACACAAAGCTTTGCCAATGTAAAAATCTCCAATGGAGCATGGTATAGTAAAACTGCCAGGATCCTTGAGTTTTCTAGGGAGTTTATTCTGCATAATTAAACTACACTCCTCAGTTAAAGCAACAGTTTCAAACTCCCCTAGCCTTCTTCTTTTGGTGATGATGTCCTTTAGGAACTTGGCATAGTTTGGCATCTGTTGTCAAGCTTCAACCAAAGGAAGGTTGATATGTAACTGTTTTAACATCTCCATGAACTTACTAAACTGCTTATCTTCATGAGCCTTCTTCAATCTTTGAGGGTATGGTGGAGGAGGATACTCAGGTACAAGCCTAGGCACAGTCTTGATTCCTGGTTGAAATTTAGACGTCGTAACGTCTGGCTTAGACATCACAATGTCTGAAGTATCTTTCACACCACTTGAGCTTGCCTCCTTCCCTTTCTTTTTCTCTTTCTCTGGCACTTCTTTCACCTTCTCTGGTGCTTCTTCCTCCACGGGCATAATTGGTTCAGGATATTCAGTACCACTTCTTAAAGAAATTGCATTTACCTGTCCATTTCCCCCATTGTTACCATTAGGGTTTGATGATGATGATGGAGTTTCAGTTGTAGAAGGGAGGGATCCATTCTGCCTCTGAGTGAGAGCTGAAGCTATCTGTCCAATCTGATTTTCCAGAGTTTTGATTGAAGACTCATGAGTTTGCAAAGTTGTCTTACAATCACTTATGAAGCTTTTCATCATGGCCTCCAAATTGCTATTGTTGTTATTCTCGCACATACACGCCTCTGTTGTTGTTGTTGTTGGGGAAATCATGGAGGTATTGGGAGAGCGAGATTGCCGTGGTATTGATGCATTGTTGTTTCTCTCCAATGAAATTTGGAAGATTTCTCCGATTTGAATTGTAGGAGTTGGAATAGGGGCCGTTTCCTTTGTTTCCGAGATAAAGTTCTGACCGAGGTTGTAGGGACACTCCTCATACACATGCCCTTCTTCACAATAAACACACACTACTCCACCGTAATGGGCGGGTTCAATCAGCTGCAGCGATCGCTTCTCGAGCGTGGCCACGTTTGAAGTACTCAAAGTTTTGATCATGTTGGTCAGGGTAGCCACTTGAGCAGAAAGAGCAGTCACTTCACTTATCTCATGCACACCTGCCTTCTTTCTAGGAGTAAATCTATCAGATGGCCAATGAGAGTTGTGGGTGGCTATGTCATCAATAAGCTTGCATGCCTCAGAAAAGGACATGTTCAGAATGACACCACCTGATGAAGCATCAAGTATCAACCTAGTAGGCTGATCTAGACCATTATAGAAAGTCTCCATTTGGATCACCACAGGAATGCCATGGTGTGGGCACATTCTCAGTAATTCCTTCCATCTCTCCCAAGCTTCAAATAATGATTCCCCTTCCCTTTGTTTGAAGGAAGTGATATCATTTCTCAATTTAGCATTCTTGTTGGGAGGGAAGTACTTTGCAAGGAACTTCTCTGCTAGCTCATCCCAAATGTGAATTGAATTTGGCTCCAAGGAGTTCAACCAATTTTTGGCCTTATCCTTGAGTGAGTATGGGAAGAGTTTTAATCTAAAAGCATCCTCTGAGACTCCAGGGATGATAAAGTTGCTGCACACATCCAGAAATTGCCTTAGGTGAGAATATGGATCTTCTTGAGGGAAACCTCCAAATTGCCCTGCAGTTTGTAGCATTTGGAACATCATTGGCTTGAACTCAAAGTGACCAGTATGAAGGGTTGGTCTTGCAATGCCTGTTTGTAAATGATCAGGGTTGAGCACGGCATAATCACGCATAGGCCTGTCCCTGTCATTGACCATATCTTGTGGTCCTGCATTGATGAGTTGCTACCTTTGCCAGTGTTCATCATCAACAACTATTGTCTCTGTATGAGTTTGTGGTCCACGACCATGTCCTCTACCTCCTCTTGGTGTATGTCCACCTCTAGAACCAGTGTTGTGATCAGACATGGTTGGGTGTTGTTCTTGTTGTTGTTGCCTCCTTCTTAACCTTTGTTGTCTCCTTAGTTGTCTGAAAGTTCTTTCGAGTTCGGATCAAACTTCAGTGCAGATTCACTCCTTGATTCAGTTGAACTAGAGCTTGCGTTGGAACTAAGCATACGCTGTAACGTCTACCTGTTCAAACACAGAAACAGCAAACAACACAGTAAAATTCTTTCAACTTGTGTTCTAATACTTTTGAACAATAAAAGTTACTACAATCCCCGGCAACGGCGCCAAAAACTTGTTGCGTTGGTATATTCGTGTGGTTTTCGCAATTATAGTGCAAGTATACACATCGTACAAGTAATAGAGTGGTTTTAAGTAAGAGATCGTTCCCACGAGGATTGGTATTCTTTTCAAAGTTCAAGTTTCAAAACACAAGAGAATCAAGTAACAAATCGGCAATAAGAGTTGGTTTTATAGCTAAAGATGTAAATAAAACAAGTAAGCAAATGTTGGTTGTGATTATGGATGAGAGATGAGTTGAGTTGTTGCATGCAGAATAATTCCTCTCTAGTCAGACGTTATAACGTTTACACGTTATTACGTACAAATGTTACTTTGTATAGACGTGGCCACGTTTGAACATTGCTATGAAAGAGCTATGCTTTTCAAAGACAAATCGTCGAGTTTCAAGTATAAGAGGTCCTATGTCTAGGTTCTAAATAGGCCCACTCCTGTATTTTAAGCACCCACAGCAATGTTCTATGAACTATTATCAATTCTATGTCTAGACTTGAATAAAGATGCCTAAATGTCTTTAGTACATTGTTCATTCATATAAATCTTTGATTTCTTTTCATAGACCATGTCTGCACCTATGAATCTACCTATTTTAAGAGGCCAACCTCAAAACAAGTTTGGAAATATTATTACACAAAGATTTAAAACATGCAACGTCAATACTACATAACATTAACTAGAAATTCATTATAAGCAAAACAACAACTCAACTACAAAGTGTTTAGCTCATGCTGAGCATCTTTACAGAATGATAAGGATTTAGAATCCAAATACCATACATAACAGAAAAGAAACTAAGTGCAAGAGATACACCTAAGTAGCTCTTCAGCATGTACGCTGTATAGACGTTACAACGTCTGAGCCTTACAGCAATGCAGAAAATAAAACAAAGTTCAGATAAGTAAAATATAGAAGTCTGTTTCCAGATCTTCTTTACAAAACTACTTCTGAATTTAATGGAGGAATGGTGAGGGGATGAAGATGAAGTGATTCTGAATATGTGTGCGTATGGCGGGATTAGAGATGTCCTTTGAGAGAGAGCTGAGCCTTCATTAAATAGCCACCTTGCTCACGTGTTGCTGATGTCACTTGCCCACCTACAGTGTCTGTTTCTCTCTTCCGCACGACACATCGTTCGAAGCTTCTGATGTATCTGCGTGTCAGCTCATGGGGAATAGAAGATCTTCTGACTTTTTATATCTTTGACCATCATTACTAGCGCGCCAAAATGGAGATCTTCCACCCTTGCTCTGCTGCACTTCTATAGACGTGGTGAGGGACGTGGTAACGTTCAGCACTATTTCCTGCACAAGCACAAGAAGCATCAAAACGCTCTCAAGGGCACCACTTGGTGCCTAAATGCACAGATTTATCTCTTTAACCTCTTATTTACTAAAAACTCAGAAATTAACATAAAACTAATTTAATAAACCTTGTATTGCTAGAGAACTTGCATGATTTATTCTTGAGTGAGTATAAATAACTCATATAAATATGAGTTATCACTCTTCTTATCTACGAGGAGATCAAGAAGGCTTGACACAATTTGGAGCCAAAAGCTGTTATAAGTCTCATTGTAAGGTTTCATGCTATTAGTAATCTGTATATCTTCCACTTTCAACTTGAACTTTATAACTTGTCACCTAACACTCTTACACTACAAGAAAATCAAGGTTTTCCGTGGACCAAATCCACGGCAAAAAAAAAAACCGCCGGTAAGTGAATGTTTCGCGGAACTTCCCGCGGATTTTCTGCTAGGTTAAAGCGTCGACGTAACACTTACGCGGAAAATCCGCCGATAACTACTTGATTTATTCCGCGGACAAAGCCGCTGCGGTAAGCGAGATAATTCCGGCGGAAAAAGCGCGGTAAGTGCAACCAATCCATGGTAGTTGAAATTTTTTTTTTTTTTTTTTTAATAAAATCCGCCGGTAACAAAACAAAATCCGCCGGTAAGGTTTTTTTTTTTTTTTTTTTTTATATAAAAGCGCGGTAAAAATTTAATATCCATGGTAATTTAAATTTTTATTTTTTTATTAGAATCATGGTAACAACACCAAATCCATAGGTAATGTTTTCTCGAATTTATTTTTTTAAAACACTCATAGGTAAGTGCTATAAAGCATTGCGGTAATATATATTTGTTTTAAACAAAAGCGTTTTTAAAAATTTATTTTAATTTTAAATTTTTAATATTTAAATTATAAATTTAAATATTAAAAACCGTTATTAGTTTTAAATTATTTAAATATTATAAATTTAAATATTAAAAACGTTTTTAAATTTTTAATATTTAAATTATAAATTAATTTAATAATTTGAAAATAATATTTAAATTTTAAAATCTCTTTTAATAATTTGAAATTTATTTTTAAAAGTATTTGAAAATCTAATTTTAAATATTTTAAAAGTAAATTATTAAAATTTGAAAATTATTTTAAAAACAACTAATAAAACCAACAAACTCACAATAAAATTTAAACCAACAATAAAACCAACAAAGTCACAATAAATTTTAAACCAACAAAATCACAATAAAATTATCCATACAAATTAAACAACTAATAAAAACAACAAAGTCACAATAAAATTATCCAACAACAAACCACTAATAATAAGGCCTATTTGGGTTTGGGGTGCTGTTGGGATCCAGATGTAAAAGCGCTGTCGTCCAATCATCTTCTTCATCGTCCCGCTTTGTTGGGGTTGTGGTTGGACGTGGTCGGGTCTGAAAATTGCCGGGACGGTTGTTGGAATTCTTTCTTGAGGAGACATGACGTGGTCGACGTGGTGCCGATGGGCCCGAGGTGGAATGGTGCGGAGGAGAGTTCAAATCGAGGCTCGGTGACCATATGAGGACCGACCATATGAGGGTGACCATATGAGGGTCGACCATATGGTGACCATATGAGGGCTGACCATATGGGTATGGCGGACAGTTGAAGGCAGGCTGCTCATAGTTGATTGGAGGCTGGAAGGCACCAGGGTACTGCTGGAAAGCACCTCCGTAGGGCTGCATCCCTGGCGGTGGATAAGGTACTGATGAGGATGATGATGGCATAGATGGCCTTGGATGAGACAAACTATCCATTACTTGCTTCCTGAATTCCTCATTGATTCTGCGTTCTTCAGCTTGCTGCTCTCGCATCTCCCGAATCTCACGCTCATAGTTGCTCAATTTCTCGGTCAATACCGCAACCTCAGCTCGCTCTTCAGGAGTGGGGACATGAGAGCGTCCAGTACTTAATGTTGAAGAGGAATTTGACGTGAAATTCGGAACAATGGAATTTGGAAAAGAACGCCGGCCCATACCACGGATCCCGTAATCGACCTTTTCTTGGCGATGGACCGCCAAGTTCTTTCCATTTTGCTAAGGCCAATCGAGCCTCCTCGCCGGGATCAACCTCGGTCCCGCTACTCTCCTGTGTTTGCCGATACTCCTGCTGCCAATTATTGAATGCTTCCTGAATCATCCTTGGCCGCTCTTCAGGAAACTCACCGGTGTCCTCGCGCATATGAAGTTGCACGTGTATCTCCGGCAAAGTAGGTGGCCGACCAAGAAAAGCCTCCTGTATATATATAGTATTAATTTATAATATTAGTATTTAATAAAATATAAAATTTGAAGAATTAAAAAGAAAGATATATAAAATATTACCAAGCGTTTAGCATGATCATATGGTGATAGAACCGCCTTGATTTAAGCAACCACCATTCTCGAAGCCCGATTCGCGCACTCTCTCGACATGTTTTTATAATCATCATGCGCCCATTTCAGTTGGAGTTGATCCCATATAGGCGGACCAATCCAATCTGAATGCTCTACTCGGTGGCTTGTCACGCTCTTCCCGCAAAGATTTGGAAAAACGGTGAGAAGCTCTTGAATTGAAGACTTTCTTAAGCGCATGGTCATCCTCGAGTTTCCATGCGAATGTTGCCTAGTTGCACAAAATAAAATAACTTGTTAGAAAAAACAACTTAATGAATTCAAGAATTTGGAATAATTAAAAATTAATTAAATAGTAAAAAACTTACCCTAAATTGATTCCAAAATTTGGGTGCGGATCTTTTTAACCTCCGACCAATTAACCTGAGGAAGTTGTGTAATTTGCCTTGATTATACTTGTTATCGCTTTGGACACAATCCTCCCGAGGATCAAAGTCTGTACATAAGAAAGAATAATTAAAATGATATTAATTTAAAAGACAAATTTCAAATACAATTACAAATACAAATATATATAATAAATACTTACCGATTTCCAACAACCTCCACAACGATCGACCGTCATCCAAAATATCAACCACGTCGGTTTGCGCATCATACACACGCGTGGCGGCGATATCTGGATCAGCAGCGGGGTGCCATACTACCGGTGGAGGCGGCACAGTTCAACGCCCGAGAGCTCGTCGATGATGGCATACGCACATAGTTGCCATGAACAAGTCGATATACTATCTTACGCTTACGCGCGTAAAGAAGTACATATTTTCTTTCCTTTATCTCGAGGCGCACGGGTGGGTCCTCATCATGTGGTGAGTCACCATCTCGTAACGATGCCATAACTATTCTCGTAGCTATAAAAAAAGTTAATAACATATATAAATGATGAATATATAACATAGGCAAATATATATCAAGACCTGATAAATATAAATATTATTTGACAACAAATTCCTTTTAATGATGAATAACATAGGCAAATATATATATCAAGTCCGATAAATATAAATATTACAAACCAACAAATTATATATCAAGTTCGATAAATATAAATATTATTTGACAACAAATAATATTGAACTTTGAATAACATAGGCAAATATATATCAAGTCCGATAAATATAAATATTACAAACCAATAAATTATTTAAATAAGATAACATCACATTAATTAATTAGAATCCCATTCTTTCTCAAAATCACCATCATCATCGATAAGTCAACTCCCCCGATACATCGAGCGTGATCGATTGCGTCCTCATGATCTCGTATCTTCGCTTTCATTAACTTCATCAAGCAGTGTTGGACTCATCACGTAAACGAGTAATGATCTCAACTTCAATCACTTCATTTACATTGGACATTTCTTCGATCGATATGGCACATCTTCCATCGTGTCATTTGTCTCGATGTAACCTCTTGGTTTTGTCTTAATTGCGACACACCAACCACGCCGATCAGTCCGTGTTGATGGATAAGAGACATAGTAGACTTGTCTCACATTTTGTGCAATCACAAAAGGATCGTACAGTCGATATCTACCACTCATTTTAATGTCCACTGTATTTGTCTTTGGGTTAAACTTTGTTCCTCGAGGGGACGGATCAAACCAATTCTGATAAAAAACGATTATCTTTTGATGATAATCAAGATAAGGGTATGCAAGTTCATAAATGTGTTCAACAACACCATAGAAATCATCTTCGCCTCTCCCAGTGTCACCCTTCATGCAAACTCCACTATTCACTGTTTCTCTACCTTCTGTCCATTTGTGAGTGTGAAATTTGTAACCATTCACAAAGTATGTGTGCCATTCTTTAACACATCTTCGAGGACCATCAGATAAGTTTCTCAGGTGTTGGTTGGTAGGAGTTGGCGGAAGGAATACATACGCCGCTTAAACCACATTGGAAAATGCGCATGAATATGAAGCGGCACGATTGTTCTTCACTTACTCCCTCTGATGTCAAAAACTCCCTAATGAGAAATTAACAATTGTTACACACAACAGATTTCTTTAATTTATAAAGAAATTAAGATAACTAGCTAGGTTGAGAAAGACATACTCAATGAATGGTTGGACCTCAAGACACAGTTTATCAAGACATGAACATGGGGATCGAGTTTAACTCTTCTTACATAGCTTGATGAATTGACTCTTTTCGCACGGACGACCAGGGAGACAAAAATGCAGACAAAGCTAAACGATGTCTTGGCGGTTCAATGTTGATTTCATTTCGACTACTTGTAGGAGCCAAATCATTGTTGAAATAATATGAACAAAAATGAGTTGTTTCACGATGCAAGTAAAGGCGAACATATCGATCCTTCAACTCTAGCTTTATTTTTGGTCGATCTTTTGAATCACCCATGAACCTATAGAAAATTATATGTTAATAATAATGTGTTGAAATTGTAGTAAACTTCTTTCATATGTATATTAAGCGACCTTTCAAACGGATACATCCATCTGTATTGGACGGAGTCCACCAAGTTTAGCTTCGGTTGCGAGATGAGCAAAGAACATGCTCCATAGAATCAAAGAAACCAGGGGAAAATTTCTCTCCAACTTGCATAAGATAAGTGGGATGTCTTGTTCCATTTTTGTCGATCATCCGCTTTAAGCGTTGTTGAGAACACAAATTCTTAAAGTATTGACTTATTTCAATGAGCGGATTCAAAACATGTGTTGGCAACGAACTAAAAGCGATAGGAAGTAAGCACTCCATGAATACATGACAATCATGGCTCTTCATCCCATGCAACCTCCCATTATCCACATCCGCACATCTTGCTAAATTGGAAGAATAACCGTCGGCATTTTCAACTGTTTTATCCACCGATAAACTTCTTTCGCTTGTTCGGTAGATAAAGTATAATTGGCTTTGGGTTTGAACGCCCTAGTACCCGCTTCAACCAACGACAAATCCTTTCGCTCGCAGAATGATCCACGTCCTTCCTAGCCTTCTCATTGTCTTTTGTTTTACCTTTTACATTCATATGATGTTAAATATGTTATCAAAAAATTCTTTTCAATGTGCATGACATCCAGATTGTGTCTCAAGAGATTATCTTTCCAATATGGAAGTTCCCAAAAATACTCTTTTTGTCCAATTATGCCATACTCCATAACCATCCGGACGAGAAACAACACCGCAACGACTTCTCACGGAGGGATATCCTTGACAATGCTCCAAACTTCTTCTCGTGTCACCTACGGGGAGGTTCACTGTTTCAATATTTCCCTTGATGAATGCATATTTTGACCTTCTAAATGGATGATCGCTAGGTAAAAACCTACGGTGTGAGTCAAACCATGATGTTTTTCCTCCATATTTAAGAGTAAAAGCTCTTGTGTCAACCATGCAAATCGGACACACCATCTTACCATGTGTCCCCCATCCTGACAACATTCCATAGGCAGGGAAGTCATTGATGGTCCACATCAAAGCCGCCTCATGAGAAAATTTTGTTTTTGCGTCTTCGCATCATAAGTTAAAACACCATGCCACAACCTTTTAGGTCATCGATCAAAGGTTGCAAATATATGTCAATGCCCGTTTGTTGGATTGTGTGGTCTGGAATAATGGCATTTAAGAACATGTATGGTTTAGACATACACATTTCTGGAGGAAGGTTGTACGGGGTAACAATAACTGGCCAACAAGAATACGGTGATGCCGATGCTTGAATATACGGTGTGAAACCATCAGAGCATAAACCAAGGCGAACATTGCGTGGATCACTAGCAAAATCTGGATGAGCACGATCGAAATGCTTCCAAGCTTCACCATCGGATGGGTGGCGTAATTCACCGTAATTGTTTCTATTTTCATAGTGCCATGACATTTTACCCGCGATCTCCTTTGAAGTAAACATCCTCTGTAGCCTTGGTATAAGAGGCGAGATAGAACATTGCTTTCCGTGGAACCGGTTTGCCTCTACTCGTCCCTTTCCTGGCTGCACGCGGTAGCGTGGCTCTCCACACAACTTGCATTCGACAACTCTCCATCATTTATCCCAAACTCATTGCTATAATATAGCATGCAACCCGACACACAACAATCAATTCTCTTAGATTTTAAGCCAAGCTTCGACACGATCTTTTAGCATCATAATAACTCTGCGGCAAAAAGTCCTCTAATGGGGTTGCATCCAACATCATTTTTGTCATATATTCCATGCACAATTCAGCAACATTAAATTGAGACTTGAGACCCAACAACCGAACACACATTGATAATTTAGATTCGTTAGATCCTTCAAATAATGGTTGATTTGTCTCACTCAAAAACATATAAAACCTCTCGAGCTTCTTCATTCGGAACTTCTTCAAAGATCATATTGTGGTTCCTCAAAATCCAAATTAACACCGATAGCATCACGTATCATCCCCGAACAACATCAAACGGGTGATTTCCCATAGTCGATGAGCCAACGGCTTCTACGATCGGACTTGAAGTGCCACCTTCTACTTCTTGGACAGGGAACAATATCAACCAGGATGAACATTAATTATATTGGCACGAGAAACTCCAGTTTGCTACCTCGCCATGGCGAGTCCATATCCGATAATTTGGCTTAAATCCATTGTTGTACAAATGAAGTCGAATGTCACCTTCATTTTTTATGGATCGAAAGATACATTTTGAAACAGGACATCTAATTCCACCTTGTTGCTCAAATTCTTTTTGACGCTTAGCTAAAAGAACAAACTCTTCAACTCCTTCAACAAAACGTCGTTTCAACCCCGCTCTTCCGGGATATAATCGATCATACATCCAACTACGATCCATTTTTTGTGGATGTCCTAAATAAATTTATTACAACATATATGTCTATCGTAACAATAGACATTTTCATTTTTAATATTATAGCTACTATTATCTTTGTAGACTAACAAAAATTTAAATAAACTATCAACTATTATATTATATTTTACTATGACCCTAATTATTTCAATTCATTAAATCAAATAACAATAATAAACAATAAATGAAACAAATATTAACAAATAACTAATCTAAATATTATACAAAATAATATTTACTATCACATATCTTCTTATTTATTTTTTTAAATAAACATAAACAGATTTTCAAATAAAATTAAAAATAAATTAATAATTTGAAAATATCTATTTAACTAACTAATATTAACTATATTAATAGTGATTTTAAATCTAATTATTTAACTAATACAAAATAATATTTATTAATAAACATAAACAGTTTTCAATTAAAATTAAAAATAATTTAATAATTTCGAAAATATCTATTTAACTAACTAATATTAACTATATTAATAGTGATTTTAAATCTAATTATTTAACTAATACAAAATAATATTTATTAATAAACATAAACAGTTTTCAATTAAAATTAAAAATAATTTAATAATTTCGAAAATATCTATTTAACTAACTAATATTAACTATATTAATAGTGATTTCAAACTAATACAAAATAATATTTACTAATTATTTTAACTAATACAAAATAATATTTACTATCACATATTATCATATTTATTTTTTTATATAAACATAAACAGTTTTCAATCTAATTATTTAACTAATACTAAATCAAATAATAATTAGAATTAATAAACTAACTAATAATATTTAACTAACTAATATTAACTATATTAATAATTAATAATAATAATTTCGAAAATATCTATTTAACTAACTAATAATATTTACTATTAATGCAAAATTTTAAGTTTACATTTAACTAAAGTAACATTTTTCTGTATTACCAAATCAAAAACATTTTTAACTAAATAATAATAATAATAATAATTATGAGTTCATTACTAACCGGTATGCCGAGAAGTCTCTGACTTAATGTTAGTATCTTCGAACAAATTCAACCAAATTGCAGATAACTCTCCAACTTTCCCCCAAATTCAAGCAATACCTAAACAAATAATATCAAAATTAGTAACTAATAACTCATATTAAAAAATAGTTGCACATATAAATTACATTACATATACAAACCACAACCACAACATACCTTGAAGAAAATCAGAACCAAAACAAATAGAACAGAGGAGGAAGATGGAAACAACGAGAGAGATGACAGCGGCAAAGTGGAGAGAAAACAATGGAGGAAGATGGAGACGTGCTAAGTATGAAAGAAGAGAGAATTGAAGAAGAAGAGAGAATTGGAGAAGAAGAGAGAATTGAGAGAAGAATTGAAGAGAGAATGGGAGAATGAGAAAAAAAAACGGATGAAATGTATAAGTAGGGATTTTAATGACCGTTGGGATTACCGGCGGAAATATTATAGCCGTTGACATTACCGGCGGAATTTGAATTTAATTTTTAATTAAATATTCGAACAATTAATTACCGGCGGATCAAAACAATTACCGGCGGATTTTAATTTAATTTTTTTATTAAATATTGGAATAATAAATTACCGGCGGATCAAAACAATTACCGGCGCCCATATTACGGCGGACCCATACAATTACCGCGGCGGTCCATACAATTACCGTGCCCCTTTTAAAAATTAAAAAAATAACGGATATATTTAAAAAACCCGCCGGTAATAGACACAAACCCGCCGGTAAGTTACCGGCGCATATTAATCCGCCGGAAAACACCTAAAATCCGCGGTAATTTACAGACGGATAAAATCCGCCGGAAACTCTCTAAAGCCGCCGGTAATTTACCGGCGGATACTATCCGCCGGAAAGTTCGCGCCGGTATTTGACGTAATTCTTGTAGTGTTAGGAAGAGTTGGTTCACTTAAGTGGAGAGTTGGAGGAGTTGCTTCTTTTATTGGAGGAATTGACCGATCTAGACTATTGAGTTGATGGTTGCTTGTGGTTATCATGTTTGCGTTCACAACAATCATTTAAGGTTTGGTTTATCTTCTCCTATACCGAATCTGTTAGTATTGAATTTGAAATTGTATTATGCAATTTGTTCATGTTCCTGTTACATTGTATTTGGGTCAGTTCTCATCTTTGTTGACACATTCAAGAAACTCAAGCACACGTTTGAAAGTGATGAAACAGTAGTGGAAGTTCTATTTGATGCGATTAAGTTCTAGTACCCTCCCAACTTAGACTATGTCTCCCCTCTCCATCATGATATTTATTTTTCTCACGAGCAATTTTGTTCATGTATGTTTAGGTGTTTTGTTTAATTGCGACAACCGATTCCACACGTTTCTGATTTGGCCTAGACTTGCTTTGGGCGATTAAGGACGAGCTAGGCGGTGTTCCTTCAAGGCGTTGTCTTGATTTTCTTCTAAGTGCTTGTGCGAATGCGGGAGATTTGAATAATGCCCTTTCAATAGTTATTTCCCTTTCCTCATAGTTATGGTTATTTATTTGGTTATTTTGCATGGTTGTAGGATGTATATCGAGCACTTTTGACGCAACAATGTAGAATAGTTGAGAGTTAATTCATTGTTATAAGTTTATAACAATGTCAAATTATTTACTAGTATTTTGCAATTATTGTTTACTATCTCTTTGTTGATACCAAATTGGATATGAAAATTGTACTTATTTACTAAAGTTTAAAATCTTGATGAATATGTAGTTTATACCATTTAATTGTATGAGTTAACACTTGATAAACCGCATTTTTACTGCAGATTGAAAGATAACCCAATTTGTGAAGAAGTTGGAGTAATAGGAAACTCATTGCTCCATTTTTTTTTAATTTTTTTAAAAATTTGCGGCGACGGGTTTGTCACGGATTTGCGATGAAATTTGCCACAGATTTGCGAGGAAAATTTGCCACGGCTTTATGACGGAAAAATTTGCCGCAGTTTGCGGCGGAAAAATTTGCCACGGAAATTCCGTGGCAAACGATTTATGACAGCGTTTTGCCACCAATTTTTGTCCGTGGCAAATGTTGTTTTGCCACGGAAATTTGTGCATTTGCGGCGACGGAAATGTCGGTGGCAAATCGTGATTTTCTTGTAGTGATATATCTGAGTATTCATCCACAAATTCTATATATAAATCTTTTTAAATGCGAAAACGTTAGAGACGGCTTTGTTTTCGTCTCCAACAATATTTTGAGTCCAAATAATATCATTAACCATTTAGAGTTGGAATTTCTTAAATTTGGTTTTAGGCCTAAATCAACCCTACAAATCTAATTCCTACTTATAAACTCTTTTTCAAGTCATATCACATCCGATGTGGGACTCTAATACACCCCCTCAGCCCAGAGCTCAACCACTAAAACCCCTCCCAATCGAACAATGTGGGCTGAATCAAGGCTTCCCAATCAACTTTGAACTTCCTAAGGTCTTAAGCTAGCTTCCAATCCCACATGCTAGCCACCAAAAACCCAAACTCCATCAACCTTCCACTTTGAGCTCCAAAATCCGAAAATGGCAAGAAGAGAATGAGGAAGAAAGACCTTCTGAAATTAGTATCACTGAATAGGAAATTGAAAATGGAAGAGATTGGGCTAAAGAACTCTTACATGCAAGAAGGATTCATGGCTCTCTCTCTCTTCAATTCTTTCTTCTTCCTCTCGCCACTCTCTCTTCTCTCTCTCTCAATGTTTTTTCTCAATTTCAGAAAAATGATGAAGTGTGGCTGACTAGGGTGGGTTAGTGAGCTGAGGGTTTTAATAGGGTGAAAAGACCTAAATACCCTTATTGCTTTATTTCTCACTTAAATCTAATTCCTACTCAACAATTCATATAACATAGCAAATTAACAACTATTCCCATGATTCTATCATGTTTAGGACTCAATCAATTATTTCATCAAATCATAAATCTTCAATATGAGGTGAAATGACGATTTTACCCTTGCTCTTAATTCTCTATATAAAACTTAATTTCTACCAAACAAGCACATAACAATTCATACAATTCCATCAATTTTGCAAATAAATCCTATAACTTAGCGGCTATACCTTTCTTTTGCGACAAACTAGTCTCCGAGACTTGATTTATTATTTACTCGAATACTAAATCACTCGTTAATTTCATAATTCGAAATTAACAAAAGCGGGATGTTACACTCTGATAACATCTTAAATTTGGTTTTAGACCTAACTCAACCCTACAAAACCGGCTTGTAAGGTGAGGGTTGTCATCCACTTATAAACTCTTTTTCAGACCATATTACATCCGATGTGGGACTCTTAACAGAATTAAAGAAAACATATTTGCTATAGACATTCATGTCTCTAAATAAAGTTATAACTTTTAGGGTGCGTTTGATTTGCTAAAAAATAGGGGAATGGACTGGACAACTTCAGTTGTACCCTGTTTGATTTGAAAATATGTTCATGGTACTGGACACAGACTGAGCAAGGGACTGGACAAAACTCCAATTTTCTGTCCCTCACAAAAACCACAAGACAACTTTACATCCCCACAAGACAACTTTTGTCCACCCCAAAAATTAGACGAAGCAATTGGGGTTGGTCTCGATATGGATGAGGATAGTTGGCCTGTCATTAGGCAAGATTTAATTCAAGAAACAAAGGAAAGGGAGCCACTGTATACTAGTATATTTGGGAAGAACAGACTTTTAGAGCTTCGCAAAGCCTTAACTATTGATTACTACGGTTTTCAGCCGGAGGCGAAGTGGTTTGATTTTTCAGAGATGGGGTATTTTGTTGCAACCAAGTATAATGTTGCCCAAGTTCAGTTGTCTTTGAATATGAATTATACTTATCTACCTTTGAGAGGTGTGTATGCTTCGTCTAGGTATAAGATCATAGCTATTCTGAACAAGAACAATCAACACTGGTTGCATATTTCGATCTCTTCTACCTGTCTGTTGCCTCCTATTGCTATGCAGTGGTCTCATAACCGATCATCAGAGTCTGCTTCATGGTTGGATCCCTATACCGGTCGTTTTGCCCTCTGGCAGTCTATGTGTCCTCGGCCCCGTCCCCTCCCACCGATGCGCCTAGATGTGTTGACTTAGCCGATAATTCTCTTGACGATTTATAGATTCACACGTGTTTCGTATTTTGATTGCACTTGTGTATTTATTATTGTACCACGTTTTTATAATTATACGTGTTTAGTTATCCATATCTACATCGTTGATTAGCCCCACAAAACGTATATACGATGCCCTTCTCACAATCCAATCATATTTACGTCCAACAACAGTATATACGATGCCTAAAAATGTAAGAATCGTATATATGTTCAATAACATATATATGATTGATATTATTTTTAAATAAAAAATAGGTTTTTTAAAGGGTATTTTGGGGTTTTCAAAATATGTGGGGGTAGATGGGAAGAGGGGGTGGGGGTTTAAAAACAACCAATCATAAAATGATGAGTAGTTGAGATTATATCAGCAAGTATGAAATCTCAACCATTCTCAACACACACACACACACACACACACACACACACACACATATATATATATATACTAATGTCCACCCGTGCCAGTACGGGTATACATTTTTTTTGAACATAACATTTTAAATAGTTGATCGGGAATTTAAAAATATTCATTTGTCGCTTTCGTTTGTTTTGTGTGATGCATATGTGTTTCTTCATACAACGTCATTTATAATCATTATGTTATATAAAATAAAATATCTATATATATATATATATGTATATAAATTGGATATATTTAAATTAAATTATTTTTGACTATTATCAACATTGATTAAAATATGTATATTCCACAATCTCAAAATATTCATGTGGTTGTTGACTAAATACAAAATGTGTGGACAAATTAAGATATTAAAAACATCAAACAATTAACCCAACAAAAAATTCCAAATCATTATAACTGGAAATAGTTCAAAACTAAAACGTGCATCCTCAGCCTCATTCGTTGTTCAAGATATTGAATTATTCATTGTTCAAGATATTGAATTAAATTATTCAAGGAAGATATAGACTTCAAATATTGACTTTGGCATCAATTTACCCACTTTTGTAAAATCCTTGGCATCAGTCCAATATTAAGTAAGGAAAAAAAATTGTATGCAAGTAAATCATTGAAAACAACTTTCATTGTCCCATGATAGAAAATGATTGTTAAATGAAAACCCGTGCTACCAGTCACACCTGTATGCAATATATTAGAGTTGTATACAATATCCATGACTACTTTCAGTATCACTCATACTTCATTTATGAGGCGCATGTGTTAGTGAAGAGAACACCTTAATACCACTCAAACTTCCAAATCCGAGCCTTCATTTCAACGTCTATATTAACAATATTGAAATATTGGAATGATACAGAGGATGTAATCCAGTTTTATAAAATTATACCTATAGACCATTGAAGCAATGAGACCTTCCCCATTCTACACATAGTCAAAGCATACTCTTCTCTATCAAGCCCAATTAATGAGTGATGGTGATGAGGCATATCTAATCCAAAGAAAGATGAGTTAAAAACAATACAAATGATAATTAACAGAAAGTAAATTATAACAAACTCAATAAGTCAGGGCATATGAAACATATAGCTATATCAAGCAAAAGAAATACCAATTAAACACAATTATTTTAAGAAAACAAAACCTTGATGCACATGTTGGCAAAACAATATTGAACCATATTGCATCAAAGAAGCGATCAAAAGAGGGTGTTAAGGTTGAAATAACTTCACACAAAAATCATAGCAAATTGTAATCACTAAATGTATAACCCCTTCAATAGTGAACCTAATATGTGAGAAACCTTACACCATACCTTTCTTTCTCTTTAAAGAGGAAGAACTATGCATAAATGAATCACTATTGATTTTTTTTTGCGAAATGCATAAATGGGTAGTAGTAATGAAATTTGAAAATTGTATAGCTATTACACCATTTGGTTCGGAGGAGGAACAACGATCCATGAATTATGTATAAATTTATTAAGTTTTCGAATTGTTGGGTCTGTTTTAATACTAATGTAATAACAAATAATAGTTAAAATCGCATTAATTGTATATGAACACACGTTACTATGATCCAAGAATTATGTGTAAATTTATTAATTTCACAAAGTCTTTGATCCCTTTTTTTGCCTATATAAAAAAAAAGATAATTATGTATTCGAAATTCAAGTAGTGCATTTCAAAATATTTTGTTTTCCCAATTTTGTTATGCTTGTATTCTAATATTAATGCATATTAATTTTGAAAAGTTTAAAATGGATAATCATTATAGATTAGGTACAGCATTAAGTCTAGTATTAATGCCTCACGATCGTAATTTTTATTTGAAATTATTATTTGAAATTACATATTGTGTTTGTGATACATGGAATCACTATTTGAAGTCAAATAATGCTGCAATTTTGGGACCGCTAGATGTTAAACTTGCTTTTGAGGACATTTTTAATTTTGTATTTAAAAATGATTGGTATATATAAAGACTTTTGATATCTCGGAAAAGCTTTAATCATAATGTGATTAAAAGTTCAATTTTATTTTCGAATTTTAATATAAAATGCGACTTTTGAAAAATATTAAATTTCGAATTCAAAATTTAAAATTAATACATTAATTTTCGGATTCCTACGTAAAGTTAATACTTAAAACATCTAGAGAAAGAAAAATTAGTGAGCAAGCGGCGTTATTGGAGTTAATGTTTGCCACTATATTTTCTCTCTTTAAATACAATAAATATCGGGTAAAAAATTGTTAATAGGAGTCAAAAAAATTAGTCACGATTTTTAATATTGGAGTTAATAATCTTTAATATTGGAGTTAAGGACATTTATAATTGGACAATGTAACCGTTATCAAAAAAACATAGCCATTAATTGTATTTAAAGCAAAAAGCGAATTGTATTAATAGCGTGTCTTTTGTTGTCTCGGTGAGATGAAATACAACACCGCAATCTAATTCATTTCTTGGCCAGTGGATTATAAGTTCGAGAGTAGACCGTCGATTGCCTTTGTTAAATTAGACGATCCAACGGCTACGATTTGAGGCGAAGGTGATGTGTAATTAAAAATGTCTCCGTGGCTTTTTAGATGCTTGCGTGGCTTTTATAGATGCTGCGTGGCTTTTTTTGGTTGGTGACATGGCTTTATTGACAATTGAGGTGTAAACTCTCAATTCTATATAATAAAGATAAAGATATATATATATATACTAGTATAATTAACTTTCGTACAAGACGGGTATACATTTCTTTTGAACTAACATTTTAATTCGTTGATCGGGAATTTAAAAATATTCACTTGTCGCTTTCGTTTGTTTTGTGTGATGCATGTGTTTCTCCATATAATGTCGTTTATTGTATCATTATGTTATATAAAATGTATATTAATTTAAATATATATTAGATATATTTGGATTACATCATTTTTGACTATTATCAACATTGATTTTTGATTAAAATATGTATATTCCACAATCTCAAAAAATTCATGTGGTTGTTGACTAAATACAAAATAATGGAGGATTAGAATTTAAAATACTAACAACTCTAATTTTGGCCGGCAAGACAGTGGGTTATTTATGGGTATGTATACATAGAGTAGGGTTATTTTCATAATTTGTCTCGTAGGTTATACATCAGTTACCTTGCTGGAAACCCTACGGTACAATAAGTGCATTTTCACTTTCCCCTTTCTTCCTCAAATCGTAGCCGACTCCACAAATACCATCTTCAACTATTAGACTGATTTCACGCGTTTCTCAGTCCTAAGCTAAATCGTGGTCATCAATGGCGACACACTATAGGTCTTCGTCCTCAAAGATTGGGCGTCGCGGATCAACCCGGAGCCCTCGTCAATCGGCTGCGGCAGCAACTAACGAAGAGGTACAATTAGCATGCTAAATCTCTTGTATGTGTGATATCATTGTGTGGGACTTGCGAGTATTATGATTTGTTATATCAAATGCTACTGTTTTGATTGAGTACCAAGAGGAAGTGTGTACTTCGATTGTTTCCAATTCTATGTTTCAGTTTTGACAGTTATATGATTCAGTTTGGGAACCACTTGTAATATGATTCAGTTTTCACAATTTTATTAGATCAGGGAAAAATTTTGTTTACATTAGCAATTGGATTGAAGCTGAAAATTCAGTTACTTCTACCGAAATAGGATCTGTTTATGTCTACTGATTTGTACTGTTGGAATTAAAATTCTTACTGTGTTACTGACATGAGTTAGACGAATTTAGCATTTTTGTTACCGACACTGTGAATCAGTTGATATTCAGCGCTGAAATTAGAGGTGTTCGCCAAAAATATACCTGTAAGCATCAAGGAAAACAAAATCCTTAGCGGCTACTCTGACTGCATTACCCGAACTGATTGCGTATGTGGCATGATTGTACTAAATCAGAAATATTAAATTGAAATGTCACGCTTCTAACGTTATTTTGTGCAATATAAAGATTGTAATAGTTTTATTGTTGTGTGGACAAATTGAGATAGTAAAAACATCAAACAATTAACCCAAAAATAAATTCCAAATCATTATAATTGGAAATAGTTCAAAACTAAAATGTGCATCCTCAACCTCATTCATTGTTCAAGATATTGAATCATTCATTGTTTAATATATTGAATCAAATAATTCAAGCAAGATATAGACTTCAAATATTGACTTTGGCATTAGTTTCCCCACTATTGTAAAATCCTTGTCTTTCATCTTTCTTTGGCTTTGTGATGAGATCAAGAGAAAAATTAAAAGCTTACGTGGCAATAACAATGGGCAGAGTCAGTAAAATAAAAATGAATGTAATGGAGTTTAAGCCTAACAAAAAATTACATGTCAAATGAATGTATGCTAAGCCTAACCAATAATTACATGACAAATTTTTTGCCGCAAAGAAGACATTTCAATGTAAATCAAACCAAAAATAAAAAAATAAAAACTTACACTTAGAATCTTCCTACAAACAATTGGAAAATTATGAGGAGAACCATCTCAAAACCAAATTCATAAAATTCAAATATACTCACTACTTAGAAAAAAAAGGGAATACCTAGTGAGTATGGTTGCACAAAACAGGTTGCTCACAAATCAAAACATGAAAAAGAATCAATCACTAAAATCATAGCATCCAATTTGAGAGCTTCCCGTGCAATGCTATCTAGTTTACATGCTTCCACCATCCAAATCTACGACAGTCCAATATTAAGTAAGCAATAAAAATTGTATGCAAGTAAATCATTGGGAGCGACTTCCATTGTCCCAAGAAAGAAAATGATTGGTAAATGAAAACCCGTGCTACCAATCACACATGTATGCAACTACTTAAATGACTTATTAGAGTTGTATACAATATCCTGTTTACTTTCAGTATCACTCATACTTCATTTATGAGGCGCATGTGTTAATGAAAAGAGAACACCTTCATACCACTCAAACTTCCAAATCTGGAGCCTTCATTTCAACGTCTATGCTAACAATATTGAAATATTGGAATGATACTGAGAGGATGTAATCCATTTTATAAAATTATACCATAGACCATTGAAACAATGAGACCTTCACCATTCTACACATAGTCAAGGCATCATCCTCTTCTCTATGAAGCCCAATTAATGTGTGATGGTGATGAGGCATATCTAATCCAAAGAAAGAGGAGTTAAAAACAATACAAATGTTAATTAACAGAAAGTAAATTATAACAAACTCAATAAGTCAGGGAATATGAAACATATAGCTATATCAAGCAAATGAAATATCAACTAAACACAATTATTTTAAGAAAACAAAACCTTGATGCACATGTTGGCAAAACAATATTGAACCATATTGCATCAAAGAACTGATAGAAAGGGTGTTATGGTTGAAATAACTTCACAAAAAATCATAGCAAATTGGAATCATTAAATGCATAACCCCTTCAACAGTGAACCTAATATGTGAGAAACCTTACACCATACCTTTCACTTGGTCTTGAAAGATGACCTTTCTCTTGGTCTTGAAAGATGAAGAACTATCAGCTGTCTTTGTGTTTTGTGATAGCTACACCAGAATCCTCTAAATAGAATTGAAAACATGTTAGAGACATGTGTTGCACCAAGATCTAAAATCTGCAGAATGAGAAAATAAATTAAAACAAAGTTGATAGTGCATAATGGTAAATAAAAGGCCTATTTAAAAAAAACAAAAATTATAAAACCTACTTTTGTGGTTTTGTGTTTTGATGAAAAAACTGTCTTGAAATTAAGAAAAAAACCAACTCAACCCCATTTTACACGAACATGTTTTGGTTTTGAAATTGACTTTCAAAACCAAAAGAAGCACGAGTTAAATAGCAGAAACCAAATAAGCGCTTCGGTGATGAGTTAAAAGGAAGCACGAGTAAATAGCATAAACCAAATAACCCTAATATGATAAGACACATTATCATACTCTACCATAAAAAGATATGTCTTGAATTTTATATGTTGCAATGAGAAGGTGGCTTTGATGAGTTTGTGGTGGTTAAGAACAAATAGGAAGTATTTATTGAAAAATACATTCTTAAAGTTATGTCTCCAGTAATGTAGCTATCACCAAATAGTTTATGTTTCTTGATTTCTTAATCACTATTAGTAGGGTAGGGAACTTCTATGCAAGAGAGATCAAACAAATGACCTGCCTAAGTGATGTAACTGGAAGCTTGATTAATAGCCAAGATTTCCACCACTCGACCAACTTCTTCTGGTTGGCTATATCTTCCTGAATCCAAGTAAAAATACCAAGCTAAGTAGTTGATAATAACATCATCAGTGAATTTCAAGTTTCGTTTAAGTATTTCCTATGTTCACCCATCGGGATTGTCTCCAAAATCTTATTCTCAATGTCTTTTCCTAACTTGGCAGTCATGTCAAATGCAATAAAGCTTAGAGCAACTACATTAACATGGCAAGAAAAAATGGATTTTAGCTAATTCCGACCATCGATTATCAAGAAGAAATGCATAACTTTTAGAAAATTACAGTGATGCCTCGGCTAGAGTATTCCTTTGCAACAACTTATGTAAAGCCAATTATGCTTTTGCAAACACTATAATCGGCTTCTCCAACATTTTCAACCAACCCAATAAGCGATGCAATATTATTGACTATCCTTCCACTGAAAAAACAAATTAGAGAGCTTAGTGACAATAGTCGTTTTTTCTTGCAAATCATGAAATGAGGCAACAAATGGGAAAAAAAAATTTTGTGAAAATTTGAATTAGACTCGGAAAGAATTAATCACATCGGTGATCCATTATTCCAAAATAAAAAATAATTTTTCTAAGGATTCCTAAACAAACTAATTACACAAAATTAAAAAAAAAAGAATCAATTATTCTTCATCATAACCTAAATTGCGGCTGCAAAAAATGAACCATCTCAAATTAAATTAAAAAGTAAAAGAAAAAAATGTGTATAAACACAAACTAATTTTGAACATACTCATTTGTGTGCAAAGAAAAACACCAATGAGTAAAAGATTAATAACATATCTACACCGAGATCATGCACCCAAATAGACTAATGCATACAGATTTATTCATAGGCATTTTATCAAACACTTTAAAGACAACTTTTAAACACAAACATCTCAATCTCATTGTTTTCATATCAGTCCACGGAAGAACATTTTTAGTTTTTACAGACAAATAAACACGAACCATAATTTAACAGCAAAACAATACAAACATTTGCAATTTAGGTTAGCAAAATAAAGGAATGAAGGTAGGCATAAATACAAACTCATGGCTTTCAATTGACTGAACCTTCCATTTAGATGAGAAGGAGGAGGGCAAAAGTGATAACCAACCTTAAATCAAAGGGTGAATTGATTCAGACTGATCGCAGAAGCTATGGAGAGCAGCTTTTGATGAAACGCAAGTTGAAGACCTGAGTATGGTTTCTCTTGCAATACCTTTTTAATGGAGAGTTTCACTTACTGGAATGTGAATGCAACAAATAGACTCAAAGAGAAAAAATAATAACTATAAAGATTTACTATTTAATCTTAATTTCTGGTACTAAGAAACTTTTTGTGATTCTGTCAAAACAGAAACTATTTGTGTCTGTCAACAAAGAGAAACTATTTGTGATGCTTGTTAGTCCTATGAATACTTCAACAGAAAATGCATGGATCATTAAAGGAATCAAGAATTGATACAGAACAGGTAAATGAATAGTCACAGACTCACAGTCTCACAGAGAGACTGCATAATCCCTTAAACCAAAGACTTCAAGAATTGATACTTACCAGGCAGCAATCGGTAAGCATCCACCAACTTATATAGCTAATTTGATGATCAACCACAATGGTCTCTTAGAGAATCAATAGTCTTCTCAAACTTATGTGAAAGCTCGGCTATAGATGTTTTGCATGCTGGAATTTTTCAATGAAAATTACTATATATCTCACAAATATGATTATATGAATGCAGTAATCGTGTGTATATGTAGACTCAAATTCCGTATCATGGGATATATGGCAGCTAAGTACAAATATGTTGAATAATGAGCAGGCAATAAACTACACCTACCAAGGAAATTCTATTGTCCATCCTTTGAAGTAGATTAGAAAATGAAGCAGTAGGTAAATCAGCGATAACAACTAATGCTTAGTAATAGTACAAATTTTTGATCCAGATATGAGACGTATATGCTACGTGACTGACTTTTAGATTGCTCCTTTCATGTATAGTTTATCCATTTCATGTATGACATTCAATCCTAAATTCTACAAAAGCATTTGTTGCTATTTCATACAAACAGTTAGTACAAAATAGTGATGTTGTAGTAAAAGTACTTTGGTCTTTGGAGCTTACCACGAGATGCGGTAGCCTGGCATCTGCCATGAACTCTTCATAAGAAGCCTGAAAAAAAATGAACGATTAGACACCTTATCATGTTTTTGAAATGATTGTGAAGGAAGAATTATCTTCACTGTAATCAGCTGGTAATTGTTTGAATTCATAAAAGAAAAATAAATGCTATTAAAATTCTTAAAATGCAATGATTTTGTATTAATTACATTCAATGCCATTTCGCTGCCAGTTTTTTGTGTGCGCGTTCACCCAAATCAGGCCATTTTTTTTATTATCATAATGGCCTGATTATTTTCCCATTTAATGTCCATTAACAACACTGTTTTTTGGTTTTTTTAACTAATCATCCAAAATTTTATGGATTATTAGCCGTTGATAGATTGTTGACTCCTTTGGGTAAACAGCAGCCGTTAGATTACATGCTAAAATGCTTGCGTGGCTTTTTCTGCTGCTAATTGCGTGGCTTTTTGTCATGACAGTGTGGCTTTATTGTGTTGTGACATGACTTTTTTGAAAAACTCTTATTTAAATATAATAAAGATATATATATATATATATATATATATGAGTCAAGAAATTTACATTGACACTAGGTGTCAAATTTAGTGACTTACACCAACTAATAACTTTGTGTATACAGTGAAATTTATCAATCTGACCGTTGAATAACATTGTTTTATGATTGTGATGATGTATATCAAATTTCATAAAATGTGGATACTCATAGGTGTGCTATCTAACAACTCACTTTTACTTATCTTTTAAACAACATATTAGCCATCAAAATAAAGTAGTGTGATGAAGTATCAAATGATTTTTTTTTGACAAAAAGTATCAAATGATTTTTGATTTGTATGAAATTTGATATATATGATCTTAAAGATAGTATAATGTTATTCAACGGTCGGATTGATAAATTTTATTATATACACAAAGTTATTAATAGGTGTAAGTCGCTAAGTTTGACACCTAGTGTCAATATATCCGACTCTCTCTGTATGTGTGTGTGTGTGTGTATATATATATATATATATATATATATATATATATATATATATATATATATATATATATATATATATATATATTATAGAAGTACAGAACTTTGTAAAAATGTCTCACAGCATACAACATAAAACTGAAAAAGGACAAAAAATACGTAGGTATCTACTTTGAAATACACAAAAAGACCTCCACCCACAACTCATAATACAGACAGGGACCTACTCCAGTTTTTCTAGGAACCATCTCCAAGACGTACGAAACTTTAATCCTCTCTAGTGCACGAAAACCATCTGCGAGCGTGCTTGAAAAGATAGAGTTACTCTGCTCCTCCCAAACCTATATAATCACATGCCAGATCAAAGCCAACTGCTGCTTGCACTTGGCCCCGTAGCCAAACAAACAGAATAGAAGAAAGAATTGTGAGAGATCCCTAGGTACAACACAAACCCACCCCACCCATTTTGCAGTTGCGTACCAGATCAACAGGGAAATTGGCAGGTGAGGAACAAGTGTATAGAAGACTCCTAATAATCAGAACAAAGGACACACATGGTAGCACTAACATCATTAATAACTCTCCTCCGAAACAAATTCTTCCTGGACGGGATCCTATCTAAAATCAGTTGCCAGGAGAAATAAATAGCCTTTGAGGGCGCCAAGCTCTTCTATAGTGGACGAAACACCAACTGGTTGTCCGAAAGGTCAGATAACCTGTTTGGGTTCGCAGAAAGTAAGGCATACGCTAATCTAACTGAATAAACTTCATCAGATTGTCTCCTTCAAAACCACCCATCAGGCTCTGAAGAAAGCATGAGATGAGGTAGATTTAGTAAGAGTTCCTCCAAAAGACCTCCCTCCCAAACAAAAAAGTTTCTCCTCCAAGT
The DNA here is from genome assembly GCA_020916435.1 of Oxytropis ochrocephala. Classification (NCBI taxonomy): domain Eukaryota; kingdom Viridiplantae; phylum Streptophyta; class Magnoliopsida; order Fabales; family Fabaceae; genus Oxytropis; species Oxytropis ochrocephala. The sequence goes on along the minus strand of CM037090.1, from coordinate 56,742,676 downwards.
CAGATCCCATACAACTAACCCACCTACCCACCTCACAACTTGCCCTACATTGTGTTCCTTCTGGTTAGAAACTAAGAAGAGCCTTGGGAAGAAATAGAAAGGGGATGTGTCCCCACCCACATGTCATGCTAGAAGGAAGTGGAGTTCCCATTACCCACCTTCCGAACCAGTGAATCTTGAAATCAATCATCTCGACCGTCTCCTGAAACCCCTAGTATGTATATATCTCGCAACCCTAAGAAACTTTAGTCGAAGCCCCACATTGCCTAATCTCGTCGCTCCCCCATGAACGGACACCATACTTCACCCGGAGAACTTCCTTCCAAAAGGAGGTTGTACTGCCCAAAAGCCTCCATCTCCATTTGCCTAACAAACTTAAGTTAAAAAGATTAAGGTTCTTGACCCGTAGGCCACCTTCACTTTCGTGCTTACACACCTCTGTCCACTTCACTTTCGTGCGTACACACATCTGTCCACTTCACGCAAGCAATCTCCCTCCCCCCTTTGCCCCCCCCCCCCCACCCACCACACAAAGGAACTCCCTTTGGATGCGTGCAACTGACTTGCACACTTAATTTGACATTTTCATAGAAGATAGGAATGTTACTTTAGATGTAACTAATTAAAATGATCCCGCCTACAAGAGTGAGTGGTACACCAATGAGAGAGTTAATTGATTTTTCATCCTAGAAGTCGCCAATTAAATAATATTAGAATCTGAGTTTAATATTATCCAAGTATATAATTATTAAATATTCAAATGAGTAATTGTATAAGATAATCGACTCTAATATTATCCAATAAAATTTAAATCATTAAATAATCAATAATAATTATTTAAGCGATAAAACAAAAAGAACTAGAATAATAGATTGATATATAACCAAAAGAATAATAAATTGATAATTAAAATAATAAAAGTAAAAAAGGGCATAATGATTCAATAAAAAAACCCCTTTTGATAAGTTATAGAAAATCAAACGTAATAAATTAAGATTTAATAATTACCTAAAAATTGATTAAGTTGTCGATTATTCATTATACTGCGCATCAATAACATTATAATTTTTTTAAAAAAATAAAAGTAACACTATAATTTAAAATTAAAATTAAAAATCTTTAAAAAAAATTAAATTATAAAATACAAATTAAATTAGAAAATAAAAATTAAATTTGAACTAAAATTGTAGGGTCCTCAAATTGAGGACCACTCCAAAAATAAGCGTATGCCGTTTAAAGTGACAAACACACGGTATTCTTTAGTAAAAGGCGAAAGAATAATTCGCTTTGTGTTTATCGCACGGCTCCGTGGTTTTATCCAGTGGTGCTCCTTCCTTTTATATTAACAATATCTTTCTACCTCTTTGTATCTAACCGGTGTGGGCTTTTTTGAATAGTAACACTTCCTTTCTTTGCATTCCAACACTCTAGCCTTTGTTCTATACTATCGAATCAGGATTGATATTCAGTGTTATTGCCATCTTCTTCTAGATGTTGGTGGGAAATTTTCTAGATTAAGGCCTGTATGGTTCAAAATGGAATGGAATAAAGAAAATTTCATTTCCATTCCTTAATTTATGTTAGACACTGAAATGAAGGCCTCTTTACGCAATTAAGTGGTCATATCATATGATTTCTCTCTGAAATACTAAACATTATAGAAACAAAATGAACTCAAAGGATCTCAAATATACTTGATATGTATTTGGTTCGACTTCATAACGATTCAACATGACAACATTGCAAACCTAATTCCTTCATCATTTAACCATCATCTAAGTACAAGTTTCAAATAGAAAACTGTTAGATAGTTGTTAATTCTGTTTTGTAATAAGGTATCCTGTTATAGTTGGTTAAGTCAGTTAGCTATTGGTGTTTGTATAAAAATTTGATTGAACAATAATGTAAGCGGTAGTCCATATACGATGTACAAAAGGAAGAAGTTGGATGATAAAAAAGTATGAAGTGTGTCTTCTTAGGTGTTAGTGAGGAATCTAAAGGCCTTAGCTTCTATGAACCTAATGCCAAGAAGATCACCATCAGCATAGATGTATTCTTCTCAGAATCTAAAGCATGGAATTGTGGAAATACAAGTGGAGAAAGTGAGAATGTTGTGATTGAGTACATTGATGATGAGGAGGAAGAAACATTAAATGTGACTGTTGAAGTCATTGATACTGCAGAACAAGACAAGGATGGGGAAATCTTTGCGAGAGACAAAACCACAGAGCAACACAAAAGCAATGATATCTGTGGCAAATCAACGAAGGATCAGGCATGCTCTTGCTTGGCTAGATGACTATTATACTAATGAAGATGTAGAAATGTTGAGCCTTTCCATCTTTACACGAGCAGAAGATCTTCTCACTTATGAAGAACCGTCAAACACGAGGTGTGGAAGCAAGCAATGCACACTGAGATTAAGTCTATTGAAAGGAATGTCACGTGGGAATAGACTATAATGAGTTCTCTCCTCCCGTAGCTAGATGGGACACTATTAGAAGAATTCTATCATTGGCACTGTCTTTAAATATGATGTGAATATTGTTGAGCAACCCCTAGGCTATGTAAAGAAGGGAGAAAAAACACATGGTGTATAGGTTGAAAAAGGCATTGTATCGCTTGAAACAAGCTCCACGGCCTTGGTATAGCAAGACAACATCCTACTTTTTCAACGAAGGATTTGAGAAGTATCATTATGAGCACACTTTGTTTTTGGAGAATGGAGAGAAGGGCAACATTTTGATAGTTAGCCTCTATGTGGATGATTTGATTTACATAGGTAATTACAACAAGTTTTTTTTTGAAGAATTCAAGCAATCTATGCAAAGGGAGTTTGATATGACGGACTTGGGAAATATGAGATTCTTCCTAGGTATTGAAGTTAAACAGAATGTCCAAGGAGTTTTCATATGTCAAAGGAAGTATGCTAAAGAGATTCTAGCAAGGTTTGACATGGAAAACAACAGTACTATGAGCAGCCTTATTGTGCTAGGGGACAACTATCCAAGCATGAAGAAAGAAATCTAGTGGGTGGCACTAAATACAAGCAAATTGTTGGTAGCCTTATGTACCTAATAGCTACAAGACCAGACCTCATGTTTCTGATGAAGTCTCATCAGTAGATTCCCCCACTAAGAAGCACCTAATTGCAGCCAAACACAAATACTTAGATACCGGGCATTGTGGACCTAGGAATCTTTGTACAAATGAAATCAAAGGGAGGAATTAATAGCCTACTTCGAAAATGATTATGTTGGGGATGTAGATGACAGGAAGAGTACATCAGGATATGTTTTTATGATGGGATTAAGTGCTATTTCGTGGTCTTACAGAGAGCAACCAGTAGTGATGTTATCCACGATAGAAGCAAAGTGTGTCTCAACTGCATATTGTGCTTGTCAGGTCATATGGTTAAGGAGAATTCTGTAAGTGTCTGGTCATGAGAAAAAGGACTGTATCACACGTCTTTGTAGCTCAATAAACAAATTGTCCAAGAATCCTGTGATGCATGGGCACAACAAACACATTGATGTAAGGTTTCATTTTCTAAGAGATCTCAGTAGAGATGGGTTGTAGAACTAACACATTTCCCAACTCGTCAGCAATTTTCTTACATGTTGACTTAACCCGTGAAGTTAGACCTTCTTTAACTTGAAGGAGAAATTGGGAATGATTTTGCAGTAAGAGATAAGCTAATTGTAGTTAGACAATTGAACTTTCTGTTATAATTGGTTAAGTCAATTAGCTAGGATAATTGTTAGTTACTTACTAGCCTAGCTATTTGTGTTTGTATAAATGATTTGATTGATGTGTTTTTATTGTCATTTTTATTGATGGTTTTAGGTCAGTTTTTTGCCTAGAATCACCCTTCTGTATCGTTTTTGTCTTTTTATCTAAATAAGTGGTTATCACATAATTCTAGTTTCTATTTCGTTTTTTTCCTAGATTTCATCGACTGTTGGGTGCGGTGCTAATGTTGTTTGTTGTCTTCGTGCGAAGTTTTTGATTTCCCGTCTTGTTGCGGTGTTCGTTTGATTCAGATCAACAGATCTACTTCAACCTATTGCAAATTCAACCACTGACAAGAGCCTCAAAGTTACAAATCCAGATGCATAGTACTCTATTTTGTCACATTTGTAGGCATTTTGTCGTTTTATGCTATTAGCTTTGGTGTTTGACTTTGTTCACAGATCCATCCTTTATACTTTTAGCATTTCTAAGTTTGTATTATTATCGATGTAATCTATCAATTTGAATGAATGAATATATTTTTTAGTAAAAAAAAATGATTTGATTGAGCAATAACAGAAAAGTAGTTCAACGTGACAAGTTGCACTTAACAATGCGTTGGACTAATTCACTTAATTTCCATTATTATTAGGCTAAACAGTACATTTGGTCCCTGCAAATGTCAAGAAAATCCACTTTAGTCCTTGCAATTTCAAAACTTTTAAAATAGTCCTTGCAATTACTAAACGTTAATCGTTTAGTCCTCTTTCATTAGTTTTGTCTTAACAGAGTTATGTTTTGATGATGTGGCAGCCAGTAAGGATGCCAACATGGAAGACACGTGTTATGATTGGTGACACATGTATTCTCTCTCTCACTTTCTCTCTCTCACTTTCACTCTCTCACTTTCTCTCACTCTCTCACGTTCTCTCACTCATCTCCAGATCTCACTGTTCTTCTTCTTCTTTCTTCTTCTTCTTCTTCCATCTTCTCTCTTCTTCCATCTTCTCTCTTGTTTTTCAATCTTCTCCCTTACTGTTGGCTCATCTTAAGAATCATTGCACTTCCTCATTAGTGAAGTTCAGAAGAAGCTCCACCACAACAACAAAACCAAACCCATTTTCTATTCTAGTGATTTGGGTATCTAAATCTTTAAAAGTTTCTGTTTCACACTTCATTTCTCACAAGGGTTTTGCTTGAAAACGATTCAGTATCATGGTATGGTGATTAATGCTTCATCTTGTTTTATTGAAGAAGGAATGGAGGGTTTGAGTTTAGTTGAGAAGGAGGGAGTTGTTGAAGTAAATGAAGGGGGTGTTAATGGTAGTAAAAATGAAAGCTTTATTGATTTGAAGTTGATTGAAGAAAAGGGTGAGTTCTGAGTTTTTATACTGGGAAAATGAGAAAGAGGAATTAGGGATTTGGTGTCAGGATGGTGATGGTGTATTGAAGAAGATGATGTTTTTTGATACAGTAGAAGATGAAGATGAATTTGAGAGAAATGTTTTTGTTTTTTTCATTTTTGTTTTAGTTTCAGTAGCTTATGTGGCATTAAAATATTGACATGGAAATAAAACTTATTTTCCAACTCATTAAAATATGACACACAAGCATTGTCACGTCAGCAACGTTAGTGGAAGTTAACAGCAGGGACTAAACGATTAACGTTTAGTAATTGCAAGGACTATTTTAAAAGTTTTGAAATTGCAGGGACTAAAGTGAATTTTCTTGACATTTGCAGGGACCAAATGTACTGTTTAGCCTTATTATTACTAGCGGGGTGTGTTGGTGTATTGGTGTGTGGTTATGTTTATTAGAAAATTTTACTTACACTAAGGATATTTTGGTCAGAAAAATCTGAATCTGACACCAAAAGTGGCCGTTTTTTTGGAATCCCCTTTATATATAAGTATAGATATAGATATAGATTATTATTATATTAATTATTATTATTATTATTATTATTATTATTTGATGTATTCTTCTCCATATGCACCATGTAACTGGTAATTTTGACTGTTGAGTAATGTTGGTTTTCTATAATTTAAAATCTCAAAATGTACTCTGTTTCATCTAGTTAGGAGTTACCAATAGTGATCTAAATACTTTTACTTTGTTATCTTTGGAAGGTTAATAAGGTTTTCAATTATTATCTAGAGAATTTTATTTTATTTTTGTGAAGTTCACAAGAGAAGATCAATTGGTATAATTTACAGGAGCTATTAACTAATTGATTTATAGATCAACATATATAAGCAAAGAGGATTGGTGAACTATGTTTTTTTTTTGGTCAATCATTGGTGAACTATGTTAACTTCTATAAATAATTACTTTTTCTTTTGGACTCTTTTGTTTTTGTCCAATTTTAATTACCTATATGTTCCAAATTTGTTTACAACCCCAATCATACGATCCAAAACATGCCAACAAGGGTTGGTATCAAAGTCTTACGTTCGAGTCTCGAGTGTTGCAAAAAATTTATTAGTAGAAAAAAACCACACAGACCGGTAATACTAGGGACACATATAGTCGATCAAGTTTTTCAGCGTAAATTAATTATCGACAAAGTCGGTGCATATATACTGTACACCAATAACACATTAAAAAAAGGCTTAAATACTACTTTTGCCCCTGTAAGTATAAGGAAATCCATTAGGGCCCCTGTAAAATAAAAAACTTTAAAAGAACCATTGCAATTACGTAACGTCTCTAAATGGGCCCCTACTGTTACTTTAATCTAACACTGTTAATTTAATCTGACGTGGATGTAATTACGTGGCTTATATCATCTTCTTTATTCATCATCTTCTTCATTCATCTTCTTCTTCATTCAGATCTGAAACACCCAGGTTCTTCCATCTTCTTCTTCCTTCTTCTCTGTTCGTTCACTCCAATGGCAAGAAGAATGCTTCTTCGCATGCTGCATCAAGGCAAGGCTTGCTCCCTTTATGTGAATCAAGTTTTGTAGTATTTTGGCAATTGTTCAGTTTTGTAATTCAGTTTCTATTAAAATATCTTGATGCTATTAAAATACTCTTGCTAGTAATGGATACTAATTTGCTAGTTCAATGAAAGTAGTATTTTGGCAATTGTTCAGTTTAGTAATTCAGTTTCTGGTCTTAAGAAATTCAGGTACATTTATGTGTCTTGATTGTGCAGTTTCTGGTCTTATGATTGTGCAGGTGCTGTTAAAAATTCTGGTCTTATATCAATTTTGGTCTTATGTATCTTGATGCTATTAAAATTCTGCAGCAGTTTTACATAGTATATGTGTGAACAAATCTGCAGCAGCAATGTAAATCTGCGGCACTTTTATATCTGCAGCATTTTCTCAAGCATTTGACAGCATTTTATGCAGCATTTCCATTTGACAGCATTTCCATTTGACAGCAATTGACAGCATCTTATGCACCATTTGACAGCATTTTTTGGTGTGACAACATTTCCTCAATTCATTAATATTGCATAAAACCAATATACAAAACTTGATTCATGCGCATAAAGGGAGCAAGTCTTGCCTTGATGCAGCATTCGAAGAAGCACTGCTTCTTGCCATTGGAGTGAACGAGCAGAGAAGAAGGAAGAAGAAGATGGAAGAACCTGGGTGTTTCAGTTCTGAATGAAGAAGAAGATGATATATGAATGAAGAAGATGATATAAGCCACATAATTACATCCACGTCAGATTAAATTAAAAACAGTGTTAGATTAAAGTAACAGCAGAGGCCCATTTAGAGACTTTACGTAATTGCAAGGGTTCTTTTAAAGTTTTTTATTTTACAGGGGCCCTAATGGATTTTCCTTATATTTGCAGGGGCAAAAGTAGTATTTAAGCCTTAAAAAAAATACTATCCGAAATTTGACTGAGAAAATAAGATGGCTAGTGCCAAATTAAGGGAACAATAAATTAAAAACCACATAGTTCCATAACAATACATCAAAAACATATTTCTATTAATGATCTTATTCATTTGTTCTCAAGAATGAACATAGGAAATGTAGGATCCAAATCCAACCAACAATAAATTAACATTGACCTTTTATTTTCTTAAGACAAGACCAAAGAAACATACATAAATATTTTTACTTTTACATCATCTCAATTTGGCCACCTCGTTTGTTCTTTGTAGCCACAGCTTCAATTTCTTCATATTAAGAACTTCCATATTTAGAACATGAATTTTCATGTTTATCACCTTGACCCCAAATAGCATAAGCTTCTTCACCATGAGCAGCTTCATCACCAATTTCCATATCCTCTTCCGACATTCTCAACGGAACGAAAAGTCGAATAAAGAGACATATCAAACTCGTGCTTAAAACATTAACAAAAATAACAAACAAAATTCCAAGTAATTGGATTCCAATTTGTCTTAAACCAGTGTTTGTCATGTTCTTTTGTATCCCATAAAATAAACCAACATATTTATTGTAAACTCCATAGAATAAGTAGTTCAATTTTGGCTCAGCAAATAGACCAGTGAGAATTCCTCCAAGACTTCCTGCAATGGCATGTGTGTGTAACACTGCCATTGTGTCATCAACTTTTTGTAGTAATTTTGATCTTTTGTGAATTACCATCATAGTGAAACCTGGAATTGAGCCAGAGAATACTCCCATTATAATAAGTGCTGCCCATCCTTGCACAACATGAATAAGATAAATAGGAAGCATTAATTATGACAATATTGAGTATAGAGATTTCTTGGCTACACTTACTTTTAGAATTATATATGTACACTTAGCAATTTGTAGCTAATGTTTAGCTATGCATCTCATTTAATAAAAATATAGAATTTAAATGGCATGAAGTGTCAATGTATGATAGTTTTACACTTACATTTAATGTGATTTCCCTATTTTGTAGTTAATTTTAAGATGGATTTAATTTATATGCATCGTCGGTGTGTATGATTTTTTACAATCTCAGCTAATCATGAAATGACACGTCATAAAAAATATTTGACTTTATCTCAACTACTTAAAAAGTCACTCATACTAAGATTTTCAATTAGTTGCTAGTGTAAAAAAGTTTACAACGACAGTGTGTATACCAGTTAAACTCTTTTAAAATATAGTCACAAGAGTCGACTCACCTGGCAAAACCTAAAACTGGTTTACACTAACGATACGTGTCCTTTACACTCTAAAATATAACAAAAATAAGTTGTTATATTCATTCTTTCATTCATATTTCTATCTTTTTGTGGAGAAAAAATTCATATACAAACTATTGAGATAATTGGGCCAATATTTACTACTCTCTCTAGTCATATACATAACAGAAAAATGCAATTTTATATTTATTGAATAGTTGATGCATCCGACCGAATTCATAAGCTATTCAATGAACATACAATTGCATTTTTTCTTATTTATATATATATATATATATATATATATATATATATATATATATATATATATATATATATATATATATATATGACCGGATGGACTAGTTAAAAGGAAGAACTTTCATATTGAATTTTTCAATCTAAAAAAGTAGGAACTTTTGTAAAAGTTCTTGCAATATTATATTCTTCACTGCAATATCAAATTTGTTACTTTTAGTCATTGTTCTTTTGTTTTAATCTCTGTAATATTGTTTATGTTTGGTTTTAGTCCCCTACAATTAAAAACAATTTTGATTTTAGTCCCTGAAATATGGATTAAATGAGGACTAATTCCAAAATTAGATATTTATTATAGGGACGATAAATAAATAAAAAAGTTTTACAGGGACTAAAAACAAAATTTAGTAAATTACATGGATGAAATATAGAAAAATAATATTTTTCAGGGAAGAAAAATATAATTAAGCTTAAAAACTTTCATTTTAGAAGAGTCTATTTTCTTTCAAAAGCAATTATACCCTTGAATGTTTTCTTATATAAAAATTCTCCTATGGTAAAATGTATCTAAGTGACAAAGCAAAATAACCATAAAAAAGGGCAAAAGCCGATAGAAACTGCACACTAAAAACATGAGAGAAAAAAATAACCACAAAAAATGTTCTTACTTACCCAATAAGCAGCTGTGAATCCAGCAACCCCAGAAGACAAATGAATAACATATCCACCAGAATAATCTATAATCCCCATTTTAGCCAAAAAAATCATTAGGACTCCAAATACTAAAAGCAGTAAAAGTATAAGAAAAAGTGAGCCATAAAGGCACAAACAACATCCAAGCATAGAAATTCATTCTCCCTAACAAAGCATCAGCTATTAAAATCAAAGTAATAGCAGCAAATACACACTGAAAATTTACCATAGTAGCATTAGGAAAAGCTCCTGAAAAAGATAACCTTGATCAAGTGCAAGATCAGGTTTACCCCAAAAAGGAAAAAGTTTGTCACCAAATGACATTCTATAACCCCAAATAACCCAACAAAAAAACACACATGCAAATGCATATAGTGACATAAATGCTGAATTCACTGCCCATTAATTTCTTTTTAACTGCTCCACCATATAATATTATAAGCCCTGGAACACTTTGTAACCCTACTAGGGTTGCAGCTATTAGTTGCCATGCATTATCAGCTTTGTTCATCCATTCAGGACTTGCATCTGATGGTAAGAGATTTGAAGGAAATGAAACACTAGCCATTTTTATCTCTCTCTCTCTCTCTCTCTTTTAGAATGAATGAGTGTTTGAAGAAGAGTTGTGGTTATGAAGATGCTGGTTGAAGGAACTTCATATATATTTGATGGATTGGACAATGTTTTGATTCTCACGATAAGCTGTAAATGTTGTTCTACTTTGTCATAGGCTATGTCGCTTATAATATTATTGATTATAAATTAGGCGGGTATTACAAGAAACTAGACACCAAGGTTATTTGTGTTTTTAGTAGCTGTAAACCAATCACAAGAAGGTTTATTTTAGCTAGTTATTATCATCTAGCATAGATTTAACTTATAGTGCCCATGTTGATTCTAATCATCACATAAGAATCTATCCTAGGGTTATTTTATTAATTAAGCTCATTTCTTGCCTTAGTAACTATATACCCCACAACTCGGTGCTCCCCGTTCCAATTTCTGTAGTGGACGTGAAATTTGCTCTTAAGCACGAGCGGAGATAAGTCCTTCATCGAAAGAGTTTAAACACTCTGTCAGCAATGGTATGAACCGAAAATAACTATATACACCCAATATTTTTTTTAAATAATGACGTATGTCCTATTCTTTTTTGTTATCCTATATTCTTATTCTTTAAATTTGATATCTCCTATCGGAGGTCATACCTTAAAAAAATGGCTCATTCTTATTATACTCCCCTCCTACTCCCACACACCCCCTAATTTTCAAAAATCTCCAAAATACCCCTACCCACACTCTGCTTACATGTTCAGTGCATTTTTTTTGTCCCATATCGCACTAATAGTTTTATAAAAATTTATTTTCCAGTCATTCTGAAAATCAATATCTTAGGTTCACCAAACCCGAGTTCTAATCTTGCGCTTTGTTTTTTGCGCTTGTTGACTTCAATGATGGGATTCCAACAGAGATTAGGATACGCAAAGTTATAACATTTATTGAGTTGAAGAAAAAAAAAGTTAACCATCTTAGCTTTCATGATATGAGGAGGATTGTTCTTATTGATTATCACTTTCCTGTGTTTAGTTCAAATGGAATGCTTCAATTTGATAGCTATTACCTAGAAGGTGGTGATTTTTTTTTTAGATAAGCGAAGGCGGTCATGAGATCGAAACGATGATCTCCATCTTCACTCAATATGTGAGACCCAAGGACTAATTGAGTTAGAGGTGATGCTAGTCTCATCTACGAAGAACTATTTACGAAGTCATGGAGCTCTTGGATGAGCCAGCATCATTAACCACTAGCCTAACTCAACCATGATACATGAATGACTTCCATGTAAATTTGACCTAATAATGAGCTTTTTACAAAAAAAAAAAAAAAAAAGAGAGAGAGAAGGCAGATTTAGAATTCTTAAATGAGTTAAGTAATTTTTGGTAAATATATTTACGGATAAAGCTAAGATCAAAAAGAAAAAAAGAGCTTTGGGGTGTTTACTACTAAAATTTGGAGGTGCACTTAACAAAGACCCTTGTATTCACTTGTGGCAGGATCATGACATAATACAAGTTGTAATTCCTAATAATACACCATATTGTATATAGTCCACCTTAATGAGTCGTCTTGATATAATAAAGTTATGATATTGTTGGTGAGCAACTTTAACCTACCTCTCTCCTCTTCTCTCTACACAAAATTGCTGATTGCCACGTTAGGCCCCAAAATTAATCAAAATTACACTAAAAATACAAATAGATTTTACAATTTCATACTACCAACTACCCAATGACAGCACTTGGAAGGTATACACCAAAAATCTTCACTGTCTTCTGAAATAGTCATCATCAGCAAAAGTGGTCTTCCTCCTTAAATAATAAGAAATTGAATTATCAGAAAATGGAAACAGAGATGATACTAAGTTGCAGAAGTAAATAACTATTCAAAATGTTGATCATAATTCTTCAAGCAGATGACTAAATCACACACGAAAGAGCTTCATTTTGTGTAACATATGCAAAGTTTATCAAGATTGAAAAACAAAAACATTTGACAGATTTATGATCACAGTATGGATAAACTGGTGTAGTAACTATGTGATGAAGATCGTGAAGAATGTATAGCAGCCACTGGATCTCACATGGCCCAGTACTCTGTTTCAGATGAGGATCTAGAACTATTTGTTGCTTCTTAGACTTCCACATCAGGCCCCAAGAAAGATGAAAAAATCTATGATGAAAGTGTTGTCAAATATCGGCCATGGCGGATTTCTTGACAACCACCATGGCCAATTTGTGAATGATGGCGGTTTATGGCAGCCTAAAATGGCGGATTTTTGGCTCTCCGCCATAAACCGCTATCCGCCATTGATAACACTGGATGAAACTTCTAGAACCTAGACGGGGTCACTTAAGGATTAATCTCAAATCATGAATTAGAAAATAATAATACTTTACAAATTGATTAAGTTTGTAAACATCATCATGGCGTGACTATATTGAACTGCTTACAATTTGACTAAGTTTGTGAACAGCATAGGAAGAACAGGATTGGTATTAGTCAAGTAAATTAATCTGCCAATCATTCTTATATATGCTTTCTCAGGTCATTGAAGGGTATGCCATCATCTTCATTGAGGCTCAACTTTTGGTGGCATTGGTGTTGTAGCGGGTGTGCAGGCTAAAAAGATCGACATCTTATAACAATTCACTTGAATCTGAATATTTATCTTACTAATAACCAGGTTTGTAGACATTTATATACATGCGGCTCAAATGTTATATTGTGTGACCAAAGAAGAGGAGGTAACCTTGCTCTACATACCAACTTGAATATGAGTATTTCTCACTTGCTAATAACAAGGTTTGAAGTTCAAACTAGCAAACTTCAAGTTTTACTTAGATCAAATAGCACGTACTGAAAAATTAAATATAACAGACATGCTCCTATATGGACTTCAGAAGAAGAAAAAAAACTGCTCCAAACATACTATTATCTTGAACCAGATAGCGCCTCGTGTAGATTGTAGAGCAATATGAATTCAGATGATACAAATCGGAACATTAGAAGAGTATAAAAGAGTATGGGTCAACCATAGTAGCATAAAACAAAATCGTGAAAATTAATTAACTATGACTTTAGTTGAAGTTAGCTACTGTATCAAAAAAAAATTAAAAGTTTTCTCATTCATAAATAGATAAATGCTTATAAGGATTTTTTTGGCAAGTAAAAATCTATAAAATTGTGTATTTGAGAAGCTCCCATGAGCTAGAAACGTAAGAGATTCCTGACAAGAAAATAAATAATTGTAGAAAAATTAATACCTGTGCGCCTTCAGCAGTACTCGGTAAATTGGTTGTCAGTACCTCCAAGCACCATGACTTCTTCCCCAACCCACTCTACCACCATGGTCACCTCCATACCTTCCACCATAGTGATAACCTCTACCACCATTTATACGATGATTATCTCCCCAACTTACTGTACCACCATGGTCCCCTGCATCCCTTTCACCGTAGTGATAACCACCACCACCACCTCTACCACTACCTATACCCTGACTATGTCCCCAACCCCCTCTACCACCATGGTCACCTCCATCTCTGCCACCAAAGTGATAGCTACCACTACCTCTGCAACCACCTATGCCCTGATCATCGTGTCCCGGCTTTGGCCTTGCTTTTTGAACCGACAACCGAAAACCTCGAAGCTCAGTTTGATCAAGTTGAAGAGCTTTCTTATAGCTATCAAAATCTTTGAAGTCCAAATGAGCAAACCTGTAAATTTTGCGACTTGAGATTGCAATACAATACACATTCATGAATCATCGTTTACACATGCTGATATATTTTGAGGCTCATTTGGAGAAACTGAACCAGGTCACTAGTAATAAATTGTAACTTGTAAGTAAGCTTTCAAAACTTATTCTCAAAACAAAGTTCATTAAAGATGGCTTTTAGATATTTGTATTCTATGAAAAAATTAAATGTAGCAATATAAAATAATATTTTTAAACATGAAAATAATACAGTCAAGCAGGCATGCATAAATGAAAGCGCAATCAAGTTAAAAGAGAAAAAGAAAATGGTTCTGAAACTGAAATACTGAGTTAAGATATCCAAACCGTGCTGAATAACCGAAATTATGTTATGTTACGGGATTTGAATATTTTCAGTCAGTTGAAGTTTAATAGATCATCTGAGCAGTTCACAATTTACAAAACATGAAGGATTCTTTTTTGTTGCATTTGACATTATCACAAGAGAAAGATCTATGTGGAAAATTTACAGGAATAATCTTTGCAAGAGTTGGATTCAAAAAATCAAATTGCAGACAAGCTTGTTGACATAGTGTAATCCTGAAAATAGTTTGATTAGCCCATCCAATGTAAAGTGAGATGGATATGAGAAGGGTAGTTGGTAAATGACAGTATTAGGAAGTTAGTTTACAAGTTAGTTAAATTAGTTTTCAATTGTAACTACTTTTCTTAGTTAGTTAGTTAGTTGGATTTTGGTATTTACTTTCACTAGAAGGTGCACTATATATAGTGATCACCTCTTCATATTGTACTAAGATTTTGCTTCACCATTCATTTGAATGAAATTTATATTCAATTCACAGATAGAGTTTAACTCTTAATATGGTATCAGGAGCGATTATGTAGCTTCTGCGTTCATCTCTCATCGGTGATTCCTCCATTGTCTTCTCGCAAATTTCTTCTTTTACTTTGCGATTCATGAACAATAGTGGTCATCGTGGTATCAAAAGAAATTTATTGGTTTTTTCTTCCATTTGTTCTTTGAGATTCTCCGCGTTCATCATTCTTCCTTTGTTCTTTGACCTGCTTGAATTGATTTCTTGAATCCACATTTTTGTATGGGGTTTTTTGAAGACGGTTCAATGTTCTTTTGTCGACATGTGGTTTCTTGCAAGTTTTCAATTGCCATCAACATAGTAGCACTGATTTTTGGCCTTGTAGAATGAGATTTCAATTTCCTAAGTTTCTTAAAGTGTCTACAATGGTTGCTGAATGAACTTCATATTCATGTGGCTTGTGTATTTGAATTTTTGGTTGACCGATAGTTCAAGATGAATGAAAGCTTTAATTTAGCATCTCATCTCCAAGTTGGAAGATCTTGACATCTCTCTTCCAACTTGAGGGGGAGTATTAGGAAGTTAGTTTACAAGTTAGTTAAATTAGTTTTCAATTGTAACTACTTTTCTTAGTTAGTTAGTTAGTTGGATTTTGGTATTTACTTTCACTGGAAGGTGCACTATATATAGTGATCACCTCTTCATATTGTACTAAGTTTTTGCTTCACCATTCATTTGAATGAAATTTATATTCAATTCACAGATAGAGTTTAACTCTTAATAGACAGTGACATGTCAAATATTCAATTGTACATTACAGCGTACAGCAGAACAATAAGTATACCCCTTAATAGCACCATAATATGTTGGTATTGAGATCCTTGTAATCTCTCCACAAGATCGGAAATGCTCTTCCAGGCTATCTTTTATCTGAAAGGTCAAAGCAAGCAATATTTACAGATTCATGCAATCCATTAAAAGATCAGAAGCATCTAAATAATGAGAGACAGAAAATTAACTACCTTCTCTTCTTCAAGGGATTTATCAAATCCAACCACGAATACAGTTAGAGACTGAAATCTTTCGCCCTTCTGGGATGAGTCACTCGAGAAACTAAAATTATTAACATGAATCAACGTAAGAATTGTTTGTGTTCAGGAAAAAATTTTTGATAAAATTGGCACATTGATTATTGTTAGAATTCAATGAATTTTTTAATTAACCTATTCAAGGTACCTTTTCATTATCCTTAGACTGAACAACTTCCTAGGATAACTACTATTATTTCGTGTCTATACAACTTCTTACGAATTCAATGTAATTATTGTATAATCACTATAGAGCCATGGTATTAGTGACACAAGAGCTCATTTGGTTAAACAATTACTCAAAGAGCTTCACTTTCAAGATATTGTGAAAATGACTCTAATCTGTGGCACTCAACCAACATTGCATATTGCCTCTAATCCGGTTTTTCATGATGGGACTACATATGTTGAAGTAGATTGCCACTTTGTTTGAGAGTAGATGGAATCTGTAGTTAATCACGGCTTTCGAGACCGCTCGCGGTGGTCTGGTGCCACACAATAAGCTATGGCGGCAACGATTACGATTGCAGGTGGAGCGCTGGAATCGCGAGGCGTTTAGCAGGTGTAATGTGGGTCTCATGCGAGTCAACGCAAAGAAGGTGTTGAATTGGAATACCTCATTTTTTAACTGTTTAAAAGCTTTTCTTCAGATTGTCTCCTCCACAACCCCCATCAGGCTTTGAAGAAAGCACGAGATGAGGCAGATTGAGTAAGAGTTCCTCCAAAAGACCCCCCTCCCAAACAAAAAAGTTTCTCCTCCAAGTCAGATCCCATACAGCTGACCCACCTACCCACCTCACAACTTGCCCTACATTGTGTTCCTTCTGGTTAGAAACTAATAAGAGCCTTGGGAAAGAAATGGAAAGGGGATGTGTCCCCACCCACATGTCATGCTAGAAAGAAATGGAGTTCCCATCACCCACCTTCCGAACCAGTGAATCTTGAAATCAATCATCCCAACCGTCTCCTGAAACCCCTAGTATGTATATATCTCGCCACCCTAAGAAACTTTAGTCGAAGCCCCACATTGCCTAATCTCGTCGCTCCCCCATGAACGGACACCATACTTCACCTGGAGAACTTCCTTCCAAAAGGAGGTTGTACTGCCCAAAAGCCTCCATCTCCATTTGCCTAACAAACTTAAGTTAAAAAGATTAAGGTTCTTGACCCCTAGGCCACCTTCACTTTCGTGCTTACACACCTCTGTCCACTTCACTTTCGTGCTTACACACCTTTGTCCACTTCACGCAAGCAATCTCCCTCCTCCCTTTGCCCACCCCCCCCCCCCCACCCACCACACAAAGGAACTCCCTTTGGATGCGTGCAACTGACTTGCACACTTAATTTAACATTTTCATAGAAGATAGGGATGTTACTTAGGACAAAACTAATTAAAATGATCCCGCCTACAAGACTGAGTGGTACACCAATGAGAGAGTTAATTGATTTTTCATCCTAGAAGTCGCCAATTAAATAATATTAGATACTGAGTTTAATATTATCCAAGTATATAATTATTAAATATTCAGTAGTAATTGTATAAGATACTGACTCTAATATTAACCAATAAAATTTAACTGTTAAATAATCAATAATAATTATTTAAGCGATAAAACAAAAAGAACTAGAATAATAGATTGATATGTAACCAAAAGAATAATAAATTGATAATTAAAATAATAAAAGTAAAAAGGGCATAATGATTCAATAAAAAAAACCCCTTTTGATAAGTTATAGAAAATCAAACGTAAAAAATTAAGATTTAATAATTACTTGATCAAGTTGTCGATTATTCATTATTTATTTTATTGAATTACTGATTATTTATGCGCACAATAACATTATAATTTTTTTCAAAAAAAAAGTAACATTATAACTTAAAATTAAAAAATCTTTAAAAAAATTAAATTAAATTATAAAATAAAAATAAAAATTAAATTTGAACTAAAATTGTAGCGTCCTCAAATTGAGGACCACTCCAAAAATAAGCGTATGCCGTTTAAAGTGACAAACACACGGTATTCTTTAGTAAAAGGCGAAAGAATAGTTCGCTTTGTGTCTATCACACGGCTCCATGGTTTGATCCAGTGGTGCTCCTTCCTTTTATATTAACAATATCTTGCTACCTCTTTGTATCTAACCGGTGTGGGCTTTTTTGAATAGAAACACTTCCTTTCTTTGCATTCCAACACTCTACCCTTTGTTCTATACTATCGAATCAGGATTGATATTTAGTGTTATTGCCATCTTCTTCTAGATGTTGGTGGGAAATTTTCTAGATTAAGGCCTGTATGGTTCAAAATGGAATGGAATAAAGAAAAATTCATTTCCATTCCTTAATTTATGTTAGACACTGAAATGAAGGCCTCTTTACGCAATTAAGTGGTCATATCATATGATTTCTCTCTAAAGATCACCATCAGCATAGATGTATTCTTCTCAGAATCTAAAGCATGGAATTGTGGAGAAAGTGAGAATGTTGTGATTGAGTACATTGATGATGAGGAGGAAGAAACATTAAATGTGACTGTTGAAGTCATTGATACTGCAGAACAAGACAAGGATGGGGGAAATGCTGCAGAGACAAAACCCACAGGCAACACAAAAGCAATGATATCTGTGGCAAATCAACGAAGGATCAGGCATGCTCTTGCTTGGCTAGATGACTATTATACTAATGAAGATGTAGAAATGTTGAGCCTTTCCATCTTTACACGAGCAGAAGATCTTCTCACTTATGAAGAACCGTCAAACACGAGGTGTGGAAGCAAGCAATGCACACTGAGATTAAGTCTATTGAAAGGAATGTCACGTGGGAATAGACTATAATGAGTTCTCTCCTCCCGTAGCTAGATGGGACACTATTAGAAGAATTCTATCATTGGCACTGTCTTTAAATATGATGTGAATATTGTTGAGCAACCCCTAGGCTATGTAAAGAAGGGAGAAAAAACACATGGTGTATAGGTTGAAAAAGGCATTGTATCGCTTGAAACAAGCTCCACGGCCTTGGTATAGCAAGACAACATCCTACTTTTTCAACGAAGGATTTGAGAAGTATCATTATGACCACACTTTGTTTTTGGAGAATGGAGAGAAGGGCAACATTTTGATAGTTAGCCTCTATGTGGATGATTTGATTTACATAGGTAATTACAACAAGTTTTTTTTGAAGAATTCAAGCAATCTATGCAAAGGGAGTTTGATATGACGGACTTGGGAAATATGAGATTCTTCCTAGGTATTGAAGTTAAACAGAATGTCCAAGGAGTTTTCATATGTCAAAGGAAGTATGCTAAAGAGATTCTAGCAAGGTTTGACATGGAAAACAACAGTACTATGAGCAGCCTTATTGTGCTAGGGGACAACTATCCAAGCATGAAGAAAGAAATCTAGTGGGTGGCACTAAATACAAGCAAATTGTTGGTAGCCTTATGTACCTAATAGCTACAAGACCAGACCTCATGTTTACAGTAAGTCTCATCAGTAGATTCATGGAAACTCCCACTAAGAAGCACCTAATTGCAGCCAAACACAAATACTTAGATACCCAGGCATTGTGGACCTAGGAATACTGTACAAATGAAATCAAAGGGAGGAATTAATAGCCTACTTCGACAATGATTATGTTGGGGATGTAGATGACAGGAAGAGTACATCAGGATATGTTTTTATGATGGGATTAAGTGCTATTTCGTGGTCTTACAGAGAGCAACCAGTAGTGACGTTATCCACGACAGAAGCAAAGTGTGTCTCAGCTGCATATTGTGCTTGTCAGGTCACATGGTTAAGGAGAATTCTGGAAGTGCCTGATCATGAGCAAAAGGATTGTATCACACGTCTTTGTGACAATATATAGCTCAATAAACAAATTGTCCAAGAATCCTGTGATGCATGGGCACAACAAACATATTGATGTAAGGTTTCATTTTCTAAGAGATCTCAGTAGAGATGGATTGTAGAGCTAACACACTTCCCAACTCGTCAGCAATTTGCTTACATGTTGACTTAACCCGTGAAGTTGGACCTTCTTTAACTTGAAGGAGAAATTGAGAATGATTTTGCAGTAAGAGATAAGCTAATTGTAGTTAGACAATTGAACTTAAGGGAGGAAATGTTATATAATTGTTAATTCTATTTTGAAATAAGTTGTTTCTTTCTGTTATAATTGGTTAAGTCAATTACTAGCCTAGCTATTTGTGTTTTTATAAATGATTTGATTGATGTGTTTTTATTGTCATTTTTATTGATGGTTTTAGGTCCGTTTTTGGCCTAGAATCACCCTTATGTATCGTTTTTGTCTTTTTATCTAAATAAGTGGTTATCACATAATTCTAGTTTCTATTTCGTTTTTTTCCTAGATTTCATCGGCTGTTGGGTGTGGTGCTGTTGTTGTTCGTCGTCTTCGTGCGAAGTTTTTGATTTCCCGTATTGTTGCGGTGTTCGTTTGATTCAGATCAACAGATCTACTTCGACCTATTGCAAATTGAACCAATGACAAGAGCCTCAAAGTTACAGATCCAGATGCATAGTACTCTATTTTGTCACATTTGTAGGCATTTTGTCGTTTTATGCTATTAGCTTTGGTGTTTGACTTTGTTCGCAGATCCATCCTTTATACTTTTAACATTTCTAAGTTTGTATTATTATCGATGTAATCTATCAATTTGAATGAATGAATATTTTTTTAATAAAAAAAATGATTTGATTGAGCAATAACAGAAAAGTAGTTCAACGTGACAAGTTGCACTTAACAATGCGTTGGACTAATTCACTTAATTTCCATTATTATTACTAGCGGGGTGTGTTGGTGTATTGGTGTGTTAGTGGGTGGTTATGTTTATTAGAAAATTTTACTTACACTAAGGATATTTTGGTCAGAAAAATCTGACACCAAAAGTGGCAGTTTTTTTTAGAATCCACTTTATATATAGATATAGATATAGATTATTATTATGTTAATTATTATTATTATTATTATTATTATTATTATTATTATTATTATTATTATTATTATTATTACTATTTGATGTATTCTTCTCCATATGCACCATGTAATTGGTAATTTTGACTGTTGAGTAATGTTGGTTTTCTATAATTTAAAATCTCAAAATGTACTCTGTTTCATCTAGTTAGGAGTTACCAATAGTGATCTAAATACTTTTACTTTGTTATCTTTGGAAGGTTAATAAGGTTTTCAATTATTATCTAGAGAATTTTATTTTATTTTTGTGAAGTTCACAAGAGAAGATCAATTGGTATAATTTACAGGAGCTATTAACTAATTGATTTATAGATCAACATATATAAGCAAAGAGGATTGGTGAACTATGTTTTTTTTTTTGGTCAATCATTGGTGAACTATGTTAACTTCTATAAATAATTACTTTTTCTTTTGGACTCTTTTGTTTTTGTCCAATTTTAATTACCTATATGTTCCAACTTTGTTTACAACCCCAATCATACGATCCAAAACATACCAACAAGGGTTGGTATCAAAGTCTTTCGTTCGAGTCTTGAGTGTTGCGAAAATTTTATTAGTAGAAAAAAACCACACAGACCGGTAAGACTAGGGACACATAGTCGGTCAAGTTTTTCAGCGTAAATTAATTTTCGACAAAGTCGGTGCATATATACTGTACACCAATAACACATTAAAAAAGGCTTAAATACTACTTTTGCCCCTGTAAATATAAGGAAAATCCATTAGGGCCCCTGTAAAATAAAAAACTTTAAAAGAACCCTTGCAATTACGTAACGTCTATAAATGGTGTTGGATATTTTAGTGTAATTGATCTCATGATTATGTTAAAATAAGAGTGCACGCTTGTTTTAATGTAATAAAATGAGATGTATGCGATTTATCTTTGGTGGCGCGCCACCGCCGCCGCTTTACGCTTGATTAAGCGCAAGTTTTGCAAGATTGGCGTAAGTTTCGTCCATTGGCGGCGCATGGAGCGTGATAGGCGCCACTTAAGCGACAATTTTCACGCCCGTGTTAGAAAGCTGTCGCATGGAGCGAGAACGAGGCGCCAGTGAGGCGTGAGAGGCAAAAACAGCTTTTTATGCGAAATCGCTATAAATCGGCGGTTTTTAAGAAACATAGATGCTTTTTCCTTTCAAGATCATTCTCTGCAGTTCGAAAGTCATAAAACAAGAACATACACAACAACAAAACTCTTAGAATTAATCTTACGATTTTATCCGATTGAACAATTTTGGTTGAACCCGAAATTTGATTCAATCAAAAGTGTTTTACACGACTTGATTTATCCAAGTATTGTTATTCTGTTCATCTTGAATTATCAAATCCCCAACAAAAGATTGAATCAAATTTTTCAAATGACGAACGATAATTCGAAGATGACAAGCAAGTTTGCGAAATTGGACAAGTTTGAAGGGCATGACTTGTAAGATGGCGTAAAAGATGCACTTTCTCTTGACAACATTGAAGGTGGTGTATGTGCTTTGAGTACTCGATGGGGTGTGGTATCCGAAATCGAAACTCGGATCAAACAAGGAAGCGCTCAAATGGGAAAACGATGATTACATTTGTCGTGGACACATTCTCAATGGTATGTCGACTCTCTTTGATATTTATCAAAATGTTGAATCGCTAAAGAACTATGGGACTCTCTTGAGACCAAATATATGGCAGAAGATGCTTCAAGTAACAAATTCCTGGTTAGTAATTTCTTTAATTACAAAATGGTTGATTCAAGGCCTGTTATGGAACAATATAATGAACTGCTGCGAATTTTGGGTCAGTTTACTCAACATGATTTGAAAATGGATGAATCCATTGCAGTTTCATCAATAATTGATAAAGCGCTTCTTCTTTCTTGGAAAGACTTCAAGCACACCTTGAAGCATAAGAAGGAAGAGTTGACTCTGGTTCAACTCGGTAGTCATTTCATGATTGAAGAGTCACTGAGGGCTCAGGAAAATGACAAGCCCAATGATAAAAGTGTAGCAGGTTCCTCTTCCGTTAATATGGTAGAGGAAAGTGGAACAGTTAAGCAAAATTACAATGGTAAAGGTAAGAAACGAAAGTTTCAAGGAAATAAGAACAAAGGTCCAAACAAACAGACAAAATTGTCATCCTTGGAAGTGTGGGAAACTGGTCATCTAAAGAGGATCGCCGGTGTTCAAAGAAAAGAACAAGGCTGGTCCAAGTGGATCGAATGATCCTGAAAAGCAACAAGGTCGATTGTTGTGAATAATTTTAATTCGAATACGAATTCAAATTATGTATCACTAATATCCGAGGCATTCTATGTGCAGGATGATGACGTTGCTTGGTGGTTTGATTCGGGAGCAACAAGCCATGTGTGCAAAGATCGTCGTTGGTTCAAGAAATTTAGACCAATTGATGATGGCTCTATTGTGAAGATGGGCAATGTTGCGACTGAACCAATCCTAGGAATAGGTTGTGTAATTTTAGTTTTTACTTAGGAAAAAGTTTGTATTTGGATAATGTCTTATTTGTGTACCGTATCCGTAAGAACTTATTGTCTGGTATGGTTTTAAATAATTGTGGTTTCAAGCAAGTACTTGAAAGTGACAAGTACATCTTGTCAAGACATGGTTCTTTTGTTGGATTTGGTTATCGTTGTAATGGAATGTTTAAATTAAACATTGATGTTCCTTTTGCTCATGAATCTGTTTGTATGGCCTCGAGTAGTTCTATAACTAATGTGACAAAATCAGAAATTTGGCATGCTAGATTAGGACATGTTCATTACAAAAGATTAAAAGATATGTCAAAAACAAGTATGATTCCTCCTTTTGATATGAACATTGAAAAATGCAAAACTTGCATGTTGACTAAGATCACTAGGAAACCTTTTAAGGATGCTAAGAGTGAAACTAAAGTTTTAGACCTTATTCATAGTGACTTGTGCGATTTGCATGCTACCCCATCATTAGGTCATAAAAAATATATTGTTACGTTCATTGATGATGCATCTAGGTATTGTTATGTATATTTATTAACTACAAAAGATGAAGCTCTTGAGAAATTCAAAATCTATAAGAATGAGGTAGAACTTCATCAAAATGGGTTGATCAAAACTCTTCGTACGGATAGGGGAGGTGAGTATTATGATCCGGTATATTTTCAATCTCTTTGGAATAATACATCAAGTCACAGACTCCCTATACACCACAACAGAATGGTGTAGCCGAAAGGAAAAATAGAACCTTGAAAGAAATGGTGAATTCTATGTTATCCTATTCAGGTCTTAGTGAAGGATTTTGAGGAGAGGCTATGTTGACAGCCTGTTACTTGTTGAACAGATTTCCTAACAAAAGGAATAAGGTTACCCCATATGAACTTTGGCATTAAAAAGACACCAAATTTGAGTTATCTCAAAGTTTGGGGATGTAGGTCGTGGTCGACTTACAGAACCTAAAAGGAAAACCTTAGGTGAAAGAGGTATAGACTGCATATTTATTGGATATGCTGAGCATTCTAAAGCATATAGATTCTATGTGCTAGAATCTAATGATTCTGTTGCTGTGAACTCGGTCATAGAGTCACGGGATGCAATCTTTGATGAACAAAGGTTTACATCTATACCTAGGCCAAAGGACATGAATTCCATGTCGAAAGTCTCGATTAATAATGAGGATATACCTTCAACTAGCAATCGAAATGAGAAAGAAAGTGCGAGTACGAAAGGCTAAGTCATTTGGTGATGACTTTCAACTTTATTTGGTTGAAGGGTCAAGAAGTTATGTTGAATTTCAATATCAATATTGCCTCAATGTTGAGGAAGATCCAAAGACTTTTAGTGAAGCAATGGCTTCAAGGGATGTTGCATTCTGGAAAGAAGCAATCCAAAGTGAGATGGACTCCATCTTGCAAAATAATACTGGAAATTGGTTGACTTACCTCCCGGATGTAAACCATTAGGATGTAAGATGATCTTTAGGAGAAAGATGAAAGTGGATGGCATCAGAGACAAGTACAAAGCCGATTGGTGATCAAGGCTTTAGGCAAAAGGAGGGTATTGATTTTTTCGATACATATGCTCCTGTTGCTAGGATATCCACCATTAGATCGTTGTTAGCACTTGCCGCTATCCACAATCTGGTGATTCACCAAATGGATGTGAAAAGCGCATTCTTAAATGGTGAATTGGATGAAGAGATATACATGAAGCAACCTGAAGGGTTTGTTATGCCAGGAAATGAAAATAAGGTGTGCAAACTGATGAAATCTCTTTATGGCTTGAAACAAGCACCTAAACAATGGCATCAAAAATTTGATGAGGTTGTGTTATCTAGTGGTTTTGTTCTAAACCAAGCAGATAAATGTCTATACAGCAAGTTTGATACTCATGGCAAAGGAGTTATCATTTGTTTGTATGTAGACGACATGTTGATCTTTGGTACAGACCAAGGTCAAGTTGATGAAACTAAGGCATTTTTGTCTTCTAAGTTTGATATGAAAGACATGGGGGAGGCGGATGTGATCTTAGGAATAAAGATCAAACGTGGAAACAATGGTATCTCCATCTCTCAATCACATTATATTAAGAAGATATTGGAGAAATTTAATTTTAAAGATTGTTCTCCGGTAAGTACTCTCATTGATCCTAACCTGAAGTTATTACCTAATAAAGGTGTAGCGGTGTCTCAACTTGAATACTCAAGGGCGATAGGATCACTTATGTATGCAATGATAAGTACTAGGCCTGATATAGCTTATGCTGTTGGTAAACTTAGTAGGTTTACAAGTAATCCTAGTTCTCATCATTGGCAAGCCATGAATAGAGTATTCAAGTACTTAAAGGGAACCATTGGTTATGGTTTGACATATACTGGGTTTCCTTCAGTCATTGAAGGTTACTCTGATGCAAGTTGGATAACCAATATGGAAGATCATTCTTCCACAAGTGGTTGGGTATTCCTCCTTGGAGGAGGTGCTATATCTTGGGCATCCAAGAAACAGACTTGCATTACAAATTCAACAATGGAATCTGAATTTATAGCTTTAGCAAAGCAGTTGGTAAAGAAGTGAATGGCTAAGAAATCTGATATATGAGATTCCATTGTGGCCCAAACCTCTACCTCCCATGTCTATCAGGTGTGATAGTCAGGCTACTTTGGCTAAGGCATATAGTCAAGTGTATAATGGGAAGTCTAGACACTTGGGAGTAAGACACAGCATGGTTCGGGAGTTAATCATGCATGGTGTGATATCGATGGAGTTTGTAAGAACTCAAAGATAATTTGGCCGATCATTTAACCAAAGGGTTAAGTAGAGATCTCGTGAAAAGGTAGAATTTGTGGGATTAGGATTAAAGTCCATCTGAAATTTCTTATGTTAAGATACCCATTCCCATCTAATATGACATTAGGTGCTTTGAATTCAATGTGGAAAGCTTAACATGTGGAGATTGGAACACATCATCGAAAGAATCCCAAAAGGTATGTGTTCGGTTCTCGTAAGTTAAGGAGGTTGAAGTATAACTTCTTAATGGTTCTTTTGGAAAATTGCATTTGCAGGTGCAAGAAAGAAAAGAACTACCTATATAAGCATGAAGTTTAGCCGCTTCAAGAAGCTGGGACTTGGCTTTGATATGCTTATGAAGGATAAGGACACATGAGCTAGTAAACTAGTGTCAAGTAAGAGTAATGTTTTAAACTATTGTGCGGATTACCTTCATGTATTCAAGATGAATAGAAAGGGTTCAATCCTTAGTGACACCCTGATATTCGAATATTTGAAATGTGTAATAAGCTAAGATGAAATTCAATAAATCACGATATTTCATTTATGCAATAGTTTGTAGTATGCTATGACTTTGGTAATTTGATCGGTAATTACACTAAAATAGGGGAGGATTGTTGGATATTTTAGTGTAATTGATCTCATGATTATGTTAAAATAAGAGTGCACGCTTGTTTTAATGTAATAAAATGAGATGTATGCAGTTTATGCTGGTGGCGCCTCACTGTCGCTTGAAGCGACAGTTAAGCGCAAGTTTTGCAAGATTGGCAGAAGTTTCTGTCCATTGGCGCATGGAGCGTGACTTAGGCGCCACTTAAGCGACAATTTCACGCCCTGTGTTAGAAAGCTGTCGCATGGAGCGAGAACGAGGCGCCAGTGAGGCGTGAGACGCTGAAAACAGTTTTTATGCGAAAAACTGCTATAAACTGCTGGTTTTTTAAGAAACATAGACAGTTTTTCCCTTCTGAAGATCATTCTCTCTGGTTCTGAAAGTCATAAAACAAGAACATACACAACAACAAAACTCTTAGAATTAATCTTCTGATTTTATCCGATTGAACAATTTTGGTTGAACCCCGAAATTTGATTCAATCTGAAAGTGTTTTACACGACTTCAGATTTATCCAAGTATTGTTATTCTGTTCATCTTGAATTATCAAATCCCCAACAAATGGGCCCCTGCAAATATAAGGAAAATCCATTAGGCTTAAATACATTGTTAATTTAATCTGACGTGGATGTAATTACGTGGCTTATATGATCTTCTTTATTCATCATCTTCTTCTTCATTCAGATCTGAAACACCCAGGTTCTTCCATCTTCTTCTTCCTTCTTCTCTGTTCGTTCACTCCAATGGCAAGAAGCCATGCTTCTTCGAATGCTGCATCAAGGCAAGGCTTGCTCCCTTTATGTGAATTAAGTTTTGTAGTATTTTTGCAATTGTTCAGTTTTGTAATTCAGTTTCTATTAAAATATCTTGATGCTATTAAAATACTCTTGCTAGTAATGGATACTAATTTGCTAGTTCAATGAAAGTAGTATTTTGGCAATTGTTCAGTTTAGTAATTCAGTTTCTGGTTTTAAGAAATTCAGATACATTTATGTATCTTGATTGTGCTGTTTCTGGTCTTATGTGATTGTGCAAAGTCTTTGTTAAAAATTCTGGTCTTATATCAATTTTGGTCTTATGTATCTTGATGTTATTAAAATTCTGCAGCAGTTTTACATAGTATATGTGTGTGAACAAATCTGCAGCAGCAATTGTAAATCTGCAGCACTTTTATATCTGTAGCATTTTCTCAAGCATTTGACAGCATTTTATGCAGCATTTCCATTTGACAGCATTTCCATTTGACAGCAATTGACAGCATCTTATGCACCATTTGACAGCATTTTATGTAGCATTTTTTGGTGTGACAGCATTTCCTCATTTCATTAATATTGCATAAACCAATATACAAAACTTGATTCATGCACATAAAGGGAGCAAGCCTTGCCTTGATGCAGCATTCGAAGAATCACTGCTTCTTGCCATTGGAGTGAACGAACAGAGAAGAAGGATGAAGAAGATGGAAGAACCTGGGTGTTTCAGATCTGAATGAAGAAGAAGATGAATGACGAAGATGATGAATAAAGAAGATGATATAAGCCACGTAATTACATCCACGTCAGATTAAAATAACAGTGTTAGATTAAAGTAACAGCAGGGGCCCATTTAGAGACGTTACGTAATTGCAAGGGTTCTTTTAAAGTTTTTTATTTTATAGGGGCCTTAATGGATTTTCCTTATATTTGCAGAGGCAAAAGTAGTATTTAAGCCTTAAAAAAAATACTATCCGAAATTTGACTGATAAAATAAGATGGCTAGCGCCAAATTAAGGGAACAATAAATTAAAAACCACATAGTTCCATAACAATACATCAAAAGCATATTTCTATTAATTAATGATCTTATTCATTTGTTCTCAAGAATGAACATAGGAAATGTAGGATCCAAATCCAACCAACAATAAATTAACATTGACCTTTTATTTTCTTAAGACAAGACCAAAGAAACATACATAAATATTTTTACTTTTACATCATCTCAATTTGGCCACCTCGTTTGTTCTTTGTAGCCACAGCTTCAACATCTTCATATAAAGAACTTCCATATTTAGAACATGAATTTTCATGTTTATCACCTTGACCCCAAATAGCATAAGCTTCTTCACCATGAGCAGCTTCATCACCAATTTCCATATCCTCTTCCGACATTCTCAACGGAACGAAAAGTCGAATAAAGAAACATATCAAACTCATGCTTAAAACATTAACAAAAATAACAAACAAAATTCCAAGTAATTGGATTCCAATTTGTCTTAAACCAGTGCTTGTCATGTTCATTTATATCCCATAAAATAAACCAACATATTTATTGTAAACTCCATAGAATAAGTAGTTCAATTTTGGCTCAGCAAATAGACCAGTGAGAATTCCTCCAAGACTTGTTGCAATGGCATGTGTGTGTAACACTGCCATTGTGTCATCAACTTTTTGTAGTAATTTTGATCTTTTGTGAATTAATTACCATCATAGTGAACCATGGAATTGAGCCAGAGAATACTCCCATTATAATAAGTGCTGCTCATCCTTGCACAACTCCTGAATAAGATAAATAGGAAGCAATAATTATGACAATATTGAGTATAGAGATTTATTGGCTACACTTACTTTTAGAATTATATATGTACACTTAGCAATTTGAAGCTAATGTTTAGCTATGCATCTCATTTAATAAAAATATAGAATTTAAATGGCATGAAGTGTCAATGTATGATAGTTTTACACTTACATTTAATGTGATTTCACTTTTGTAGTTAATTTTAAGATGGATTTAATTTATATGCATAGTCGGTGTGTATGATTTTTTACAATCTCAGCTAATCATGAAATGACACGTCATAAAAAATATTTGACTTTATCTCAACTACTTAAAAAGTCACTCATACCAAGATTTTCAATTAGTTGCTAGTGTAAAAAAATTTACAACAGTGTGTATACCAGTTAAACTATTTAAAATATAGTCACAAGAGTCGACTCACATGGCAAAATAGTCAGCCTAAAACTGGTTTACACTAACGATACGTGTCCTTAACACTCTAAAATATAACAAAAATAAGTTGTTATATTCATTTTTTCATTCATATTTCTATCTTTTTGTGAAGAAAAAATTCATATACAAAATATTGAGATAATTGGGCCAATATTTACTACTCTCTCTGGTCATATACATATATAACAGAAAAATGCAGTTTTATATTCATTAAATAGTTGATGCATCTGACCGAATTCATAAGCTATTCAATGAACATACAACTGCATTTTTTTCTTATATATATATGACCAGATGGACTAGTTAAAAGGAAGAACTTTCATATTGAATTTTTCAATCTAAAAAAGTAGGAACTTTTGTAAAAGTTGTTGCAATATTAGTTAAATAATACAAACCTGCTGCTGGGGTAATAATAGAAACCAAACCAGTGATCATGCCTTGAACAGCACCAATTACAGAAGGCTTTCTAAAGAATATAACATCAAGGAAGACCCAAGTAAGCAAACTAGTAGCAGTATCCATGCCCACTGAGTCTAGATGTTTGGTGGGAAATTTTCTAGATTAAGGCCTGTACGGTTCAAAATGGAATGGAGTAAAGAAAATTTTATTTCCATTCCTTTATGTAAGACACTGAAATGAAGGCCTCTTTATGCAATTAAGTGATCATATCATATGATTTCTGAAATACTAAACATTAGAGAAACAAAATGAACTCAAAGGATCTCAAATATACTACTTGATATGTATTTGGTTCGACTTCATAACGATTCAACATGGAAATATTGCAAATAGAAAATTGTTAGATAGTTGTTAATTCTGTTTTGTAATAAGTTGTTTCTGTTATAATACTGTTGAAGTAACTGATAATGTAGAACAAGAGAAGGTTGAGGGAAATGCTACAGAGACAGAACCCACGGGCAACACAGAAGGAGTGATACCTAGGGTGGATCAACAAAGGATCAAGCATTCTCATGCTTGGCTAGCTGACTATTATACTAATGAAGATGCACAAATGTGTTGAGCCTTTCCATCTTTACACTAGCAGAAGATCCTCTCACTTATGAAGAAGCTATCAAGAAGGAGGTGTAGAAGTAGGAAATGCATACTGAGATGAAGGTTATTGAAAGGAATATCACGTGGGAATTGACTAACCTGCCAACAGGGGCTAAAAAGACTGTGTGAAATGGGCCTATAAGACTGAATACAATGAAAGAGGAGAACTTGAGGAATACAAAGTTGGGCTTGTGGTCAAATAATACTCTCAAGATTATGGAATATATTGTAATGAGGTATTTTCTCCCGCTAGATGGGACACCATTAAAAGCATTCTATCCTTGGCAGCAATTAGAGGATGAAATGTCTTTCAATTTGATGTAAATGGTGCCTTTTTTCATGATGAGTTGAATGAAACAGTGTAGGTTGAGCAACCCCTAGGCTATGTAAAGAAGGGAAAATAACACATGGTGCATAGGTTGAAAAAGGCATTGTATGGCTTGAAATAAGTTCCACTGGCTTGGTATAGCAAGATAGAATCCTACTTTGCCAAGGAAGAATTTACTAAGTGTCCTTATGAGCACACTTTGTTATTGGAGAACGGAGAGAAGGGCAACATTTTGATAGTTAGCCTCTATGTGGATGACGTGATTTACATAGGTAATTACAACAAGTTTTTTTTTTTTTAAGAATTCAAGCAATCTATACAAAGGGAGTTTGATATCACGGACTTGGGAAAGATGAGATTCTTCCTAGGTATTGAAGTTACACAGAATGTCCAAAAAATTTCCATATGTCAAAGGATGTCAAAAGAAGTATGCTAAAGAGATTCTAGCAAGGTTTGGCATGAAAAACTACAATACAATGAGCGACCTTATTGTGCTAGGGACAACTATCCAAGCATGAAGAAAGAAATCTAGTGGGTGCCACTAAATACAAGCAAATTGTTGGTAGCCTTATGTACCTAATAGCTACAAGACCAGACCTGATGTTTACGGTAAGTCTCATCAGTATATTCATGGAAACTCCCACTAAGAAGCACCTAATTGCAGCCAAACAAATACTTAATTAGATACATGAAAGGCATTATGGACCTAGGAATACAGTACAAAAGAAATCAGAGGGAGGAATTAATAGCCTACTCTGACAATGATTATGTTGGGGATGTAGATAACAGGAAGATACATCAGGAAATGTTTTTATGATGGGATTAGGTGTTATTGTGTGTCCTTTCAGAGAGCAACCAGTAGTGACGTTATCCACGACAGAAGCAAAGTGTGTCTCAACTGTATATTGTGCTTGTCAGGCCACATGGTTAAGGAGAATTTTGGAAGTGCTTGGTCATGAGCAAAAGGACTACATCACACGTCTTTGTGACAATATTTAGCTCAATAAACAAATTGTCCAAGAATCCTGTGATGCATGGGCATAACAAACACATTGATGTAAGGTTTTATTTTCTAAAAGATCTCAGTAGAGATGGGTCGTAGAACTGACACACTTCCCAACTCACCAGCAACTTGCTTATATGTTGACTAAACTCGTGAAGCTGGAGACCTTCTTTAACTTGAAGGAGAAATTGGGAATGATTTTGCAGTAAGAGATAAGCTGATTGTAGTTAGACAATTCAACTTAAGGGTGGATATATTATATAGTTGTTAATTCTATTTTGAAATAAGTTGTTTCTTTCTGTTATAATTGGTTAAATGTAAGGAACCGAAATGCAAATCACAGATACAAAGAAACAAGAGTAATTCTTACACAGCAAAAGTAAAAGGAAAAAGTTCTTTCATTCATAATTCATTGATGACAATCCCTTCATTCAATACTAATATAGTGATACTAGTAGTATTGTACCCCCAAGGGTGACTCAGTACTATTCTAGAATATCCTTAAAGGAAAGAAAAAAACAAAATAAAATGGGAATATATCATCTAGACTCTTCCACACAAGGACACCTCATTTGTAGACAACTTCATAGTCCCTATGCCATTTGGGCTTCTCCTTGTTTCTCTTAGCTCTTCCTTGAGGTATCTCCACCAAGCAATTGGACTCCTCTTCAATGGGTTGGCCCGTATCTTCCTCATGGCTCATAACATTTCCATCCCCTTCTGAAGACGCCTTGTCCTTAAGGTGTAGTTGTGGATACAGTTTCTGCAGCTCTGCAAAGGACTCCCAAGTAGTGTCTTCAGGATATAAACCATGCCATTGGACTAGAACTTCAGAATTATTGTTAGCAGATAAACGAGAGCCAACAATAGCAGCAGGTGTGATGATAGGAGAGTTGTCTTTAGCTGAGGGAGGCAGTGTCAAAAGAACAACAGCTGGACCATTACACATTTTAAATTGTGAAACATGCATTACTCTGTGAAATTTACTTGCAGCAGGTAAATCTACCTTAAAAGCAACTGAACCAACAACTTTAAGCAAAGTAAAAGGACCATAGTAGCGTTTAGATAGCTTGTGTGTGATCTGAGCACCCAAAGAAGCTTGTCTATATGGCCTAAGCTTGACAAATACCAAGTCACCCACCTTGAAAGGGTGATCCAATCTCTTTTTATCAGCAAATTCCTTCATAACAGATTGAGCTTTCAGCAATTTGGACTTAATTGCAGCAAGCATTTCTTCCCTGGTGGAAAGCTCAGAATCCACAGCTTCAATTTTAGAAGACCCAGCAATGTATTGAACTAGCATAGGAGGTTTTCCATACACCACTTGGAAAGGTGTCATACCATTAGAAGAATGAATTGAATAGTTGTAGGGCCACTCAACTAAGTGTAAGAACTTGCCCCATTTGGATGGTTTGTCAAAAACAAAGCAACGCAGAAATTGCTCAAGGGCCTTGTTGACAATTTCTATCTGTCCGTCACTCTGTGGATTGTAGGCAGAAGACATACGAAGTTTTGTTCCACATAATCTAAACAATTCTTGCCAAAAATGGCTAAGGAAGATGGGATCTCTGTCTGAAATACTACTCTCAGGCATACCATGAAGTTTACACACCATATCCGCAAAAACAGTGGCTACACCAGAAGCAGTAAAATTTGTAGGTAGTTTTCCAAAATGTGCAGTTTTAGAAAACCTATCAACTACCACTAGAATTGTTTTATAGGTTTGGAAAGAAGGTAGCCCTACTATAAAGTCCCTGGAAATGTCCTCCCAAACACCCTCAGGAATGGGAATAGGCTGTAATAAACCATAGGGTAAATGGTTGGGATGCTTGATTTGTTGGCACACAGAACAAGCATTAACATAAGCAGTGACATCTTGTTTCAAACCAGACCAGAAAAGGTTTTATTTCATCCTACCATAAGTCTTAGCAATACCACTATGACCTCCTATAGGAGAAGCATGAAATTCATCTAATAAAGGGGTTTCATCTCAGAACAATCAGGAATAACTAGCCTATTATGAAAAAAAAACAGCAAGTTATTGTGAGCTGCATAACCTATGTGAGAAGCGAGAATCCTCGTAAATTTCCTTAATGAGTTGGTGTAACTTAGCGCCCTTAAGGAGTTGTTCTTTGAATCTTTTGAGCAAGTCTATGTGGGAAACCGTGAGTGCCAAATAAGTAGCAGGGGTTCATGGATTCGGAGAGAGCATCGGCCACCTTGTTGTGAGCACCAAGTTTGTATAAGATCTCATAAGTATAGCCAAGAAGCTTAGCTAGGTAGAACTGTTGTTCTGGTGTCTGAATCACTTGAGTCGTTAATTCACGAATGCTCCTTTGATCTGTGTAGATAAAGAACTTGTTGCCTAACAAATAAGCACACCATTTTTTGACTGCAGTGACAATAGCACAGAGTTCCCGAACATATGTTGAAGCATTGAGTAACTTGGGGCAAAACGTTTTGCTGAAGTAAGCAACTTGGAAGCACAACTCCCATTCCCAATCCTGATGCATCAGTCTCCACTATGAAGGGTGCAGAGAAATCTGGTAGAGCTAATACTGGTGCTTCTGTCATAGTTGTCTTGAGCTTGTTGAAAGCTTCCTCTACTGTAGTAGTCCAAATAAAAACGTCCTTCTTCAACAATTATGTCAAGGGGTGAGCAATCATAGCATAATTCTGCACATACTTCTTGTAAAAACCAGTTAGACCTAGAAAACCACGAAGCATCTTCACATTTTTTGGAGTTGACCAATTGAGCATGGCCACAATCTTCTCCTGATCAGGACCCACACCTGTGGCAGACCTACATGTCCCAAATAATGCATAGAGGGCTGAGCAAACAAACATTTGGACTTCTTGAGGTAAAATTGGTTAGTAACCAAACAAGAGAAAACTGTTTCTAAGTGAATAATATGTGATCTTCTAAGGATTTACTATAAACTAATATATCATCAAAGAACACAATCACAAATTTCCTTAGATAGGGTTCAAAAATCAGATTCATGGTGGCTTGAAAGGTAGACAGTGCATTGCACAACCCAAAAGGCATGACCAAAAATTCATAGTGGCCTTGATGAGTCCTAAAAGCAGTTTTGTGGACATCATCAGGGTTCATACGAATTTGGTGGTAGCCTGCCCTTTGGTCTAGTTTAGAAAAACAGGTTGTGCCATACAATTCATCTAACAACTCATCAATAGAGGGAATTGGAAAACGATCTTTACTAGTAATGGCATTAAGTGCTCTATAATCAACTCATCAATAGAGGGAATTGAAACCATATCTCTAGTCAATGTGGGACTTGAGTTTTTCCCAATACACCCCTCACGCCAAGTACTATTGGGCGTGGTGCGTGGATAATAATGGTGGGTGACCCGAAGGATCTAAGATAGACTCTGATACCATCTTAGAATGTGGTTTAGGCCTAACTCAACCCCACAAAACCGGCTTGTAAGGTGAGGGATGCCTCTCACTTATAAAGTCTTTGAGACCATATCTCTAGTCATTGTGGGACTTGGGTTTTTCCCAATAGCTCAAGTCAACAAATTCTAATGAAACTAGATTATTCCAACAATCAGGCAATTCTCCTTTTAATTGATTGTTTGATAATCCAAAGCTTTTAAAAAGCCGGTGTCTTTATTGTTGCATCCAAAGGAAACTAAATTTGAAAATTTATTATCGGAAAGATACAATATTCTTGTTTGAGATACGAACGGCGGAACGGGACCTTCAAGTTGATTTGAACTCAAATCTATTTCACCAACATTGAGTTCTATT
Organism: Oxytropis ochrocephala; assembly: GCA_020916435.1. Taxonomy (NCBI): domain Eukaryota; kingdom Viridiplantae; phylum Streptophyta; class Magnoliopsida; order Fabales; family Fabaceae; genus Oxytropis; species Oxytropis ochrocephala. Next base: position 56,706,722 of record CM037090.1, on the reverse strand, counting down.
CTAGATTGGGCCATTAGGCCCACTAAGCAAACTGGACCCGAATCAGCCTAATGACCGGAATCCATGACCATGACATAGCATTTCACATTGGATCATGAGGCCCATGCGCATAATGGGTCGTAGACAAGCCCAATTCCTTGGATCCACATTCAAGGCCCTACTCATTAAGCCTCGGCAGCTCAGATTCACCCAAACTATCCAACGGTTCAGAGCTAGCAAGGATCTCTATAAATATAGGCTAGCATACTCCACAATTCTATACTGTGTTGAGCGTCGAAATGTCTTTGCAGGTACCCCCTCCGTTCAAAACACATGGAGATCCAACCCGACAGGAGCACTATAAACTGCAGTCTCAGGCCAACCCGAAAAGACAACAAGATACATAACATCTTCGAAATTGGGAGTCTTACCGATGATATTGTTGTTTTAAACATTAAAAAATGGCTTAAATATGTTTTTCGTCCCTGCAAATAAAGTCCTTGTAAAATTATTTTTCGTCCCCACGTCATCTTTTTTTGACAGATCACTAACAGAAGGGTGTTTTTTAAAAAAAGTTATTTTGCAGGAACTTATTTAAAAAAATTAATTTGCATGTACTTATTTGAAAAACATATTTAAACCTTAAAAAATCAAACATTTGTAATTTGCCCCAAAACTAAAGAGGTGGATCTAGATTATTACCAACATTTGAAATGTTGAGATAGTCTAAGTGGTTTTGAGTGCGGAGCCAATTAGGAAATATAGGATTAAGATTGGAAGATGTTAGATCCAAATATTCCAATTGGAAAGGAGGAATCTGATCATCACTAACCTTTCCAGTGAGTGAGCTATTATACAGGCCCACCAAGTTCTTCTAATTTAGAAAGGTTAGTGAAATGGGAGTCAGAGACATACCCTTCAAAAGAATTGCCACCTAAAAACAAAGATGCAACTCAGTTAGAGATCCGATGCTTTTTTGGGAATGTTTCCAGCAAATTGATTTCCAATTTTACTCTCATTACTTTAATTAAATTCCTCATTTATCCTCCATTAAAGAATTTCTCTGTCATTCGTAATCATTAATTACAAATGTTTATTTATGTAATTTTATTTTTATATGCTACTTCAACCGCTAATTTTACCAAACACTTTAAATTCAATCCGCTAGCTTATCCGCTACCTCATCGGCTAGTAAGTCTCGATAAGTAAAGTTCATACGACAAGGATACATTTCCAATGCATTTGGAATAGTTTTGAGGAAGTTCTCCACTCAAACTATTTTCAAATGCATGAAATGATTGCAACGTGCACATATTCCAAATGGATTTTGGGATCATTCTTTGTAGACTATTGTATGAGATATCGAGACTTACTAGTGAATGCATTGTATTGCCAAAATCATTGGGAATACTACCTCTTAACAAGTTATTGGAAAGGTCAAGGTGTTGAAGTTTGGAGCTGAAGTTAAGAATCCCCACTGGAATATAGTTGATGATGATGATGTCAAATGATTGCCAAAGAGATCGAGGAGAGCAAGAGAAGTGGAGAAATTCAATCAAGAGAGGTTGGATAGCCCTCAACAATGCCACCATTTTGTTTGTTAATTCAAGATCAAATCAGAATCGAATGCAAGCCATCGCAACATCGAAAGACTCCCAAGTTTGGAAAGGAATTGATCCAACAAGATTATTACCGTGATATCGAGATGTTGTAGTGTTGAGAGCTTCCCAATTTGGTAGGGAATCTATCAAACATATTCACCAAAGATTAAGGTATTGTAAGTTTGAGAGTGAGCCAATAAAGTTTGGGATGTCGGCCTCAACCACTAAATAACCGAGGTCTAGATATGTGAGTGTTTGTAGCTCAGTTATTGAAGGATTGATTTCACTAGCTACATTAATTTCATCGAGATCATTTCCATCAATTGCATGTAAATCAAGCCTTTCTACGTGGTCCGCTTCATTTTTGCTTTGAACTTCGTACCATTTGCAACAAACTGCATTTGGAAGGTCCTTCCATCACTACAACATTTTGACTCAAAGGCAGCGCTGAAAATCGTTGTTCAAAGCCAAAAAGCCGTTGTCTTTACTTTCTACAACGGTTTTGAGTATATATAGTTCATGCTCATTGGATCAACTTAGGTAATATTAAATTGTATAGCAAGTCGTTCTAAATAATTTAAGGGAATTGCCATGGAGATTAGAGGTCTACACTCGACATTAAATTGAAGCATACCGATGAGCAAAGATCTTTTCGCAAATCTCGCCGCTAGAAGGTCACCTAGTAGTTTGCCTTCCAACAACTCAAAAGAAACATAACCTAAGAAACAAAGTTTAATAGTAAAATTAGTGTGATTTGTTTTTGTAATATGTTACAGTAGTAATACTAAAATTGAATACAAAAAAGCATGTTCCATAGAGTTAATACCAGTGCTTACAGCTGATACAAGTGACCAAAAATCCAAGTGAAATTGCCTATATTACTAGAGATGTTATCATATTGGATGATCACAGTCTATATAAGCTTCTCTTCAACAAACACACACACACATTCAGAACCACATGAAACATCGAAGACAATACATCTTGTTAAGTCTCCACATCAGCTTTGCCATGTCAGTTCCCGCCCAAACGCCCCCCTTTTCCGGTCAATTGATGGCTGCCATTTGTGCCATGTAGGATCCACGTGGGTGCAGATGCCAACTAAGCTGATGAAAAATGATCTTCTTCCTATTTGTTTACTTCAAAGATTTTTTTCAGGTATGTTGCGCCACTTGTCTTCCATGCTTTCCTTCTCTCTGTTGGTTTTAGTCTTTCTTGCAAGTTTCCTCACTCTTCCTTCAGACATAACAATTCTCACACGCAAAGAAAACCTCCCCCTTCATCCATTTTGCGCTGAATCCCTCTCCCCTTCCTTCTTCCTTCCTTCGATCTCCTCTCGCCGCAGCCCAAACCCACACACCTCACCGCGCCAAACCCATATCCTCCCCGCCCACCTATCTCTGCGCGCTATCTCTCTCTCTCTCACCCCTCCTCCCGCATGAAAGAAAGAAGAGAAGAAGTCGAGATGCACATATCACAACTCAATTCGAAAACCCTACGATCAAAAGCCCAAAAGTTGCTACCAACAACAACCTAAGCAAAACAGAGAGGAGAAGGGAGAAAAATGCATGCAAGTCAACATCGGTAGCCTTCTTCAAGTTGTAAGTAACTATTATGACACTTTTTATCATTTCTCTTTTCATTTCCTTTGTTCCTTCAAATTCGGTTTCGATGTTGGTTTTTTTTCTTTTGCAAAGGCGTAAATCTAGATATTGATTTATTCCTCACTCAAACTTCAATGTTACTTTCTCCACCATATTGTCAATGGGTTTTGTTCTTTGTTCTTTCCTTGAACTCGGTTTGTCGCATTTAAAAAGGGGTAAGATTAGTTTATTGTTCTTCCCTAATTTGGGTTTTGTTCTTTTCTGCATTTAAAAATAAAGGGTGTCTTCATGTCTTTATTTATTTTGTCATTTGCTTCATCTTACGTTTGATAATAAAAATATGAGGATTGTGCACATGTTATGTTTGATGAAATGTCTTAATGATGAGGGAAAAACCTCAAATGATTGGTTATTTATTTTTTCTTCATATGGGAATGTTCTTCAATTTGAGAATGTAAATTTGGGTTTATTTCAGTGCATTCATGTATTCAACATCTGGTTTTCCATTATATGATAGTTGTTTAGCAATAGATTATACTTTCCTGTTTTAATGTTTATGGATTATGACTTTTGGCTATTTCTATTTCCTCTTTTAGACAATGCCTATATATTGTATTTAAACACAACTTCTTTCATATTACAATTTGGGCGACAAATTTTAGTATATTACAATAATTCTGTATTTAATTCAGAGGTAGATCCAATTGATAAAAATGAGGATGATCCAAATTTGCTTTAATTCCGCTTATAGTTTTTCGCTTACTTGTGGTGTGATGAGTGCAAATCTCTCCTCTTCCTTCATTTGGTAACTCATTTCCAAGTTTATTTTAGTTCTATTGAACAACAACTAATTTCTTTGCTTGATATCTGCAGATTTCTTCACTTACCTTGTCTTTGACGCGTTTCTTTCCTTGATAATGAGTCTTGAATCGTTTAGAGATTCAATATCGTTACCAAGTAATCGTAATGCTTAAAAAGTGTCTCTTTGCAACTCTTCTTATTCGGTGGGTACTTTTCATGGATCCGAAATTATATCTCAATTTTGCAGTGTTTCGTTGTTCATTTTGAAGTTGAATCTAACGCTTAACACAAGAAAATATCAGTTTGTAGATGTCATATGTTGTCGATATCCATCTATTAATTATCTCAAGGTATCCCACTTTTCCTTTACAAAAAGTGTTTTTGACTTTATCAGTTGTTATCAATTTTGTTTTGGCATAAACCAATATTTTCTCATTCCCAAGATGAACCATAAAACCAAAGATTTTGGGAGTATAGAAGTCCTTTTGACTTTATTAGTCATACATTTCTTCTCTGCAGTAAAATAATAATTTCAGATGAAAGGTGCAATTTAAAGAGGATGATGATTCCTTGGTAGGCTCTATCATTTGCTTTCTTTTTGTAGTTATAATAATTGTTAGCCTAAACTTATATTTCATCTTTTTTCTTAAGATGTTTTCTATATATTGATATGCTTTTAAAAGGGTAGTGAATCAAATTATTTGTTGCAACTTAAATTGTGGAACTTCTCTTTCATGCATTATCAGGTGTTGATACTACACATGAGGTAAATCATAGATTGCATCCTTGAGCCAAAGTTGCTGGCAAAACAGAGCCAATTGTGTGTAAATTTGTATTTGCCTTATTAATCCTTCTGAATTCATATTCCTCATTAGGAAGAGGAACCAGATATAGAGTTAGAGGTCTTAAGTATACCTCATGCTCAACTGGAGCCTTTTCGTTCCATTAGGTACAGGTGTTGCAACAAACAATGGTAGAGCCTGAAGTTTGGGTACCGAATAATCTTCTTCAGGACAACTCTGTGCTACTTTCTTATCGTCCTTGCAAACCTTGGATGGGGATTTTGATCAGGTTTTGTTTGTGTTTTCTGATTGTTCTTCTTCCACTGCTCTTTTCTTTTCATTATCTTTTGATTGTCAAATAAAATATTTCTTCTAGATTGGTCTCAACTCTCAATGCTTGATTTTGGCTGGAGTTGTCTGGGTGCCTCAATTATATGGTTGTGGTTTTATAGCTCTATGTTATTAGTGAAGAGATTACAAAACCGATGTTTTCCTTAATTGATTTGCAAAGTTACAATGTATAGAAATTCGAAGTTTTAACACTATAGAATTGTCACAAACTTATGTCAATTTTATTTAGTTGGCTTTAAATACTTTTACTCATTATTGGTTGCCTGGAATGGACTTATATCTTATTTATGCTTGATGAGTGATGACAGCCCTTGGGAATGGAAAAAATTGTGTTCTACATTTACATTTACCTCTCTTGTGACTAGCAAATTTACCTCTCTTGAAATTAAAAAAGGTGTTTTTCTTTGCTTGCAGAAGATTAGGTCACTTGTGGTTGAATTTTCTGATTTTAACAGCTGCAGATTAAATGAGTGGGAAGAAGCTTCATGGTGATTCTTCAACGATTGAACTCAATAATTCAAACATGGTAATCTCCATCTCTTTATTTAAATTGCATGTGATTTATAAAGTATCTATATAGCTTAGGATTTCAGATTTTTTTTATCCACTTTATGTATACTTGCATTTGAAATGAACTGTTTCATTGATATCATGTGTGTGTCCAGGTTTCTTCAAAGGGGGCAAGTTCTCCATCTGATGCAAGATACATCTGGTAGTGTTAAAGAAAGGGATGTGGATCAAGAATATTTGTCCACAGATCAGAATGTTCCTTATGCTGCTAATGGTTATTATGGATACTACTATCCAGGTATGGTTCCATTGGTAAAAGACCCTAATCCCTCTGCTGGTTCTCTATTCATTTATATTGATTGTATATTTATGATTTCTTTCTTACAATAGAATGATCACAGGTTATGGTGGTTTCTATGGAGAACCAGAAAATCAAGGGTATTATGCTGGTGCTGATGCAGATGTGGATCTTCAATGTCCTGTAAGTTTCTGAAGCTGATTCATGGTTTAGTCTTTCTATGCTCCTGACTTTTTGCATTTTTCGTCAAATTGTGGCTACGCATGTGATGTATGCATAGATACTTGAATCTGATAATTTGAGTTGTGTTAGGCATGGTAGGACTTAGGAGAAGGGATAAAACCAGATGATGCATATGTTCATTGGTTAGCATTTTCACTTTTTCAAGTTCGAGATGTAAGCATGGGTCTCCAAGAATCACACTCCTAAGAAAGGTGGGTTATACCGTGGACCACCTTGATAGGTCGTCCATGTGGATCAATACTTGAAGAATCATTCCAATCTTTGGCAAAGACCAGTGTAGTAGAAGATATCACGGTCCTCCTCATCCTCACAACTGAGATGGTGACCTGATTTTAATAGAAATCTTTTAAAGTTCATTTTGAGTAAGAGCTCATTTCCCAGTACATTCACATTTCTGAACTTTTCAGTTATTTTAGTTTTGTTTTGATTTACAATCTCCATGAGTTTTATCATGTGTTGTTAGTTGTGGCTGACATGGATTTTTCTTTAATTAAGTTGCAGACTTTTCCATGTGCATTCATATTTTTTAAGTTAAAGTGGCTTGACTGCATTTGCTGTTCTAATGAAATTGCAAAAGTAATTTCCTACTCCCTCAACAAATTTTGGCTATTGTGGATACCAAAAGACGAGTACTTTTAGATTTATAGGAGTTTGTTCCTGCAATAGCTTTGATAAATGCATGTGCTTCACTATAGTAAGAACATTTTTGGATAGATTAGGATTCTATCATCATTATTATTATAGGGTGTTCCACAGGGACATTTAAGTATTCTATACTACTCTATAGGTCGCAGAGAGAGAGATGGGAGATCGGCAGCACAAACGGCACTCGAATGTGGCGGTGCAAACAGTTCAGAAGACGTCTGCGATTGACCGAATCGACAATCGATTAAACTCATATTGGTTTTTTGTTTACTGGACTCTCCCCGCCTACGAAGCTTAATTGGCCTTTTGTCATGGGTTGACATGTTTCAAGTTAACTCAGCATTTGGAATGAATTGAAACTTTATATAATATAGTCTCCTTTATGGTTAACCTATATTATTAAAATGTTATCACATGCACTTTATGGTTGTAGGTAATCGCTTTTGGGACAAGAAGATATTTTATTTCTCAGTTTCTTTGCATCTTGCTTCAATGTGAGATTCTAGGTCAGTTGGCTATTGGTAAATGGTTTGGATGATGGAAATGATGTATAGAATTGTTTTTTAGGCTTTTGCAAGCATCTTAAGAATTATATAGATGGTTTGAAATTTTGTATACTGGAACTGATGTATGGAATTATTTTTTAGGCTTGTGTTAATTCTATGTTGATTTCCTTCACATGTGCTTCTGATTTGCCGTACTTTAAAACTGCAACCACTGATTTCGAAGGTATGGGTATCAAATGTCAAATAGCTGCTTCCTCATATTTTTTTGGCCATTGTACTTCAAATGAATTATGATATCATGAATATACAACATTTGAAATCAAGCTTTGACAAGGATATCAAATAGAATGAATTATGTTTTGGATTCATTTTAAGTCTGTTTAACACTTCCTGAAATTTTTATTTTCACTTCTCAAATCATGTTTGTTCTCATCAATCAATCAATTTCAAATCATGTTCCGAATCAAGTGTTTAGTCATAAACACATTTGCAATTCCTCCTTTTTAGAAAAATCATTAACAATGAGAAACATGTTCATCACTAATCAAATTACATTTGTTTAGTCATTGTGATTTATTTCATCATTTATTTTGACCCGTTCTGTCACTGTGTATGTTGTTGTTTGTTATGGATATGGTATGGAGAATAAAAGGGTTTATGTTACGAGACAACTCTATAGCTGTGATTTTTCAGAAGTAACAACTTTGTTTGTGACTCTAATCCTATTTTCCCTGGTATTGGAAGCATGAGTTTTGATGATGAATTACCTTGGTTTTTTAATTTAGGCTTATAAAAGATCTGAGTTTTTCAGAAGCATGAATTTTGATCTAATTTTTATTCCAGGCTTATAAAAGATTTTGATAAAGAAGTCAAGGCTTTGGAGGATAGACAATTCAAAGTTGTGAGTTAACCTTACTTATTTTCTCATTTCTTTTGTTATTTTACATATATCACTTCACTATTAATTTGATAATTTTTTTTCTTTAAACAGAAGATCATCAAAATTTCCAAAAAGTTTTTACAATAACTATCAGCATCGACTTCCTGCAACAATCATTTTGGAAACAATTTCTGCTTCTACCTTCAAAGCTACTTTTCATGTTAATAGGGTTGGGCAACCATTCTTAAAGACGAACACCACTGTCACAATGATTCTATAAGACTTCTGCTCTTTTTTGAGATGACCACGTATCACGAGGTTATATTCATTCAAATTCAGTATCTTGCTCAACATGTTAGTGGTGGAAATTTGGCTGAAGAAATGCTAACAATCCAGTCATAATCAACCACTAGCAATTCAGATTGAGTACCCTAACAATGAGGATGTTTAGCAAGCTTGAGAACAACTCTTTCAATGCTCCTATTTTTGAAGATGGTCCAACTCTTGATAACCCAATTATTATGTAATAACTAAGATTTCTACTATTGTTGTCGCTTTTTCTTTCGTTTTTATCCTTTTGAATCTCCTAAACACATTTTAATTGTTAGAATTTGACTTTAATTACTATTAAACTAATTTTGGTATTATAATGCTTATGTAGTCCCTAAAGCTTTCGCCCCGTGCATCGCACGGGCCACCACACTAGTTTATATGAAAAGTATAGCATAGATGCAGAGGAGTTCCACATGAAAGAGTAAAAAAAATGAAAATAATAAATATTAGTCCTTCAGTCCATTAAGCTTTAAATTGAGAGCTTAAGGTACAAAAAGTTGAGTCATATATACATCGGTGCTTCATAATTAAATATTAATCAATAGATTCCTCAAACAAGTATTTTAGTAGAGAGTGAAAAACATCACAAGCCTTATCTTTTCCAAAAACCATTGTAATGCTCAAAACTGTTGAAGCATATTATAACTCCCTCTCATTCCATTTTCCCTTTCATAATAAATGATTAAATGCCTATTTTTTTTTTTGACAAAATTAAATGCTTATTGTTTATCATATAATTTTCTCACTTAATTGTTCCTTTCTTAATCACTCAAGCTTAAAAGACATCACAGATTTTGGTTAAAATCATAAAGTCAGAGGGTGTGTGAGGAGTAGGGGGAGTGGGGAAAGCATGAACCTAAGGGTGTCTACCTTAGACCCCAGGCCATAAAAACTTTCTCTATACAATTACTTGTGGACTATACTTGTGGACTATATAGCAACTAGCGAGAAAGCTAAAATCTACAAGAAAAAAGATAGTCAAATTAGATGAAAAATGATAATATTGAGGTTGCACTTTCCTATTTCTCGTGTGTCTCGTTTTTTGGTCAAGTTGCAATTATCTATCTATCTATCTATCATAGTATTGCTTAAGCCAATATGTCTAAAAGGGAAGAGTATGTGGTTTGTAGGAACACGGGAATTTCAATAAGTTGAAGTAATGGGTCTAGGACCAGTTAAATTTGTTGAAGGAGCTTTGCTTGGAGTCGATGGCTATTGAGATGGATTGTATCTCGGTGGTCAATGCAATAACCAAAGCAAATTCCAACAACATTGATTTGGTGTTATCATTTCTCATTGTATTAATTTAATGTGTCAACACTCCAGCTATATAAGATTAGCTTTGTTAGGAGACAAGTAAATCTTGTTGCTCATACTCTTGCTGGAGTATTCGGATTGTATGCTAGCTCCCATTTACATAATTTCATTCCAACTTGTATTACAAATATTATTGTTGTGAAATGACACAAGTTTGTTTTGGTAAAAAATGTTTATAAGGATGATTTATTATATACAACTCAATATCCATTTTAACATAAGAGCTAAAATTTATATTAAATCTAATTAGCATTGCCAAACTTCACTTTTGTTACTTTATCTTTCACAGAAGTTTCAATTTGGTCTTTTATATTTTTTGTTCTCACTTTGATCCTTTATGTTCCAAATCGTGTCAAAGTGATTTTTTTTTAATATTTTCATCCATTGAATTTAACAGATGTCACATCGGCAACTAAGCGCTTTGTGGCTTGCTTAGTTGGCATTAGTATCTAGGAAAAAGAACGTAAAGGACCAAACTGAAATTTTGGTAAAACATAAAGGACCAAATTGAACTTTTGGCAAAAACCATAATCTTCATCCCCAAACCCACCACCCTCCACCACCATCACCACCTTCCCACTCTCTCCACCGCGCCGCCATCACCACCACTACGACCTCTCTCTCTTCCATGGTCTCTCATCTATTCTCTTCATCCCCTTCATCTTCATCCACAAATTGAAAAATTAGGGTTTGGAACATAATTATGGTTTTTTTTTTTAATTTTGGATTCCAAACCCTAATTTTTTCAATATGGGGACTAAGATGAAGGGGACAAAGAGAAAATAGGAGAGAGACCAAGTGAGGAGACAGAGGGGGGCAAATAGAGAGATAAAAAGGGCTTTGGATTACATCACTAAACCAAAGGTTTAGTGATGATCACTAAATGAATTCTAACCATTTGATGAGTAATTTATTACCTAAATCTAATCCAAGGGGTGTTATTATAGGGGGTATATATGTACTATCCAATTTCAATTATATAAATTAATTAATTGGAATTAACCATGTGATCCAATATTATGCCTATCTTTAAGGCAATTATTTCTACTTGGTTATGGGACAATAAAAATCCCTTTATTTTTGTTATTTAATCTCATCTAATTAATAACCAATTTTTTGAATTAATAACAATAAACCGTAAACATCTTTCTTCCTTCTTCCTTCTAAACATATTTCATCTCCTTCTTACCTTCAAGCTTCATTACGGAAGAACTAGCCACACTTTGGAAGAAGTTTGGTTAGTAAATTGATTAACCACATGAATATGTTAGATTGGTATTGAAGAACTAGCCACACTTTGGAAGAAAAGCTTCATTACGGAAGAACTAGCCACACTTTGGAAGAAGTTTGGTTAGTAAATTGACTAACCACATGAATATATGTTAGATTGGTTATTGAAGAACTAGCCACACTTTGGAAGAAGTTTGGTAGTAGACATTACTTGGGAAGAGATTTCCTTTCTTTCTTCGGGTTTCGTTCTTTCTTTGGGAAGATATTTCCTTTCTAATTTTGAGTTTTCAAATTTTAGGGTAGTCGATTGTGACTTCTTTTTTTGTTTGGTTTCTCTTTCCTTTTTGGCATTAATTTAGCACGTTTTTTTAATAAATTCCATAGTTAATGTCTAATAATTAGGAAATCTGAAATTTGCTGAATTTGTAAAACTATATTTTTATTGATTTGTTGTTGACAAATCTACCCCTTTAGTGATGGTAACTAAAGGGTCCATTTAGTGATCTAAACTATACTCGATAAAAAGATAGAGGGGTGGGAGAGAGAGAGATGGACACTAAGGAGAGGAGCTCGCAGTCATGGTGGTTGCCTATAGCTCAAAATATCTAAGCACGGACATGGTTAGCTATTGTTAAGTAACCCTCAAAAAGAAACTAGAAAGCAATCAGTGCAATTCTATTTCATCTTTTTGTATATCTATCTATACATATAAGTAAGGCTTTTATTTTTGGTACCCCCTCAACATCAACCACACCCCATATTTCAAAAATGCCAATAATACCCTGCGTTTTCAAAAAAAAAATTAAAATTTTCGGAATTACCTCAAAATAAGGTAATTAGGTTCAAAAAAATTAAAATTCGGAATTACCTCTAAAAAGGTAATTCCGGTTCATAATCATGAAAAATTTGAATTACCTCTAAAAAGGTAATTCAAATTTTTAATTTTTAATTTTTTAAAAGTTTATATTTTGGTCTTAAGATTTAAACGCGTTTTATTGGAAATATGATACGAACGATTTACGATTTAATAACAATACGTCAAAATATATAAAATGACCAACATAAAATAGGAGTACAAATACAATTATGGGTCCAAAATGTCTAAAAATGACTGAAAATAAGCACGTGAAGTAGGTGAAGCAGGCGACATCTAGGCATCCCTGCCAATCCAGACCAGGCAAGTGCGTATATATACAATTTGTTTTAATTTTTATTACTAAAAGACTACTAAAAATAGTCAAAACTACTCTAAAAAAATATAAAAACACCACTAAAAATCTAACAAAACCAAAATAAGGCTATACAAATTTTTTTAGATTTTTTGGAGACTAAGAAAAATTTAAAAAAATCGTAAAAAATAGTAAACGATGGAATTTGGGATTTTGAGGCCGTAGTCCCTTAAGAAGTCCCTTCTAGGGGAGTCTTGATTCTTGATTTTTTTCGCTTCTAATGGCTGTGGTTTCATTACGATCAGAGTATGTTGTCCGAAAACCGATTTTTTAGCCTAAATTATTCGCTCGAAAAAAAAATTGTAATTTTTTGAATTACTCTCGAAATAGGTAATTCCGGTTCATTAAATGTGAACCGGAATTACCTCATTTCTGAGGTAATTCGAAAATCTTTCGAATTAGAGGTAATTCCAAAATTCCAAAATTAATTTTTTTAACAAACCATGTAATTTTGGGAAAAAGTAGGGGTATTTTTGTCCATTTGGGATATTATGGGGTGTGGTTGATGTTGAGGGGGTTACCAAAAATAAAATTCTATAAGTAAATGAATCCCCAATGGAGCCTCCACATTGTTTCTCAATATTTCCATATTTTAAATTATTCATTTATTTTAAACTTAAAGAAGACAGAACTTCTTTTTAGTAAAAACTTTAAGTGTCAATTATAAACTTTAAAGTAAATTATTATTGAAAATAAATAGTCATTACTTAATTTAATATTTGAATGACTTTTCATATTTCCATGCATGAATAGTACAATTTAAAAATATAATATTTTATTATTTTATATACTGAAGGAAACCTATAATATGATATATTGAAGAAAGTTTGATATCATATTATATTTATAAGATAAATATAATTAAAATCATGCAATAATATAATACTATTTATCTTAAAAATTAACTAAATGAAATTGAATATTATTTACCTGAAATAATATAATATTAAATATTTTTTAAAATCTTATTTATATTATTATAAAAAAACATAAATAATGTATTTTTTATATAATCTTTTAAGTTAAATTTTAAATTAAATATCAATAACTTCAATTTAATTTTTTATTTCATTTTTACTTTAATTCAATTCATGAATTATTAAATGGTGATGAAATAATAAATAGTACTAAGTTTTTGTTTTTTAATATTTGTGTTTCACCGTACATACTCAGATGTCCCTATTATTTATGTCCTCCCCCTAAATTCATCATGTTAAATGAGGTTATATTCTCAATATAATGAAAAATAGTGTACTACTCTAAAAATTAACATGAAAAAATATTTACAAATTTTTTAACCATAAAATATTGAATGAAGGTTCTATATTCATTTCACTTTTATAAAAGTATATTTTGAATCAATAAATCTCATAAAGGTTATTAACAATTATTTATATTAAAAAAAACATACACTATATAAAAATATCATCTAAAAATATAAGTTTTATATAAAAATTAAATTCATAATCATACTATAACATAGTCTTTTTTGATTACAATCTAATATTATATTATATACCATGCTCTAAATATACATGATTTATACTAATAATTTAAATATTATATATTCCAATGAAGCCTCCACAATAATCCTTGAGTTTTTGTTTTTATATTTGTATTAAATATGAAATGAAATCTTCTATTATTCATTTTGTGTCCAATACACTACTAACTATTAAGTATAAACCACTGGATTATTATTCATTCTAATTTAATGTCATAATTTTTAATTTACTTATCTTAAAATCATGTAAAATTATTTAAATTATATATATATATATATATATATATATATATATATATATATATATATATATATATATATATATATATATATATACACACACACACACACACACATATATATTAGAATATACATTTGAAAACATAGTTCATTGGTCCAAAAAAGTAAAGGATGCTTTAATCTAGATCGATTCTCTCTTATTTTTATAAAGTAAATTTCTATATATAATTTTTTTTTTCAACTAAAAAGTGTTATTTGGAATTTGAAAGTTCTCATAATCACCTGTTACTTTTATTTTATATTCAATCGACATTCCATTATAAAGATTGCAATTTTTTTATTCATATTGTAACTACCAATGGAACAAGTTGATCAAAAATATTGTCTGAATACTTATTATCTTTTTTTTTATTTTGTCAAAAGAAATTACTTTTCCAATGAAATTAATTAATGTGTAAAGTTAAGGTTTGAAACGTATGTGTTAGCATAAACGTTACAATTTAGAGAAATGGAAAATGCTAGGGAAAAAATGGATATGAATTTAGTAAAAAACTGAATTGGAATATTAAACGGAAAATAATAGTGGTGCATGAAGTTTGAGAAATTGAGAAAGCAATATTCTACTAAATATCCAGTAAATCAAAAGTATAATAATCGCTCATTATATAACATTTTTTCAATTGAAACAAGATAATATTTTTACTTGATTTATAATTATAAAATTGCAACTGAATTGGATGACTTGGTAAAATTTATAAGTTGACATTTAAAATTCTTTTTTATGTAACAATTATGCATTGAATGGAGGGGTTTCACATTCACATGAATTATTGCTTTAATTTACAATAAACTCAGAGTTAGTGGAATATGAGTGGAAGAGGTAGAGTTTAAGCTAATTATAACAAAAAATGACTATTTAAAGGAGAGATCTTTGGATGGTGAGGATAGAGGTTTTGACAAAAAGAATCATATAAAAAACAAGAAGTAGAAGAAAGGAGCAAGTTTCACAAGAATATGTAGAATGCACAAAAAAGGTAAAGAATTTTATGTTCTTGACAGTTTGAAGTTGACAAATAGACAACAATTTTTTGTAAAGTTATAGACATCGAGAAGTTATGTATATTTTAATATTGTTCTTTAGAAAAATCTTTAATTTTTTGTAGAATTGTATGATGTGTATCTAAATGAGTTACATATGTTCCTTGAGACTTCATATAACATTTGGTGTCACTTCTAAGAAGGAAATTACATTAGGTAAAAGAATCATATAACAAACAAGAAGTAGAAGAAAGGAGCAAGTTTCACAAGAGGATGTAGAATTCACAAAAAGGGTAAAGAATTTTATGTTCTTGACAGTTTGAAGTTGGCAAATGGGCGACGATTTTTTGTAAAGTTATTGGCATTGAGAAATGATGTGTATTTTAATATTGTTCTTTAGAAAAATGTTTACTTTTATAGTTTAGTAAAATAGTATGATGTGCTAGATCTAAATAAGTTGCATATGTTCATTGAGCCTTCATAACCTTTGGTGTCAATTCTAAGAAGGAAATTACATTAGATATCTCTTCTCTATATCTCAAAGGAAAAAAAATAGAAAAGCATCATTTTATTTAACAATAATTTTACTTTTAGTTTCAATATTTATGAATTATTTAATTTAATTTTTTTTATGGTATGTGTTTTGCCATACACATTGTTTTGTCTTTACTATTAAAAATCATTCCCAAAAGCTAAACAAATTATATAGTCTTACATTTCTTATTACTAAATATAATAAAAAATATTGTAGTGTTACAAATTATTATTAAAACAATATTTCAACTCATAAAAAATGTTGACAATTAAAAAACGCATACACTATATAAGAATATTTTTTAAAATAAGTAATTTTTAATTATACAAATGAATCAACATATTTCAATAATGTTTACTTTTCAATATCCATAAGTTATATTGTTTTATTGACAAACTCGATATACTTTAAATTAGCAACTTATATATTTTTATGTAAATAAAGCTCCATAAATTGTGAGAAATTTTTTTTAATAGAAAATGAATCAAAATTAGTTAATAAAATATTTTTAATATACATGATTTATATTAACAACTAATATATTTTTATATAAGATTATTTCAAAAATTTAAATAAAAATAGTATAACAACCCGTATGCACGGGTATTCCCCTAGTTTTTTGTAAAACAAACTAAAAATATATCATCTCGATTTTCCTCCCCCAGTCTTTTTCCCTTAGGTTTTGGCTATTGGAGGTTTTAATAAAGCACCTTGTAGTAGCTCGGGCTGGAGTTAATCCCTTCATTTAATGAATTTCTTGACAACTTTAAAATATATATAGCATTGTTGTTTACATTGACAATTGAACACACAGACTCCTAAATTCAAATCCAGGTGTGTTTGGGGTGATAGTTTGTAGTAATTATTTGTCATTTCGTCTAAACTAACTATAGTTTGTGGATATTTAAAAATACTTCATTTGTTATTTTCCACACTAAAAGTGAATGTGTATGTTTGTTTTGACAATAAATGTGTATGTTAGTTACCTGAAAGTAGGAGAAAGAGATCATTATTGTATACAAACTTACTTTGAGAAAGAATGGGATGAACTTACAATTAATAACTTAAAAGATCCCTAGTGTAATTTTGTCAATAAATATATATATTAAAAGTATTTCTAACTATGGAATCTGTAAAAAGTCTTTTCGAGCTGCCTTGTTGAGCTCTTCAAACATTTTTGGCAACACATTTAGGTACACACGCTAAGAAAAATACACATCATTTAATTGTTTCAAAAATATATATCACTTAGTTCTCTATATTCTCACTGATTATACTTTATTAAAACAAGTTATGCAAAGAATAACTATGTGTGGAAATTAGAAAAGATGTCACTTGTTTCTATGTCTTTGAAGACATTTTGAACCACATCACATTATTTTCTCCTCAATGATTCGAGAACATGCATGAAGTACTTTTTATGCAAAGAAGACATATATGTGTGGAAGACTTGGAAAAGTTGTCACTCGTTAAGTCTTTGAAGACCTTTTGAACCACATCACATTATTTTCTCCTCGATGATTAGACAGTATGCATAAACTTACTATGCAAAATTGCAAATTAAGAGAAGCGTTATATATTGCTGCTAAAGGTCTTTTTTGTAGTAGTGAAAGAGAAGACATGGAAAATATGTCACTTCCAATTTTTAATAAAGGAAATTGTTCAAAAAAGCATAAAGATGTAGGTTCAGGTTGGCCCATTGGTAAACTGGTCTGAGCCAAAACAGTTCAATTCTTTTCTAAGCGTCTATTTATTAAGCCTAACCCAATCCTAAACATCGAGTCATCGGCCCTGCCTGTTGGAATAGGCCAAAATTGACACATCTACTCCAACACACGGCCGTGGAGATGGATAGGCCAATAAGGTTTTACCTTAGGCCCCAGGCCATAAAAACTTTCTCTATACAATTACTTGTAGACTATATCAACTAGTACGGGCGGTCCTGGGCCTGTGCGGCCTATGCTACCGCACATGGTCCAACCCAATTTCATTTTTTAGGGCCCCACAAAAGTATCATATATCATCTTTTAAAATATATCATTTTCATTTTCTTCCCCGGGTCTTTTTATCTTTGGGTTTTGGCCCTTAGAGGTTAAACAAGGAACCTTGTACTAGCTCAGATTGGAGTACCCTTATAATCCCTTCATTTAATGAATTTCTTGATTAAAAAAACAACTTCAATAATATGTATAGGTTGTTGGTTGCATCGAAAATTTTCAACGATATGAATAAGTCGACTCTAAGTTTGAATTTGTGTGTTCAAAGTTATAGTTTGTGGTAGTTATTTGTGATTTCCTCTAAACTAACCAAAGCTTGGGGATATTTAAAATCTTTCATTTGGTATTTTTCTGAATAAAAGTGGAGAAAAAGATCATTATTGTAGAAAAACTTACTCGAGAAAGAATGGGATGAACTATTAAAAATATAAATTACGAGTACTCAAGGCGGTGGCTAAATGGTCATGATAATAAAGGAAATATAAGTGATTGATGATTCAGTCCCAAGTATGTAGTTTGATATAGGTGAGTTATGAACCATTACTCTTTTATTACTCTCTTATGAACCATTTTGCTATGTTTGGAGGATGTATTACATTAATAACTTGATAGAAAAAGTGCCAAAATATCTTTTTAAAAACTTTCATACTTCAGAGCATGATATAAGAAAGCATAATCAAGCACTATTACACAAGAAAATTTTAACTAAACTCCACTCTCCTTTTATTTAGTATAGCTGACATTCATCAGTGAAAGGTGTGGTCCAGCAAGCTAGTCAAAACATAACATTAGAGGCTGCATTCATCTCGCACAAAAGAAGTTGGACATCCTACAACATCAAAGAAATGAAATTTCGATGGCATAAACCACTTATATGGCAACAAATGGACAAGTAAAAAAGATATAGACTTTTCATTTCAACACCGAGAAACTAAAACAAGTAATTAGTAACAATTTAATGTAATGCAGAGTAGGTAATATATATAGATTAATTAACTTAGTGGGAGCAATAGTGATTATACGAGAAAGATATTGTCTTTGATGACTTAATTTTGAATTCTATGGTAGTGGATGAATGAGTATACCCCAAATATCAACAAACAGTATGAAATGCAATACAAATTGTAGAAATGCTTTAAATGGTGGTAATAAAATTTTCACAGGGGAAATGAACTTTCAATCTTCTTTTATAGGAAAATTTGAGTTGTTACTGTGTTATGTTAATAGTTAGTGTGATCAACGACTCAAAGTACATGTTGACGACAAACTTATAATCATTAGCACCAAAACTATGAATCAAGAACTCTATTTTTAATTTTGAACAGTGGATTGATTGTTAGTGCTATACTACTATTATTATAAGGTAAGTTTCCAGCATTTTATTGTTCAATAAAGTGCGAACCATAGCCCCAAAAGAAATAGTCATAAGTCCAACCCTTCCATGCACATCTTTAATTAATTATTCTTCCATTTTAATATTTAAGACATATTCAACAATGATTCAATTAAACCACAAAAATGAAAATAAGAGTATGAAAGAACAAAAATACCTTATTTTCATTCATGCAATCTAGAGCATTGAGGCACGTCCATTCAGCGCTCCCAACACATGAAGATTCTGAGTATCAAAGTGTTCAAGAACCTTGAGTAGGTTTCTCTCCAAGAGGGTATTAGTAATATTGAGCCAATGAAGCCACAATAAGCTGTGAAGAATCCTATCCCCATACTCATGTATAATGCTTCCAAAAACACCGAACTATCATCTCCTCGCATGTAATATTGGTGGATTTTGATGCTCTGTTGGATCTTCTCCCGACATTTTCTATCAAGTGGTTTCCCACAAAGATTAGAATTTCCTTCAAACGCTGAAGGATCAAAGCTCGCAGCTCATGTTCCAATTGGAATTTTTCCATAGAGGTGATTGTTTGACAAGTCCAACATAGAGAGACGATCAACGAGAGCTAGATCGGAAGGAATTTTTTCTCGAAGATTATTTCTTGACAAGTCAAGAAATTCTAGTGACTTTAATTTTCCTATTTTTGGAATGATTTCCCCATGTAGATTATTTCTTGATAAATTTAAGGAAACCAATCCAAATAAGTTCTCAATATCTGTCGGTATTTCCCCTGTGAGATGATTGCTTGAGAGATCAATGCTTTTTAAAAACTCAACTTCATTTTTGAAGTCATGGCCTACACCTTTCCACATCAGGAATAAGAGCGGGTTCCCACTTTTTTTACCACGCCACAACGGATAAGTAGAAAGTTTGCCATACCAAGTGTCTATTGGGCTCATGGTGTCCTTAGCCATTGAAGTAAAGTTGCTAACACAATGAGGGATTCTTCCTGATAAGTTATTTAGAGACAGATCCAAGACATTAAGTTCTCTCAAATAACAGAGATTTGAAGGTATACTTCCATAGAAATTGTTGACTCGAAGACTTATGAGTCGAAGCTGTAAGCTCTCTCCAATCCATAAGGGAATCAGACCATAGAACTTATTTTCACCAAGATCCAACCATACCAAATTGTTTGAGCAGTTTTTCAAGGAGGGAGGTAGTTGTCCATTCAAGCTATTATTTCTTAATATCAAAGCCTTTATACGAGTAAGGGAACCCATTGAGAACGGAATCTTTCCCTTCAACTTGTTATTGCTCAAGTCAACAAACTCTAACCAAGTTAGATTATTCCAACAATCAGGCAACTCACCCTTTAATCGATTGTTTGATAAATCTAAAACTTGTAAATAGTTGATCTCAATGTTGCTGCATCCAAAGGAAACTAAATCTGAAAATTTGTTATTGGATAGATACAGTAATCTTGCTTGAGATAAGAATGGCGGAACAGGACCTTCAAGTTGATTTGAACTCAAATCTATTGCAGGTTTGTAAGTAAGATTGAGTTCCAAATTGGGAATCTTACCGATGAGATTGTTGTTTGAAACATTCAAAAAATCAAACATTTGTAATTTTCCCCAAAACCAAAGAGGTATTGGACTTGGATCTAGATTATTACCAACATTTGAAATGTCGAGAGCGACTAAGTTGTTTTGAGTGTGGAGCCAATTAGGAAATATTGGATTAAGATTGGAAGATGATAGATTCAAAGATTGCAATTGGAAAGGAGGAATCCAGTCATCACTAACCTTTACCATGAGTGAGTTATGAGACAAGTCCAGGACTACTAATTTGGAAAGGTTAGTGAAATGGGACTCAGAGACATAACTTTCAAATGAATTTCCACCTAGCATTAAATACAGAACTCGTTAAAGATCCGATGCTTGTGGGTATATCTCCAACTAATTGATTTCCATCAAGAAATAGTGATTCCAAAGATGGAAAGACTAAAAGGTTAGGCAACGTGCGTAAAACCGATTTCCGATAAGGAAAGGTCATGCAACGAGGATACATTTCCAATGCATTTGTAATAGTTGTGAGTAAGCTCTCCACTCAAGCTATTTCCAGATGCCCGAAATGATCATAACGTGCACTTATTCCAAATGGATTTGGGGATCTTTCCTTGTAGACTATTTTGTGAGATATCGAGACTTACTAGTGAATGCATTGTGTTGCCAAAATCATTGGGAATACTACCTCTTAACAAGTTATTGTAAAGGTAAAGGTGTTGAAGATTGGAGCTGAAGTTAAGCATCCCCCACTTGAATATAGTTGATAATGACGTAAAATGATTGTCAGAGAGGTGGAGGAGAGCAAGAGAAGTGGAGAAATTCAACTGGGAATTAGACAGAGGAAAAATATCTCGCATCCGAAAGGTCGCGCATCTCTTAGTCGTAGTTCTTCAAGCATTGGAAGCTTCAATAGGAATTGCAGGTTGTGATGAGAAGAATCGTTGAGACCACGAATTCCACTCAAGTCAAGAGTTCTCAAAGAAGTGAGGTTGGATAGCCACTCAACAGTTCCACCATTTTGGTTGTTGATTATAAGATTTAAATAGACCGGATCAAGACTTTCAACATGACTCGCTTGATTGTTAGATCGAATTCCATCCCATTTGCAAAGAATCGCATTTGGATGGTCATTCCATGTAGACATTAGTACATCATCTTTACCATAGACGCCTTGTTTGAAGGTCGAGTGCATGTCTCTCCTTCTCATTGCACTTCATTTCACCACCATCCTTGGAAGCCGAGTTAATGAACCCAAGAATGGAGGAGAACACCAACAATGCATGGAAGATAAGAACAATATAGCTTCTCATCATAATTCCACCAAGAAAGCATAAAGATATTTTGTTAATACTTTTTTTTTTTGGTGAGAGATATTATGTTAATACTTCAAAGAATATACCTCTTTATAAATTGATCTTATACGTGTGGAATGGGAAAAAGGAATCACAACTTGGGGTCCCATTAAGAAAGATCCAATAAAGACTCATAAGAAACAAACAATTACTAGGAACCCGCAAATTAATACTTCAGAATATCCTCTTTATAAATTGGTCAAACACGTTTGCAACAGAACAAAGGAAACAAAGTGGGTCCATTAAAAAGACATAATAAAGACTCAAGAAACAAGCAAATTTCTAGAAACCCAAAAGTAATTGCATAAAATTTGAAGACTTTATTCAGTCATATGCCATACATTATCAAAATAAATAAATAAATAAATCATTATTTTGAAATATGGAAAAGAATAAGTTTTGTTTTCCAAAAGAAAATGAAAATAATGAGTTTTTTTTTTCTATTTGCTTTAGTTATATTTTATTCTCTACCTTGTTTGCATCGAAAAATAATAAAATAACAATTTTTATTATATTCTTCATAGAAAATTGTAAAATAAATGTAACATAAAAGTTATATGAATTATTAAAATAAAATAAAATATGAAAATAAAAATAAGTATAATTCATCTTATGAATCTTCAACAAATATCGTGGTTAATTGATGAAGGTTGGCCTAGGACTAGTATGCAAGGATGTGACTCATATTCTACAAAAACATGAGCTTAAATATCATTATTGGTGTGATAACTTAATTGGTGGATAATTTGTTACTCCCTCCGTTTTTGGTATTTTTGGCCTTTAATTTTTGTTCCAAAACAATGGTATTTTTAAAAACTAAATGTACAATTCACCAAATTCTTTTAAATATATATGTCATTTATACTTATTGAGTCTTTTAGGATATGTTTGGGAGGGGGTTTTGGGAGGAGGGGAGGACATATTTTTCAATTCAAAATTGACGGGTTATAAAACGTCTCTAAATATAAATGAAATATGATTAAAAAATTATATTGTTATCTATTAAGTTATTCTTTTAGTTTTTTAAATCTCAAAATATATATATATATATATATAGATATATATATATATATTAAAATATTTACTAATATTTTCTAAGTCTTCTCCTTTCCTCACCTCCCAATACCCCCTCCCAAACATATCCTTTGAGTTCTAAAACATGGATTAATTGTTCCAAAACTCTTTTATTTAGATTTCAATTATCACAAGACAAGTTAATTTAGTACTTTTTAAAAAAATTGGGGAAGGGGAAAAATTTATTAATCAAAGTGACACTAATGACCATTTTTACAACTGTCCCGAGGGGAAGGAGAAAATTTAGTACTTAGCTAACACAAATTAATGATACCCTAATTTGTGTATAACAAACTAAAAGTACCAAAATTAGGAACAGATGAAGTAGTATTTATGCAACTGTTCTTCAGGAGTAGTATTTATGTAATCGTTTTTCGGGAGTAGTATTAAAATTAATTTTTCATAAAAATGAAATGTCTTCAATTTATCCAAAACTAGAAAAATTCATGTACATTCGGACTAGTTACTCATTAATTATGCATTTTTATAAATGTATTTTTTTTATAAATTAAAATGGAGGAGAAAACAAACAATGAACAATATAGCTTCTCATCATAATTCCACCAAGAAAGCACAAAGAGATAACAATCATTATAAATTGATCTTATACGTGTGGAATGGGAAAAAGGACACAAGACTTGGGTCCCATTAAGAAAGACCTAATAAAGACTTATAAGAAACAATTAAAGACTTGGGTCCATGTGCTCCTAGGTGCTTCTGTTGTTGGCGAGTTGCTTTTTCTTCGACAACTACCAATCCCTTTGACCAAGTAGTTTTATGAATTCCTCTTTCCTTTTTCTTTACCTCCCTCCGTCGGACGGTTGGTTTTACGGTCCGCCGGTCTGACAATTGGTGGACCGTCCACCACTACCTTTTGACCCATTATTTCCTGTTGATGTGCGAAAAGTAGTTGTTCAAGTGTACACAATCGCAACAAGTAATATATTGATAAAAGTAGATATCGTCTCTACAGGGATTAATGTTAATTTTAAAGTTTAACTTACACTAACACTTAGTGAATCAAGTAGCAAATGTGTATAGTCACAAATAATAATAAGAATGAGTGTTTGAAGAGAACAAGGTAAAAGAGTAGTTAATTCAGATATAAGAAGAGTAAGTTAGACTGCTCTTTACTAAGTAATTCCCCAAAAGTGAAGCGTTATAATGTCATACGCTATAGCGTCAAACGCTGTCGCAATTGATTTTGTGTTTTTCAGTCACTGACGCCCGAGTTTCATTACAATACTCCTATGTCTAGGTTCTAAATAAGTTCACCCATCATGTATACTAAAGACCCCACAACTTTTGCCCTATGAACTATTACTTTTCTATGTCTAGAATAAGTAAACATTGTTTAAATGTCTTTAAACAACATTTCATTCATATCAATCTTTGAGTTAGAATTATGGACCATTTCTGCACCCACAAATGTACTCATTTTAAGTGGCCAACCCTAAAACAAGTTTGAAAGAATTGAAATACAAAGATTGAAACGCAAAACGTGAAATATTATAAACGCAATACTAAAGGTTCATTACAAGCTTAAGCAATCCAACTACAAGTGTTTAGCTCATCTTGAGCATCATCAACAAAATACAAGATAAAGAACTTATATTACCGTAAACAAGATGAAAAGATACGGTTGCAAAAGATGCAATCCGAAGGTTCCAACTCATCCACAGAGATGACGCTATAACGTTAACTTTACACCGAGGAAAATGGTAAAACAAGAATGTAAGAATAACAGCTTGAAAGTGTTTTAATGGAGGAGAAAGTGTGTCAAGTTTTCATCCAAAAACTCTCTCTCTCTCTTCGAAGGTAGGAGTGAAGTGGTGAAGTAGAAGCTTGCTTGTCTTGTCCCCAAAAAAGTACAAAAGGTGATGGATACCTTTTACCAACCAAAGCTATTCTCCCACTCAAGAAATGACAAGTTTCCCTCGCTAGCCAATGAAACCCGAGCCTGTCAGCGTGTACGGTGAGCACAACGTACGAAGATTTGGGTTAAAGAGCTTGGCGCCAAAAATGCACTTTTGCCTTAAATACTCAGCTAGTCTGCCCTTTTACCGCTATAACGCTTGACGTTATAGCGCTTGACGCTGTAATGCTAACAAACACATTAAATTGTTCACAAGGGCACCGGATGTGCCAAATCAACAGCAAAATAGTATCTAGCCCTTCTTTATCTAAAACTAGCATAATAAGGTAAATAAATACTAATGTTACTTGAGAACTCACTTTAATCTAAGGAATAAATGCATAAATAACTCATATAAACATGAGTTATCACTGCTTACACGGCTTTTACATCTGTTATTACTATTGTGACCCACTATTAATTGAAAATTCATTTTCGCCAAATTTTTTTCTCACACATAGTATAGTATTGAGTGGATGTTTTTATATTGTTATCTATTAAGTTATTCTTTTAGTTTTTTAAATCTCAATTATATATATTAAAATATTTACTAATATTTTCCAAGTCTTCTCCTTTCCTCACCTCCCAATACCCCCTCCCAAACATATCCTTAGAGTTCTAAAACATGCATTAATTGTTCCAAGACTCTTTTATTTAGATTTCAATTATCATAAGCAAATTAATTTAGTACTTTTTTAAAAAAATTGGGGAAGGGGAAAGAAATTTATTAATCAAAGTGGCACTAATGACTATTTTTACAACTGTCCCCTAGGGGAAAGGGAAAATTTAGTACTTAGCTAACACAAATTAATGATACCCTAATTTGTGTATAACAAGCTAAAAGTACCAAGATTAGAAACAGATGAAGTAGTATTTATGTAATCTGTTCATCAGAGTAGTATTTATGTAATCGTTTCTTGGGAGGAGTAGTATTAAAATTAATTTTTCATAAAAATGAACTGTCTTCAATTTGTCCAAAACTAGAAAAATTCATGTACATTCGGACTAGTTACTCTTTAATTATGCATTTTTATAAATATTTTTTTTTATAAATTAAAATGGAGGAGAAAACAAACAATATGAACAATATAACTTCTCATCATATATAATTCCACCAAGAAAGCACAAAGAGATAACAATCATTATAAATTGATCTTATACGTGTGGAATGGAAAAAGGACACAAGACTTGGGTCCCATTAAGAAAGACCTAATAAAGACTTATAAGAAACAATGAAAGACTTGCGTCCATGTGCTCCTAGGTGCTTCGTTGTTGGCGAGTTGCTTTTTTCTTCGACAACTACCAATCCCTTTGACCAAGTATTTTTACGAATTCCTCTTTCCTTTTCTTTACCTCCTCCGTCGGACAGTTGGTTTTACGGTCCGCCAGTCTGACAATTGGTGGACCGTCCACCACTACCTTTTGATCCATTATTTTCTGTTGATGTGCGAAAAGTAGTTGTGCAAGTGTACACAAGCGCAACAAGTAATATAGTGATAAAAGTAGAGATCGTCTCCACAGGGATTGATGTTAATTTTAAAGTTTAACTAGTAGGATACCTGTGCATACGCACAGGGTGCTGTCGTGTTCTTTTTATAAATGAACTTAGACAGTATTTAAATAGTCTGAACATTACCCCGTGAAAATAAAGACAAAATTAAAGTAGATAAAAAAGGAGTTTCAAATAAAAATTGATAAATATTAAAATCTAAAAATGTAAAAGTATCATTTAAAACAATCTATGCATTTATCCCGTGTTTTTTATATATCAGTGCAGTTGTTTGCTGGTGTTTTTAGCAAACAATCACTAGTTTTCAATATCGAGACTGTGAGATCAAACTAGAAAATCTCTTTGACGATTGCCATTGAGTTTTGTGTTTTTCACGTACGTAAGAACAGTAAATAGTAGAGGGAAACAGATTGAAAGTAAAATAAAAGCAGTAAATGCAATGAAGGTAAAAAGAAAGTAAAAATTTGCATTAAACGAAGAAAGCAAAATGGTTCACCAACACGTACAAAGTATCTGTTTCACTCGTGTTTCGCTTTGGCTTGGAAGTTGAGTTTCTCAGAGTTCTTGTAGAATGTGGTGACCCCGATTTTCTATTACAAAGGGGTATTTATACCCGTAGGAACAATCGTGGGGGAAAGAGTAATCGCTTCTCCTAAAACTACGGAGAGTAATCGCCACTAATCGCTCGCACTCGACTAACCCGTTGTCAACCACTCGACGCAGTTGTTGAGCCCACCGTCGAAGTGTTGGGTCTTCTTGTCGAAGGTCTCTTGCATTACTTGCTTCACGACTTTGAGAGCTAAGCTTGTCGAAGCTTACTTGCACTCCTTGCACTTGTCTACCCTTCCCGTCGAAATCATGGTGCACCGACTTGAATATTGACCTATGGCCCACGTAACAATATTAAATGTGAAGTCAACCCCATTTAAAGCTTCATTTAATGTGCATTTATCGAAATTTTGAGGTAACAGATTGCCCCCAAAAATGCTTTTTCGACGGAATAAGGAAAGGAGTTAAGAAAGGGCATTTTTGAATATCGTGCAAGGGTCACTTTTACCGCCTTTTGCACTTCAACACGATGGTGAAAAGAGCGATCATCATTACTTGCGCAGTAAAACGAACCGTTTTATTGGCACACGTCGCATAGTTGGTGGGCCATCACGCCTCCCAAACGTCGCATGAACGTGCGAGTTATGGGCTAACGTACAATAATCGTTGTTTCCAAACATATATAAACGACTACAACCCTTCAAATTCCTCTTTACTCGCTTTGAAACCTTGTGAAGTTTTTCTCGCGTTCTTCATCCCCGTGTTTTGCGAAAAACCTCGATTTACCAAAGTTTCAAACTTTCGTGACTTTTCCTTTAATCTACCCCCGCATTTCAACTCGCATTCACTTTCTCTTACTTATGGCTTCATCATCTACTCGTAGTGACGCAACCCGAGAGTTCAAAGAGGAACGACGAACCCGTAAACGCTCAAACCCTAGAGCGACTTCGTTGATGAACCCGACATCAACGATTTAACGATCTACCCAATCGCGCACTCGGTACTAATCCCTTCTCATCGAGGTTTATACCCATGCTTACTTGGGTCCTCCGCCCGATACCTTCTTTGGAAAATATGAAGTTTCGAGATTTTCCCTAGCCACGCTCGCTTCAACCTAGAATCTTTCTTTGAAACCCCTTTTCACTTAGAGTTTCTAACTAACCCTTCTAGGGTTTTTAGGTCTGCTCCTAGGCTCGACCAACAAAACTACATAGACTGGCTTGACAAAGTAGAAGCTAAAAAAGCCAAAATCTGGAAAAAACAGGCATCTTCGACCTTATCCAACTTTTTCTAGGTATGGGCCCAAGTATGATAGCACCCTACTTTTGGGTCGCTATGCGATTCTGGGATCAGATTACTCATAGCCTCCACTTGAAATGTGGCATGCTATCCCCCACTCTGCTAGATGTGGCTGCCATTATAGGCCTGAAACCCTTAGGAGAGACCTTTGATCCCACACGCCCCGACTATGAATACGGTTTCAAATTCAACAATGCCACCTTTGCCCCTTACATTGGTGAGCACCATAAGCTTGACATCGAGGAAGTGTCTCGCTATAGAACATGTAGCCTTTCTAACTCGTGGTTATCTATTTTCGTTTCGCATACACACTCCTCCAAGTTTCCAAAACTTACATCCCCGGCATGTCAACTCCATGAACGAGAAGACATCAACCTTGCCAAGTTGATTCTAGGGCTCTCTACCAAAGAACTTGATAATGTTGTTATAGAGTTGAAAGAGAATGAACCGCCACCAAGTTTTTGGCCTCGCCCACTATGGTCATTTGTTGCAATTGTGGTCATTGGCCACTTTTGAGTCTCGACTAAACTTGTATATCCCCAAGTCCGCTCGACTAACCGTGGAGACTAGCAAAGATCTGAAGGGATTCGATTGGCGCAGCTTTAGGCCTAAGCAAGCAACCCTTTTCTCGCGAAGAATCCTTTCTAGCCTATTTGAAATCTTCTTGAAATGTGCCACCTTTACTGCATTCTATGGCTCCCTTTGTCCAGAGGTCTTGTGGTCCAACATGGTTTAAACAACCGCTTCCTTCCCCTCTCGTTGAGCCTGCACGAGGAAGTTAACCGATTTGGCAAGCTTTACTCTCTCCTTCTATCCTCTCCACTGTGCTCACCCGGCAAAACAAAAAATAGTTTGGGAATTACTAGATATTTCCCAAGTTATTTTGCTGCCAGCGATTTGGGCTTTGTCAAATTCGACTGCTGCACCAGCAGGTGCTTTCACAAAGTAGAATTTACAAGTCCGTAATCGAGGCGACTTATAAACAAGCCTTCAAAAATTCCATTACAGAGCCTTGAACTTTGAACCTCTCAAATTCAATCCAAGGTTTTCATGCAATCGAGAAATTTCATGAATGGTGGTGGTTATTACACCAATGTCTTTGGGAAACCATTGACACTTTTGTTTGAAAACATTGTGAAGAAATTGGTAGCGACTTTTCCTTCGAACAACACTGTAAACACTTTTCGACACTCAAAGCTTTCTAAGTCTTAACCACTTATAACTTGGCTTCATTTCCATTTGCTTACCAATGTTTTCGACATTTTTAGAAAAACCTGCAACAAAGTTGAAGGTCAAAGTAGGCAAAGCTACCACATCAAAACCTCCTCCCCAAGTCATGAAGAAAGTGGCAGCAAATCCTGTGGATATCTTGTGTTGCAGGTTAAATTTTGATGATGAAGCATTCTAAATAAAGTGACAAAAGGGAACTCCAAGACACAACCAACTCAAGAAGAATGTTTGTGGTAAGGGTAGACGTTAGGAATTTCGGTCGTGTCTTAGGAATGAATGTAAACCGCTTTTGAGGATCGGCTCAAATCACACCACACACTAGCACTCACTATGAACCAAACATCTGTTTTCAATTGATAAAAGCATGTTAAATAGGTTAGGCACTTTTTTTTAAAGAAATAGATTCATGGCTTGATTTTTGAGAAAACTTGTTTTTGGAAAGAAAGCAATCGATTCATGGCTTGTAACTTTAAAGCTAGAAATCGATTCATAGCCTATAAAATTAAAGCTAGAAATCGATTTGCATGTTGTTGGTTTTAAAAAGGAAATTATTTTGGAAAGAAAACAATCGATTGATGGCTTGTTGTTCTTAAAGTGTAAAATCGATTTTCTCTTGTTTTTAGAGTTAGAAATCGATTTCATTATTGTCTTTGAAGCTTGAAATCGATTTCACACTTGATTGAAAGCAACAATCGATTGATGACTTTGTTTCTTAAAGCCAACAATCGATTCTTCTCTTATTTCATTAAAGCACACAATCGATTCTTCTCTCTTGTTTCTTAAAGCACTAAATCGATTCCTCACTTGTTCCCACAAGCAAGAAATCGATTTCCAACTTATTACCTTAGAAGCAATCAATCGATCATTCACTTATCAAAATAGAGTTACAATTTGCTTCAACGGTCATATTTTTACAAACTCTATAAATAGGATTTAGGGCTTCACAGATCATCACAACCAACCAACACATAACAAAGAACAAATCAAATCCTATTACACAATCACACTTGCTCTTCATCTGTTCCTATCAATTTGAGTGATCTCTCTCAAGGGTTAGGTTGGAGAACTTCAATTTGTTGTATTCACCTATCTTAGAGGTATTGCTATTTTTCTTGTAATTTGATTTTACTGTAATTGGTTTTTCTAGAGAGTGAGGAATCTCTCTAGGGTTTTGATTGCAACAAGGGTGGGGTATCTCTTGTTTGTAAATTGGTTGTACTAGAGAGTGGGGTATCTCTCTAGGGTGTTTGATTGTAACAAGGGTGGAGTATCTCTTGTTTGTCAATTGTAATTGTTTTGAGGGCTCTTGCACAAAGGTGGGGATCCTAAGTGTGAAGAGTGCCTCGAGTTTTGTAAGGGTTTCAAAGCACCCGCTTTAAGCTTTGTTTGATAGTGAAAATCTCACAAAGGGTTTTGTGAGGACTGGAGTAGGTCACTAGGAGGTGGTCAACCAAAGATAAATATCTTGTGTTCTTTATTGCTTATATTTCTAATTGCTCATTTCATAAACTCGCGCGAAAAATTAATCTAAGTCATTAAAAGGGAAAAGTTTTTAAAGTCTCAATTCACCCCCTCTTTAGATCAAGCCACTTCCTAGTGACCTACTCCAGTCCTCACAAACCCTTTGTGAGATTTTCACTATCAAACAAAGCTTAAAACGGGTGCTTTGAAACCCTTACAAAACTCGTGCACTCTTCACACTTAGGATCCCCACTTTGTGCAAGAGCCCTCAAAACAATTACAATTGACAAACAAGAGATACTCCACCCTTGTTACAATCAAACACCCTAGAGAGATACCCCACTCTCTAGTACAACCAATTTACAAACAAGAGATACCCCACCCTTGTTGCAATCAAAACCCTAGAGAGATTCCTCACTCTCTAGAAAACCAATTACAAAAGAAAATCAAATTACAAGAAAAATAGCAATACCTCTAAGATAGGTGAATACAACAAATTGAAGTTCTCCAACCTAACCTCGAGAGAGATCACTCAAATTGATAGGAACGTGAAGAAGAGCAAGTGTGATTGTGTAATAGGATTTGATTTGTTCTTTGTTATGTGTTGGTTGGTTGTGATGATCCGTGAAGCCCTAAATCCTATTTATAGAGTTTGTAAAAATATGACCGTTGAAGCAAATTGTAACTCTATTTTGATAAGTGAATGATCGATTGATTGCTTCTAAGGTAATAAGTTGAAATCGATTTCTTGCTTGTGGGAACAAGTGAGGAATCGATTTAGTGCTTTAAGAAACAAGAGAGAAGAATCGATTGTGTGCTTTAATGAAATAAGAGAAGAATCGATTGTTGGCTTTAAGAAACAAAGTCATCAATCGATTGTTGCTTTCCAATCAAGTGTGAAATCGATTTCAAGCTTCAAAGACAATAATGAAATCGATTTCTAACTCTAAAAACAAGAGAGAAATCGATTTTACACTTTAAGAACAACAAGCCATCAATCGATTGTTTTCTTTCCAAAATAATTTCCTTTTAAAACCAACAACATGCAAATCGATTTCTAGCTTTAATTTTATAGGCTATGAATCGATTTCTAGCTTTAAAGTTACAAGCCATGAATCGATTGCTTTCTTTCCAAAAACAAGTTTTTCAAAAATCAAGCCATGAATCTATTTCTTTAAAAAAAGTGCCTAACCTATTTAACATGCTTTTATCAATTGAAAACAAATGTTTGGTTCATAGTGAGTGCTAGTGTGTGGTGTGATTTGAGCCGATCCTCAAAAGCGGTTTACATTCATTCCTAAGACACGACCATCAAATTCCTAACGCCTACCCTTACCACAAACATTCTTCTTGAGTTGGTTGTCTTGGAGTTCCCTTTGTCACTTTATTTAGAATGCTTCATCATCAAAATTTAACTCGCAACACAAGATATCCACATTCTCCCCTTTTGATGATGACAAAATTTTGATTCATCTTAGGTGGGAGGTTAGTTCATCAAGCAAAACAATGCACTAATATTAATGATATGTATCTAGACTCCCCTTACTTGATGCTCCCCTATCTAAATGCAAAGTGACAATCCTATATTTCTCCCCTTTTGTCATGATCAAAAGGGCTAATGCGAAACTTAGTTGGTGAGTCGAAAAACGCAGCCTAATAGTAATAAAGTGAGTCCATTGCATTTTAAAAAAATAGGCATAAACCAAAAAATGACATGAGAGTCGGGTTTCAACACAAGAGAGCCAAGCATAATTCAATCAACAGTTCATATTTCATTCAGCTAAATGATAACTTAATGACTCCAAGTTTTCTTCGAACGAAAAATAAATTTTCTTTTTGCAATGGTTTTGTAAAAATATCAACTAGCGGTTTTGAATGCTCAACAAAACAATCACATAATCACCTTTTTGAACATGATCTCTTGAAAATGATGTCTAAAATCTATATGCTTAGTTCTAGAGTATTGAACGGGTTTCTTTGATAGATTAATTGTTTGTGTTGTCGCAAATAATCGAATGTGATATATATATATATATATATATATATATATATATATATATATATATATATATATATATATATATATATATATATATAGACACCATAGTTGAGATGTTGTTATTTACTCTATTTCCCATTATTCTAACATGCTTACCGATTTTGTCCTGGAGCATAAATCAAAATCAAACAATGATAATCACATATTTGTCTAATGCTCAAGAACTTATGCTTAAGATATTCTACGTAAGGTGGGTGAACAAAGATAAATATCTTGTGTTCTTTATCGTTTATATTTCTAATTGCTCATTTCATAAACTCGCGCTAAAATTAATCTAAGTCATTAAAAAGGGGAAAAGTTTTTAAAGTCTCAATTCACCCCTCTTTAGATCAAGCCACTTGGTAACAAGTAATCCCATTCCGCATAACACTCCAAAAAAGGTATGGCACTTTCCACTTATCTTAAGTTGTCTGCGTTGACTATGGCTTTTTATTCATGTCGGAAATTTCCTCCAAGGCGACAACCCAAACAGCTACACCTCTTCAAAAGCCCAAAGCCAAAAAGAAAATGGTTATTCCCTCCAGCTCTGAGGTACTCTATACACCTTATTACATGTCGAAATTCCTCTTCGATTTTATCATCTACTTATTTGTGGCATCACCTGTATCATAACTTGATTTCTTTTGCAGGACACTGAAAGTGATGACAACATTCCTCTCACTCAGAGGTCGAAGAAAAGGGCCTTACCTGAATCTCAAAGGGCAGCTCAAGGCATCACCATCAACAAGCCTTCTGAATCACCTTCTTCTCCTCCAATCAAGAGGCTTAAGGTACATGAGGTAACTTTCCTTTCGACGTCATTTCGTACCTCTTTGATCTTCACCTTCCAGGTTCTAACTTAAATAGTATTACTCACCGTAAACAGGTAGGTGGGTTACTTGTTGACAATCCTGCTGCCGAATCTTTGACTGAGGTTGCTGAGCGGGAATTGTCGGCTCCAATGCTTCCTTTTCCTTCGTCGCCTCAAGGTGTAATTGCTGAAGAAGTTTTTCAAGCACTTGCTGACCCTGGGATTCCTATTTTCGAAGAGCTTGTTCCGAACGTTGATAATATGGAACCAGAGGCTGTTGTCGAAGAAAATGTTCAAGTTCCAGAACCCAACATCCCAGAAATCGAAAGGCAAGAAGTGGTGGCTACCTCTGTTGAAATTCCTGCAGAGAATATGGTTAATCAAGAGCAAGAGGAGCCCAGAATGGAGGAGTCTGCAAATCAAGGCGCTTCTGCCAAAGAGTCATCTAACAGTGCTATTAGCGATCACGAGTTGGCTGAGCTGAAGAAGACAGATCCTTTGGCAGCTTTGAAAATCATGCTGAGTCTTAAAAGCTCGTCGAGTCGCTTGATTTTGCATTTCTTCGAACAACTCTCTCGGCCCATTAATCAGAAACAATCGAAAGCCTACTTAGCCACCAAGACGCAGGTTCTAGAAGGGAATCGTGGCGAATATTGAGGGTGATCCATCTGTGTACCTTGAGGTAAAATCCTCGCTCATAAAATCACTAAGTTGGATCCTCCCAAGACCTCCTTACCTTTTCATGGAGTTCGCCCACTCTTCGAACAACTCTCCTCTTGATCAACCAACGGCCGAAAGTTCTCAAGCAAAGGCTCAAGAAAATCAACTCATGAGCACCGCGCTTGCCTCCTCAAAGTCGATCAAGATGACATAGAAGCTCTCGGCCCCAAGCAACCAATGATGAACAAGCAATTGCCGAATGGGATGCGAGATTACGCGCGATTGACGAAGAGATCGTAACACTCCAAACTAAGTTGTCAAACGCTAAGTATCGTAAGGGCTTGATTGTCGAAAGAATGAAAGTCGCTTCTTCGCCAATCAAAACAACGAAAGCAATGACGGCCATAGAACATCTCGAGAAAGTCGACCAAAGATCGTGCCAATCTTCTTTGAACTTGACAAAAATTTGCACCTTCTTGACACTTCTACCTTCCGAGAGGCATAAGTCAACTTTGTCGAACTTCTAAGGTCTTGTAATAGTTTAGAACTTTTGAAATGGCTATGTAATTCGACATTTCATTATACGCTGCCATTTATGAACAATTTTCGTTTATTTATGCTTGTTCAATTTTTATTTTGGCCAATGTTGGCCTGTATTGCTTTAAATACTTGCCATTTATTCTAAAGATTCTATTTTCGCCACCTAGCTCTTCGACTTCATAAGCGCCATTCAAAAGCATTGCAACACGCGAAATGGGCCTTCCCACCCCGTGACCATTTGCCTAAAACTCTATCTTTTTATCCATAGGTAATAGGACTTTCCACACTAACTCTCCTTCCTCAAAGGTTTTTAACTTAACCTTTTGTTGTAAGCTTTAGCTATTCTCTTTCATCGAATAAGCATCTCTAAAGCTAACAACCTTTCTTCGCCTAAATCAACTAATTCATCAATCATCATATCCCAATAATGATCAAAGGAATTTCGCATTGTTTCTGAATCCTTGTTGATTGTAAACAAATTTCAACAGGTAACACTGCATCATGTCCAAATGTTAACCTGTAAGGAGTAGTGTTTATAGACTCTTTAGGCGAAGTTCGACAAGCCCATAACACTTGGTTAAGAGAACTGTGCCAACTTTTAGGCTTACGTCCAACGTGCTTTTTGATCAAGTTAATAATGATTTTATTTGCAGCCTCTACTTGACCGTTGGCTTGCGCATAGTATGGTGTCGAAGTCAACAACTTGAAACCAATTTCAGCAGCAAAATCTACCATTTTCCGACCGGTAAAAACAGTACCTTGGTCTGTAGTAATGGTTTCTGGGATTCCATATCTGTAAATGATATGGTTTTGAATAAACCTTATTACTGCTTCTTGATCAACGTTGGCTAAAGGTATTGCCTCTACCCATTTAGTGAAGTAATCAATTCCTACCAGGATGTACCTGTGGCCTTTCGACGAAGTTGGTTTTATTTCTCCAATTACATCTAGAGCCCAACCTCTAAATGGCCAAGGTTTCACTATAGAATGCAATTCATTTGCAGGTACATGCTGGATTCCAGCATGTCTTTGGCATTCTTGGCAGCCTTTAGCAAACTCTATGCAATCTTTTAAAATGGTTGGCCAGTACATTCCTTGTCGAAATAACAACCATTTCATTTTATGGCCTACTTGATGTGAGCCACATGCTCCACCATGTGTATCGAAATCGCTAAGTATGCCTCGCTTTCACTAAGGCATTTTAACAAGATTCTTCTTCAGGAGTTTGCTTGAACAACTCATTTCCGACTAACACATAGCTTAGAGCTCTGTACTTCACTTTTTTATTAGTGTTTCCCGTAGGATTTTGCAAATACTCTACAATGGGTTTACGCCAATCATCATCAGCCATATTGTCAATAGCAAAAATTTCTGCTAAGTCAATATCGTCAAAAATGTGGCGTTTGACGATAGCGCACTTCATTTGCATTTATTGCCCCCCCCAATTTTTGGTGTTGACAATAGCGTCGAAGGAGTAGTATTATAAAGAGAGTCTTCTGAGATTAGTTTATCTTTCATCTCAATTAACTCTTCTAGGCTTTGCTTTGATACTTTGTAGCCTGAAGCAATCTGTGCCAGCTCATTCGCCACGTGATTTTCTATTCGTGGTAAATGTTCTAGGTGTACACATGCAAACCTTTTTAACAAAGTGTTGGCAACGACGAAATATTTAACAAGGTTGTCATTGATGCATTTATATTCTTTTGTCAACTGTTTGACAACCAATTGAGAATCACCTTTTACTTCGACATTAGTTGCCCCCAATTCGAGCAGAATTTTGAGGCCCACTATTAAAGCCTCATACTCAGCTTCATTATTGGAGCAAGAGTCTCGAATTTTAAATTTATACTTCGTTGGAATGTTTTCTGGGGAAATAATCAATATCCCAATGCCCACTCCATTTTTATGGCTTGAGCCGTCAAGTATAGTTTCCACTGACGTATGTCTAACGAATGTATTTCATGTTCGACAATGAATCGGTCCACTATGAAATCAAGAACCACTTGTCCTTTGATTGATTTAATAATGATAAGTTAAGTTGTATTCTAACAAAGCTAAAGCCCATTTTCCAATTCGACTATGTAACATTGGTTTTGACAACATATGTTTAATGACATCAAAGTGCGAATAAACATAAACGTCACGACTTTATATATTGCTTCAATTTCGCATAAGAGAAATACAAGCAAAGGCATAACTTTTCTATTGGACTATACCTTGTTTCAAAGATCAATCAAAACCCTACTAAGGTAATAAATGGGTCTTTCGACACCATTATCATCCTCTTGTGCTAACATGCTACCTATTGTGTTATCGTAAGTCGCTATATACGCTTTTAGCAATTTGTTTCTAATAACAAAAAGAAATTGGTGGATTGACTAAATAAGACTTGATTGCGTCGAAAGCATCTTGATGAACATGCTCCCACTTGAATTCATCTTCTTTCTTCGCCTCAAAGAATGGCGAAAAAGCTTGTGTTTTGCCACTTAGATTTGAAATAAATCTTCAAGGAAATTGATTTTTCCCCAACAGGATCAAGTTCTTTCTTGGTCAAGGAGCCTTCGTTTCCATAATTGCTTTAGTCGTATTTTGGTTGATCTCTATGCCTTTCTTGTGTACTACAAACCCAAGAATTCACCGCACGCATACGTAAAGCACATTTGGTTGGATTCATTTTCAATCCATATTTCCTCATTCGCTCAAACGAACGCCAAGATGGTCTAAATGACCAATTTCGAGGATGACTTAACCACCACATCATCTATGTATATTTGCATAAAATCGCCAATAAAATCATGAAACATAGAATTCATTGCCCTCCGATAAGTAGCACCAAAGATTCTTTAAACCAAAGGGCATTACTACCCATTCATAAACACCCAATGCCCCCGACATCGAAAAGTCAAGCTGACATCGCCCTCTTCAAAGAATAAAAATTTGATTATACCCCGAGTAGCCATCTAGCATACCGAGATAATCAAATCCACGAATCTATTAGCATTTCAAGCATGCATATAGCGTATTCATCCTTAGGTGTTGCATTATTTAGATCCCTAAAGTCTACGCAAACTCTAAGTTTTCCGCTTTTTCTTCATTATCGACAATATTAGCTAGCCAATCAACATACCCGCGCTTCGATGAATTTGCTTTTGAACGACCTCTCTATTTCTTCTTTGATCTTAGCCAATATTGGAGGAGCAAATCTCCTTGGTGTTTGCTTTATCGTTTCATCCCGGTCGAATAGGTATTTGAAGTTCCACCACTTCGACTGCACTGTGCATTTCGTTGTACTCCCAAGCAAAGCAATCTTTGAACTCCGCGTATGAAATAACTTGGGTTTTGAAGGCAAAGATCAAGGTGTGCACTAATATATGTTGGCCTTTTGACTAGGCCATCTCCCAAATCCACTTCTTCCATCGGATCTTGAGCTTGCATGCGCTTTGTCGAATCTTTAGGGTCTTTTTCAAAACCCAATGGTTCGTCATCATAAATGCAATCAAGCTTGTCATCTACGACTTCACCATTTTCTTCAATGAAGGCATGGCTTCGGATGTACCATTGTTTGTTGATTTATTTCGCCCAAAGCCGCTTTTTATTTTAGTTTCGCCATATAGGCCGTAATTCTATCCCAAGCAATCGGTACCGACATTTAAAACCTTCTAAGAGTCAAGATCCCATCCCGCTGGGGGTAGAACACCCTCGTGATAGACACTTCCATCTTCTATCGCCTCCCTTTCCCAAACAAAACCATGTGTTGGGTATAGTCGAACAGAGGAAAGCACATTGTCGATGATATGTATGCTCGACTAGAAGATGTGCATGGCGCAATATTCGCCATTTGTTTTTCAAAATTCTCCTTGGTGACGTTGTTGACGCCAAGAAGGAAGTAACTTTGGTCCGCTTCGACATATTCTACCGCACCATCATCCTTCCACATCACCAATTTCTCGTGTAGGCTCAAGCACGCGCTACTTACCCATGAATCCACTCTCGCCAAGGAGCATGTTATAGCTTGCCTTGGAGGCTATGACAAAGAACATGGTAGTTCTCTTGATAGTACCTACCACCACCTCCACTTCGACGGCCCCCAAAGACCGGCCGGATTTGCCCTCATAATTAGTTAACACAATGTTATGAGGCTTTAGGTCCGTGGTCGAACATCCCTATAGTTTTTAGCATTGCTTCGAGGCATCAAGTTAACAAAGCAGCCGCCTCCATCTACCAAGATCTTGTTGACGCCTACGCCATTGACTTTGGCTTGGACATACAGAAGCTTCAAATGATGATGCATGCCTTCGTTTGGCCTCTCGAAAGTGGCCATTTGTTCTTCGACACAGCCGTTGTTCATTACATAGTAACAAACCGCTTGTGGTTAGCCATATCCTCATGAAGTTTTCTTCGACATCATTTGGGATCAGAATGACGCCATATTCGCTGGGTAGAATAGACACTACATTGCAAATGACATCAAAATCGCCTCGAGTCTTCAAAGTCTCAAGTCACATCTTCATCCATGTCGAAGTCAAGACTTTTCTTCCTCAATGATGACAAGTGGAGGAAAGATTCTTTCCATCGCAGCCTCCTTGGTTCCTCTATTACAATAGATTTGCCCTTGGCCTTATTTCCAACCTTTACTTGGTTGGCAAAGACCTATGTTCACTTTTGTCGCTCCCACGGCTCTAGAGGTCGATTCTTAGCCGCTTTTGAACCTCCCGGCGTTTTCGCAAGCCAGCAGTGCCGCTTCTTCTTCTTCGAGCTACCGATAACGACGCCATTGGGTCTTGGTCATGGGATTCTTCCCTTTATAATTATTCTTATAATTATATTTCGCAGCCTCCCTCGTATTTGGTTTGACTGTCTCAAAGACGTAGAGCAAAGACTCCTATAATGTTTACACCCAAAGATGTATCCATTTTTCATTTTGGAGATTTGCTCTTGGAACAAATGGCTTGGCCGACGACAAAGACAAACTCCTTCTTGGTCGCGCTCTTACTAGCAAACCGTGGCTTGCTTGTTGAAGGCCTGTTTCAACCCTTGACCTTATAAGGAAGGTCCTCTCTTGAAGTCGAAATTTGGTTTTTTTCTCCGCCATTTCCTTTTTAGAGGTCAGTCGAACTTGGCAAAGATTCGACACTTTTAGCCGCTTCCTTGTCAAACACAAAGACTACATCCGGGGCATAACATTACCTCGTAGTTCTTCACCTTGCACCTATTAAGGAAGTCTATTAACTCTTCTTCACTTTGGGGTACACGAATCGCACCTTCTCTTCATACTCCTCCCGAGTAAGCTCTTTGCACAAGACGCCTCTCGCACTACACTTTTGATCCTCGTCTCGCCAAGGCCCAACAGCTTAGGAGAGCTCGCCATCTTCACATCTACCATGCTTATGTTCATTTCCATCTGCCTCGCATACATTGCCTCCGCTTTGATGGAGTGGATCGTAATCAACTGCATGGGAGCTTTGTTTTTTTCTCACCGAATTTTAGTCTCCTTCTTCGATTGCTTTCAACTATGTCCCCGAAAAGTACACAACGGCCGGGTTGTATGTCCCAAAAATTATGAAACTTACAATAACCCTTTTTCTTCCTCTGCTCGAGAGGAGGAACTTTGTGCCATTTGGCACTATGATTTGGCCATCGCTACTAACAAATCAAATATTTCATCACATTTAGTAACATCAAAAGTGTATGTTTTAGGCACAAATCTATCGCTTTTAGGCTCTACAGATTATTCCCATTTATGTGCCTTAATAATTTACAGCATAGGGAGGACCAGCTTAAGTTCACCACATCTATTTCCTCGCACTTACATCACTAAATGCGAAGTCGAATTCCTCATCGACATAGGCTATTTTCTCTTTCTTATGAAACCCAACCGAGTTTTCTTTTTATTGAACTTATTCACTCTAGCCTTTTCCTCTTTAAGCCTTTCAACTTGTCGAACTCTATCGGCTAATTGGGCCATGTCTCTCAAATGAGAGGTATCCAATTTCTTTCTAATTGAATAATCAAGGCCACACCGCACCATTTCGACAAGCTCATGCTCAGCACTTGTGTGAAACACCTAGCCTTTAATAGCCTAAACCTATTCGTAGTCGCCGATAGCTTCGTGCACTTTACGTCGAACACCGCCAATTCTTTAAGACTAATCTTCGATCGCCCATATAAAATCGCTCATGAAAAGCCTTTTCTAATCGCCCCATGTGTACATGGAAACTGGGGTAAAGTGGTAAACCACGTAAAGGCATTCTTAGTTAGAGAATTTGGAAAATATTTCATTTTCAAACTCTCATTTTGGGCTATATCCCCGCCTCTACCATGTAGCGAGCAATGTGTTCTGACAAGAGATTCATTGGTATCACCCCAAATTTAGTAAATTTAGGAATTTTCCAACCTCTTGGCAATTTCGCTCGCAATACATATTCACACAAGTGGTGATATGAAATTAGGCCTATGTAAAACCTACGTTAAGGCCATTCTGTGCCATTATGGTTTCTACCAAATTGGCTATGTTGTCTTGAGCACAAACGTTATTCCGCTGCACTTGTCGAACAACCTCATCGCTTCGTTTCGATGCACCATAACTACTTCGTGGACATGGTTTCCCATCCTTGTTGTTCGCCCACAATCGCTCGGGCTTCGGACAAGAATCGATCTCGTGGGTATTAGCGCGATTATTCCCACCATTGGGTAATTGCCTATTATTCCTCGTAGGAGCCCCAAAGAAATCGCTATCCTACCCATTTGGTTTGCTAACATCCGTAACTCAGATTGGTATTCTCAATCAACGGATTGAAAAAAAGCATCAATTTGTTGGGTGAGCATATTAACCATATCGTGATTGCTTTCT
The DNA here is from genome assembly GCA_020916435.1 of Oxytropis ochrocephala. Classification (NCBI taxonomy): domain Eukaryota; kingdom Viridiplantae; phylum Streptophyta; class Magnoliopsida; order Fabales; family Fabaceae; genus Oxytropis; species Oxytropis ochrocephala. The sequence continues at coordinate 56,664,903 of CM037090.1, read as the reverse complement.
CGCCCACTTGCCGCCTTAATGCCAACAAGGACGCATTGGTTAATGCAAGAGGATTTCACCCGGTGTGCTTTCGTAAGACACATGAGAGGGGAAAAGGTCGAAACGTGTGGCATTCCAGTAGGCATGACATATACACCAAAAGGATATGGTGGTAGACTCATGTTCTGGAAACGTGTTTCTAAACTGTTCCTTGTTGCCATATAAGGACTAGAAGGAAGTCCTATACTTTGTGGCAAAGACATAGACTGTGTCGAACCAACATTGGTCCTCGTGATTTGCCATCGATGTCATGGGGCCATTGTCCCCGTAACATTTCCAACATCGACACTTGTAGAATCTACGGTTGTTCCTTGCCCTTGTGATACCACAGGGTTAGAACTAGAGGCGTTGTTAGAATATGTACGTACCATTCTACCACTCCTCAAGTGCATACAAATACACACACTTATAGAAACAACACAACGTTAATGGCAAAGGTCCCACTGGGCGTGCCAATTTGTTTGCTGGTGTTTTTAGCAAACAATCACTAGTTTTCAATATCGAGATCGTGAGATCAAACTAGAAAATCTCTTTGACGATTGCCATTGAGTTTTGTGTTTTTCACGCACGTAAGAACAAAGAAATAGTAGAGGAAACAGATTGAAAGTAAAATAAAAGCAAAGAAATGCAATGAAGGTAAAAAGAAAGTAAAAATTTGCATTAAACGAAGAAAGCAAAATGGTTCACCAACACGCATAAAGTATCTGCTTTCACTCGTGTTTCGCTTTGGCTTGGAAGTTGAGTTTTCGTGAGTTCTTGTAGAATGTGGTGACCCCGATTTTCTATTACAAAGGGGTATTTATACCCGTAGGAACAATCGTGGGGAAAGAGTAATCGCCTCCTAAAACTACGGAGAGTAATCGCCACTAATCATTGCTCGCACTCGACTAACCGTTGTCAACCGCCGACGCAGTTGTTGAGCCCACCTGCCGCCAAGTGTCGGGTCTTCTTGTCGAAGGTCTCTTGCATTACTTGCTTCACAGCTTTGAGAGCTAAGCTTGTCGAATCTTACTTGCACTCCTTGCACTTGTCTACCTTCCCTGTCGAAATCATGGTGCACTGACTTGAATATTGACCTATGGCCCACAGAACAATATTAAATGTGAAGTCAACCCCATTTAAAGCTTCATTTAATGTGCTGTCGAAATTTTGAGGTAACAGCAGTGTCTTTTTATATATCAGTGTTGTTATCCCGTACTTTTTATATATCAGTGCAGCTATCTTGTGTGTGTGTGTATATATATATATATATATATATATATATATATATATATATATATATATATATGTATCAGTTATCTTCGTATTTTTTTTTTCAATATCAGTAAAGTTATCCCATGTTTTTTATTAATTAGTGCAATTATCTCATAGTCTCAATTGATTATTTGAGTTTATTAGTAGATTATAGTAGATAGTAAAAGAAAGATATTAGATTATCAATAAGAAATATTTATCCCGTGTTTTTATATATCAGTGACAATTATTTGTCATTTTTTAGGTATCAGTGACAAATATTTGTCACGTGTGTTTTAAATTATCAGTCCAGTTGTCCTGTGTTTAAATTATCAGTGCAATGATTTCTTAGGTATTAGTGACAATTATTTGTCATTTTTAATTATCAATGACAAATTTTAATCTCGTATTTTTTATATATCAGTGCAGTTATCAAGTTTTCAATTGTTAATAAGAAATATCTGTTTTAAATATTAATCAGTAGTTTGAATATATAGTCATTAAATTTTCTTGTTTTTTAGATAGTAGCTAGGTTTAGAGTAGTCTTAACAAATTTTAATTATTAATGACAAATATTAATCCTGTGTTTTTATATATTAGTGCAGTTAGCTTGGGTTTTTTATATATCATTGTTATCTCGTAGTTTCAATTGATTATTTTATTGGATTAGTAGATTATAGTAGACAGTAAACGATTAATAGTAGATTATCAATAAGAAATATTTATACTGTGTTTTTTTATATATCAGTGACAATTGTCATTTTTTAGGTATTAGTGAAAAATATTTGTCATGTGTGTTTTAAATATTAATCAGTTTAAATAGTCATTAAGTCTACTTGTTTTTTAGATAGTGGGTTTATAGTAGTCTTCAAAATTAAAATTATAAATGGCAAATATTAATCACGTGTTTTTTATATATCACTGCAGTTATCCCGTGTTTTTTTTATAGATAGTTGATTATTAATAAGAAATATTTATTTTAAATAGTAATTAGTAGTTAAAATAGTCATTAAGTCTTTTTATTTTGTAGAGAGTAGGTTTGTAGTAGTAGTCTTCAAAAAATTTAATTATCAATGACAAATATTAATCTCGTGTTTTTTTTATATATTAGTGCAGTTATCTCGTGTTTTTTATATATTATTGTAGCTATCTCGTAGTTTCAATTGATTATTTTAGTTGATTTGTAGATTATAACAGGTAGTAACTTCAAAGCATGATATAAGAAAGCATAATCAAGAACTATAACACAAGAAAAATTTAACTAAACTCCACTCCTTTTATTTAGTATAGCTGAAAGGAATAGACATTCATCAGTGAAAGGTGTGGTCCAACAAGCTAGCCAAAACATAACAACAGAGGATGCATTCATCTCGCACAAAAGAAGTTGGAGATCCTACAACAAAATTCAATTTTAGTATTTGGAAACATCAAAGAAGTGCAATTTCTATGGAATAAACCACTTATATGGCAATAAATGGTTAAGTAAAAAAGATATAGACTTTTTCATTTCAACACTGGGAAAGTAAAACAAGTAATTAGTAACAATTTAATGTAATGCAGAGTAGGTAATATAGATAGATTTATTAACATACTGGGAGCAATAGTAATTATACGAGTAATAATATATTGCATTTGATGACGTAATTTTAAATTCTATCTATAGGCAAATTTGAGTTGTTACTGTGTTATATTAATAGTTAGTGTGCTTAACAACTCAAAGTACATTTTGAAGACAAACTTATAGTCATTAGCACCAAAACTATGAATCAATAACTCTATTTATAATTTTGAACAATGGATTGATTGTTAGTGCTATTATTAGGTAAGTTTCAAGCATTATATTGTTCAATAAAGCGCGAACCATAGCCCCAAAAGAAATAGTCATAAGTCCAACTCTTCCATTCACATCTTTAATAATTATTCTTCCATTTTAATATTCAAAACGCATTCAACGATGATTCAATTAAACCACAAAAAAGATAGAAAAAAAAGAGTATGAAAGAAGAAAAGTACCTTATTTTCATTCATCCACTCTAGAGCATTGAGGCACGATACTCAAGACTCCCAACACATGAAGATTTTGAGTATCAAAGCGCTCAAGAACCTAGAGTAGGTTTCTCTCCAAGAGGGTATTAGTAATATTGAGCCTATGAAGCTACAAAAAGTCGTGGAAGAATCCTATCCCCATACTAATGTATAATGCTTCTAAGAATACCGAACTATCATCTTCTACATGTATTGGTGGACTTTGATGCTCTGTTGGCTCTTCTCCCGACATTTTCTATCTAATGGTTTCCCACAAAGATTAGAATTTCTTCAAACGCAAAGGATCAAAGCTCGCAAACTGTGTTCCAATTGGAATTTTTCCATAGAGGTGGTTGTTTGACAAGTCCAACATAGAGAGACGATCAATGAGAGCTAGACTGGTAGGAATTATGCTTGAAAGATTATTTCTCGACAAGTCAAGAAACTCTAGTAACTTTAAGTTTCCTATTTTCGTAATGATTTTCCCATACAGATTATTTCTTGATAAATTTAAGGAAATCAATCCAAATAAGTTCTCAATGTCCGCTTCAGATTTCCGTAAGATGATTGCTTGAGAGATCAATGCTTTTAAAAACACATCCGCATTTTTGAAATCATGCTCTACACCTTTCCACATCAAGAATAAGAGTGGGTTCACACCTTTTCAAAGATACCATATCGGATAAAAATAAAGTTCGCCATACCGACTATCTCTTGGGCTCATGGTGTTCTCACCATATGAAGTAAATTTCAGAACACAAAGAGGATTCTTCCCCGTTAAGTTATTTAGAGACAGATCCAAGACATGAAGTTCTCTCAAATAAATGAGATTTGGAGGTATACTTCCATAGAAGTTGTTGAATCAAGACTTATGAGTCGAAGGTGTAAGCTCTCTCCAATCCATAAGGGAATCAGACCATAGAACTTATTTTAACCAAGATCCAACCAAACCAAATTGTTTGAGAAGTTTTTCAAGGAGGAAGGTAGTTGTCCATTCAAACTATTATTTCTTAATATCAAAGTCTCTATACGAGTAAGGGCACCCATGAGAGATGTAATCTTTCCTTCAACTTTTATTGCTCAAGTCAACAAACCGTAACACAGTTAGATTATTCCAACATTCATGCAACTCACCCTTTAATCGATTGTTTGACAAATCTAAAACTTGTAAAGAGCTGATATCAATGTTGCTGCATCCAAAGGAAACTAAACCTGAAAATTTATTATTGGAAAGATGCAGTAATCCTGCTTGAGATAAGAATGGCGGAACAGGACATTCAAGTTGATTTGAACTCAAATCTATTGCAGCTTCGTAAGTAAGATTGAGTTCCAAATTGGGAATCTTACCGATGAGATTGTTGTTTGAAACATTCAAAAAATCAAACATTTGTAATTTTCCCCAAAACCAAAGAGGTATTGGACTTGGATCCAGATTATTACCAACATTTGAAATGTCGAGAATGACTAAGTTGTTTTGAGTGTGGAGCCAATTAGGAAATATTGGATTAAGATTGCAAGATGATAGACTCAAAAGTTCCAATTGGAAAGGAGGAATCCAGTCATCAGTAACCTTTACCGTGAGTGATTTATGAGACAAGTCCAACTCTACTAATTTGGAAAGGTTAGTGAAATGGGACTCGGAGACATAACCTTCAAATGAATTTTCACCTAGTAGTAAAAGCTACAACTCGGTTAAAGATCCGATGCTTGTGGGTATATTTCCAACTAATTGATTTCCAGTAAGCCTTAATTCTTCCAAAGATGGAAAGACTAAAAGGTTAGGCAACGTGCCAGAAAACTGATTATAAGATCAGGAAAGTTCATGCAACGAGGAGACATTTCCAATGCATTTGGTATAGTTGTGAGTAAGCTCTCCACTCAAGCTATTTTCAGATGCCCGAAATGATCGCAACGTGCACATATTCAAAATGGATTTGGGGATCTTTCCTTGTAGACTATTGTATGAGATATGGAGACTTACTAGTGAATGCATTGTGTTTCCAAAATCACTGGGAATACTATGTCTTAACAAGTTTAAGGAAAGGTCAAGGTGTTGAAGATTGGAGCTGAAGTTAAGCATCCCCCACTTGAATATAGTTGATGATGATGTCAAATGATTGTCAGAGAGGTCGAGCAGAGCAAGCGAAGTGGAGAAATTCAACTTCGAATTAGACAAAGGAAGAATATCTGTATCTGAAAGGTCGCACTCACTTAGCCTTAGTTCTTCAAGCATTGGAAGCTTCAGAGGAATTGCAGTTGTGATGAGAAGAATCGCTGAGACCACGGGTACTACTCAAGTTAAGAGTTCTCAAAGAAGTGAGGTTGGATAACCAAACCAATAGTGCCGCCATTTGGTTGTTGATTATAAGATTTGAATCGCCCACATTGCAAGGTTGGAAACTTCTGTAGGAATTGCAGGTTGTGATGCGATCTGCTTCTGAAGTTTATTGTTGAGGAATTGATGGATTGACCAAGAAACGATGGAGTTTATAGGACGGATGATGCCAACCACTACGATTCCACATTAAGAAGTTTTTATCCTCGAGCTTGACGGAGAGTTTTGAGTATGGAAACCGTGAGATGAATTGGTTCCATTGCTCCAATTGCAAACACATTGGAGCCGAGATCCTGCTTGGGATTGAGTTAACGGTGATGATTCGTCAAGCCATTGGTGAAGATCGAGCAAGAATTGATGAAGTTTGAGCACGAATTGGTAATGGCGGAATCTAGGTTTGGATCAGAAATGGCGATTGATACCATGTAAGAGATAGAAGAGGAAGATAAGAGAGAGAATTCAGAATCATTTGTTCAATTCATATTGCAATTGCTCAACTCAACATTACAATGAATCATTCAAGGGTTTTATACCCATTTTACAATCGCTATAACAACTCAACAATACTTAATGATCTAATGTAAATCATTATGCAGAATCGCTCCGTAAGCTTCCGTGATTCTAAACTTGCATCATCTTGTTTCAATTTACTCTCCTCTTCATTGTGTGTAGCTGAAGTGAGAGTGTTGAGTGGTGAGCTTCATTCGTTTCCTTTCGTTGTGTTGAGAGTGTTGTTGCTTTGAGTGATACGAGCTTTACTTTTGTTGAGAGTAGATGACGTGTTTTGCTTACTAGGACATGTTGACTGTTGACTGGCTTGTGTTGACTTTACTATTCTTGTAACGTTCTCTATCATTCCCCTTGCAAGCTCAAGTAAGTTTCCTACTTTGAGCTTGTCACTTAAGTGCGGAAACATTGAAGGTCCCAACGGTTTAGTGAGAATATTGGCCAGTTGCATTCTTGCAGGAACATGCTTTACCACAAGGGATTTTGAAGCAATTCTTTCCCTCACAAAATGTATATCCATCTCAATGTGTTTAGTTCTAGAATGTAGAACTGGGTTGTGAGCTAGAAGGATCAGAGACAAGTTATCACACAAAGAAGTGAGGAGTCTCGTGAGGTATTTTCACCACAAGAACGATTGAATCCACAATAACTCTACAGTGGCATGAGCCATTGCTTTTATATTCTGCCTTTGCACTGAAAAGGGCTACCAAGCTTTGTTTCTTTGCACTCCAAGTTACTAGATTGGGCCCAAAGAAGACACATAAACCAGTGGTTGATCTCCTATCATCCACATCACTACCCCAGTCACTATCACAGTATACATTCACTGAGAATTTGCTGTCTGTGTTGCCTGGTTGTAACAAGAGTCCATGATACAATGTACCACTCAGATACCTTAACAGTCTTTTAGCTGCTTTCCAGTGAGACTCAAGGGGTCGGGACAAATATTGACACAATTTATTCACAGTATAGGCTATATCAGGCCTAGTCAAAGTAATATACTGAAGTGCCCCAATAACAAATTTATACTGATGTGGATCAGCTAATACATCCTCACCTTGTTTGCTTAGTTTTGGATGTGTTGCCATAGGTGTGGCCATGCTGTTACATTCACTCATATTCACCTTATGTAACAGATCTTGAATATATTTGGACTGAGTTATAAGCATAGCACCATTTTGCACAGGTTTTAGTTCCAACCCTAGGAAATAATCTGGTTTGCCCAATTCCTTTAGTGCAAACGTAGCATTGAGCTTAGAGATTAGACTATGAATCAGGGTTGATGACATGCCAGTGACTATTATGTCATCAACATATACAAGGGCATACAAAGTGATTCCTTTTACACAATGCACAAACAGTGCACATTTACTGGTTCTAAAACCAAATTGGAGGAGAGCTTGAGTGAGCCTCTCATACCATGCCCTAGGGGCTTGTTTTAGCCCATAGAGCGACCTGTGCAACCTACATACTTGTGTGCTATCACCATTTGAAAATCCAGGGGGTTGTTTCATAAAAATCTCTTCTTGAAGATATCCATTAATAAAGGCATTATTAATGTCAATTTGTTGCATCTCCCACTTGTATGTTAGTGCAAGTGTGAGGATTATTCTTATAGTGGCTGGTTTAACCACGTTAGAGAATGTTTCTCCAAAATCTTTGCCATAGACTTGGTGGAATCCTTTTGCCACAAGTCTGGCTTTATACTTGTTTAGTGTGCCATCAGGGTTTTGTTTAACCCGAAACACCCACTTAAATCCTATTGCCTGTCTACCAGGTGGAAGAGTAGTTAAAGACCACGCACTCATTTTTAGTTAGAGCTTCATACTGTTGTCATAGCCTCTTGCCACTTGGGATCTTGCAATGCTTGTTTTACAAAGAGTTGGTTCAATCAGAGTTAAGAACACCATTGGTTTTAAGTGTCCTGTTCTTGACCTGGTGACCATATGGTGTGTGTTTGTAACTGGTATAGCTGGTGGAGGCACATGTATTGGAGAGGAGAGGGAGGCACTTGGTGGTGCAATCGTGGGGTGTTAGAATGAGCAAGATTGTTATTTTGAGGATCGTGTAGTTTCTTGATGTGCAGTGAGGTAGGAGCATCTTTATGTGTCACAAGATTGGGTGTTTCATTGTGGTTATTGATGTGTCAGGTCTCGAGGTTGTGATGTTTGTTGTGGAGATGGTAATAACAGTTACTAGTCAACGGCTCACGCTCGATCACACCTATTATAGATAAGTGCAACAAGTCATACACACCTAAAAAGTCTAAAAGAATAATTCGTGCAATGAATAAATCAATCGTTAAAAATCGCTTAAAAATAAACAACTAGTGTTAGCAATACTAGTGTTAGTAAAGAATAAATTGAATCGTTAACAATCGCTTAAAATTAAACAACTAGTGTTAGCAATACTAGTGTTAGTAAAGAATAAATCGAATCGTTAAAAATCAGTTCAAATTAAACAACTAGTGTTAGCGATACTAGTGTTAGCAAAGAATAAATCGAATCGTTAAAAATCAGTTAAAATTAAACAACTAGTGTTAGTCATACTAGTGTTAGCAAAGAATAAATCGAATAGTTAAAAATCGCTTAAAATTAAACAATTCAATATCCAAAGAATAATCAAGGAGGTTCGACCTTCCAGTGCGAACCGGTTCGTACAAGACGCATGGTCGAACCACACTAAATGTGTTCAAAGACACTTGGTCGAACTGCATTTATTGTTTAAAAAAATGTTTTAAATTCAGAGGTATTTTGGGAATAATGGGCTGATGGGGTTCTAGTGAGTAGAGGGGTTGTACGAAGCATGGGCCTTCACATTGGACCATGAGGCTCATGCGCATAATGGGTCGTAGACAAGCCCAATTCCTTGATCCACATTCAAGGCCCGACTCATTAAGCCCTGTGAACTCGGGATTCACCAAAACTATCCAATGGTTCGTGAGCTAGCAAGGATCTCTATAAATATAGGCTAGCATACTCCACAATTCTATAATGTGTTGAGCGAAGGCCGAAATGTCTTTGCAGTGTACCCTCCGCTCAAAACACACTGAGATCCAACCCGACAAGAACACTACAAACCGCAGCCTCTGCATCAACCCTAAAAGACAAAGAAGATACGTAACATCTTCGAAATTGGGAGTCTTACCGATGATATTGTTGTTTTAAACATTAAAAATGGCTTAAATATGTTTTTTGGTCCCTACAAATATAGTTGTTTTTTAAAAAGTCCTTGTAAAATTATTTTTCGTCCCTAACGCTATCTTTGTTTGACATATCACTAATGTATGGTGCTTTTAAAAAAATTTATTTTGCAGGACTTATTTAAAAAAATTAATTTTGCAGGACTTATTTGAAAAACAATTGTATTTGTAGGACGTAAATATTTAAACCTTAAAAATCAAACATTTGTAATTTGCCCCAAAACTAAAGAGGTGGATCTAGATTATTGCCAACATTTGAAATGTCGAGATAGTCTAAGTTGTTTTGAAAGTGGAGCCAATTAGGAAATATAGGATTAAGATTGGAAGATGTTAGATCCAAATATTCCAATTGGAAAGGAGGAATCCGATCATCACTAACCTTTACAAAGGAGTGAGCTATTATACAGGCCCACCCACTTCTTCTAATTTGGAAAGGTTAGTGAAATGGGAGTTAGAGATATACCCTTCAAAAGAATTGCCACCTAGAAACAAAGACTGCAACTCGGTTAGAGATCCGATGCTTTTTTGGGAATGTTTCCAACAAATTGATTTCCAACTTTACTCTCATTACTTTAATTAAATTCCTCACTTATCCTCTATTAAAGAATTTCTCTTTCATTTGTAATCATTAATTACAAATATCTATTTATGTAATTTTATTTTTATAAGCTACTCCAACCGCTAATTTTACCAAACACTTTAAATTCAATCCGCTAGCTTATCCGCTACCTCATCCGCTATAAGCTAGCTTATCCGCTATCCGCTACTTTTTGCCAAACAGAACCTAAAATGTTACGTTGTGTGCCAGAAAACTGATTTCTCGATAAGTAAAGTTCATACGACAAGGATACATTTCCAATGCATTTGGAATAGTTTTGAGGAAGTTCTCCACACAAACTATTTTCAAATGCATGAAATGATTGCAACATGCACATATTCCAAATGCATTTTGGGATCATTCTTTGTAGACTATTGTATGAGATATCGAGACTTACTAGTGAATGCATTGTATTGCCAAAATCATTGGGATGACTACCTCTTAACAAGTTATTGGAAAGGTCAAGGTGTTGAAGTTTGGAGCTGAAGTTAAGAATCCCCACTGGAATATAGTTGATGATGATGATGTCAAATGATTGCCAAAGAGATCGAGGAGAGCAAGAGAAGTGGAGAAATTCAACTGGGAATTAGACAGAGGAAAATATCTCGCAGATCCAAAGGTCGCATTTCTTAGTCGTAGTTCTTCAAGCATTGGAAGCTTCGATCACTATTCAAATCAATAGTTCTCAAAGAAGAGAGGTTGATAGCCACTCAACAATGCCACCATTTTGTTTGTTAATTCAAGATCAAAATCAGAATCGAATGCAAGCCATCGCAACATCGAAAGTGATCGCATTTTGATCAATGAAGTGTTGAAGTTGTTGTCCTTGACTAGCCTGGCCGTTGAATAGAGAAAGGACCGGTCTTGGCTTCACACTGAGCACCTCGGGTGTTACCCGCAAAGACACTCCGACGATCAAGTAAGTGGTCGCCAGCAGATAACACAAGGTAAGAGAATGTACCTGATGCCATGTGCGAATGGCGTATATATACTGTAGAGTGCGACTATTTTGTGAAAATTTCGGCCATTATGGAAGTGCGCCCAAGCGATGGACTTGGGCCTGCTAAAGCCGACATGGGCCGACGCCCAAATGTCGTTTCAGACTCTATTGGTTTTGGCTGATACACCCTAATGTAAAGACTCCCAAGTTCGAAAGGAATTGATCCAACAAGATTATTACCTGTGATATCGAGATGTTGTAGTGTTGAGAGCTTCCCAATTTGGTAGGGAATCTATCAAACATATTCACCAAAGATTAAGGTATTGTAAGTTGGAGAGTGAGCCAATAAAGTTTGGGATGTCACTCAACCACTAAATAACCGAGGTCTAGATATGTGAGTTTTCACGGTTATAGAAGTTGCGCCCAAGCGATGGACTTGGGGCCTGTTGAGTCGACATGGGCCGACGCCCAAATGTCGTTTCGTACTCTTGGTTTTGGCCGATACACCCTAACAGCTTGCCCCCAAGCCTCAGGTCGCTTAAGAGCGGCCGAGGCTTGAATTGTCGCTGCCCCTGTGGGTAATGCTTCGATGAACCTTCGATAGTGAACGGTCACACGCCGCCGCTTCCCGATGGGGATTCGCCACGCCGCCACCAGTGTGCGGCCGTGGCCGACACGATTCGTTGACTTTTGGCCGCATTTATGATGCGACGCTTGGTGATCTCGAGGTCATTCAATGACACTCTTAGTGAGAAGGTGAAGCGCTATGCGACGCTTCGCCTCCTGGCCCCTTCGACGCCTGGGGCCGCGCTTATAAATACCCCTTCGCTTGGAACTATTCTCACGCTTTTACGAATCGCTCGCCACCGACCGACCTTTCGCCGCCGACTTGCAATTTGAAGTGAATCCTTTCGCTCGAGCACCAAAGTTTCTCGATCGATCCTCGTATTCTTAAGGTATGAGTCGACCTTTGCTTTAATTTTTGATTTTTGTGGTTTTTTTTGATCGCACAATTCCACGCCTCGGATAGGGGTGTCAGTCCGGATCTACCAAGTCGCCTCTCTCGCGAAAAGCGCCGCTCAACCGACCTAACTCGATCCCCTTATCGCAGTGTTGTATGCCACGCTGAAACAGCATCGCCAGATTCCCTGAGGGCCATCGCAATCTATGGTCGAACATATGTCGAGGCCATCCGAGGCCGATAATCCCAAGGAGATTCCAAGTCGCCTTCGAGCGACTCAAGCTCTAGCTCCTCCAAATAGCTTCGACTCGAGCCCAGCCTTCTCAATAGGGGTTCGATCACCTTGGGCGATTCCGATCCTAAGCCCGCCAATTCCAACAGTAACTCATGGGAGCCTCCACCACCACCATCTTCCCCGACCTGCAATGTAGAGGAAGATGAGGAGGTAGATATCGGAGGAGACGGGCAGAGTGTCGCCCGTGCCGTGGAATGAAGTGATGATTGAAGCCGGCGGAAGGTCGGGCCGAGGTGATCGGGCCGGCCAGAGGAAGTGGTCACCGCCGGCTGTTAGCCTCCCGGCCGTGGGCCGAATGTTGATGTGGAATCACGGAGGAGAGGACGCTCGCCAGATCTATCTCGGATCGGGCGACATGTCGTGGGTGTCCAAACCCTTCGCTTCCAACAGAGCGTAATTCATAGCCGCCACCGGCGCTGCCCGAGCTGCAATTACACTTCAGACACTCACCAACAAGAATTCTACGAATGTATGAGTATATGCATGTATGCAATATGCATGTGGATCCATAACCACCTCAATAACCCCGCCGCACGCACCACCTTGGCCAAGGCCCCACCGCTTTTGGTCGGCCACATCACCTTTGGCCAAGCCACATCACCGCTTTTATATGCATATGATTTATGTGACACCATGACAATGCATCACCACACAATAAATTTATCACATCAATTATCAACTCACCTCTTTCGCCAAGCCCCCACCGCTGGCCAAGCCCACATCATTCATAAATTCATCACATCAAGTATTATCCCACCACTTTGGCCGAAGCCCACATCAATCATTAATCCACCTTTTTATCATCACCTCACCACCACAACTTATTTATTAAATTAAATCCCACTTAAGGACCCAACCACCCTATAAGGACCTTTTCCACACCTAAGGACCGTTTTGACACTTCAAAGATTAATTTAGTACCCAAGGATTATTTTGACGCGTTATGATTAATTTGGTACTTAGGAACTTGTGTTGACATATTAGGTTTAATTGGATACTAAGGGACTATTTTGTCACTCCAAGGATTAATTTAATTCTTAGGGACTATTTTGTCACACCAAGGATTAAATTAATTCTTAGGGACTAAATACGTCACTTAGGTTCCATTTAAGCACCCTAGGCGCCAAGGGGCAGCCACTTTGGCGCCCGCTTAGCGCAAACACACACACACAAAGACACCACACACCCACTGTGCACCAAGTTTCTAGGAAATCGCGCCCCAGGCACACCGCACTTGCACACACATATCGCTTCACCGGGCGCCAAGTTTCTAGGAAATCGGCGCTCTCTTGCCGTGCCACTTTCCCGCAAAGACACCCACACGCCAAACCCACGCACCCAGGCGCCAAAATCCTGAGGGATTGGCGCCCCATACCCGCACCAAGCCACAACTCACCCAAACACACGCACACACTAGACACAAGTTTGTTTTGGTAAAAAAATGTTTATAAGGATGATTTATTATATACAACTCAATATCCATTTTAACATAAGAGCTAAAATTTATATTAAATCTAATTAGCATTGCCAAACTTCACTTTTGTTACTTTATGTTTCAATTTGGTCTTTTATATTTTTTGTTCTATCTTTTATCCTTTATGTTCCAAATCTGTGTCAAAGTGATTAATTTTTTTAACATTTTCGTCCATTGAATTTAACAGATGCCACACTGGCAGCTAACTGTTTTGTGGCTTGCTTAGTTGGCATTAGTATCTAGGAAAAAGAACGTAAAGGACCAAACTGAATGACATGTGTATAAGTTAATTACACTGTTATACTGTTGCTAGCCAAAATGTGGTTTTATGCATCAAAAAAATGACTGTCAATCGGCATTTAACCACCCTACATACACCCCTGAAAGACATTACAAAAGCTTCAGATTTCAGAGAAACAAGCTATAATTTTTTTAGGAAATATCCATGCTTATTTAAAGTAAACTATCCCAAGCATCAGATAGTTTGTACGTAAAACCCGGATCGTATCATAAGTTACTTGACTAATGATTGCAGCTACAACATTTTACAACCATCCACCGAGCAAAACAGATTATGCGGTGGATTCGCCTTCCTTGCGATCAATTCCTCGTAATATCATAGAATCATATGGTTATATTCTGCAACCTCATCCATTCATCTCAAAACATACAATAAAAGAATGAACACGAGCAATCAAAACTCCAATTAAGGCGTAAAAGTAAACAAAGTCAGAATACACGTGTAATTAAAGTACTTCACTTCATACCAAAACTTAGTAGTATCATAGTTCGTACATATTGTCCATTTTTTATCAATGTTTATACGAAGTGCCTAACCAACTAATTCTTTTCATAGAATAAGGCTCATACCATTCATTGTCAAGAAGTCAAAATTAAATCCTTCCAAGACATATATAGTCCATCAAACAAAGTAATATATAGTCTTAATTCATATATGCAATCATATAAGTTTCACTACTAATAGTTTTGAAGAAAATCCAAAATATGTATAATGATAATTACCTGAATTGATCTTTGTATTGCAGCTATATCATCTGACTCCAAGGCAATCTGGGAAAAGCAAAAGTATAATCAATCCAGGATTAAAGATATTCACAAACTTTGGAAAAGAAAATCGAAGATTGATCATGTTGCAAGAATTAACATCCACCGCCAAGAGAGTAGCCTTGTATCAAAGAGTATATGCTCTCTAGAGCAAAACAATTCAATATTAATATGCATTTTGCCTCCACATTAAGAAAGAAGATTCAACATGGTTCACTTTGAAGGTTTTATGATTGGAAATTTGGAACTACTCCATCCAAATATTACGCTTTCCTGAATAGGGGTCAAGGTTACGAGACAACCAGATAAGTGATGAAAAGGATGTTTCTTAGGATGAAATAACAGTGGTAACTTTGCATTGTTACACAAAGGACTTATCATTTTTACTTTAGTCTTGCAGAGTAATAATGCACTTTTTCCTTCCTTTTGACGAAAGTAATAATACACATATTAATACCTTATACTTCCCGCAATGAGCAAATTTACTCAGAATCAAAATAGTTGTTGGTCCAATGAAAATTGAATACAAAAACCAGTTTCCCTTTCAAGATTATAACTCACACCTTCATTTTTCCGTGAAATATACCGTGCTCGTAAGTCATGAATCGCATCAAAGGTAAGTACAATTAATTTTCCTTAATCGCTTTGCTTTAAAAATTTCGTTAATTGCTTACCCATTAGAATAACTAACCTAGGTTCAATACTATCACCACTCTAATAAAATTTTAAAAATAAGTTGCATAACCATGCAGTAGAGCAAGTCTTGAAATAAATGGATCCGCCCATCACGTAAATTAATTAAAATTACAAACAAAAGAAACTAAATGCGTACATTTGGTCGTAAGAAGCGTAAAATAGATAATTGAACTCGCGCTCCAAACTAATCGGCAATGCATGTCATCTCCAAAAGTGTAATCATTCCTCTAACTCAGACATTGCAAAACAATTTTAACAAAAATGCTAAAAACTCGTAACTCATTCCTTCCGCAATTCCTTGTGAAAGAAGCAGAGCATCACGAGAGATCTAAAGAAAATATAGTGGACAGAGAGTCGTGAGAAACTCAACATTTTCTCGCAATAAACAAAGTGTTTCATATCCGTGAACACGAGGATGAGTTCTTTGTTACATCTATAGACTCATTTTTCTGTGGTAGACTTGATGAAAACTATAACACCTAGGACTGGTCAAATAAACTAAAAAGAATCAATTTAAGAACCAAACCGAAATGGATTATAACGAATCGAATCGAAGTCACGCTTCTTGAATCGAATCGCATTGTTAAACACGGCTCAAAATCGAATTGTTAAACCTGGGTCAAGTAAGTGAACCAAAACGTAATGACAAATCAAGCAGTACTATGTACGAATCAAGTAAACAAGGAGAGGAAATAATGAAATTCAAGTTACATTATTTAGTTCCTATACATATATTGTATTCGCAGTGCAATATATATCCTAAGTAATAGCTTCTAAACAAGGCATCATCCATCAAGAATTCCATACCTATCAAAAATACATAGCTACACACAATGTGTTATACACATACACAATCACACACCATTGTTATTTGATTTCAACTATTTCTTCACACGCACATAATCTACAAAAAAATATCTCGCCACATTTTGTATAGAAGAAACTTACCAACAGCCCAAGGAGTGTGATTCCTTCCCCGCCAACAACGAGGACCTATAGAAGATTAGGATCCCGATTCAAGAAGAGAATGACAATATTTGTTCAAGCAACCATAACAACAATTACTTCTCAAAGAATTAATCATAATGAATGTAAAATCGTAATAAACAAAAAGCATATATAATCAAAGTGACAAAGGGGTGGATAACAATACCCAAGAAGCACAAGCTTCTTGTCTTCACTTTGCAAGATATCGCTGGATAATGCCAAAGATGCCCTCATTCATCAAATCCCTACAAACATTCAAAATGAAAAGGTGATCAAGAATTCGTGATGAGTTTGGTATCGCTTACATATGTCAAAGTCTTTAGCTTGTACCAAACAAATTTTCTATAAAATTAAAGCAATCGATTTAAACAAGGCTATCAATAACTACACATAAAAAGTTGCCTTTAGAAACAAAAACAGTAAGATATCAAATCTTCGTGAACAAGTATTTTGTCATAGTTTAAAGATCAATGTTATTTAGTATCAAAATATAAAAGTAAGGGCATGCCTCCACCATTAAACACCAAAAAAGTACAAAGTTGTTCGAGATGTTCAATCACAATGCTAATCGAGAAAATAGATGAGCAAACTTGAGAAATGAAGCCAAACTTTGCCTAAGTAATTACAAGGAATGCAATCACACAATAGCAATGCTTACATTTAAAAATTGAGAAAAACAGACTACATAATAGCCGGTATTGTGTGTAAACTTGTATCACTCAAAATATCGTGATACCTAAAAAGTCAAGTCATTGCACCATTGGTAAGCTCTTGCTCAAACCACAAAACTCATGCAAGAAATGGATCTGTCCATCATATAGAGAAGTATTGAAACCCCATAACCACAAACAGTGGGAATATTAAGTAGTGATTGCAGAGTTGTGAATGTAGGAACCACAGATTTACCAAGTCAAATCTGTGCCAAACACTCAAGTTGATCTACTGTAAGCTAGTGGATCAGCCTTGCTAAATGTAATTTTAGTCTACCATGACCTGCTAACACTATGCTGTAGACATTTTTCATAATGAAAAAAAAATCACGCTACAGACATTTTTCGTAATGGATCGATTTTCATTGATTTTTCTTTACAATCATATTTTCATGCTGTTTGTTTGTCTTGATTTATTGTCATTAAACTATGCATAGCAGATAAAGAAACATCCTTTAATAAAAGTATTCTAGATAGTGCCACAGTTAATGTATAGTAATTTTAAAAGACGATTGCACAATACTAATCAGTAATCGGATTCCAGTACTTTGGATCATTTGACTAAGAAATTTTTACATGTCTCATTCAAACAATACTACTCTGATGTCTCATTCAAACAATACATGTTTGGTTTGCCATTACAATTAGTAAAGTCCAAAAAGACGTTTAAACCAAAAGTATCTGGAGTTTTTTTTTATATAAACATTATTTTCAACTCCAAAACATTATTAATGAGAACCCAAACACAACAAACAGTTTCTTAGTAGAAAAGGCAAAATGCTTTACATGAAGTCTAGTTCAACCAATGGCACTATCACATTTGATCAGACAAAAAAGAAAGCATCTATCAGATTTCTCAAAAAATTGGCTTGTAATAGGTGTATAGATATTACATCCAAGTTACAGTTCTATTTCAACCGTATGCAATTCCTTGCAAGTACAAATTCCTGAAATTTCAACTTAAGATTTAGAAAGTTGAATGTAAAGGGTGGAATACAAATTTATGATTTGCACTACGCCAAGTCATTCGCCACAAACAATCGAAAACTCTAAGCAACAACTCGCTCACCATGTGTCCTTCATTTGTATTGCAGTGCTTTCAGCTTTCCATTTAACAACTAAGGAACAAAATTGGGGAGTTACTTGATTAATGACAGTAAAGTCTAACCAATTTATCAGCACCAGCCGTAAACAACCAGGGCTGTCTGGGGTGAAATTTACGGTCCAATATCCCTGCAATGTAGAAAATTCAGGTAAGGCAAAGTAATTTCTTTTTCATGTTAGCATATAAAAGGTTACATTCAAATGCATAACAAGTAGAACATAATGTACAGTGGAACATTAAAAATGAAAAGGACAATAAATCAAACATAAATCAAACATAACATCAAATCCAACAACTGCTCAAAGTGTCAAATTCTCTCAATAAATATGCTTACCAGATGGCTTTAATTCATTCCCATAAAATTCAAATACCCTTCATAGTATCAAACACTTCTCGCACATCAACAATCAATTCAAAATCTTTAGATATATCAAGCTTTTCACATTACAATGAAGCTAACACAGAGACATTACAAATAAGCACCTAAACAAGCCAAACCAAGCATCAAGAATAAATAAGCACCAAATCAAGCTTTTCACATTACAATGAAGCTAACCTGCAGACATTACAAATAAGCTAGCAAAAGTAACATAAATAAGCATCAAATCACCAATGAAGCTAACACGCAGACATTTTTGCAATCACGTAAACATGCTTTTCACATTACAAAACACATTACATTAAGCTTTTCACATTACAAAACACGTAAAACAAAAACGAGAACTAGAATCGCAAAGAATGCACTCTCAAATCGCAAAGAACAAACCGTAATCACAAAGAACAAACCTCAAAACGTAAAAATCGCAGCACCAAAATTGCTAGAAGCTTGAACAAATCATTACCACAAGTAGGTGATATAGAATATCGAGAACCATGAAAAATAACCCTTAAAAATGATTATGAGATGATTCTACTATAACAAAGAACTCCAACCAAAGTCATATTCTCATCAAGTATATCAAAACAAGAAGCAAATAACACACTGAGTAGATTTTGCAAACACCTTCCACCATCGCTTCAAGTCTCACTCAACCAAGCTTCATCGACCTAGATTTTCAAGAAATAGGAATCAAATAATCAATTATTATACAAATAAACAATTGTAAAAACCCCAAATACACAAAATCAATCGAGAAAACATATGCAACAAAACCCTAAATACACAAAATCAACAAATCCACAACATATGTAACAAAACCCTAAACACCACAAATCAGATCAACCGAGAGCAGAGAGAGATAGGGAGAGAACAAACCGAGAGAGAGTGAGAACGAACCAAGAGAGAACAAACCCCGCTGTTACTTCAATAGTCGTCGTGAGCGAAGCCGAGAGGGAAACAACTTCGTGAGTGAGATGAGAACGGAAGCGACGAGAGGGAGAGGGTGAGAACGAAAAGGAAGGAAGAGAGAGGAGAGGGTCGAGAACAAATTTGAGTGAGAGAACGAGAGTTTCACCGTGGAGGTTAGGGGTTTCTGGCTGGGTTGAGGAGAATGATGGAGCAGAGCACGACGGTGGGGAGGAGTGTGGGTGGAGGTGAGGTGGTGGTGATTGAGAGTGAGGAGGTGGGTTGTAGGAGGAGAGCGAGAGGGTGAGGAGTTTCGTGGAGAGAAGGAGAACGTGAAGGAGAACGTGAAAAAGAGATTTAGGGATGGGTGTTTTATTTTCATAATTGGATTGCCACGGACTTGCCACGGCATCTCCGTCGCAAATTTTGGCATTTCACATGTCCGTGGCAAACACCAGCGGAAAATTTCGCGCTCTCAATTTTTACACATGCCGTCAAGAACTGCGGCAAATTAGCTTACTGACGGGCTCGTGGCTAATTTTGGTGGCAAATGAGGCTTTTTCTTGTAGTGAAACTATCTAAGCACGGACATGGTTAGCTATTGTTAAGTAACCTCAAAAAGAAACTAGAAAGCCATTCGTCTGCAATTCTATTTCATATTTTTGTATATCTATACATATAAGTAAGGAATCTCCAATGGAGCCTCCACATTATTTCTCAAGATTTCCATATTTTAAATTATTCATTTATTTTAAACTTAAAGAAGACCTGAACTCCTTTTTAGTAAAAACTTTAAGTGTCAATTATAAACTTTAAAGTAAATTATTTTTTGAAAATAAATAGTCATTACTTAATTTAATATTTGAATGACTTTTCATATTTCCATGCATGAATAGTACAATTTAAAAATATAATATTTTATTATTTTATATACTGAAGGAAACCTATAATATGATATATTGAAGAAAGTTTGATATCATATTATATTTATAAGATAAATATAATTAAAATCATGCAATAATATAATACTATTTATCTTAAAAATTAACTAAATGAAATTGAATATTATTTACCTGAAATAATATAATATTAAATATTTTTTAAAATCTTATTTATATTATTATAAAAAAACATAAATAATGTATTTTTATATAATTTTTTTAAGTTAAATTTTAAATTAAATATCAATAACTTCAATTTAATTTTTTATTTCATTTTTACTTTTAATTCAATTCATGAATTATTAAATGGTGATAAAATAATAAATAGTACTAAGTTTTTGTTTTGTAATATTTGTGTTTCACCGTACATACTCAGATGTCCCTGTTATTTAATGTCCTCCCCCTAAATTCATCATGTTAAATGAGGTTATATTCTCAATATAATGAAAAATAGTGTACTACTCTAAAAATTAACATGAAAAAATATTTACAAATTTTTTAACCATAAAGTATTGAATGAAGGTTCTATATTCATTTCACTTTTATAAAAGTATATTTTGAATCAATAAATCTCATAAAGGTTATTAACAATTATTTATATTAAAAAAAACATACACAATATAAAAATATCATCTAAAAATATAAGTTTTATATAAAAATTAAATTCATAATCATACTATAACATAGCCTTTTTTGATTACAATCTAATATTATACTATATACCATGCTCTAAATATACATGATTTATACTAATAATTTAAATATTATATATTCCAATGAAGCCTCCACAATATTCCTTGAGTTTTTGTTTTTATATTTGTATTAAATATGAAATGAAATTCTTCTATTATTCATTTTGTGTCCAATACACTACTAACTATTAAGTATAAACCAATTAATTATTATTCATTCTAATTTAATGTCATAATTTTTAATTTACTTATCTTAAAATCATGTAAAATTATTTAAATTATATATATATATATATATATATATATATATACATATATATTAGAATATACATTTGAAAACATAGTTCATTGGTCCAAAAAAAGTAAAGGATGCTTTAATCTAGATCGACTCTCTCTTATTTTTATAAAGTAAATTTCTATATATAATTTTATTTTTTTTGCAACTAAAAAGTGTTATTTGGAATTTGAAAGTTCTCATAATCACCTGTTACTTTTATTTTATATTCAATCGACATTCCATTATAAAGATTGCAATTTTTTATTCATATTGTAACTACCAATGGAACAAGTTGATCAAAAATATTGTCTGAATACTTATTATCTTTTTTTTATTTTGTCAAAAGAAATTACTTTTCCAATGAAATTAATTAATGTGTAAAGTTAAGGTTTGAAACGTATGTGTTAGCATAAACGTTACAATTTAGAGAAATGGAAAATGCTAGGGAAAAAATGGATATGAATTTAGTAAAAAACTGAATTGGAATATTAAACGGAAAATAATAGTGGTGCATGAAATTAGAGAAATTGAGAAAGCAATATTCAGTAAATATCCAGTAAATCAAAAGTATAATAATCGCTCATCATTATATAACATTTTTTCAATTGAAACAAGATAATATTTTTACTTGATTTATAATTATAAAATTGCAATCGAATTGGATGACTTGGTAAAATTTATAAGTTGACCTTTAAAATTCTTTTTTTATGTAACAATTATGCATTGAATGGAGGGGTTTCACATTCACATGAATTATTGCTTTAATTTACAATAAACTCAGAGTTAGTGGAATATGAGTGAAAGAGGTAGAGTTTAAGCTAATTATAACAAAAAATGACTATTTAAAGGAGAGATCTTTGGATGGTGAGGATAGAGGTTTTGACAAAAAGAATCATATAAAAAATAAGAAGTAGAAGAAAGGAGCAAGTTTCACAAGAATATGTAGAATGCACAAAAAGGGTAAAGAATTTTATGTTCTTGACATTTTGAAGTTGACAAATAGACAACAATTTTTTGTAAAGTTATAGACATCGAGAAGTTATGTATATTTTAATATTGTTCTTTAGAAAAATCTTTAATTTTTTGTAGAATTGTATAGATCTAAATGAGTTACATATGTTCCTTGAGACTTCATATAACATTTGGTGTCACTTCTAAGAAGGAAATTACATTAAGTAAAAGAATCATATAACAAACAAGAAGTAGAAGAAAGGAGCAAGTTTCACAAGAGGATGTAGAATTCACAAAAAGGGTAAAGAATTTTATGTTCTTGACAGTTTAAAGTTGGCAAATGGGCGACGATTTTTTGTAAAGTTATTGGCATTGAGAAATGATGTGTATTTTAATATTGTTCTTTAGAAAAATGTTTACTTTTATAGTTTAGTAAAATAGTATGATGTGCTAGATCTAAATAAGTTGCATATGTTCCTTGAGCCTTCATAACCTTTGGTGTCAATTCTAAGAAGGAAATTACATTAGATATCTCTTCTCTATATCTCAAAGGAAAAAAAATAGAAAAACATCATTTTATTCAACAATAATTTTACTTTTAGTTTCATAACCTTTGGTTTTTTTTGAAACGCTGAATTGTTCGAACGAGGTCCCTCGAACACGTGAAAACGAAGGTGTTCGAACGAGGTTGTGCGAACACCGTTCGAACGACCTCATTCGAACCGTTGTAATTTGGAAATTGAAACTGACTTGTTCGAACGGGGTCAGGCGTAAACAGTTCGCATGTAGCCGTCAATACCGCTTGACAAGAAACTTTCTATTCTAACCCAATCCTAAACATCGAGTCATCGACCCTGCCTGTTGGAATAAGTCAAAATTGACACATCTACTCCAACACACGGCCGTGGAGATGGATAGGCCAATAAGGTTTTACCTTAGGCCTGTGCCATAAAAGCTTTCTATACAATTACTTGTAGACTATATCAACTAGTACGGGCGGTCTCTGGGCCTCAGTGCGGCCTATGCTACCATACATGGTCCAACCTAATTTCATTTTTTAGGCCCCACAAAAGTATCATATATCATCTTTAAAAATATATCATCTTCATTTTCTTCCCCGGGTCTTTTTATCTTTGGGTTTTGGCCTCAGAGGTTTAAACAAGGAACCTTGTACTAGCTCGGATTGGAGTACCCTTATAATCCCTTCATTTAATGAATTTCTTGATTAAAAACAACTTCAATAATAGTTGTTGGTTGCATTGACAATTTTCAACAATATGAATAAGTCGACTCTTAAGTTTGAATTGTATGCTCAAGTTATAGTTTGTGGTAGTTATTTGTGATTTCCTCTAAACTAACCAAAGCTTGGGGATATTTAAAAATCTTTCATTTGGTATTTTTCTGAATAAAAGTGGAGAAAAAGATCATTATTGTAGAAAAACTTACTTTGAGAAAGAATGGGATGAACTAATAAAAATCTAAATTACGAGTACTCAAGGCAGTGGCTAAATGGTCATGATAATAAAGGAAACATAAGTGATCGATGATTCAGTCCCAAGTATGTAGTTTGATATAGGTGAGTTATGAACCATTACTCTTTTATAATCATTACTCTTTTATTACTCTCTTATGAACCATTTTGCTATGTTTGGAGGATGTATTACATTAATAACTTGATAGAAAAAGTGCCAAAATATCTTTTTAAAAACTTTCATACTTCAGAGCATGATATAAGAAAGCATAATCAAGCACTATTACACAAGAAAATTTTAACTAAACTCCACTCTCCTTTTATTTAGTATAGCCGAAAGGAATAGACATTCATCGTTGAAAGGTGTGGTCCAAAGAAGCTAGTCAAAACATAACATTAGAGGTCGATTCATCTCGCACAAAAGAAGTTGGACATCCTACAAAGATCAAAGAAATGAAATTTCATGGCATAAACCACTTATATGGCAACAAATGGACAAGTAAAAAGATATAGACTTTTCATTTCAACACCGAGAAACTAAAACAAGTAATTAGTAACAATTTAATGTAATGCAGTAGGTAATATATATAGATTAATTAACTTAGTGGGAGCAATAGTGATTATAATGAGAAAGATATTGTCTTTGATGACTTAATTTTGAATTCTATGGTAGTGGATGAATGAGTATACCCCAAATATCAACAAACAAAGATGAAATGCAATACAAATTGTAGAAATGCTTTAAATGGTGGTAATAAAATTTTCACAGGGGAAATGAACTTTCAATCTTCTTTTATAGGAAAATTTGAGTTGTTACTGTGTTATATTAATAGTTAGTGTGATCAACGACTCAAAGTACATGTTGACGACAAACTTATAATCATTAGCACCAAAACTATGAATCAAGAACTCTATTTTTAATTTTGAACAGTGGATTGATTGTTAGTGCTATACTGCTATTATTATAAGGTAAGTTTCCAGCATTTTATTGTTCAATAAAGTGCGAACCATAGCCCCAAAAGAAATGGTCATAGGTCCAATCCTTCCATGCACATCTTTAATTAATTATTTTTCCATTTTAATATTCAAGGCGCATTCAACGATGAACCAATTAAACCACAAAAATGAAAAATAAGAGTATGCAAGAACAAAAGTACCTTATTTTCATTCATCCACTCTAGAGCATTGAGGCACGTACACTCAGCGCCCCCAACACATGAAGATTCTGAGTGTCAAAGTGTTCAAGAACCTAGAGTAGGTTTCTCTCCAAGAGGGTATTAGTAATATTGATCCAATGAAGCCACAAAAAGCTGTGAAGAATCCTATCCCCATGCTCATGTATAATGCCTCCAAAAACACTGAGCTATCATCTTCTACATGTATTGGTGGATTTTGATGCTTTGTTGGCTCTTCTCCTGGACATTTTCTATCAAGTGGTTTTCCACAAAGATTAGAACTTCCTTCGAAACACGAAGCATTAAAGCCCCGCAGAATCGCTGCTCCAATTGGAATTTTTCCATAGAGGTGATTGCTTGACAAGTCCAACATAGATAGACGATCAATAAGAGCTAGATCGAAGGAATTTCGCCGAAAGATAATTTCTTGACAAGTCAAGAAATTCTAGTGACTTTAAGTTTCCTATTTTTGAAATAATTTCCCCAGAGAGATTGTTTCTTGATAAATTTAAGGAAACCAATCCAAATAAGTTCTCTATCTCTGTCGGTATTTCCCCTGTAAGATGATTGCTTGAGAGATCAATGCTTTTTAAAAGCATAACTTCATTTTTGAAGTCATGGTCTACACCTTTCCACATCAGGAATAAGAGCGGGTTCACACTTTTTTCAAAAGTTTCAAAAGTCCAAATTGTAGAAGAAAGTTTGTCATACCAATTGTCTCTTGGGCTCATGGTGTCCTTAGCCATTGAAGTAAAGTTGCTAACACAATGAGGGATTCTTCCTGATAAGTTATTAAGAGACAGATACAAGACATTAAGTTCTCTCAAATAACAGAGATTTGAAGGTATACTTCCATAGAAGTTGTTGAATCGAAGACTTATGAGTCGAAGGTGTAAGCTCTCTCCAATCCATAAGGGAATAGAACCATAGAACTTATTTTCACCAAGATCCAACCAAATCAAATTGTTCGAGATGTTTTTCAAGGAGGAAGGTAGCTGTCCATTCAAACTATTATTTCTTAATATCAAAGCCTTTATACGAGTAAGGGGAACCCATTAGAACGGAATCTTTCCCTTCAACTTGTTATTGCTCAAGTCAACAAACATTAATGAAGTTTGATTATTCCAACAATCGTGCAACTCACCCTTTAATCGATTGTTTGATAAATCTAAAACTTGTAAATAGCCGATCCTAGTGTCACGCATACAATGGAAACTAAATCAAAATTTATTATTGGAAAGAAAGCCTTTATTGCTTGAGATAAGAATGGCTGACAGACCTTCAAGTTGATTTGAACTCAAATCTATTACAGCTTCGTAATTGAGTTCCAAATTGGGAATCTTCCGATGAGATTGTTGTTTGAAACATTCAAAATCCTCAACATTTGTAATTTCCCCATAACCAAAGAGGTATTGGACTTGGATCCAGATTATTACCAACATTTGAAATGTCGAGAACGACTAAGTAGTTTTGAGTGTGGAGCCAATTAGGAAATATTGGTTTAAGATTGCAAGATGATAGACTCAAAAGTTCCAATTGGAAAGGAGGAATCCAGTCATCACTACCCTTTACGGTTAGTGAGTTATCAGACAAGTCCAACTGTACTAATTTGGAAAGGTTAGTGAAATGGGACTCAGAGACATAACCTTCAAATGAATTTCCATCTAGCTTTAAATTCTGTAACTTGTTGCGCTTGTGTAATAGTGTGGTTTTTCGCAATTATAGTGCAAGTATACACATCGTACAAGTAATAAAGTGGATGTAAGTAAGAGATCGTTCCCACGAGGATTGGTACACTTTTCAAAGTTCAAGTTTCAAAACACAAGAGAATCAAGTAACAAATCGACAATAAGAGTTGGTTTTAAAGCTAGAGATGTAATAAAAACAAGTGAACAAATGTTGGTTGTGATTATGGATGAGAGGTTAGTTGAGTTGTTGCATGCGTAATAAATCCTTTCTAGTCGACGTTATAACGCTTACACGCTATAACGCATAAATGCTATTTCAGATAAACGGGCCACGCTTGAACGTGCAGTAAAAGAGTCGTGGCTTTTCAAAGACAAAACGCCGAGTTTCAAGTATAAGAGGTCCTATGTCTAGGTTCTAAATAGGCCCACTCTCGTATTTTAAACACCCACGCCTATGTTCTATATTATCCGCTCTATGTCTAGACTTAGATAAAAATGCCTAAATGTCTTTAGTGCACCTTTTCGCTCATATAAATCTTTGATTTCTTTTCATAGACCATGTCCTGCACTCTATGAATTTACCTATTTTAAGAGGCAAATTTCAAAACAAGTTTGGAAATATTTTCACACAAAGATTTAAAACATGCAACGCCAATACTTTATAACATTAACTAGAAATTCATTATAAGCAAAACAACAACTCAACTACAAAGTGTTTAGCTCATGCCGAGCATCTTTACGTAATGATAAGGATTCGTAACCCAAATACCATACATTACGTAAAATGAACTAAGTGCAAAAGATACACCTAAGTAGCTCTTCAAAGATGCACGCAGAGACGTTATAACGCCCGAGCCTCACAAGAGAGGAGTGTGCGTAAGTCTGCTTCCGCATCTTCTTTAATGCCTTCTCAAGTGGATGAAGGTAGATGATGAACCTGGAGTGAGTGGATGAAGGTGTATTCGTGTGTATGAGTGGTCTCCGAAGGATGCAAATGAGCCTTCATTAAATAGCCTCCTTGCTCACGTGTGGTCGATGTCACTTGCCCACCTACCTGTGTCTGCTTTCTTCTTCTCGCCTCGATAATCGCTCGCAGGCTACAAGAGCCAAGCCACCACCATGGGGAATAGAAAGATCTTCCGACTTTATATCTTTGACTATCATTGCTTAGCGCGCTAAAATTGAGATCTTTCACCCTCGCTTCATCGCACTTCAAGAGACGTGGGAGAGGACGTGGTAACGCTCAAGACTAAAATTCCCGCACAAGCACAAAAAGCATCAAAACGCTTCTCTCAAGGGCACCTCTTCGTGCCAAAATGCACATGATTTATTCAATTAACCTTTCACCCACTCGCATTATTTAAACTAACATAAAATTACTCAAATAAACCTTGTATTGCTAGAGAACTTGCATGATTTATTCTTGAGTGATTATAAATAACTCATATAAATATGAGTTATCACACCCCAAACTTAAATCATTGCTTGTCCTTAAGCAATCAAGTTAAAACACTCAACTAACAAATACTATACATGAAATCAACTACACTAGCAAAGTTATGTTCTTACTCAATTAGCGCATCAAAAATTCATTCTCAAGGGCTAATTCTCCACACACTCACGCACCAATGCATAGTTAAATCTCTCGATTCATTACGGCTCAAAGTGAGTGTGTGATCTCTCAGATTAATTTTCCTTTAACTAGTTCAGTAAACTACTTTAGTTTACTTAAAGAGTGGTTCCCAAATGGTGACAAAGAAACATCTTTCAAAACAAAGAATAGGCTAACATTTTCACATAAGAAATGGGGTTCATTTAAAGCATGACAAAGGGTCTTAATTGGGTGCTAGGACTAGGTTAGTGCACTAATTTATCGACTCACACACGCAAAAGCCTTGTAACCCACTCTTTATCGAGCAACTATCTTTTATTTGCTCCATTTTGGAGTTTTCTTCTTTTCTTTTCTTTTTTTTTTTTTTTTGGTTTATAAGAGTGCTCGTTGTTTGTTTTGTGGTATTACAGGAACATGTAATACATGTGGATTTTCCACTTATTTGTATCAACACACTCTTTTTGGTATTTTTGGAAGTAGACGTTACCACGCTTATGGGTGAGACGTTGTAACGCCCCAACACATTACACAACACACACGGCAGACGTTATAACGCTACTTGTAGACGTTATAACGCTGCACTCACACTACACCAAAGACTTAACCATCCTATAGTCTTTGCACCCAAATTTTTAGTACGACTTGATTCACCCCCAAACATAGCTTCTATCGCTATTCTAAGTTTTTAATCAAGTTTCATTCTCACCATAGTTCACCAAAACTATCTTCAAGACAAAATATTCCCTAGCTAGCTAGATTCTTTCTTAAAACAGAGCTTGTGTAGGAGCAAAGAATCAATTCTTTTTATCTAATTATGCATAGGCTACTCACACACACATTTTTACTATCTTTTAGCCCAAAGAGAATTATTTTCATGCTTGACAGAGTAAGAAATGTAAATTGCTTTTGCATTTGATTTTATGTATAACATGGGACGTAACTTAAAACATTGAGACTCTCCCCCATTACTTAGAGTTGAGCAAGTTGTCCCCACCGCTTCAAGGATAAACAAAGATGATTTCTCGTGTGTTTTTTTTTAAAACATAATGGGGGATTAATGAAATAGACCTAAAACAGATACTACTAAAACTACAAACTAAAACTAAAAATTAAAACTACGACTCATCGATGAAATTGATGGGGACTTACTTGTTTGCAAAGACTGCACTGAGCCTTCCGCCTCCGTCTCCGTGGGAACTCCCGACCGACCTTCTCCTTTCTTTCTTTCCTTCTTCTCTTTCTTCACCTTTACTCCTCCTTGCTCTGGTGGTGGTTGTTGTTGTTGTTTCCTCGCATTCCTTCTCTTTGAGCTTGCACCAACACTTGCAAAGAAGCAAAGACTTGAGGCTTCAAAGAATCCTCTTTTAGCCTCCTCCCACATCTTCATTGCCAAATCAGCAGGTTGACATGCATTGGTTCGCTGGGGATCACCGGGCTTTTTCCACCTCGCTCTTTAGACGCTGCCACGCCCGATGATGATCCTCCAATACCAAAGAATCGCACTCGAGCTTGCTTCTTCAACAGTGCTCGCTAGTTTTCGAGTGGCCTCCTCCATTGCTTGCTGCTTTACCTTTTCCAACGCAGCTTCACGTTCATTGGTGATTTGCATTTCTGCAAGTTTGGCTGCAGCCTCTTTTTCAGCAGACGTTGTAACGTCTGTAGGCAGTTCTTCAGCAATAGTAGGAAGAGCTTCGCAGTAAACACTAGTAGCAACAAATGTTGCACTAGTAGCAAAGAGCAGTGTTTCTCGCAAAGACCTTGACCTTTTCTCTTCACAGGCAGCTTTTGCCTTATTGTTGTGGGGGTTGCAACTTCCTCTTTATCTCCACTCCCTTGAGCTTGTTTTGACTCAGCAGCTAGCTCTTGTCTTTTCTTCCTTCCAAAGGGATTGTATGTGAGTGCACTTTTCACTCGTGGTTTTCTTGGGTGGGGAAATGGGTTGGGCATCCGGTTGCTCCCCTCGCGTTTGTTGGCTCGCACGTGGCCACGCCCGGTTCTTGCACTTTTCGGGGTGATGGCCGCTTTTCGTGCTCAAAGTGGGGTGGGGTGGTTGTGTTGTTGATTGATCTTGGGCTTTGATTGTGGGGTTTTGGGTGTGTTTTGGTCATGGGTGGAGGTTTCTTTTGGTGAAGGTGGTGGTTCTGTGACTTGTGGGGATGGTGGTTTGGATTTTGTTTGGGCCGGCTCTTTGTTTGCTTGATTTGTCGGGATTCACTTTCACCCTCTCACTTGAACTCCCTTTCTCCTCGTGGCTCTCCTCCTCTTCCTCCTCACCGATTACTTCCATGCTCACTTTTCTTGATTCATCCGCATCAACATCGTAAATATCATCCAAATCATCGTAATTAAAATCCCTCACTCACTACTTACCTTCTTTTGTTTCTTTGTCTGGCTCGCTTTTTGGTGGGCTTTTGCTCTTTTGGCCCTTTCTTTCTTCACGGCTTCTTCTTGATTGCGCATGTGGGAACATCATCATCATTTTCTTCCCCGCATCCACCGCAATACAGCTCTTCAATCACTTTCTTTCCTTGGATACTGGGCAAACACCTTCTTTTGCCACTCAAATTGTTCCTTGACAAATTTGACCAGGAGTTCTCGCTTCTCCTCCAGACGCTGCAACGCCTCACAAGATCAACGTAACTGAAGCTCCCGCAGATTTCACCCTAGGCTTGAATTTTGTTGAAAAGGGGCCTCGAGGTCTGCTCCCTTAGCTCGAGGCTTCAATCTCAAGATTGAAGCTCCTCGCAGATTACTCCCGCTCCATACACAAGTCAAGAATCATACATGGGAAATACAGATACCCATCTTTCCTGTTCTTCCATTTGTTGAGCTCACGCTTGATTAACTTTCCAACCTCCACCTTGTCTCGACATGATTGCATCAATCACAATCACGCTTCTTTGTCTACCCATGATGTGTGAGAGGTAGGAATTAAGCAAAGGCCTTATGAAATGGAACTGTGTGTTGGCTTCATCACATAGGTACCTCTTCATGATTTTGAATTCACTACCGTGCTCTCCACTCCTCTCCCGCACAAAGACCTTCTACACGATCCTTTCCTTTATAGCTTCCATCTCATCAACACCCCATAAGTCTTTTGCTTGGTCTCCACAAATTTTTTCCGTAGTAACTCAAACTCAAATAATCGCTGATCACTCTTACTCCAAACTTTACCTCCTCGCTCGCACCTTTGAAACAATGGACGGCTCTCCTTCAGCCTCTCAACGATTCCCTTGTAGAAGTCGTGGAACCAAAGTAGCAATGTATTCTTTTCTCGTGCACCACAAATT
Source organism: Oxytropis ochrocephala (assembly GCA_020916435.1). Classification (NCBI taxonomy): domain Eukaryota; kingdom Viridiplantae; phylum Streptophyta; class Magnoliopsida; order Fabales; family Fabaceae; genus Oxytropis; species Oxytropis ochrocephala. The sequence continues at coordinate 56,633,349 of CM037090.1, read as the reverse complement.
TTTGCCACCCCAACGCCGCTACTGCCATACAAAATCAGGATTGGGCTTTCTTGACTAAAGCCCCTTTCGTGAAGTAGGGCTTTCTTTCTGGATTGGTTAGGTGTTTCAGGATAAAATAAGATGAACTTAGGTCAGCATGTTTGCCTTTCCTGCAGGATTTGCAGCGCATTGCTTCACTTTTGTCATGTTTGATTTCGCAGAAATGGTTTGGAAAGAAATGGGGTTTTTGGAAATTTTAGGTTTTCGAGAAAGAGAGGGAAGATTTTGATTTCAGAGAGAGAGGATTAGAGAAAGGTCAGCGGTGGTGGGATAATGGTGAATGGTGAGATTTTTATGGGGAATTGGTTATGGGAGTCGAGAAATGGCAGAGTGGAGTAATGGAGAAAAGTAACCGCTGATTAGACAAGTAGGGAAAGGAGATGACGCCGTGGTCGCTACCACGCTCGTGATGCAGAGGGAAATCATTTCGACACGCCATTACTTACGCCTTTGTCTTAATTTAAACTCGCTCGATCGGCCCGCACGCGCCCACGCCTAGTGCATATTGAGACGCTACGACGCCTATCACCTTTTGCCTTTTTCTTTACTTTAATTGTTATTCCTGCAAAACAAAAATTAAAAAGGACACAAAAATTGTTTGTTAACTAAAAATCATTGGGTTGCCTCCCAAGAGCGCTTGCTTTAAGAGTCTTCAGCCAGACTTTTGCCCTTTTAATTCAAGAATTATTGAAGGACATTTGGATCTTGTCCCTTTCCACATGCTCTCCATGATATTGCTTCACACGTTGACCATTAACCTTGAATATGGTGTTTGTCTTTTCATCAAAGAGGTCCACAGCACCATGGGGATAGATTTTCATTAATTTGAATGGACCTGACCATCTTGATTTTAGCTTGCCTGGGAACAGCTTTAGCCTTGAATTGAATAATAACACCACCGCCCTTCTCGCCGCCTTCTCTTCTTTGTATTCTTTGATCGTGCCATTTCTTTGTCTTTTTCCTTGTACATTCACGAGCTTTCATAGGCATGGTGTCTAAACTCTTCTAGCTCATTTAATTGTAATAACCTTGCCTCACCAAATTTCTTGTATGATCCAAGTTTAGTTGCTTCAATGCCCAAAGAAGCCTTGTGTTGGAGTTCAATTGGTAGATGATGTGCCTTACCATAAACTAGCTTGTAAGGAGACATGCCCAATGGTGTTTTGTACGTCGTCCCAGAAGCCCAAAGTGCATCATCCAAGTGTAATCGACCATTCCTTTCTCGTTGGGACCAACCATCTTCTCCAAGATTCTTTTGATTTCTCTCGCTGGATATTTCTCGCCTGCCACCTGGTTTGGGGGTGATAAGTCAGAGCAATTCGTGTTTCACTCCATACTTAGCCAAGAGGTTCTCAATTAACTTATTGCGTAAATGAGAGCCCTCATCACCGATTATGGCTCTCTGAGTACCAAACCTTGTGAATATATTCTTTTTCAGAACTTGCTCACCGATTTAGCTTCGTTGTTTGGTAATGCCACCGCTTCAACCCACTTTGATACGTAATCCACAAACTACTGTAATATATAGATTTCCATGAGACATAGGAAATGGTCCCATGAAATCCATTCCCATACATCAAACAACTCAACTTCCATAATGTTTGTGGAGTGGCATCTCCTCGCTTGTTTGATATATTTCCTGTTCTTTCGCACTTGTCACATCTTCTCACCAACTTATGTGCATCCTTGAATAGTGTTGGCCAAGAGTAGCTCGATTGTAGAACCTTTGTACTGCTCCGTACCTCCAAAATGTCCACCATAAGGTGCCGAGTGACATTGTTACAAACGCATGGAGTTGTTCTTCCTCGCCTAGACACCTTCTTAGTAATCGATCCGACACAATTTATACAAGTATGGTTCATCCCTAAATATTGCTTTATGGTGTGGAAGAACCTATTCTTTCGTTGATAGTTGAATCCTAAGGTGCACAATCTTGCTAACAAGGAAGTTAACTATGTCAAGATACCATGGTGCAAAGAGTATCGCACGCTATGACGCTTTGATTTAAGGTGTCATAGACGTGGTAACGCCTTCAACTATCGAGGCTACCGACAATAGTCTCTCATCAGGAATTTTTCTTTTATTTCTTCTTCAATTGCACTGCATCAACATTCTCAAGCCTAGAAAGATGATCAAGAACTTGGTTCTCCACCCTTTTGTCACTTAATTTCTAAGTCAAATTCTTGGAGGAGGAGAACCCATCTAATAAGCCTTGGCTTTGCATCTTTTTTGAAATTAAGTACTTAATGGCTGAATGATCAAGTAAAAACAATAACTTTCGCACCCACTAAGTAAGATCTAAACTTATCAAATGCAAACACAACAACCCAAAAGCTCTTTTTCACCACAAGATAATTTAATTGGGCATCATCTAAGGTTTTATCGGCATAATAAATAGAATGAAAAATTTTTCCATACCTTTGCCCCAATACACTCCTACAAAGATAATCACTTGCATCACACATCAACTCAAATGGTTTGGACCAACTGGAGTGACTATGATCGAGCAAGCCGCCAAGGCGCTTTTTGGGCTTGTTGAAAGCCTCATGACATTGTTCATCAAAGTTGAAGACGTTGTCACGTTGCAATAATGCATACAAGGTTTTGAAATTTTTGAGAAATCCTTGATAAATCTTCTCAGAAACCCCCGCATGTCCTAAGAAACTTCGACTCCTTTGATAGTTGTTGGTGGAGGCAACTTGTCAATAACATCAATCTTTGCTCTATCCACCTCTAACCCTTTCTTTGATATTCGCGGCCCCAACACTATTCCTTCTTGTACCATGAAATGGCATTTTTCCCAATTGAGTGCTAGGTTGGTTTCTTCACACCTTATCGTAACTCCTTCCAGATTATCCAGCATGCCTTGTATGAATCTCCATAGATCGAGAAATCGCCCATAAAGACCTCCATGGAATTTTCAATAAAATCGTAAAATAAGGCCATCATGCACTGTGAAATGTTGCAGAGCATTGCATGTACCCAAATGGCATCCTTCTCAAAGCAAAGGTACCATAGGGACAAGTGAATGTTGTCTTTTCTTGATCTTCGTGTGCTATAGCTATCCGGTTGTAGTCCGAATAACCATCAAGGAAACAAGAGAAGTCCTTGCTCGCGAGCCTGTCTAGCATTTGATCAATGAATGGAAGAGGAAATGATCCTTCTTAGTTGCTTTGTTTAACTTTTCTCGTAATCCATGCATATCCTCCACTGCATCATTCGTCCTTGTTGGAATTAACTCATTCTTGTCATTTGTTACCACCGTAACTCCTCCTTTCTTTGGCACACATCTGCATCGACTTACCCAGAGCTATCACTAATAGGGTAAATGATTCCCGCATCCAACCACTTGATGATTTCTTTCTTAACCACCTCCTTCATTATGGGGTTCGGCCTCCTCTCGCCCTTCAATACTATTCTTGGCATTTTCCTCCAAGACGATTCTATGCATACAGATTGTGGGACTGATACCTTTGATGTCTGCCATTTGCCAACCAATTGCCTTTTTATGTCTCTTCAGGGTAGTAATGAGATCATTTTCCTGCTCTTGGGTGAGCTTGGAAGAAATGATCACGGGCAGAGAATCATTTTCCCCTAAAAAGACATACTTTAAATGATCAGGTAACACGTTTAATTCCAAGGTAGGTGGCTCTTTAATGGAAGGCACATTCTTCTTCAGATTTGACTCCTCTTGCCCTAAAGATTCATACCTCTTTGTCCATGACTTTGGTGCATGGGGCTCAGACGTGGCCACGTCTGCAACAGACGTTACAACGTCTAGAGGAACAACTTCTTCTGCCAATAATTCTTGTATTTCATTGTTGCCCAGAATTTTCTCCAAATGATCATTATCCTTGTTGAATTGTTTTTGAACCATATGATCAATGGCAACCACATACGAGCACTCCTCCGTGTTTGGATCCGATATTCGAGTGCATCGAGGACGTTGAACTTGACCTCTTGGTCATTGACTCTCATGATTAATTCTCCTTTCTCGCACATCAATGATCGTTCTTCCAAAGAGCTAAGAATGGTCTTCCTAATGATGGGGACTTCTTTTATCGCATCAAAATCTAAGATAACAAAATCCACCGGAAACACAAACTTGTCAACTTTAATCAAAACATCCTCTAATATGCCTTCGGGATAAACTCTACTTTTATCAGCTAAAGTTAGGCTTAAAGAAGTAGGTCTGGCTGTTCCTATACCAAGTTTATCATAAATGGACTTGGGCATCAAGTTGATACTTGCTCCCAAGTCACACAAAGCTTTTCCAATGTAAAAATCTCTAATGGAGCATGGTATAGTGAAACCGCCAGATCCTTGAGTTTTCTAGGAAGTTTATTCTGCATAATTAAACTACATTCTTCAGTTAAAGCAACAGTTTCAAACTCCCCTAGCCTTCTCCTTTTGGTGATAATGTCTTTTAAGAACTTGGCATAGTTCGGCATTTGTTGTAAAGCTTCACCAATGTAAGATTGATGTGTAAATCGCTTTAACATTTCCATGAACTTGCCGAATCGCTTGTCTTCATGAGCCTTCTTCAATCTTTGAGGGTATGGTGGAGGAGGATACTCGTGTACAAGCCTCAGTACGCCTCTTGATTCCTCGGTTCAAAATTAGACGTCGTAACGCCCGGCTTAGACGTCACAATGTCCGGAGTATCCTTCACGCCACTTGTGCTTGCCTCTTTTTCCTTTCTTTTTCTCTTTCTCCGTACTTCTTTTTGCTTCTCCCGTAATTCTTCCTCCACAGCATAGTTGGTTGTGATATTCAGCACCACTTCTTAAAGAAATTGCATTTACTGTCCATTTACCCCATTATTACCATTAGGGGTTGATGATGGTGTTTCGTTGTAGAAGGAAGAGATCCATTCTCGCTCTTTGAGTGAGAGTCAAGCTATCTGGTCCAACTGATTTTCCGAGTTTTGATTGAAGACTCATGAGTTTGAAGGGTTGTCTTGCAATCACTTATGAAGTTCTTCATCATGGCTTCCAAGTCGCTATTGTTGTTATTCTCGCACTTCATCGATCTCGTTGTTGTTGAGGAGGAAACCCCGGAGGTATTGCAGAGCAAGATTGGCCGGTATTCAAGGCATTGTTGTTTCTCCAATCGAAATTTGGATGATTTCTCCGCTTTGAATTGTAGGAGTTGGAATAGGGACCATTTCCTTTGTTCTCGAGATACAAAGTTTACTGATCGAGGGTTGTAAGGACACTCCTCATACACATGCCCTTCTTCACAATAAACACACACTACTCCCCAGAGTGGGTAGGTTCAATGGCCGCAATACCGCTTCTCGACGTGGCCACGCTTGAAGTACTCAAAGTTTTGATCATGTTGGTCAAGGTAGCCACTGAGCGTAAAGAGCGCTTCACTTCACTTATTTCATTGACACCGCCTTCTTTCCAGGAGTAAATCTATCAGATGGCCAATGAGAGTTATGGGTGGCTATGTCATCAATAAGCTTGCATGCCTCAGAAAAAGACATATTTAGAATGACACCACCTGATGAAGCATCAAGTATCAACCTAGTGGGTTGATCTAGACCATTGTAGAAAGTCTCCATTTGGATCACCACGGGAATGCCATGGTGTGGGCACATTCTTTGTAATTCTTTCCACCTTTCCCAAGCTTCAAATAGTGATTCCCCTTCCCTTTGTTTGAAGGAAGTGATATCATTTCTCAGCTTAGCATTCTTGTTGGGAGGGAAATACTTTGCAAGGAACTTTTCTCGCTAGCTCATCCCAAGTATGAATTGAATTCGGCCCAAAGAGTTCAACCAATTTTTAGCCTTATCCTTAAGTGAGTATGGGAAGAGCTTCAATCTAAAAGCATCCTCTCGAGACTCTGTGGATGATAAAGTTGTCGCACACATCCGTAAATTGCCTTAGGTGAGAATATGGATCTTCTTGAGGGAAACCTTCAAATTGGCTGCGATTTGCAAAGATTTGGAACATCATTGTCTTGAACTCAAAGTGACCAAAGATGAAGGGTTGGTCTTGCAATGCCTGCTTGTAAATGGCGTGGTTGAGCACGGCATAATCACGCATAGGCCTGCCCCCGTCATTAACCATATCTTGTGGTCCCGCATTGATGAGTTGTTGCCTATGGTAGTGTTCATCATCAACAACTATTGTCTCAGATGAGTTTGTGGTCCACGACCTTGTCCTCTCGACTCCTCTTGGTGTATGTTCACCTCTAGAACCAAAGTGTTATGTTCGGACATGGTTGGGTGTTGTTCTTGTTGTTGTTGCCTCCTTCTTAACCTTTGTTGTCTCCCTTAGTTGTCCGAAAGTTCTTTCAGTTCGGATCAAACTCGAGTTCGATTCACTCCTTGGTTCATTGAACTAGAGCTTGAGTTGGAACTAAGCATACGCCGTAACGCCTCAACTGCTCAAACACGAAACAACAAACAACACAAGAAAATTCCTTCAACTTGTGTTCTAATGCTTTGAACAATAAAAATTACAACAATCCCCTACAGAACGGCGCCAAAAACTTGTTGCGCTTGTGTAATAGTGTGGTTTTTCGCAATTATAGTGCAAGTATACACATCGCACAAGTAATAAAGTGGATGTAAGTAAGAGATCGTTCCCCCGAGGATTGGTACACTTTTCAAAGTTCAAGTTTCAAAACACAAGAGAATCAAGTAACAAATCGGCAATAAGAGTTGGTTTTAAAGCTAGAGATGTAATAAAAACAAGTGAACAAATGTTGGTTGTGATTATGGATGAGAGGTTAGTTGAGTTGTTGCATGCGTAATAAATCCTTTCTTGTCGACGTTATAACGCTTACACGTTATAACGCATAAATGCTATTTCAGATAGACGTGGCCACGTTTGAACGTGTTGTAAAAGAGTCGTGGCTTTTCAAAGACAAAACGCCGAGTTTCAAGTATAAGAGGTCCTATGTCTAGGTTCTAAATAGGCCCACTCCTGTATTTTAAACACCCACGCTATGTTCTATGAACTATTATCCGCTCTATGTCTAGACTTAGATAAAAATGCCTAAATGTCTTTAGTGCACCTTTTCGCTCATATAAATCTTTGATTTCTTTTCATAGACCATGTCTGTACCTATGAGTCTACCTATTTTAAGAGGCCAGCCTCAAAACAAGTTTGGAAATATTTTCACACAAAGATTTAAAACATGCAACGCCAATACTTTATAACATTAACTAGAAATTCCTTATAAGCAAAACAACAACTCAACTACAAAGTGTTTAGCTCATGCCGAGCATCTTCTGTGAATGATAAGGATTCGTAACCCAAATACCATACATTACGTAGTAAAAAGGAACTAAGTGCAAAAGATACACCTAAGTAGCTCTTCAGCATGCACGCTGTAGAGACGTTACAACGTTTGAGCCTCACAGCAGTGAGTGTGCAGAAAATAAAACAAAGTTCGTAAAAGTAAAACAAAGCGTAAGTCCTGTTTCCGGATCTTCTTTAATGCCTTCTCTGAAGTGGATGAAGGTAGATGATGAATTGGAGTGAGTGGATGAAGGTGTATTCGTGTGTATGAGTGGTCTCCGAAGGATGCAGCTGAGCCTTCATTAAATAGCCTCCTTGCTCACGTGTGGCTGATGTCACTTGCCCACCTACCAGGTCTGTTTCTTCTCTTCGCCCGACAATCGCTCGTTGCTACTGTTGTTTCTGCAGCACGACTCATGGGGAATAGAAAGATCTTTCGACTTTATATCTTTGACTATCATTGCTTAGCGCGCTAAAATTGAGATCTTTCACCCTTGCTCTCATCGCACTTCGTGAGACGTGGTGAGGGACGTGGTAACGTTCAGCACTAAAATTCCTGCACAAGCACAAAAAGCATCAAAACGCTCTCAAGGGCACCTCTTGGTGCCAAAATTCACATATTTATTCAATTAACCTTTCACCCACTCTAATTACTTAAACTAACATAAAATTACTCAAATAAACCTTGTATTGCTAGAGAACTTGCATGATTTATTCTTGAGTGATTATAAATAACTCATATAAATATGAGTTATCATAACTCGATTAAAGATCCGATGCTTGTGGGTATATTTCCAACTAATTGATTTCCAAGAAGCCTTAATTCTTCCAAAGATGGAAAGACTACAAGGTTAGTCAACGTACGTAAAAAATCGATTTCCATCAAGATCCAACCTTTTCAACGAGGATACATTTCCAATGCATTTGGTGAGAGATATTATGTTAATACTTCAGCAATATTCCTCTTTATAAATTGATCTTATACGTGTGGAATGGTAAAAAGAAATCACAACTTGGGTCCATTAAGAAAGACCTAATAAAGACTCATAAGAAACAAACAATTACTAGGAACCCGCAAATTAATAATACAAAGAATCCTCTTTATAAATTGGTCAAACACGTTTGCAACAGAACAAAGGAAACAAAGTGGGTCCATTAAAAAGACATAATAAAGACTCAAGAAACAAGCAAATTTCTAGAAACCCAAAAGTAATTGCATAAAATTTGAAGACTTTATTCAGTCATATGCCATACATTATCAAAATAAATAAATAAATAAATCATTATTTTGAAATATGGAAAAGAATAAGTTTTGTTTTCCAAAAGAAAATGAAAATAATGAGTTTTTTTCTATTTACTTTAGTTATATTTTATTCTCTACCTGGTTTGCATCAAAAAATAATGAAAATAACAATTTTTATTATATTCTTCATAGAAAATTGTAAAATAAATGTAACATAAAAGTAATATGAATTATTAAAATAAAATAAAAATAAGTATAGTTTATCTTATGAATCTTCAACAAATATCGTGGTTAATTGATGAAGGTTGGCATAGGACTAGTATGCAAGGATGTGTGACTCATATTCTACAAAAACATGAGCTTAAATATCATTATTGGTGTGATAACTTAATTGGTGGATAATTTGTTACTCCCTCTCATTTTGGTACTTTTGACCTTTAATTTTTGTTCCAAAACAATGATATTTTTAAAAACCAAATGTACAATTCACCAAATTCTTTCAAATATATCATTTATACTTATTGAGTCTTTTAGGATATGTTTGGGAGGGGATTTTGGAAGGGGAGGAGAGGAGATGACATATTTTTCAATTCAAAATTGACGAAGCTATAAAACGTCTCTAAATATAAATGAAATATGATTAAAAAATTTATATTGTTATCTATTAAGTTATTCTTTTAGTTTTTAAAATCTCAACTATCTATATATATATATATATATATATATATTAAAATATTTACTAATATTTTCCAAGTCTTCTCCTTTCCTCACCTCCCAATATCCCCTCCCAAACATATCCTTAGAGTTCTAAAACATGGATTAATTGTTCCAAGACTCTTTTATTTAAATTTCAATTATCATAAGACAAATTAATTTAGTACTTTTTTAAAAAAAAATTGGGGAAGGGTAAAAAAATTATTAATCAAAGTGGCACTAATGGCTATTTTTACAACTGTCCCCGAGGGGAAGGGGGAAATTTAGTACTTAGCTAACACAAATTAATGATACCCTAATTTGTATATAACAAACTAAAAGTACCAAAGATTAGGAACAGATGAAGTAGTATTTATGTAACTGTTTTTCGGGAGTAGTATTAAAATTAATTTTTCATAAAAAAGGAAATGTCTTCAATTTATCCAAAACTAGAAAAAATCATGTACATTCGGACTAGTTACTCTTTAATTATGCATTTTTATAAATATATTTTAGTTATAAATTAAAATGGAGGAGAAAACAAACAAATGAAACAATGAACAATATAGCTTCTCATCATAATTCCACCAAGAAAGCACAAAGAGATAACAATCATTATTTTTTTTTGGTCAAAGATAACAATCATTATAAATTGATCCTATACGTGTGGAATTGGAAAAGGGACACAAGACTTTGGGTCCATTAAGAAAGACGTAATAAAGACTTATAATAAGAAACAATTAAAGACTTGGGTCATGCTCCTAGGTGCTTCTTTTGTTGGCGAGTTGTTTTTTCTTCGACAACTACCAATCCCTTTGACCAAGTATTTTTACGAATTCCTCTTTCCTTTTTCTTTACCTCCCTCTGTCGGACGATCGTTCTAGTTCCCTTGGAGGCCAGATCTTTATTCGATATCTCGAATGAGACACCTTTGAAGGTGCAGTGATTATTTGTTGAGTAAACTCCCTCATTGTAGGTCGTATTACATCATGGTTCGCCAAAAGAATAACCAAGAGAAGCTTCCTTTGCCCCGACCTGTCCGGGAAGAGGAAACTACTCTAGGGATTGGACGGATTCTTCAAAAGAGAATTCCCCGAACCGTTCTACTAGGTCGGTGAGCTAATTGAAGGATTGGAATCAAGGGTTGATTATTAGGAGCAGTGCTCGGGATCTAGCTCTTTGGATAAGAGTAGCTCTTCGAGAGGAGATGGTACAAAAGTTGTCTCTACAGGAGATGCCGAGGAGCGGGCGTTTTGGCAGAATCCCGAGAAGTTCATATTTATGTATATGCCGAGACATTGGCCAAAATACATGCCCAACCTCCTTTTGCCGTGTTTGAGCAATATATTTTGACTGATCTCTTGCTGGCACCAACTCAACTACATCCCAATGGTTGGGTCTTCTTGCGTGCCTATCAGCCAGCCTAAGAGCATTTTGGTCGTAATGTCTCGGCCCCTTGTTCTTTGTTATCTTCAGCTTTGTTCGTTCCAAGAAAAATGCCTGGGTATTCCTTCGTGCTACCGAGAAGAGCTTTTTTAGTCTTTACTCTGATTTAATCAAGGAATTCAAGACTCATTACGCTAGTGTAGATTGCGAGGAATGTTGCGGCGAGAATGGGGTTGTCGAATTATAAGCATGGAGTCCCCGTGAGTTCTAAGTTCCCTTTAAGTTGGAGCAAACACCACTATTCTCTGACTCCGTCTGATTTTCTCGTTGCTCTTGAGAAATTGCATTCCGAAGACCAGGAGTCTTTATGGATGTTAGGAGAGTTGGCTTCAAATTAAGGCTTCGAAGGGGAAAATTAATACTTGTTCTGGACTGGGCCAAGCCCAATTCGGCCTTGGCTCTGGCCCAACCAACGCCATTAAGCGAAGAACGCCTGTGGATGGCTCAGATGGAAGTTATGTGGTTAGAAAATCAACGCATAAACAAAATGACTTTAGAAACCATCTTTCAAAAACTCTAAATGCAAATAAACCTTTGCAGGATCTGAATTTGAAGGAGAAGCAACAGTGTGGAGCACTCTGGATGTAGCCTCATAACACAAACCATGGTATATATTAGTGTAAACTTACGGAACTTAAATGATGGCTAATAAATGTTAAACTCTAACAGTGATTAAAGACAGCAACCATAAAATAAAAAAACGTAAACTTTAAAAATATTATATTTTCCTAATTAAGTGTAAACTTACAGAACTTAATTGATGGCAAAGGGATCATCAACCTTGATTAAGATATTATCAAAAATCAGAACTAATTTGCTTGAGCATCGATCAAGACAAAGAACCAACACATCATCATTCAAAAAAACATCAAACTATTGAACCCATTGTAAAATATCCCTAACACTTGTTTTAAGTTTATGCTTATTTGTTACAGAAGTAATTCTGACATTTTGATGCGAACTTAATTATCTTCTTATTCTAATAGAATGATGGAATGGCCAAGGGAATTATTAATATAAATCATGACATATGCACATGGTAAGGTGGATTAAGAAAATTAAGAAAACTAAGGGATGACTTAATTCATTATAAATTAAGAACATTACGGGATGATGACGATCATGGGCAGGTAGATGTAGATCGTAGAAGTGCATAACAAACACTCCTCTAAGCGCGAACACCGATGTTCTAGTGTGATCCTGTACCTTCACATCTATTCCAGTCCTATAGTTAAATAGCACAGGTTTGGTTATGCACTACGCCAGATTTGTTTAAAAAAGGCCCCCCTATAACCAGTGTTTTTAAAAAAACGCTGCCCATCGCGTAGAACGCGTGAGCCTTACCCAGCGTTTCTTTAAAAACGCTACGCATCTCACATGCGTTCTCACCATATAACCAGCGTTTCTTTAAAAACGCTACGCTTCTCACATGCGTTCTCACCATATAACCAGCGTTTTTTTAAAAACGCTACGCATCTCACATGCGTTCTCACCATATAACCAGCGTTTCTTTAGAAACGCTACGCATCATCCCCATTCGTTCTCACCATATCCAGCGTTTCTTTAAAAACGCTACGCATCACGCAATGTGTTCTCAGCATATTCAGCGTTTTTGAAAATGCCACCCATTGCCTTAAATATTTCTACCAACTAACTGTACATTAAACCCTCCCTCTCACTCGGTTCTCTCTTCCCTCGCTCTCACTCTCACTCTCAGCAAGCTCTGCGCGCAGTCACCCTACGTCTCTCTCTCTCGCTCACGTCTCTCTCTCTCGGTTCTCTCTCTCTCTCACTCTCTCACACGTAATCCTCTCTCGGCTCTCCTCACTCGTTCTCTCTAGCACCACCCCAAACCCACAAACCCCCAAACCCCCAAACCCCCACACCCACAATAACCCCCAAACCCACAAACCCCCAAACCCACAATAACCCCCAAACCCACATTGCTTGTCTCAATCCTCTCCAGCACCCATAGTCCTCATTGGTTGTCCTCATCTTCTCTCAAAGGTTAGTTCTCTATTTGGTTTTTTGTTTTTTAGGTTTTTTGTTAGGTTGGAGATGAATGTAGTTTGATTGTGAAAGGATAGATTTTTTTAAGCAAGTGTGTGTCATCTATATATATTAGTAAAATCAAATGTGTCTAAATCGAATATGCGAATTGTTTGTTAGGTTTTGGGAGTTTTTTTTGTCGGAGCTTCGCGATCGTTGTTCGAGTTTGTCCTGGTTCGAGAGTTCGTTGTAGTTCGAGTTCACAATTTGGTTGGAGATTTTGTCGTTGTTGCTTCCACTTGTTCGAAGTACTTTTTTGTTCTTTTGTTTATTTTATATGAAGAATTAATGACTATATAGAAGACATCAAAGTCTTTGATTTGTTTAGTTGAAACTACTAGCTAGTTGATCGAATGTCTTAGCTTCAATAAAATTGTAAATTCTCTTATCCGAATTTATTATAGATATTGGGACATTATGAATAGAAAGTGGATGTCCGCCAATCGATAAATCATCCCAAGGAATATAGAGATGGAGTGGATTATTTTGTGAATCGCATTTGTTCAACGTTTAGGAGATCTAGTAATATGATATGTCCTCATTTACGTTGTTGCTATGTAAAATCGATTAATGCAGACGAGTTGTGGGGACATTTAAAGGGTAATGGAATTGATCAAACTTACACTTGTTGGACAATGCATGGTGAGGAAAGAGTTGAATCTTCGAATTGGGTAATAGTACTGAGAGATGTGCACCGGTTGACACCGAAATACCTACGTTTGTTGGGGACGAATTTGAAGAGATGGCAAAGGCTTTTGAAGACGATCTTAATGACCGTCCTCAAATGTTTGAGAAGTTGATAACGGATGCGAGACGCCGTTGTATGAGGTTGTACTTGAATTCACAAAATTATTGGTCGTGATAAAGTTGTATAACTTGAAAACTTGCCACGGATGGACGGATAAGAGCTTTTATGAATTACTCACACTATTGAAATAAATGTTGCCGAAGGATAATGTGCTCCCTCTCGGACGTATGATGCAAAACAAATGTTAGGGTCCATTGGCTTGAACTATGAGAAGATACACGCTTGTCCCAATGATTGCATTCTATTTCGGAATGAACATGCATTTTTAAAGTCGTGTCCTAAATGTAATGCATCGCGGTATAAAAAGAAAGATTCTCGCTCCGTAAAAGGTGTTGTGGTATTTTCCCATAATTCCTCGATTTAGGCGTATGTACCGTAGTTAGAAGATGCAAAACACTTGACATGGCATGAGGATGAAAGGATTAAAGATGGCATGTTATGTTACGACACCCGCGGATTCTCCGCAACGGAAAATATTTGATATTGATTATCCCGATTTGGGTTGGATCCAAGAAACCTACGACTAGCATTTATCGCCGATGGTTTTAACCCGCACGGTATTCAGGAGTAGCTCCCACATTACATGGCCCGTGATATTGGCGATTTATAACTTACCTCCATGGCTTTGCATGAAACGCAAATATATGATGTTGTCTTTGTTAATTTCTGGGCCCAAGCAACCGGGAAATGATATTGATGTATACTTGGCTCCTTTAATTGAAGACTTGAAGCTAATGTGGGAGAATGGAGTAGAGGTGTATGATGGGTTCAGAGAAGAAAGTTTCAACTTGAGGGCTATGATTTTTGGCACAATTAATGACTTTCCAAAGCATACGGCAATCTATCCGCAGTGCGAGACGAAAGGTCAGTGTGCATGCCCTATATGTGAAGATAACACCGATTGGATGTGGTTGGAACATGGTAGGAAGAATATCTACCCTGGTCATCGTAGATTTTTGCCATCTACTCATCGATGATCGATCGTTGAAAAGGCATTCAATGGGAATACCGAAACCCGTAAAGCTCCCACGGCTTTGTGGGTGAACAATCTGTTTGAAAAGGTGAAGGATTTGAACATTAAATTTGGGAAGCCTTTTTGCAGGAGAGGTTGCCAAATGGGGGTGGAAGAAAAAGTCGATTTTCTTTGACTTGCCATCTTGGAAGTCATTATATGTAAGACACTTCATTGATGTGATGCATGTTGAAAAAAATGTCTTTGAAAGTGTCATTGGTACCTTACTCAATATGCCAGAAAGACTAAAGATACCATCAACTCGAGGTTGGACTTGCTTAGTATGGGGTTGAGACCAGAGGTGGGTCCGATAAAGAAGGGTACACGTACATATCTACCTCCCGTGACTCATACTCTATCTAAAAAGGAGAAGACCGTGTTTTGTAAGTTTCTTCATGGAGTAAAAGTTCCGGAGGGTATTCTTCAAATGTTACAAACCTTGTATCCATGAAAGACCTCAAGTTAAAGTCTTTAAAGTCCCATGATTGTCATGTTCTAATGGAGAATTTGCTCCCCATTGGTATACGATCCATTTTGCGTAAGAAAGTGCGCCAGATGATAACTCTATTTTATATAGAGTATTTCATATGTTTAAACTTAGTATTTGCTCTCTTTCAAGTAATAATAAAGAGTTTATATAGTATTTAGTGTGATATATGATATCTTGAGTGATTTGAATGGATATAGTTAGTTATAGGCCATTTTGGATATATTGTGGTATGTTTGATGTTTTTGTTCGATGCGGTCTCAATGTCATGCTCGCATCAATGCTCTCTGACCGATCCCGCATCAATTGCAAGCAACTTGGTGAATAAGCACTGTTTCATATGCATCCACATGCAATGTGATGACCTCCTGCCTGCTTCCTTGATGCCATCCAACAATGTATAGTAGGCGCCTACCATTCACACATAGCTATAGGCATAGCTTTGAAGAGTCACCAATATAGGGACACTTGTTCTATCACCATGGAACCACCCTATATGATTAAGTCAAAGATTGCAACATGGATAAACCTCTGGAAAGCAACTACAGCTATCATCCACTCAAGATGACTTCAACATGAAGGAAGGAAGCACCTCACTTGAAGGCTATAAAAGGACCTCACATCTTCATTTGGAAATATATCACAATCCATAAGTTAGATCAAAATTTCAATATACATAGTTAGTTTTTATATTTTTAGAGGAAGAGGAAGGAATTGACAAATCCTCCTTTACTCATTTTCATAGTGTTTGTATAGTGCTAAGGAGTAATGCTAGTGCATTGCTAGAAGACTTCATATAAAGGTTTTCAACATTTGTAACTTTACTCTTGTTGTTTCTCTTTAGTGATTTCTATATATATAAACATGGTCTATTCGGTTTATATATATCTTGCAATGTCTCTTGTTAGCTAAACCTTTCTTAGTTGGAATGTTCTAATCATTTAATGAGCTTTTAAGTAAGTATGTTGCATGTATGTATGTTTGTACTTTAGTTCTTGCTTGATAATATTTTTATTACTTATTTTAAACTTGATCACTTAGAATAAGTATGAATTGTAAATGACCGGACATGGCTTACAATTAAGAACTCAAGAACTAATATGGGTGAGTGTTTTACATAAAGAAAACTTTGTGAAAACCATGCTAAGTCCTAGACATAGGATAGTATAGTCCATAGGATAATTGTGGGTACTTAAAATACAAGAGTGAATTCACTTAAGCAAAGTGATACTTGTTAGGAGGCAAGATTGGCACTCGACACCCTTTCTTTTCTTGCATAGAACAAGGATCATAAGAGCGGTAATGAAACTCAAGAAAGTGACCGAAAGGCACATAGCTAATGCAACAAAGATTCTGTGCAGCTGCATCACATACTGCATCATACTCTTCTAAGTAAATTACTTGATGAAGACATTCCAACTAGCTTTTCTCTTTTACACTATCAACATTCTTTACTTGCTTTCTTTCTAACTTAGTTGTGATCATCAAACAAAATCCAAAATTATTTTGTTACTTTGTGACTTTACACTTTATTACTTTATATCATTTAAAAGTGAGTTTTTCAATCTCTGTGGGTTCGATCTTTTTACTACTTGTTTTTGGACAGTGTATACTTGCACTCAAGTGTATGTGGCATATTCCACACACCAAGTTTTTGGCGCCGTTGCCGGGGATTGAAGTAAATTCTTTTTAAAATTCTGATATTGAGTAATTTAGTGTTGTATATAAATTCGGTTTTTAGTTTTCATCAACCACGGTACATGGTACTTAGTATATGTACAGTAACTGAAAGCAGAACTCGAATATAGTTTAGATTTAGAAATAGAAAGAAAATTCGGGAGATTGCTAAGACTCCAAAAGCAGAATCAACAAGCCAAAGAACATGTCTTTTGGTGAAGAACAAAGCTCAAGGCCACACTCGGTGAGAGGAGGCCCCGGATCCTGACATGCTCTTGAAGAAGAAGTTCATAGAGAAAATCTCATCCACATGGATCACATAGGTATGATTAATGATAGAGATAGACCTATGAGGATTATGCTCAGTTTGATCATCAAAACATGCAAACTAGCATAAACGGACCTCATATTGATGCCATGCATTTTGAATTTAAGCCTATGATGTTTCAAATGCTTCAAACTATTGGTCAATTTGGAGGATCTCCTCATGAAGATCCTCATTTGCATTTAAGGCAATTTCTAGAAGTATGTAGTAATTTTATTTTACACAGTGTCAAGTGAAAATGCATTTAGATTAAGGTTATTTCCATATTCTTTGAAAGATAGAGCTAAGGCTTGGCTAAATTCTTTAGAGCCTAACTCTATTCATTCATGGAATGAAATGGCTGAAAAATTTTTAGGAAAATATTTCCCACCTATCAAAAATGCAAAGTTAAGAAATGATATTACATCTTTTAGACAAAAAGAGTTTGAATCTTTATTTGAAGCATGGGAAAGATGGAAGGAACTTTTAAGAAAATGTCCTCATCATGGTTTACTGTTATTATTCAAATGGAAACATTTTATAATGGTTTAGAACCTCAAACCAGAATAATGCTTGATGCATCATCCGGTGGAGTGTTATTAAATCATCATACAATGAAGCATGTGAATTAATTGATAGAATAGCGACTAATAGCTCTAGTTGGCCTCTTGAGAGGGTAAGTGCCCAAAAGAAACCATCGGGTGCATGAAATCAATGATATATCCGCCCTATCTCGCTCAAGTAGCCACTCTAGCTAATTTGATGAAAAACTTCACTACGGCAATGCTATCTTGCATCTAATGCACGTGCATCACCAGACAAAGATCATTCTTGTGAGAGAACAAGTACCTCCAGGCACACCTAGTTGTGTGTACTGTGGAGGAGGTCACTTGTATGAGGAGTGTTCTAGCAACCCTATCTCTGTAAATTATGTAGGTTATAATAGGAATAACAACCCTTATTCCAACACTTATAATCCTGGTTGGAAAGATCACCCAAATTTTAGATGGAACAATAATAGTGCACCTGCATCTAGAACTGCTCCAACTATACCAACCAACCCACCAGGATTCCCAGCTCAAACTAACCAAAGAACCTCTCAACCTACCACTGATAATTCTCTAGAAACCATGCTCAAAGCATTCATAGGTGAATCTAGAACTGCTAGACAAACCCAAGATGCTTCCATCAAGAACTTAGAGAATCAAGTTGGTCAATTAGCCACAGCTCTGTATCAAAGGCCACAAGGTGCCTTGCCTTCAAATACAGAAGCTACACCTTCTCAAACCAAAGGAAAAGAGCAAGTTAAGGCTATTTCATTGAGAAGTGGTAAGGATTTGGTAGAGTTAATCGAGAAGGAAAGTGTAGAAAAGGGAGAAAAACCAAAAATCAAAAAGAAACCAATGCGAAGCATCTAGTGCTCTGCATCACAAGAAGTTCAAAGTCCACTACCTAAGTTAGTACTGAATACCCTCCTCCTCCTTACCCTCAAAGAGTGAAAAAAGCACATGAGAGAGAAGCGGTTTGGTAAATTCCTAGAGGTACTAAAACAATTACACATCAATGTTCCCTTAGTAGAAGCCCTCCAACAAATGCCAAATTATGCAAAATTTATGAAGGATGTGCTTACTAAGAGAAGAAGATTAGGTGAGTTTGAAACAGATTGCCATGATGAAGATTGTAGTTTGCTTATGCAAAATAAGATCCCTAGGAAATTGAAGGATCGGTAGTTTTACAATTCCATTTTCTATAGGAAAATCCTATCTTTGGTAAAGCTTTATGTGATTTAGGTGCAAGCATCAACTTGATGCCTAAATCTATTTTTGACCGATTAGAAATAGGAAATGCAAAACCAACCACCGTGACACTTCAATTAGCCGACAGATCAATAGCCTATCTGAAGGTATCATAGAAGACATCCTAGTTAAGGTAGACAAATTTGTATTCCTGTAGATTTTGTTATCCTTGACTTTGATGCGAGATAAGGAAGTGCCTATTATCCTAGGAAGACCATTTTTATAAACTGGTAAAACCATAATTGATGTGCGAAAGGTGAACTCACTATGAGAGTGAATGATCAAGAGATCAAATTCAATGTAATGAATGCTATGAAGTATCCTTCAGAGGAAACAGAAGAGTGTTCATCCTTATTCTCTCTAGATCAATTGGTAGAAAAACAATTTTACAAGCAGTATGATCACTTAGCCAATGCGGATGCATTAGATGCATTTGCATTGCTAGATCTTGAAATACTAGAAAAGAGAATCGCCAATAGAAAACTCTTGTAAGGAAGTATGGGCTAGGACTTATGAACCACTCAATGTTGAGGATCCAAGTCTCAAGAAGAACTTACCCTCAATAGAACAACCTCCTAAGTTAGAATTGAAGATACTGCCTGAACACCTTAAGTATGCATTCTTAGGAACAAATGAGACTTTACTGTTATCATTGCTTACGATTTAACATCAAAACAGAGAGTGATCTCATTAGTATTCTCAAGAAGCATACCAAAGCTATAGGTTGGCAAATGGCAGATATCAAAGGAATTAGTCCTTCTATATGCATGCACTGAGTCATTTTGGAAGAAAATTCCAAAAAAAAGACATAGAGAGTCAAAGAAGACTAAATCCTATCATGAAAGAGGTTGTGAAAAAGGAAATAATTAAGTGGCTAGATCTTTGGAATCATATACCCATATCAGATGCGGTGCTTGGGTGGGTAAGCCCTGTCCAATGTGTACCAAAGAAAAGGGGTGTGTGGTGATAGCCAATGAAAAGAATGAGTTGATACCAACAAGAAGCATCACGAGGTGGAGAATCAGTATGGATTACTGAAAACTCAACAAAGCTACCAAAAAGGATCACTTTCCTTTACCATTCATAGACCAAATGCTAGATAGATTAGCGGGGAAAGAATTTTATTGTTTCCTAGATGGCTACTCAAAGCTATAATCAAATAGCCATTGAGCCTAAGGATCAACACAAAACCACCTTTACATGCCCTTATGGTACTTTTGCTTTTAGGAGAATGCCATTTGGCTTATGTAATGCACCTGCTACATTCCAAAGATGCATGATGTCTATATTCTCAGATTTCATTGAGCAATCAATGGAAGTATTCATGGATGATTTCTCTATCTTTGGAGAAACATTTCAAGTTTGCTTAACAAACTTGGAACAAATTCTCAAGAGATGTGAAGAAACAAATTTAGTTTTAAATCGGGAAAAGTGCCATTTCATGGTACAAGAAGGCATAGTGCTAGGACATAGGATTTCAAAGAAAGGTCTAGAGGTAGACAAAGCTAAAGTTGATGTCATTGAGAATCTACCACCACCCAATACAATTAAAGGTATCGGGAGCTTCTTAGGCCATCTTTGGTTTCTATAGAAGGTTTATCAAAGATTTTTCAAAAATCTCAAAACCATTATGTATGCTTCTGCAACATGATGTAGAATTTATCTTTGATAACTTTTGTATAGAAGCTTTTGACAAGCTTAAAAAGGCATTGGTGACAGCACCAATTATAGTAACTCCAGATTGGAGCAGGCCATTTGAATTAATGTGTGATGCTAGTGACTTTGCAGTAGGAGCAGTCCTAGGGCAAAGGTATGATAAGGTCTTTCATTCCATATATTATGCTAGCAAAACATTAATTGAAGCTCAAGTGAACTACGATCCACGTAAAAGGAATTATTAGTCGTGGTCTTTGCATTTGAAAAATTCAGATCATACTTAGTTGGCACTAAAATTATTGTCTACACTGATCACTCTGCCATTAAGTATCTAATTTCAAAGAAGGATGCAAAGCCAAGGCTGATAAGGTGGATTTTACTCCTACAAGAATTTGATCTAGAAATTAGAGACAAGAAAGGAGTAGAAAATCAAGTAGCAGACCATTTATCAAGGATTGAAGGAGAATCACTTGGTACACAAGGAGAAGAAATCAAGGAAAGTTTTCCAGATGAGAAACTATTGGCAATCACAGTCAATGCAAAACATGAAACTGCATTTGCTATAAGCAATGCAGGAGCATCAAATGCATCGCACCATGGTTTTCTCGATATTGTCAATTTCCTTGCAAGCAAAGTAGTACCAGTGAGTATGACATATCAACAAAGGAGAAAGTTCTTCCACATGGTTAAACAATACTATTGGGATGATCCATTCCTTTACAAGATGTGTCCTGATCAATTAATAAGGAAATGCATACCTGAAGAGGAGCAACAAGCAAATTATACGCATTGCCATTCTCGCACCTTATGGAGGACACTTTGGAAGCACTAGGACAGCGGACTAAGGTATTACTGATCTGGTTATTTTTGGCCTACTTTATTTAAAGATTCATATTTATTGGTCAAATCTTTGTGATAAATGTCAAAAGTAGGAAATATTTCGATAAGCATGAAATGCCTAGAACAAATATTTTAGAAATTGAATTATTTGATGTTTGGGGCATGGATTTCATGGGACCTTTTCCACCCTCTTTTGGCAATTTATATATCTTAGTAGTTGTTGATTATGTATCCAAATGGGTAGAGGCAGTAGCATTACCCAATAATGATGCTAAATCGGTGAGTAAGTTTACGCAAAGAAATATATTCACTAGATTTGGAACTCCTAGAGCTATCATTAATGATGAAGGTTCACACTTTTGCAATAAGATCATAGAAAACCTTCTAGCTAAGTATGGAGTTAAGCATAAGATAGCTACTGACCTACCATCCTCAAACTAGTGGACAAGCGAGAATTATCCAATAGGAAATTAAGAGAATGCTAGAAAAAATGGTAAGTCCAAATAGGAAAGATTGGTCTTTACATTTGGATGATGCTTTATGGGCATATAGAACAGCATTCAAAACACCCTTAGGAATGTCCCCTTACAAATTAGTCTATGGAAAAGCATGCCATTTACACTGTAGAATTGGAAAACAAATCTTATTGGGCTATCAAAAGCTCAATTTCAATTTGAACAAGGCGGGTAAAAAGAGAATGTTAGAGCTTGATGAGTTAGAAGAAATTAGGCAAACCTCTTATGAGAATGCTGAAATCTACAAAGCTAAGACTAAGAAATGGCATGACAAGAAAATTCTCGAGAAGAGAATTGAAAGAAGGAGGACTAGTTACGCTATACAACTCTAGGTTGAAGCTATTTCTGGAAAACTAAGGTCAAGGTGGTGGGACCATTTAAATTGATAAAAGTT
Organism: Oxytropis ochrocephala; assembly: GCA_020916435.1. Lineage (NCBI taxonomy): Eukaryota > Viridiplantae > Streptophyta > Magnoliopsida > Fabales > Fabaceae > Oxytropis > Oxytropis ochrocephala. The sequence goes on along the minus strand of CM037090.1, from coordinate 56,611,134 downwards.
TATCCACATGGGAGCGAGAGACTTATTTGATAAATCCTCAAAATTGTCTTCAAGGTGAATGGTCAGAGAGTTAAAATGTACTATGGTGAACATGTGGTGAAAGACAAAACCACCACTCATTTGCAAAATCTCTAAGTGAAAAGAGGTAGTCAGGCTGACAAGACTCTTAAAACAAGCGCTTAATGGGAGGCAACCCATTGTTTTTAATTATTTTGTGCAATTTTATGTTTTTAGTTGTTTTGCAGAAATCACGAGAAACTAATGCAGCTGCATCAAGTGCACCTGCATTGAAGGAAAATGTGCCCTGCATCAGAAAATTATAAACTTGAAGAAAATTGGTTAAGTGTGAATCACAAGGCTTCAGGAAGATAAAAGGGGGGATAAGTAAGATTAATGACACATTGGTAGCCAAAGCAAGACACTTGGCAAGATGCATGCGCGAAGACGCAATGCTAACGGCTACCTAATAAATCCACTAACTTCCTCTTCCCGAAACATAAAGCCTTCATTATTACCTGAATTACCCCTTCATTCGCAAACTCTCACAAATTCTCTCATCTGAAACACAAATCAATCTTCTCATTCTCAATCAAATCTTTTCCAAAACACACAAGCAATCAAAAACCTAGAAATTCATTACAATGGTAAAGAAACAATCAAAGACAGAAAACATCGTGCAAGCGGGCCAAAACTCCCAAAAAGAAAAGAAAGCCATGCATGCGGGATCATCATCATCAAGGAAAGGAAAGCCAAAGAATCATCAATCAGGCTCGATGACAATGTTCATTTGTGGAACATGCATCTATTGCCCGAGAGAGGTATGATTTGAAGAAGGCAAGCCCATCATTCATGTCAACGATGGCCAATCTCAATTGGGACCACTTCGTGCTACCAAGAGGAGGCTATATTGAAGACATAGTGAGAGAGAATTCTATCTTTGGCATCACACCACAAGAAGGAGCAGAACATTCCTACACTTCCATGGTGAGAGGTAAACTTGTACACTTCCATGCCAAGAAATTGAATGAACATTATATCTTTGAAATATAATGGGAATGAATTTGAAAATAGAGTGGCAAATGCTTTTAAGAAAGAAATGGAAGAAATAAGGAGTAGGATTGCTATACGAGTGGTCTGTTTGGGAAAAATTCACACCTAATGAGATTAAGCTTAGAAGTAACTATTTGGTAAATGCATTAGGTAATTGGCATCTGTTCATAGCTAATTCAATTTTTGCCTACATCACATACATATGCTATGACCAAAGAGAGATTGATCTTGTTAGATACAATTCTCTCTGAAGGACATGTAGACATAGGTAGATTGATTGCTAGGGAAATTCTTGCATGTTCAAATAAGTCAAAGGGATTTCTGTTTTCCCTTGTCTTATTCTTGAGCTATGCATGAAAGAAGGAGTCCCTATTAACTTGCTAATGAACAAAGAAAATTTCCCCCAGTAATTTAAGTCTTGAAGTGAAGGAAAAGTTGAGAAATGTAAGAGGCCCCGCACTGCAATGCAAGAGCATTACATGCGAAGCGAGAGGCGATCTGGAAATTTGAGAATGATCAACATGGTAGCTTCAATTGGTCTTTGACAAGATTTTTGATCTTGTGGGCCAAGTGAATGCCCACGAATTTCCTAGTTGGGTGCTAAGATCCGAAGGTGAAGAAGAAGAGGAGAAAGAAGTTGAAGAAGAAGGAAAGGAAAGGAGAAGGTAGGAGAACCTAGCACTAAGAAGAAAGTGGCTAGGAAACAATACAAAGTACTGAGAAGAAGGTTGTGGTAGAACTCGTAGTTGAAGAATTGTATGATCTTTGAATCAAGAAGGCGAGAGTGAGGAATTGAAAGAAATGGATAAAGAATTAGAAGAAGAAGAGGAGGAAGAGAGTGATGAGGAAATTGATGAAGAAGAAGAGGAACAAGCTAGAGGTGTGATCTTAGAGGAGATTGCTAGGCGAAATATGCCAAACAAACTTACGCATCAACCCAACGAAACACCTATCACTTCACGAAGAACCAAATCACCCATCATCTCACCAAACCAAGAATCCTCCTCCATTCCAAAATCACCATTACCCTCCCTCAATGATCCACCAGTCCTATCACAATCACCACCACAAACAACCCCTCCACCACCCTCTCCAAGAAAAGAAACACAAGAAACAACTCACACAGAAGAACCAATCTCAGAACAAACCCCTGTTATGCCAACAGACCAAGCAGTACCTTCTAACCCAAGCAACATTATTTCAAATATTGTTTCTGCTCTTGAGAAAGAGATTTTGCAGGAAAGAAAAGAAGAAGGACTCAACAAGGAAGACAAAGAAGAAGAATCATCTGCCAAAGAGACAGTAACTCAAACTGTTGAGATGCAGAGTGATGCTCTCTCTCATCACTTCAACTTGCATCACATCTGTGACAACAAGCTGTGCATGATGAGGCAACAATCAAAATGGTTCTGGAAGAAATGGCAAAACAGAAGAGGGATGCTCTGCACAATACTCAAAAGTTCTTCAAGCAACCTGCAGGAAGGCAGGCAAAATTAACTCCAAAGAGAAAGAAAAGTGATGCAGTCAAAACTGATGCACCTGCATCAGTTCAAAAACAAATTCCTGCAACTACACCAGAAATAGGAGGTGCATCTGCACCTACAGAAGCAACACCAAGCAAGCCCAAGGAGAAGAAGCAGAAGGTGAAGCACACTCCTCCAAGCAGACATAGCACCAGAATCAGGAGTGGAGCCAAACCATGAGTATCAATTTACAAGCTTTCACCTACAACTGCTATATGCTTGTTTTGTTAATTCTGTTTTGAACTATTTCCCTGGTTGTACTAAATCCCTCTCCCCTATTTTTGAACAAATGATTTGTCTGTTTTGAACAAATTTGCAGTGCGGACACTGCAACCCCTTAAGTTTGGGGGGGGATTTGCATGTTATGTTATGTTTAATTATGTTTATTTCTATCTAATATGTTGTGTGTTTAATTAATATGTTTTAGATAGTAAATATATATGTTTTAAGTAGTTTTTAGTTTGTTTAAATATTAGATGTACTTAACAAAGTAGTATCTAAATATTTTAGTAGAAAAGATCAGTTTTTCAAAAATATGATGAAAGCCCTATGAATGGAATTTTCAATGATGAAAAAGAGAAAAAAGCCTTATTTCTCAGAAAAACCAAAATTATTTTCACTTCAACACTTCAAAACCGAGTTTGTGAAAAGAACCTTGCTATTTAAAGATCAATCTGATGCAAGGGAATTTTTGGTAAGCTTAGAGTCAAAACAAAGCTTTACTAAAAGAAAGAAGAGCTTAAAGAATTAAGTTTGGGGGTGTGTTTATGAAAAACAAAGGCTGAATTTCAAAAGTATAAGAGTAAACAATATAGAAAAAGAAAACAAAAATGTGGACAAGCCATATCTCGAATCTTTTGAAACTATACTGTGCCTAAGTACATGAATGCATCACGGAGGTCAAAGACACTGTGCCATGCAGGAATAAATGTATCGGAGGATAGTTCAATAAATCGAACTGTGCCAAAGTGCAAAGAAAAAAATATATGCATCTGGAGGTCAAAGACCTGTGCCAAAGTGCATTTGCATCTGGAGGTCAGTGAGGAAGGTAATATGAGCTAGAAAAGAAAAGCATTATCGGTCTGTTTGCATCACCGCAAAGCGCATGAAGAAGAAAAACAAAATGCGAGAGAAAAATCAATGCACAAAATCACTTCAAAGAAGTATTGCATTTGCACAAAAGATCCACACAAAAAATAGAAAAATTGCATTGGCTCAAAAGCTTTGAAAGATTCAATCAAGTCCTTTGAATTTTAGAACTCCCCAACACTTGAGAAAATTTTGTGAGTCTAAACTTTCTTTTGAAAAATAATTTGGTGTGACCAAAGATGAACCAATCCTTTCAAAGGCTAGGAGGAAATTTTTTCACTTAGTCTTGGAACCAATCTCAACTCAGTGGGTTCACACACACAAAAGAGTTTGAATAACTTTGGTGGTTTTGAAGAAATAAAGGCACAAGAAAAGTTGTTGATAAATGAAGTTCATAGGGAACTCCTCATGAAAATCCAAAAATCAAGCTGATCTATCTTCTAGAATTTTAGTTTTTATAGTTTGTCTTTGTCATTACTTGCGGACAAGCAATGGTTTAAGTTTGGGGGTGTGATAACTCTATTTTATATAGAGTATTTCATATGTTTAAACTTAGTATTTGCTCTCTTTCAAGTAATAATAAAGAGTTTATATAGTATTTAGTGTGATATATGATATCTTGAGTGATTTGAATGGATATAGTTAGTTATAGGCCATTTTGGATATATTGTGGTATGTTTGATGTTTTTGTTCAGTGCAGTCTCAATGCTGTCTGCATCAATGCTCCTGCACTGATCCTGCATCAATTCTGCGCAACTTGGTGAATAAGCACTGTTTCATATGCATCCACATGCAATGTGATGACCTCCTGCCACGCTTCCTTGATGCCATCCAACAATGTATAGTAGGCGCCTACCATTCACACATAGCTATAGGCATAGCTTTGAAGAGTCACCAATATAGGGACACTTGTTCTATCACCATGGAACCACCCTATATGATTAAGTCAAAGATTGCAACATGGATAAACCTCACGGAAAGCAACTACAGCTATCATCCACTCAAGATGACTTCAACATGAAGGAAGGAAGCACCTCACTTGAAGGCTATAAAAGGACCTCACATCTTCATTTGGAAATATATCACAATCCATAAGTTAGATCAAAATTTCAATATACATAGTTAGTTTTTATATTTTTAGAGGAAGAGGAAGGAATTGACAAATCCTCCTTTACTCATTTTCATAGTGTTTGTATAGTGCTAAGGAGTAATGCTAGTGCATTGCTAGAAGACTTCATATAAAGGTTTTCAACATTTGTAACTTTACTCTTGTTGTTTCTCTTTAGTGATTTCTATATATATAAACATGGTCTATTCGGTTTATATATATCTTGCAATGTCTCTTGTTAGCTAAACCTTTCTTAGTTGGAATGTTCTAATCATTTAATGAGCTTTTAAGTAAGTATGTTGCATGTATGTATGTTTGTACTTTAGTTCTTGCTTGATAATATTTTTATTACTTATTTTAAACTTGATCACTTAGAATAAGTATGAATTGTAAATGACCGGACATGGCTTACAATTAAGAACTCAAGAACTAATATGGGTGAGTGTTTTACATAAAGAAAACTTTGTGAAAACCATGCTAAGTCCTAGACATAGGATAGTATAGTCCATAGGATAATTGTGGGTACTTAAAATACAAGAGTGAATTCACTTAAGCAAAGTGATACTTGTTAGGAGGCAAGATTGGCACTCGACACCCCTTTCTTTCTTTGCATAGAACAAGGATCATAAGATTTGGTAATGAAACTCGAAGAAAGTGACCGAAAGGCACATAGCTAATGCAATGAAGATTGATGCTGTTTGCATCACATCTTTGCATCATACTCTTCTAAGTAAATTACTTGATGAAGACATTCCAACTAGCTTTTCTCTTTTACACTATCAACATTCTTTACTTGCTTTCTTTCTAACTTAGTTGTGATCATCAAACAAAATCCAAAATTATTTTGTTACTTTGTGACTTTACACTTTATTACTTTATATCATTTAAAAGTGAGTTTTTCAATCTCTGTGGGTTCGATCTTTTTACTACTTGTTTTTGGACAGTGTATACTTGCACTCAAGTGTATGTGGCATATTCCACACACCACCAGACGCTAACCAAACTTTGTTACTTCTTTAAGGCGATTTGTAGTAGAGTGATTGACCCTAGAAAGTTGCCATCATTGCAAAGAGAAATTACTGTCACTTTGTGTGAGCTTCAGATGTATTTCGCACCTTCATTTTTTGACATAATGATTCATCTAACAGTTCATTTGATTAGAGAGACACAATTGTGTGGCCCATGTTACATGAGATGGATGTATCCGTTTGAGTGTTACATGAAGATATTAAAAGGATATGTGAAAAACCGATCACGACCGAGGGTTGTATTGTTGAGCGCTACATAGTTGAAGAAGTTGTTGAGTTCTCGTGACCGCCTATCTATCTAGTCTTGAATATTCTGCGGGACTTCCAAGGTCTCGTCACTTAGGAAGCATTAGTAAAGGGATGTCGGGATATAAAATAGTTATGGTGTCAAGGAAGAACTACATCAAGCACACTTATATGTTTTGCACAATGCTAGTGAGGTTGATTCATATGTTGCCAAGCACATGAACATACTTAAGAGTGATTACCCATATAAGAGTGAAGTTTGGTTAACAAAGGAACACAATCGGAGTTTCATAGTGTGGTTAAAAGACCACATTGATTTCGAGTTTGCTATGAATCCTACTTTGATTTCAAAAAGATTGAGATGGTTAGCAAAAGGTCCAAATATGCATGTTTTCTCTTACACCAGCTATCTAATTAACGGTTACACGTTCTATACAAAAACCCATGATGATCAGAGTAAAATGCAAAATAGTGGGGTGATTATTTATTTTTTTGACTGATTATTTATTTTTTTTGACTGATTATTTATTTTTTAACGGTTACACGTTCTAGACATGGATCTAATTTCCACTTCATTGACTGATTATTTATTTTTTTGTTGGATGTTTTTTTAATTGGATAAATATAACAAACAATTATTATGTTTTATTGCAGGTAAGATGGCAGATCATAGTGATGGACATGATAGTGGTGAGGGCAGTGATCATGATGTTGCAAACTATATCAGGAAGCGTGCTCCTCGTGGAATGACAGTAAAAAAGGATATCATCAACTGGTTAAGTAAAGGAAAAGAAAAATTAAGTGTAAGTTACTAATTAATTGCTAATTAACTTCATTCAATACTAAGTTTTAATTGTTTGTGATCTAATTTACTTTTTACATAATGCAGGTCCAATGGAATGTTAAGGGTCTGCCAATTCGAGAAAATAGCACTCATTTGATTACTTTCCTTGGTAGTAAGGTAAAACAAATGATACCAATAACAATCACTACTTGGGTTCACACAAAAAATCCCGTTTTGAAGAAACAAAAACATGAGTTGTGGGTAACAATACAGGTATATAATTTTAGATCTTTTGGTTATCTTATTTAGTAATTTTGTAGTCCCATATATATATATATATATATATATATATATATATATATATATATATATATATATATATAAATTTATTTAAATCATTTTCATTGAATGTGCATAAGCGAGAAATATTTTGATGTGGATGATTCTAAAAGAATTTGGATAATGAAGGAAGCTAGGAAAGTTACATAAAAATTTTGAAACGGCATTAACAAAAACTTGGCTGAAAGATGATAATGGAAACATCAATTGGAATCCTCCACCAATATATAGTGGGTTTATTTGAGGAGGAGGATTGGCGGACATTTGTTAGGAGACGCATGAAGATCCAAACTTCTTGGTTAGTGCTACTATCTATTAAGTTATAACATAAAATATATTTGACAATTATCTATTATACATTAATGTATACTTATCTCTCTTAATAGAAAGCAAGTGAACAGAATCGAAAGTGTGCTTTACATTGTGTGAGTATCCTTATAGAGCGGTGCTACTCCATATCAACATATTGAAGAGAGATTGGTAAGGCACAATAAGCTTGATTTTTTTAGTTTCATGAAACTTTTTATAAATAGTTTCTTAATATTTGGTAAATTTAAATATAGTTGGTGGAGAGTGGGAAAGATCCTACTAAAGAAGGTGTTGAGCGACATGTTTTGTGGGTAGAGGCTCGACTAAACAAAGAAAAGGAGATTGTTGATCCTAAAACTAAGGAGGTGTCTAAAAGAATTGTAAGTATTTCCTAAATTCAAGCTACTTGATTTTAATTGTAACTTTTATGATTTTTATAATGTATTATACTTTTGTTTTGTGAATCGGAAGCCATATCACGATCGATTGTCACGGGGAGAGCTCATGATTGCTCAAAAGGAAATCCTTACACGTGCCTTAGGTAAAGAAGAATACTCTGGTCGCCACAAGGGGTCTTTGGATTTGGAGTAGCACCAACTGAGTACTTTGGACCAAAACATAAAGTCTATGATGAGAATCATGACTGTCCACCACTGAGAAAGATGATGGCATTGTATGAAAGTTTGCAAGCTCAACTTAATGATATGCGATCGCTTTATGGCCATGTTATGCCACCAGCACCATCCCCTGCTACACATAGCAGTGCACAAGATAGTTGCACCATGCCGTCAACTAAGGTATTAATTGTTTTTATTATTTTGTGGTTTATAATTGATTTATTGTACATATATATATATATAACATCAAATAATGTCTTTATTATTTTGTGGTTTATAATTGATTTAGGACAACAATGAGTGTGAGTGTGAATTGTATATCTCAAACCCACATGAAATGGTTGCAATTGGCTTCACATGTAACGAATTGGGTCCCTTGATGCACAATTTACCCCTACCTCCAAATCATGTTAGAGTCAGAGTTGCGGTACCAATTAGGGAGGATGCACCATTGCCTACTCTGATTGACAGTATTGATATACTGACGGTCTCACAAGCAGTTGGTACCTTTGTGGCATGGCCATCAGACCTTGTCGTTGTAAGTGACAATATATTTGTAACTAACTAATTATAGTTTTTGTCATATAATTTGTGCTAACTAAGTAATTATTTTTGTTTATACATAGATGCGCCAAAATGAAAAATCTAAGAAAGTGTCTACCGGCAAGAAAAGGTCTCCTTTGAAAAGTGTTGGCAATGAAATATCTATTGGCAAGAAAGTGTCTCGATCCACCCCTTCTACAAAAGTGTCTCAGTCCACCCCTTATGTAGAAGTTTCACAGCCTGCGTCTCCTCCAAAAGTGATCGATCGACCCTCCTCTTCTCGCCAAGTGACTCATCCCTCCCCTTCTCCAATTGTGTCTCAGCCCGCCTCTTCCTCTTCCATTAGTGAAGCTTATATGAATATTGGTCAGGCCGACGAGTACGAGAAATACATGATGAAAGACAAATTGCTTATCATAAATTTTGATGAAGAAATTTTTGGAGCTAGCGGTCCAGTAATAGTCGGACATGAGGATATTCGTGCTGTATGTGATTCGGATGAGGCAACCGGTATTATTATGAATATATATGTCGTGTACTATGTAATTTATTATTTGACATTGTCGATTTTATTTTATTATATCGTTAATTTAATTTATATATATATATATATATATATATATATATATATATATATATATATATATATATATATATCTAAATGTAGGTACTTGTACGACTTCCGAACAGACACATAGATATTTGTTCTTGTGTCCGGAAAGTACAATCTTTCATCAAGTGAATCCCAGTCTGCCAAATTATCAATCACTTGTGGAACAAAACTAGGCTGCTGTTCAAACTTATGTCAATCAGCGCTTCAATGAAGCTCAAAATAGAAGTGATGATGTCTTACTTCTAGCACCGGTTAATCTAGGGTAAGAATTTTTACTCATTAATTCTTATATAACATGCATTTTTTTAATAGTAGTCAATTACTTATTCGTAAATTTATTTTGTAGGAGACATTGGGTTTTGTTTGCAATTAATCCTAGGAAAAAAACCGTGTATTACCTTGACTCACTTCAAAATCATTACAAAAACCACATGGAGTTTGTGGAGCTTTTTAACAGGTGTGTTTATTTTGTGTCATTCTGCATATTTCTTACTTTTACTTATATATGTATATATTGTTATTAATATAGTTATATGACATTCTATTCAGCACTTTAAGGACATATTGGGGAGTGGATAAATTAACGGTCAAATGGTTACCAATAATTGTAAGTTTCTAACTTATACATTACATTATTTTGTCAAAAAACTGTATTCAACTCTATTTAACAATTAACTAATCTTATGTTTTGTAGTGTCCTAAACAATTCAATAACATTGATTGTGGGTATTACGTCATGAAATATATGAAGGATATTATTACCCAAAAGAAAACGACTATCCCCCGTCAGGTATCTACTTATAATATATTTTTATATGATTTCGATTTAATAGTGGTTCTTTCCAATATTTAACCATTTCAATTCTAATTTTATTTATTTATATAATTTCAGTATTTTAGCGATTGTCAAAGCCAGACATACTCTGTTGAGCAGATTGCTGAGCTTAGGGGAGAATGGTGCAGTTATGTCTCCCGTTTTTTTTAAAGTTTCATTTGGATACATATAAGTTAGCCTAGCTAGTTTTTGGTTCATAATATTGTAACTTGATAGCTTGTTTTGGATACATATGAATTAGATAATGAAACTTCTTAGCTATTTTGTTTTGGTTCCTCTTATGTAATTTGTTTCTGTTATATGTAATTTGGGTTCCTCTTAGCAATTTGATTTTGTTATGTATTGGATTGGATTGGTTGTACAGGTAATTTGTAAATATAAAAAGGAAAACACACAAAACAGAAAAAAATTAATTTTTTTTTTTGACAATATTCAGCGCTTTTAATGAAGCGCTGGGTATTTAGTAACACAAATAGGCAATATTCAGCGCTTTTAATAAAGCGCTGGGTATTTAGTAACACAAATAGGCAATATTCAGCGCTTTTAATGAAGCGCTGCGTATAAAGGTAATATTGGCGCTTTTAAAAAGCGCTAAGTATCTGGGAGGACGCTTTGGATATATTCAGCGCTTTTTAAAAAGCGCTAAGTATCTAGGAGGACGCTTTTGATATATTCAACGCTTTTTAAAAAGCGCTGCGTATCTGGGAGGACGTGTTTTGCAATGGGTGGCGCTTTTTAGGAAGCGCTGCCCATTGTTGGAGTGAATAGCCATCGCCACGTTCAGCAGCGCTCAAAAGCGCTGCCCATAGATGAAAAAAAACGCTGCCCATCTACTAGATCTGTTGTAGTGATGATAACAACAATTTTTATTTTGATTTCTTAGTGATATAACATTAACGAAAACATAAAATGATGAATCTTACGTGTTGTGTGAAAGTATTTGTTTGATATGTGCCATGACAACATAGGCTGGTTCCTGAAATTATGAAACCATTGATATACGTTACTTGATACACATCATACAAATAAATGAAAAAAAAACTATTTGATATAGGTTCTTTTTGATAACCACCATGTGAATCTTTAAGGTTTTAAATAATATCTGAGTGGGAGGAGCTGCCTGCAATGAATCAAGGTGGACACGGTGATAGCGAAGGAGGAAATCGTAAAAAAATTGTTCTGGCAGATTCATGCTGATTTAAGCTTGTTTATTATGTAACCAATAGATTGTTGTATGGTCGTCTACTGGAATAAATTATTTTTTCCTCCGAGAAAATGTATGCTTACGTATGTATCTCAGGTAAAAGAATATTTCCATTCAATTGATTTTTTAGGTTTTAATTGGGAATTCAAATGAATTAATAGAAAGTTTTGATTAGGAAGTTTTAATTGGGAATTCAAATGAATTAATATGAATTCAATTGTAGATCCTTATTTAATGCGAAGGATTTGATTAGGAAGTTTTGAAATTACATTAACCATAACCGTGGGATGATAATAAAATGTGGTATGGAACATCCTGACCATCCACACCAATGTTTTAAAACTCGAGTCTGTGACCGACTCGGTGAAGGTACCGGGTCACTGGGTCAAGGGTCGGACCGAAGGGTCGGCGTTAAACCGCATGACCATTAACTCGGTCTTGATTAGAAATTTTATCAAAACTTAATTTACTATTAAGCTCACGAAAAACTATACTTTAATTTATAAATTTCATAGATGTAAAAATTAATGTATTAATAAAAATTGTACTTCAAAATATCTTATAAATCATACTTTAAACTACCATATATATATATATATATATATATATATATATATATATATATTATTAATCTATACATTGACTGAAAATAGCAAATTATCAATGCATCTAAAAGCATCCACAGTCTTTCATAATCTACATGTTATATACTATTTTTTGCAACAATTATCACAAACTTCAAATGGCGAGTGGTAAGGCATGTGCAGCGCCATGCATTGCATTATGATATATATATATATATATATATATATATATATATATATATATATATATATATATATATATGAGCTTCTCTGTCGAGTAAAATTTTAGTTAGTAATTATCGCTCTTCTCAATATTTAAAGCAAGTCCTGCCACTAACTATTCGAATTATACGGTTTCAGGTGGTCTCAATTACTTGTTTACTCCTACTTTTTATGACTAGTCACTCACATTCGTACATAGGTGTGTTGATTGTCCTCTTCCTTTCATCCATATATTTTTTGTGATTATTTTTTACCTATTTTCAAGTTTTTTCATCTCAATAAAATACAATATTTATGTTTTTCATCTTTGTTTTTTTTTTTCTACGTGTTTTTATTCCATTTTATTTTTCTATTATGTTTTTATAAATTTAAATTTAATTTTTTATTAAAGTATCTCTATCGTATCTTGATTTTCAAAATTTTCTCTCAAAATTCTCGTATCCGTGTATCAATATCATATCGTAACCCGTATCCTATCGCATATCCAGGCTTCATAGCAAGAAATCTAAACAAAGCGAAACATATGGTTTGATTGACTACGTCTTGGAGAATATGGCTTGCAAGGAATGACGCTATTTGTTTTTAAAAAGCGAGGAAGCGAGTAATGAATCCGTGGTGAATCGCATCAAGTGTTTAACTTGAAGTTGATGTGTTTATAGATTGAATTGTAATTCATCTTTCTCTATTTCAATGTGGTTGGGCTCATCCACTTCATTACCTAAAATCAATAGAATTTTCGCATATCTAAAAAAAAAAACTTTTTGGTACCCCAAAAGTTATTATCAAGCTCTACCGTACTGCTATACAGTATGCATTACTGAACAAAATACAATATACATATTCAGTGTTAATTTCTGGTGGATTATATTAATCACGTTCTAGATGTTGCGTATAGACAGAAAAATTTCAGACGAGGAATATATTCTTGTGATTAAAGTCTGCTATATCGTGTATACTTCAAAATGGAACCAAAGGAATAAAGACATTTCCAAAGTGAAGCCAAAATCATGATGTTGAAAAATGAAATTAAAATAACCTCACAAACTGATAGTAGTAGTTTCCAGTAATCTTGAAAAACATAACATATAGAAAAATGAAGTAGAAGAGCCTAACGGATATCATAACATCCTTCCAATCATCTTCTGCAAGCTATTATTCATTTCTTAGCGCCACTGAAAATCAATCATAAAACACAAACTAATTAAGTGAACAAAGATAATTTTACTACACAATGAACAAAAAAAAGAAAGTGATACTTACAACAAGCAGTTAGAATTCAATTGGAAGGAGCAACAGCAGAAAGATTCTCATAATAATGAAAAATATCCGGCGATGATCCATCACTCAGAAAAGGACTAAAACTTGAAGCCTCTTAATACTTGAATCCAAAAGATTGCATGCTATGAACATTTTATTGATAGAAAACACAAGCATGGAGTCCACGTCATCCTTTCCTTGACGAACAACACAAAAAATATCAATCGATGCAAAATCACGTAAGCTCATTCGTGGACAAGCATCTAACATAGAATCAGGTTTAATATGGAACTTCACAGACCAACTACGACGATCTTCACTCAACTCCAAAATATCAATTTCAAAATCAAGAATCGATTGTAATACCACATGAACACGTCCACCAGATACACCATAATACTTTTCTTTTTTATTTTCACCAAATCCAACAGGCATTGGAAATTTCTTGAAACATTGATTCTCCACATCAAAGTACTTCGAGTATCCAGCATTACGCTTCCAACCGAATATTGCACCATTGCAATAAATCGCTTCAAATGGAAAAGGTGCTTTGAAATTCACTCCAGGTTCATTCCAATGTTTAGTTTCAGATGAGTACACATTAACAACATAATCAGAATCAAGATTCAGAGAAACTAATCTTGCAAAGTGATTCTTGATATCATCAATATTTGAAAAATCCTAAATCTAATCGAAACGATTTTGAAATGCGGTGATTTTAATGGTTCAAAACACAAGAAAAGAGAAAGCACCGAAGAACTAAAGTGTCTGGTAGGGTAGTTAACAGAAACAAGTTGATTAGTGGTTGGATTGTGAACATAATGCTTAACTTTTAACGGATCGTTAGGGCTTTGTAACAGTCTTCCTTCTAGAAGAAGAAGGCCGTTAGAGGATTGCATAATGGTGATATTCATGCAAGGAACATTAACGTAACGAAAGATAGAAGAATCGGAAGAGTCATTTTTGAGAGGGATGATTGGGCATTTGAGAGGTGAAGGTTTAGTGACAGTGCTGCTTAGCATGAGAGCAGAAGGGAAAGGACGAGAGAAGTGTTTGTATTGGTGAAGAGTGTGTGAATGACAGAAACGTGGTTCGGAAATGAGAGTTAGCCAACGCTTTGAAACGGTTTTGAATCGGAGGAGTGGTTTTACAGGGAGACGGAGAAGAATCTCCTTCAGAATGTCTTCGCTTGATTCAACTTTCTTCGCCATTGATTTCTTGATGAGTAAACGATTCAGAAACAAGCACGCCTGGTATTACTAGCAATACAAACCACACACATATATATATATATATATATATATATATATATATATATATATATATATAGAAGATAAAAAGTTAGGGGTAGGATCCTCTACCATTGAAGTCTCTAACTTTCTCTACTTTTTTCTCTATCTCTATCTTATTTTGCTTTCTCTCTCCATCTTAAATTATTATTTTATCTCTCAATTTTGCCTAAAGTTAGGGAAAGTTAGAAACCTCCGATAGTAGAGGATCCATTTCTAAAAGTTAGCTGACCATCCGTATTTTCACGTTCCAAAGAAACGCATCGGATGATGCTTCACCTACAATTTTAATTATTAATTACTTCTATCGATGAAATTGCATCTAATTAATTCATTACATCTATCGAGCAAATTGCATCTAATTAAGCGAGTGCATCGGAGCGGACAAAGTTTTAAGAAAATGTGAAACTAAAAGAAATTTATTCTTGTACAAGTAACAAGCTATTCACATTCTCTCAGTCAAAAAAAAAGTTAGTTGTTTTAGTTTTTTATTTTTGGCAAAATTATACTAGAGGACCTTTAAATTATTTATTTATAACAAGTCGATCCTTTAAGTTTTTTTGTAATTAACAAATAGGTCCTTTTAATGATTACTCTAACTTATATATTTTGATCTAATGCTACTTTATATATTGTGATTACTCTAGCTTATGTATTTTGATGCAACCAAACATATTTTGGTGTATTTTGATGTAATCAACGATATGACATTTTACTAAAATGGTCAAGCGGTGTCAATATTGGGTAACTTAAATGGCCTATTTGTTACAAAGAAAACTTCAAGGGCCAACTTGTTACAAATAAATAACTTAAAGATCATTTGGTATAATTTTGCCTTTGTTTTGCTAGAAATGAAAAAATAATGAGACAATTCAAATAGAAAACAATAAAATTGAATTCCAATTATTAAGAGTCTTCTTTAAAAATAATGAAATCATGTACACTACTAGAAAAACCAAAATTGAGACGGACAAATTTCATCTCTCAAAGGGAGAAATTTCATCTCTACACGCTTAGAGAGAAACAGATTAAGTAGTTGAGTTAACGGTCACAAAGCTTTAGAGACATTTTTGGAGTTCATCTCTAATTAAAGATGAAATATTTTTCGTCACTAACGTTAAATAGTTAGTCGTTAACGTTGAAATGTATAATTTGTTCCTATAAAAAAAAATTCTCTATGAGGATGTGCCCTGTTCTCTAATATTGAGATTGAGGAGGTTGTTTGTTTATATGAGGAAAGTTAGAACTGCTTAAAGACGAAGTTAGAACCTTCTTCAGAGAATTTCATGTTAATGCTAAGCTCCCAAAGGATTTTTCTTCATATTTCCTTGATTCCCAAGGTTGCTTATCTTATGTCACTTGGGAGTGTTAGGTTGACCTCCCTCCTTGGGTGTTTATACAAGTCGGTGGATAAGGTCTTGCTAGCTTGCCTAGGAAAGGTTATGGATAGTTTAATGGATAACAATCAATCGCGTGCGTGCGTGCGTGTGTGTGTGGGTGTGTGTGTGTGTGTGTCACTACAAGAATAATTGAAATTACAAGGCATAACTTTACGTGATTTTAATCCCAGGAAACATTACAGCGGATTTTTGTATTTTTGGGGATTTAATCCAGCGAAGCGTTTGGGGATTTTTGGCGTTTTTGGCGGAATTATATCATTTGTGGCGGATTATAAAGTGGAAACAAAAGCGTTTGGACAAAAAAAAAGGATCCGCCAAAAAGCGGTCCAATCATGGAAAGCATAGTGATAAAATAGGGGAAATTTGAAATTTAAAATTCGCGAAAATGACCGAGAATCGCGAAAACACACGCACGTATTCCCGAGCGTTTCAAAGCGCAACAAATCCGCGGCACGCTTCCAGCGGTCCCGCGGTCTTCAAGACAACAAATCCGCCAGAAAGAACACAAGAATCCGCCGAAAAATACCTCTTCAATGCAACGGTTCTGAGCCTCAAACCCCTTCATATATCCCATTTCTTCCATTCCTTCATACACTCATTCTCTAAAACTTTTATAACTTCTCTAAAATTCTTTCACTCAAACTTCTTCTCCTCTCTCAAACTTCTGATCTAAAATTAATTTTTTCTTCTCCTCTCTCAAACTTCTGAAGGTATGTTTTAGTTTATATTTTGTTTTAATTTATACTTTGTTTTAAACTATTAGTTACTAATTGTGGTATTGTTTGCTTAGGAGTTGTTAGAGTTTGGTGACATCTGCTTGTTTGTTCAAAGGACTCCAATTTAACATCAAGTCAGAGACCTCTCAGCACCACCGGTTAGTTATTGAAGTTATTAGTTGTGCTTAAACGTTATTTGATGTTATTAGTTAGAATTTGTTCAATAATTAAATATGAAATATTATAATATATTATTTAATATTAGTAATTAATTACTTAATATTAGTAAATAAATTAGTAGAAATAAATATTAATGTATTTAAATATATTTTTTTAGTTTTAAACTTTTGTTAATATTTTTTTAATAAAAAATACATAAATACTAAATAAAATAATTAATATATTTATTAAATTTTAATTTTTGTTAATATTTTAGAGGAAATACGAATTATATAGTTAAAAAATAAATTATATCTATTTATTAATTATTAATTTATATTTTTAATACTTTTTAGATAATTGTGAAATACAAGAATATATTAGTTTTTCGAAAATTCATTATATTATCATTTTTTTGTTTAAGTTGTTAAAATCTATTATATTTTTGAAAATTCATTATATTATCATTTTTTTTGTTTAAGTTAAAATCTATTATATTTTTGAAAATTCATTATATTATCATTTTTTGTTTAAGTTGTTAAAATCTATTATATGTTGTTAGTTAATAGAGTGTTAGTTAAAATGACTAATATTTACGTTTACCATAACATAATATATAAAATGTGTTAAATTTTTTAAAATCTATTTATATTATAATTAATTAATGTAATGTTTACATTGTTAGTGTATGTAAATATTTGTATGTGTATATGTGTATGTGTATGTATGTATGTATGTATATGATCATATGATATTTGTATGTGTATGCGTATGTATGTGTATGAGTATGTAAGTAAGAAAATATAAAGTTTGATTTATTATTTATGAAATGAAAAGTAATAGTTATTGTTTATGATAATTTTTATTGTAGTACGTAGTACTAGGATCTTGAAAACATGGATTGTAGTTGGATGTATGATCGATTATTTCCTGGAAGAAGCAGTTTAAAGAGACGTTTTGCAGAAGGAGTAGAAGAGTTTATTTTTTGTGCTAAGTGTGATGAAGGATTTGCGCGAGAAGGGAATTAGATGTCCGTGCGCGAAATGTTCAATTCGATTTATAAAAATGAAGATGAAGTCGAATTCATTTGTACAATAATGGTTTTAGGCAGTTATTGGATATGGAGTAAATCGCGCGAAGTAGCACACAGGGTACTGCGATAAACATTCTATGATTAATGTTAGGTTGAAGTATATCTTTCAAGTACTAATGTTAGGTTGAAGAAGTAGCTTCCACATCCGGATCGGCCAAATCATGCAACCAGCGTTAGATGTTTATCGGGGAATGATATCTCATGCCGTTGGAGTAAATTTGGATTTTGAAGAAGCAGGAATATGATCTTTGAAGAAGTTCCTAATGAGGAAGCACAATTGTTTTACACGTATTTGAGTGAGACAAATAAACCATTATTTGAAAGATCTAAAGACTCAAAATTATCAATGTGTGTTCGGTTGTTGGGTCTTAAGTCTCAATTTAATGTTGCCGAGTTGTGCATGGAATATATGACCAAAATGATGTTTGATGCAACCCTATTAAGGGACTTTTTTCATGAGTTTTTATGATGCTAAAAGTAGTATCGAAGCTTGGCTTAAAATCTAAAAGAATTGATTGTTGTGTATGCAGTTGCATGCTCTATTATAATAATGAGTTTGACATAAATGATGGAAAAATTTGTGGAATGCAAGTTGTGTGGAGAGCCACGCTATCGTGTCGACAAAGAGAGGATGAGCGAGAGGCAAACCGGTTCCACGAAAAGCAATGTTCTATCTGCCGCTTATACCAAGGCTACGAGAGGATGTTTACATCAATGGAGGCTTTGGTAAAATGGCGTGGCACCATGAAAATAGAAACAATTCTAGTGAATTACGTCACCCATCGATGGTGAAGCTTGGAAGCATTTTGATTGTGTTCATCAGTTTTGCGGTGATCCACGCAATGTTCGGCTTGGTTTATGCTCGATGGTTTCACACCCTATATTCAAGCATCGGCATCGGCATCACCGTATTCTTGTTGGCGATTATTGTTACCCCATACAACCTTCCACAAGAAATGTGTATGTCTAAACCATACATGTTTTTAAATGCTATTATTAGGGGCCAAGCAATCCAACATTTGGTATTGGCGTATATTTGTAACCTTTGATTGATGACCTAAAAGGTTGTGGCATGGTGTTTTAACTTATGATGCGACACGCAAACAAAATTTGAGAATGAGGCGGCTTTGATGTGGACAATTAATGACTTCCCTGCCTATGGAATGTTATGCGGATGGGGAACACATGGTAAGATGGCGTGTCCGATTTGCATGATTGACACTGAGGGCCTTCACTCTTAAATACGGGGAAAACTTAGTGGTTTGACTCGCATCGTAGGTTCTTACCTATGGATCACCCATTTAGAAAGCGAAATATGCATTCATCAAGGGACATGTTGAAACAAGTGGACCTCCTCATAGTTTTGACACCATAGGAAGTTTGGGGCGGTGTTAAAGACATCCTCGGTGGAAGTCGTAGCGGGAGTTGTTTCTCGTCCAGAAGGCTATGGGCAATGGCACAACTGGACAAAGAGAATTATCTTTTGGGAACTTCCCTATTGGAAAGATAATCTACTGAGACACAATCTGGATGTAATGCATATAGAGAAGAATTTTTTTGATAACATATTTAACACTGTCATGGACGTGAAAGGTAAAACGAAAGACAATGAGAAAGCTAGGAAGGACATAGATCAATATTGTAGACGAAAGGATTTGTTGTTGGTTGAGCAAGGTACTAGGACATTGAAACCCAAAGCCAATTATACTTTATCTAAGGAAGAAGCAAAAGCAGTTTATCGGTGGATAAAAGAGTTGAAAATGCCAGACGGTTATTCTTCCAATTTATCTAGATGTGCGGATGTGGATAATGGGAAGTTGCATGGGATGAAGAGTCATGATTGTCATGTATTCATGGAGTGCTTACTTCCCATCGCTTTTAGTTCGTTGCCAACACACGTTTTGAACCGCTAATTGAAATAAGTACATACTTTAAGAATTTGTGTTGTGACCTAAAAGTTGATGATCTTACAAAAATGGAACAAGACATCCCACTTATCTTATGCAAGTTGGAGAGAGTATTTCACTTTGGTTTCTTTGATTCTATGGAGCATCTGAGTGCATCTCGCATCTGAAGCTAAACTTGGCGGACTGTCCAATCTGAGATGGATGTATCCGTTTGAAGGTCGATTATTTATTATAATATAAAGGAAGTTTAAAAAATAACATTATTAATTAATTAACATATCGTTTTATCTATGGATACACATACTTTGTCAATGGATACAAATTTCACAATAATGAATGGACACAGGCGGAGAAACAATCAATAGTGGAGTTTGCATGAAGGGTGTCCTTTGGAGGTGGTGAAGGTGATTTTTATGGTGTGATTCAACACATATACGAAGTTGCGTGCCTATCTAGACTATAGTCGGGACGGTAGTGCTTTTTATTGTAATTGGTTTGATCAGTGCGCTCGAGGAACAAGGGTGAATCAAAGTCAAATCTGATCGACATTAAAATGAGTAGTAGATATCATTTGTATGATCAGTTCGTCATTGCTCAAAATGTGAGACAAGTCTATTATGTCCACTTATCCATCAGCCTTGGGTGATAGGCGTGGTTGGTGTGTCGCAATTAAGACAAAACCAAGAGGCGGATTGAGACAAATGACACCTTTGGAAGATGTCCCATTTCAAATGGATGAGATGTCTAATGTAAATGAAGTGATTCAAGTTGAACCCATTACTCGTTTATGTGATCAACCAAACAGCGATGAAGTTGATGGCGAAGAAGATCTTGATGAAGATCTGAGAAGACCATATTAATGTATCAAGAATTCCTGCTCATCGATGATGATGATTTTTAGAATGAGTGGGATTCAAATTAGTTTTTCTAGTTATTGATTTTATTTGGTACTTAATTAGTAGCTGGTAATAGTATGGATATTTATGGTTATTTTGTATGAATATTTATGCGAATGTTTATGCAATATACATGTTTCTTTATTTAATATTTAAATGTATGTATATATATATATATATATATATATATATATATATATATATATGTATGTATATAGGTATGTCATCATACGGATCCTCATCGATCGTGACGACACACACGATGTTCCTCCACACTGTCGCGGATACGGCGGGTGGGAGGAAGAAAGATTATTACTCGCTAACTTGGCGCGAGTCACGGGACACGTCGTTGTGTTGTTCCTCTTGGCGGATATTTGCCAAAGCCAAATCAAAGCGAGTGCGAGTAGTAGTAGTAGTGCACCTCTTGGTATTTGTTGGCGAGGAGGACTTACGGCCGACACATGTTGAAGATGGTCGTGTCATCGTGGTGCCTCGAGGAGATTCGTAAGTATATTATTTATTAATTTTGTTGCCTTTTATACAACTTAGTGGTCCAAATTCGACTTTTTAAAAAATTTGAGTTTCTTCCTTCAAAGCTGCGACCACTGCATGATCATAAACTCAATTAGTGAGAATTTCCAAAAGGTTGGAAAAATTGAATTTGCTTGATTAAAAAAGATAAAGAAGATAACAAAGACTATTTTAGGGCCATGCTCAATTCTTTCTTGGTAAGTTCTACGAAATAATTAATTTTTAATTATTTTATTGAATTATTTAATTTATGCTGTATTAACAATATTCTTCTAAATTTTTAAAATAGGAACAATGTACATAGTTGCGAGACAACGAGAAAAATGTTGAGCATCGTTCAACAAGACATGTAGTGATAGATATTACGGAAATGCTTTGCGGGGTGTCACGGAAGATGAAGGCAAAACTTGACGATTTTATGGGACGAGGCTTATATACAAGCTGGAAGAGTATTGGAAGGCGGATGAATTTAAAAATAAACAAGAGAAAGCTAAGAAGAAGCTAGTGCTTACGAAAATGGCTCTGCAATCACGCGGTGGATGTGTTAGTCTTTGGAACTCATCACCAGCGCATGAGTACGTAATTTTATAACTATTACTTAATTCATCAATTAATTAAATTTATTAACTATGTGTTAAGTAGTTCTTATTAAATAATAAAATTATGTATCTAGGAGGATGAACTTGGATGGGAGATCGGTTTGCACGAGTTGCATCGCAACTTGTATCTCTGCGAGAGGAGGATGATACATTTATCACGATAGAGGCGAGGAGGATTGAGGTAAAACTACATTATGTTATTAGTTATTTATCTTTAAATACAAATATATATATATATATATATATATATATATATATATATATATATATATATATTTCTATTGTTTTTATTGTTTTTTTATTAATATTTATTTATTTATTTGTTTGTTTTTAGGATGCTTATGATCTTTGGGATGGCCAGGAGTGGCGTGAGTCTCATTTGCGAGAGCGATGGGAGCACATCGATCGATCTGTGGAGGAGGCTAGAGTGGCTCGCTCTATTTGGGATAAGCGATTGGCGAGAAAAGAGTGATCGTTTTGCGAGGATGCGGTAGCATGGGACCCAAGTTCTTCAAGAAAGCATTCGCCAGAGTCGATCACATTCGAGGGGAGAAGTGCTTGTCGTTCTTATGTTGCTCCCAGCGGTGCTAGAATTGACCCGACAATTTAACGAGAGATTGAGCAGCGGCGGAGCAACATGCACGACAAGCTGGAAGAGGTTAGGGAAGCGGCAGAGGATAAGTGAGGAAGCTTGACTGCTTGAGCACGCTAGGATTATTGAGGAAGCGGCTGCTTGAGCAAGCTAGGAGAAGCGAGGCGCATTCAACGGTTGATGGCTCGGATGAACCGGCCTTCAAGGCCATCGTCATCATCACATATGGCTTCCTACCGGCCGTAGTCTTGGCCTCGGTATCCTCGTACCCTCGGCGGTATCCACGGTCCCATTATTCTCGGCGATATCCACCCCAAGATATCCACCCGGCGGCGATATCCACCCGATATCCTCCCGGCACGATCCACCACCCGATAGCGGCCGTATATCACCCCAGCCGATATCCTCCCCCGACAATCACCCGGCTCTTCAATAATATTGATCCCGAATTATAATGCGTTTGGTTTGCTTTGTTCGGTGATGACATCGTAATACCCCAATTTTGTCCGTCCTTTTTAACTTAAGCCAATTTGAGTTATCCAGCCCACTAAGTCGAAATACCGTTGTTTAAATTAAGCGGACACGCGAATGATCGATCTTTTAAATGCGTTCTTCAATTTAATCTTCGTATTTGGGTTTAGTCGTACATAAATAGAGTCTACCAAAAGTCATTTTTCTAGAAATTTGGCTTGTCTTTTCAATTCGGAGCTTAAGAATGCGATTACGAGTTAATTTTAGTGTTTTTAGTTAATGAGTCCATTTCTTCTATTTGAGTCTCGTTTTAGCGTATTTATGCAGTGCAGCCCGTTCTCGTCTTTGTGTTTGGCCGACTCACTTTCTTATTATTATTCTTATTTTGTGCGGTTAATTTATTTTGAGCATATATATAGTCCAAAAATGCAAAAAAAAATCTATTTAATTTTATTACAACTTAGGAGAGTCCAAATGTCCAAATGTCAAAAAATACAAAAAATAATCAAAATACACAAAAATAAATAAATCCGAAAAATACATAAAAAAGGAAGCAAAAGGCGGCGGTGATCTAGGGTGCTCGACCTAAAGCGTTCTAAAGCTCCGCCCAAATCGAAAAAAAATCAAAGCCGGTCAAACAAAATTAAATGCTCGACCTAAATTCTCTAGTATAAAAATACGGTCATAGGTCGACGGTCAGCGAGTGACGGACCTCAAAATTACCACAAAAGAAACAAGATTAGGGTTTTACTGCTGAAACCTAATCACCTAAAGCAATTGTTTAGATACGAAGCGATAAAAAAGGGTGAAGCGATGGCGATCAAGAGAAAAGAGCGAAACAACAACAATAGAGCCACGATCAGATTAATAGTAGATCGAAATCCAGGTTGGTAAAGCAACTCTCAGAATCTCTAATTAAGTTTTTTTTTATTGTTGATTGTTCATGATTAACATGCTCTAATGTGGCTGATAAACATAAACCAGACTTATTTTTAGTTGTAAAAGCGAGAATCGAGCATATCAAATAATCGTAGAGTGCGAGATTTAAAAATCTGATAAAGATTAGAGATTAAAAACGAAGTTAGGATTAAGTTTACATCAGTTAAGAATCAGATGTTCCTTGTTTGGCCCCAAATTTTTTTGAGAGATGAGAATCGGTTTGAAAGGAGAGGAGAAGGAGGCAGAAACAAAAAAACAAACCGAAGCAACGTGAAGAAGCAGAACGAGAGAGAAGTGTCTAGGAGAGTCCCCATCGCGGCGTCATCTCGGTGCGATGTTCATCGATCGGTCACGAGTCCCCACCGTGAGCTCTGGCCGATTCTCTCTCCCATGGCCGTAGCCTGCACTCCCTCTCTCTCTCTCTCCTAAAAATCCGGCGAGTATCTCTCTCTCTCACCTCCCTAATTTTTCGTTTCTCTCTCTCCCTTGAATGAAGGAAGCTGCGCGGCGTAGCTAAGGTAGGGGAGAAGGGGAATAAGTTTTTAGGTTTTGCAATTTAGGGTTTGGGCTTATAAGGGGTCTTCAAAATTATTTATTTTTTTATTTATCGATTCTTGTTTGTACCCCACTAATTCATGCGCGCACCCTCCTCACTTAAGCTTGAGTTTCGCATCTTTGGGCTCTCATATCTGGCCCAGGCTTCTTTATTTACACCCCCTGTTGATTACACAACCCCTGCATGACTAATAACACCCCCATTTTGCAATTTTTCACCTTTTCTCGTTTTTAATTCTTTTAACCCAAATAATTTTTTCATTAAATCAAAAACTTTGTTAGTGGTCATGCGAAGCCTTTGCTTGCATGATCATTAACAATGAGGACCTAGTGATGATCACTTGGAGCCTTTGCTCAATTGACCATCATGAGCGCCTAATCTTTACGGAAACTTTCAACAAATCCAAAAACTTTGCTAGTGGTCCTGCGAAGCCTTTGCTTGCATGATTATTAACAATGAGGAACTAGTGGTGATCACTTGGAGCCTTTGCTCAATTGATCATCATGAATGCCTAACTTTTCTCAAAACTTTCAATAAATCGAGAAAAACTTTGTTAGTGGTCTGTGAAGCTTTTGCTTGCATGATTATTAACAATGGAGTGCTAATGGTGGTCACTTGGAGCCTTTTGCTCAATTGATCATCATGAATGCCTAATTTGTCTAAAAAACTTTCAATAAATCAAAAAAAACTTTGTTAGAAAGTCCTGCGAAGCCTTTTGCTTGCATGATTCTAAACAATGGAGTGCTAATGGTGGTCACTTGGAGCCTTCGCTCAATTGATCATCATGAAAGCTCAGTTTTCACAACTAAACAAGTTAAAAATAAAAACCCGAACTACGTAGCTTTGAATTCTCCATCGCATCGAGAGATCGTAGGAGGCGGATCCCCTCGTCAAGCACAACAAACCAAAAACATTTTTCCCTTCAAGCGCCAAAAATAAAACAATTTTCATTAAGTCTTTTCGATGATCGAGAGGCAAATTCAAGTATTCTCCAAATCAACACTTAGAACCACCACGATTAATTAAAGGTTCCCTTTCGGTAGAAAGGAGGTGTTGGGCGTTAATACCTTCCCCATGCCTAACAGGCCCCGAACCCAAATCTTAGGTTTTCCAAAAGACCATCCGCCTTCCAAAAAAGGTTTTCTTCAATATTTTCCTTGTAAAAAATATTGGTGGCGACTTCATTGTTCTAAAACGTTGTAAACGAAGAAAAACCCCTCGGGGACTTTTTCGGGCGCAACAACATCCAACCAGCACGAGGTGATAACTATTATCACAGAGATGACTCGGATGATCACGCACCTTAGTAGCTTTATATTTGATTATGGATGTTTATTATTATGGATATCGAAGTGATTTGTTGGATTTTAATTTATGGATGTTTATTATTTGGTTGATTATGGATGTTTATTATTTGATTATCACTATTTGAGTTTTTTAATTTAAATATGCTATTTATATTTTTAATTTAAATTTATTTATTTTTAAAAAACATTTATATAAAATTTTAATGTTTATAAATTATTTTTTAAAAAAGTATTTTTTAAACGGAATTTATGTATTTCGCGGATTTTGATAAAAAAACAATTTTAGTGAAATTTTGGGTATTTGCGGCGGATTTTGGATTAAAAAAAATTTATTTTCAGCGGAAAAATTCGCCAAAAAGTGCTAAAATCATGGGAAAATGCGGAAATCTGCATAAATTCCCCATAAAAATCTGCGGAAATGACTTAAAATCCATGGAAATTGGCGGAAAAGCGCCGAAAATACATTGCGACAAGCCTTTTTCGGCGGAAAAATCCATGAAAATACCCGTATTTGCGGCGGAATTAGGTGTTTTTGCGGAAAAATCCGCCGAAAATACCCGTATTTGCGGCGGAATTAGGTGTTTTTTTGCGGAAAAATCCGCCTAAAAAACCCATTTTTCTTGTGTGTGTGTGTGTGTGTGTGTGTGTGTGTGTGTGTGTGTGTGTGTGTGTGTGTGTGTGTGTGTGTGTGTGTGTGTGTGTGTGTGTGTGTGTGTGTGTGTGTGTGTGTGTGTGTGTGTGTGTGTGTGTGTGTGTGTGTGTGTGTGTGTGTGTGTGTGTGTGTGTGTGTGTGTGTGTGTGTGTGTGTGTGTGTGTGTGTGTGTGTGTGTGTGTGTGTGTGTGTGTGTGTGTGTGTGTGTGTGTGTGTGTGTGTGTGTGTGTGTGTGTGTGTGTGTGTGTGTGTGTGTGTGTGTGTGTGTGTGTGTGTGTGTGTGTGTGTGTGTGTGTGTGTGTGTGTCTTATGATATCTTATATGAGTGAGAGGAGTCATTATCAACCATTAGATTAAAATGAATGGATGAGATTAAAACATTACTTAAATGACTTTTATTTTTGTATTCCACGCTAACAAACACTCTCTCATCTTCCACTATTTTTCGGAAGTTAGATAGTCATGTCTCATTCGTCTTCTTCCATCTTGAGGGAACATGTCCTTGCATCTCTGCTCCAACAACTAACTACTTTGTTCCTTTCCTATTTGTTCTATGTGTTTTGCTACAATTCCAACGGCTAGTTCTGCGGTTTCATCGTTACGTATTTTCAACCAAAAGAATTGTTTGAAGCGGTGGCAAACAACCACACGAGTCCAACCGGTCTGCATTGCTTGGTAGTCCAACACATAAACACCCTCATCTCAATCTGGCGGTGGTGATGTCGCCCGATCTTCCCACTATATTCTTTGTCATGTATTGCGGGTTTAGTGCGAGAAAAGGTAGAAGATGTATATTAATGATACGGCATGTTGTCCTTTGGTGATTTGGAAAACTAGATATGAGGTGATTTTTTCTAAAAAAGTCGTTTGACCTCCCTGAGATCCTATTTTTGGTAAAGTTGAGTTCATGAAATTGGTTTTGGGTAACAATAAGTCTTTCCATAGCCATGCTATTTATGTATTTGTTTTATTGGTTTTGGATTTCTATCCTTGTCTGTGAGGGTTGTTCGCTGCATATAGGTTTTTGTACCATACACATTTTATATTATATATATATATATATATATATATTATTTTTGTTCCAAAAAATATTCCATTGCAAAATTTGAGATTTTATTTAGAGACAGATCAACAATTCTGTCTCTAACCACTAATATATATTTTTTATCCTTTACCTGTTTTCCACCTTTTCCAAAATTAAATTTAGTCTCTTGCCTTAAATATCAAATAATTCAAATTTCAGTAGAGTCCAAAAAATAAATTCATTAGTACTAAAAAAGTGTTTCAAAAAGTAGGTTGCAAAAAATTTACACGTAATCAAACTAAAAGCTTGTCTATAACATAAAAGAAAACTAACCTTACATTTTAGAGAAGTATGTAACTAAAAGTAATCAAATATAGAGTCATCCCTTTTAGCTTCACCCCAGCTCCTAATTGAGATTGCCAACTTTTTACACTATATTTCTTGTTCTATATTCTTTTGAAGTTCAGTTGTTAATGTTGAACTATGTCATCAACATAGAAACCACTTCTGATAATGTTGCATCAAACCAATTCTGAAATATATTTTAAAATATTATTAATTTTCAAAAATAATTTAAAATATAAAAAATACACTACAAGAAAAGCTTGTTTTATACAGCGGTTGCTGCGGAGCTTATTAAAGTCGATAATTTGCCCGCAGTTTGCGGCGGCATGTGTAAATATTAGGCGCGAAATTTTCCGCTAGTGTTTGCCGCGGGTTTGCCACGGACATGTGAAAGGACAAAAATCTGCGGCGGATATGCGTGGCAAGTCCGTGGCAATGTATTGATAAAATTAAAACAAGCACGATCCCTAAATTAGAACGTCTCTCTCCCTCAAAATCTATTCGTCGCTCTCTACGCTCTCTACGCTCTCTCGTCTCCGTCGCGCGCCTCCCACAGCTTCCTTTCTCTTCATCTTCTTCCTCTTGCTTTCTTCTTCATCTTCAACAACAGAAACTAGCGATTCAACAACACAAACCTTCGATTCTCCTTCTTCCTTTTCTGTTTCCTTCGTTTCTTTCTTCAATCGATTTTCTCTAAATAGAAACCCACGCAAGCATACACTTCATCTCTCTCTATCGCTCCCTCTCTCTCTCTCTGTTGCTCGCTCTCTGTTGCTTTCTCTCTGTCGCACTCTCTTTATCTCTCTATCTAGGGTTTATTACCATCTTTGCTTTTTATTGATTGTATGAATTTTAGATGGAGGATTTAGGGTTTATGAGGTTTTAAAACTTAATTTGGGATTATGGGGTTTTGAAACTTAATTTGGGATTTAGGGTTTAAAGATGATTTGGCTTAATTTGTTGGATTGACTTCAATCTTTAGCTTTATTTTGGGGCCACTTGCGTATAGTTGTTTTCTCTGCAATTCTATTATATTTAGTTTTCTTGACATGTCCTATGCATCTGGTTAACTTATAGAGAGTAATTAAGATCCTTTTGAAATTTACCTTGAGGATGTGTGATTTGAATCCTATTGGGTTATATGTTTTACTCTTTGGATGGTATGTTGTTTGGGTGATATTTGTCTTTTTATTGTATTTCTTGCTAAATATTATTTATTGGAATTATGTCATATGTATTATTGATAGTAACATTTACAAGTCATTTTTGTACATTTATGCCATTCTATCTTTGAATCCTCTTTGTTAAAAGTTGAATACTTTTAGCACTTGAATTAATAGTTAAATTATATTGGGGTTTGATTTGGAGATGTTAGTATTTATGTTTAGTTATACATTGTTTTCCAGTCTTCGCAATAGCGGGTATCCCCCTATTCGCTATTCCTCTTTAGAAGTTTTGGTGTCGGGAGCTCCATGCCGCTATCCGAGAGTAAGATGTAATTTAAGTCATAACACATTTGTTTTGTTACTTTCAGTATATATATACCTTTTAGAGTTACGCAAGTAAAAGTTTTTTTATTTATAATTTTCAACTTTTTGGAGGTGATTGAATTGAAATAATAATCTACTTGGGTTTCTGAGAATTTATTCTGACTTTCTTTGAGCTTGAGAATCACGTGTTGAACTTGATGGCAGCGCTTGTGTTGATGTTGGACAAAGCGATCTTATGGCTACTTATGATCATTTGTTTAGTTAGGTGATTGTTGTTGATTTAATTGATGTAAATTTTTATGCTCGCTCTTACTTGAATTTACTCCACGTTTCATGTCAATTTCATTTTGATTATTACCTTATGTTAGGATATTTGACATTGATGTGTTAAGGTATCAATTTTCTCTTCTGTCTGTGACTCGACATGGCGCTGCTCAACTTCTTGTGACGGACAACGATTTTAGAGACAAATAATTTTGAAAGCAACTTTACGAAATTGTGAAATCCTTTGCTAGCACTAGAAGTTATTCCGGTATTCAATGACAACGATGCGGCTAGTACTAGGAAAGCTCCATACGAGGTTTGTTGATGCGCTTATGCGATTTATTAACAAAGTAGAACTTAATCTTGGGCTGATTACTTCAAACTATACTCCTTTGTGAAAAAATAGTGGCAATAAGTTTAAAACTATTCTTTTTGATTACTTCAAGATGAACTTAATCTTTGAACTAATTACTTCAAGCTATTAGTCCTTGTATATTTTGTTTGAGCATCAATTTGTGTCATTTCGACTTGAAAGATGAGTTTGGATTTTGGAGTGTGCTTCTGGACTAAAACTTTTTCTTTGCACTTCTAAATTCTAACTATTTAAGTACTTCATGTGTTGCCAAATCATTTTTGCAGTACTGCCTGCAGCACAACATAGAGGTTGATTTAATTTCGGCCAATTTACAAGGTAAAATGCTTTCCTATACAACGAAATTCTCTAAGATTAAGGTCACAACATAAATTAAATGATTGTAATTCTGATTTGATTTTATTATTGTTGGTAAGAAGTTTGCGGTCAATGATTTCGTGAACCCCGAAGGATCGTGATAAACCGGTACAAGTGGTCGACATAACAAGCTTTGAAGCGAGAAAACTTGTCAACAAGGAAGCGTGTAAGAGTCACGGCATTTATAGTTTTTAAATTTTAGTTTATTTCTTTTCCTTGTTTTCCAATTTTTAAAAGAATCGAGCCCTAGTTAATTCCCATATACCCACGGGAACTTGTTGGCATCCTCTTTCTGAGGCAAGAGCTTGTAAGTTAATTTTCATCATGATAACTAGTCATGTTCTATATAATTTATCTTGGTTTTGAAATGGACTTAAATAGAGGTTGATGAAGAAGTAGTACGGAAGGGCCCCAGAAAAAATGAGAAAGCGAAATTTTTATTGATTAACAAAATCAGTTTTCTTTTGTCGTGTTATTATTGAGTTAGTTTAAGCTGGACTTGTTTTTTTAATACTTGTTTTTAGGTATTTCAATCTGATCTTTTCATCTTGTTCTTTATTCAATTGGACTTACTTGTTTTTAATACGGACTTTGATTGGAGTTAGTTTAACTAACTTTGTTTCATTTTCTTACTTGGATTAATTTTGGATGTGTTTTGATTGATATTTATTATATCAAAAGCGTGATGCATAATAGTACATGTAAAAGTTGAATTTTACTTCCATTTATGGGCTTGGAATACCTTTTTGTGATAGTGTCAATGTTTGTTAGTGCAATAATCTATCGTATAAGTTCAGCTATACTAGAATAGGTCTAGAATAGATTCTTTGGATTTGAAATAGTTTAAGTTTCGATTGAAATTGTGATTGCTTTGCAAATACCGGAGGTGCAAAGGATTGTGATTGAGGATTTGCAATTATCTATAATGCTTTGTGGTTAATATTATGCCATAGTCTCGTCTTACCTAGTACTTAATTTTCGACATATCGGCATGTTGCTTGTAGTGTTATGAAGAAGCTGAGCGGTATGGAGTCTCTCTGCAAAGCAAATTTTTATGGCATTTATTAATGCATATGCGACTTGTGGAATTTTAGAGAAGGCAAAACAGGTATGTGCCTGAGCGGCAAAATTGCTTTGTTTAGTAAGTACCTTTCTTTTGGACCAAAAGGGTTCTATGCAAGCTTTGAGTAGTTAGGTGATTGAACTTGTATAGTAGCTGAATGTACATTGCCATATAGTTACTTTACTTCTTTACGAATTAGCGGGTTTTTATATGACTAACCTCGCTAAATTACGAACTAGTTGGCACTAGCTTGACTTTAAAGTCCTTTACGGGATGAAATGTGAGGATTATTAGGAGTGAGTGCGAACTAGTCAAATAACTTCTTCACTACATGTATTAGTCTATGCTTTTTCTGCGGTCTCCTTACGGATTGACAATGTAAAGGGTAGCGCATCTTATAAATTTCCTCTTTCTTCAACTTCTTTGGTGTGGAACTCATAGATTATGTTCTGTTGTAGGTCATTTTAGATCGACAATACCATCGAGCGGCCAATTATGCGAGGCTCTTTGTTGCGTTGGTATATTAGTGTGGTTTTCGCAATTATAGTGCAAGTATACACATCGTACAAGTAATAGAGTGGTTTTAAGTAAGAGATCGTTCCCACGAGGTTGGTATTCTTTTGAGTTCAAGTTTCAAAACACAAGAGAATCAAGTAACAAATCGGCAATAAGAGTTGGTTTTATAGCTAAAGATGTAAATAAAACAAGTAAGCAAATGTTGGTTGTGATTATGGATGAGAGATGAGTTGAGTTGTTGCATGCGAGAATAATTCCTCTCTAGTCGGGCGTTATAACGTTTGCGTTATTGCGTACAAATGTTACTTTGTATAGGCGTGGCCACGTTTGAGCATTTATTGCGAAAGAGCTATGCTTTTTAGCACAAATCGTCGAGTTTCAAGTATAAGAGGTCCTATGTCTAGGTTCTAAATAGGCCCATACGTATTTTAAGCACCACGGCAATGTTCTATGAACTATTATCCATTCTATGTCTAGACTTGAATAAAGATGCCTAAATGTCTTTAGTACATTGTTCATTCATATAAATCTTTGATTTCTTTTCATAGACCATATCTGCACCTATGAATCTACCTATTTTAAGAGGCCAACCTCAAAACAAGTTTGGAAATATTATTACACAAAGATTTAAAACATGCAACGTCAATACTTCATAACATTAACTAGAAATTCATTATAAGCAAAACAACAACTCAACTACAAAGTGTTTAGCTCATGGTGAGCATCTTTCTGAGAATGATAAGGATTTAGAATCCAAATACCATACATAATGAGAAAAGAAACTAAGTGCAAGAGATACACCTAAGTAGCTCTTGGCATGTCTGTTGTATAGGCGTTACAACGTCACGAGCCTTCTGACAATGCGAGAAAATAAAACAAAGTTCGGATAAGTAAAATATAGAAGTCTGTTTCCGGATCTTCTTTACAAAACTACTACGAATTTAATGGAGGAATGGTGAGGATGAAGATGAAGTGATTACGAATATGTGTGCGTATGGCGGGATTAGAGATGTCCTTTGAGAGAAAGTGAGCCTTCATTAAATAGCCACCTTGCTCACGTGTTCGCGATGTCACTTGCCCCTACTGCAGTCTGTTTCCTCTCTTACGCGACAGCATTCGATTGCTCACGATTGTATCTGCGTGTCATTTCATGGGGAATAGTAGATCTTACGACTTTTTATATCTTTGACCATCATTACTAGCGCCAAAATGGAGATCTTCCACCCTTGCTCTGCTTTGCACTTCTATAGGCGTGGTGAGGGCGTGGTAACGTTAAGCACTATTTCTGCACAAGCTTCAAGAAGCATCAAAGCGCTCTCGAGGGCACCACTTGGTGCCTAAATGCCTGATTTATCTCTTTAACCTCTTATTTACTAAAAACTCGAGAAATTAACATAAAACTAATTTAGTAAACCTTTTATTGCTAGAGAACTTGCATGATTTATTCTTGAGTGAGTATAAATAACTCATATAAATATGAGTTATCACACCCCCAAACTTAAATCATTGCTTGTCCTCAAGCAATCAAGGCAAACACACAAAAACAACAAAGCATGAAATCAACTACACTAGCGGGTTATGCTCTACTCAACCAGCAGTTAAAAATTCATTCTCGAGGGCTAATTCTTCACACACTCACTTTTGATGCATAATTAAATTCAGTTCATTAAAGCTCAAAGTGAGTGTGTGATCTCTGTATTAATTCTTCCTACAGCTAGTTGAAACTACTTTAGCTTATGAAAGAGTGGTTTCCAAATGGTGATGATAAAACATCTTTCAAAACAAAGAATAGGCTAACATTTTCACATAAGAAATGGGGTTTAATTGAAGCATGACAAAGGATCTTAATTGGGTCTTTGGGACTAGGTTAGTGAAACTAATTTATTGATACACATAAAAGCTGTAACCCCTCTTTCTTGAGCAACTCTCTTTTATTTGCTCCATTTTGGAGTTTTTTTCTTTTTTTTTTTTTTTTTTTTAGAGTGCTCGGCATTTGTTTGAGGGTATTACGAGAACCACAGAATACATGTGGATTTTCCACTTATTTGTAACAACACACTCTTTTTTTGGTATTTTTGGGAGTAGGCGTTACAAGCGTTTATGGGTGAGGCGTTGTAGCGTCACGAACACACAACACAACACACACGGCATACGTTATAGCGTTACGGGTAGGCGTTACAACGTTGCACTCACACTACACACGCACTTAACCATACTATAGTCTTTTTTGACCAAATGCGACTTGATTCACCCCCGAACTTAGCTTCTACTGCTATTCTAGGTTTTTAATCAAGTTTTATTCTCACCATAGTTCACCAAAACTAGCTTGGCACAAAATATTCCCTAGCTAACTAGATTCTTTCTTAAAAAAGCGAGTTTGTGTAGGAGTGACAATCAATTCTTTTCATCTAATTATGCATAGGCTACTCACACACACATATTTTCACTAACTTGACCCAAAGAGAATTATATTCATGCTTGTGAGTAAGAACAAAAATTTGCTTTTGCATTTGATTTCATGCACAACACGAGCGAAACTTAAAACATTGAGATTCTCCCCCCAGCACTTAAAGTTGAGCGGTGTCTCACTTGCTCAAAGATTAAACCATGGGTTTTTTTATAAAGGGAATTAATCAAGCAGACATAAAGCAGAAACTACTAAAACTAAAACTAAAACTAAAATTAAAAGCGCAACTCTTGATGAAATTAATGGGGACTTACTTGTTTTGCGGCACGGACACAGAGCCTTTAGCTGCATGCGGTGGGAACTCTGGCCCGACCTTCTCCTTTCTTCTTATCCTTCTTCTCCTTCTTCACTTTCCTCCTCCTTGCTCGGTTGTGGTAGTTGTTGTTGTTTCATCAGATTCTTTCTCACACTAGCACCAGTGACACTTGATCACGGCGTGACCCTCTTTTGGCTTCCTCCACATCTTCATTGCTAACTCAGCGGGGTTAAAATGCATTGGCTCATTGGGGTTCATCCGGGCTTTTTCCACCTCGGCTCTTTAGGCGTTGCCACGTCTGTGGATGATCCTCAATTCCGGCAAGCTGTACCACAGGCTTGCTTCAAAAGGTGCTGCTGCTAGTTTACGAGTGGCCTCCTCCATTGCTTCTTTGCTTTACCTTTTCAGCGCGACTTCCGTTCATTGGTAACTTGCATTTACGCAAGTTTGGCTGCGACCTCTTTTTGTGAGCGTTATGGCGTGCGTAGGCGATTTCCGGCAATAGCGGGAAGGGTTTGTTCGAAACACTAGTAGCAACAAATCTTTGCACTAGTAGCGATGTGAGTTTCCACTGCGACACTGCAGCCTTTTCTCTTCTTTGGGAGCTTTTGCCTAAGTGTTGTGGGAGCTACATCTTCCTCTTTCTCACTACTCACTTGTGCTTGCTTTGACTCAGTGACTAGCTCTTGTCTCTTCTTCCTTCAAAAGGGTTATAAGTGAGTGCACTTTTCACTCGTGTTTTCTTGGGTGGGGAAATGGGTTGGGAATGCAGGTTGCTCCTGTGTTTGTTGCCTCGGGCGTCGCCACGTCTGGTTCTTTCACTTTTGGGGTGATGGTTGCTTTTGAGGTTCGGGGTTGGGGTGGGGGTGGTTGTGGGATTGGTTGGTCTTGGGCTTTGGATTGTGGAGTCTTAGGGGGTGTTACGGTCATGGGTGGAGGTTCTTGTGGTGAAGGTGGTGGTTGTGTGGCTTGTGGGGATGGTGGTTTGGGGCTATTTGCTTTGGATTTTGTTTGGGTGGCTCTTTGTTTGTTTGAGTGCGATGGGGATTCACTTACAGTCTTCTCACTTGAACTTCCTTTTCCTCGGGGCTATCCTCTTTCTCTTCCTCACTAATTACCTCCATGCTCACCTTTCTTGATTCATCTGCATCGACATCGAAATATCATCCAAATCATCGAAATTAAATTCCTCTTCACTACTTACCTTCTTTTGCCTCTTTCTTTGGGCTATTTCTTTTGGTGGGCTTCTTGCTCGCTTGGCCCTTTCTTTCTTCACGGCTCTTCTTTGGATTGTAGATAGAGGCACATCATCATCATTTTCTTCCTGCATCCAGTCAGGCAACACAGGTTCTTCAATCACTTTCTTTCCCTTGGACACTTGGGCAAATACCTTCTTTTGCCACTCGGGTGCTTCTTGACAAATTTGGCGGTGTTACGCCTTCCTCCTCGGGCGTTGCAGCGTCTGCGCATCAACAGAACTTGAAGCTCCTGCAGTTTTCACCCTTGGCTTGAATTTTGTTGAAAAGGGGCCTTGAGGCTGCTCCCTCAGTTCAGATGCTTCAATCTCTACCCCAGCCTCCATGCATAAATCAGTAATCATGCAAGGAAAATACAAGTAGCCATCGTTCCTATTTTTCCACTTGTTGAGCTCACGGTTGATCAACTTTCCAACCTCCACCTTGTCTCTTGACATGATTGCATCAATCATAATCAGTCTCTCTTTATCTACCCAGAAAGTGTGAGAGGTAGGAATTAAGCAATGCCTTATGAAATGAAACCAAGTGTTGGCTTCATCACATAGGTACCTCTTCATGATTTTGAACTCACTCCCGTGCTCACCACTTCTCTCCCAGAATGACACCTTCAACACATATCCTCTCCTTGATAGCTTCCATTTTAGTCGGTCCATAGGTCTTTTGCTTGGTTTCCACTGACCTTTCCATAATACCCTAACCCGAAATAGTCATTGATTACTCTTACCCCAAACTTCACTTCCTCGCCTCGCACCTTGGACACAATGGAAGGCTCTCCTTGAGTCTCTCAACGATTCCTTTGTAGAAATCGTGAACCAAAGTAACAATGTATTCTTTTACGTACTGACAATTTTTGCCAACCCAACGCTTGCGACGGTTGCAAGAAAATCGGGATTAGGGCTTTCTTGGCTAAAGCCCCTTTACGGAAGTAGGGCTTTCTTTTTGGATGGGTTAGGTTTTTGGGGATAGGGAGTGAGGGCGAACTTAGGTCGGTATGTTTGCCTTTCCCGGAGGATTTGGTAGGTGATTGCTTCACTTTTGTCATGGTGATTGTGAGAAATTGCTTGGAAGGGAATGGGGATTTACGGAAATTTTAGGTTTTTACGAGAAGAGAGGGAAGATTGTGGTTTGAGAGAGAGAGAGAGAGAGGTTGCGGTGGTGAAATAATGGTGAATGGTTAGATTTTTATGGGGAAGTGGTTATGGGAGTTGAGAAATGGTAGAGCGGAGTAATGGAAAAATGGCAGATTGATTAGACAAGTTGGGGAAAGGAGATGGCGTCGTAGTCGGTTACCACGTTCGGGTTCTGAGAGAAATCATTTACGACGCGTCATTACTTACGCCTTTAACTTAATTTAAATGCGCCTTACTGGCGCGCGGGCGTGCCGCGTCTAGTGCATCTTGAGGCGTTACGGCGTCTACCACCTTTACTTTCTTCTCTCTTCAACATTTATTCCTGCAAACAAAAATTAAAAAGACACAAAAAATTGTTGGTTTAATTAAAAATCATTGGGTTGCCTCCCCAGGCGCTTGCTTTAAGAGTCTTGACGGACTTTTGCCCTTTTCATTCAAGAATTGTTGAAGGACATTTGGATCTTGTCCCTTTCCACATGTTCTCCATAATCTTTATTTCACACGTTGGCCATTAACTTTGAACATGGTGTTTGTCTTTTCATCAAATAGGTCCACTGACACCATGAGGATAGATTTTCATTAATGTGAATGGACGACCACCTTGATTTCAACTTTCGGAAACAACTTTAGCCTTGAATTGAATAGCAACACTGTTGTCATACATCGATTCTCTCCTTTGGATTCTCACGATCATGCCATTTCTTGGTCTTTTCCTTGTACATTCTTTGAGCTTTCATAAGCATGGTATGCGAACTCTTCTAGCTCATTTAATTGCAATAACCTTGCCTCACCAACCTTTGTATGATCCAAGTTTAATTGTTTCAATGCCCGATAAGCCTTGTGTTGGAGTTCAATTGGTAGGTGACAAGCCTTACCATAGACTAGCTTGTAAGGAGACATGCTTGATGGTGTTTTGTATCTTTGTTACTGTAAGCCCAAAGTGCATCGTCAAGTGTAATGACCATTCCTTTCTGTTGGGACCAACCATCTTCTCAAGTATTCTTTTGATCTCTCTGTTGGATATTTACTGCTGGCCTTTGGTTTGTGGGTGATAATTTGTAACAATTACGTGTTTCACTCCATACTTAGCCAAGAGGTTCTCAATTAACTTATTGCGAAATGAGAGCCTTCATCGCGATTATGGCTCTTGGGTACCAAATCTTGTGAATATATTCTTTTTAAGGAACTTGCTAACTAATTTGGCTTCATTGTTGGGTAATGCCACGGCTTCACCCACTTTGACACGTAATCCACAACTACGGAATATATAGATTTCCATGAGACATAGGAAATGGTCCCATGAAATCCATTCCCCATACATCAAACAACTCGACTTCGGAATGTTTGTGAGAGGCATTTCTTGCTTACTTGATATATTTCTGTCCTTTGGCATTTGTCACAATTCTTCACTAGCTCATGTGCATCTTTGAAAAGAGTAGGCCAATAGTGCTTTGATTGTAGGACCTTTGCATTTGTTGCGGTACCTCAAAATGCCCACCATAAGGTCTTTGAATGACATTGTTTGCGGCACATGGAGTTGTTCTTCCTCGGCTAGACACCTTCTTAGTAAGCGATCGGACACAATTTGTACAAGTATGGCTCGTCCGAAATATTGCTTTATAGTGTGGAAGAACCTCTTCTTACATTGATAGTTGAATCCTACGAGGCACAATCTTGCTAACAAGGAAGTTAACTATGTCGACATACCATGGTGCGATGAGTGTCGGGCGTTATAACGTTTGGCGAAAGTGTCATAGGCGTGGCAGCGTCTTCAACTCACGAGACTCTGCGACAATAGTCTCTCATCGGGAATTTTCTTTTATCTCCTCTTCACTGTACTGCATCAACATTCTCAAGCCTAGAAAGATGATCGTGACAGCAGTTCTCCACCCCCTTTTTGTCACGTATTTCCAAGTCAAATTCTTGGAGGAGGAGAACCCATCTAATAAGCCTTGGCTTTGCATCTTTTTGAAATTAAGTACTTAATGGCTGAATGATCGATAAAAACAATAACTTTTGCACCCACTAAGTAAGATCTAAACTTATCAAATGCAAACACAATGAAAAGCTCTTTTTGATCCGCAGTATAATTCAATTGGGCATCATCTAAGGTTTCTTGGCATAATAAATAGAATGAAAATTTTTCCATACCTTTGCCCCAATCGGCTCCTCTGGCATAGTCACTTGCATCGCACATCAACTCGAATGGCTGGAGACCAATGCGGGTGACTATTCTTTGGAGCGATCACCAAAGCGATCTTTAGTTTGTTGAAAGCTTCATGACATTGTTCATCAAAGTTGAAGAGCGTTGTCACGTTGCAATAATGAGACACAAGGGTTTTGAAATCTTTGAGAAATCCTTGATAAATCTTCTGTAAAACCTGCATGTCTAAGAAACCGACTCCTTTGATAGTTGTTGGTGGAGGTAGCTTGTCAATAACATCAATCTTTGCTTTGTCTACCTCAACCCTTTCTTTGATATTACATTGCTGACACTATTCCTTCTTGTACCATGAAATGGCATTTTCCCAATTGAGCACTAGGTTGGTTTCTTCACACCTTATTAGAACTCCTTCCAAATTATCCGGGCATGCCTTGTATGAATCTCCATAGGCGAGAAATCGTCCATAAAGATTTCCATGGAATTCTCAATGAAATCGAGAAAATAAAAGCCATCATGCACCTTTGAAATGTTGCGGGAGCATTACCCTGACCCAAATGGCATCTTACGAAAGCAAAGGTACCATAAGGACAAGTGAATGTTGTCTTTTCTTGATCTTGAGTGCTATAGCTATCTGGTTGTGCTTTGAATAACCATCAAGGAAGCAGTAGAAATCCTTGCACTGCAAGCTTTGTCTAACATTTGATCAATGAATGGAAGAGGAAATGATCCTTCTTAGTTGCTTTGTTTAGCTTTCTATAATCCATGCATATCCTCCGGCTATTCTTTGTCCTTGTTGGAATTAACTCATTTTATCATTTGTTACCCACGATGCGCCACCTTTCTTTGGCACACATTATCTTGGACTTACCGGGAGCTATCACTAATAGGGTAGATTATTCCTGCATCCAACCACTTGATGATTTCTTTCTTTACCACCTCCTTCATTATAGGGTTCAATCTCCTTTGCCCTTGATGCTATTCTTGGCATTTTCTTCAACACAATTCTATGCATGCAGTTGTGGGGTGATACCTTTGATGTCGCCATTTGCCAACCAATTGCCTTTTATGTCTCTTGGGGTAGTAATGAGAGCATTCTCTTGCTCTTGGGAGAGCTTAGCAAAAATGATCTTTGGTAGGGAATCATTTTCCCTAAAAGACATACTTTAAATGCTCAGGTAATACCTTTAATTCCAAGGTAGGAGGTTCTTTGATGGAAGGCACATTCTTCTTAAGATTTGATTCCTCTTGCCCCAAAGATTCATACCTCTTTGTCCATGACTTTGAGTGCGGGGGCTCGGGCGTGGCCGCGTGCGCAGCGACGTTACAGCGTCACAGAGAGGACAACTATTACGCTATGACTCTTGTATTTCATTATTGCGAGAATCTTCTCAAATGATCATTATCTTTGTTGAAGCTTGCTTTTGAACCATATGATCAATGGCAACCACATAAGAACATTCTTACGTGTTTGGATATGGATATTTGAAGCGCGTGAGGGCGTTGAATTTAACTTCTTGGTCATTGACTCTCATGATTAATTCTCCTTTACGCACATCAATGATTGTCCTTCCGGTAGCTAAGAATGGTCTCCCTAGAATGATGGGAACCTCTTTATCTGCATCAAAGTCTAAAATAACAAAATCCTTTGGAAACACAAACTTGTCAACTTTAATCAAAACATCTTCTAATATGCCTCGGGATAAACTCTACTTTTATCGGCTAAAGTTAAGCTTAAAGAAGTAGGTGCAGCGGTTTCTATACCAAGTTTGTCATAAATGGACTTGGGCATCAAGTTGATGCTTGCTCCCCCAAGTCACACAAAGCTTTGCCAATGTAAAAATCTCCAATGGAGCATGGTATAGTAAAGCGCCGGGATCCTTGAGTTTTCTAGGGAGTTTATTACGCATAATTAAACTACACTCCTCGATTAAAGCAACGATTTCAAACTCACAGCCTTCTTCTTTTGGTGATGATGTCCTTTAGGAACTTGGCATGGTTGGCATCTGTTGTAAAGCTTCAACCAAAGGAAGGTTGATATATAAGCTGTTTTAACATCTCCATGAACTTCTTTGACTGCTTATCTTCATGATCCTTCTTCAATCTTTGAGGGTATGGTGGAGGAGGATACTCGGTACAAGCCTAGGCACGATCTTGATTCTGGTTGTTGAAATTTAGGCGTCGTAGCGTGCGGCTTGGGAACATCCTGATATGCGAAGTATCTTTCACACCACTTGAGCTTGCCTCCTTCCACTTTCTTTTCTCTTTCTGCAGCACTTCTTTCCGCCTGCAGTGCTTCTTCCTCCACGGGCATAATTGGTTCGAGGATATTGGTACCAACAACTTAAAGAAATTGCATTTACACATCCATTTCCCCATTGTTACCATTAGGGTTTGATGATGATGATGGAGTTTGGTTGTAGAAGGGAGGATCCATTACGCCTCTGAGTGAGAAGTGAAGCTATCATCAATCGATTTTCGAGTTTTGATTGAAGACTCATGAGTTTGCAAAGTTGTCTTACAATCACTTATGAAGCTTTTTCATCATAGCCTCCAAATTGCTATTGTTGTTATGCACATCTTGCATCTGTTGTTGTTGTTGGGAAATCATGGAGGTATTGCGGGAAGCGATATTCTTTGGTATTGATTGCATTGTTGTTTCTCAGTGAAATTTGGATGATTTCTCGGTTTGAATTGTAGGAGTTGGAATAGGGGCCGTTTCCTTTGTTACGAGATACAAAGTTCTGGTGAGGTTGTAGGGACACTCCTCATACACATGCCACTTCTTCACAATAAACACACACTACTCCACGAGAATGGGTAGGTTCAGCTTGCTGCGGCGATGCTGCTACCAGGCGTGGCCCACGTTTGAAGTACTCAAAGTTTTGATCATGTTGGTGGGGGTAGCCACTTGAAGCGAAAGAAGCGATCAACTTCACTTATCTCATGCACTTTTTGCCTTCTTTCGAGGAGTAAATCTATCGGATGGCCAATGAGAGTTGTGGGTGGCTATGTCATCAATAAGCTTGCATGCCTCGAGAAAGGACATGTTGAGAATGACACCACACGATGAAGCATCAAGTATCAACCTAGTAAGTGATCTAGACCATTATAGAAAGTCTCCATTTGGATCACCACGGGAATGCCATGGTGTGGGCACATTCTCGATAATTCCTTCCATCTCTCCTGAGCTTCAAATAATGATTCCCCTTCCACTTTGTTTGAAGGAAGTGATATCATTTCTCAATTTAGCATTCTTGTTGGGAGGAAGTACTTTGCAAGGAACTTCTCTGCTAGCTCGTCCCAGTGTGAATTGAATTTGGCTCCAAGGAGTTCAACCAATTTTGGCCTTATCCTTGAGTGAGTATGGGAAGAGTTTTAATCTAAAAAGCATCCTCTGAGACTCGGGGATGATAAAGTTCTTTGCACACATCGAGAGAAATTGCCTTAGGTGAGAATATGGATCTTCTTGAGAAACCTCCAAATTGCCACTGAGTTTGTAGCATTTGGAACATCATTGGCTTGAACTCAAAGTGACCGAGTATGAAGGGTTGGTCTTGCAATGCTGTTTGTAAATGAAGCGAGGGTTGAGCACGGCATAATCACGCATAGGCTGTCACTGTCATTGACCATATCTTGTGGTCTGCATTGATGAGTTCTTTGCCTTTGCGGTGTTCATCATCAACAACTATTGTCTCTGTATGAGTTTGTGGTCCACGACCATGTCCTCTACCTCCTCTTGGTGTATGTCCACCTCTAGAACCCGATGTGTGATCGGACATGGTTGGGTGTTGTTCTTGTTATTCTTTGCCTCATTCTTAACCTTTGTTGTCTCCTTGGTTATGCGAAAGTTCTTTGGGTTCTAGATCAAACTTCAGTGCTGATTCACTCCTTGATTCGGTTGAACTAGAGCTTGCGTTGGAACTAAGCATCTGTTTATAGCGTCTACTGTTCAAACACGAAGCGACAAACAACACGGTTAAATTCTTTCAACTTGTGTTCTAATACTTTTGAACAATAAAAGTTACTACAATCCCGACAAGCGGCGCTTAAAAACTTATTTGCGTTGGTATATTCGTGTGGTTTCGCAATTATAGTGCAAGTATACACATCGTACAAGTAATAGAGTGGTTTTAAGTAAGAGATCGTTCCCACGAGTTGGTATTCTTTTCAAAGTTCAAGTTTCAAAACACTGAGAGAATCAAGTAACAAATCGGCAATAAGAGTTGGTTTTATAGCTAAAGATGTAAATAAAACAAGTAAGCAAATGTTGGTAGTGATTATGGATGAGAGATGAGTTGAGTTGTTGCATGCGAGAATAATTCCTCTCTAGTCGGGCGTTATAACGTTTTTGCGTTATTGCGTGCAAATGTTACTTTGTATAGGCGTGGCCATGTTTGAGCATTTGTTTACTGAAAAAGCTATGCTTTCGGCTACAAATCGTCGAGTTTCAAGTATAAGAGGTCCTATGTCTAGGTTCTAAATAGGCCCACTCCTGTATTTTAAGCACCCTGACAATGTTCTATGAACTATTATTCATTCTATGTCTAGACTTGAATAAAATGCCTAAATGTCTTTAGTACATTGTTCATTCATATAAATCTTTGATTTCTTTTCATAGACCATATGCACTTTTATGAATCTACCTATTTTAAGAGGCTGACCTCAAAACAAGTTTGGAAATATTATTACACAAAGATTTAAAACATGCAACGTCAAGATTTAGAAATTCATTAACAGTGCAGTCTCGTCAATGACTTAGATTAATTTCCGCGAGGTTTATGAAATGAGCAATTAGAAATATAAGCGATAAAGAACACAAAGAGATTTATCTTTGGTTGAGCCACCTCCTAGTGACTACTCCAGTCCTACACA
The DNA here is from genome assembly GCA_020916435.1 of Oxytropis ochrocephala. NCBI lineage: Eukaryota > Viridiplantae > Streptophyta > Magnoliopsida > Fabales > Fabaceae > Oxytropis > Oxytropis ochrocephala. Next base: position 56,567,099 of record CM037090.1, on the reverse strand, counting down.
AACCACTTTGTGAGATTTTCACTATCAAAACAAAGCTTAAAGCAGGTGCTTTCAAACCCACAAAACTCGGGCACTCTTCACACTTAGGATCCCCACCTTTGTGCAAGAGCCCTCAAAACAATTACAATTGACAAACAAGAGATACCCCACCGCATTACAATCAAACACCACTAGAGAGATACCGCTCTACAAGTACAACCAATTACAAACAAGAGATACCCCACCCTTGTTGCAATCAAAACCCTAGAGAAGATTCCACTCTCTAGAAAAACCAATTCTGATAAATCAAATTACAATAAAAATAACAATACCTCTAAGAAGGTGAATACAACAACTTGAAGATTCCCCTGACCCTAACCGCCGAGAGAGATCATTTCGAATTGATAGGAACAATGAAGAAGCGAGTGTGATTAATGTAATAGGATTTGATTTGTTCTTTGTTATGCGTTGGTTGGTTGTTGTAATCTGTGAAGCCCTAAATCCTATTTATAGAGTTTGTAAAAATATGACCGTTGAAGCAAATTGTAACTCTATTTTGATAAGTGAATAATCGATTGATTAACTTCTAAGATAATAAGTTGGAAATCGATTTCTTGCTTAGGAATAAGTGAGAAATCGATTTTGTACTAGTGAAACAAGATAGTGTCGATTGATAGCTTCATAAAATTAAGTTCCTTAAGGCTAGGCAAGATGCAAATCGATTGTTAGCTTTAATAAGGCAAGCCACAAATCGATTTAGTGCTTTAAAACACAGAGAGAAGAATCGATTGTGTGCTTTAATGAAATAAGAGAGAAGAATCGATTGTTGGCTTTAAGAAACAAAGTCATCAATCGATTGTTGCTTTCAATCAAGTGTGAAATCGATTTCAAGCTTCAAGACAATAATGAAATCGATTTCTAACTCTAAAAACAAGAGAAATCGATTTTACACTTTAAGAACAACAAGCCATCAATCGATTGTTTTCTTTCCAAAACAATTTCCTTTTTAAAACCAACTGACATGCAAATCGATTTCTAGCTTTAATTTTATAGGCTATGAATCGATTTCTAACTAAACAACAAGCTATGAATCGATTTCTAGCTTTAAAGTTACAAGCCATGAATCGATTGCTTTCTTTCCAAAACAAGTTCTCTCAAAAATCAAGCCATGAATCGATTTCAACAAATTGCTAACCTATTTGACATGCTTTTATCAATTGAAGACATATATTAGGCTTGCTTGTGTGTGTGTTAGTGTGTAAGTGATTTGGGCGATCCTCAAAAAAGTGGTTTCAATTTATTCCTAAGACACGACTCGACTTTCTATGACTACCCTTAACACAGACTTACTTCTTGGGTTGGTTGAGCCTTGGAATTCCATTTGTCACTTTGTCTTAGATTACTTCATCATCAAAACTTAACTGCAACACAGAGATATCCACATTCTCCCCCTTTTTGATGATGACAAAATTTTAATTCATCTTAGGTGGGAGGTTAGTTCATCAAGCAAAAAACAATGCGCTAATATTAAAGATATGTATCTAGACTCCCCACTTACTTGATGCTCCCCTATCTAAATGCAAAGTGACAATCCTATATTTCTCCCCCTTTTTGTCATGATCAAAGGGTTAATCTGGCTTAGTTGGTGAGTCGAAAACGCAGAGCTAGTAGTGCAGTGAGTCCATTGCATTCTAAAAAAATAGGCATAAACTACAAAATGGCATGAGAGTCGGGTTTCAACACAAGATAGCCAAGCATAATTCAATCAACAGTTCATATTTCATTCAAGACTAAATGATAACTTAATGACTCAAGTTTTCTTGAATGAAAAATAAATTTTCTTTTTGCAATGGTTTTGTAAAATTATCAGCTAGCGGTTTTGAATGCTCAACTAAAGAATCACATAATCACCTTTTTCAACATGATCTCTAGAAAATGATGTCTAAAGTCTATATGCTTAGTTCTAGAATGTTGAGCGGGGTTCTTCTATAGATTAATGTGATTTATATCGACACCATAGTTGAGATGTTGTTGTTTACACTATTTTCTATTATTCTAACTTGCTTATTGATTAGTCCTCAATGGTGCATAAAACAAAATCAGACAATGATAATCACATATTTGTCTAATGCTCATTAACTTATTCTTAATATATTCTACATAAAGCCACAATGCAAATAGAGGTGGATAAAGTCTTTTACCAATCTTACACCTTCAGGATTCTTCCTCTTTTGTTGTTATCACAAGTCACATGACCACGCTTTTTTGGCGGGGGTGAGTGTTAAGAGCTTTGTCATATCTTGATCATGTGCTTTGAGCATTTGCTATCAAGGTATTGATTTTCCCCATACGCTACAAGCATACATCCGCATTAAGATCGAGTTGCAAATTTTGGTACCCAAATTTCTTTGGGTCCTTGTGGGTTAGTACTTGGTAGAGTCCTCCAGGAACCCAGGACCTTTTTCACAACTTGTCTTCTTCTAGCCATACACACCAGATCAGTATGTCCTAGTTTGTACAGTAATAACATCTAATATATGGACTAGTAGTGAACTTAGGTCTATAATGCACGTGTCTTTTCATGAAATTATTTCTTGGAGACCTAGGATGCACATGTTGTATGTTGGACATTTTCCTATTGTACATTCAAGCTCATGAATTTTATTTTCATATTCAGTACACTTATCACATACATAATTTTCTTTAAAGCAACTAAGACTATAATTTTCATTTCTAAGTTCTAATCTTTCCTTAGTTAAAGCGATAACCCGTTTTGAAGATGAGCAGCAGCGATTTTTCTTTGATTGGGTTAATGCTTTAGCTAATTTTAAAGAATCATTATGCAATTCAAGAAATGCTTCATGTAATTCATCATATGCATTTTGCGAAGTTTGAGTTTGAATCTACCTCGGTTTCATTTTCAACACTTTGTCGTAGTCGCCATGAGAAGAGAATTGAGCTTTTTCACTTTTAGAATCATCGATGAGTCCATGTCACTTTCTTCCCATGTACTATGTAAAGCTTTTCTACCCTTGTTTCCTTTGGATACCTTTTTCTTAGATTTTGTGAGTTTTCTTTGTAAGTTTGGGCACTCCATCTTCATGTGTCCGGATTTTCCACATTAAATAACAAGTTGGAGGACTTGAGAAGTTTTCCTTAGTTGAGACTCTTTTGGGTGAAGAATTCTTCTTGAGGAAGCTTTTCCTTCTCATGAACTTTTTGAATTTTCTAACCATTAGCTCCATATTCTCCTCATCTTCATCATCTTCATTTTCGAATCATCACTATCATCGATGGATTTGACTGGAAGCCTTGAGAGCTAAGCTTTCTTTTTGTTTTCTTTTTCTTCATGTTACGCTGGCGAGCGAGCTCTAACTCGTGCTCTTGTAGTTTGCCAAAAAAAGTGGCGAGTGTCATGGTAGCTAAATTCCTTGATTCGGCTATAGTGATTACCTTGGTTGCCATTCTCTATTCAAACACCTTAGCACTTTGTTGATCAAGTCTTGGGAAATGATTTTCCTAAGAACCCAGTTGATTCACTATGTGAGTGAACCTCTTTTGCATTTCTTGTATAGTTTCTCCTTGATTAATTACTGAATAGTTCATATTCTCGGATAAGAGTGTTTGTTCTTGCTCTTTTTACCTCTGTGGTACCTTCATGAGTAACTTGAAGATTGTCCCACATTTCTTGGCGATTTTGCGATTTGATACTCTGACGAAGAACTCATCGGAATTTTAGTCACGGAAGTGATGATGTTCTTGTACGGAGATTATGTTGAACTTTTCTTTTATCATTATCAGTCCATTCATTTCTTTCTTTGATAGTGAGAATACCATTTACCATGTGCGTGGGTATAAATGGTCCATTTTCCTGACATCCATACATCTATATCTACCCGCTTCAATGAATATTCTCATTCTTTCTTTCCAATATGCATAATCTTTCCCGTTGAATCCCTGGAGGGCGAGGTAAAGAGATGCACCTGCTTGCGTACACCAACTGAAGCCATTTCTCTTGAAAATTTGCTAGGCCCTTTACACAGAAGTCTAGCTAAATTACCACTTGTTACCAAGTGGCTTGATCCTCAAGAAAGTGAATTGAGATTTTAAAACTTTCCCCCTTTTGATGACTTAGATTAATTTCGCATAGAGGTTTATGAAATGAGCAATTAGAAATATAATGATAAAGAACACAAGAGATTTATCTTTTGGTTGACCACCTCTCTAGAGACCTACTCCGATCCTCACAAACCCTTTGTGAGATTTTCACTATCAAAACAAAGCTTAAAGCGGGTGCTTTCAAACCCTGCACAAAACTCGAAGGGCACTCTTCACACTTAGGATCCCCACGCTGTGCAAGAGCCCTCAAAACAATTACAATTGACAAACAGAGATACCCCACCCTTGTTACAATCAAACACCTAGAGATACCCCAGCTCTCTAGTACAACCAATTACAAACAAGAGAGATACCCCACCTTTTGTTGCAATCAAAACCTAGAGATTCCCAACTCTCTAGAAAAACCAATACTGATAAAATCAAATTACAATAAAAATAACAATACCTCTAAGAAGGTGAATACAACAACTTGAAGATTCCTGAACCTAACCGCCAGAGAGATCATTTCAAATTGATAGGAACAATGAAGAGCAAGTGTGATTCAATGTAATAGGATTTGATTTGTTCTTTATTATCGTTGGTTGGTTGTTGTAATCTGTGAAGCCCTAAATCCTATTTATAGAGTTTGTAAAAATATGACCGTTGAAGCAAATTGTAACTCTATTTTGATAAGTGAATAATCGATTGATTGCTTAAGATAATAAGTTGAAATCGATTTCTTGCTTAAGGAATAAGTGAGAAATCGATTTTGTACTAGTGAAACAAGATGGTAATCGATTGATAGCTTCATAAAATTAAGTTCCTTAAGGCTAAAGCAAGATGCAAATCGATTGTTAGCTTTAATAAGGCAATACAAATCGATTTAGTGCTTTAAAACACAAAGAGAAGAATCGATTGTGTGCTTTAATGAAATAAGAGAAGAATCGATTGTTGGCTTTAAGAAACAAAGTCATCAATCGATTGTTGCTTTCAATCAAGTGTGAAATCGATT